>CM072807.1:20715000-22098161 GCA_037013495.1 Hippophae tibetana | reverse complement strand
CTAAATATAATTTAATATTTTTGGATTTAGAATTTCATTTTTGGGTTTTGGTTTATTGTTTCGTGTTATTTTTGTGGTTTAGGTATCAGGTTATTATTGTTATTTTCCAATATGGTGTAGGGTTTTGCATATGTGATATGAGATTTGGAATTTGGGGTTTATTCTTGAAATTTTTGTTTTTATAAATAATATTTTGTGTTTTGAGGTTTAGGATTTAGGATTTTTGGATTTATGGTTTTGGGATTTGGGAGTTGGGGTTTTGGTTTAAGAGTTTTGGGTTATATTTAAGGGTTAAAGTTTAGGGTCATAATTATAATTTTCATAAATACGGTTTAGGGTTTGCGGATTTAGGATTTTGGGTTTGGTATTTAGCTTTATTGTTTATTGTTATTTTTATGGGTTCATTTATAGTGTTTAAATTATTATTTTTCTAAATATAGTTTATGGTTTGAGGATTTTAAATTTGTGTTTAGGGTTTAGGTTTATTATGTTGTCTTATTTTTGTAGGTTAAGGTATAATGTAAAAATTATTATTTTTCTAAATAGGGTGTAAGGGTTTTGGATTTGTCATATGAGATTTTGGATTTGGGTTTCGGGTTTATGATTTGTGGTTTATTCTTAAAATTATTAACTTTATAAATATAATTTATGATTTTTAGATTTAAAATTTCAGTTTAGGGTTTATGGTTTTTGGATTTGTCATATGAGATTTAAGATTTGGGGTTTATGGTTTATGATTTGGGGTTTATTCTTAGAATTTTTAATTTTAAAAATAAGTTTTACGTTTTTGTGGTTGAGGAATTAGGATTTTTGCATTTGGGGTTTTGGGATTTGGTAGTTGGGTTTAGGTTTTATATTTTAGGGTTATATTTATAGGTTAATGTTTAGTTTCAAAATTATAATTTCTGAAAAAGGGTTTAGTGTTTTGGGATTTAGGGATTTTGGGTTTAGTGTTTAGCTTTTTTGTTTATTGTTAGTGTTTTGGGTTTATGTATAGTGTTAAAATTATTATTTTTCTAAATATAATTTAGGATATTTTGGATTAGAATTTCAGGTTAGGGTTTTGGTTTATTGTTTTGTCTTATTTTTGTGGGTTTAGTTAACGGGTTATTATTGTTATTTTAAAAAATAGGGTGTAGGGTTTTGGATATGTGATATGAGATTTGGGATTTGGGGTTTATTCTTGACATTTTTATTTTTATAAATAATGTTTTGTGTTTTGAGGTTTAGGATTTAGGATTTTTGGATTTATGGTTTTTGGATTTGGGAGTTGGGGTTTAGGTTTAAGAGTTTTGGGTTATATTTAAGGGTTAAAGTTTAGGGTCAAAATTATAATTTTCGTAAATACGGTTTAGGGTTTGCGGATTTAGGATTTTGGGTTTGGTATTTAGCTTTAATTGTTTATTGTTATTTTTATGGGTTCATGTATAGTGTTAAATTATTATTTTTTCTAAATATAGTTTAGGGTTTTTGGCTTTTAAATTTGTGGTTTAGCGTTTAGGTTTATTATGTTGTCTTATTTTTGTAGGTTAAGGTATAATGTAAAAATTATTATTTTTTCTAAATAGGGTGTAGGGGTTTTGGATTTGTCATATGAGATTTTGGATTTGGGTTTGGGGTTTATGATTTGGGGTTTATTCTTAAAATTATTAATTTTTATAAATATAATTTATGATTTTTGGATTTAAAATTTCAGTTTAGGGTTAATGGTTTTTGGATTTGTCATATGAGATTTAAGATTTGGGGTTCATGGTTTATGTTTTGGGGTTTATTCTTAGAATTTTAATTTTAAAAATAAGTTTTAGGTTTTTGTGGTTGAGGAATTAGGATTTTTGCATTTGGGGTTTTGGGATTTGGTAGTTGGGTTTAGGTTTTATATTTTAGGGTTATATTTATAGGTTAAAGTTTAGTTTCAAAATAACAATTTTCTGAAAAAGGGTTTTGGTTTTGGGATTTAAAATTTTGGGTTTAGTGTTTAGCTTTGTTGTTTATTGTTATTTTTTTGGTTTTATGTATATTGTTAAAAATTATTATTTTTCTAAATATAATTCAGGATTTTTGGATTAGAATTTCATTTTAGGGTTTTGGTTTATTGTTTTGTGTTATTTTTGTGGGTTTAGGTATCGGGTTATTATTGTTATTTTCCAAATTGGGTGTAGGGTTTTGGATATGTGATATGAGATTTGGGATTTGGGGGTTTATTCTTGAAATTTTTGTTTTTATAAATAATGTTTTGTGTTTTGAGGTTTAGGATTTAGGATTTTTCGATTTATGGTTTTGGGAGTTGCGGAGTTGGGGTTTAGGTTTAAGAGTTTTGGGTTATATTTAAGGGTTAAAGTTTAGGGGTCAAAATTATAATTTTCGTAAATACGGTTTAGGGTTTGCGGATTTAGGATTTTGGGTTTGGTATTTAGCTTTATTGTTTATTGTTATTTTTATGGGTTCCTGTATAGTGTTAAATTATTATTTTTCTAAATATAGTTTAGGGTTTTTGGATTTTAAATTTGTGTTTAGCGTTTAGGTTTATTATGTTGTGTTATTTTTGTAGGTTAAGGTATAATGTAAAAATTATTATTTTTCTAAATAGGGTGTAGGGGTTTTGGATTTGTCATATGAGATTTTGGATTTGGGTTGGGGTTTATGATTTGGGGTTTATTCTTAAAATTATTAATTTTTATAAATATAATTTATGATTTTTGGATTTAAAATTTCAGTTTAGGGTTAATGGTTTTTGGATTGTCATATGAGATTTAAGATTTGGGGTTCATGGTTTATGATTTGGGGTTTATTCTTAGAATTTTTAATTTTAAAAATAAGTTTTAGGTTTTTGTGGTTTGAGGAATTAGGATTTTTGCATTTGGGGTTTTGGGATTTGGTAGTTGGCTTTAGGTTTTATATTTTAGGGTTATATTTATAGGTTAAAGTTTAGTTTCAAAATAACAATTTTCTGAAAAAGGGTTTTGGGTTTTGGGGATTTAAAATTTTGGGTTTAGTGTTTAGCTTTGTTGTTTATTGTTATTTTTTTGGTTTTATGTATATTGTTAAAATTATTATTTTTCTAAATATAATTCAGGATTTTTGGATTTAGAATTTCATTTTAGGGTTTTGGTTTATTGTTTTGTGTTATTTTTTTGGGTTTAGGTATCGGGTTATTATTGTTATTTTCCAAATTGGGTGTAGGGTTTTTGGATATGTGATATGAGATTTGGGATTTGGGGTTTATTCTTGAAATTTTTGTTTTTATAAATAATGTTTTGTGTTTTGAGGTTTAGGATTTAGGATTTTTCGATTTATGGTTTTGGGATTTGGGAGTTGGGGTTTACGTTTAAGAGTTTTGGGTTATATTTAAGGGTTAAAGTTTAGGGTCAAAATTATAATTTTCGTAAATACGGTTTAGGGTTTGCGTATTTAGGATTTTGGGTTTGGTATTTAGCTTTATTGTTTATTGTTATTTTTATGTGTTCCTGTATAGTGTTAAATTATTATTTTTCTAAATATAGTTTAAGGTTTTTTCATTTTAAATTTGTGTTTAGCGTTAGGTTTATTATGTTGTGTTATTTTTGTAGGTTAAGGTATAATGTAAAAATTATTATTTTTCTAAATAGGGTGTACGGGTTTTGGATTTGTCATATGAGATTTTGGATTTGGGTTTGGGGGTTTATGATTTGGGGTTTATTCTTAAAATTATTAATTTTATAAATATAATTTATGATTTTTGGATTTAAAATTTCAGTTTAGGGTTAATGGTTTTTGGATTTGTCATATGAGATTTAAGATTTGGGGTTCATGGTTTATGATTTGGGGTTTATTCTTAGAATTTTTAATTTTAAAAATAAGTTTTAGGTTTTTGTGGTTGACGAATTAGGATTTTTGCATTTGGGGTTTTGGGATTTGGTAGTTGGGTTTAGGTTTTATATTTTAGGGTTATATTTATAGGTTAATGTTTAGTTTCAAAATTATAATTTTCTGAAAAGGGTTTAGGGTTTTGGGATTTAGGATTTTGGGTTTAGTGTTTAGCTTTTTTGTTTATTGTTATTTTTATGGGTTCCTGTATAGTGTTAAATTATTATTTTTCTAAATATAGTTTTAGGATTTTTGGATTTTAAATTTATGTTTAGCGTTTAGGTTTATTATGTTGTGTTATTTTTGTAGGTTAAGGTATAATGTAAAAATTATTATTTTTCTAAATAGGGTGTAGGGGTTTTGGATTTGTCATATGAGATTTTGGATTTGGGTTTGGGGTTTATGATTTGGGGTTTATTCTTAAAATTATTATTTTTATAAATATAATTTATGATTTTTGGATTTAAAATTTCAGTTTAGGGTTAATGGTTTTTGGATTTGTCATATGAGATTTAAGATTTGGGGTTCATGGTTTATGATTTCGGGTTTATTCTTAGAATTTTTATTTTAAAAATAAGTTTTAGGTTTTTGTGGTTGACGAATTAGGATTTTTGCATTTGGGGGTTTTGGGATTTGGTAGTTGGGTTTAGGTTTTATATTTTAGGGTTATATTTATAGGTTAATGTTTAGTTTCAAAATTATAATTTTCTGAAAAGGGTTTAGGGTTTTGGGATTTAGGATTTTGGGTTTAGTGTTTAGCTTTTTTGTTTATTGTTATTTTTATGGGTTCCTGTATAGTGTTAAATTATTATTTTTCTAAATATAGTTTAGGATTTTTGGATTTTAAATTTATGTTTAGCGTTTAGGTTTATTATGTTGTGTTATTTTTGTAGGTTAAGGTATAATGTAAAAATTATTATTTTTCTAAATAGGGTGTAGGGGTTTTGGATTTGTCATATGAGATTTTGGGATTTGGGTTTGGGGTTTATGATTTGGGGTTTATTCTTAAAATTATTAATTTTATAAATATAATTTATGATTTTTGGATTTAAAATTTCAGTTTAGGGTTAATGGTTTTTGGATTTGTCATATGAGATTTAAGATTTGGGGTTCATGGTTTATGATTTGGGGTTATTCTTAGAATTTTAATTTTAAAAATAAGTTTTAGTTTTTTGTGGTTGACGAATTAGGATTTTTGCATTTGGGGTTTTGGGATTTGGTAGTTGGGTTTAGGTTTTATATTTTAGGGTTATATTTATAGGTTAATCTTTAGTTTCAAAATTATAATTTTCTGAAAAGGGTTTAGGGTTTTGGGATTTAGGATTTTGGGTTTAGTGTTTAGCTTTTTTGTTTATTGTTATTTTTATGGGTTCCTGTATAGTGTTAAATTATTATTTTTCTAAATATAGTTTAGGATTTTTGGATTTTTAAATTTATGTTTAGCGTTTAGGTTTATTATGTTGTGTTATTTTTGTAGGTTAAGGTATAATGTAAAAATTATTATTTTCTAAATAGGGTGTAGGGGTTTTGGATTTGTCATATGAGATTTGGGATTTGGGTTTCGGGTTTATGATTTGGGGTTTATTCTTAAAATTATTAACTTTATAAATATAATTTATGATTTTTGGATTTAAAATTTCAGTTTAGGGTTTATGGTTTTTGGATTTGTCATATGAGATTTAAGATTTGGGGTTTATGGTTTATGATGTGGGGTTTATTCTTAGAATTTTTAATTTTAAAAATAAGTTTTACGTTTTTGTGGTTGAGGAATTAGGATTTTTGCATTTGGGGTTTTTGGATTTGGTAGTTGGGTTTAGGTTTTATATTTTAGGGTTATATTTATAGGTTAATGTTTAGTTCAAAATTATAATTTTCTGAAAAAGGGTTTAGGGGTTTTGGGATTTAGGATTTTGGGTTTAGTGTTTAGCTTTTTTGTTTATTGTTAGTGTTTTGGGTTTATGTAAGTGTTAAAATTATTATTTTTCTAAATATAATTTAGGATATTTGGATTTAGTATTTCAGGTTAGGGTTTTGGTTTATTGTTTTGTCTTATTTTTGTGGGTTTAGTTATCGGGTTATTATTGTTATTTTAAAAATAGGGTGTAGGGTTTTGGATATGTGATATGAGATTTGGGATTTGGGGTTTATTCTTGACATTTTTATTTTTATAAATAATGTTTTGTGTTTTGAGGTTTAGGATTTAGGATTTTTGGATTTATGGTTTTGGGATTTGGGAGTTGGGGTTTAGGTTTAAGAGTTTTGGGTTATATTTAAGGGTTAATGTTTAGGGTCAAAATTATAATTTTCGTAAATACGGTTTAGGGTTTGCGGATTTAGGATTTTGGGTTTGGTATTTAGCTTTATTGTTTATTGTTATTTTTATGGGTTCATGTATAGTGTTAAATTATTATTTTTCTAAATATAGTTTAGGGTTTTTGGCTTTTAAATTTGTGTTTAGCGTTTAGGTTTATTATGTTGTCTTATTTTTGTAGGTTAAGGTATAATGTAAAAATTATTATTTTTCTAAATAGGGTGTAGGGGTTTTGGATTTGTCATATGAGATTTTGGATTTGGGTTTCGGGTTCATGATTTGGGGTTTATTCTTAAAATTATTAACTTTATAAATAGAATTTATGATTTTTGGATTTAAAATTTCAGTTTAGGGTTTATGGTTTTATGATTTGTCATATGAGATTTAAGATTTGGGGTTCATGGTTTATGATTTGGGGTTTATTCTTAGAATTTTTAATTTTAAAAATAAGTTTTAGGTTTTTGTGGTTGAGGAATTAGGATTTTTGCATTTGGGGTTTTGGGATTTGGTAGTTGGGTTTAGGTTTTATATTTTAGGGTTATATTTATAGGTTAAAGTTTAGTTTCAAAATAACAATTTTTCTGAAAAAGGGTTTTGGGTTTTGGGATTTAAAATTTTGGGTTTAGTGTTTAGCTTTGTTGTTTATTGTTAATTTTTTTGGTTTTATGTATATTGTTAAAATTATTATTTTTCTAAATATAATTCAGGATTTTGGATTAGAATTTCATTTTAGGGTTTTGGTTTATTGTTTTGTGTTATTTTTTTGGGTTTAGGTATCGGGTTATTATTGTTATTTTCCAAATTGGGTGTAGGGTTTTGGATATGTGATATGAGATTTGGGATTTGGGGTTTATTCTTGAAATTTTTGTTTTTATAAATAATGTTTTGTGTTTTGAGGTTTAGGATTTAGGATTTTTGGATTTATGGTTTTGGGATTTGGGAGTTGGGGTTTACGTTTAAGAGTTTTGGGTTATATTTAAGGGTTAAAGTTTAGGGTCAAAATTATAATTTTCGTAAATACGGTTTAGGGTTTGCGTATTTAGGATTTTGGGTTTGGTATTTAGCTTTATTGTTTATTGTTATTTTTATGTGTTCCTGTATAGTGTTAAATTATTATTTTTCTAATATAGTTTAAGGTTTTTTCATTTTAAATTTGTGTTTAGCGTTTAGGTTTATTATGTTGTGTTATTTTTGTAGGTTAAGGTATAATGTAAAAATTATTATTTTTCTAAATAGGGTGTACGGGTTTTGGATTTGTCATATGAGATTTTGGATTTGGGTTTGGGGTTTATGATTTGGGGTTTATTCTTAAAATTATTAATTTTATAAATATAATTTATGATTTTTGGATTTAAAATTTCAGTTTAGGGTTAATGGTTTTTGGATTTGTCATATGAGATTTAAGATTTGGGGTTCATGGTTTATGATTTGGGGTTTATTCTTAGAATTTTTAATTTTAAAAATAAGTTTTAGGTTTTTGTGGTTGACGAATTAGGATTTTTGCATTTGGGGTTTTGGGATTTGGTAGTTGGGTTTAGGTTTTATATTTTAGGGTTATATTTATAGGTTAATGTTTAGTTTCAAAATTATAATTTTCTGAAAAGGGTTTAGGGTTTTGGGATTTAGGATTTTGGGTTTAGTGTTTAGCTTTTTTGTTTATTGTTATTTTTATGGGTTCCTGTATAGTGTTAAATTATTATTTTTCTAAATATAGTTTAGGATTTTTGGATTTTAAATTTATGTTTAGCGTTTAGGTTTATTATGTTGTGTTATTTTTGTAGGTTAAGGTATAATGTAAAAATTATTATTTTTCTAAATAGGGTGTAGGGGTTTTGGATTTGTCATATGAGATTTTGGATTTGGGTTTGGGGTTTATGATTTGGGGTTTATTCTTAAAATTATTAATTTTATAAATATAATTTATGATTTTTGGATTTAAAATTTCAGTTTAGGGTTAATGGTTTTTGGATTTGTCATATGAGATTTAAGATTTGGGGTTCATGGTTTATGATTTCGGGTTTATTCTTAGAATTTTTAATTTTAAAAATAAGTTTTAGGTTTTTGTGGTTGACGAATTAGGATTTTTGCATTTGGGGTTTTGGGATTTGGTAGTTGGGTTTAGGTTTTATATTTTAGGGTTATATTTATAGGTTAATGTTTAGTTTCAAAATTATAATTTTCTGAAAAGGGTTTAGGGTTTTGGGATTTAGGATTTTGGGTTTAGTGTTTAGCTTTTTTGTTTATTGTTATTTTTATGGGTTCCTGTATAGTGTTAAATTATTATTTTTCTAAATATAGTTTAGGATTTTTGGATTTTAAATTTATGTTTAGCGTTTAGGTTTATTATGTTGTGTTATTTTTGTAGGTTAAGGTATAATGTAAAAATTATTATTTTTCTAAATAGGGTGTAGGGGTTTTGGATTTGTCATATGAGATTTTGGATTTGGGTTTGGGGTTTATGATTTGGGGTTTATTCTTAAAATTATTAATTTTATAAATATAATTTATGATTTTTGGATTTAAAATTTCAGTTTAGGGTTAATGGTTTTTGGATTTGTCATATGAGATTTAAGATTTGGGGTTCATGGTTTATGATTTGGGGTTTATTCTTAGAATTTTTAATTTTAAAAATAAGTTTTAGGTTTTTGTGGTTGACGAATTAGGATTTTTGCATTTGGGGTTTTGGGATTTGGTAGTTGGGTTTAGGTTTTATATTTTAGGGTTATATTTATAGGTTAATGTTTAGTTTCAAAATTATAATTTTCTGAAAAAGGGTTTAGGGTTTTGGGATTTAGGATTTTGGGTTTAGTGTTTAGCTTTTTTGTTTATTGTTATTTTTATGGGTTCCTGTATAGTGTTAAATTATTATTTTTCTAAATATAATTTAGGATTTTTGGATTTTAAATTTATGTTTAGCGTTTAGGTTTATTATGTTGTGTTATTTTTGTAGGTTAAGGTATAATGTAAAAATTATTATTTTTCTAAATAGGGTGTAGGGGTTTTGGATTTGTCATATGAGATTTGGGATTTGGGTTTCGGGTTTATGATTTGGGGTTTATTCTTAAAATTATTAACTTTATAAATATAATTTATGATTTTTGGATTTAAAATTTCAGTTCAGGGTTTATGGTTTTTGGATTTGTCATATGAGATTTAAGATTTGGGGTTTATGGTTTATGATGTGGGGTTTATTCTTAGAATTTTTAATTTTAAAAATAAGTTTTACGTTTTTGTGGTTGAGGAATTAGGATTTTTGCATTTGGGGTTTTTGGATTTGGTAGTTGGGTTTAGGTTTTATATTTTAGGGTTATATTTATAGGTTAATGTTTAGTTTCAAAATTATAATTTTCTGAAAAAGGGTTTAGGGTTTTGGGATTTAGGATTTTGGGTTTAGTGTTTAGCTTTTTTGTTTATTGTTAGTGTTTTGGGTTTATGTAAGTGTTAAAATTATTATTTTTCTAAATATAATTTAGGATATTTGGATTTAGAATTTCAGGTTAGGGTTTTGGTTTATTGTTTTGTCTTATTTTTGTGGGTTTAGTTATCGGGTTATTATTGTTATTTTAAAAATAGGGTGTAGGGTTTTGGATATGTGATATGAGATTTGGGATTTGGGGTTTATTCTTGACATTTTTATTTTTATAAATAATGTTTTGTGTTTTGAGGTTTAGGATTTAGGATTTTTGGATTTATGGTTTTGGGATTTGGGAGTTGGGGTTTAGGTTTAAGAGTTTTGGGTTATATTTAAGGGTTAAAGTTTAGGGTCAAAATTATAATTTTCGTAAATACGGTTTAGGGTTTGCGGATTTAGGATTTTGGGTTTGGTATTTAGCTTTATTGTTTATTGTTATTTTTATGGGTTCATGTATAGTGTTAAATTATTATTTTTCTAAATATAGTTTAGGGTTTTTGGCTTTTAAATTTGTGTTTAGCGTTTAGGTTTATTATGTTGTCTTATTTTTGTAGGTTAAGGTATAATGTAAAAATTATTATTTTTCTAAATAGGGTGTAGGGGTTTTGGATTTGTCATATGAGATTTTGGATTTGGGTTTCGGGTTCATGATTTGGGGTTTATTCTTAAAATTATTAACTTTATAAATAGAATTTATGATTTTTGGATTTAAAACTTCAGTTTAGGGTTTATGGTTTTATGATTTGTCATATGAGATTTAAGATTTGGGGTTTATGGTTTATGATTTGGGGTTTATTCTTAGAATTTTTAGTTTTAAAAATAAGTTTTAGGTTTTTGTGGTTGAGGAATTAGGATTTTTGCATTTGGGGTTTTGGGATTTGGTAGTTGGGTTTAGGTTTTATATTTTAGGGTTATATTTATAGGTTAAAGTTTAGTTTCAAAATAACAATTTTCTGAAAAAGGGTTTTGGGTTTTGGGATTTAAAATTTTGGGTTTAGTGTTTAGCTTTGTTGTTTATTGTTATTTTTTTGGTTTTATGTATATTGTTAAAATTATTATTTTTCTAAATATAATTCAGGATTTTTGGATTTAGAATTTCATTTTAGGGTTTTGGTTTATTGTTTTGTGTTATTTTTGTGGGTTTAGGTATCGGGTTATTATTGTTATTTTCCAAATTGGGTGTAGGGTTTTGGATATGTGATATGAGATTTGGGATTTGGGGTTTATTCTTGAAATTTTTGTTTTTATAAATAATGTTTTGTGTTTTGAGGTTTAGGATTTAGGATTTTTCGATTTATGGTTTTGGGAGTTGGGAGTTGGGGTTTAGGTTTAAGAGTTTTGGGTTATATTTAAGGGTTAAAGTTTAGGGTCAAAATTATAATTTTCGTAAATACGGTTTAGGGTTTGCGGATTTAGGATTTTGGGTTTGGTATTTAGCTTTATTGTTTATTGTTATTTTTATGGGTTCATGTATAGTGTTAAATTATTATTTTTCTAAATATAATTTAATGGTTTTTGGATTTGTCATATGAGATTTAAGATTTGGGGTTCATGGTTTATGATTTGGGGTTTATTCTTAGAATTTTTAATTTTAAAAATAAGTTTTAGGTTTTTGTGGTTTAGGAATTAGTATTTTTGCATTTGGGCTTTTGGGATTTGGTTGTTGGGTTTAGGTTTTATATTTTAGGGTTATATTTATAGGTTAATGTTTAGTTTCAAAATTATAATTTTCTGAAAAAAGGTTTAGGATTTTGGGATTTAGGATTTTGGGTTTAGTGTTTTGCTTTTTTGTTTATTGTTATTTTTATGGGTTCCTGTATAGTGTTAAATTATTATTTTTCTAAATATAGTTTAGGGTTTTTGGATTTTAAATTTGTGTTTAGCGTTTAGGTTTATTATGTTGTGTTATTTTTGTAGGTTAAGGTATAATGTAAAAATTATTATTTTTCGAAATAGGGTGTAGGGGTTTTGGATTTGTCATATGAGATTTGGGATTTGGATTTGGGTTTTATGATTTGGGGTTTATTCTTAAAATTATTAACTTTATAAATATAATTTATGATTTTTGGATTTATAATTTCTGTTTAGGGTTTATGGTTTTTGGATTTGTCATATGAGATTTAAGATTTGGGGTTTATGGTTTATGATTTGTGGTTTATTCTTAGAATTTTTAATTTTAAAAATAAGTTTTAGGTTTTTGTGGTTGAGGAATTAGGATTTTTGCATTTGGGGTTTTGGGATTTGGTAGTTGGGTTTAGGTTTTATATTTTAGGGTTATATTTATAGGCTAATGTTTAGTTTCAAAATTATAATTTTCTGAAAAGGGTTTAGGGTTTTGGGATTTACTATTTTGGATTTAGTGTTTAGCTTTTTTGTTTATTGTTAGTGTTTTGGGTTTATATATAGTGTTAAAATTATTATTTTTCTAAATATAATTTAGGATATTTGGATTTAGAAATTCAAGTTAGGGTTTTGCTTTATTGTTTCGTCTTATTTTTGTGGGTTTAGTTATCGTGTTATTATTGTTATTTTAAAAATAGGGTGTAGGGTTTTGGATATGTGATATGAGATTTGGGATTTGGGGTTTATTCTTGAAACTTTTATTTTTATAAATAATGTTTTGTGTTTTGAGGTTTAGGATTTCGGATTTTTGGATTTATGGTTTTGGGATTTGGGAGTTGGGGTTTAGGTTTAAGAGTTTTGGGTTATATTTAAGGGTTAAAGTTTAGGGTCAAAATTATAATTATCGTAAATACGGTTTAGGGTTTGCGGATTTAGGATTTTGGGTTTGGTATTTAGCTTTATTGTTTATTGTTATTTTTATGGGTTCATGTATAGTGTTAAATTATTATTTTTCTAAATATAGTTTAGGGTTTTTGGCTTTTAAATTTGTGTTTAGCGTTTAGGTTTATTATGTTGTCTTATTTTTGTAGGTTAAGGTATAATGTAAAAATTATTATTTTTCTAAATAGGGTGTAAGGGTTTTGGATTTGTCATATGAGATTTTGGATTTGGGGTTTCGGGTTTATGATTTGGGGTTTATTCTTAAAATTATTAACTTTATAAATATAATTTATCATTTTTGGATTTAAAATTTCAGTTTAGGGTTTATGGTTTTTGGATTTGTCATATGAGATTTAAGATTTGGGGTTTATGGTTTATGATGTGGAGTTTATTCTTAGAATTTTTAATTTTAAAAATAAGTTTTACGTTTTTGTGGTTGAGGAATTAGGATTTTTGCATTTGGGGTTTTGGGATTTGGTAGTTGGGTTTAGGTTTTATATTTTAGGGTTATATTTATAGGTTAATGTTTAGTTTCAAAATTATAATTTTCTGAAAAAGGGTTTAGGGTTTTGGGATTTAGGATTTTGGGTTTAGTGTTTAGCTTTTTTGTTTATTGTTAGTGTTTTGGGTTTATGTATAGTGTTAAAATTATTATTTTTCTAAATATAATTTAGGATATTTGGATTTAGAATTTCAGGTTAGGGTTTTGGTTTATTGTTTTGTCTTATTTTTGTGGGTTTAGTTATCGGGTTATTATTGTTATTTTAAAAATTGGGTGTAGGGTTTTGGACATGTGATATGAGATTTGGGATTTGGGGTTTATTCTTGACATTTTTATTTTTATAAATAATGTTTTGTGTTTTGAGGTTTAGGATTTAGGATTTTTGGATTTATGGTTTTGGGATTTGGGAGTTGGGGTTTAGGTTTAAGAGTTTTGGGTTATATTTAAGGGTTAAAGTTTAGGGTCAAAATTATAATTTTCGTAAATACGGTTTAGGGTTTGCGGATTTAGGATTTTGGGTTTGGTATTTAGCTTTATTGTTTATTGTTATTTTTATGGGTTCATGTATAGTGTTAAATTATTATTTTTCTAAATATAATTTAGGGTTTTTGGCTTTTAAATTTGTGTTTAGCGTTTAGGTTTATTATGTTGTCTTATTTTTGTAGGTTAAGGTATAATGTAAAAATAATTATTTTTCTAAATAGGGTTTCGGGTTCATGATTTGGGGTTTATTCTTAAAATTATTAACTTTATAAATAGAATTTATGATTTTTGGATTTAAAATTTCAGTTTAGGGTTTATGGTTTTATGATTTGTCATATGAGATTTAAGATTTGGGGTTTATGGTTTATGATTTGGGGTTTATTCTTAGAATTTTTAGTTTTAAAAATAAGTTTTAGGTTTTTGTGGTTGAGGAATTAGGATTTTTGCATTTGGTGTTTTGGGATTTGGAAGTTGGGTTTAGGTTTTATATTTTAGGGTTATATTTATAGGTTAATGTTTAGTTTCAAAATTATAATTTTCTGAAAAAAGGTTTAGGATTTTGGGATTTAGGATTTTCGGTTTAGTGTTTTGCTTTTTTGTTTATTGTTATTTTTATGGGTTCCTGTATAGTGTTAAATTATTATTTTTCTAAATATAGTTTACGGTTTTTGGATTTTAAATTTGTGTTTAGCGTTTAGGTTTATTATGTTGTGTTATTTTTGTAGGTTAAGGTATAATGTAAAAATTATTGTTTTTCTATATAGGGTGTAGGGGTTTTGGATTTGTCATATGAGATTTTGGATTTGGGTTTGGGGTTTATGATTTGGGGTTTATTCTTCAAATTATTAATTTTATAAATATAATTTATGATTTTTGGATTTAAAATTTCAGTTTAGGGTTAATGGTTTTTGGATTTGTCATATGAGATTTAAGATTTGGGGTTCATGGTTTATGATTTGGGGTTTATTCTTAGAATTTTTAATTTTAAAAATAAGTTTTTGGTTTTTGTGGTTGAGGAATTAGGATTTTTGCATTTGGGGTTTTGGGATTTGGTAGTTGGGTTTAGGTTTTATATTATACGGTTATATTTATAGGTTAAAGTTTAGTTTCAAAATAATAATTTTCTGAAAAAGGGTTTTGGGTTTTGGGATTTAAAATTTTGGGTTTAGTGTTTAGCTTTGTTGTTTATTGTTATTTTTTTTTGTTTTATGTATAGTGTTAAAATTATTATTTTTCTAAATATAATGTAGGATTTTTGGATTTAGAATTTCAATTTAGGGTTTTGGTTTATTGTTTTGTGTTATTTTTGTGGGTTTAGGTATCGGGTTATTATTGTTATTTTCCAAATTGGGTGTAGGGTTTTGGATATGTGATATGAGATTTGGGATTTGGGGTTTATTCTTGAAATTTTTGTTTTTATAAATAATGTTTTATGTTTTGAGGTTTAGGATTTAGGATTTTTCGATTTATGGTTTTGGGATTTGGGAGTTGGGGTTTAGGTTTAATAGTTTTGGGTTATATTTAAGGGTTAAAGTTTAGGGTCAAAATTATAATTTTCGTAAATACGGTTTAGGGTTTGCGTATTTAGGATTTTGGGTTTGGTATTTAGCTTTATTGTTTATTGTTATTTTTATGGGTTCCTGTATAGTGTTAAATTATTATTTTTCTAAATATAGTTTAAGTTTTTTTCATTTTAAATTTGTGTTTAGCCTTTAGGTTTATTATGTTGTGTTATTTTTGTAGGTTAAGGTATAATGTAAAAATTATTATTTTTCTAAATAGGGTATACGGGTTTTGGATTTGTCATATGAGATTTTGGATTTGGGTTTGGGGTTTATGATTTGGGGTTTATTCTTAAAATTATTAATTTTATAAATATAATTTATGATTTTTGGATTTAAAATTTCAGTTTAGGGTTAATGGTTTTTGGATTTGTCATATGAGATTTAAGATTTGGGGTTCATGGTTTATGATTTGGGGTTTATTCTTAGAATTTTTAATTTTAAAAATAAGTTTTAGGTTTTTGTGGTTGACGAATTAGGATTTTTGCATTTGGGGTTTTGGGATTTGGTAGTTGGGTTTAGGTTTTATATTTTAGGGTTATATTTATAGGTTAATGTTTAGTTTCAAAATTATAATTTTCTGAAAAGGGTTTAGGTTTTTGGGATTTAGGATTTTGGGTTTAGTGTTTAGCTTTTTTGTTTATTGTTATTTTTATGGGTTCCTGTATAGTGTTAAATTATTATTTTTCTAAATATAGTTTAGGATTTTTGGATTTTAAATTTATGTTTAGCGTTTAGGTTTATTATGTTGTGTTATTTTTGTAGGTTAAGGTATAATGTAAAAATTATTATTTTTCTAAATAGGGTGTAGGGGTTTTGGATTTGTCATATGAGATTTTGGATTTGGGTTTGGGGTTTATGATTTGGGGTTTATTCTTAAAATTATTAATTTTATAAATATAATTTATGATTTTTGGATTTAAAATTTCAGTTTAGGGTTAATGGTTTTTGGATTTGTCATATGAGATTTAAGATTTGGGGTTCATGGTTTATGATTTCGGGTTTATTCTTAGAATTTTTAATTTTAAAAATAAGTTTTAGGTTTTTGTGGTTGACGAATTAGGATTTTTGCATTTGGGGTTTTGGGATTTGGTAGTTGGGTTTAGGTTTTATATTTTAGGGTTATATTTATAGGTTAATGTTTAGTTTCAAAATTATAATTTTCTGAAAAGGGTTTAGGGTTTTGGGATTTAGGATTTTGGGTTTAGTGTTTAGCTTTTTTGTTTATTGTTATTTTTATGGGTTCCTGTATAGTGTTAAATTATTATTTTTCTAAATATAGTTTAGGATTTTTGGATTTTAAATTTATGTTTAGCGTTTAGGTTTATTATGTTGTGTTATTTTTGTAGGTTAAGGTATAATGTAAAAATTATTATTTTTCTAAATAGGGTGTAGGGGTTTTGGATTTGTCATATGAGATTTTGGATTTGGGTTTGGGGTTTATGATTTGGGGTTTATTCTTAAAATTATTAATTTTATAAATATAATTTATGATTTTTGGATTTAAAATTTCAGTTTAGGGTTAATGGTTTTTGGATTTGTCATATGAGATTTAAGATTTGGGGTTCATGGTTTATGATTTGGGGTTTATTCTTAGAATTTTTAATTTTAAAAATAAGTTTTAGGTTTTTGTGGTTGACGAATTAGGATTTTTGCATTTGGGGTTTTGGGATTTGGTAGTTGGGTTTAGGTTTTATATTTTAGGGTTATATTTATAGGTTAATGTTTAGTTTCAAAATTATAATTTTCTGAAAAGGGTTTAGGGTTTTGGGATTTAGGATTTTGGGTTTAGTGTTTAGCTTTTTTGTTTATTGTTATTTTTATGGGTTCCTGTATAGTGTTAAATTATTATTTTTCTAAATATAGTTTAGGATTTTTGGATTTTAAATTTATGTTTAGCGTTTAGGTTTATTATGTTGTGTTATTTTTGTAGGTTAAGGTATAATGTAAAAATTATTATTTTTCTAAATAGGGTGTAGGGGTTTTGGATTTGTCATATGAGATTTGGGATTTGGGTTTCGGGTTTATGATTTGGGGTTTATTCTTAAAATTATTAACTTTATAAATATAATTTATGATTTTTGGATTTAAAATTTCAGTTCAGGGTTTATGGTTTTTGGATTTGTCATATGAGATTTAAGATTTGGGGTTTATGGTTTATGATGTGGGGTTTATTCTTAGAATTTTTAATTTTAAAAATAAGTTTTACGTTTTTGTGGTTGAGGAATTAGGATTTTTGCATTTGGGGTTTTTGGATTTGGTAGTTGGGTTTAGGTTTTATATTTTAGGGTTATATTTATAGGTTAATGTTTAGTTTCAAAATTATAATTTTCTGAAAAAGGGTTTAGGGTTTTGGGATTTAAGATTTTGGGTTTAGTGTTTAGCTTTTTTGTTTATTGTTAGTGTTTTGGGTTTATGTAAGTGTTAAAATTATTATTTTTCTAAATATAATTTAGGATATTTGGATTTAGAATTTCAGGTTAGGGTTTTGGTTTATTGTTTTGTCTTATTTTTGTGGGTTTAGTTATCGGGTTATTATTGTTATTTTAAAAATAGGGTGTAGGGTTTTGGATATGTGATATGAGATTTGGGATTTGGGGTTTATTCTTGACATTTTTATTTTTATAAATAATGTTTTGTGTTTTGAGGTTTAGGATTTAGGATTTTTGGATTTATGGTTTTGGGATTTGGGAGTTGGGGTTTAGGTTTAAGAGTTTTGGGTTATATTTAAGGGTTAAAGTTTAGGGTCAAAATTATAATTTTCTTAAATACGGTTTAGGGTTTGCGGATTTAGGATTTTGGGTTTGGTATTTAGCTTTATTGTTTATTGTTATTTTTATGGGTTCATGTATAGTGTTAAATTATTATTTTTCTAAATATAGTTTAGGGTTTTTTGGCTTTTAAATTTGTGTTTAGCGTTTAGGTTTATTATGTTGTCTTATTTTTGTAGGTTAAGGTATAATGTAAAAATTATTATTTTTCTAAATAGGGTGTAGGGGTTTTGGATTTGTCATATGAGATTTTGGATTTGGGTTTCGGGTTCATGATTTGGGGTTTATTCTTAAAATTATTAACTTTATAAATAGAATTTATGATTTTTGGATTTAAAACTTCAGTTTAGGGTTTATGGTTTTATGATTTGTCATATGAGATTTAAGATTTGGGGTTTATGGTTTATGATTTGGGGTTTATTCTTAGAATTTTTAGTTTTAAAAATAAGTTTTAGGTTTTTGTGGTTGAGGAATTAGGATTTTTTCATGTGGTGTTTTGGGATTTGGAAGTTGGGTTTAGGTTTTATATTTTAGGGTTATATTTATAGGTAAATGTTTAGTTTCAAAATTATAATTTTCTGAAAAAAAGGTTTAGGATTTTGGGATTTAGGATTTTGGGTTTAGTGTTTTGCTTTTTTGTTTATTGTTATTTTTATGGGTTCCTGTATAGTGTTAAATTATTATTTTTCTAAATATAGTTTAGGGTTTTTGGATTTTAAATTTGTGTTTAGCGTTTAGGTTTATTATGTTGTGTTATTTTTGTAGGTTAAGGTATAATGTAAAAATTATTATTTTTCGAAATAGGGTGTAGGGGTTTTGGATTTGTCATATGAGATTTGGGATTTGGATTTGGGTTTTATGATTTGGGGTTTATTCTTAAAATTATTAACTTTATAAATATAATTTATGATTTTTGGATTTATAATTTCTATTTAGGGTTTATGGTTTTTGGATTTGTCATATGAGATTTAAGATTTGGGGTTTATGGTTTATGATTTGTGGTTTATTCTTAGAATTTTTAATTTTAAAAATAAGTTTTAGGTTTTTTGTGGTTGAGGAATTAGGATTTTTGCATTTGGGGTTTTGGGATTTGGTAGTTGGGTTTAGGTTTTATATTTTAGGGTTATATTTATAGGCTAATGTTTAGTTTCAAAATTATAATTTTCTGAAAAGGGTTTAGGGTTTTGGGATTTACTATTTTGGATTTAGTGTTTAGCTTTTTTGTTTATTGTTAGTGTTTTGGGTTTATATATAGTGTTAAAATTATTATTTTTCTAAATATAATTTAGGATATTTGGATTTAGAAATTCAAGTTAGGGTTTTGGTTTATTGTTTCGTCTTATTTTTGTGGGTTTAGTTATCGTGTTATTATTGTTATTTTAAAAATAGGGTGTAGGGTTTTGGATATGTGATATGAGATTTGGGATTTGGGGTTTATTCTTGAAACTTTTATTTTTATAAATAATGTTTTGTGTTTTGAGGTTTAGGATTTCGGATTTTTGGATTTATGGTTTTGGGATTTGGGAGTTGGGGTTTAGGTTTAAGAGTTTTGGGTTATATTTAAGGGTTAAAGTTTAGGGTCAAAATTATAATTATCGTAAATACGGTTTAGGGTTTGCGGATTTAGGATTTTGGGTTTGGTATTTAGCTTTATTGTTTATTGTTATTTTTATGGGTTCATGTATAGTGTTAAATTATTATTTTTCTAAATATAGTTTAGGGTTTTTGGCTTTTAAATTTGTGTTTAGCGTTTAGGTTTATTATGTTGTCTTATTTTTGTAGGTTAAGGTATAATGTAAAAATTATTATTTTTCTAAATAGGGTGTAAGGGTTTTGGATTTGTCATATGAGATTTTGGATTTGGGTTTCGGGTTTATGATTTGGGGTTTATTCTTAAAATTATTAACTTTATAAATATAATTTATCATTTTTGGATTTAAAATTTCAGTTTAGGGTTTATGGTTTTTGGATTTGTCATATGAGATTTAAGATTTGGGGTTTATGGTTTATGATGTGGAGTTTATTCTTAGAATTTTTAATTTTAAAAATAAGTTTTACGTTTTTGTGGTTGAGGAATTAGGATTTTTGCATTTGGGGTTTTGGGATTTGGTAGTTGGGTTTAGGTTTTATATTTTAGGGTTATATTTATAGGTTAATGTTTAGTTTCAAAATTATAATTTTCTGAAAAAGGGTTTAGGGTTTTGGGATTTAGGATTTTGGGTTTAGTGTTTAGCTTTTTTGTTTATTGTTAGTGTTTTGGGTTTATGTATAGTGTTAAAATTATTATTTTTCTAAATATAATTTAGGATATTTGGATTTAGAATTTCAGGTTAGGGTTTTGGTTTATTGTTTTGTCTTATTTTTGTGGGTTTAGTTATCGGGTTATTATTGTTATTTTAAAAATTGGGTGTAGGGTTTTGGACATGTGATATGAGATTTGGGATTTGGGGTTTATTCTTGACATTTTTATTTTTATAAATAATGTTTTGTGTTTTGAGGTTTAGGATTTAGGATTTTTGGATTTATGGTTTTGGGATTTGGGAGTTGGGGTTTAGGTTTAAGAGTTTTGGGTTATATTTAAGGGTTAAAGTTTAGGGTCAAAATTATAATTTTCGTAAATACGGTTTAGGGTTTGCGGATTTAGGATTTTGGGTTTGGTATTTAGCTTTATTGTTTATTGTTATTTTTATGGGTTCATGTATAGTGTTAAATTATTATTTTTCTAAATATAATTTAGGGTTTTTGGCTTTTAAATTTGTGTTTAGCGTTTAGGTTTATTATGTTGTCTTATTTTTGTAGGTTAAGGTATAATGTAAAAATAATTATTTTTCTAAATAGGGTTTCGGGTTCATGATTTGGGGTTTATTCTTAAAATTATTAACTTTATAAATAGAATTTATGATTTTTGGATTTAAAATTTCAGTTTAGGGTTTATGGTTTTATGATTTGTCATATGAGATTTAAGATTTGGGGTTTATGGTTTATGATTTGGGGTTTATTCTTAGAATTTTTAGTTTTAAAAATAAGTTTTAGGTTTTTGTGGTTGAGGAATTAGGATTTTTGCATTTGGTGTTTTGGGATTTGGAAGTTGGGTTTAGGTTTTATATTTTAGGGTTATATTTATAGGTTAATGTTTAGTTTCAAAATTATAATTTTCTGAAAAAAGGTTTAGGATTTTGGGATTTAGGATTTTCGGTTTAGTGTTTTGCTTTTTTGTTTATTGTTATTTTTATGGGTTCCTGTATAGTGTTAAATTATTATTTTTCTAAATATAGTTTACGGTTTTTGGATTTTAAATTTGTGTTTAGCGTTTAGGTTTATTATGTTGTGTTATTTTTGTAGGTTAAGGTATAATGTAAAAATTATTGTTTTTCTATATAGGGTGTAGGGGTTTTGGATTTGTCATATGAGATTTTGGATTTGGGTTTGGGGTTTATGATTTGGGGTTTATTCTTAAAATTATTAATTTTATAAATATAATTTATGATTTTTGGATTTAAAATTTCAGTTTAGGGTTAATGGTTTTTGGATTTGTCATATGAGATTTAAGATTTGGGGTTCATGGTTTATGATTTGGGGTTTATTCTTAGAATTTTTAATTTTAAAAATAAGTTTTTGGTTTTTGTGGTTGAGGAATTAGGATTTTTGCATTTGGGGTTTTGGGATTTGGTAGTTGGGTTTAGGTTTTATATTATACGGTTATATTTATAGGTTAAAGTTTAGTTTCAAAATAATAATTTTCTGAAAAAGGGTTTTGGGTTTTGGGATTTAAAATTTTGGGTTTAGTGTTTAGCTTTGTTGTTTATTGTTATTTTTTTTTGTTTTATGTATAGTGTTAAAATTATTATTTTTCTAAATATAATTTAGGATTTTTGGATTTAGAATTTCAATTTAGGGTTTTGGTTTATTGTTTTGTGTTATTTTTGTGGGTTTAGGTATCGGGTTATTATTGTTATTTTCCAAATTGGGTGTAGGGTTTTGGATATGTGATATGAGATTTGGGATTTGGGGTTTATTCTTGAAATTTTTGTTTTTATAAATAATGTTTTGTGTTTTGAGGTTTAGGATTTAGAATTTTTCGATTTATGGTTTTGGGATTTGGGAGTTGGGGTTTAGGTTTAATAGTTTTGGGTTATATTTAAGGGTTAAAGTTTAGGGTCAAAATTATAATTTTCGTAAATACGGTTTAGGGTTTGCGTATTTAGGATTTTGGGTTTGGTATTTAGCTTTATTGTTTATTGTTATTTTTATGGGTTCCTGTATAGTGTTAAATTATTATTTTTCGAAATATAGTTTAAGTTTTTTTCATTTTAAATTTGTGTTTAGCCTTTAGGTTTATTATGTTGTGTTATTTTTGTAGGTTAAGGTATAATGTAAAAATTATTATTTTTCTAAATAGGGTGTAGGGGTTTTGGATTTGTCATATGAGATTTTGGATTTGGGTTTGGGGTTTATGATTTGGGGTTTATTCTTAAAATTATTAATTTTATAAATATAATTTATGATTTTTGGATTTAAAATTTCAGTTTAGGGTTAATGGTTTTTGGATTTGACATATGAGATTTAAGATTTGGGGTTCATGGTTTATGATTTGGGGTTTATTCTTAGAATTTTTAATTTTAAAAATAAGTTTTAGGTTTTTGTGGTTGAGGAATTAGGATTTTTGCATTTTGGGTTTTGGGATTTGGTAGTTGGGTTTCGGTTTTATATTATACGGTTATATTTATAGGTTAAAGTTTAGTTTCAAAATAACAATTTTCTGAAAAAGGGTTTTGGGTTTTGGGATTTAAAATTTTGGGTTTAGTGTTTAGCTTTGTTGTTTATTGTTATTTTTTTTTTGTTTTATGTATAGTGTTAAAATTATTATTTTTCTAAATATAATTCAGGATTTTTGGATTTAGAATTTCAATTTAGGGTTTTGGTTTATTGTTTTGTGTTATTTTTGTGGGTTTAGGAATCGGGTTATTATTGTTATTTTCCAAATTGGGTGTAGGGTTTTGGATATGTGATATGAGATTTGGGATTTGGGGTTTATTCTTGAAATTTTTGTTTTTATAAATAATGTTTTGTGTTTTGAGGTTTAGGATTTAGGATTTTTCGATTTATGGTTTTGGGATTTGGGAGTTGGGGTTTAGGTTTAATAGTTTTGGGTTATATATAAGGGTTAAAGTTTAGGGTCAAAATTATAATTTTCGTAAATACGGTTTAGGGTTTGCGTATTTAGGATTTTGGGTTTGGTATTTAGCTTTATTGTTTATTGTTATTTTTATGGGTTCCTGTATAGTGTTAAATTATTATTTTTCTAAATATAGTTTAAGTTTTTTTCATTTTAAATTTGTGTTTAGCCTTTAGGTTTATTATGTTGTGTTATTTTTGTAGGTTAAGGTATAATGTAAAAATTATTATTTTTCTAAATAGGGTGTAGGGGTTTTGGATTTGTCATATGAGATTTTGGATTTGGGGTTATTCTTAAAATTATTAACATTATAAATAGAATTTATGATTTTTGGATTTAAAATTTCAGTTTAGGGTTTATGGTTTTATGATTTGTCATATGAGATTTAAGATTTGGGGTTTATGGTTTATGATTTGGGGTTTATTCTTAGAATTTTTAGTTTTAAAAATAAGTTTTAGGTTTTTGTGGTTGAGGAATTAGGATTTTTGCATTTGGGGTTTTGGGATTTGGTAGTTGGGTTTAGGTTTTATATTATACGGTTATATTTATAGGTTAAAGTTTAGTTTCAAAATAACAATTTTCGGAAAAAGGGTTTTGGGTTTTGGGATTTAAAATTTTGGGTTTAGTGTTTAGCTTTGTTGTTTATTGTTATTTTTTTTTGTTTTATGTATAGTGTTAAAATTATTATTTTTCTAAATATAATTCAGGATTTTTGGATTTAGAATTTCAATTTAGGGTTTTGGTTTATTGTTTTGTGTTATTTTTGTGGGTTTAGGTATCGGGTTATTATTGTTATTTTCCAAATTGGGTGTAGGGTTTTGGATATGTGATATGAGATTTGGGATTTGGGGTTTATTCTTGAAATTTTTGTTTTTATAAATAATGTTTTGTGTTTTGAGGTTTAGGATTTAGGATTTTTCGATTTATGGTTTTGGGATTTGGGAGTTGGGGTTTAGGTTTAATAGTTTTGGGTTATATTTAAGGGTTAAAGTTTAGGGTCAAAATTATAATTTTCGTAAATACGGTTTAGGGTTTGCGTCTTTAGGATTTTGGGTTTGGTATTTAGCTTCATTGTTTATTGTTATTTTTATGGGTTCCTGTATAGTGTTAAATTCTTATTTTTCTAAATATAGTTTAAGTTTTTTTCATTTTAAATTTGTGTTTAGCCTTTAGGTTTATTATGTTGTGTTATTTTTGTAGGTTAAGGTATAATGTAAAAATTATTATTTTTCTAAATAGGGTGTAGGGGTTTTGGATTTGTCATATGAGATTTTGGATTTGGGTTTGGGGTTTATGATTTGGGGTTTATTCTTAAAATTATTAATTTTATAAATATAATTTATGATTTTTGGATTTAAAATTTCAGTTTAGGGTTAATGGTTTTTGGATTTGTCATATGAGATTTAAGATTTGGGGTTCATGGTTTATGATTTGGGGTTTATTCTTAGAATTTTTAATTTTAAAAATAAGTTTTAGGTTTTTGTGGTTGAGGAATTAGGATTTTTGCATTTGGGGTTTTGGGATTTGGTAGTTGGGTTTAGGTTTTATATTATACGGTTATATTTATAGGTTAAAGTTTAGTTTCAAAATAACAATTTTCTGAAAAAGGGTTTTGGGTTTTGGGATTTAAAATTTTGGGTTTAGTGTTTAGCTTTGTTGTTTATTGTTATTTTTTTTTGTTTTATGTATAGTGTTAAAATTATTATTTTTCTAAATATAATTTAGGATTTTTGGATTTAGAATTTCAATTTAGGGTTTTGGTTTATTGTTTTGTGTTATTTTTGTGGGTTTAGGTATCGGGTTATTATTGTTATTTTCCAAATTGGGTGTAGGGTTTTGGATATGTGATATGAGATTTGGGATTTGGGGTTTATTCTTGAAATTTTTGTTTTTATAAATAATGTTTTGTGTTTTGAGGTTTAGGATTTAGGATTTTTGGATTTATGGTTTTGGGATTTGGGAGTTGGGGTTTAGGTTTAATAGTTTTGGGTTATATTTAAGGGTTAAAGTTTAGGGTCAAAATTATAATTTTCGTAAATACGGTTTAGGGTTTGCGTCTTTAGGATTTTGGGTTTGGTATTTAGCTTTATTGTTTATTGTTATTTTTATGGGTTCCTGTATAGTGTTAAATTCTTATTTTTCTAAATATAGTTTAAGTTTTTTTCATTTTAAATTTGTGTTTAGCCTTTAGGTTTATTATGTTGTGTTATTTTTGTAGGTTAAGGTATAATGTAAAAATTATTATTTTTCTAAATAGGGTGTAGGGGTTTTGGATTTGTCATATGAGATTTTGGATTTGGGTTTGGGGTTTATGATTTGGGGTTTATTCTTAAAATTATTAATTTTATAAATATAATTTATGATTTTTGGATTTAAAATTTCAGTTTAGGGTTAATGGTTTTTGGATTTGTCATATGAGATTTAAGATTTGGGGTTCATGGTTTATGATTTGGGGTTTATTCTTAGAATTTTTAATTTTAAAAATAAGTTTTAGGTTTTTGTGGTTGAGGAATTAGGATTTTTGCATTTGGGGTTTTGGGATTTGGTAGTTGGGTTTAGGTTTTATATTTTAGGGTTATATTTATAGGTTAAAGTTTAGTTTCAAAATAACAATTTTCTGAAAAAGGGTTTTGGGTTTTGGGATTTAAAATTTTGGGTTTAGTGTTTAGCTTTGTTGTTTATTGTTATTTTTTTGGTTTGATGTATATTGTTAAAATTATTATTTTTCTAAATATAATTCAGGATTTTTGGATTTAGAATTTGTGTTTAGCGTTTAGGTTTATTATGTTGTGTTATTTTTGTAGGTTAAGGTATAATGTAAAAATTATTGTTTTTCTAAATAGGGTGTAGGGGTTTTGGATTTGTCATATTAGATTTTGGATTTGGGTTTGGGGTTTATGATTTGGGGTTTATTCTTAAAATTATTAATTTTATAAATATAATTTATGATTTTTGGATTTAAAATTTCAGTTTAGGGTTAATGGTTTTTGGATTTGTCATATGAGATTTAAGATTTGGGGTTCATGGTTTATGATTTGGGGTTTATTCTTAGAATTTTTAATTTTAAAAATAAGTTTTAGGTTTTTGTGGTTGAGGAATTAGGATTTTTGCATTTGGGGTTTTGCGATTTGGTAGTTGGGTTTAGGTTTTATATTATACGGTTATATTTATAGGTTAAAGTTTAGTTTCAAAATAACAATTTTCTGAAAAAGTGTTTTGGGTTTTGGGATTTAAAATTTTGGGTTTAGTGTTTAGCTTTGTTGTTTATTGTTATTTTTTTTGTTTTATGTATAGTGTTAAAATTATTATTTTTCTAAATATAATTCAGGATTTTTGGATTTAGAATTTCAATTTAGGGTTTTGGTTTATTGTTTTGTGTTATTTTTGTGGGTTTAGGTATCGGGTTATTATTGTTATTTTCCAAATTGGGTGTAGGGTTTTGGATATGTGATATGAGATTTGGGATTTGGGGTTTATTCTTGAAATTTTTGTTTTTATAAATAATGTTTTGTGTTTTGAGGTTTAGGATTTAGGATTTTTCGATTTATGGTTTTGGGATTTGGGAGTTGGGGTTTAGGTTTAAGAGTTGTGGGTTATATTTAAGGGTTAAAGTTTAAGGTCAAAATTATAATTCTCGTAAATACGGTTTAGGGTTTGCGTATTTAGGATTTTGGGTTTGGTATTTAGCTTTATTGTTTATTGTTATTTTTATGTGTTCCTGTATAGTGTTAAATTCTTATTTTTCTAAATATAGTTTAAGTTTTTTTCATTTTAAATTTGTGTTTAGCCTTTAGGTTTATTATGTTGTGTTATTTTTGTAGGTTAAGGTATAATGTAAAAATTATTATTTTTCTAAATAGGGTGTAGGGGTTTTGGATTTGTCATATGAGATTTTGGATTTGGGTTTGGGGTTTATGATTTGGGGTTTATTCTTAAAATTATTAATTTTATAAATATAATTTATGATTTTTGGATTTAAAATTTCAGTTTAGGGTTAATGGTTTTTGGATTTGTCATATGAGATTTAAGATTTGGGGTTCATGGTTTATGATTTGGGGTTTATTCTTAGAATTTTTAATTTTAAAAATAAGTTTTAGGTTTTTGTGGTTGAGGAATTAGGATTTTTGCATTTTTGGTTTTGGGATTTGGTAGTTGGGTTTAGGTTTTATATTTCAGGGTTATATTTATAGGTTAAAGTTTAGTTTCAAAATAACAATTTTCTGAAAAAGGGTTTTGGGTTTTGGGATTTAAAATTTTGGGTTTAGTGTTTAGCTTTGTTGTTTATTGTTATTTTTTTGGTTTTATGTATATTGTTAAAATTATTATTTTTCTAAATATAATTCAGGATTTTTGGATTTAGAATTTCATTTTAGGGTTTTGGTTTATTGTTTTGTGTTATTTTTGTGGGTTTAGGTATCGGGTTATTATTGTTATTTTCCAAATTGGGTGTAGGGTTTTGGATATGTGATATGAGATTTGGGATTTGGAGTTTATTCTTGAAATTTTTGTTTTTATAAATAATGTTTTGTGTTTTGAGGTTTAGGATTTAGGATTTTTCGATTTATGGTTTTGGGATTTGGGAGTTGGGGTTTAGGTTTAAGAGTTTTGGGTTATCTTTAAGGGTTAAAGTTTAGGGTCAAAATTATAATTTTCGTAAATACGGTTAAGGGTTTGCGTATTTAGGATTTTGGGTTTGGTATTTAGCTTTATTGTTTATTGTTATTTTTATGTGTTCCTGTATAGTGTTAAATTATTATTTTTCTAAATATAGTTTAAGGTTTTTTCATTTTAAATTTGTGTTTAGCGTTTAGGTTTATTATGTTGTGTTATTTTTGTAGGTTAAGGTATAATGTAAAAATTATTATTTTTCTAAATAGGGTGTAGGGGTTTTGGATTTGTCATATGAGATTTTGGATTTGGGTTTGGGGTTTATGATTTGGGGTTTATTCTTAAAATTATTAATTTTATAAATATAATTTATGATTTTTGGATTTAAAATTTCAGTTTAGGGTTAATGGTTTTTGGATTTGTCATATGAGATTTAAGATTTGGGGTTCATGGTTTATGATTTGGGGTTTATTCTTAGAATTTTTAATTTTAAAAATAAGTTTTAGGTTTTTGTGGTTGACGAATTAGGATTTTTGTATTTGGGGTTTTGGGATTTGGTAGTTGGGTTTAGGTTTTATATTCTAGGGTTATATTTATAGGTTAATGTTTAGTTTCAAAATTATAATTTTCTGAAAAGGGTTTAGGGTTTTGGGATTTAATATTTTGGGTTTAGTGTTTAGCTTTTTTGTTTATTGTTATTTTTATGGGTTCCTGTATAGTGTTAAATTATTATTTTTCTAAATATAGTGTAGGATTTTTGGATTTTAAATTTCTGTTTAGGGTTAATGGTTTTTGGATTTGTCATATGAGATTTAAGATTTGGGGTTCATGGTTTATGATTTGGGGTTTATTCTTAGAATTTTTAATTTTAAAAACAAGTTTTAGGTTTTTGTGGTTGAGGAATTAGGATTTTTGCATTTGGGGTTTTGGGATTTGGTAGTTGGGTTTAGGTTTTATATTTTAGGGTTATATTTATAGGTTAATGTTTAGTTTCAAAATTATAATTTTCTGAAAAGGGTTTAGGGTTTTGGGATTTAGGATTTTGGGTTTTGTGTTTAGCTTTTTTGTTTATTGTTAGTGTTTTGGGTTTATGTATAGTGTTAAAATTATTATTTTTCTAAATATAATTTAGGATATTTGGATTTAGAATTTCAGGTTAGGGTTTTGGTTTATTGTTTTGTCTTATTTTTGTGGGTTTAGTTATCGGGTTATTATTGTTATTTTAAAAATAGGGTGTAGGGTTTTCGATATGTGATATGAGATTTGGGATTTGTGGTTTATTCTTGAAATTTTTATTTTTATAAATAATGTTTTGTGTTTTGAGGTTTAGGATTTAGGATTTTTGGATTTATGGTTTTGGGATTTGGGAGTTGGGGTTTAGGTTTAAGAGTTTTGGGTTATATTTAAGGGTTAAAGTTTAGGGTCAAAATTATAATTTTCGTAAATACGGTTTAGGGTTTGCGGATTTAGGATTTTGGGTTTGGTATTTAGCTTTATTGTTTATTGTTATTTTTATGGGTTCTTGTATAGTGTTAAATTATTATTTTTCTAAATATAGTTTAGGGTTTTTGGATTTTAAATTTGTGTTTAGCGTTTAGGTTTATTATGTTGTGTTATTTTTGTAAGTTAAGGTATAATGTAAAAAAATATTATTTTTCTAAATAGGGTGTAGGGGTTTTGGTTTAGTCATATGAGATTTTGGATTTGGGTTTGGGGTTTATGATTTGGGGTTTATTCTTAAAATTATTAATTTTATAAATATAATTTATGATTTTTTGGATTTAGAATTTCAGTTTAGGGTTTATGGTATTTGGTTTTGTCATATGAGATTTAAGATTTGGGGTTTATGGTTTATGATTTGGGGTTTATTCCTAAAATTTTAATTTTATAAATAAGTTTTATGTTTTTGTGGTTTAGGAATTAAGATTTTTGCATTTGGGGTTTTGGGATTTGGTTGTTGGGTTTAGGTTTTATATTTTAGGGTTATATTTATACGTTAATGTTTAATTTCAAAATTATAATTTTCTGAAAAGGGTTTAGGGTTTTGGGTTTTAAGATTTTGGGTTTAGTGTTTAGCTTTTGTGTTTATTGTTATTTTTTTTGTTTTATGAATAGTGTTAAAATTATAATTTTTCTAAATATAATTTAGGATTTTTGGATGTATAATTTAATTTTAGGGTTTTGGTTTATTGTTTTGTGTTATTTTTGTGGGTTTAGGTATCGGGTTATTATTGTTATTTTCGAAATAGGGTGTAGGGTTTTCGATATGTCATATGAGATTTGGGATTTGGTGTTTATTCTTGAAATTTTTGTTTTTATAAATAATGTTTTGTGTTTTGAGATTTAGGATTTAGGATTTTGGATTTATGGTTTTGGGATTTGGGAGTTGGTGTTTAGGTTTAAGAGTTTTGGGTTATATTTAAGGGTTAAAGTTTAGGTTCAAAATTATAATTTTCATAAATACGGTTTAGGGTTTGCGGATTTATTATTTTGGGTTTGGTATTTAGCTTTATTGTTTATTGTTATTTTTATGGGTTCATGTATAGTGTTTAAATTATTATTTTTCTAAATATAATTTATGGTTTCAGGATTTTAAATTTGTGTTTAGAGTTTAGGTTTATTATGTTGTGTTATTTTTGTAGGATAATGTATAATGTAAAAATTATTATTTTTCTAAATAGGGTGTAGGGGTTTTGGATTTGTCATATGAGATTTTGGATTTGGGTTTGGGGTTTATTCTTAAAATTATTAACTTTATAAATATAATTTATGATTTTTGGATTTAAAATTTCAGTTTAGGGTTTATGGTTTTTAGATTTGTCATATGAGATTTAAGATTTGGGGTTTATGGTTTATAATATGAGGTTTATTCATAGAATTTTTAATTTTATAAATAAGTTTTAGGTTTTTGTGGTTTAGGAATTAGTATTTTTGCATTTGGGGTTTTGGGATTTGGTTGTTGGGTTTAGGTTTTATATTTTAGGGTTATATTTATAAGTTAATGTGTAGTTTCAAAATTATAATTTTCTGAAAAGGGTTTAGGGTTTTGGGATTTAGGATTTTTGGTTTAGTGTTTAGCTTTTTTGTTTATTATTAGTGTTTTGGGTTTATGTATAGTGTTAAAATTATTATTTTTCTAAATATAATTTAGGATGTTTGGATTTTGAATTTCATTTTAGGGTTTTGGTTTATTGTTTTGTCTTATTTTTGTGGGTTTAGTTATCGGGTTATTATTGTTATTTTCAAAATAGGGTGTAGGGTTTTGGATATGTGATATGAGATTTGGGATTTGGGGTTTATTCTTGAAACTTTAATTTTTATAAATAATGTTTTGTGTTTTGAGGTTTAGGATTTAGGATTTTTCGATTTATGGTTTTGGGATTTGGGAGTTGGGGTTTAGGTTTAAGAGTTTTGGGTTATATTTAAGGGTTAAAGTTTAGGGTCAAAATTATAATTTTCGTAAATACGGTTTAGGGTTTGCGGATTTAGGATTTTGGGTTTGGTATTTAGCTTTATTGTTTATTGTTATTTTATGGGTTCATGTATAGTGTTAAATTATTATTTTTCTAAATATAGTTTAGGGTTTTTGGATTTTAAATTTGTGTTTAGCGTTTAGGTTTATTATGTTGTGTTATTTTTGTAGGTTAACGTATAATGTAAAAATTATTATTTTTCTAAATAGGGTGTAGGGGTTTTGGATTTGCCATATGAGATTTTGGATTTGGGTTTGGGGTTTATGATTTGGGGTTTATTCTTAAAATTATTAACTTTATAAATATAATTTATTATTTTTGGATTTAAAATTTCAGTTTAGGGTTTATGGTTTTTGGATTTGTCATATGAGATTTAAGATTTGGGGTTTGTGGTTTATGATTTAGGGTTATTCTTAGATTTTTTAATTTTATATATAAGTTTTAGGTTTTTGTGGTTTAGGAATTAGGATTTTTGCATTTGGGGTTTTGGGATTTGGTTGTTGGGTTTAGGTTTTATATTTTAGGGTTATATTTATACGTTAATGTTTAGTTTCAAAATTATTATTTTCTGAAAAGGGTTTAGGGTTTTGGGATTTAGGATTTTGGGTTTAGTATTTAGCTTTTTTGTTTATTGTTAGTGTTTTGGGTTTATGTATAGTGTTAAAATTATTATTTTTCTAAATATAATTTAATATTTTTGGATTTAGAATTTCATTTTTGGGTTTTGGTTTATTGTTTCGTGTTATTTTTGTGGTTTAGGTATCAGGTTATTATTGTTATTTTCCAAATATGGTGTAGGGTTTTGCATATGTGATATGAGATTTGGGATTTGGGGTTTATTCTTGAAATTTTTGTTTTTATAAATAATATTTTGTGTTTTGAGGTTTAGGATTTAGGATTTTTGGATTTATGGTTTTGGGATTTGGGAGTTGGGGTTTTGGTTTAAGAGTTTTGGGTTATATTTAAGGGTTAAAGTTTAGGGTCATAATTATAATTTTCAAAAATACGGTTTAGGGTTTGCGGATTTAGGATTTTGGGTTTGGTATTTAGCTTTATTGTTTATTGTTATTTTTATGGGTTCATTTATAGTGTTTAAATTATTATTTTTATAAAATATAGTTTATGGTTTCAGGATTTTAAATTTGTGTTTAGGGTTTAGGTTTATTATGTTGTGTTATTTTTGTAGGTTAATGTATAATGTAAAAAAATATTATTTTTATAAATAGGGTGTAGGGGTTTTGGTTTAGTCATATGAGATTTTGGATTTGGGTTTGGGGTTTATGATTTGGGGTTTATTCTTAAAATTATTAATTTTATAAATATAATTTATGATTTTTTGTATTTAGAATTTCAGTTTAGGGTTTATGGTTTTTGGATTTGTCATATGAGATTTAAGATTTGGGGTTTATGGTTTATGATTTGGGGTTTATTCCTAAAATTTTAATTTTATAAATAAGTTTTATGTTTTTGTGGTTTAGGAATTAAGATTTTTGCATTTGGTGTTTTGGGATTTGGTAGTTGGTTTTAGGTTTTATATTTTAGGGTTATATTTATAGGTTAATGTTTAGTTTCAAAATTATAATTTTCTGAAAAGGGTTTAGGGTTTTGGGATTTAAGATTTTGGGTTTAGTGTTTAGCTTTGGTGTTTATTGTTATTTTTTTTGTTTTATGAATAGTGTTAAAATTATTATTTTTCTAAATATAATTTAGGATTTTTGGATGTATAATTTAATTTTAAGGTTTTGGTTTATTGTTTTGTGTTATTTTTGTGGGTTTAGGTATCGGGTTATTATTGTTATTTTCGAAATAGGGTGTAGGGTTTTCGATATGTCATATGAGATTTGGGATTTGGTGTTTATTCTTGAAATTTTTGTTTTTATAAATAATGTTTTGTGTTTTGAGGTTTAGGATTTAGGATTTTTGGATTTATGGTTTTGGGATTTGGGAGTTGGTGTATAGGTTTAAGAGTTTTGGGTTATATTTAAGGGTTAAAGTTTAGGTTCACAATTATAATTTTCATAAATACGGTTTAGGGTTTGTGGATTTAGGATTTTGGGTTTGGTATTTAGCTTTATTGTTTATTGTTATTTTTATGGGTTCATGTATAGTGCTTAAATTATTATTTTTCTAAATATAGTTTATGGTTTCAGGATTTTAAATTTGTGTTTAGAGTTTAGGTTTATTATGTTGTGTTATTTTTGGAGGTTAATGTATAATGTAAAAATTATTATTTTTCTAAATAGGGTGTAGGGGTTTTGGATTTGTCATATGAGATTTTGGATTTGGGTTTGGGGTTTAAGATTTGGGGTTTATTCTTAAAATTATTAATTTTATAAATATAATTTATGATTTTTTGGATTTACAATTTCAGTTTAGGGTTTATGGTTTTTGGATTTGTCATATGAGATTTAAGATTTGGGGTTTATGGTTTAAGATTTGGGGTTTATTCCTAAAATTTTAATTTTATAAATAAGTTTTATGTTTTTGTGGTTTAGGAATTAAGATTTTTGCATTTGGCGTTTTGGGATTTGGTAGTTGGGTTTAGGTTTTATATTTTAGGGTTATACTTATAGGTTAATGTTTAGTTTCAAAATTATAATTTTCTGAAAAGGGTTTAGGGTTTTGGGTTTTAAGATTTTGGGTTTAGTGTTTAGCTTTGGTGTTTATTGTTATTTTTTTTGTTTTATGAATAGTGTTAAAATTATTATTTTTCTAAATATAATTTAGGATTTTTGGATTTATAATTTAATTTTAGAGTTTTGGTTTATTGTTTTGTGTTATTTTTGTGGGTTTAGGTATCAGGTTATTATTGTTATTTTCGAAATAGGGTGTAGGGTTTTCGATATATCATATGAGATTTGGGATTTGGTGTTTATTCTTGAAATTTTTGTTTTTATAAATAATGTTTTGTGTTTTGAGGTTTAGGATTTAGGATTTTTGGATTTATGGTTTTGGGATTTGGGAGTTGGTGTTTAGGTTTAAGAGTTTTGGGTTATATTTAAGGGTTAAAGTTTAGGTTCAAAATTATAATTTTCATAAATACGGTTTAGGGTTTGCGGATTTAGGATTTTGGGTTTGGTATTTAGCTTTATTGTTTACTGTTATTTTTATGGGTTCATGTATAGTGTTTAAATTATTATTTTTCTAAATATAGTTTATGGTTTCAGGATTTTATATTTGTGTTTAGAGTTTAGGTTTATTATGTTGTGTTATTTTTGTAGGATAATGTATAATGTAAAAATTATTATTTTTCTAAATAGGGTGTAGGGGTGTTGGATTTGTCATATGATATTTTGGATTTGGGTTTGGGGTTTATGATTTGGGGTTTATTCTTAAAATTATTAACTTTATAAATATAATTTATGATTTTTGGATTTAAAATTTCAGTTTAGGGTTTATGGTTTTTAGATTTGTCATATGAGATTTAAGATTTGGGGTTTATGGTTTATAATATGAGGTTTATTCATAGAATTTTTAAATTTATAAATAAGTTTTAGGTTTTTGTGGTTTAGGAATTAGTATTTTTGCATTTGGGGTTTTGGGATTTGGTTGTTGGGTTTAGGTTTTATATTTTAGGGTTATATTTATAGGTTAATGTGTAGTTTCAAAATTATAATTTTCTGAAAAGGGTTTAGGGTTTTGGGATTTAGGATTTTTGGTTTAGTGTTTAGCTTTTTTGTTTATTATTAGTGTTTTGGGTTTATGTATAGTGTTAAAATTATTATTTTTCTAAATATAATTTAGGATGTTTGGATTTTGAATTTCATTTTAGGGTTTTGGTTTATTGTTTTGTCTTATTTTTGTGGGTTTAGTTATCGGGTTATTATTGTTATTTTCAAAATAGGGTGTAGGGTTTTGGATATGTGATATGAGATTTGGGATTTGGGGTTTATTCTTGAAACTTTAATTTTTATAAATAATGTTTTGTGTTTTGAGGTTTAGGATTTAGGATTTTTCGATTTATGGTTTTGGGATTTGGGAGTTGGGGTTTAGGTTTAAGAGTTTTGGGTTATATTTAAGGGTTAAAGTTTAGGGTCAAAATTATAATTTTCGTAAATACGGTTTAGGGTTTGCGGATTTAGGATTTTGGGTTTGGTATTTAGCTTTATTGTTTATTGTTATTTTTATGGGTTCATGTATAGTGTTTAAATTATTATTTTTCTAAATATAGTTTATGGTTTCAGGATTTTAAATTTGTGTTTAGAGTTTAGGTTTATTATGTTGTGTTATTTTTGTAGGTTAATGTATAATGTAAAAATTATTATTTTTCTAAATAGGGTGTAGGGGTTTTGGATTTGTCATATGAGATTTTGGATTTGGGTTTGGGGTTTATGATTTGGGGTTTATTCTTAAAATTATTAATTTTATAAATATAATTTATGATTTTTTGTATTTAGAATTTCAGTTTAGGGTTTATGGTTTTTGGATTTGTCATATGAGATTTAAGATTTGGGGTTTATGGTTTATGATTTGGGGTTTATTCCTAAAATTTTAATTTTATAAATAAGTTTTATGTTTTTGTGGTTTAGGAATTAAGATTTTTGCATTTGGTGTTTTGGGATTTGGTAGTTGGTTTTAGATTTTATATTTTAGGGTTATATTTATAGGTTAATGTTTAGTTTCAAAATTATAATTTTCTGAAAAGGGTTTAGGGTTTTAGGATTTAAGATTTTGGGTTTAGTGTTTAGCTTTGGTGTTTATTGTTATTTTTTTTGTTTTATGAATAGTGTTAAAATTATTATTTTTCTAAATATAATTTAGGATTTTTGGATGTATAATTTAATTTTAAGGTTTTGGTTTATTGTTTTGTGTTATTTTTGTGGGTTTAGGTATCGGGTTATTATTGTTATTTTCGAAATAGGGTGTAGGGTTTTCGATATGTCATATGAGATTTGGGATTTGGTGTTTATTCTTGAAATTTTTGTTTTTATAAATAATGTTTTGTGTTTTGAGGTTTAGGATTTAGGATTTTTGGATTTATGGTTTTGGGATTTGGGAGTTGGTGTATAGGTTTAAGAGTTTTGGGTTATATTTAAGGGTTAAAGTTTAGGTTCACAATTATAATTTTCATAAATACGGTTTAGGGTTTGTGGATTTAGGATTTTGGGTTTGGTATTTAGCTTTATTATTTATTGTTATTTTTATGGGTTCATGTATAGTGCTTAAATTATTATTTTTCTAAATATAGTTTATGGTTTCAGGATTTTAAATTTGTGTTTAGAGTTTAGGTTTATTATGTTGTGTTATTTTTGGAGGTTAATGTATAATGTAAAAATTATTATTTTTTTTAAATAGGGTGTAGGGGGTTTTGGATTTGTCATATGAGATTTTGGATTTGGGTTTGGGGTTTAAGATTTGGGGTTTATTCTTAAAATTATTAATTTTATAAATATAATTTATGATTTTTTGGATTTACAATTTCAGTTTAGGGTTTTTGGTTTTTGGATTTGTCATATGAGATTTAAGATTTGGGGTTTATGGTTTAAGATTTGGGGTTTATCCTAAAATTTTAATTTTATAAATAAGTTTTATGTTTTTGTGGTTTAGGAATTAAGATTTTTGCATTTGGCGTTTTGGGATTTGGTAGTTGGGTTTAGGTTTTATATTTTAGGGTTATACTTATAGGTTAATGTTTAGTTTCAAAATTATAATTTTCTGAAAAGGGTTTAGGGTTTTGGGATTTAGGATTTTTGGTTTAGTGTTTAGCTTTTTTGTTTATTATTAGTGTTTTGGGTTTATGTATAGTGTTAAAATTATTATTTTTCTAAATATAATTTAGGATGTTTGGATTTTGAATTTCATTTTAGGGTTTTGGTTTATTGTTTTGTCTTATTTTTGTGGGTTTAGTTATCGGGTTATTATTGTTATTTTAAAAATAGGGTGTAGGGTTTTGGATATGTGATATGAGATTTGGGATTTGGGGTTTATTCTTGAAACTTTTATTTTTATAAATAATGTTTTGTGTTTTGAGGTTTAGGATTTAGGATTTTTCGATTTATGGTTTTGGGATTTGGGAGTTGGGGTTTAGGTTTAAGAGTTTTGGGTTATATTTAAGGGTTAAAGCTTAGGGTCAAAATTATAATTTTCGTAAATACGGTTTAGGGTTTGCGGATTTAGGATTTTGGGTTTGGTATTTAGCTTTATTGTTTATTGTTATTTTATGGGTTCATGTATAGTGTTAAATTATTATTTTTCTAAATATAGTTTAGGTTTTTTGGATTTTAAATTTGTGTTTAGCGTTTAGGTTTATTATGTTGTGTTATTTTTGTAGGTTAACGTATAATGTAAAAATTATTATTTTTCTAAATAGGGTGTAGGGGTTTTGGATTTGCCATATGAGATTTTGGATTTGGGTTTGGGGTTTATGATTTGGGGTTTATTCTTAAAATTATTAACTTTATAAATATAATTTATTATTTTTGGATTTAAAATTTCAGTTTAGGGTTTATGGTTTTTGGATTTGTCATATGAGATTTAAGATTTGGGGTTTGTGGTTTATGATTTAGGGTTATTCTTAGAATTTTTAATTTTATATATAAGTTTTAGGTTTTTGTGGTTTAGGAATTAGGATTTTTGCATTTGGGGTTTTGGGATTTGGTTGTTGGGTTTAGGTTTTATATTTTAGGGTTATATTTATACGTTAATGTTTAGTTTCAAAATTATTATTTTCTGAAAAGGGTTTAGGGTTTTGGGATTTAGGATTTTGGGTTTAGTATTTAGCTTTTTTGTTTATTGTTAGTGTTTTGGGTTTATGTATAGTGTTAAAATTATTATTTTTCTAAATATAATTTAATATTTTTGGATTTAGAATTTCATTTTTGGGTTTTGGTTTATTGTTTCGTGTTATTTTTGTGGTTTAGGTATCAGGTTATTATTGTTATTTTCCAAATATGGTGTAGGGTTTTGCATATGTGATATGAGATTTGGGATTTGGGGTTTATTCTTGAAATTTTTGTTTTTATAAATAATATTTTGTGTTTTGAGGTTTAGGATTTAGGATTTTTCGATTTATGGTTTTGGGATTTGGGAGTTGGGGTTTTGGTTTAAGAGTTTTGGGTTATATTTAAGGGTTAAAGTTTAGGGTCAAAATTATAATTTTCGTAAATACGGTTTAGGGTTTGCGGATTTAGGATTTTGGGTTTGGTATTTAGCTTTATTGTTTATTGTTATTTTATGGGTTCATGTATAGTGTTAAATTATTATTTTTCTAAATATAGTTTAGGGTTTTTGGATTTTAAATTTGTGTTTAGCGTTTAGGTTTATTATGTTGTGTTATTTTTGTAGGTTAACGTATAATGTAAAAATTATTATTTTTCTAAATAGGGTGTAGGGGTTTTGGATTTGTCATATGAGATTTTGGATTTGGGTTTGGGGTTTATGATTTGGGGTTTATTCTTAAAATTATTAATTTTATAAATATAATTTATGATTTTTTGTATTTAGAATTTCAGTTTAGGGTTTATGGTTTTTGGATTTGTCATATGAGATTTAAGATTTGGGGTTTATGGTTTATGATTTGGGGTTTATTCCTAAAATTTTAATTTTATAAATAAGTTTTATGTTTTTGTGGTTTAGGAATTAAGATTTTTGCATTTGGTGTTTTGGGATTTGGTAGTTGGTTTTAGATTTTATATTTTAGGGTTATATTTATAGGTTAATGTTTAGTTTCAAAATTATAATTTTCTGAAAAGGGTTTAGGGTTTTGGGATTTAAGATTTTGGGTTTAGTGTTTAGCTTTGGTGTTTATTGTTATTTTTTTTGTTTTATGAATAGTGTTAAAATTATTATTTTTCTAAATATAATTTAGGATTTTTGGATGTATAATTTAATTTTAAGGTTTTGGTTTATTGTTTTGTGTTATTTTTGTGGGTTTAGGTATCGGGTTATTATTGTTATTTTCGAAATAGGGTGTAGGGTTTTCGATATGTCATATGAGATTTGGGATTTGGTGTTTATTCTTGAAATTTTTGTTTTTATAAATAATGTTTTGTGTTTTGAGGTTTAGGATTTAGGATTTTTGGATTTATGGTTTTGGGATTTGGGAGTTGGTGTATAGGTTTAAGAGTTTTGGGTTATATTTAAGGGTTAAAGTTTAGGTTCACAATTATAATTTTCATAAATACGGTTTAGGGTTTGTGGATTTAGGATTTTGGGTTTGGTATTTAGCTTTATTATTTATTGTTATTTTTATGGGTTCATGTATAGTGCTTAAATTATTATTTTTCTAAATATAGTTTATGGTTTCAGGATTTTAAATTTGTGTTTAGAGTTTAGGTTTATTATGTTGTGTTATTTTTGGAGGTTAATGTATAATGTAAAAATTATTATTTTTCTAAATAGGGTGTAGGGGTTTTGGATTTGTTATATGAGATTTTGGATTTGGGTTTGGGGTTTAAGATTTGGGGTTTATTCTTAAAATTATTAATTTTATAAATATAATTTATGATTTTTTGGATTTACAATTTCAGTTTAGGGTTTTTGGTTTTTGGATTTGTCATATGAGATTTAAGATTTGGGGTTTATGGTTTAAGATTTGGGGTTTATTCCTAAAATTTTAATTTTATAAATAAGTTTTATGTTTTTGTGGTTTAGGAATTAAGATTTTTGCATTTGGCGTTTTGGGATTTGGTAGTTGGGTTTAGGTTTTATATTTTAGGGTTATACTTATAGGTTAATGTTTAGTTTCAAAATTATAATTTTCTGAAAAGGGTTTAGGGTTTTGGGATTTAGGATTTTTGGTTTAGTGTTTAGCTTTTTTGTTTATTATTAGTGTTTTGGGTTTATGTATAGTGTTAAAATTATTATTTTTCTAAATATAATTTAGGATGTTTGGATTTTGAATTTCATTTTAGGGTTTTGGTTTATTGTTTTGTCTTATTTTTGTGGGTTTAGTTATCGGGTTATTATTGTTATTTTAAAAATAGGGTGTAGGGTTTTGGATATGTGATATGAGATTTGGGATTTGGGGTTTATTCTTGAAACTTTTATTTTTATAAATAATGTTTTGTGTTTTGAGGTTTAGGATTTAGGATTTTTCGATTTATGGTTTTGGGATTTGGGAGTTGGGGTTTAGGTTTAAGAGTTTTGGGTTATATTTAAGGGTTAAAGTTTAGGGTCAAAATTATAATTTTCGTAAATACGGTTTAGGGTTTGCGGATTTAGGATTTTGGGTTTGGTATTTAGCTTTATTGTTTATTGTTATTTTATGGGTTCATGTATAGTGTTAAATTATTATTTTTCTAAATATAGTTTAGGTTTTTTGGATTTTAAATTTGTGTTTAGCGTTTAGGTTTATTATGTTGTGTTATTTTTGTAGGTTAACGTATAATGTAAAAATTATTATTTTTCTAAATAGGGTGTAGGGGTTTTGGATTTGCCATATGAGATTTTGGATTTGGGTTTGGGGTTTATGATTTGGGGTTTATTCTTAAAATTATTAACTTTATAAATATAATTTATTATTTTTGGATTTAAAATTTCAGTTTAGGGTTTATGGTTTTTGGATTTGTCATATGAGATTTAAGATTTGGGGTTTGTGGTTTATGATTTAGGGTTATTCTTAGAATTTTTAATTTTATATATAAGTTTTAGGTTTTTGTGGTTTAGGAATTAGGATTTTTGCATTTGGGGTTTTGGGATTTGGTTGTTGGGTTTAGGTTTTATATTTTAGGGTTATAATTATACGTTAATGTTTAGTTTCAAAATTATTATTTTCTGAAAAGGGTTTAGGGTTTTGGGATTTAGGATTTTGGGTTTAGTATTTAGCTTTTTTGTTTATTGTTAGTGTTTTGGGTTTATGTATAGTGTTAAAATTATTATTTTTCTAAATATAATTTAATATTTTTGGATTTAGAATTTCATTTTTGGGTTTTGGTTTATTGTTTCGTGTTATTTTTGTGGTTTAGGTATCAGGTTATTATTGTTATTTTCCAAATATGGTGTAGGGTTTTGCATATGTGATATGAGATTTGGGATTTGGGGTTTATTCTTGAAATTTTTGTTTTTATAAATAATATTTTGTGTTTTGAGGTTTAGGATTTAGGATTTTTCGATTTATGGTTTTGGGATTTGGGAGTTGGGGTTTTGGTTTAAGAGTTTTGGGTTATATTTAAGGGTTAAAGTTTAGGGTCAAAATTATAATTTTCGTAAATACGGTTTAGGGTTTGCGGATTTAGGATTTTGGGTTTGGTATTTAGCTTTATTGTTTATTGTTATTTTATGGGTTCATGTATAGTGTTAAATTATTATTTTTCTAAATATAGTTTAGGGTTTTTGGATTTTAAATTTGTGTTTAGCGTTTAGGTTTATTATGTTGTGTTATTTTTGTAGGTTAACGTATAATGTAAAAATTATTATTTTTCTAAATAGGGTGTAGGGGTTTTGGATTTGCCATATGAGATTTTGGATTTGGGTTTGGGGTTTATGATTTGGGGTTTATTCTTAAAATTATTAACTTTATAAATATAATTTATTATTTTTGGATTTAAAATTTCAGTTTAGGGTTTATGGTTTTTGGATTTGTCATATGAGATTTAAGATTTGGGGTTTGTGGTTTATGATTTAGGGTTATTCTTAGATTTTTTAATTTTATATATAAGTTTTAGGTTTTTGTGGTTTAGGAATTAGGATTTTTGCATTTGGGGTTTTGGGATTTGGTAGTTGGGTTTAGGTTTTATATTTTAGGGTTATATTTATACGTTAATGTTTAGTTTCAAAATTATTATTTTCTGAAAAGGGTTTAGGGTTTTGGGATTTAGGATTTTGGGTTTAGTATTTAGCTTTTTTGTTTATTGTTAGTGTTTTGGGTTTATGTATAGTGTTAAAATTATTATTTTTCTAAATATAATTTAATATTTTTGGATTTAGAATTTCATTTTTGGGTTTTGGTTTATTGTTTCGTGTTATTTTTGCGGTTTAGGTATCAGGTTATTATTGTTATTTTCCAAATATGGTGTAGGGTTTTGCATATGTGATATGAGATTTGGGATTTGGGGTTTATTCTTGAAATTTTTGTTTTTATAAATAATATTTTGTGTTTTGAGGTTTAGGATTTAGGATTTTTGGATTTATGGTTTTGGGATTTGGGAGTTGGGGTTTTGGTTTAAGAGTTTTGGGTTATATTTAAGGGTTAAAGTTTAGGGTCATAATTATAATTTTCATAAATACGGTTTTGGGTTTGCGGATTTAGGATTTTGGGTTTGGTATTTAGCTTTATTGTTTATTGTTATTTTTATGGGTTCATTTATAGTGTTTAAATTATTATTTTTCTAAATATAGTTTATGGTTTCAGGATTTTAAATTTGTGTTTAGGGTTTAGGTTTATTATGTTGTGTTATTTTTGTAGGTTAATGTATAATGTAAAAAAATATTATTTTTATAAATAGGGTGTAGGGGTTTTGGTTTAGTCATATGAGATTTTGGATTTGGGTTTGGGGTTTATGATTTGGGGTTTATTCTTAAAATTATTAATTTTATAAATATAATTTATGATTTTTTGTATTTAGAATTTCAGTTTAGGGTTTATGGTTTTTGGATTTGTCATATGAGATTTAAGATTTGGGGTTTATGGTTTATGATTTGGTGTTTATTCCTAAAATTTTAATTTTATAAATAAGTTTTATGTTTTTGTGGTTTAGGAATTAAGATTTTTGCATTTGGTGTTTTGGGATTTGGTAGTTGGTTTTAGGTTTTATATTTTAGGGTTATATTTATAGGTTAATGTTTAGTTTCAAAATTATAATTTTCTGAAAAGGGTTTAGGGTTTTGGGATTTAAGATTTTGGGTTTAGTGTTTAGCTTTGGTGTTTATTGTTATTTTTTTTTGTTTTATGAATAGTGTTAAAATTATTATTTTTCTAAATATAATTTAGGATTTTTGGATGTATAATTTAATTTTAGGGTTTTGGTTTATTGTTTTGTGTTATTTTTGTGGGTTTAGGTATCGGGTTATTATTGTTATTTTCGAAATAGGGTGTAGGGTTTTCGATATGTCATATGAGATTTGGGATTTGGTGTTTATTCTTGAAATTTTTGTTTTTATAAATAATGTTTTGTGTTTTGAGGTTTAGGATTTAGGATTTTTGGATTTATGGTTTTGGGATTTGGGAGTTGGTGTTTAGGTTTAAGAGTTTTGGGTTATATTTAAGGGTTAAAGTTTAGGTTCAAAATTATAATTTTCATAAATACGGTTTAGGGTTTGCGGATTTAGGATTTTGGGTTTGGTATTTAGCTTTATTGTTTATTGTTATTTTTATGGGTTCATGTATAGTGTTTAAATTATTATTTTTCTAAATATAGTTTATGGTTTCAGGATTTTAAATTTGTGTTTAGAGTTTAGGTTTATTATGTTGTGTTATTTTTGTAGGATAATGTATAATGTAAAAATTATTATTTTTCTAAATAGGGTGTAGGGGTTTTGGATTTGTCATATGATATTTTGGATTTGGGTTTGGGGTTTATGATTTGGGGTTTATTCTTAAAATTATTAACTTTATAAATATAATTTATGATTTTTGGATTTAAAATTTCAGTTTAGGGGTTATGGTTTTTAGATTTGTCATATGAGATTTAAGATTTGGGGTTTATGGTTTATAATATGAGGTTTATTCATAGAATTTTTAATTTTATAAATAAGTTTTAGGTTTTTGTGGTTTAGGAATTAGTATTTTTGCATTTGGGGTTTTGGGATTTGGTTGTTGGGTTTAGGTTTTATATTTTAGGGTTATATTTATAGGTTAATGTGTAGTTTCAAAATTATAATTTTCTGAAAAGGGTTTAGGGTTTTGGGATTTAGGATTTTTGGTTTAGTGTTTAGCTTTTTTGTTTATTATTAGTATTTTGGGTTTATGTATAGTGTTAAAATTATTATTTTTCTAAATATAATTTAGGATGTTTGGATTTTGAATTTCATTTTAGGGTTTTGGTTTATTGTTTTGTCTTATTTTTGTGGGTTTAGTTATCGGGTTATTATTGTTATTTTAAAAATAGGGTGTAGGGTTTTGGATATGTGATATGAGATTTGGGATTTGGGGTTTATTCTTGAAACTTTAATTTTTATAAATAATGTTTTGTGTTTTGAGGTTTAGGATTTAGGATTTTTCGATTTATGGTTTTGGGATTTGGGAGTTGGGGTTTAGGTTTAAGAGTTTTTGGGTTATATTTAAGGGTTAAAGTTTAGGGTCAAAATTATAATTTTCGTAAATACCGGTTTAGGGTTTGCGGATTTAGGATTTTGGGTTTGGTATTTAGCTTTATTGTTTATTGTTATTTTATGCGTTCATGTATAGTGTTAAATTATTATTTTTCTAAATATAGTTTAGGTTTTTTGGATTTTAAATTTGTGTTTAGCGTTTAGGTTTATTATGTTGTGTTATTTTTGTAGGTTAACGTATAATGTAAAAATTATTATTTTTCTAAATAGGGTGTAGGGGTTTTGGATTTGCCATATGAGATTTTGGATTTGGGTTTGGGGTTTATGATTTGGGGTTTATTCTTAAAATTATTAACTTTATAAATATAATTTATTATTTTTGGATTTAAAAATTTCAGTTTAGGGTTTATGGTTTTTGGATTTGTCATATGAGATTTAAGATTTGGGGTTTGTGGTTTATGATTTAGGGTTATTCTTAGAATTTTTAATTTTATATATAAGTTTTAGGTTTTTGTGGTTTAGGAATTAGGATTTTTGCATTTGGGGTTTTGGGATTTGGTTGTTGGGTTTAGGTTTTATATTTTAGGGTTATATTTATACGTTAATGTTTAGTTTCAAAATTATTATTTTCTGAAAAGGGTTTAGGGTTTTGGGATTTAGGATTTTGGGTTTAGTATTTAGCTTTTTTGTTTATTGTTAGTGTTTTGGGTTTATGTATAGTGTTAAAATTATTATTTTTCTAAATATAATTTAATATTTTTGGATTTAGAATTTCATTTTTGGGTTTTGGTTTATTGTTTCGTGTTATTTTTGTGGTTTAGGTATCAGGTTATTATTGTTATTTTCCAAATATGGTGTAGGGTTTTGCATATGTGATATGAGATTTGAGATTTGGGGTTTATTCTTGAAATTTTTGTTTTTATAAATAATATTTTGTGTTTTGAGGTTTAGGATTTAGGATTTTTGGATTTATGGTTTTGGGATTTGGGAGTTGGGGTTTTGGTTTAAGAGTTTTGGGTTATATTTAAGGGTTAAAGTTTAGGGTCATAATTATAATTTTCATAAATACGGTTTAGGGTTTGCGGATTTAGGATTTTGGGTTTGGTATTTAGCTTTATTGTTTATTGTTATTTTTATGGGTTCATTTATAATGTTTAAATTATTATTTTTCTAAATATAGTTTATGGTTTCAGGATTTTAAATTTGTGTTTATGGGTTTAGGTTTATTATGTTGTGTTATTTTTGTAGGTTAATATATAATGTAAAAAAATATTATTTTTATAAATAGGGTGTAGGGGTTTTGGTTTAGTCATATGAGATTTTGGATTTGGGTTTGGGGTTTTTGATTTGGGGTTTATTCTTAAAATTATTAATTTTATAAATATAATTTATGATTTTTTGTATTTAGAATTTCAGTTTAGGGTTTATGGTTTTTGGATTTGTCATATGAGATTTAATATTTGGGGTTTATGGTTTATGATTTGGGGTTTATTCCTAAAATTTTAATTTTATAAATAAGTTTTATGTTTTTTGTGGTTTAGGAATTAAGATTTTTGCATTTGGTGTTTTGGGATTTGGTAGTTGGTTTTAGGTTTTATATTTTAGGGTTATATTTATAGGTTAATGTTTAGTTTCAAAATTATAATTTTCTGAAAAGGGTTTAGGGTTTTGGGATTTAAGATTTTGGGTTTAGTGTTTAGCTTTGGTGTTTATTGTTATTTTTTTTGTTTTATGAATAGTGTTAAAATTATTATTTTTCTAAATATAATTTAGGATTTTTGGATTTATAATTTAATTTTAATGTTTTGGTTTATTGTTTTGTGTTTTTTTTTGTGGGTTTAGGTATCGGGTTATTATTGTTATTTTCCAAATAGGGTGTAGGGTTTTCGATATGTCATATGAGATTTGGGATTTGGGGTTTATTCTTGAAATTTTTGTTTTTATAAATTAATGTTTTGTGTTTTGAGGTTTAGGATTTAGGATTTTTGGATTTATGGTTTCGGGATTTGGGAGTTGGGGGTTTAGGTTTAAGAGTTTTGGGTTATATTTAAGGGTTAAAGTTTAGGGTAAAAATTATAATTTTCGTAAATACGATTTAGGGTGTGTGGATTTAGGATTTTGGGTTTGGTATTTAGCTTTGTTTTTTATTGTTATTTTTATGGGTTCATGTATAGTGTTTAAATTATTATTTTTCTAATATAGTTTATGGTTTCAGGATTTTAAATTGTGTTTAGGGTTTAGGTTTATTATGTTGTGTTATTTTTGTAGATTAAGGTATAATGTAAAAATTATTATTTTTCTAAATAGGGTGTAGGGGTGTTGGATTTGTCATATGAGATTTTGGATTTGGGTTTGGGGTTTATGATTTGGGGTTTATTCTTAAAATTATTAATTTAATAAATATAATTTATGATTTTTTGGATTTAGAATTTCAGTTTAGGGTTTATGGTTTTTGGATTTTGACATATGAGATTTAAGATTTGGGGTTTATGATTTGGGGTTTATTCTTAAAAATTCTAATTTTATAAATAAGTTTTAGGTTTTTGTGGTTTATGAATTCGGATGTTTGCATTTGGGGTTTTGGGATTTGGTAGTTGGGTTTAGGTTTTATATTTTAGGGTTATATGTACAGGTTAAAGTTTAGTTTCAAATTTACAATTTTCTAAAAAAGGGTTTTGGGGTTTGGGATTTAAAATTTTGGGTTTAGTGTTTAGCTTTGTTGTTTATTGATATTTTTTTGGTTTATGTATAGTGTTAAAATTATTATTTTTCTAAATATAATTTAGGATTTTTGGATTTAGAATTTCATTTTAGGGTTTTGGTTTATTGTTTTGTGTTATTTTTGTGGGTTTAGGTATCAGGTTATTATTGTTATTTTTCAAATAGGGTGTAGGGTTTTGGATATGTGATATGAGATTTGGGATTTGGGGTTTATTCTTGAAATTTTTGTTTTTATAAATAATGTTTTGGGTTTTGAGGTTTAGGATTTAGGATTTTTGGATTTATGGTTTTTATGATTTGGGAGTTGGGGTTTTGGTTTAAGAGTTTTGGGGTTATATTTAAGGGTTAAAGTTTAGGGTCAAAATTATAATTTTCGTAAATACGGTTTAGGGTTTGCGGATTTAGGATTTTGGGTTTGGTATTTAGCGTTATTGTTTATTGTTATTTTTATGGGTTCATGTATAGTGTTTAAATTATTATTTTTCTAAATATAGTTTAGGGTTTTTGGATTTTAAATTTGTGTTTAGCGTTTAGGTTTATTATGTTGTGTTATTTTTGTATGTTAAGGTATAATGTAAAAAATATTATTTTTCTAAATAGGGTGTAGGGGTGTTGGATTTGTCATATGAGATTTTGGATTTGGGTTTGGGGTTTATGATTTTGGGTTTATTCTTAAAAGTTTTAATTTTATAAATACGGTTTAGCTTTTTGAGGATTAGGAATTAGGATTTTTGCATTTAGGTTTTTGGGATTTGGTAGTTGGGTTTTGGGTTCATAGTTTAGGGTTATATTTAAGGGTTAAGGTTTAGTTTCAGAATTATAATTTTCCAAAAAAGGGTTTAGGATTTTGGGATTTAGGAATATGGGTTTAGTGTTTACCATTGTTGTTTATTTTTGTTTTTTTGGGTTTGTGTATATAATGTTGTGTTATTTTTGTGGGTTGAGGTATAGGGTTATTATTGTTATTTTCCAAATAGGGTGTAGGGTTTTGGATATGTGATATGAGATTTGGGATTTGGGGTTTATTCTTGAAATTTTTGTTTTTATAAATAATGTTATGGGTTTTGAGGTTTAGGATTTAGGATTTTTCGATTTATGGTTTTGGGATTAGGGAGTTGGGGTTTAGGTTTAAGAGTTTTGGGTTATATTTAAGGGTTAAAGTTTAGGGTCCAAATTATAATTTTGGTAAATACGGTTTAGGGTTTGTGGATTTAGGATTTTGGGTTTGGTATTCAGCTTTATTTTTTATTGTTATTTTTATGGGTTCATGTATAGTGTTAAATTATTATTTTTCTAAATATAGTTTATGGTTTCAGGATTTTAAATTTGTGTTTAGGGTTTAGGTTTATTATGTTGTGTTATTTTTGTAGGTTAAGGTATAATGTAAAAATTATTATTTTTCTAAATAGGGTGTAGGGGTTTTGGATTTGTCATATGAGATTTTAGATTTGGGTTTGGGGTTTATGATTTGGGGTTTATTCTTAAAATTATTAATTTTATAAATATAATTTATGATTTTTTGGATTTAGAATTTCAGTTTAGGGTTTATGGTTTTTGGATTTGTCATATGAGATTTAAGATTTGGGGTTTATGGTTTATGATTTGGGGTTTATTCCTAAAATTTTAATTTTATAAATAAGTTTTATGTTTTTGTCGTTTAGGAATTATGGTTTTTGCATTTGGGGTTTTGGGATTTGGTAGTTGGGTTTAGGTTTTATAGTTTAGGGTTATATGTACAAGTTAATGTTTAGTTTCAAAATTACAATTTTCTGAAAAGGGTTTAGGGTTTTGGGATTTAAGATTTTGGGTTTAGTGTTTAGCTTTGGTGTTTATTGTTATTTTTTTTGTTTTTTGAATAGTGTTAAAATTATTATTTTTCTAAATATAATTTAGGATTTTTGGATTTATAATTTAATTTTAGGGTTTTGGTTTATGGTTTTGTGTTATTTTTTTGGGTTTAGGTATCGGGTTATTAAAGTTATTTTCCAAATACGGTGTAGGGTTTTGGATATGTGATATGAGATTTGGGATTTGGGGTTTACTCTTGAAATTTTTGTTTTTATAAATAATGTTTTGTGTTTTGAGGTTTAGGATTTAGGATTTAGGATTTTTCGATTTATGGTTTTGGGATTTGGGAGTTGGGGTTTAGGTTTAAGAGTTTTGGGGTTATATTTAAGGGTTAAAGTTTAGGGTCAAAATTATAATTTTCGTAAATACGGTTTAGGGTTTGCGGATTTAGGATTTTGGGTTTGGTATTTAGCTTTATTGTTTATTGTTATTTTTATGGGTTCATGTATAGTGTTAAATTATTATTTTTCTAAATATAGTTTAGGGTTTTTGGATTTTAAATATATGTTTAGCGTTTAGGTTTATTATGTTGTGTTATTTTTTTAGTTTAAGGTATAATGTAAAAATTATTATTTTTCTAAATAGGGTGTAGGCGTTTTGGATTTGTCATATGAGATTTGGGATTTGGGTTTGGGGTTTATGATTTGGGGTTTATTCTTAAAATTATTAACTTTATAAATATAATTTATGATTTTTGGATTTAAAATTTCAGTTTAGGGTTTATGGTTTTTGGATTTGTCATATGAGATTTAAGATTTGGGGTTTATGGTTTATGATTTGGGGTTTATTCTTAGAATTTTTAATTTTAAAAATAAGTTTTAGGTTTTTGTGGTTGAGGAATTAGGATTTTTGCATTTGGGGTTTTGGGATTTGGTAGTTGGGTTTAGGTTTTATATTTTAGGGTTATATTTATAGGTTAATGTTTAGTTTCAAAATTATAATTTTCTGAAAAGGGTTTAGGGTTTTGGGATTTACTATTTTTGATTTAGTGTTTAGCTTTTTTGTTTATTGTTAGTGTTTTGGGTTTATATATAGTGTTAAAATTATTATTTTTCTAAATATAATTTAGGATATTTGGATTTAGAATTTCAGGTTAGGGTTTTGGTTTATTGTTTTGTCTTATTTTTATGGGTTTAGTTATCGTGTTATTATTGTTATTTTAAAAATAGGGTGTAGGGTTTTGGATATGTGATATGAGATTTGGGATTTGGGGTTTATTCTTGAAACTTTTATTTTTATAAATAATGTTTTGTGTTTTGAGGTTTAGGATTTAGGATTTTTGGATTTATGGTTTTGGGATTTGGGAGTTGGGGTTTAGGTTTAAGAGTTTTGGGTTATATTTAAGGGTTAAAGTTTAGGGTCAAAATTATAATTTTCGTAAATACGGTATAGGGTTTGCGGATTTAGGATTTTGGGTTTGGTATTTAGCTTTATTGTTTATTGTTATTTTTATGGGTTCATGTATAGTGTTAAATTATTATTTTTATAAATATAGTTTAGGGTTTTTGGATTTTAAATTTGTGTTTAGCGTTTAGGTTTATTATGTTGTGTTATTTTTGTAGTTTAAGGTATAATGTAAAAATTATTATTTTTCTAAATAGGGTGTAGGCGTTTTGGATTTGTCATATGAGATTTGGGATTTGGGTTTGGGGTTTATGATTTGGGGTTTATTCTTAAAATTATTAACTTTATAAATATAATTTATGATTTTTGGATTTAAAATTTCAGTTTAGGGTTTATGGTTTTTGGATTTGTCATATGAGATTTAAGATTTGGGGTTTATGGTTTATGATTTAGGGTTTATTCTTAGAATTTTTAATTTTAAAAATAAGTTTTAGGTTTTTGTGGTTGAGGAATTAGGATTTTTGCATTTGGGTTTTTGGGATTTGGTAGTTGGGTTTAGGTTTTATATTTTAGGGTTATATTTATAGGTTAATGTTTAGTTTCAAAATTATAATTTTTTGAAAAGGGTTTAGGGTTTTGGGATTTACTATTTTTGATTTAGTGTTTAGCTTTTTTGTTTATTGTTAGTGTTTTGGGTTTATATATAGTGTTAAAATTATTATTTTTCTAAATATAATTTAGGATATTTGGATTTAGAATTTCAGGTTAGGGTTTTGGTTTATTGTTTTGTCTTATTTTTATGGGTTTAATTATCGTGTTATTATTGTTATTTTAAAAATAGGGTGTAGGGTTTTGGATATGTGATATGAGATTTGGGATTTGGGGTTTATTCTTGAAACTTTTATTTTATAAATAATGTTTTGTGTTTTGAGGTTTAGGATTTAGGATTTTTGGATTTATGGTTTTGGGATTTGGGAGTTGGGGTTTAGGTTTAAGAGTTTTGGGTTATATTTAAGGGTTAAAGTTTAGGGTCAAAATTATAATTTTCATAAATACGGTTTAGGGTTTGCGGATTTAGGATTTTGGGTTTGGTATTTAGCTTTATTGTTTATTGTTATTTTTATGGGTTCATGTATAGTGTTAAATTATTATTTTTCTAAATATAGTTTAGGGTTTTTGGATTTTAAATTTGTGTTTAGCGTTTAGGTTTATTATGTTGTGTTATTTTTGTAGTTTAAGGTATAATGTAAAAATTATTATTTTTCTAAATAGGGTGTAGGCGTTTTGGATTTGTCATATGAGATTTGGGATTTGGGTTTGGGGTTTATGATTAAAATTATTAACTTTATAAATATAATTTATGATTTTTGGATTTAAAATTTCAGTTTAGGGTTTATGGTTTTTGGATTTGTCATATGAGATTTAAGATTTGGGGTTTATGGTTTATGATTTAGGGTTTATTCTTAGAATTTTTAATTTTAAAAATAAGTTTTAGGTTTTTGTGGTTGAGGAATTAGGATTTTTGCATTTGGGTTTTTGGGATTTGGTAGTTGGGTTTAGGTTTTATATTTTAGGGTTATATTTATAGGTTAATGTTTTGTTTCAAAATTATAATTTTCTGAAAAGGATTTAGGGTTTTGGGATTTACTCTATTGGATTTAGTGTTTAGCTTTTTTGTTTATTGTTAGTGTTTTGGGTTTATATATAGTGTTAAAATTATTATTTTTCTAAATATAATTTAGGATATTTGGATTTAGAATTTCAGGTTAGGGTTTTGGTTTATTGTTTTGTCTTATTTTTATGGGTTTAGTTATCGTGTTATTATTGTTATTTTAAAAATAGGGTGTAGGGTTTTGGATATGTGTTATGAGATTTGGTATTTGGGGTTTATTCTTGAAACTTTTATTTTTATAAATAATGTTTTGTGTTTTGAGGTTTAGGATTTAGGATTTTTGGATTTATGGTTTTGGGATTTGGGAGTTGGGGTTTAGGTTTAAGAGTTTTGGGTTATATTTAAGGGTTAAAGTTTAGGGTCAAAATTATAATTTTCATAAATACGGTTTAGGGTTTGCGGATTTAGGATTTTGGGTTTGGTATTTAGCTTTATTGTTTATTGTTATTTTTATGGGTTCATGTATAGTGTTTAAATTATTATTTTTCTAAATATAGTTTATGGTTTCAGGATTTTAAATTTGTGTTTAGAGTTTAGGTTTATTATGTTGTGTTATTTTTGTAGGTTAATGTATAATGTAAAAATTATTATTTTTCTAAATAGGGTGTAGGGGTTTTGGATTTGTCATATGAGATTTTGGATTTGGGTTTGGGGTTTATGATTTGGGGTTTATTCTTAAAATTATTACCTTTATAAATATAATTTATGATTTTTGGATTTAAAATTTCAGTTTAGGGTTTATGGTTTTTAGATTTGTCATATGAGATTTAAGATTTGGGGTTTATGGTTTATAATATGAGGTTTATTCATAGAATTTTTAATTTTATAAATAAGTTTTAGGTTTTAGTGGTTTAGGAATTAGTATTTTTGCATTTGGGGTTTTGGGATTTGGTTGTTGGGTTTAGGTTTTATATTTTAGGGTTATATTTAAAGGTTAATGTGTCGTTTCAAAATTATAATTTTCTGAAAAGGGTTTAGGGTTTTGGGATTTAAGATTTTGGGTTTAGTGTTTAGCTTTTTTGTTTATTATTAGTGTTTTGGGTTTATGTATAGTGTTAAAATTATTATTTTTCTAAATATAATTTAGGATGTTTGGATTTTGAATTTCATTTTAGGGTTTTGGTTTATTGTTTTGTCTTATTTTTGTGGGTTTAGTTATCGGGTTATTATTGTTATTTTAAAAATAGGGTGTAGGGTTTTGGATATGTGATATGAGATTTGGGATTTGGGGTTTATTCTTGAAATTTTTATTTTTATAAATAATGTTTTGTGTTTTGAGGTTAGGATTTAGGATTTTTGGATTTATGGTTTTGGTATTTGGGAGTTGGGGTTTAGGTTTAAGAGTTTTGGGTTATATTTAAGGGTTAAAGTTTAAGGTCAAAATTATAATTTTCGTAAATACGGTTTAGGGTTTGCGGATTTAGGATTTTGGGTTTGGTATTTAGCTTTATTGTTTATTGTTATTTTTATGGGTTCATGTATAGTGTCAAATTATTATTTTTCTAAATATAGTTTAAGGTTTTTTCATTTTAAATTTGTGTTTAGCGTTTAGGTTTATTATGTTGTGTTATTTTTGTACGTTAAGGTATAATGTAAAAATTATTATTTTTCTAAATAGGGTTAATGGTTTTTGGATTTGTCATATGAGATTTAAGATTTGGGGTTCATGGTTTATGATTTGGGGTTTATTCTTAGAATTTTTAATTTTAAAAATAAGTTTTAGGTTTTTGTGGTTGACGAATTAGGATTTTTGCATTTGGGGTTTTGGGATTTGGTAGTTGGGTTTAGGTTTTATATTTTAGGGTTATATTTATAGGTTAATGTTTAGTTTCATAATTATAATTTTCTGAAAAGGGTTTAGGGTTTAGGGATTTAGGATTTTGGGTTTTGTGTTTAGTTTTTTTGTTTATTGTTAGTGTTTTGGGTTTATGTATATTGTTAAAATTATTATTTTTCTAAATATAATTTAGGATATTTGGATTTAGAATTTCATTTTAGGGTTTTGGTTTATTGTTTTGTCTTATTTTTGTGGGTTTAGTTATCGGGTTATTATTGTTATTTTAAAAATAGGGTGTAGGGTTTTGGATATGTGATATGAGATTTGGGATTTGTGGTTTATTCTTGAAATTTTTATTTTTATAAATAATGTTTTGTGTTTTGAGGTTTAGGATTTAGGATTTTTGGATTTATGGTTTTGGGATTTGGGAGTTGGGGTTTAGGTTTAAGAGTTTTGGGTTATATTTAAGGGTTAAAGTTTAGGGTCAAAATTACAATTTTCGTAAATACGGTTTAGGGTTTGCGGATTTAGGATTTTGGGTTTGGTATTTAGCTTTATTGTTTATTGTTATTTTTATGGGTTCCTGTATAGTGTTAAATTATTATTTTTCTAAATATAGTTTAGGGTTTTTGGAATTTAAATTTGTGTTTAGCGTTTAGGTTTATTATGTTGTGTTATTTTTGTAGGTTAAGGTATAATGTAAAAAAATATTATTTTTCTAAATAGGGTGTAGGGGTTTTGGTTTAGTCATATGAGATTTTGGATTTGGGTTTGGGGTTTATGATTTGGGGTTTATTCTTAAAATTATTAATTTTATAAATATAATTTATGATTTTTTGGATTTAGAATTTCAGTTTAGGGTTTATGGTTTTTGGATTTGTCATATGAGATTTAAGATTTGGGGTTTATGGTTTATGATTTGGGGTTTATTCCTAAAATTTTAATTTTATAAATAAGTTTTATGTTTTTTGTGGTTTAGGAATTAAGATTTTTGCATTTGGGGTTTTGGGATTTGATAGTTGGGTTTTAGGTTTTATATTTTAGGGTTATATTTATAGGTTAATGTTTAGTTTCAAAATTATAATTTTCTGAAAAGGGTTTAGGGTTATGGGTTTTAAGATTTTGGGTTTAGTGTTTAGCTTTGGTGTTTATTGTTATTTTTTTGTTTTATGAATAGTGTTAAAATTATTATTTTTCTAAATATAATTTAGGATTTTTGGATTTATAATTTAATTTTAGAGTTTTGGTTTATTGTTTTGTGTTATTTTTGTGGGTTTAGGTATCGGGTTATTATTGTTATTTTCGAAATAGGGTGTAGGGTTTTCGATATGTCATATGAGATTTGTGATTTGGTGTTTATTCTTGAAATTTTTGTTTTTATAAATAATGTTTTGTGTTTTGAGGTTTAGGATTTAGGATTTTTGGATTTATGGTTTTGGGATTTGGGAGTTGGTGTTTAGGTTTAAGAGTTTTGGGTTATATTTAAGGGTTAAAGTTTAGGTTCAAAATTATAATTTTCATAAATACGGTTTAGGGTTTGCAGATTTAGGATTTTGGGTTTGGTATTTAGCTTTATTGTTTATTGTTATTTTTATGGGTTCATGTATAGTGTTTAAATTATTATTTTTCTAAATATAGTTTATGGTTTCAGGATTTTAAATTTGTGTTTAGATTTTAGGTTTATTATGTTGTGTTATTTTTGTAGGTTAATGTATAATGTAAAAATTATTATTTTTCTAAATAGGGTGTAGGGGTTTTGGATTTGTCATATAAGATTTTGGATTTGGGTTTGGGGTTTATGATTTGGGGTTTATTCTTAAAATTATTAACTTTATAAATATAATTTATGATTTTTGGATTTAAAATTTCAGTTTAGGGTTTATGGTTTTTAGATTTGTCATATGAGATTTAAGATTTGGGGTTTATGGTTTATAATATGGGGTTTATTCATAGAATTTTTAATTTTATAAATAAGTTTTAGGTTTTTGTGGTTTAGGAATTAGTATTTTTGCATTTGGGCTTTTGGGATTTGGTTGTTGGGTTTAGGTTTTATATTTTAGGGTTATATTTATAGGTTAATGTGTAGTTTCAAAATTATAATTTTCTGAAAAAGGTTTAGGGTTTTGGGATTTAGGATTTTGGGTTTAGTGTTTAGCTTTTTTGTTTATTATTAGTGTTTTGGGTTTATGTATAGTGTTAAAATTAGTATTTTTCTAAATATAATTTAGGATGTTTGGATTTTGAATTTCTTTTTAGGGTTTTGGTTTATTGTTTTGTCTTATTTTTGTGGGTTTAGTTATCGGGTTATTATTGTTATTTTAAAAATAGGGTGTAGGGTTTTGGATATGTGATATGAGATTTGGGATTTGGGGTTTATTCTTGAAATTTTTATTTTTATAAATAATGTTTTGTGTTTTGAGGTTTAGGATTTAGGATTTTTGGATTTATGGTTTTGGGATTTGGGAATTGGGGTTTAGGTTTAAGAGTTTTGGGTTATATTTAAGGGTTAAAGTTTAGGGTCAAAATTATAATTTTCGTAAATACGGTTTAGGGTTTGCGGATTTAGGATTTTGGGTTTGGTGTTTAGCTTTATTGTTTATTGTTATTTTTATGGGTTCATGTATAGTGTTAAATTATTATTTTTCTAAATATAGTTTAGGGTTTTTGGATTTTAAATTTGTGTTTAGCGTTTAGGTTTATTATGTTGTGTTATTTTTGTAGGTTAATATATAATGTAAAAATTATTATTTTTCTAAATAGGGTGTAAGGGTTTTGGATTTTTCATATAAGATTTTGGATTTTGGTTTGGGGTTTATGATTTGGGGTTTATTCTTAAAATTATTAACTTTATAAATATAATTTATGATTTTTGGATTTAAAATTTCAGTTTAGGGTTTATGGTTTTTAGATTTGTCATATGAGATTTAAGATTTGGGGTTTATGGTTTATAATATGAGGTTTATTCATAGAATTTTTAATTTTATAAATAAGTTTTAGGTTTTTGTGGTTTAGGAATTAGTAATTTTGCATTTGGGGTTTTGGGATTTGGTTGTTGGGTTTAGGTTTTATATTTTAGGGTTATATTTACAAGTTAATGTGTAGTTTCAAAATTATAATTTTCTGAAAAGGGTTTAGGGTTTTGGGATTTAGGATTTTGGGTTTAGTGTTTAGCTTTTTTGTTTATTATTAGTGTTTTGGGTTTATGTATAGTTTTAAAATTATTATTTTTCTAAATATAGTTTAGGGTTTTTGGATTTTAAATATGTGTTTAGCGTTTAGGTTTATTATGTTGTGTTATTTTTTTAGTTTAAGGTATAATGTAAAAATTATTATTTTTCTAAATAGGGTGTAGGCGTTTTGGATTTGTCATATGAGATTTGGGATTTGGGTTTGGGGTTTATGATTTATGGTTTATTCTTAAAATTATTAACTTTATAAATATAATTTATGATTTTTGGATTTAAAATTTCAGTTTAGGGTTTATGGTTTTTGGATTTGTCATATGAGATTTAAGATTTGGGGTTTTTGGTTTATGATTTGGGGTTTATTCTTAGAATTTTTAATTTTAAAAATAAGTTTTAGGTTTTTGTGGTTGAGGAATTAGGATTTTTGCATTTGGGGTTTTGGGATTTGGTAGTTGGGTTTAAGTTTTATATTTTAGGGTTATATTTATAGGTTAATGTTTAGTTTCAAAATTATAATTTTCTGAAAAAGGGTTTAGGATTTTGGGTTTAGTGTTTAGCTTTTTTGTTTATTGTTAGTGTTTTGGGTTTATGTATAGTGTTAAAATTATTATTTTTCTAAATATAATTTAGGATATTTGGATTTAGAATTTCAGGTTAGGGTTTTGGTTTATTGTTTTTTCTTATTTTTGTGGGTTTAGTTATCGGGTTATTATTGTTATTTTAAAAATAGGGTATAGGGTTTTGGATATGTGATATGAGATTTGGGATTTTAGGGTTTATTCTTGAAATTTTTATTTTTATTAATAATGTTTTGTGTTTTGAGGTTTAGGATTTAGGATTTTTGGATTTATGGTTTTGGGATTTGGGAGTTGGGGTTTAGGTTTAAGAGTTTTGGGTTATATTTAAGGGTTAAAGTTTAGGGTCAAAATTATAATTTTCGTAAATACGGTTTAGGGTTTGCGGATTTAGGATTTTGGGTTTGGTATTTAGCTTTATTGTTTATTGTTATTTTTATGGGTTCATGTATAGTGTTAAATTATTATTTTCTAAATATAGTTTAGGGTTTTTGGCTTTTAAATTTGTGTTTAGCGTTTAGGTTTATTATGTTGTCTTATTTTTGTAGGTTAAGGTATAATGTAAAAATTATTATTTTTCTAAATAGGGTGTAGGGGTTTTGGATTTGTCATATGAGATTTTGGATTTGGGTTTCGGGTTTATGATTTGGGGTTTATTCTTAAAATTATTAACTTTATAAATATAATTTATGATTTTTGGATTTAAAATATCAGTTTAGGGTTTATGGTTTTTGGATTTGTCATATGAGATTTAAGATTTGGGGTTTATGGTTTATGATTTGGGGTTTATTCTTAGAATTTTTAGTTTTAAAAATAAGTTTTAGGTTTTTGTGGTTGAGGAATTAGGATTTTTGCATTTGGGGTTTTGGGATTTGGAAGTTGGGTTTAGGTTTTATATTTTAGGGTTATATTTATAGGTTAATGTTTAGTTTCAAAATTATAATTTTCTGAAAAAGGGTTTAGGATTTTGGGATTTAGGATTTTCGGTTTAGTGTTTAGCTTTTTTGTTTATTGTTATTTTTATGGGTTCCTGTATTGTGTTAAATTATTATTTTTCTAAATATATTTTAGGGTTTTTGGATTTTAAATTTGTGTTTAGCGTTTAGGTTTATTATGTTGTGTTATTTTTATAGGTTAAGGTATAATGTAAAAATTATTATTTTTCTAAATAGGGTGTAGGGGTTTTGGATTTGTCATATGAGATTTTGGATTTGGGTTTGGGGTTTATGATTTGGGGTTTATTCTTAAAATTATTAATTTTATAAATATAATTTATGATTTTTGGATTTAAAATTTCAGTTTAGGGTTAATGGTTTTTGGATTTGTCATATGAGATTAAAGATTTGGGGTTCATGGTTTATGATTTGGGGTTTATTCTTAGAATTTTTAATTTTAAAAATAAGTTTTAGGTTTTTGTGGTTGACGAATTAGGATTTTTGCATTTGTGGTTTTGGGATTTGGTAGTTGGGTTTAGGTTTTATATTTTAGGGTTATATTTATAGGTTAAAGTTTAGTTTCAAAATAACAATTTTCTGAAAAAGGGTTTTGGGTTTTGTGATTTAAAATTTTGGGTTTAGTGTTTAGCTTTGTTGTTTATTGTTATTTTTTTGGTTTTATGTATAGTGTTAAAATTATTATTTTTCTAAATATAATTCAGGATTTTTGGATTTAGAATTTCATTTTAGGGTTTTGGTTTATTGTTTTGTGTTATTTTTGTGGGTTTAGGTATCGGGTTATTATTGTTATTTTCCAAATTGGGTGTAGGGTTTTGGATATGTGATATGAGATTTGGGATTTGGGGTTTATTCTTGAAATTTTTGTTTTTATAAATAATGATTTGTGTTTTGAGGTTTAGGATTTAGGATTTTTCGATTTATGGTTTTGGGATTTGGGAGTTGGGGTTTAGGTTTAAGAGTTTTGGGTTATAATTAAGGGTTAAAGTTTAGGGTCAAAATTATAATTTTCTCAAATACGGTTTAGGGTTTGCGTATTTAGGATTTTGGGTTTGGTATTTAGCTTTATTGTTTATTGTTATTTTTATGGGTTCCTGTATAGTGTTAAATTATTATTTTTCTAAATATAGTTTAAGGTTTTTTCATTTTAAATTTGTGTTTAGCGTTTAGGTTTATTATGTTGTGTTATTTTTGTAGGTTAAGGTATAATGTAAAAATTATTATTTTTCTAAATAGGGTGTAGGGGTTTTGGATTTGCCTTATGAGATTTTGGATTTGGGTTTGAGGTTTATGATTTGGGGTTTATTCTTAAAATTATTAACTTTATAAATATAATTTATTATTTTTGGATTTAAAATTTCAGTTTAGGGTTTATGGTTTTTGGATTTGTCATATGAGATTTAAGATTTGGGGTTTGTGGTTTATGATTTAGGGTTATTCTTAGAATTTTTAATTTTATATATAAGTTTTAGGTTTTTGTGGTTTAGGAATTAGGATTTTTGCATTTTGGGGTTTTGGGATTTGGTTGTTGGGTTTAGGTTTTATATTTTAGGGTTATATTTATACGTTAATGTTTAGTTTCAAAATTATAATTTTCTGAAAAGGGTTTAGGGTTGTGGGTTTTAAGATTTTGGGTTTAGTGTTTATCTTTGGTGTTTATTGTTATTTTTTTGTTTTATGAATAGTGTTAAAATTATTATTTTTCTAAATATAATTTGGGATTTTTGGATTTATAATTTAATTTTAGAGTTTTGGTTTATTGTTTTGTGTTATTTTTGTGGGTTTAGGTATCGGGTTATTATTGTTATTTTCGAAATAGGGTGTAGGGTTTTCGATATGTCATATGAGATTTGGGATTTGGTGTTTATTCTTGAAATTTTTGTTTTTATAAATAATGTTTTGTGTTTTGAGGTTTAGGATTTAGGATTTTTGGATTTATGGTTTTGGGATTTGGGAGTTGGTGTTTAGGTTTAAGAGTTTTGGGTTATATTTAAGGGTTAAAGTTTAGGTTCAAAATTATAATTTTCATAAATACGGTTTAGGGTTTGCGGATTTAGGATTTTGTGTTTGGTATTTAGCTTTATTGTTTATTGTTATTTTTATGGGTTCATGTATAGTGTTTAAATTATTATTTTTCTAAATATAGTTTATGGTTTCAGGATTTTAAATTTGTGTTTAGAGTTTAGGTTTATTATGTTGTGTTATTTTTGTAGGTTAATGTATAATGTAAAAATTATTATTTTTCTAAATAGGGTGTAGGGGTTTTGGATTTGTCATATGAGATTTTGGATTTGGGTTTGGGGTTTATGATTTGGGGTTTATTCTTAAAATTATTACCTTTATAAATATAATTTATGATTTTTGGATTTAAAATTTCAGTTTAGGGTTTATGGTTTTTAGATTTGTCATATGAGATTTAAGATTTGGGGTTTATGGTTTATAATATGAGGTTTATTCATAGAATTTTTAATTTTATAAATAAGTTTTAGGTTTTAGTGGTTTAGGAATTAGTATTTTTGCATTTGGGGTTTTGGGATTTGGTTGTTGGGTTTAGGTTTTATATTTTAGGGTTATATTTATAGGTTAATGTGTCGTTTCAAAATTATAATTTTCTGAAAAGGGTTTAGGGTTTTGGGATTTAGGATTTTGGGTTTAGTGTTTAGCTTTTTTGTTTATTATTAGTGTTTTGGGTTTATGTATAGTGTAAAAATTATTATTTTTCTAAATATAATTTAGGATGTTTGGATTTTGAATTTCATTTTAGGGTTTTGGTTTATTGTTTTGTCTTATTTTTGTGGGTTTAGTTATCGGGTTATTATTGTTATTTTAAAAATAGGGTGTAGGGTTTTGGATATGTGATATGAGATTTGGGATTTGGGGTTTATTCTTGAAATTTTTATTTTTATAAATAATGTTTTGTGTTTTGAGGTTTAGGATTTAGGATTTTTGGATTTATGGTTTTGGGATTTGGGAATTGGGGTTTAGGTTTAAGAGTTTTGGGTTATATTTAAGGGTTAAAGTTTAGGGTCAAAATTATAATTTTCGTAAATACGGTTTAGGGTTTGCGGATTTAGGATTTTGGGTTTGGTATTTAGCTTTATTGTTTATTGTTATTTTTATGGGTTCATGTATAGTGTTAAATTATTATTTTTCTAAATATAGTTTAAGGTTTTTTCATTTTAAATTTGTGTTTAGCGTTTAGGTTTATTATGTTGTGTTATTTTTGTACGTTAAGGTATAATGTAAAAATTATTATTTTTCTAAATAGGGTGGAGGGGTTTTGGATTTGTCATATGAGATTTTGGATTTGGGTTTGGGGTTTATGATTTGGGGTTTATTCTTAAAATTATTAATTTTATAAATATAATTTTTGATTTTTGGATTTAAAATTTCAGTTTAGGGTTAATGGTTTTTGGATTTGTCATATGAGATTTAAGATTTGGGGTTCATGGTTTTTGATTTGGGGTTTATTCTTAGAATTTTTAATTTTAAAAATAAGTTTTAGGTTTTTGTGGTTGACGAATTAGGATTTTTGCATTTGGGGTTTTGGGATTTGGTAGTTGGGTTTAGGTTTTATATTTTAGGGTTATATTTATAGGTTAATGTTTAGTTTCATAATTATAATTTTCTGAAAAGGGTTTAGGGTTTAGGGATTTAGGATTTTGGGTTTTGTGTTTAGCTTTTTTGTTTATTGTTAGTGTTTTGGGTTTATGTATATTGTTAAAATTATTATTTTTCTAAATATAATTTAGGATATTTGGATTTAGAATTTCATTTTAGGGTTTTGGTTTATTGTTTTGTCTTATTTTTGTGGGTTTAGTTATCGGGTTATTATTGTTATTTTAAAAATAGGGTGTAGGGTTTTGGATATGTGATATGAGATTTGGGATTTGTGGTTTATTCTTGAAATATTTATTTTTATAAATAATGTTTTGTGTTTTGAGGTTTAGGATTTAGGATTTTTGGATTTATGGTTTTGGGATTTGGGAGTTGGGGTTTAGGTTTAAGAGTTTTGGGTTATATTTAAGGGTTCAAGTTTAGGGTCAAAATTATAATTTTCGTAAATACGGTTTAGGGTTTGCGTATTTAGGATTTTGGGTTTGGTATTTAGCTTTATTGTTTATTGTTATTTTTATGGGTTCCTGTATAGTGTTAAATTATTATTTTTCTAAATATAGTTTAGGGTTTTTGGAATTTAAATTTGTGATTAGCGTTTAGGTTTATTATGTTGTGTTATTTTTGTAGGTTAAGGTATAATGTAAAAAAAATATTATTTTTCTAAATAGGGTGTAGGGGTTTTGGTTTAGTCATATGAGATTTTGGATTTGGGTTTGGGGTTTATGATTTGGGGTTTATTCTTAAAATTATTAATTTTATAAATATAATTTATGATTTTTTGGATTTAGAATTTCAGTTTAGGGTTTATGGTTTTTGGATTTGTCATATGAGATTTAAGATTTGGGGTTTATGGTTTATGATTTGGGGTTTATTCCTAAAATTTTAATTTTATAAATAAGTTTTATGTTTTTGTGGTTTAGGAATTAAGATTTTTGCATTTGGGGTTTTGGGATTTGATAGTTGGGTTTTAGGTTTTATATTTTAGGGTTATATTTATAGGTTAATGTTTAGTTTCAAAATTATAATTTTCTGAAAAGGGTTTAGGGTTTTGGGTTTTAAGATTTTGGGTTTAGTGTTTAGCTTTGGTGTTTATTGTTATTTTTTTGTTTTATGAATAGTGTTAAAATTATTATTTTTCTAAATATAATTTAGGATTTTTGGATTTATAATTTAATTTTAGGGTTTTGGTTTATTGTTTTGTCTTATTTTTGTGGGTTTAGTTATCGGGTTATTATTGTTATTTTAAAAATAGGGTGTAGGGTTTTGGATATGTGATATGAGATTTGGAATTTGGGGTTTATTCTTGAAATTTTTATTTTTATAAATAATGTTTTGTGTTTTGAGGTTTAGGATTTAGGATTTTTGGATTTATGGTTTTGGGATTTGGGAATTGGGGTTTAGGATTAAGAGTTTTGGGTTATATTTAAGGGTTAAAGTTTAGGGTCAAAATTATAATTTTCGTAAATACGGTTTAGGGTTTGCGGATTTAGGATTTTGGGTTTGGTATTTAGCATTATTGTTTATTGTTATTTTTATGGGTTCATGTATAGTGTTAAATTATTATTTTTCTAAATATAGTTTAGGGTTTTTGGATTTTAAATTTGTGTTTAGCGTTTAGGTTTATTATGTTGTGTTATTTTTGTAGGTTAATATATAATGTAAAAATTATTATTTTTCTAAATAGGGTGTAGGGGTTTTGGATTTTTCATATAAGATTTTGGATTTTGGTTTGGGGTTTATGATTTGGGGTTTATTCTTAAAATTATTAACTTTATAAATATAATTTATGATTTTTGGATTTAAAATTTCAGTTTAGGGTTTATGGTTTTTGGATTTGTCATATGAGATTTAAGATTTGGGGTTTATGGTTTATGATTTGGGGTTTATTCCTAAAATTTTAATTTTATAAATAAGTTTTATGTTTTTGTGGTTTAGGAATTAAGATTTTTGCATTTGGGGTTTTGGGATTTGATAGTTGGGTTTTAGGTTTTATATTTTAGGGTTATATTTATAGGTTAATGTTTAGTTTCAAAATTATAATTTTCTGAAAAGGGTTTAGGGTTTTGGGTTTTAAGATTTTGGGTTTAGTGTTTAGCTTTGGTGTTTATTGTTATTTTTTTGTTTTATGAATAGTGTTAAAATTATTATTTTTCTAAATATAATTTAGGATTTTTGGATTTATAATTTAATTTTAGGGTTTTGGTTTATTGTTTTGTCTTATTTTTGTGGGTTTAGTTATCGGGTTATTATTGTTATTTTAAAAATAGGGTGTAGGGTTTTGGATATGTGATATGAGATTTGGAATTTGGGGTTTATTCTTGAAATTTTTATTTTTATAAATAATGTTTTGTGTTTTGAGGTTTAGGATTTAGGATTTTTGGATTTATGGTTTTGGGATTTGGGAATTGGGGTTTAGGTTTAAGAGTTTTGGGTTATATTTAAGGGTTAAAGTTTAGGGTCAAAATTATAATTTTCGTAAATACGGTTTAGGGTTTGCGGATTTAGGATTTTGGGTTTGGTATTTAGCATTATTGTTTATTGTTATTTTTATGGGTTCATGTATAGTGTTAAATTATTATTTTTCTAAATATAGTTTAGGGTTTTTGGATTTTAAATTTGTGTTTAGCGTTTAGGTTTATTATGTTGTGTTATTTTTGTAGGTTAATATATAATGTAAAAATTATTATTTTTCTAAATAGGGTGTAGGGGTTTTGGATTTTTCATATAAGATTTTGGATTTTGGTTTGGGGTTTATGATTTGGGGTTTATTCTTAAAATTATTAACTTTATAAATATAATTTATGATTTTTGGATTTAAAATTTCAGTTTAGGGTTTATGGTTTTTAGATTTGTCATATGAGATTTAAGATTTGGGGTTTATGGTTTATAATATGAGGTTTATTCATAGAATTTTTAATTTTATAAATAAGTTTTAGGTTTTTGTGGTTTAGGAATTAGTAATTTTGCATTTGGGGTTTTGGGATTTGGTTGTTGGGTTTAGGTTTTATATTTTAGGGTTATATTTAGAGATTAATGTGTAGTTTCAAAATTATAATTTTCTGAAAAGGGTTTAGGGTTTTGGGATTTAGGATTTTGGGTTTAGTGTTTAGCTTTTTTGTTTATTATTAGTGTTTTGGGTTTATGTATAGTTTTAAAATTATTATTTTTCTAAATATAATTTAGGATGTTTGGATTTTGAATTTCATTTTAGGGTATTGGTTTATTGTTTTGTCTTATTTTTGTGGGTTTAGTTATCGGGTTATTATTGTTATTTTAAAAATAGGGTGTAGGGTTTTGGATATGTGATATGAGATTTGGGATTTGGGGTTTATTCTTGAAATTTTTATTTTTATAAATAATGTTTTGTGTTTTGAGGTTTAGGATTTAGGATTTTTGGATTTATGGTTTTGGGATTTGGGAGTTGGGGTTTAGGTTTAAGAGTTTTGGGTTATATTTAAAGGTTAAAGTTTAGGGTCAAAATTTTAATTTTCGTAAATACGGTTTAGGGTTTGCGGATTTAGGATTTTGGGTTTGGTATTTAGCTTTATTGTTTATTGTTATTTTTATGGGTTCATGTATAGTGTTAAATTATTATTTTTCTAAATATAGTTTAGGGTTTTTGGATTTTAAATTTGTGTTTAGCGTTTAGGTTTATTATGTTGTGTTATTTTTGTAGGTTAAGGTATAATGTAAAAATTATTATTTTTCTAAATAGGGTGTAGGGGTTTTGGATTTGCCATATGAGATTTTGGATTTGGGTTTGAGGTTTATGATTTGGGGTTTATTCTTAAAATTATTAACTTTATAAATATAATTTATTATTTTTGGATTTAAAATTTCAGTTTAGGGTTTATGGTTTTTGGATTTGTCATATGAGATTTAAGATTTGGGGTTTTTGGTTTATGATTTAGGGTTATTCTTAGAATTTTTAATTTTATATATAAGTTTTAGGTTTTTGTGGTTTAGGAATTAGGATTTTTGCATTTGGGGTTTTGGGATTTGGTTGTTGGGTTTAGGTTTTATATTTTAGGGTTATATTTATACGTTAATGTTTAGTTTCAAAATTATAATTTTCTGAAAAGGGTTTAGGGTTTTGGGATTTAGGATTTTGGGTTTAGTATTTAGCTTTTTTGTTTATTGTTAGTGTTTTGGGTTTATGTATAGTGTTAAAATTATTATTTTTCTAAATATAATTTAGGATTTTTGGATTTATAATTTAATTTTAGGGTTTTGGTTTATTGTTTTGTGTTATTTTGTGGGTTTAGGTATCGGGTTATTATTGTTATTTTCCAAATAAAGTGTAGGGTTTTCGATATGTCATATGAGATTTGGGATTTGGGGTTTATTCTTGAAATTTTTGTTTTTATAAATAATGTTTTGTGTTTTGAGGTTTAGGATTTAGGATTTTTGTATTTATGGTTTCGGGATTTGGGAGTTGGGGTTTAGGTTTAAGAGTTTTGGGTTATATTTAAAGGTTAAAGTTTAGGGTCAAAATTATAATTTTCGTAAATACGGTTTAGGGTTTGTGGATTTAGGATTTTGGGTTTGGTATTTAGCTTTGTTTTTTATTGTTATTTTTGTGGGTTCATGTATAGTGTTAAATTATTATTTTTCTAAATATAGTTTATGGTTTCAGGATTTTAAATTTGTGTTTAGGGTTTAGGTTTATTATGTTGTATTATTTTTGTAGATTAAGGTATAATGTAAAAATTATTATTTTTCTAAATAGGGTGTAGGGGTGTTGGATTTGTCATATGAGATTTTGGATTTGGGTTTGGGGTTTATGATTTGGGGTTTATTCTTAAAATTATTAATTTAATAAATATAATTTATGATTTTTGGATTTAGAATTTCAGTTTAGGGTTTATGGTTTTTGGATTTGTAATATAAGATTTAAGATTTGGGGTTCATGGTTTATGATTTGGGGTTTATTCTTAAAAATTCTAATTTTATAAATAAGTTTTAGGTTTTTGTGGTTTATGAATTCGGATGTTTGCATTTGCGGTTTTGGGATTTGGTAGTTGGGTTTAGGTTTTATATTTTAGGGTTACTTGTACAGGTTAAAGTTTAGTTTCAAATTTACAATTTTCTAAAAAAGGGTTTTGGGGTTTGGGATTTAAAATTTTGGGTTTAGTGTTTAGCTTTGTTGTTTATTGATATTTTTTTGGTTTATGTATAGTGTTAAAATTATTATTTTTCTAAATATAATTTAGGATTTTTGGATTTAGAATTTCATTTTAGGGTTTTGGTTTATTGTTTTGTGTTATTTTTGTGGGTTTAGGTATCAGGTTATTATTGTTATTTTCCAAATAGGGTGTAGGGTTTTGGATATGTGATAAGAGATTTGGGATTTGGGGTTTATTCTTGAAATTTTTGTTTTTATAAATAATGTTTTGGGTTTTGAGGTTTAGGATTTAGGATTTTTGGATTTATGGTTTTGGGATTTGGGAGTTGGGGTTTAGGTTTAAGAGTTTTGGGGTTATATTTAAGGGTTAATGTTTAGGGTCAAAATTATAATTTTCGTAAATACGGTTTAGGGTTTGCGGATTTAGGATTTTGGGTTTGGTATTTAGCTTTATTGTTTATTGTTATTTTGATGGGTTCATGTATAGTGTTAAATTATTATTTTTCTAAATATAGTTTAGGGTTTTTGGATTTTAAATTTGTGTTTAGCGTTTAGGTTTATTATGTTGTGTTATTTTTGTAGGTTAATGTATAATGTTAAAATTAATATTTTCTAAATAGGGTGTAGGAATTTTGGATTTGTTATATGTGATTTGAGATTTGGGGTTTGGGGTTTATGATTTGGGGTTTATTCTTAAAAATTTTAATTTTATAAATACGGTTTAGATTTTTGAGGATTAGGAATTAGGATTTTTGCATTTAGGTTTTTGGGATTTGGTAGTTGGGTTTTGGGTTCATTGTTTAGGGTTATATTTAAGGGTTAAGGTTTAGTTTCAGAATTATAATTTTCCAAAAAAGGGTTTAGGGTTTTGGGATTTAGGAATATGGGTTTAGTGTTTACCTTTGTTGTTTATTTTTGTTTTTTTGGGTTTATGTATATAATGTTGTGTTATTTTTGTGGGTTTAGGTATAGGGTTATTATTGTTATTTTCCAAATAGGGTGTAGGTTTTGGATATGTGATATGAGATTTGGGATTTGGGGTTTATTCTTGAAATTTTTCTTTTTGTAAATAATGCTTTGGGTTTTGAGGTTTAGGATTTAAAATTATTGGATTTATGGTTTTGGGATTTGGGAGTTGGGGTTTAGGTTTAAGAGTTTAGAGTTATATTTAAGGGTTAAGGTTTAGGGTCAAAATTATAATTTTCTTAAATACTGTTTAGTCTTTTCGGATTTAGGATTTTGGGTTTGGTATTTAGCTTTATTGTTTATTGTTATTTTTATGGCTTCATGCATAGTGGTAAATTATTATTTTTCTAAATATGGTTTAGGATGTCAGGATTTTAAATTTGTGTTTAGGGTTTATGTGTATAATGTTGTGTTATTTTTGTGGGTTAAGGTATAATGTAAAAATTATTATTTTTCTAAATAGGGTGTAGGGGTTTTGGATTTATGTATGAGATTTGGGATATGGGGTTTAGTGTTTACGATTTTGGGTTTATTCTTAAAATTATTAATTTTATAAATAAGTTTTAGGTTTTTGTGGTTTATGAATTCGGATTTTTGCATTTCGGGTTTTGGGATTTGGTAGTTGGGTTTAGGTTTTATATTAAAGGGTTAAATGTACACGTTAAACTTTAGTTTCAAAATAATAATTTTCTGAAAAAGGGTTTTGGGTTTTGGGATTTAAAATTTTGGGTTTAGTGTTTAGCTTTGTTGTTTATTGTTATTTTTTTGGTTTTATGTATAGTGTTAAAATTATTATTTTTCTAAATATAATTTAGGATTTTTGGATTTAGAATTTCATTTTAGGGTTTTGGTTTATTGTTTTGTGTTATTTTTGTGGGTTTAGGTATCGAGTTATTATTGTTATTTTACAAATAGGGTGTAGGGTTTTGGATATGTGATATGAGATTTGGGATTTGGGGTTTATTCGTGAAATTTTTGTTTTTATAAATAATATTTTGTGTTTTGAGGTTTAGGATTTTGGATTTTTCGATTTATGGTTTTGGGATTTGGGAGTTGGGGTTTAGGTTTACGAGTTTTGGGTTATATTTAAGGGTTAAAATTTAGGGTTAAAATTATAATTTTCGTACATACGGTTTAGGGTTTGCGGATTTAGGATTTTGGGTTTGGTATTTAGCTTTATTGTTTATTGTTATTTTTATGGGTTCATGTATAGTGTTAAATTATTATTTTTCTAAATATAGTTTAGGGTTTTTGCATTTAAAATTTGTGTTTAGCGTTTAGGTTTATTATGTTGTGTTATTATTGTAGGTTAAGGTATAATGTAAAAATTATTATTTTTCTAAATAGGGTGTAGGGGTTTTGGATTTGTCATATGAGATTTTGGATTTGGGCTTGGGGTTTATTCTTAAAATTATTAATTTTATAAATATAATTTATGATTTTTGGACTTAAAATTTCAGTTTAGGGTTAATGGTTTTTGGATTTGTCATATGATATTTATGATTTGGGGTTTATTCTTAAAATTTTTAATTTTATAAATAAGTTTTAGGTTTTGTGGTTTATGAATTCGGATTTTTGCATTTGGGGTTTTGGGTATTGGTAGTTGGGTTTGGGTTTTATATTTTAGGGTTATATTTATAGGTTAATGTTTAGTTTCCAAATTATAATTTTCTTAAAAGGGTTTAGGGTTTTGGGATTTAGGATTTTGGGTTTAGTGTTTAGCTTTGTTGTTTATTGTTATTGTTTTTGGTTTTATGTATAGTGTTAAAATTATTATTTTTCTAAATATAATTCAGGATTTTTGGATTTAGAATTTCATTTTAGGGTTTTGGTTTATTGTTTTGTGTTATTTTTGTGGGTTTAGGTATCGGGTTATTATTGTTATTTTCCAAATTGGGTGTTGGGTTTTGGATATGTGATATGAGATTTAGGATTTGGGGTTTATTCTTGAAATTTTTGTTTTTATAAATAATGATTTGTGTTTTGAGGTTTAGGATTTAGGATTTTTCGATTTATGGTTTTGGGATTTGGGAGTTGGGGTTTAGGTTTAAGAGTTTTGGGTTATATTTAAGGGTTAAAGTTTAGGGTAAAAATTATAATTTTCGTAAATACGGTTTAGGGTTTGCGTATTTAGGATTTTGGGTTTGGTATTTAGCTTTATTGTTTATTGTTATTTTTATGGGTTCCTGTATAGTGTTAAATTATTATTTTTCTAAATATAGTTTAAGGTTTTTTCATTTTAAATTTGTGTTTAGCGTTTAGGTTTATTATGTTGTGTTATTTTTGTACGTTAAGGTATAATGTAAAAATTATTATTTTTCTAAATAGGGTGGAGGGGTTTTGGATTTGTCATATGAGATTTTGGATTTGGGTTTGGGGTTTATGATTTGGGGTTTATTCTTAAAATTATTAATTTTATAAATATAATTTATGATTTTTGGATTTAAAATTTCAGTTTAGGGTTAATGGTTTTTGGATTTGTCATATGAGATTTAAGATTTGGGGTTCATGGTTTATGATTTGGGGTTTATTCTAAGAATTTTTAATTTTAAAAATAAGTTTTAGGTTTTTGTGGTTGAGGAATTAGGATTTTTGCATTTGGGGTTTTGGGATTTGGTAGTTGGGTTTAGGTTTTATATTTTAGGGTTATATTTATAGGTTAATGTTTAGTTTCAAAATTATAATTTTCTGAAAAGGGTTTAGGGTTTAGGGATTTAGGATTTTGGGTTTTGTGTTTAGCTTTTTTGTTTATTGTTAGTGTTTTGGGTTTATGTATAGTGTTAAAATTATTATTTTTCTAAATATAATTTAGGATATTTGGATTTAGAATTTCATTTTAGGGTTTTGGTTTATTGTTTTGTCTTTTTTTTGTGGGTTTAGTTATCGGGTTATTATTGTTATTTTAAAAATAGGGTGTAGGGTTTTCGATATGTGATATGAGATTTGGGATTTGTGGTTTATTCTTGAAATTTTTATTTTTATAAATAATGTTTTGTGTTTTGAGGTTTACGATTTAGGATTTTTGGATTTATGGTTTTGGGATTTGGGAGTTGGGGTTTAGGTTTAAGAGTTTTGGGTTATATTTAAGGGTTAAAGTTTAGGGTCAAAATTATAATTTTCGTAAATACGGTTTAGGGTTTGCGGATTTAGGATTTTGGGTTTGGTATTTAGCTTTATTGTTTATTGTTATTTTTATGGGTTCCTGTATAGTGTTAAATTATTATTTTTTTAAATATAGTTTAGGGTTTTTGGAATTTAAATTTGTGTTTAGCGTTTAGGTTTATTATGTTGTGTTATTTTTGTAGGTTAAGGTATAATGTAAAAAAATATTATTTTTCTAAATATCGTGTAGGGGTTTTGGTTTAGTCATATGAGATTTTGGATTTGGGTTTGGGGTTAATGATTTGGGGTTTATTCTTAAAATTATTAATTTTATAAATATAATTTATGATTTTTTGGATTTAGAATTTCAGTTTAGGGTTTATGGTTTTTGGATTTGTCATATGAGATTTAAGATTTGGGGTTTATGGTTTATGATTTGGGGTTTATTCCTAAAATTTTAATTTTATAAATAAGTTTTATGTTTTTGTGGTTTAGGAATTAAGATTTTTGCATTTGGGGTTTTGGGATTTGATAGTTGGGTTTAGGTTTTTATATTTTAGGGTTATATTTATAGGTTAATGTTTAGTTTCAAAATTATAATTTTCTGAAAAGGGTTTAGGGTTTTGGGTTTTAAGATTTTGGGTTTAGTGTTTAGCTTTGGTGTTTATTGTTATTTTTTTGTTTTATGAATAGTGTTAAAATTATTATTTTTCTAAATATAATTTAGGATTTTTGGATTTATAATTTAATTTTAGAGTTTTGGTTTATTGTTTTGTGTTATTTTTGTGGGTTTAGGTATCGGGTTATTATTGTTATTTTCGAAATAGGGTGTAGGGTTTTCGATATGTCATATGAGATTTGGGATTTGGTGTTTATTCTTGAAATTTTTGTTTTTATAAATAATGTTTTGTGTTTTGAGGTTTAGGATTTAGGATTTTTGGATTTATGGTTTTGGGATTTGGGAGTTGGTGTTTAGGTTTAAGAGTTTTGGGTTATATTTAAGGGTTAAAGTTTAGGTTCAAAATTATAATTTTCATAAATACGGTTTAGGGTTTGCGGATTTAGGATTTTGGGTTTGGTATTTAGCTTTATTGTTTATTGTTATTTTTATGGGTTCATGTATAGTGTTTAAATTATTATTTTTCTAAATATAGTTTATGGTTTCATGATTTTAAATTTGTCTTTAGAGTTTAGGTTTATTATGTTGTGTTATTTTTGTAGGTTAATGTATAATGTAAAAATTATTATTTTTCTAAATAGGGTGTAGGGGTTTTGGATTTGTCATATGAGATTTTGGATTTGGGTTTGGGGTTTATGATTTGGGGTTTATTCTTAAAATTATTAACTTTATAAATATAATTTATGATTTTTGGATTTAAAATTTCAGTTTAGGGTTTATGGTTTTTAGATTTGTCATATGAGATTTAAGATTTGGGGTTTATGGTTTATAATATGGGGTTTATTCATAGAATTTTTAATTTTATAAATAAGTTTTAGGTTTTTGTGGTTTAGGAATTAGTATTTTTGCATTTGGGGTTTTGGGATTTGGTTGTTGGGTTTAGGTTTTATATTTTAGGGTTATATTTATAGGTTAATGTGTAGTTTCAAAATTATAATTTTCTGAAAAGGGTTTAGGGTTTTGGGATTTAGGATTTTGGGTTTAGTGTTTAGCTTTTTTGTTTATTATTAGTGTTTTGGGTTTATGTATAGTGTTAAAATTATTATTTTTCTAAATATAATTTAGGATGTTTGGATTTTGAATTTCATTTTAGGGTTTTGGTTTATTGTTTTGTCTTATTTTTGTGGGTTTAGTTATCGGGTTATTATTGTTATTTTAAAAATAGGGTGTAGGGTTTTGGATATGTGATATGAGATTTGGGATTTGGGGTTTATTCTTGAAATTTTTATTTTTATAAATAATGTTTTGTGTTTTGAGGTTTAGGATTTAGGATTTTTGGATTTATGGTTTTGGGATTTGGGAATTGGGGTTTAGGTTTAAGAGTTTTGGGTTATATTTAAGTGTTAAAGTTTAGGGTCAAAATTATAATTTTCGTAAATACGGTTTAGGGTTTGTGGATTTAGGATTTTGGGTTTGGTATTTAGCTTTATTTTTTATTGTTATTTTTATGGGTTCATGTATAGTGTTAAATTATTATTTTTCTAAATATAGTTTAGGGTTTTTGGATTTTAAATTTGTGTTTAGCGTTTAGGTTTATTATGTTGTGTTATTTTTGTAGGTTAATATATAATGTAAAAATTATTATTTTTCTAAATAGGGTGTAGGGGTTTTGGATTTGTCATATGAGATTTTGGATTTTGGTTTGGGGTTTATGATTTGGGGTTTATTCTTAAAATTATTAACTTTATAAATATAATTTATGATTTTTGGATTTAAAATTTCAGTTTAGGGTTTATGGTTTTTAGATTTTTCATATGAGATTTAAGATTTGGGGTTTATGGTTTATAATCTGAGGTTTATTCATAGAATTTTTAATTTTATAAATAAGTTTTAGGTTTTTGTGGTTTAGGAATTAGTATTTTTGCATTTGGGGTTTTGGGATTTGGTAGTTGGGTTTAGGTTTTATATTTTAGGGTTATATATGTACAGGTTAAAGTTTAGTTTCAAATTTACAATTTTCTAAAAAAGGGTTTTGGGGTTTGGGATTTAAAATTTTGGGTTTAGTGTTTAGCTTTGTTGTTTATTGATATTTTTTTGGTTTATGTATAGTGTTAAAATTATTATTTTTCTAAATATAAATTATGGTTTTGGGATTTGGGAGTTGGTGTTTAGGTTTAAGAGTTTTGGGTTATATTTAAGGGTTAAAGTTTAGGGTCAAAATTATAATTTTCGTAAATATGGTTTAGGGTTTGTGGATTTAGGATTTTGGGTTTGGGATTTAGCTTTATTTTTTATTGTTATTTTTATGGGTTCATGTATAGTGTTAAATTATTATTTTTCTAAATATAGTTTATGGTTTCAGGATTTTAAATTTGCGTTTAGGGTTTAGGTTTATTATGTTTTGTTATTTTTGTAGGTTAAGGTATAATGTAAAAATTATTATTTTTCTAAACAGGGTGTAGGGGTGTTGGATTTGTCATATGAGATTTTGGATTTGGGTTTGGGGTTTATGATTTGGGGTTTATTCTTAAAATTATTAATTTAATAAATATAATTTATGATTTTTGGATTTAGAATTTCAGTTTAGGGTTAATGGTTTTTGGGATTTGGGGTTTATTCTTGAAATTTTTCTTTTTGTAAATAATGCTTTGGGTTTTGAGGTTTAGGATTTAAAATTATTGGATTTATGGTTTTGGGATTTGGGAGTTGGGGTTTAGGTTTAAGAGTTTAGAGTTATATTTAAGGGTTAAGGTTTAGGGTCAAAATTATAATTTTCTTAAATACGGTTTAGTCTTTTGGGATTTAGGATTTTGGGTTTGGTATTTAGCTTTATTGTTTATTGTTATTTTTATGGGTTCATGTATAGTGGTAAATTATTATTTTTCTAAATATGGTTTAGGATGTCAGGATTTTAAATTTGTGTTTAGCGTTTAGGTTTATTATGTTGTGTTATTATTGTAGGTTAAGGTATAATGTAAAAATTATTATTTTTCTAAATAGGGTGTAGGGGTTTTGGATTTGTCATATGAGATTTTGGATTTGGGCTTGGGGTTTATTCTTAAAATTATTAATTTTATAAATATAATTTATGATTTTTGGATTTAAAATTTCAGTTTAGGGTTAATGGTTTTTGGATTTGTCATATGATATTTATGATTTGGGGTTTATTCTTAAAATTTTTAATTTTATAAATAAATTTTAGGTTTTGTGGTTTATGAATTCGGATTTTTGCATTTGGGGTTTTGGGGATTGGTAGTTGGGTGTAGGTTTTATATTTTAGGGTTATATTTATAGGTTAATGTTTAGTTTCCAAATTATAATTTTCTTAAAAGGGTTTAGGGTTTTGGGATTTAGGATTTTGGGTTTAGTGTTTAGCTTTGTTGTTTATTGTAATTTTTTTTGGTTTTATGTATAGTGTTAAAATTATTATTTTTCTAAATATAATTTAGGATTTTTAGATTTAGAATTTCATTTTAGGGTTTTGGTTTATTGTTTTGTGTTATTTTTGTGGGTTTCGGTATCGGGTTATTATTGTTATTTTCCAAATAGTGTGTAGGGTTTTGGATATGTGATATAAGATTTGGGATTTGGGGTTTATTCTTGAAATTTTTGTTTTTATAAATAATGTTTTGTGTTTTGAGGTTTAAGATTTAGGATTTTTCGATTTATGGTTTTGGGATTTGGGAGTTGGGGTTTAGGTTTAAGAGTTTTGGGTAATATTTAAGGGTTAAAGTTTAGGGTCAAAATTATAATTTTCGTACATACGGTTTAGGGTTTGCGGATTTAGGATTTTGGGTTTGGTATTTAGCTTTATTGTTTTTTGTTATTTTTATGGGTTCATGTATAGTGTTAAATTATTATTTTTCTAAATATAGTTTAGGGTTTTTGGATTTTAAATTTGTGTTTAGCGTTTAGGTTTATTATGTTGTGTTATTATTGTAGGTTAAGGTATAATGTAAAAATTATTATTTTTCTAAATAGGGTGTAGGGGTTTTGGATTTGTCATATGAGATTTTGGATTTGGGTTTGGGGTTTATGATTTGGGGTTTATTCTTAAAATTATTAATTTTATAAATATAATTTATGATTTTTGGATTTAAAATTTCAGTTTAGAGTTAATGGTTTTTGGATTTGTCATATGAGATTTAAGATTTGGGGTTCATGGTTTATGATTTGGGGTTTATTCTTAAATTTTTTAATTTTATAAATAAGTTTTAGGTTTTGTGGTTTATGATATCGGATTTTTGCATTTGGGGTTTTGGGGTTTGGTAGTTGGGTTTAGGTTTTATATTTAAGGGTTATATTTATAGGTTAATGTTTAGTTTCCAAATTATAATTTTCTTAAAAGGGTTTAGGATTTTGGGATTTAGGATTTTGGGTTTAGTGTTTAGCTTTGTTGTTTATTGTTAGTCTTTTGGGTTTATGTATAGTGTTAAAATTATTATTTTTCTAAATATAATTTAGGATATTTGGATTTAGAATTTCAGTTTAGGGTTTTGGTTTATTGTTTTGTGTTATTTTTGTGGGTTTAGGTGTCGGGTTATTATAGTTATTTTGCAAATAGGGTGTAGGGTTTTGTATATGTGATATGAGATTTGGGATTTGGGGTTTATTCTTGAAATTTTTGTTTATATAAATAATGTTGTGGGTTTTGAGGTTTAGGATTTAGGATTTTTGGATTTATGATTTTGGGATTTGGGAGTTGGGGTTTAGGTTTAAGAGTTTTGGGTTATATTTAAGGGTTAAAGTTTAGGGTCAAAATTATAATTTTCGTAAATATGGTTTAGGGTTTGTGGATTTAGGATTTTCGGTTTGGTATTTAGCTTTATTTTTTATTGTTATTTTTATGGGTTCATGTATAGTGTTAAATTATTATTTTTCTAAATATAGTTTATGGTTTCAGGATTTTAAATTTGCGTTTAGGGTTTAGGTTTATTATGTTGTGTTATTTTTGTAGGTTAAGGTATAATGTAAAAATTATTATTTTTCTAAATAGGGTGTAGGGGTTTTGGATTTGTCATATGAGATTTTGGATTTGGGTTTGAGGTTTATGATTTGGGGTTTATTCTTAAAATTATTAATTTTATAAATATAATTTATGATTTTTGGATTTAAAATTTCAGTTTAGAGTTAATGGTTTTTGGATTTGTCATATGAGATTTAAGATTTGGGGTTCATGGTTTATGATTTGGGGTTTATTCTTAAAATTTTTTATTTTATAAATAAGTTTTAGGTTTTGTGGTTTATGAATTCGGATTTTTGCATTTGGGGTTTTGGGGTTTGGTAGTTGGGTTTAGGTTTTATATTTTAGGGTTATATTTATAGGTTAATGTTTAGTTTCCAAATTATAATTTTCTTAAAAGGGTTTAGGATTTTGGGATTTAGGATTTTGGGTTTAGTGTTTAGCTTTGTTGTTTATTGTTAGTCTTTTGGGTTTATGTATAGTGTTAAAATTATTATTTTTCTAAATATAATTTAGGATATTTGGATTTAGAATTTCAGTTTAGGGTTTTGGTTTATTGTTTTGTGTTATTTTTGTGGGTTTAGGTGTCGGGTTATTATAGTTATTTTGCAAATAGGGTGTAGGGTTTTGTATATGTGATATGAGATTTGGGATTTGGGGTTTATTCTTGAAATTTTTGTTTATATAAATAATGTTGTGGGTTTTGAGGTTTAGGATTTAGGATTTTTGGATTTATGATTTTGGGATTTGGGAGTTGGGGTTTAGGTTTAAGAGTTTTGGGTTATATTTAAGGGTTAAAGTTTAGGGTCAAAATTATAATTTTCGTAAATATGGTTTAGGGTTTGTGGATTTAGGATTTTGGGTTTGGGATTTAGCTTTATTTTTTATTGTTATTTTTATGGGTTCATGTATAGTGTTAAATTATTATTTTTCTAAATATAGTTTATGGTTTCAGGATTTTAAATTTGCGTTTAGGGTTTAGGTTTATTATGTTTTGTTATTTTTGTAGGTTAAGGTATAATGTAAAAATTATTATTTTTCTAAACAGGGTGTAGGGGTGTTGGATTTGTCATATGAGATTTTGGATTTGGGTTTGGGGTTTATGATTTGGGGTTTATTCTTAAAATTATTAATTTAATAAATATAATTTATGATTTTTGGATTTAGAATTTCAGTTTAGGGTTAATGGTTTTTGGGATTTGGGGTTTATTCTTGAAATTTTTCTTTTTGTAAATAATGCTTTGGGTTTTGAGGTTTAGGATTTAAAATTATTGGATTTATGGTTTTGGGATTTGGGAGTTGGGGTTTAGGTTTAAGAGTTTAGAGTTATATTTAAGGGTTAAGGTTTAGGGTCAAAATTATAATTTTCTTAAATACGGTTTAGTCTTTTGGGATTTAGGATTTTGGGTTTGGTATTTAGCTTTATTGTTTATTGTTATTTTTATGGGTTCATGTATAGTGGTAAATTATTATTTTTCTAAATATGGTTTAGGATGTCAGGATTTTAAATTTGTGTTTAGCGTTTAGGTTTATTATGTTGTGTTATTATTGTAGGTTAAGGTATAATGTAAAAATTAATATTTTTCTAAATAGGGTGTAGGGGTTTTGGATTTGTCATATGGGATTTTGGATTTGGGCTTGGGGTTTATTCTTAAAATTATTAATTTTATAAATATAATTTATGATTTTTGGATTTAAAATTTCAGTTTAGGGTTAATGGTTTTTGGATTTGTCATATGATATTTATGATTTGGGGTTTATTCTTAAAATTTTAATTTTATAAATAAGTTTTAGGTATTGTGGTTTATGAATTCGGATTTTTGCATTTGGGGTTTTGGGGATTGGTAGTTGGGTGTAGGTTTTATATTTTAGGGTTATATTTATAGGTTAATGTTTAGTTTCCAAATTATAATTTTCTTAAAAGGGTTTAGGGTTTTGGGATTTAGGATTTTGGGTTTAGTGTTTAGCTTTGTTGTTTATTGTAATTTTTTTTGGTTTTATGTATAGTGTTAAAATTATTATTTTTCTAAATATAATTTAGGATTTTTAGATTTAGAATTTCATTTTAGGGTTTTGGTTTATTGTTTTGTGTTATTTTTGTGGGTTTCGGTATCGGGTTATTATTGTTATTTTCCAAATAGTGTGTAGGGTTTTGGATATGTGATATAAGATTTGGGATTTGGGGTTTATTCTTGAAATTTTTGTTTTTATAAATAATGTTTTGTGTTTTGAGGTTTAAGATTTAGGATTTTTCGATTTATGGTTTTGGGATTTGGGAGTTGGGGTTTAGGTTTAAGAGTTTTGGGTTATATTTAAGGGTTAAAGTTTAGGGTCAAAATTATAATTTTCGTACATACGGTTTAGGGTTTGCGGATTTAGGATTTTGGGTTTGGTATTTAGCTTTATTGTTTATTGTTATTTTTATGGGTTCATGTATAGTGTTAAATTATTATTTTTCTAAATATAGTTTAGGGTTTTTGGATTTTAAATTTGTGTTTAGCGTTTAGGTTTATTATGTTGTGTTATTATTGTAGGTTAAGGTATAATGTAAAAATTATTATTTTTCTAAACAGGGTGTAGGGGTGTTGGATTTGTCATATGAGATTTTGGATTTGGGTTTGGGGTTTATGATTTGGGGTTTATTCTTAAAATTATTAATTTAATAAATATAATTTATGATTTTTGGATTTAGAATTTTAGTTTAGGGTTAATGGTTTTTGGGATTTGGGGTTTATTCTTGAAATTTTTCTTTTTGTAAATAATGCTTTGGGTTTTGAGGTTTAGGATTTAAAATTATTGGATTTATGGTTTTGGGATTTGGGAGTTGGGGTTTAGGTTTAAGAGTTTAGAGTTATATTTAAGGGTTAAGGTTTAGGGTCAAAATTATAATTTTCTTAAATACGGTTTAGTCTTTTGGGATTTAGGATTTTGGGTTTGCTATTTAGCTTTATTGTTTATTGTTATTTTTATGGGTTCATGTATAGTGGTAAATTATTATTTTTCTAAATATGGTTTAGGATGTCAGGATTTTAAATTTGTGTTTAGCGTTTAGGTTTATTATGTTGTGTTATTATTGTAGGTTAAGGTATAATGTAAAAATTATTATTTTTCTAAATAGGGTGTAGGGGTTTTGGATTTGTCATATGAGATTTTGGATTTGGGCTTGGGGTTTATTCTTAAAATTATTAATTTTATAAATATAATTTATGATTTTTGGATTTAAAATTTCAGTTTAGGGTTAATGGTTTTTGGATTTGTCATATGATATTTATGATTTGGGGTTTATTCTTAAAATTTTTAATTTTATAAATAAATTTTAGGTTTTGTGGTTTATGAATTCGGATTTTTGCATTTGGGGTTTTGGGGATTGGTAGTTGGGTGTAGGTTTTATATTTTAGGGTTATATTTATAGGTTAATGTTTAGTTTCCAAATTATAATTTTCTTAAAAGGGTTTAGGGTTTTGGGATTTAGGATTTTGGGTTTAGTGTTTAGCTTTGTTGTTTATTGTAATTTTTTTTGGTTTTATGTATAGTGTTAAAATTATTATTTTTCTAAATATAATTTAGGATTTTTAGATTTAGAATTTCATTTTAGGGTTTTGGTTTATTGTTTTGTGTTATTTTTGTGGGTTTCGGTATCGGGTTATTATTGTTATTTTCCAAATAGTGTGTAGGGTTTTGGATATGTGATATAAGATTTGGGATTTGGGGTTTATTCTTGAAATTTTTGTTTTTATAAATAATGTTTTGTGTTTTGAGGTTTAAGATTTAAGATTTTTCGATTTATGGTTTTGGGATTTGGGAGTTGGGGTTTAGGTTTAAGAGTTTTGGGTAATATTTAAGGGTTAAAGTTTAGGGTCAAAATTATAATTTTCGTACATACGGTTTAGGGTTTGCGGATTTAGGATTTTGGGTTTGGTATTTAGCTTTATTGTTTATTGTTATTTTTATGGGTTCATGTATAGTGTTAAATTATTATTTTTCTAAATATAGTTTAGGGTTTTTGGATTTTAAATTTGTGTTTAGCGTTTAGGTTTATTATGTTGTGTTATTATTGTAGGTTAAGGTATAATGTAAAAATTATTATTTTTCTAAATAGGGTGTAGGGGTTTTGGATTTGTCATATGAGATTTTGGATTTGGGTTTGGGGTTTATGATTTGGGGTTTATTCTTAAAATTATTAATTTTATAAATATAATTTATGATTTTTGGATTTAAAATTTCAGTTTAGAGTTAATGGTTTTTGGATTTGTCATATGAGATTTAAGATTTGGGGTTCATGGTTTATGATTTGGGGTTTATTCTTAAATTTTTTAATTTTATAAATAAGTTTTAGGTTTTGTGGTTTATGATATCGGATTTTTGCATTTGGGGTTTTGGGGTTTGGTAGTTGGGTTTAGGTTTTATATTTAAGGGTTATATTTATAGGTTAATGTTTAGTTTCCAAATTATAATTTTCTTAAAAGGGTTTAGGATTTTGGGATTTAGGATTTTGGGTTTAGTGTTTAGCTTTGTTGTTTATTGTTAGTCTTTTGGGTTTATGTATAGTGTTAAAATTATTATTTTTCTAAATATAATTTAGGATATTTGGATTTAGAATTTCAGTTTAGGGTTTTGGTTTATTGTTTTGTGTTATTTTTGTGGGTTTAGGTGTCGGGTTATTATAGTTATTTTGCAAATAGGGTGTAGGGTTTTGTATATGTGATATGAGATTTGGGATTTGGGGTTTATTCTTGAAATTTTTGTTTTTATAAATAATGTTGTGGGTTTTGAGGTTTAGGATTTAGGATTTTTGGATTTATGATTTTGGGATTTGGGAGTTGGGGTTTAGGTTTAAGAGTTTTGGGTTATATTTAAGGGTTAAAGTTTAGGGTCAAAATTATAATTTTCGTAAATATGGTTTAGGGTTTGTGGATTTAGGATTTTGGGTTTGGTATTTAGCTTTATTTTTTATTGTTATTTTTATGGGTTCATGTATAGTGTTAAATTATTATTTTTCTAAATATAGTTTATGGTTTCAGGATTTTAAATTTGCGTTTAGGGTTTAGGTTTATTATGTTGTGTTATTTTTGTAGGTTAAGGTATAATGTAAAAATTATTATTTTTCTAAATAGGGTGTAGGGGTTTTGGATTTGTCATATGAGATTTTGGATTTGGGTTTGGGGTTTATGATTTTGGGTTTATTCTTAAAATTATTAATTTTATAAATATAATTTATGATTTTTGGATTTAAAATTTCAGTTTAAGGTTAATGGTTTTTGGATTTGTCATATGAGATTTAAGATTTGGGGTTCATGGTTTATGATTTGGGGTTTATTCTTAAAATTTTTAATTTTATAAATAAGTTTTAGGTTTTGTGGTTTATGAATTCGGATTTTTGCATTTGGGGTTTTTGGGTTTGGTAGTTGGGTTTAGGTTTTATATTTTAGGGTTATATTTATAGGTTAATGTTTAGTTTCCAAATTATAATTTTCTTAAAAGGGTTTAGGGTTTTGGGATTTAGGATTTTGGGTTTAGTGTTTAGCTTTGTTGTTTATTGTTAGTCTTTTCGGTTTATGTATAGTGTTAAAATTATTATTTTTCTAAATATAATTTAGGTTATTTGGATTTAGAATTTCAGTTTAGGGTTTTGGTTTATTGTTTTGTGTTATTTTTGTGGGTTTAGGTGTCGGGTTATTATAGTTATTTTGCAAATAGGGTGTAGGGTTTTGTATATGTGATATGAGATTTGGGATTTGGGGTTTATTCCTGAAATTTTTGTTTATATAAATAATGTTTTGGGTTTTGAGGTTTAGGATTTAGGATTTTTGGATTTATGATTTTGAGATTTGGGAGTTGGGGTTTAGGTTTAAGAGTTTTGGGTTATATTTAAGGGTTAAAGTTTAGGGTCAAAATTATAATTTTCGTAAATATGGTTTAGGGTTTGTGGATTTAGGATTTTGGGTTTGGTATTTAGCTTTATTTTTTATTGTTATTTTTATGGGTTCATGTATAGTGTTAAATTATTATTTTTCTAAATATAGTTTATGGTTTCAGGATTTTAAATTTGCGTTTAGGGTTTAGGTTTATTATGTTGTGTTATTTTTGTAGGTTAAGGTATAATGTAAAAATTATTATTTTTCTAAATAGGGTGTAGGGGTTTTGGATTTGTCATATGAGATTTTGGATTTGGGTTTGGGGTTTATGATTTTGGGTTTATTCTTAAAATTATTAATTTTATAAATATAATTTATGATTTTTGGATTTAAAATTTCAGTTTAAGGTTAATGGTTTTTGGATTTGTCATATGAGATTTAAGATTTGGGGTTCATGGTTTATGATTTGGGGTTTATTCTTAAAATTTTTAATTTTATAAATAAGTTTTAGGTTTTGTGGTTTATGAATTCGGATTTTTGCATTTGGGGTTTTTGGGTTTGGTAGTTGGGTTTAGGTTTTATATTTTAGGGTTATATTTATAGGTTAATGTTTAGTTTCCAAATTATAATTTTCTTAAAAGGGTTTAGGGTTTTGGGATTTAGGATTTTGGGTTTAGTGTTTAGCTTTGTTGTTTATTGTTAGTCTTTTCGGTTTATGTATAGTGTTAAAATTATTATTTTTCTAAATATAATTTAGGTTATTTGGATTTAGAATTTCAGTTTAGGGTTTTGGTTTATTGTTTTGTGTTATTTTTGTGGGTTTAGGTGTCGGGTTATTATAGTTATTTTGCAAATAGGGTGTAGGGTTTTGTATATGTGATATGAGATTTGGGATTTGGGGTTTATTCTTGAAATTTTTGTGTATATAAATAATGTTTTGGGTTTTGAGGTTTAGGATTTAGGATTTTTGGATTTATGATTTTGAGATTTGGGAGTTGGGGTTTAGGTTTAAGAGTTTTGGGTTATATTTAAGGGTTAAAGTTTAGGGTCAAAATTATAATTTTCATAAATACGGTTTAGGGTTTGTGGATTTAGGATTTTGGGTTTGGTATTTAGCTTTATTTTTTATTGTTATTTTTATGGGTTCATGTATAGTGTTAAATTATTATTTTTCTAAATATAGTTTATGGTTTCAGGATTTTAAATTTGTGTTTAGGGTTTAGGTTTATTATATTGTGTTTTTTTTGTAGGTTAAGGTATAATGTAAAAATTATTATTTTTCTAAATAGGGTGTAGGGGTTTTGGATTTGTCATATGAGATTTTGGATTTGGGTTTGGGGTTTATGATTTGGGGTTTATTCTTAAAATTATTAATTTTATAAATATAATTTATGATTTTTGGATTTAGAATTTCAGTTTAGGGTTTATGGTTTTTGGATTTGTCATATGAGATTTAAGATTTGATGTTCATGGTTTATTATTTGGGGTTTATTCTTAAAATTTTTAATTATATAAATAAGTTTTAGGTTTTTGTGCTTTATGAATTATGATTTTTGCATTTGGGGTTTTGGGATTTGGTAGTTGGGTTTAGGTTTTATATTTTAGGGTTATATGTACAGGTTAAAGTTTAGTTTCAAAATTACAATTTTCTAAAAAAGGGTTTAGGGTTTTGGGATTTAGAATTTTGGGTTTAGTGTTTAGCTTTGTTGTTTATTGTTATTTTTTTGGTTTTATGTATAGTGTTAAAATTATTATTTTTCTAAATATAATTTAGGATTTTTGGATTTAGAATTTCATTTTAGGGTTTTGGTTTATTGTTTTGTGTTATTTTTGTGGGTTTAGGTATCGGGTTATTAATGTTATTTTCCAAATACGGTGTAGGGTTTTGGATATGTGATATGAGATTTGGGATTTGGGGTTTACTCTTGAAATTTTTGTTTTTATAAATAATGTTTTGTGTTTTGAGGTTTAGGATTTAGGATTTTTGGATTTATGCTTTTGGGATTTGGGTGTTGGGGTTTAGGTTTAAGAGTTTTGGGTTATATTTAAGGGTTAAAGTTTAGGGTCAAAATTATAATTTTCGTAAATACGGTTTAGGGTTTGCGGATTTAGGATTTTGGGTTTGGTATTTAGCTTTATTTTTAATTGTTATTTTTATGGGTTCATGTATAGTGTTAAATTATTATTTTTCTAAATATAGTTTAGGGTTTTTGGATTTTAAATTGGTGTTTAGCGTTTAGGTTTATTATGTTGTGCTATTTTTGTAGGGTAAGGTATAATGTTAAAATTAATATTTTCTAAATAGGGTGTAGGAATTTTGGATTTGTTATATGTGATTTGAGATTTGGGGTTTAGGGTTTATGATTTGGGGTTTATTCTTAAAAATTTTAATTTTATAAATATGGTTTAGCTTTTTGAGGATTAGGAATTAGGATTTTTGCATTTAGGTTTTTGGGATTTGGTAGTTGGGTTTTGGTTTCATAGTTTAGGGTTATATTTAAGGGTTAAGGTTTAGTTTCAGAATTATAATTTTCCAAAAAAGGGTTTAGGGTTTTGGGATTTAGGAATATGGGTTTAGCATTTAACTTTATTATTTATTGTTATTTTTTTGGGTTTATGTATAGTGTTAAAATTATTATTTTTCTAAATATAATTTAGGATTTTTGCATTTAGAATTTTTGTTTAGGGTTTTGGTTTAGTGTTTTGTGTTCTTTTTGTGGGTTTAGGTATAGGGTTATTATTGTTATTTTCCAAATAGGGTGTAGGTTTTTGATATGTGATATGAGATTTGGGATTTGGGGTTTATTCTTGAAATTTTTCTTTTTATAAATATTGTTTTGCGTTCTGAGGTTTAGGATTTAGAATTATTGGATTTATGGTTTTGGGATTTGGGAGTCGGGGTTTAGGTTTAAGAGTTTAGGGTTATATTTAAGGGTTAAGGTTTAGGGTCAAAATTATAATTTTCTTAAATTCGGTTTAGTGTTTTGGGATTTAGGATTTTGGGTTTGGTATTCAGCTTTATTGTTTATTGTTATTTTTATGGCTTCATGTATAGTGGTAAATTATTATATTTCTAAATATGGTTTAGGATGTCAGGATTTTAAATTTGTGTTTAGGGTTTATGTATATAATGTTGTGTTATTTTTGTGGATTAAGGTATAATGTAAAAATTATTATTTTTCTAAATAGGGTGTAGGGGTTTTGGAATTATGTATGAGATTTGGGATTTGGGGTTTAGTGTTTACGATTTTGGGTTTATTCTTAAAATTATTAATTTTATAAATAAGTTTTAGGTTTTTGAGGTTTAGGAATTAGGATTTTTGCATTTGGGGTTTTGGGATTTGGGATTTGGGGTTTTGGTTTTATACTTTAGGGTTATATTTAAGGGTTAAGGTTTAGTTTCAAAATTATAATTTTCTTAAATAGGGTTTAGGGTTTTTGGATTATGATTTTGGGTTTAGTGTTTACCTTTATTTTTATTGTTATTTTTTGGGTTCAGGTATAGTGTTTAAATTATTATTTTTCTAAATATAGTTTAGGATTTTGGGATTTTAGAATTTTTTTTTAAGGTTTTGGTCTAGTGTTTTGTGTTATTTATGTGAGTTAAGGTATGGGGTTATTATTTTTACTTTGTAAATTTATTGTAGGGTTTTGGATATGTGATATGAGATTTGAGATTTGGGGTTTATTGTTGAAATTTTTATTTTTATAAATAATATTTTGGGTTTTAAGGTTTAGGATTTAGGATTTTCTGGATATTTGGTTTTGGGATTTGGGAGTTGGAGTTTAAGTTATAGAGTTTTGGGTTATATTTAAGGGTTAAGGTTTAGAGTAAAAATTATATTTTCCAAAATAGGGTTTAGGGTTTGCGGATTTAGGATTTTGGGTTTAGCGTTTAGATTTATTGTTTATTGGTATTTTTATGGTTTCATGTATATTGTTAAATTATTATTTTTCTAAATATAGTTTATGGTTTCACAATTTTAAATTTGTGTTTAGGGTTTATGTTTATTATGTTGAGTTATTTTTGTGGGTTAAGGTATAATGTTAAAATTATTATTTTATAAATAGGGTGTAGGGGTTTTGGATTTGCATATGAGATTTGAGATTTGGGGTTTATGGTTTATGATTTGGGGTTTTTTCTTAAAATTATTATTTTTCTAAATAAAGTATAGGATTTTGGGATTTTTAAATTTTTGTTTACCGTTTTGGTTTATTGTTTTGTGTTATTTTTGTGGGTTTAGGTATAGGATTATTATTATTATTTTCCAAATAGGGTGTAGGGTTTTGGATATTTGTTATGAGAATTGGGAGTTGGGGTTTATTCTTGAAATTTTTATTTTTAGAAATAATGTTTTGGGTTTTAAGTTTTAGGATTTAGGATTTTTGGATTTATGGTTTTGGGATTTGGGATTTGGGGTTTAGGTTTAAGAGTTTGGGGTTATATTTAAGGGTTAAGGTATAGGGTCAAACTTCTAATTTTCGTAAATAAGGTTTAGGGTTTGGGGATTTAGGATTTAGGATTTTGGGTTCGGTGTTTAGTTTTATTGTTTATTGTCATTTTTATGGGTTCGTGTATAGTGTTAAATTATTATTTTTCCAAATGCGGTTTATGTTTTTAGGATTTTAAATTTGTGTTTAGGGTTTAGGTTATTTATGTTGTGTTATTTTTGTGGGTTAAGGTATAATGTAGAAATTATTATTTTTCCAAATAAGGTGTAGGGGCTTTGGATTTGTGCTATGAGATTTGGGATTCGGGGTTAAGGGGTTACGATTTTGGGTTTATTCTTAAAATTATTAATTTTATAAATAAGGTTTAGGTTTTTGAGGTTTAGGAATTCAGATTATTGCATTTGGGGTTTTGGGATTTGGGAGTTGGGGTTTAGGTTTTATAGTTTATGGTTTTCGGATTATGATTTTAGGTTTAGTGTTTTGCTTTATTGTTTATTGTTACTTTTTTGGGTTTATGTATAGTGTTAAAATTATTATTTTTCTAAATATAGTTTAGGATTTTGGGATTTTAGAATTTTTTTCAGAGTTTTGGTTTATTATTTTGTATTATTTTTGTGGGTTAAGGTATAGGGTTATTATTATTACTTTCTAAATAGGGTGTATGGTTTTGGATATGTGATATGAGATTTGAGATTTGGGGTTCATTCTTGAAAGTTTTATTTTTATAACTAATATTTTGGGTATTGAGGTTTATGATTTAGGATTTTTGGATTTATGGTTTTGGGAATTGGGAGTTGGGGTTTGGGTTTAAGAGTTTGGGGTTATATTTAAGGGTTAAGGTTTAGGCTCAAACTTCTAATTTTCATAAATAATGTTCAGGGTTTGGGGATTTAGGATTTTGCGTTCGGTGTTTAGTTTTATTGTTTATTGTTATTTTTATTTGTTTGTGTATAGTATTAAATTATTATTTTTCTAAATGTGGTTTATGTTTTCAGAAATTTAAATTTTTGTTTAGGGTATGGGTTATTTATGTTATGTTATTTTTGTGGGTTAAGGTATAATGTAGAAATTATTATTTTTCAAAATAGGCTGTAGGGGCTTTCGATTTGTGATATGAGATTTGGGATTCGGGGTGAAGGGTTTACGATTTTGGGTTTATTCTTAAAATTATTAATTTTATAAAAAAAGGTTTAGGTTTTTGGGGTTTAGGAATTAGGATTTTTGCATTTGGGGTTTTGGGATTTGGGAGTTGGGGTTTAGGTTTTATAGTTTAGGGTAGGTTTAAGGTTTAGTTTGAAAATTATAATTTTCCAAAATACTGTTTAGGGTTTTCGGATTATGATTTTAGGTTTAGTGTTTGCTTTATTGTTTATTGTTATTTTTTTGGTTTATGTATAGTGTTAAAATTATTATTTTTCTAAATATAGTTTAGGATTTTGGCATTATAGAATTTTTGTTTAGGGTTTTGGTTTATTGTTTTGTGTTATTTTTGTGGGTAAAGGAATAGAGTTATTATTATTACTTTCCAAATCGGGTGTATGGTTTTGGATATGTGATATGAGATTTGAGATTTGGGGTTCATTCTTGAAAGTTTTATTTTAATAAATAATGTTTTGGGTTTTGGGGTTTAGGATTTAGGATTTTTGGATTTATGGTTTTGGGATTTGAGAGTTGAGGTTTAGGTTTAAGTGTTTAGGGTTATATTTAAGGGTTAAGGTTTAGGGTCAAAATTATAATTTTGGAAATACAGTTTAGGGTTTGGGGATTTAGGATTTTGGGTTTGGTGTTTAGCTTTATTGTTTATGGTTATTTTTTTGTGTTCATGTATAGTGTTAAATTATTATATTTCTAAATATGATTTAGGGTTTCAGGATTTTAATTTTGTGTTTAGTGTTTAGGTTTATTATGGTGTGTTATTTTTGTAGGTTAAGGTGTAATGTAAAAATTATTATTTTTCTAAATAGGGTGTAGGTTTTTTGGATTTGTCATATGAGATTTGGGATTTGGGTTTAGGGTTTACGATTCGTGGTTTATTCTTAAAATTATTAATTTCATAAATAAGGTTTAGTTTTTTGAGGTTTAGAAATTAGGATTTTTGCATTTTGGGTTTTGGGATTTGGTAGTTGGGGTTGTTTAGGGTTAAGGTTTATTTTCAAAATTACAATTTTCCTAAATACGGTTTAGGGTTTTCGGATTATGTTTTTTGGTTTAGTGTTTAGCTTTATTGTTTATTGTTACTTTTTTGGGTTTATGTATAGTGTTAAAATTATTATTTTTCTAAATATAGTTTAGGATTTTGGGATTTTAGAATTTTTGTTCAGGGTTTTGGTTTATTGTTTTGTATTATTTTTGGGGGTTAAGGTATAAGGTTATTACTATTACTTTCTAAATAGGGTGTATGGTTTTGGATATATGATATGAGATATGTGATTTGGGTTTATTCTTGAATGTTTTATTTTTATAAATAATGTTTTTGCTATTGAGGTTTAGGATTTAGGATTTTTGAATTTATGGTTTTGGGATTTGGGATTTGGGTTTAGGTTTAAGAGTTTAGGGTTATATTTAAGGGTTAAGGTTTAGGGTCAAAATTATAATTTTCGTAAATACAGTTTAGGGTTTGGGAATTTAGGATTTTGGGTTGGGTGTTTAGCTTTATTGTTTATTGTTATTTTATTGGTTCATGTATAGTGTTAAATTATTATTTTTCTAAATATGGTTTAGGGTTTCAGAATTTTAAATTTGTGTTTAGTGTTTAGGTTTATTATGATGTGTTATTTTGGTAGGTTAAGGTATAATGTAAAAATTATTATTTTTCTAAATAGGGTATAGGGGTTTTGGATTTGTCATATGAGATTTTGGATTTGTGGTTTAGGATTTATGATTTGGGGTTTATTTTTAAAATTGTTAATTTTTTAAATAAGGTTTTGGTTTTTAAGGTTTAGGAATTAGTATTTTTGCATTTGGAGTTTTGGGATTTGGGAGTTGGGGTTTTGGTTTTATAGTTTAGGGTTATATTTAAGAGTTAAGGTTTAGTTTCAAAATTACAATTTTCTGAAAAAGGGATAAGGTTTATGGGATTTAGGATTTTGGGTTTATTGTTATTTTTTTGGTTTTATGTATAGTGTTAAAATTATTATTTTTCTAAATATAGTTTAGGATTTTGGGATTTTAGAATTTTTGTTCAGGGTTTTGGTTTATTGTTTTGTATTATTTTTGGGGGTTAAGGGATAGGGTTATTATTATTACTTTCTAAATAGGGTGTATGGTTTTGGATATGTGATATGAGATTTGAGATTTGGGGTTCATTCTTGAAAGTTTTATTTTTATAACTAATATTTTGGGTATTGAGGTTTATGATTTAGGATTTTTGGATTTATGGTTTGGGGATTTGGGCGTTGGGGTTTAGGTTTAAGAGTTTAGGGTTATATTTATGGGTTAAGGTTTAGAGTCAAAATTATAATTTTTGTAAATACGATTTAGGGTTTGGGGATTTATGATTTTGGGTTTGGTGTATAGCTTTATTGTTTATTGTTATTTTTATGGGTTCATGTATAGTGTTAAATTATTATTTTTCTAAATATGGTTTAGGGTTTCAGGATTTTAAATTTGTGTTTAGGGTTTAGATTTATTATGTTGTGTTATTTTTGTAGGTTAAGGTATAATGTAAAAAATATTATTTCTCTAAATAGGGTGTACGGGTTTTGGATTTGTTATATGAGATTTAATATTTGGGGTTTAGGGTTTACGATTCGTGGTTTATTCTTAAAATTATTAATTTCATAAATAAGGTTTAGTTTTTTGAGGTTTAGGAATTAGGATTTTTGCATTTGGGGGTTTGGGATTTGGTAGTTGGGGTTTAGGTTTTATAGTTTACTGTTATATTTTAGGGTTAATTTTAGTTTCAAAATTACAATTTTCCAAATAGGGTGTATGGTTTTGAATATTTGATATGATATTTGAGATTTGGGGTTCATTCTTGAAATTTTTATTTTTATAACTAATGTTTTGGGTTTTGGGGTTTAGGATTTAGGATTTTTGGATTTATGGTTTGGGGATTTGGGAGTTAGGGTTTAGGTTTAAGAGTTTAGGGTTATATTTATGGGTTAAGGTTTAGAGTCAAAATTATAATTTTCGTAAATACGATTTAGGGTTTGGGGATTTATGATTTTAAGTTTGGTGTATAGCTTTATTGTTTATTGTTATTTTTATGGGTTCATGTATAGTGTTAAATTATTATTTTTCTAAATATGGTTTTGAGTTTTACGATATTAAATTTTTGTTCAGGGTTTATGTTTATAGTTTTGTGTTATTTTTATTGGTTAAGTTATAAGGTGAAAATTGTTATTTTTCTAAATAGGGTGTAGGTGTTTTGGATTTGTTATATGAGATTTGGGATTTGGGGTTTAGGGTTTACCATTTGGGGTTTATTCTTAAAATTAATATTTTTATAAATAAGTTTAAAGTTTTGAGGTTTAGGATTTTGGATTTTTGGATTTTTGGATTTGGGGTTTTGGGTTTTGGGAGTTGGGGTTTAGGGTTTAGAGTTTAGGGTTATATTTAACGGCTAAGGTTTAGGATCAAAATTATAATTTTCCTAAATAGGGTTTTGGGTTTTCGGATTATGATTTTGTGTTTAGTGTTTAGCTTAATTGTTTATTGTTTTTTTTTGACGTTCAGGTATAGTGTTAAATTATTATTTTCTAAATTGTGTTTAGAGTTTTAGGATTTCAAATTTGTGTTTAGGGTTTTGGTTTATTATGTTTTGTTATTTTTGTGGGTTAAGGTATAATGTAAAAATTATTATTTTTCTAAATAGAGTGTAGGGGGTTTGGATTGTGATATGAGATTTATGATTTGGGGTTTATTGTTTACAATTTGGGGTTTATTCTTAAAATTATTAATTTTATAAATAAGGTTTAGGTTTTTGAGGTTTAGGAATTAGGATTTGGGAGTTGGTGTTTAGGTTTAACAGTTTTGGGTTATATTTAAGGGTTAAGGTTTAGTTTCAAAATTATAATTTTCTGAAATTGGGTTTAGGCTTTTGGGATTTAGGATTTTGGGTTTAGTGTTTAGCTTTATTGTTTATTATTATTATTTTTGGTTTATATACATTGTTAAAATTATTATTTTTCTAAATATAGTGTAGGATTTTGGGATTTTAGAATTTTTGTTTAGGGTTTTGGTTTATTATTTTGTGTTATATTTGTGAGTTTAGGTATAATGTTATTATTATTACTTTCTAAATAGGGTGTAGGGTTTTGGATATGTGATATGAGATTTGGGATTTGGGTTTATTCTTGAAATTTTTATATTTATAAGTAATGTTTTGGGGTTTGAGGTTTGACGTTTAGGATTTAGGATTTTTGGATGTATGCTTTTGGGATTTGGGAGTTAGGGTTATATTTAAGGGTTAAGGTTAAGGGTCAAAATAATAATTTTCATAAATACGATTTCGGGTTTGGGTATTTAGGATTTTGGGATTGGTGTTTAGCTTTATTGTTTATTGTTATTTTTATGAGTTCATATATATGAGTAAATTATTATTTTTCTAAATATGGTTTAGGTTTTCATGATTTTATATTTGTGTTTAGTGTTTAGGTTTATTATTTTGTGTTAAAATTATTATGTTTCTAAATATGATTTTGGGTTTTAGGATTTTAGAATTTGTGTTTATGGTTTAGGTTTATTGTTTTGTGTTATTTTTATGGCTTAAGGTATAGGGTTAAAATAATTATATTTGTGGGTTAAGGTATTGGATTTTTGATATGAGATTAAGGATTTGGGGTTTTAGGTTTACCATCTGTGGTTTATTTTTAAAATTATTATTTTTATAAATAAGATTTAGGGTTTTGAGGTTTAGGATTTAGGATTTTAGGATTTGGGGTTTTGGGTTTTTGGTTTTGGGAGATGGGGTTTAGGTTTTAGAATTTAGGGTTATATTTAAGGGTTAAGGTTTAGGGTCAAAATTATAATTTTCCTAAATAGGGTTTATGGTTTTGGGATTATGATTTTGGGTTTAGTGTATAGCTTTATTGTGTATTGTTATTTTTAGGCATTCAGGTAGTGTTAAAAATTTTATTTTTCTAAATATGGTTTAGGGTTTTGTGATTTTTGAATTTGTGTTTAGGGTTTCAGTTTATTGTTTTCTGTTATTTTTGTGAGTTAAGGTATAGGGTTATTATTATTATTTTTCTAAATAGGGTGGAGCATTTTGGTTACGTGATTTGAGATTTGGGATCTAGGATTGATTCTTAAAATTACTTTTTTTATAAAAAAGGTTTAGAATTTAGGATTTTTGGATTAGGGTTTAATGTTTGGCTCTATTGTTTATTGTAATATTTATAGGTTCAGGTATAGTGTTAAAATAATTATTTTTCTAAATATACTTTTGAGTTTTAGGATATTAAATTTGTGTTTCGAGTTTAGGTTTAGTGTTTTGTGTTATTTTTGTGGGTTAAGGTATGAGGTGAAAATTATTATTTTTCTAAATAGGGTGTAGGTGTTTTGGATTTGTGATATGAGATTTGGGATTTGGGGTTTGGGAGTTGGGGTTTAGGTTTAATAGTTTAGGGATATATTTAAGGGTTAAGGTTTAGGTTCAAAATTATAATTTTCGTAAATACGTTTTAGGGTTTGGGGATTTAGGATTTTGGGTTTGGTGTTTAGTTTTATTGTTTATTGTTATTTTTATGGGTTCTTGTATAGTGTTAAATTACTATTTTTCTAAATATGGTTTAGGGTTACAGGATTTTAAATTTGTGTTTAGTGTTTAGGTTTATTATGTTGTGTTATTTTTTTGGGTTAAGGTATACCGTAAAAACTATTTTTCTTCAAAATAGGGTGTAGGGGTTTTGTATTTGTCATATGAGATTTGGGATTTGGGATTTAGGGTTTACGATTTGGGGTTTATTCTTAAAATTATTAATTTTAGAAATAAGGTTTAGGAATTAGGTGTAGTGTTAAAATTATTATTTTTCTAAATATGGTTTTTGGATTTTGGGATTTTAGAATTTGTTTTTATGTTTTAGGTTTATTGTTTTGTGTTATCGTTGTAGGTTAAGGTATAGGGTTAAAAAATTTATTTTTCTAAATAGGGTGTAGGGTTTTTATATTTTTGATATGAGATTTAGGATTTGGTGTTTTGGGTTTTCAATTTGGGGTTTATTTTTAAAATTACTATTTTTTAAAATAAAATTTAGGGTTTTGTGGTTTAGGGTTATATTTAAGGGTTAAGGTTTAGTTTCAAAATTATAATTTTCTGAAATAGGGTTTAGGGTTTTGGGATTTAGGATTTTAGGTTTAGTGTTTAGCTTTATTGTTTATTTTTATTTTTTTGGGTTTATGTATAGTGTTAAAATTATTATTTTTCTAAATATAGTTTAGGATTTTGGGATTTTAGAATTTTTGTTTAGGGTTTTGGTTTATTGTTTTGTGTTATTTTTGTTGGTTAAGCTATAGGGTTATTATTATTATTTTCTAAATATGGTGTAGGCATTTGGATATGTGGTATGAGATTTGAGATTTGTTGTTTATTCTTGAAAGTTTTTTTTTATTAGTAATGGTTTGGGTTTTAAGGTTTACGATTTTGGATTTTTGGATTTATGGTTTTGGGGATTGGGAGTTGGGGTTTAGGTTTAAGAGTTTAGGGTGTATTTAAGGGTTAAGGTTGAGGGTCAAAATTATAATTTTCGTAAATACGTTTTAGGGTTTGATGATTTAGGATTTTGGGTTTGGTGTTTAGATTTATTATTTATTGTTATTTTTATGGGTTCATATATAGTGTTAAATTACTATTTTTCTAAATATGGTTTAGGGTTACAGGATTTTAAATTTGTGTTTAGTGTTTAGGTTTATTATGTTGTGTTATTTTTGTGGGTTAAGGTATAATGTCAAAACTATTTTTTTCAAAATAGGGTGTAGAGGTTTTTTATTTGTCATATGAGATTTAGGATTTAGGATTTAGGGTTTATGATTTGGGGTTTATTCTTAAAATTATTAATTTTAGAAATAAGGTTTAGGAATTAGGTGTAGTGTTAAAATTATTATTTTTCTAAATATGGTTTTGGATTTTGTGATTTTAGAATTTGTTTTTATGTTTTAGGTTTATTGTTTTGTGTTATCATTGTAGGTTAAGGTATAGGGTTAAAATTATTATTTTTCTAAATTGGGTGTAGGTTTTTTGGATTTTTGATATGAAATTTAGGATTTGGGGTTTTGGGTTTTCAATTTGGTGTTTATTTTTAAAATTACTATTTTTAAAAATAAGATTTAGGGTTTTGTGGTTTAGGATTAAGGATTATAGGATTCTGGGTTTTGGGTTTTGGGAAGTGGGGTTTATGTTTTAGAATTCAGGGTTATATTTAAGGGTTAAGGTTTAGGGTCAAAATTATAATTTTCCTAAATAGGGTTTCGGGTTTTGGGATTATGATTTTGGGTTTAGTGTATAGCTTTATTCTGTATTGTTAATTTTTTAGCGTTCAGGTAGTGTTAAAATTATTATTTTTCTAAATATTGTTTAGGGTTTTGGGATTTTAGAATTTGTGTTATTTTTGTGAGTTAAGGTATAGGGTTATTATAATTATTTTTCTAAATAGGGTGGAGGGTTTTGCATATGTGATTTGAGATTTGGTATCTAGGGTTGATTCTTAAAATTATTATTTTTCTAAATATGGTTTTGAGTTTTAGGATATTAAATTTTTGTTTAGGGTTTAGGTTTATAGTTTTGTGTTATTTTAGTGGGTTAAGTTATAAGGTGAAAAAATTTATTTTTCTAAATAGGGTGTAGGTGTTTTGGATTTGTGGTATGAGATTTGGGATTTGGGATTTAGGGTTTATTGTTAAAATTAATATTTTTATAAATAAGTTTAAGGTTTTGAGGCTTAGGATTTTGGATTTTTGGATATGGGGTTTTGGGTTTTGGGAGTTAATGTTTAGGGTTTAGAGTTTAGGGCTATATTTAACGGCTAAGGTTTAGGATCTAAATTATAATTTTCCTAAAAAGGGTTTATGGTTTTCGGATTATGATTTTGTGTTTAGTGTTTAGCTTTTTTGTTTATTGTTATTTTTTGACGTTCAGGTATAGTGTTAAATTATTATTTTCTAAATTTTGTTTAGAGTTTTAGGATTTCAAATTTGTGTTTAGGGTTTTGGTTTGTTATGTTGTGTTATTTTTGTGGGTTAAGGTATAATGTAAAAATTATTATTTTTCTAAATAGAGTGTAGGGGGTTTGGATTGTGATATGAGATTTGGGATTTGGGATTTAGGGTATACGATTTGGGATTTATTCTTAAAATTATTAATTTTATAAATGAGGTTTAGGTTTTTGAGGTTTAGTAATTAGGATTTGGGAGTTGGTGTTTAGGTTTTATAGTTTAGGGTTATATTTAAGGGTTAAGGTTTAGTTTCAAAATTATAATTTTCGGAAAGAGGGTCTACGGTTTTGGGATTTAAGATTTTGAGTTTACTGTTTAGCTTTATTGTTTATTGTTTTTTTGGGTTTATGTATAGTGTTAAAATTATTTTTTTTCAAAATATAGATTAGGATTTTGGGATTTTAGAATTTTTGTTTAGGGTTTAGGATTTGGGGTTTTTTCTTAAAATTATTAATTTTAGAAATAAGGTTTTGGAATTAGGTGTAGTGTTAAAATTATTATTTTTCTAAATATGGTTTTGGGTTTTGGGATTTTAGAATTTGTTTTTATGTTTTATGTTTTTTGTTTTTTGTTATCATTGTAGGTTAAGGTGTAGTGTTAAAATTATTATTTTTCTAAATATAGATTAGGATTTTGGGATTTTAGAATTTTTGTTTAGCGTTTACAATTTGGGGTTTTTTCTTAAAATTATTAATTTTAGAAATAAGGTTTAGGAATTAGGTGTAGTGTTAAAATTATTATCTTTCTAAATATGGATTTGGGTTTTGGGATTTTAGAATTTTCTTTTATGTTTTAGGTTTATGTTTTGTGTTATCGTTGTAGGTTAAGGTGTAGTTATAAAATTATTATTTTTCTAAATATAGTGTAGGTGTTTTGGATTTTTGATATGAGATTTACATATTGGGATTTTGGATTTTCCATTTGGGGTTTATTTTTAAAATTATTATTTTTATAAATAAGATTACGGGTTTTGTGGTTTAGGATTTAGGATGTTAGGATTTGGGGTCTTGGTTTTTAGGAGGTGGGGTTTAGGTTTTAGAATTCATGGTTATATTTAAGTGTTAAAGTTTAGGGTCAAAATTATAATTTTCCTAAATAGGGTTTAGGGTTTTGGGATTATGATTTTGGGTTTAGTGTATAGCTTTATTATGTATTGTTATTTTTTGGCGTTCAGGTAGTGTTAAAATTATTATTTTTCTAAGTGTGGTTTAGGATTTTGGAATTTTAGAATTTGTGTTTAGGGTTTAGGTTTATTGTTTTGTGTTATTCTTGTGAGTTAAGGTATAGGGTTATTATTATTATTTTTCTAAATAGGGTGGAGGGTTTTGCATATGTGATTTGAGATTTGGGATCTAGGGTTGATTCTAAAAATTATTATTTTTGTAAATATGGTTTTGAGTTTTAGGATATTAAATTTGTGTTTAGGGTTTAGGTTTATAGTTTTGTGTTATTTTTTTGGGTTAAGGTATAATGTCAAAACTATTATTTTTCAAAATAGGGTGTAGGGGTTATGGATTTGTCATATGAGATTTGGGATTTGGAGTTTAGGGTTTACGATTTGGGGTTTATTCTTAAAATTAATATTTTTATAAATAACTTTAAGGGTTTGAGGTTTAGGATTTTGGATTTTTGGATTTGGGGTTTTGAATTTTGTGAGTTGGGTTTTGGGTTTAGAGTTTAGGGTTATATTTAACGTGTAAGGTTTAGGATCAAAATTATAATTTTCCTAAATAGTGTTTAGGGTTTTCGGATTATGATTTTGTGTTTAGTGTTTAGCGTTATTGTTTATTGTTATTTTTTGACGTTTAGGTATAGTGTTAAATTATTATTTTCTAAATTTTGTTTAGAGTTTTACGATTTCAAATTTGTGTTTAGGGTTTTGGTTTATTATGTTGTGTTATTTTTATGGGTTATGTTATAATGTAAAAATTATTATTTTTCTAAATAGAGCGTACGTAGGGGGTTTGGATTGTGATTTGAGATTTGGCATTTGGGGTTTAGGGTTTATGATTTGGGGTTTATTCTTAAAATTATTAATTTTATAAATAAGGTTTAGGTTTTTGCGGTTTAGGAATTAGGATTTGGGAGTGGGTGTTTCGGTTTTATAGTTTAGGGTTATATTTAAGGTTTAAGGTTTAGTTTCAAAATTATAATTTTCTGAAATAGGGTCTACGGTTTTGGAATTTTTGATTTTGGGTTTATTGTTTAGCTTTATTGTTTATTGTTATTTTTTTGGTTTATGTATAGTGTTAAAATTATTATTTTTCTAAATATAGTTTAGGATTTTGGGATTTTAGAATTTTTGTTAAGGATGTATGTTTATTGTTTTGTGTTATTTTTGTGGGTTTAGGTATAGGGATATTATTATTATTTTAAAAATATTGTGTAGGGTTTTGGATACGTGATATTGGATTTGGGATTTGAGGTTTATTCTTGAAATTGTTTTTTATAAATAATGTTTTGGTGTTTGAGGTTTTGGATTTAGGATTTTTGGATTTATGGTTTTGGGGTTTGGGAGTTGGGGTTTAGGTTTAAGAGTTTTGGGATATATTTAAGGGTTAAGGTTTAGGGTGAAAATTATAATTTTCCTAAATATGGTTTAGGGTTTGGGGATTTAGGATTTTGGGTTTGCTGTTTAGCATTATTGTTTATTGTTATTTTTATGGCATCATGTATAGTGTTAAATTACTATTTCTCTAAATATGGTTTAGAGTTACAGGATTTTAAATTTGTGTTTAGTGTTTAGGTTTATTATGTTGTGTTATTTTTGTGTGTTAAGGTATAATGTAAAAACTATTTTTTTTCAAAATAGGGTGTAGGGGTTTTGGATTTGTCATATTAGATTTGTGATTTGGGGTTTAACGTTTACGATTTGGGGTTTATTCTTAAAATTATTAATTTTAGAAATAAGGTTTAGGAATTAGGTGTAGTGTTAAAATTATTATTTTTCTAAATATGGAATTGGGTTTTGGGATTTTAGAATTTTCTTTTATGTTTCAGGTTTATTGTTTTGTGTTATCGTTACAGGTTTAGGTGTAGTTATAAAATTATTATTTTTCTAAATATAGTGTAGGTGTTTTGGATTTTTGATATGAGATTTACATATTGGGATTTTGGGTTTTCCATTTGGGGTTTATTTTTAAAATTATTATTTTTATAAATAAGATTACGGGTTTTGTGGTTTAGGATTTAGGATGTTAGGATTCGGGGTTTTGGTTTTTGGGAGGTGGGGTTTAGGTTTTAGAATTCATGGTTATATTTAAGTGTTAAAGTTTAGGGTCAAAATTATAATTTTCCTAAATAGGGTTTAGGGTTTTGGGATTATGATTTTGGGTTTAGTGTATAGCTTTATTGTGTATTGTTATTTTTTGGCGTTCAGGTAGTGTTAAAATTATTATTTTTCTAAATGTGGTTTAGGATTTTGGGATTTTAGAATTTGTGTTTAGGGTTTAGGTTTATTGTTTTGTGTTATTCTTGTGAGTTAAGGTATAGGGTTATTATTATTATTTTTCTAAATAGGGTGGAGAGTTTTGCATATGTGATTTGAGAGTTGGGATCTAGGGTTGATTCTAAAAATTATTATTTTTGTAAATATGGTTTTGAGTTTTAGGATATTAAATTTGTGTTTAGGGTTTAGGTTTATAGTTTTGTGTTATTTTTTTGGGTTAAGGTATAATGTCAAAACTATTATTTTTCAAAATTGGGTGTAGGGGTTATGGATTTGTCATATGAGATTTGGGATTTGGAGTTTAGGGTTTACGATTTGGGGTTTATTCTTAAAATTAATATTTTTATAAATAACTTTAAGGGTTTGAGGTTTAGGATTTTTGATTTTTGGATTTGGGGTTTTGAATTTTGGGAGTTGGGTTTTGGGTTTAGAGTTTAGGGTTATATTTAACGGCTAAGGTTTAGGATCAAAATTATAATTTTCCTAAATAGTGTTTAGGGTTTTCGGATTATGATTTTGTGTTTAGTGTTTAGCGTTATTGTTTATTGTTATTTTTTGACGTTCAGGTATAGTGTTAAATTATTATTTTCTAAATTTTGTTTAGAGTTTTACGATTTCAAATTTGTGTTTAGGGTTTTGGTTTATTATGTTGTGTTATTTTTATGGGTTATGTTATAATGTAAAAATTATTATTTTTCTAAATAGAGCGTACGTAGGGGGTTTGGATTGTGATTTGAGATTTGGCATTTGGGGTTTAGGGTTTATGATTTGGGGTTTATTCTTAAAATTATTAATTTTATAAATAAGGTTTAGGTTTTTGCGGTTTAGGAATTAGGATTTGGGAGTGGGTGTTTAGGTTTTATAGTTTAGGGTTATATTTAAGGTTTAAGGTTTAGTTTCAAAATTATAATTTTCTGAAATAGGGTCTACGGTTTTGGAATTTTTGATTTTGGGTTTATTGTTTAGCTTTATTGTTTATTGTTATTTTTTTGGTTTATGTATAGTGTTAAAATTATTATTTTTCTAAATATAGTTTAGGATTTTGGGATTTTAGAATTTTTGTTAAGGATGTATGTTTATTGTTTTGTGTTATTTTTGTGGGTTTAGGTATAGGGATATTATTATTATTTTAAAAATATTGTGTATGGTTTTGGATACGTGATATTGGATTTGGGATTTGAGGTTTATTCTTGAAATTTTTTTTTATAAATAATGTTTTGGGTTTTGAGGTTTTGGATTTAGGATTTTTGGATTTATGGTTTTGGGGTTTGGGAGTTGGGGTTTAGGTTTAAGAGTTTTGGGATATATTTAAGGGTTAAGGTTTAGGGTGAAAATTATAATTTTCCTAAATATGGTTTAGGGTTTGGGGATTTAGGATTTTGGGTTTGCTGTTTAGCATTATTGTTTATTGTTATTTTTATGGCATCATGTATAGTGTTAAATTACTATTTCTCTAAATATGGTTTAGAGTTACAGGATTTTAAATTTGTGTTTAGTGTTTAGGTTTATTATGTTGTGTTATTTTTGTGTGTTAAGGTATAATGTAAAAACTATTTTTTTTCAAAATAGGGTGTAGGGGTTTTGGATTTGTCATATTAGATTTGTGATTTGGGGTTTAACCTTTACGATTTGGGGTTTATTCTTAAAATTATTAATTTTAGAAATAAGGTTTAGGAATTAGGTGTAGTGTTAAAATTATTATTTTTCTAAATATGGAATTGGGTTTTGGGATTTTAGAATTTTCTTTTATGTTTCAGGTTTATTGTTTTGTGTTATCGTTACAGGTTTAGGTGTAGTTATAAAATTATTATTTTTCTAAATATAGTGTAGGTGTTTTGGATTTTTGATATGAGATTTACATATTGGGATTTTGGGTTTTCCATTTGGGGTTTATTTTTAAAATTATTATTTTTATAAATAATATTACGGGTTTTGTGGTTTAGGATTTAGGATGTTAGGATACGGGGTTTTGGTTTTTGGGAGGTGGGGTTTAGGTTTTAGAATTCATGGTTATATTTAAGTGTTAAAGTTTAGGGTCAAAATTATAATTTTCCTAAATAGGGTTTAGGGTTTTGGGATTATGATTTTGGGTTTAGTGTATAGCTTTATTGTGTATTGTTATTTTTTGGCGTTCAGGTAGTGTTAAAATTATTATTTTTCTAAATGTGGTTTAGGATTTTGGGATTTTAGAATTTGTGTTTAGGGTTTAGGTTTATTGTTTTGTGTTATTCTTGTGAGTTAAGGTATAGGGTTATTATTATTATTTTTCTAAATAGGGTGGAGAGTTTTGCATATGTGATTTGAGAGTTGGGATCTATGGTTGATTCTAAAAATTATTATTTTTGTAAATATGGTTTTGAGTTTTAGGATATTAAATTTGTGTTTAGGGTTTAGGTTTATAGTTATGTGTTATTTGTGTCGGTTAAGGTATAATGTAAAAACTATTATTTTTCAAAATAGGGTGTAGGGGTTTTGGATTTGTCATATGAGATTTGGGATTTGGAGTTTAGGGTTTACGATTTGGGGTTTATTCTTAAAATTAATATTTTTATAAATAACTTTAAGGGTTTGAGGTTTAGGATTTTGGATTTTTGGATTTGGGGTTTTGAATTTTGGGAGTTGGGTTTTGGGTTTAGAGTTTAGGGTTATATTTAACGGCTAAGGTTTAGGATCAAAATTATAATTTTCCTAAATAGTGTTTAGGGTTTTCGGATTATGATTTTGTGTTTAGTGTTTAGCGTTATTGTTTATTGTTATTTTTTGACGTTCAGGTATAGTGTTAAATTATTATTTTCTAAATTTTGTTTAGAGTTTTACGATTTCAAATTTGTGTTTAGGGTTTTGGTTTATTATGTTGTGTTATTTTTATGGGTTATGTTATAATGTAAAAATTATTATTTTTCTAAATAGAGCGTACGTAGGGGGTTTGGATTGTGATTTGAGATTTGGCATTTGGGGTTTAGGGTTTATGATTTGGGGTTTATTCTTAAAATTATTAATTTTATAAATAAGGTTTAGGTTTTTGCGGTTTAGGAATTAGGATTTGGGAGTGGGTGTTTAGGTTTTATAGTTTAGGGTTATATTTAAGGTTTAAGGTTTAGTTTCAAAATTATAATTTTCTGAAATAGGGTCTACGGTTTTGGAATTTTTGATTTTGGGTTTATTGTTTAGCTTTATTGTTTATTGTTATTTTTTTGGTTTATGTATAGTGTTAAAATTATTATTTTTCTAAATATAGTTTAGGATTTTGGGATTTTAGAATTTTTGTTAAGGATGTATGTTTATTGTTTTGTGTTATTTTTGTGGGTTTAGGTATAGGGATATTATTATTATTTTAAAAATATTGTGTAGGGTTTTGGATACGTGATATTGGATTTGGGATTTGAGGTTTATTCTTGAAATTGTTTTTTATAAATAATGTTTTGGGTTTTGAGGTTTTGGATTTAGGATTTTTGGATTTATGGTTTTGGGGTTTGGGAGTTGGGGTTTAGGTTTAAGAGTTTTGGGATATATTTAAGGGTTAAGGTTTAGGGTGAAAATTATAATTTTCCTAAATATGGTTTAGGGTTTGGGGATTTAGGATTTTGGGTTTGCTGTTTAGCATTATTGTTTATTGTTATTTTTATGGCATCATGTATAGTGTTAAATTACTATTTCTCTAAATATGGTTTAAAGTTACAGGATTTTAAATTTGTGTTTAGTGTTTAGGTTTATTATGTTGTGTTATTTTTGTGTGTTAAGGTATAATGTAAAAACTATTTTTTTTCAAACTAGGGTGTAGGGGTTTTGGATTTGTCATATTAGATTTGGGATTTGGGGTTTAGCGTTTACGATTTGGGGTTTATTCTTAAAATTATTAATTCTAGAAATAAGGTTTAGGAATTAGGTGTAGTGTTAAAATTATTATTTTTCTAAATATGGATTTGGGTTTTGGGATTTTAGAATTTTCTTTTATGTTTTAGGTTTATTGTTTTGTGTTATCGTTGTAGGTTAAGGTGTAGTTATAAAATTATTATTTTTCTAAATATAGTGTAGATGTTTTGGATTTTTGATATGAGATTTACATATTGGGATTTTGGGTTTTCCATTTGGGGTTTATTTTTATAAATAAGATTACGGGTTTTGTGGTTTAGGATTTTGGATGTTAGGATTTGGGGTTTTGGTTTTTGGGAGGTGGGGTTTAGGTTTTAGAATTCATGGTTATATTTAAGTGTTAAAGTTTAGGGTCAAAATTATAATTTTCCTAAATAGGGTTTAGGGTTTTGGGATTATGATTTTGGGTTTACTGTATAGCTTTATTGTGTATTGTTATTTTTTGGCGTTCAGGTAGTGTTAAAATTATTATTTTTCTAAATGTGGTTTAGGATTTTGGAATTTTAGAATTTGTGTTTAGGGTTTAGGTTTATTGTTTTGTGTTATTCTTGTGAGTTAAGGTATAGGGTTATTATTATTATTTTTCTAAATAGGGTGGAGGGTTTTGCATATGTGATTTGAGATTTGGGATCTAGGGTTGATTCTAAAAATTATTATTTTTGTAAATATGGTTTTGAGTTTTAGGATATTAAATTTGTGTTTAGGGTTTACGTTTATAGTTATGTGTTATTTGTGTCGGTTAAGGTATAATGTAAAAACTATTATTTTTCAAAATAGGGTGTAGGGGTTTTGGATTTTTCATATGAGATTTGGGATTTGGAGTTTAGGGTTTACGATTTGGGGTTTATTCTTAAAATTAGTATTTTTATAAAGAACTTTAAGGGTTTGAGGTTTAGGATTTTGGATTTTTAGATTTGGGATTTTGAATTTTGGGAGTTGGGTTTTGGGTTTAGAGTTTAGGGTTATATTTAACGGCTAAGGTTTAGGATCAAAATTATAATTTTCCTAAATAGTGTTTAGGGTTTTCGGATTATGATTTTGTGTTTAGTGTTTAGCGTTATTGTTTATTGTTATTTTTTGACATTCAGGTATAGTGTTAAATTATTATTTTCTAAATTTTGTTTAGAGTTTTAGGATTTCAAATTTGTGTTTAGGGTTTTGGTTTATTATGTTGTGTTGTTTTTATGGGTTAAGGTATATTGTAAAAATTATTATTTTTCTAAATAGAGCGTACGTAGGGGGTTTGTATTGTGATTTGAGATTTGGCATTTGGGGTTTAGCGTTTACGATTTGGGGTTTATTCTTAAAATTATTAATTTTAGAAATAAGGTTTAGGAATTAGGTGTAGTGTTAAAATTATTATTTTTCTAAATATGGATTTGGGTTTTGGGATTTTAGAATTTTCTTTTATGTTTTAGGTTTATTGTTTTCTGTTATCGTTGTAGGTTAAGGTGTAGTTATAACATTATTATTTTTCTAAATATAGTGTAGGTGTTTTGGATTTTTGATATGAGATTTACATATTGGGATTTTGGGTTTTCCATTTGGGGTTTATTTTTAAAATTATTATTTTTATAAATAAGATTACGGGTTTTGTGGTTTAGGATTTTGGATGTTAGGATTTGGGGTTTTGGTTTTTGGGAGGTGGGGTTTAGGTTTTAGAATTCATGGTTATATTTAAGTGTTAAAGTTTAGGGTCAAAATTATAATTTTCCTTAATAGGGTTTAGGGTTTTGGGATTATGATTTTGGGTTTAGTGTATAGCTTTATTGTGTATTTTTATTTTTTGGCGTTCAGGTAGTGTTAAAATTATTATTTTTCTAAATGTGGTTTAGGATTTTGGGATTTTAGAATTTGTGTTTAGCGTTTAGGTTTATTGTTTTGTGTTATTCTTGTGAGTTAAGGTATAGGGTTATTATTATTATTTTTCTAAATAGGGTGGAGGGTTTTGCATATGTGATTTGAGATTTGGGATCTAGGGTTGATTCTAAAAATTATTATTTTTGTAAATATGGTTGTGAGTTTTAGGATATTAAATTTGTGTTTAGGGTTTACGTTTATAGTTATGTGTTATTTGTGTCGGTTAAGGTATAATGTAAAAACTATTATTTTTCAAAATAGGGTGTAGGGGTTTTGGATTTGTCATATGAGATTTGGGATTTGGAGTTTAGGGTTTACAATTTGGGGTTTATTCTTAAAATTAGTATTTTTATAAATAACTTTAAGGGTTTGAGGTTTAGGATTTTGGATTTTTGGATTTGGGGTTTTGAATTTTGGGAGTTGGGTTTTGGGTTTAGAGTTTAGGGTTATATTTAACGGCTAAGGTTTAGGATCAAAATTATAATTTTCCTAAATAGTGTTTAGGGTTTTCGGATTATGATTTTGTGTTTAGTGTTTAGCGTTATTGTTTATTGTTATTTTTTGACGTTCAGGTATAGTGTTAAATTATTATTTTCTAAATTTTTTTTAGAGTTTTAGGATTTCAAATTTGTGTTTAGGGTTTTGGTTTATTATGTTGTGTTGTTTTTATGGGTTAAGGTATAATGTAAAAATTATTATTTTTCTAAATAGAGCGTATGTAGGGGGTTTGTATTGTGATTTGAGATTTGGCATTTGGGGTTTAGGGTTTATGATTTGGGGTTAATTCTTAAAATTATTAATTTTATAAATAAGGTTTTGGTTTTGAGGTTTAGGAATTAGGATTTGGGACTTGGTGTTTAGGTTTTATAGTTTAGGGTTTTATTTAAGGGTTAAGGTTTAGTTTCAAAATTATAATTTTCTGAAATAGGGTCTACGGTTTTGGGATTTGGGATTTTGGGTTTAGTGTTTAGCTTTATTGTTTATTGTTATTTTTTTGGGTTTATGTATAGTGTTAAAATTATTATTTTTCTAAATATAGTTTATGATTTTGGGATTTTAGAATTTTTGTTTAGGGTTTTGATTTATTGTTTTGTGTTATTTTTGTGTGTTTAGGTATAGGGTTATTTTTTTTCCAAATATTGTGTAGGGTTTTGGATACGTGATATGAGATTTGGGATTTGGGGTTTATTTTTGAATTGTTTTTTATAAATAATGTTTTGGGTTTTGAAGTTTAGGATTTAGGATTTTTGGATTTATGGTTTTGGGGTTTAGGTTTAAGAGTTTAGGGATATATTCAAATGGTAAGGTTTAGGGTGAAAATTATAATTTTCTTAAATACGGTTTAGGGTTTGGGGATTTAGGATTTTGGGTTTGGTGTTTAGCTTTATTGTTTCTTGTTATTTTTGTGTTTTCATGTATAATGTTAAATTACTATTTCTCTAAATATGGTTTAGGGATTCAGGATTTTAAATTTGTGTTTAGTGTTTAGGTTTATTATGTTGTGTTATTTTTGTGGGTTAAGGTATAATGTAAAAACTATTATTTTTAAAAATAGGGTGTAGGGGTTTTGGATTTGTCATATGAGATTTGAGATTTGGGGTTTAGGGTTTACGATTTGAGGTTTATTCTTAAAATTAATATTTTTATAAATAAGTTTATGGTTTTGAGATTTAGCATTTTGGATTTTTGGATTTCGGGTTTTGGGTTTTTGGAGTTAGGGTTTAGCTTTTATAGTTTAATGTTATATTTAACGGCTAAGGTTTAGGATCAAAATTATAATTTTCCTAAATAGGGTTTAGGGTTTTCGGATTATGATTTTTTGTTTAGTGTTTAGCTTTATTGTTTATTGTTATTTTTTGAGGTTGAGGTGTAGTGTTAAATTATTATTTTCTAAATTTTGTTTAGAGTTTTAGGATTTCAAATTTGTGTTTAGGGTTTTGGTTTATTATGTTGTGTTATTTTTGTGGGTTATGGTATAATGTAAAAATTATTATTTTTCTAAATAGAGTGTAGGGGTTTGGATTGTGATATGAGATTTGGGATTTGGGGTTTAGGGTTTACGATTTGGGGTTTATTCTTAATATTATTAATGTTATAAATAAGGTTTAGGTTTTTGAGGTTTAGGAATTAGGATTTGGGAGTTGGTGTTTAGGTTTTATAGTTTAGGGTTATATTTAAGGTTTAAGGTTTTGCTTTTTGGAAGGTGGGGTTTAGGTTTTAGAATTCAGGGTTATATTTAAGTGTTATGGTTTAGGGTCAAAATTATAATTTTCTGTAAGAGGGTTTAGGGTTTTGGGATTTAGGATTTTGGCTTTAGTGTTTAGATTTATTGTTTATTGTTATTTTTTGGGTTTATGTATAGTGTTAAAATTATTATTTTTCTAATTATAGTTTAGGATTTTGGGATTTTAGAATTTTTGTTTAGGGTTTTGGTGTATTGTTTTAAGTTATTTTTGTGGGTTAAGGTATAGGGTTATGAATTTTTTTTCTAAATATGGTGTAGGCTTTTGGATATGTGATATGAGATTTGAGATTTAGTGTTTATTCTTGAAAGTTTTTTTTTATAAATAATGTTTTGGGTTTTGAGGTTTAGGATTTAGGATTTTTGGATTTATGGTTTTGGGGTTTGGGAGTTGGGTTTATGTCCTGGGAACGTTGTTCTGTCTAGGAGAATGGTTTTTAAGGAGCCTTTGTCCCACCATTCTTTCCTGGGAGCACTCTTGGTTAATACTGATTATGTTATTTTATCTTTAAACAAAAAAACTAAAAAACTAAAATTGCTTTGTTTGATCTAGGTACAATTGTGTTTTGATGCCTTAATTATTTGATTTGCACCTAGATGTGGGTTATCTAAAACCCTTAAGCATTCCCCTAGTTTTTGGTACATAAAAATTTGAAAATCAATAGGGCATGTTTGAAATAGTATAGGTAGACAACCTTGTCTTACTTGTAGGTTTGATTGACTCAATGATAAGGGGACATTGAGTTTACTTAAAATGCAATCCCCAAGTTATGTCTTGCTAAGACGTTAAACTAAGCGCTGGATGGGAGGCAACCCATCATTTTAGGTAATTTTCTGTTATTTACTTTATTTTATTGTTTATTTTTGTTTAATTATATGTGAATAATTTTTAAATTGTTAAAACTAAAAATATTTGTTTAGATGTTAGAAGTTCACAACGATCTGTCTGTATACACTTTAATGATGAATATGATGAATATGATGAATGCACATGCATTTCTCCATTACTACTTACACATTCTCAAGAAATAGGTAATCTTTCTTCTCTTTTCTCTTTATCTTTAATTTACAGTTGATACATTGAGCACAATATAATTTCTAGGTTGGGGTGGTGAAAAGTTACCATGCTTAATTAGAAAAAAAAAGATTTAACAATTTAAAAAAAAGATTAATTTTTTTTCTTTCTTATGTTCATGTTTTCATTTTTTTGTGTTCGGTTTTATTTTTGTTTTATGTGATTTAGTAATTTTTGAAATAAAAAAATTAAAAAAATAATATTTTCTCACAAAAATTTATCATTTCCTTAAATCAAATTTAAGTAAATAGTTAAGTCTTTGTACTTTTAGATTAATTTTTGAAAACATATCATGAAATATTTTGTAATTATTTTTGATAATTAGTTAGTTTTTGTCATAAATAGTATTTCTTGATAAAATGTGGAAATTATATTAAACCCAAAATCGGTGTTTATGAATTTTTTTTAGTGGAGACTACCCTTGTGAGATATAATTTAAGACTACTTTCTTTTTAGTATTGAATGTATGAATTTTTTCTCATCTTAATAGAGTATCATATATTTTTATTATTATTATTACTTAGATTAAATGATTTGAGTAGAAATTGATAGTATATGTTTATATCTCATTCATGCATGACTGCTACAAAAAAAAGACATATCTGGGGTTACCTAAAAAAAGATCAAACAGAAAAGCCACAAAATTAAACACTCACCAAAATCCTAAAAAATGTACAATTTGTACATGGGTTGACTCTCTAAAAAATACATATATTGAAAAATATCTACAAAAAAAATAGAGAAGTAAAAAATATATATTATCATCTACATACTATGACCCACATTGCCTACAAAGTTGTGAGTACATGCTAATTGCAAAAGAAAGATATAGGAAGTAATTCCTAAAAAGTCATTGCAATTTCTTCAATTGTAAAAAGCATATATCTTGAAATTCTTTCTTAATGAGTTTGATTTATGCATGAAAATAATTTTTATATATGATATCTTTATAATTTATACATTCGATTCCTTTCATGAGATCAATGTTAAAATAACACTTTGAGCCTTTATTCCTTATACATATGCAAACATATTAGTTCATTTCTATACATCAACTCTTTCGCATATAAATTAGTATGAGTGTTTGAACCGATAGAATTCAGTGTTTTGAGAGTATTGACTTGTGAGGAATAGAGTCGAAGCGAATTCTGATTCATGACACTGAAATTGGGTGAAATTAAATTGATACATTTTTTACATGAAATATGAAAATGATTTTCCACTAATTATGATAATAAATCATGATTGTTTAAAGAGATTAAAATAACTTATGCTTGAGGTTTTAATTATGATCTTAAAAGAGATTGAAAAGTATGAGACATTTTTGTGATATGTTGTTCTTAAATATTCATTTTTGATTTTGTTGTAATTCTAGTTTTTGAGTTGTTTGTTTTTATTATTTCTTTTAATTTTTACATTTAGTTCAATGTCTGTGGGTATCATTACTGAAAACCCTCACGAGACTCAAACTCGTCCACTAGGGCAACCTAGAGGTTTAAAGGCTTATTGCATAGGCTAAATGCAACCGTGTCAATCCACGGAAAGTGATTTAGGATAGTTTAATTTTTAGTTTTTATCGCTCCTCTTTCTAAGGGACTAGCAAGAAGCTGGTTGGGGGTTGTGATGAGTGCTCAAAAAGCACTAAAATTACCATGATTTTATGCACATTAATTGATTAAAAATATATATATTTATATGTTTTATCATATATTTATATAAATTTCTCTTTTTCGCAATCATGGGTATTTTTATTGTTTTTCAGGTATTTTCGCTTAAAAACGTAACTTAAAGACTCAAAAAGAAATACTGGAAGCAATACATCACAAATATATTAATAAATAAATTCGGAAAGGTCAACAAATATGGAAAAATTGGACAAAATGGGTCAAAAAGGTCAAAATGTCAAAAAGGGGAAAATCGCGCCACCGGTACGCCCAGCCGAACGACCGCGCCGAGCCCCGTGCACGCCATGTTGTCGCCCATGCCCACGCCCGCACGCGCCATGCTGCTTGTCTACGCACACGCTTGCACGCACTACAGCTGCCCCCACGTACGCCTTGCGTGCCCAGCTGCCCTCTGATGAGTGCTCAAAAAGCACTAAAATACCATGATTTTATGTACATTAATTGATTAAAAATATATATATTTATATGTTTTATCATATATTTATATAAATTTTTCTTTTTCGGAATCACGGGTATTTTTATTGTTTTTCAGGTATTTTGGCTTAAAAACGCAATTTAAAGACTCAAAGAGGAATACTTGAAGCAATACATCACAAATATATCAATAAATAAGTGAGAAAAGGTCAATAAACATGGAAAAATCGGACGAAATGGGTCGAAAAGGTCAAAAATGTCAAAAAGACGGAAATCGCGCGCCGCAGCCCAGCCGTGCACGCAGCCCAGCGCCCAGCCGCGCGCGCCCCAGCGCCCCATGCTGCGCGCAACCGCGTGCGCTGGCCTGCCCAGCTGCGCGCAGCGCAGCGCGCGGGCACTGTTCACGCGCGCCGAGCTGCGCGCAGCGCCCAGCAGCAGCCCCACCGCGCGCCCAACGCGTTTTCGCCCCATTTTTCACGTGCAGCAGCCCCTGTGACGTCATGCTGACGTCATTGATGACATCAGCAATTCCAATACGCGTTTTTACATTTTTTAATATTTTTTTAACATTTTTTTACTCATTTTTTCTCTCCATCCTCACCTATAAATACCCCCCTTCCCTTCACTTCAAATGACACCTTCAAAAACTCACTTCTCTCTTCTTTCTTTCTCTCATTTCTTAGTTTTTGAGTTTTCTTAGTTTCTTTCTTAGTTTCTAAGCTTTTCTTAGTTTTTCTCTTAGTTTTTAGTTCAATTCTCTTAGGTTTAGAGTTCTTCTCTTTTTGAGAGGAACTTGTAATGTTTTTGTAATAATTTAGATTTTTGATTCAATATATGGAAGTGCAAATTCCGCTCGGAGGTTTTCCAGCTACGGGAATAGCGTCGAAGTTCTGTAAGGATTTTATTTTCTTTACAGTTATTTTTATGCTTTATTCTTACATGTTATATTTAATTTGTCTATGGTTAAATTTAACTATGCTGGCTGTTTAGTAAATATGATGTAATAATGACGTTGTTATGCTTGCGAAATATTAAATAGGTAAAAATCTCTAAAATGAATTGATTTTGTTTTTATTCAAGATTTTATATTAAGAATGTTAGAGAGAAATATATTATTTTTCATTACAAACTTAAACCTGAAAATTAGATTTTAAGGTTTAGTTATCCGGTCTAATTTAGAGTAGTGCTCTTTTATTTGTTGGTACAATCGCCCGGTAGTTAGAGTGAAACTCTATTTCAAAAGTTTTTATAAGAATTATTATGTGAAAATGTATTGACAACATGTTTTCAATAGTGGTTTTAAAACTTGAAAGTTAGTACTCGGATAATTAAATTCTTATGTTTAATTTGGACACCTTGAATAATGTTTAAATTGTCTAACCCCACCAAAGGTGGCATTTAAATGGTTCATTTTCAATCTCTTAGAAAAAGGAATTAATTTAATTAAGCATATTAGTTATCAACCCCACCCATAGGTGTTAATTGATTTGTTTAGTTAACAAAGAATATCTAACCCCACCAAAGGTGGTATTTATATAAAAAAGAGAGAATCAATAAAATATCAATTTATATCTTTAATAACCTAGATAATATGAGAAAGCATAATTAATTTAGTTATTATATCCATAAATTCTCCACTAATATAAATGATAAAATTTGCATAAATATTTATTGAATCTGTATTTATATTTATTTTTAGATAAATATTTATTGAATTTGTATCTATATTTATTTTTTATGTTATTAGATTATATTTAATTAATCTGTATATATGTTTATTTTATGTTATTAGATTAGGAACACAAAAAAACCAAACTATCGTGACAGGATGTTTAGGATTTAATTTCGTTTTTAAAAGTTTGAATAATAAATTAAAAACCACATACATTCCTTCCTTAGATCGACCTTGGGAGTATACTTATCATTTTCTTCGAAATGATTCGTGCACTTGCGAGAGTTTTATAAATATTAAAACCAAAGTATTGGCAAGAATCGGCGATGCCGGTTTTCGCTCATCACCCTCTGCGCGCACCGCTGCCCATTTTGCCCCATTTTCGCACGCAGCCGCCCTATGACGTCATCAACGACGTCAGTAAACGTCAGTAGTTGCACTCTGCATTTTCACAATTTTTTAACATTTTTTCACTCACTTTTTCTCCCCATCCTCACCTATAAATACCCCTTTCTCTTCACTTCATAACACACCTCAAAACACACTTCTCTCTTCTTTCTTTCTCTCCATTTCTTAGTCTTAGAGTTCTTCCCTTTTTGGGAAGAACTAGTTATGTTTTTGTAATTTATTAGCTTTTTGATTCAATAAATGGGAGTGCAAATTGATGAGTGCTCAAAAAGCACTAAAATAACCATGATTTTATGTACATTAATTGATTAAAAATATATATACTTATATGTTTTACCATATATTTATATAAATTTGTCTTTTTCGGAATCACGGGTATTTTTATTGTTTTTCAGGTATTTTGGCTTAAAAACGCAATTTAAAGACTCAAAGAGGAATACTTGAAGCAATACATCACAAATATATTAATAAATAAGTGGGAAAAGGTCAACAAACATGGAAAAATTGGACAAAATGGGTCAAAAAGGTCAAAAAGGCAGAAATCACGCCCCGCTGCCCAACCGCGCGCGCAGCGCCCAGCAGCCCCCCTCCGCGTGCACCAACGCCTTTTCGCCCCATTTTTCACGTGCAGCCGCCCCCATGACATCATGCTGACGTCATTAATGACCTCATCATTTCCATTACGCGTTTTTACATTTTTTAACATTTTTTTAACATTCTTTTACTCATTTTTTCTCTCCATCCTCACCTATAAATACCCCCCTTCCCTTCACTTCAAAACACACCTTCAAAACACACTTCTCTCTTCTTTCTTTCTCTCATTTCTTAGTTTTTGAGATTTTCTTAGTTTCTAAGCTTTTCTTAGTTTTTCTCTTAGTTTTTAGTTCAATTCTCTTAGTTGTAGAGTTCTTCTCTTTTTGAGAGGAACTTGTAATGTTTTTGTAATAATTTAGCTTTTTGATTCAATATATGGGAGTGCAAATTCCGCTTGGAGGTTTTCCAGCTACGGGAATAGCGTCGAAGTTCTGTAAGGATTTTATTTTCTTTACAGTTATTTTTATGCTTTATTCTTACATGTTATATTTAATTTATCTGTGGTTAAATTTAACTATGCTGGCTGTTTAGTAAACATGATGTAATAATGACGTTGTTATGCTTGCGAAATATTAAATAGGTAAAAATCTTTAAAATGAATTGATTTTGTTTTTATTCAAGATTTTATATTAAGAATGTTAAAGAGAAATATATTATTTTTCATTACAAACTAATTTTCAGGTTTACTTATCCGGTCTAATTTAGAGTAGTGCTCTTTTATTTGTTGGTACAATCCCCCAGTAGTTAGAGTGAAACTCTATTTCAAAAGTTTTTATAAGAATTATTATGTGAAAATGTATTGACAACATGTTTTCAATAGTGGTTTTAAAACTTGAAAGTTAGTACTCGGATAATTAAATTCTTATGTTTAATTTGGACACCTTGAATAAAGTTTAAACTGTCTAACCCCACCAAAGGTGGCATTTGAATGGTTCATTTCCAATCTCTTAGAAAAAGGAAATAATTTAATTAACCAAATTAGTTATCAACTCCACCCATAGGTGTTAATTGATTTGTTTAGTTAACAAAGAATATCTAACCTCACCAAAAGTAGTATTTATATAAAAAAAAGAGAATCAATAAAATATCAATTTATATCTTTAATAACCTAGATAATATGAGCAAGCATAATTAATTTAGTTATTATATCTATAAATTCTCCACTAATATAAATGATAAAATTTGCATAAATATTTATTGAATCTGTATTTATAATTATTTTTAGATAAATATTTATTGAATTTGTATCTATGTTTATTTTTTATGTTATTAGATTATATTTAATTAATCTGTATATATGTTTATTTTTTATGTTATTAGATTATATTTAATTAATCTGTATATATGTTTATTTTATGTTATTAGATTAGGAACACAAAAAAACCAAACTATCGTGACAGGATGTTTAGGATTTAATTTCGTTTTTAAAAGTTTGAATAATAAATTAAAAACCACATACATTCCTTCCTTAGATCGACCTTAGGAGTATACTTATCATTTTCTACGAAATGATTCGTGCACTTGCGAGAGTTTTATAAATATTAAAACCAAAGAATTGGCAAGAATCGGCGGTACCGATTTTCGTTCATCAAGTTTTTGGCGCCGTTGCCGGGGAAGGAATAGCGTTTTTAAATTATTTATCAAAATTTTAAAAACATTTTTGTGCTGTAAATAATTGTGATATTTTTTTTAACAATAATCAAATTTCAAAATTCATAAGAAATAAAAATAAATAAAAAAAATTAATTGTAAAATAATTTAGAAATTTGACATTTTAAGTAAAAAAAAAATTTTACCGTTCATGAATAGTAAAAAAAATTCAAAAATTAAAAATTCAAAAATTTTAAGTTAATAAGAAATAATATAGTGTGAATAGTAAAATAAAATTACCGTTCATGAATAGTAAAAAAAATTCAAAAATTAAAATTTCAAAAATTTTAAGTTAATAAGAAATAATATAGCATGAATAGTAAAAAAAATTACCGTTCATGAATAGTAAAAAAAACATTACTTGAATTTATACATAATTAACTAAATAGCATGAAAAGTAAAAATCTAAGGGAGTTCTATCTAGGAGACTAGTTCTTGGAAGCCTTTGTGCCACTAGTCTTTCCTAGGAACGTTGTTCTGGCTAGGAGAATGGTTTTTAAGGAGCCGTTGCACCACCATTCTTTCCTGGAAACACTCTTGGTTAATACTGATTATGTTATTTAAAAATAAAAAAAATATAAAAAAAAATTAAAAAAATAAAAATAATAATAATAATAAAAAATAAAAAATAAAAAATTTAGGGTTTAACTAGTTTTGTCTAGTGTTTTGTATTAAATACCATGTAAATTTTCTCTAAATTTTTTATTTTTGTTGACAGGAGTTTTAAATTTACGTTTACAATAGTCTATGCGTGGTAGGAGATCCTTAGGAAACCCCCTTACACCATATGTAAATAATATTCATAAATTTAAACAAGTGTCAACAACACTGGATTCCACCCATCAACCTGTTTTTGAGCCAAACATAGAACCAAGTCTTAATCCTTTACTAGAACCGAAAGAAATGGAAGAAAACCAACATGTTAGGGAAACCACGATGAAGGAGTTTGCAAGACCGGTGATTGGCACGGCAACTTCCGCTATCCAGTTGGGTAAGGCTGCTCGGAATTATGACCTTAAAAATATTCATTTTTCTATGCTTCCTTCCTTTTATGGGCTGCCTAATGAAGATTCTCTTTTCTTTATGAGAGATTTCTATGCTACGGTCCAAACATTCCCCCTCGGTATTCTAAACGAGGATCAACTTAGAATGAGATGTTTTCCCTACACTTTAAAGGATAAAACCAAAGCTTGGTTGATGTCACTTCCCCAGGTTCTCTGATGACATGGGGTAACATTTACAATAAATTCATGGGAAAAATCTATTCCCACCAAAAAACATCAGAGTTGAGAGGAAAGATTGCTACTTTCTCTCAGATGGAAGGAGAACCATTAAATGAAGCTTGGGATAGGTTCAAAATGTTTCTCACTCAATGTCCCCATCATAGCTTTCCCCTGCAGTTGCAGAACCAATTCTTTTACGATGGACTTACACAACAATGTCAGTTCATTGTCGACAACGCTGCAGGAGGAGCAATAGGAGAAAAGACTGCCTCAGAGACGTATAACCTCTTTGAGATGTTGGGTGCTAATTCCCAACAGAAAAGCTCCCGAGTGAGAAAAGCTGGAGTTCATGAAATCGACTCCAGTAATGAAGTTCAACAACAACTTGTTCAACTGACTAAGCAAGTTGCCCTTCTCGCTACACAAACCAACACCAATAATGAACAATATGGTTTGTATAGCAACATGGGACATGGTACTGAAGCCTGTCCATATCAAGGAGAAACAACAACTGGACCTGAACAGGTTAATGTGTTGGGAGCATATCAACAGAGACCAAGGTTTGACCCCAATTCAAATACCTATAATCCTGGGTGGAGAAGTCATCCAAATTTCTCTTGGAGGCAAAACAACTCTCCTTTCACTCAAAGCTCAAATCAGGCAGGCCAGCAATTCCACCCACCTATTCCAAGAAGCATTCCCAATAAACCAACCCTGGAGGACAACTTGAATTCTTTTATTCAAGTTTGTAGGGATAACCAATCTAAAACCAATCAACGGTTGGACTCTGTGGAAGCTTCTATCAAAAAGGTGGAAGTTCAAGTAGAACAGTTGGTTGAACATTTGCAAAAACAAAGCAAAGACTAATTTGATAGTCAAACGAATTCAATGAAGAGGAGACATTGAGTTTTTCATTCTGCAATCTCCAAGCAACGTCTTACTAGAAGACGATAAATTTTAGTCCTACATGGGAGGTCCCCCATTATTGTATTTTCCTTTGTTTTAGTTTGCGTGTAATAAAATTCAAATGAAATAAATTCGTTTGTTTCAAAAATTGTGTCCATTCGTTCAAATTTTAAAAAAAAATTAGGTTCCTTGCACCTTTTTGCTTTTACGTTTTATCAAGTTATAAATATTTCTTAGAGATATCTACTATTGTTTTTTAAGAGAAAAATTTTCATACACAATAGGAGGAGGATCATTTTCAACTACAAACAACCATGGGAGATGCTGAAGATAGGCGGAAAAAGATGAAAGACTATACAATGCCAATCATTGGCAATGTAACTTCCGGCATCCAATTACAAAAGGCTGCAAGGAATTATGAATTGAAAAAGATTCATTATTCTTTGTTGCCTTCCTTTTATGGTATCCCTAATGAAGACTCTTTGCATTTCATTCGAGAATTCTATGCTATTGTCCAAACCTTTCCACTACATGCAATTAATGAAGATCAACTTAGGTTTTCCTTACACCCTCAAAGATAAAGCTTGGTCATGGTTCATTACTCTACAGTCAGGTTCTCTTAAAACTTGGGAGGCAGTCTATGAAATTTTTATGGGTAGGTTCTATTCCCATCAAAAGACTGTTGATCTAAGAATAAAGATAGCAACATTTTCTCAAATGTATGAAGAGCCCTTTCATGAAGCTTGGGAACGATTCAAACTCCTTTTCATTCAATGTCAAAATCATAGCTTTCCATTACAGCTACAAAACCAATTCTTTTATGATGGATTGACACTACAGAGTCAATACATGGTTGATAATGCTGCTGGAGGTGCTGTAGGAGAAAAGACCGCAGAGGAAACCTACAATCTTTATGAGCTATTGGGTTCTAATTCCCAACAAAGAGGTGGTAGAAGGAAAGCAAGGGTCAATGAAGTTGGCTCTAATAATGAGATAACCTTGCAACTTGCTGAATTGACTAAACAAGTGCAATTTCTCACTACCCACCAAATTTCAAATCAAGAGGTATGTGAAGTGTGTTGTTCAATTGGGCATAGTACTCATAATTGTTCAAATACTTGTGATTCTAGTGTCGATGCCATAGAGGAGGTCCAATCTTTTCAAAGGTATCATCCAAACACGTATAATCACTCAGCCTACACCCAATATCCAACACTAAGGTCGGTTAACAACCACCCTTACCCACCAAGCCAATCTTTTAAGCCAACCTTAGAAGATAGCTTGAATTCTTTTATTCAAGTTAGTCATGACAATCAATTGATGACTAATCAAAGGTTGAACACCATGGAGGCTTCGGTTAAAAGGATTGAATCTAAAGTTGGGCAACTGGCTGAACAAATGCAAAAGAAAGAACCAAGAAAGTTGCCCAATCAACCAGAACAAGCAAAGGATGTAAGAACCCTTCGAAGTGGTAAGGTAGTCAATACCAGTTTACCTAAAATCTCTAACAATCTACCTTGTAGTTCAGATAACAAAGAAGGCGATATTCTAATCTCGCAAAAAGGAGAAACAAGTGTTAAACTTAACAAGCCTTCTGAAAAACTCATTGGGGGGTCATCTGACACCCCCAAAATTCAAAAGACAACAGAACCACACCAGATGCAAGTACCTTTTCCCCACCGGTTAAAAGAATCCAAACAAGATAAGCAATTCAATGATCTTTTTAATATGCTCTCTAAAGTAAATATCAATTTACCATTATTAGAAGTGATCATGAATGTGCCCTCATATGCCAAGTTTTTCAAAGAGTTGAACACTAAGAAAAGGAGGTATGAACTGAATGAACGAGTAGTAGTATCAGAAATTTCTAGCGCTGTACTTCAGCACAAACTACCCCCTAAGTTGAAAGACCCTGGAAGTTTTATTATAAACATAACTATGGGGGATAGGAAGGTTGCTAAAGCAATGCTTGATTTAGGTGCTAGTATAAATTTGATGCCATACTCTATATTCTTACAGCTCAATCTAGGGGATTTAAAACCCACAACTATGTCCCTTCAACTAGCAGATAGATCTCTTAAATATCCAGAGGGAATAGTTGAGGATGTTTTGGTACAGGTAGACAAATTGATAATACCTGTTGACTTTGTGGTTCTGGATATGCAAGAAAATCCAGCATTGGACAGAGAGCACACAATATTGCTTGGTAGACCATTTATGGCAACTACTAAAACTATTATTGATGTCCAAGATGGAAATTTGACAATGACAGTCTTAGGAGAGACTGTTCATTTTAAAGTTTTTGATTCTTCACCTTTTCCTTCTATTTCTGCCATCGATGAAATATTCGATGTTGATCCTTTGGATAATCTTGTCCAAAGCACCTTTTTCCAAACCAGAATAGAAGACAAGCTTGAAACCGTTCTTACACTTGAAGAGGTTGAAGAAGATTTAGATGAAGAAATTAAGGGGTACCTTGAACAACTAGACAATAATGAAGTAATGAAAAAATCTAGTACACTTTTAAATCTACCCAGTTCTTCATCTATTAAAGAGGCCAATCCACCTGAACTTGAACTCAAAGACTTACCTGAGCACTTAAAATATGTGTTTTTGGGAGAAGGAGAAACTTATCCAGTGATAATTTCTTCAACCTTGACCAAACCACAAGAAAAGGAACTCATCAAAGTGCTTAAACAGTTTTTTGGATGGACTGTCTGGATATTATCAAGTACCAATAGCACCAGAAGATCAGGAAAAGACCACATTTACATGTCCTTTTGGGACATTTTCTTTTCGCAGAATGCCATTTGGGTTATGCAATGCCCCTGCCACTTTCCAGAGATGCATGATATCTATTTTCTCGGACATGGTGGAAAAATTCATTGAGATTTTCATGGACGATTTCTCTGTCTTTGGGAACTCATTTGATGATTGCTTACATAAATTGACTTTGGTTTTAGAAAGATGCATTGAATGCAATCTCACCCTTAGTTGGGAGAAAAGTCATTTTATGGTTCAACAAGGGATAGTTTTAGGACATATAATTTCAAACAAGGGTATTGAAGTTGATAAGGCAAAAGTTGAATTGATATCCAAACTACCTCCCCCTACATCTGTCAAGGGGATAAGAAGCTTCTTGGGACATGCAGGATTTTACAGACGATTTATTAAAGATTTCTCTAAAATAAGTCGTCCCTTATGTAACTTGCTATCCAAAGATGCTGATTTTGATTTCAACAATGACTGCCTTACTTCCTTTAATACCTTGAAAGATAAACTAACATCTACCCCTGTTATTATGGCACCAAACTGGTCTTTACCTTTTGAAATAATGTGTGACGCTTCTGATTATGCAATAGGAGCAGTCTTGGGACAAAGAGTGGATAAGCGTTTACATGTCATCTACTATGCTAGCAAAACACTCAATGATGCCCAGATGAATTACACCACCACTGAAAAGGAATTCTTGGCTATAGTATTCTCTTTAGACAAATTTCGGTCTTATTTAGTAGGATCTAAAGTGATTGTGCATTATGATCATGCTGCTTTAAGATACCTATTAAGTAAACCAAATGCCAAGCCAAGATTAATCAGGTGGGTCTTACTCTTACAAGAATTTGACCTAGAAATCAAGGATAAGAAAGGCCTGAAAACTTAGTAGCTGACCATTTGTCTAGGTTGATTTCTGACTTCAATTCTCTTAAAGATGAGAGTAATGAAGATATAGTTGAAACCTTTCCTGATGAACAGTTATTTTTAATAGGTCCAAACCCATGGTATGCTGATATTGTAAAATATCTTGCCACTGGTGTTTTGCGACCTAACACTTCATATCAGGACAAGAAAAGGTTTTTTAAAACTATTAAGGACTATTTCTGGGATGACCCTTATTTATACAAGATTGGTCAAGATCAAGTCATCCGGAGATGTGTACCTGAAGAAGAACATAAGAGCATTCTAACTTTTTGTCATGAACTTCATTGTGGGGGTCATTTTGGAGGTGAAAAGACAGCCCGTAAGATATTACAGTCTGGATTCTTTTGGCCCACTCTTTTTAAAGATGCTCATATGTTTTGTGCACAATGTGATAGATGTCAAAGAACAGGAAACATAAGCAAAATAGATTAAATGCGTTTGACATCTAATTTAGTTGTTGAACTCTTTGATGTATGGGGGATTGACTTTATGGGTCCTTTTCCCCCATCTAATGGTTTTCAATACATTTTGGTTGCTGTGGATTATGTATCCAAGTGGGTAGAAGCTATCCCCACCAAAACCAATGATGCTAATGTTGTTGTGAAATTCTTGAAAGATTTAATATTCAGCAGGTTCGGAACGCCTAGAGCTATAATAAGTGATGGAGGTAGCCATTTTTGTAACAAACTCTTTGATGGAGTACTAAAGAAGTACAACATCACACATAAAGTAGCTACTCCATATCATTCTCAAACTTCCGGTTTAGTGGAAGTAAGTAATAGGCAAATTAAGGGAATATTGGAACGCACTGTGCGTCCTTCAAGGAAGGATTGGGCATTTAAGTTAAATGATGCCTTATGGGCATACCGCACCGCTTACAAAACACCTATTGGGATGAGCCCTTACCGGTTAACATTTGGGAAAGCGTGCCACCTTCCAGTTGAACTTGAACACAAGGCTTACTGGGCAATTAAAGAGTTAAACATGGATTTAGATAAAGCAGGTGAAAAACGATTACTCCAGCTTCATGAGTTGGAAGAAATTAGGAATGAAGCCTATGAGAATGCCAAATTATACAAGGAGCGTACTAAGCGTTATCATGACAAGAGGCTAGTTCCTAAGACGCTTCACCCTGGAATGAAAGTTCTTTTATTTAACTCTCGTTTGAGATTGTTTCCAGGAAAGCTGAGATCAAGATGGGATGGACCATTCAAAATAGTTCAGGTATTTGAACATGGAGTAGTAGAACTATTGGACTCCAAGACACAAAAAATGTTCAAAGTCAATGGCCATCGTGTCAAGCCTTATTTAGAAGAACCAAACAACATTGCTGAAATGGATTGCATTTGGCTGAGTAACCCTTAGCACCAAAAAGATACGTCTTTCTAAGACGTTAAACTAAGCGCTGGATGGGAGGCAACCCATCATTTTAGGTAAATTTTTTGTTATTTGTTTTATTTACTTAATTTTATTGTTTATTTTAGTTTACTTATATGTGAATAATTTTTAAAATTGTTAAAACTAAAAATATTTGTTGAGATGTTAGAAGTTCACAGCGATCTGTCTGTACACACTTTAATGATGAATATGATGGATGCACCTGCATTTCTTCATTACTACTTACACATTCTCAAGAAATAGATAATCTTTCTCCTCTTTTCTCTTTATCTTTAATTTGCAGTTGTTACATTGAGGACAATGTAAGTTCTAGGTTGGGGGTGGTGAAAAGTTACCATGTTTAAAAAAAATAATAATAATAAAAAACAAATTTAAAAAAAATATATATATATAAAAATAAAAAAATAAAAAAATTCTCACAAAAATTTATCATTTCTTTAAGTCAAATTTAAGTAAATAGTTAAGTCTTTGGTACTGTTAGATTAATTTTTGAAAACATATCATGAAATATTTTGTAATTATTTTTGATAATTAGTTAGTTTTTGTCATAACTAGTATTTCTTGATAAAATGTGGAAATTATATTAAACCCAAAATCGGTGTTTACGAATTTTTTTTAGTGGAGACTACCCTTGTGAGATATAATTTGAGCCTAATTTCTTTTATTCAGAGTGAAATATATATTTTTTCTACTCCAAACACATTTCTTATTTATTCAAATTTTTAGATGATCTCTATAGGTATTAGCATTGAATGTATGAATTTTTTCTCATCATAATAGAGTATCATATATTTTTTATTATTATTTTTGTTTAGATTAAACGATTTGAGTAGAAATTGATAGTATATGCTTATATCTCATTCATGCATGACTGCTACAAAAACAAAAAGACATATCTGGGGTTACCTAAACCAAGATCAAACAGAAAAGCCACAAAATTAACCACTCACCAAAATCCAAAAAATGTACAATCTGTACATGGGTTGACTCTCTAAAATATACATATATTGAAGAAAATAAATATAGAGAGATAAAAAATATAGTATCATCTACATATTATGACCCACATTGCCAACAAAGTTGTGAGTAAAGGCTAAATACAAAAGAAAGATATAGGAAGTAATTCCCTAAAAAGTCATTACAATTTCTTCATTTGTAAAAAAAGCATATATCTTGAAATTCTTTCTTAATGAGTTTGATTTATGCATGAAAATAATTTTTATATATGATATCTTTATAATTTATACATTCGATTCCTTTCATGAGATCAATGTTAAAATAACACTTTGAGCCTTTATTCTTTATACATATGCGAACATATTAGTTCATTTTATACATCAACTCTTTCGCATATAAATTAGTATGAGTGTTTGAACCCATAGGATTCAGTGCTTTGAGAGTATTGACTTGTGAGGAATAGAGTCGAAGCGAATTCTGATTCATGACACTGAAATTGGGTAAAATTAAATTGATACATTTTTGAAATGAAATATGAAAATGATTTTCGACTAATTATTATAATAAAATCATGATTGTTTAAAGAGATTAAAATAACTTATGCTTGAGATTTTAATTATGATCTTAAAGGAGATTAAAAAGTATGAGATATTTTTGTGATATGTTGTTTTCTTTTATTCTTAAATTAATTTTTGATTGTGTTTTAATTGTAGTTTTTGATTTGATTGTTTTTATAGTTTCTTTTGATTTTTACAGTTAGTTCAATGTTTGTGGGTATCATTACTGAAAACCCTCACGAGTCTCAAACTCGTCCACTAGGGCAACCTAGGGGTTTAACGGCATGTTGCATAGGCTAAATGCAACCGTTTCAATCCACGAAAGTGATTTAGGATAGTTTAATTTTTAGCTTTTATCGCTTCTCTTGCTAAGGGACTAGCAAGAAGCTGGTTGGGGGTTGTGATGAGTGCTCAAAAAGCACTAAAATAACCATGATTTTATGTACATTAATTGATTAAAAATATATATACTTATATGTTTTATCATATATTTATATAAATTTGTCTTTTTCGGAATCACGGGTATTTTTATTGTTTTTCAGGTATTTTGGCTTAAAAACGCAATTTAAAGACTCAAAGAGGAATACTTGAAGCAATACATCACAAATATATTAATAAATAAGTGGGAAAAGGTCAACAAACATGGAAAAATTGGACAAAATGGGTCAAAAAGGTCAAAAAGGCAGAAATCACGCCCCGCTGCCCAACCGCGCGCGCAGCGCCCAGCAGCCCCCCTCCGCGTGCACCAACGCCTTTTCGCCCCATTTTTCACGTGCAGCCGCCCCCATGACATCATGCTGACGTCATTAATGACCTCATCATTTCCATTACGCGTTTTTACATTTTTTAACATTTTTTTAACATTCTTTTACTCATTTTTTCTCTCCATCCTCACCTATAAATACCCCCTTCCCTTCACTTCAAAACACACCTTCAAAACACACTTCTCTCTTCTTTCTTTCTCTCATTTCTTAGTTTTTGAGATTTTCTTAGTTTCTAAGCTTTTCTTAGTTTTTCTCTTAGTTTTTAGTTCAATTCTCTTAGTTGTAGAGTTCTTCTCTTTTTGAGAGGAACTTGTAATGTTTTTGTAATAATTTAGCTTTTTGATTCAATAAATGGGAGTGCAAATTCCGCTTGGAGGTTTTCTAGCTATGGGAATAGCATCGAAGTTCTGTAAGGATTTTATTTTCTTTACAGTTATTTTTATGCTTTATTCTTACATGTTATATTTAATTTGTCTGTGGTTAAATTTAACTATGCTGGCTGTTTAGTAAACATGATGTAATAATGACGTTGTTATGCTTGCGAAATATTAAATAGGTAAAAATCTTTAAAATGAATTGATTTTGTTTTTATTCAAGATTTTATATTAAGAATGTTAAAGAGAAATATATTATTTTTCATTACAAACTTAAACCTGAAAATTAGATTTTAAGGTTTAGTTATTCGGTCTAATTTAGAGTAGTGCTCTTTTATTTTTTGGTACAATCGCCCAGTAGTTAGAGTGAAACTCTATTTCAAAAGTTTTTATAAGAATTATTATGTGAAAATGTATTGACAACATGTTTTCAATAGTGGTTTTAAAACTTGAAAGTTAGTACTAGGATAATTAAATTCTTATGTTTAATTTGGACACCTTGAATAAAGTTTAAACTGTCTAACCCCACCAAAGGTGGCATTTGAAAGGTTCATTTTCAATCTCTTAGAAAAAGGAAATAATTTAATTAACCAAATTAGTTATCAACCCCACCCATAGGTGTTAATTGATTTGTTTAGTTAACAAAGAATATCTAACCCCACCAAAGGTGGTATTTATATAAAAAAGAGAGAATCAATAAAATATCAATTTATATCTTTAATAACCTAGATAATATGAGAAAGCATAATTAATTTAGTTATTATATCCATAAATTCTCCACTAATATAAATGATAAAATTTGCATAAATATTTATTGAATCTGTATTTATATTTATTTTTAGATAAATATTTATTGAATTTGTATCTATATTTATTTTTTATGTTATTAGATTATATTTAATTAATCTGTATATATGTTTATTTTATGTTATTAGATTAGGAACACAAAAAAACCAAACTATCGTGACAGGATGTTTAGGATTTAATTTCGTTTTTAAAAGTTTGAATAATAAATTAAAAACCACATACATTCCTTCCTTAGATCGACCTTGGGAGTATACTTATCATTTTCTACGAAATGATTCGTGCACTTGCGAGAGTTTTATAAATATTAAAACCAAAGTATTGGCAAGAATCGGCGATGCCGATTTTCGCTCATCAAGTTTTTGGCGCCGTTGCCGGGGAAGGAATAGCGTTTTTAAATTATTTATCAAAATTTTAAAAACATTTTTGTGCTGTAAATAATTGTGATATTTTTTTTAACAATAATCAAATTTCAAAATTCATAAGAAATAAAAATAAATAAAAAAAAATTAATTGTAAAATAATTTAGAAATTTGAAATTTTAAGTAAAAAAACCGTTCATGAATAGTAAAAAAAAATTCAAAAATTAAAATTTCAAAAATTTTAAGTTAATAAGAAATAATATAGTGTGAATAGTACGAAATGATACGAAATGATTCGTGCACTTGCGAGAGTTTTATAAATATTAAAACCAAAGTATTGGCAAGAATCGGCGATGCCGGTTTTCGCTCATCACAAATTACGCTTGGAGGTTTTCCAGCAATGGGAATAGCATCGAAGTTCTGTAAGGATTTTATTTACTTTGTAGTTATTTTTTATGCTTTATTCTTACATGTTGTATTTAATTTGTCTGTGATTAAATTTAACTTTGTTGGGTATTAGTAAACATGATGTAATAATAACGTTGTTATGCTTGCGAAATATTAAATAGGTAAATATCTCTAAAATGAATTGATTTTATATTTATTCAAGATTTTATATTAAGAATGTTAGAGAGAAATATATTATTTTTCATTACAAACTTAAACCTGAAAATTAGATTTTAAGGTTTACTTATCCGGTCTAATTTAGAGTAGTGCTCTTTTATTTGTTGGTACAATCCCTCAGTAGTTAGAGTGAAACTCTATTTCAAAAGTTTTTATAAGAATTATTATGTGAAAATGTATTGACAACATGTTTTCAATAGTGGTTTTAAAACTTGAAAGTTAGTACTCGGATAATTAAATTCTTATGTTTAATTTGGACACCTTGAATAAAGTTTAAACTGTCTAACCCCACCAAAGGTGGCATTTGAATGGTTCATTTCCAATCTCTTAGAAAAAGGAAATAATTTAATTAACCAAATTAGTTATCAACTCCACCCATAGGTGTTAATTGATTTGTTTAGTTAACAAAGAATATCTAACCCCACCAAAGGTGGTATTCATATCTTTAATAACCTAAATAATATTTGCAAGCATAATTAACTTAGTTATTATATCCATAAATATTCCACCATTATAAAAGATAAAATTTGCATAAATATTTATTGAATCTATGTTTATTTTTATGTAAGTAGATTAAAAACACAAAACCCAAAATATCGTGACAGAATGTTTAAGATTTAATTTCATTTTTAAAAGTTTGAATAATAAATTAAAAACCACATACATTCCTTCCTTAGATCGACCTTGGGAGTATACTTATTATTTTCTACAAAATGATTCGTGCATTTGCGAGAGTTTTATAAATATTAAAACCAAAGTATTGGCAGAATCGGCGATGCCAGTTTTCGCTAATCATCACCTCCTCTATATTGATTGGTGCAAAAGGTTTGTAGTAAGGCTTCAATTTTTGTCCATTAAATTTGAATTCCTTGTCGATGCTTGGCCTTTGTATTTCAAATACACCATGAGAGAAAACATTAATAATAATAAATAGACCAACACAACGAGAATGTAACTTACCTGGAAATAGTTTAAGGTTTGAATGGAATAAGAAGACTTTATCACCAATGTTGAATTCTTTCCTCGATATTGATCGCCACACAAATTGTGTGTGCAATGAATATGCAAATATACGTATCATACGAAGAAAAGATCGTTCCTACGAAGATTATTTTATTAGAAACTAATTTTTAAAACTAAAAACATTAAAAATCAATATTTTTGTATTTTTATATTTTAAGAAAGAAAAATTAGAATAAGTAAAAGTAAATAGAAATAATTAATTAAATCATATTTGGTAACTAAGAAGATATATGAGAAAATATCTAGGAATAGTTAATCCCTTAATTTTCTAAACATACAAATCACTAAAATCTGTGTAATATAATTATCAATTAATTACATGATCAATTGAATCTAACCTAGCTTATATTCCCCTCTCAAGTAAACTACACACCATATAGTAATTAATTTAATCACAATCTCATTTCAATGAAATTACATACTACTTATTAAGTTCATTAATTATGGATGACATACATAAGAATCATACAACTCTGCTTAGAAACTATGCATGTTATTTAATAAAGAGAAACAATTAAATAATTTTCTCAAGTCTATTTAATTATCTATATAGATAAATTGTTGGCCAAACAATTAATAGCATAAAAATCAGATTAAATAAAATAATTAAATTATAATTATAATTATAATTGAGGTAAAATATTAGATCATCCAATGGTGAAAATTAGGTTCATAAGATCTCTAGATTAATAAATTAAATACACATAATTTTATTCATAAAACTCATATTTTTCATAAAGAAATATATAAAAATTGATAAAGAAAATAGTAGAAAAAGAAATACAATCAATCTTTTGAATTGTAGTGTTAATCTTCTATTGAATCTCCACCAAAATTGTATTCCCTCTTGAATTGTTCTGTATTTTTCTCTCTCTTTAGCTCCAAAAACTGACCAAAATTATGATAATGATGGATCCTTTGGGTTTATAGGGTGATTAGGGGCTTAAATATAGATCAGGTGCGATCTAGACTTTCAAAACAACTTTAGAACAAGGGTTGATAGCATCAATCAATCACAGTGTGACGAAATTCCTTTTTCAAGTTTATTTAAATGTCACATATCAGTTAATTAATCTTCCGATTATTAAAAACATTTTCAGCAGGTAAAATAAATAACTTAAAACTGTTCCACAAATCATTCAAAAATAATTACTTCAAGTTTCATAATTTACGTAACACTGCAATCCTAGAACAAATATATTAGTTCATAGCAGAAATTAAAATTACAACACCACAAAAATAAAACATTGCAGAGAAACAAAAATTAAAAGAAAATGAGTTAGGAGAAACTCTTTCACGATTCGTCAATGAAAAATAATTTCTTCCATTTCCTTCTTCTTCATCAATCTCTTTCTCTGTAATTTCCCTAAGATAATACACAACAAAAATGTCAAAATAAAATTTTCTACGTGTAAAAGAGACACGCAGAGAGGGAAAAATGAAACTTCTTAAGAGGAAATAATCAAAACAAGTGGAACAACTCAAAAATCCTTCACAAATTTGAGAGGAAACTCTCTGCTCAAAAATAAAATGAAAGATGAAAAAGGAGAGAATTCTGCAAATAGAAAGAACAAAAAAAACGAAAACCAAAAAAAGAAAACAAAAAAAATGCGTACAAAATGAAAAAATTCCCATTAAATATATCCCCCCACTATTCAATTATTCTTTTTTTTATTATTATTATTATATTTTTTTAATATTAGCGGGGGACACAAATAAATGGGGGGGAAATAAAAAAATATCACGCGTGAAAACAATTCTGCGCGTTTCTAAATTATTTTTTTTCTTATACGCATGCCACGTGTCGCCATGTGATTGGTTGCGAGAAATTCAGAGACACGTGGCAGCGTTTCATTGGACGTGCAGGTCAGGCTCATGGAAAAACGATGCAGCGCAACGCACGGGAACATGTCGGGTAGTGGCTCGGTGCGCGACAGCTGGATCCACGTGTTTCAATCTGGACCGTTCAACGGATCCAACGGTGAGCGATGCGCCTCAAAGAATTCTGCGCAGCCGACATGTGGGACCCACCCTGCACGCCAGTGGGCCCCACTCGGGCGCCTCGCCCCGTGACTTGAATTCTGCACCCACTCTCCTTGGTCGGGTTTGAAGAACACGCGCCCATCCTAACCGTTTCTGCGTTGATCTGACGGTCCACATTGAACCGTGGATGATGCCGCGTGGAATTCTTCACCTGCGCAGAAAACTTATTTTTATTTAATTGTATTTTCACCCACAAATATATTTCAAATTACATTTTAAACTTTGTTTAATTGCAATATAGCCTTTTGGTAATTTAAATTAAATGTTTAAACTTTCAATAATTAAAATTAAGCCCAGTTTTAATTTAAATTATATTTTTGAATATAAATTTGCAATTAAGTACGTTTTCGATACAAATTATTTAATTTTTATTAAAATATAAAAAAAACAATATATATTAATTTATTAAACTGAAATTAACTAAAAACATTAAGAACATAGGAGTTTTAATTAATAAAATAGGTGAAAATAACTATATAAATTCTAAGAGTTGTGATACCACACATATCAATCGAATCCCATACTCACATAAACATTTTCTAAATTACCATAGCAATTCAAAATTAAAGACAAGTGATCATAAATATTTCAATTTGTAAAACTGAAACATACGTAAAAATTATTCATCGCTTAGACAATATTCGAATTTTTCAAGGAGTTATGTATTACTTAAAATGAAGAAATGACATAAAAAATTTAGGTCACCATTAAACGCAAAATATCTTCTGATGTTCGATCAACCAAACAAACAAAAATAGACAAGCAACAACATCAAGCAATATTTTCAATAAGTTAAATTTCAACAACACCCCCAAACTTAATATACACATTGTCCCCAATGTGTGGAAATTTAAAGAACAAAGGAGATGTGTTAAATGAAACTTCCCTGAATGGTGAGTTGACTTATGAGATTGAATTCCAAAATCGTTCTACCTCCTTCGATTTGCACCTATCAAAACAAAATAACAGCATGAAGAAATATGCAACTACTACATGTTCTAAAAGACAATAAACAAATAAATAAAAATTAAAACATATGGGTTGCCTCCCAAGAAGCGCTTGATTTAGAGTCATCAGCTTGACTGCCTTTATCCTTGGTTTAGGTTGGATGGGATAAGAAAATGGTGGACTTTTGACGATCAACGTCACCCCCCCAATAATGTTTGAGTCTTTGCCCGTTCACTTGGAAACTGTTTTGTGCTTCTTCACCTTTAATCTCAACAGCTCCATATGGGTGTACCTTGATAATAATGAAAGGCCCTGACCACTTAGATTTCAATTTTCCTGAGAAGAACTTCAAACGAGAGTTGAAGAGGAGTACTTTCTGTCCTGGTTCAAAGTGTCGATGCAAGATTTTGTTGTCATGCCACCTCTTCGTTTTTTCCTTATAAATCTCGGCATTTTCATAAGCGTGTAAACGAATCTCATCCATCTCATTGAGTTGTAGGAGACGTTTTTCGCCAACGGCTCCTAAATCAAAATTTAAATTTTTGATAGCCCAATACGCATGGTGCTCTAATTCAACCGGGAGATGACAAGCTTTTCCAAACACTAACCGATATGGGGACATCCCAATGGGTGTCTTATATGCTGTTCCGTATGCCTAGAGTGCATCATCCAACCTTTTAGACCAATCCTTCCTTGAAGGATTTACCGTCTTCTCCAAGATCCTCTTCACCTCTCTGTTTGATATCTCCACTTGTCCACTAGTTTGAGGATGGTAAGAAGTTGCGACCTTGTGAGAGACACTGTATTTAGCAAGGAGGGTGTCAAAAGATTTGTTGCAAAAATGAGTTCCCCCATCGCTTATGATTGCCCTTGGGGTGCCAAAACGAGTAAAAATGTTTTTCTTTAGAAAATTTAACACTACTTTAGAATCATTGGTAGGCAAGGGAATTGCCTCTAACCATTTAGAAACATAATCCACAGCAACCAGAATGTAGAGATTGTTGTAAGAAGAGACAAACGGCCCCATGAAATCAATTCCCCAGACATCAAATATTTCTACCTCAAGAATATTGTTTAGAGGCATCTCGTGTTTCTTAGAAATGTTACCAACTCTTTGGCACCTGTCACATTGTGAAACAAAGGAATGTGTATCCTTAAACAGATTTGGCCAGTAAAAACCAGATTGAAGAACCTTAGCTGTTGTTCTTTCTCTACCAAAATGGCCTCTGTAGGCTGAAGAATGACAATGTTTAAGTATATTTTCAATTTCTTCCCTTGGGACACACCTTCTGATAATTTGATCTGCACAATGCTTAAACAAGTAAGGCTCATCCCATAAATAGTACTTAACATCATGTAAGATTTTTTTTTTGTTGGAAAGACATTTCAGGAGGGAGCACATTGCTTACGATATAATTAACATAGTCTGCATACCATGGCACACTTCTATGATCTAAGAAAAATAGTCGCTCATCAGGAAAAGTTTCACCAATGATTGTCTTGTCTACGGCTCCATTATTATTCTCCAATCTCGATAGATGATCAGCCACTTGATTTTCAGTTCCCTTTTTATCCTTGATCTCCAAATCAAATTCTTGCAGTAGAAGGATCCATCTAATCAATCTTGGTTTTGCATCTTTCTTAGCCATAAGATATTTTATAGCAGAATGGTCTGTATAAACTGTCACCTTAGTGTCGATTAGGTAGGAACGAAACTTTTCAAAAGCATATACAACAGCAAGTAATTCTTTTTCAGTGGTAGCATAATTTAGTTGAGCTTCGGTCAAAGTTTTGTTGGCATAGTAAATGGCATGGAAAACTCTCTTTTTTCGTTGTCCTAAAACAGCTCCTACCGCAAAATCACTGGCATCACACATGACCTCGAACGGTAGGTTCCAATCTGGTGCAATAATGATGGGAGCCATGATCAACTTTTCTTTCAAAACCCGAAAAGCTTCAAAACAATCTTCGTCAAATATGAATTTTGTATCTTTCTCCAAAAGGTTGCAAAGAGGCTTAGATATCTTGGAGAAATCCTTTATGAATCGCCTATAGAATCCTACATGACCAAGAAAACTTCTAATTCCTTTCACCGAGGTTGGAGGCGGTAGTTTCTCAATGGTTTCAATCTTTGCCCTATCCACTTCAATTCCCTTTGACGAAATTAGATGGCCGAGAACAACACCTTCTTCTACCATGAAGTGGCACTTTTCCCAATTTAAAACCAAGTTTGTTTCTTCACATTTTTGTAAGACCAAAGAAAGGTTATGCAAGCACATATCAAATGAATCTCCAAACACTGAGAAGTCGTCCATAAATATCTCAATGAAATTTTCCACCATGTTTGAGAAGATAGCCATCATACACCTTTGAAAAGTGGCTGGGGCATTGCAAAGTCCAAACGGCATTCTTCGAAAGGCAAAAGTTTCATATGGACAAGTGAAAGTGGTCTTCTCTTGATCCTCAGGTGTGATAGCAATTTGGTTGTATCCTAAATATCCATCCAAGAAACAATAGAAAGAATGTCCTGCCAATCTGTCTAGCATTTGGTCAATAAATGGAAGAGGAAAATGATCCTTTCGAGTGGCCTTATTGAGCTTCCTATAATCCATACATACTCGCCAACCCGTCACTTTCCTTGTGGGAATCAGCTCATTGTTGCTATTAACCTCCACTGTAATTCCTCCTTTCTTCGGAACACAATGAATTGGGCTGACCCAAGAGCTATCTGAAATAGGATAGATAATACCTGCATCTAACCATTTAATGATCTCATCTTTTACTACCTCCTTCATGATTGGATTCAGACGACGTTGATGCTCAATAGTAGGTTTGAAATCTTCCTCAAACAAGATCTTGTGCATGCATAGTGAAGGGCTAATTCCTTTAATGTCAGAGATAGACCACCCTAATGCCAGCTTGTAATTTCTCAACACTCTTAACAACTTCTTTTCTTGATCTTCATCTAGAGATGCTGAAATAATCACAGGCATGGTTGACATTACACCCAAATAAGCGTACCTCAAATGGTTAGGCAATGGTTTAAGCTCTAATAGTGGTTTTTGTTCCATAGATTGCTTCACATAGGTAAACTTAGATAGTGCTACAACTTGTGATGCCTCTTTTTCAGCTTGAAGACTAACGAGTTGTGGGGATGCTTCAAGTAACTTGAGATATTCAAGAGAATCAAAGTTATCAATAATATTGTCATTCACAAGTGCAAGTTCCAAAGCATCAGTACTCAAATTTTCCTGGAAATTGCTTTCAACTAAATCATTTACCATGTCAACTCTGAGGCAATCATCAGATTCTCTCGGAAATTTCATAGCTTTAAAGACATTGAAAGTTACCTCTTGGTCTTGAACTCTCATCGTGAGCTCTCCTTTTTGAACATCAATCAAAGTCCTACCAGTTGCTAAAAATGGTCTCCCGAGAATAATAGGAATCTCTTTATCTTCTTCCATGTCAAGAATTATGAAATCTGCAGGAAAGATAAATTTTTCAACCTTAACAAGCACATCCTCTATAATGCCTCATGGGTGTTTCAACGACCTATCTGCAAGTTGCAGAGTCACAGTGGTCGGTTGTGCTTCTCCTAATCCAAGTCTCTGATAGATGGATAGTGGCATTAAATTAATGCTTGCGCCCAGATCGCACAGAGCTCTACCAAATAATTTTTCACCAATAGTACAAGGAATGGTGTAACTTCCTGGATCTTTCAGCTTAGGTGGTAGCTTCTTCTGAAGGATGGCACTACACTCCTCTATGAGAGCAATTGTCTCAAAATCACCTAACCTCCTTTTTTTAGAGAGAATGTCTTTCATAAATTTCACATAACTGGGCATTTGCTCCAAGGCATCAGCAAAAGGAATGTTAATATGAAGTTTCTTAAATACTTCAAGAAACTTGGAGAACTGTTTATCCAACTTTTGCTTGTGGAAGCGCTGAGGAAATGGAATTGGTGGATTATAAGGATCGAGATTATCTGGAAATGGTTTTTTAAAGGATTCTCTGTTAATTCATTCTCTTCGACCCTCTCATTAGCTTTTTCTTGTTTTTCTGGGTCAATAGCTTTAACAATAAGAGTTGGTGGAGAAATGGGCTTGTGTATTTCTTCTAACTCTTTTCCACTTCTCAATGTAACTGCTTTACAATGCTCTTTTCCATCCCTTTTTGGATTGATTTCGTTATCACTAGGTAAAGCTCCTTGAGGGCGGTTGTTGACAGCAGTAGCTAGTTGACCCAATTGAACTTCGAGATTTCTAATCGATGTTGCCTGATTCTGGAGAATAGTCTCATTCTTAGCCATGTATTGAGCAAACATATCCTCCAATGAAGGCTTTCTCTCTTGTTGTGGAACTTGATTATGAAAACCTAGAGGATGAGTGGGCTTCATAGAAGATGATTGGCCTTGATTATTACTCCAAGAAAAATTAGGGTGATTCTTCCATCCTGGATTGTAAGTGTTGGAGTAGGGATTGTTTTGATTGTTTTGATTCCTATTGTAATTGGAAACAAAATTGACAGATTCAGCGTTGTGAGGACATCTCTCACTGGCATGATTTCCATTGCAAATTTCACATGCCACAAAAGGACTCTGAATAGAATGGACACCCATGGTATCCATCTTTTTTACTAATGCGGATACTTGTGCAGTTAAAGCGATCATAGCATCAATCTCATGAATTCTAGCTACTTTCTTAGGCAACATCCTCTCTGATGCCCACTCATAACTATTTGAAGCCATTTCCTCTAATAAGTTGTAAGCTTCATCAATTGATTTCCCCATTAGAGCACCACCTGCTGCAGCGTCAATCATGTTTCTGGTTTGTCCCATCAAACTATTATAAAATGTTTGAACTTGAAGCCACTTCGGTAATCCGTGGTGAGGAAATCTTCTAAGTAGTTCCTTGTACCTCTCCCAAGCTTCATATAATGATTCTGAGTCAAACTGCATAAAAATGGTGATTTCATTCCTCATCCGTGCAGTTTTTGCTGGTGGAAAGTATTTGGCCAAAAATTTTTGCGCCAAATCCTCCCAAGTAGTGATAGATCCACATGGTAATGAATTTAACCAATTTTTAGCCTTTACCCTAAGTGAAAAAGGAAAAAGTCTCAACCGAATAGCATCATGGGGTAAACCTCCAAATTGAACCGAAGTTTGAATCATATGAATTATTGCAGGCTTAATTTCAAAATTATTAGCTTGAATTGATGGTCTTCTTATGCTTGAATGAATGCCGCCAACCATAGGTACTGCATAATCTCTTAAGGATTTTGTTTCTTCTACTTCTGGAATTTCATTATCCATAACTAGATGTTCTAAGGTGTCTTGTTTATTATTTTTCTTTAAATTCAAAATAGTTCTATGGATTTCTAGATCTAAAGGAACTATGTCAAGATTTCTTATGCGTCGCATACAACATTTCCCTTAATCCAAAAATCTAACAAGAAATAAAAAAAATAGATCTAATAATAAAAAAATAAAAAATAAAAACATAAATAAACACACAAATCTAAGAAAATAACAGTAAGTAATAAAACCAAATATTAATTTTTTTTTTAACTAAAATCAGATTAATTGGAATTAGTATCAACAATGAAAATGGTAAAAGAAAATCCCCGGCAACGGCGCCAAAAACTTGTTGTGTATTTTACAACACACAAAAAACGTGCAAGTATACACGGTCTCAAGTAATAATATGATAAATAAATTATCGTTCCCACAGAGAAATGTTACCAACTCTTGTTAATTACTAAAATTATTTAAACCTAATTTTATTCAAACAATCAATAATTTTATGCAGTTTGACTTAATCAATATTTTTTTGTTTCTTTTTAACAATTCTTATGAAAATTCTAGGATTGCAGTTTGCCCAAATTAATTCACTTGAATATTTTATTCTCTCTTGATTTATGTTCTTATGTTTTAAGTTATTAACCAAGAACTCCTAATTTATCCATATATCTCTTTCAAGCTCCATACAGACACATCCAGTTAAAATGATTCACTATATTCCTATGAGAATTAATTTCAATCAGATTTATTAAGTTCTGAGTTCTCAAAAATTACACATACAATAAAAGTATATTTCTATCCCTTATTTATATGCATTATTTTATCCCGAGCAACCCACATAAATTCCTTTTTCAAGTTTATTTAAATGTCACATATCAGTTAATTAATCTTCCAATTATTAAAAACATTTTCAGCAGGTAAAATAAATAACTTAAAACAATTCCACAAATCATTCAAAAATAATTACTTCAAGTTTCATAATTTACGTAACACTGCAATCCTAGAACAAATATATTAGTTCATAGCAGAAATTAAAATTACAACACCACAAAAATAAAACATTGCAGAGAAACAAAAATTAAAAGAAAATGAGTTAGGAGAAACTCTTTCACGATTCGTCAATGAAAAATAATTTCTTCCATTTCCTTCTTCTTCATCAACCTCTTTCTCTGTAATTTCCCTAAGATAATACACAACAAAAATGTCAAAATAAAATTTTCCACGTGTAAAAGAAACACGCAGAGAGGGAAAAATGAATCTTCTTAAGAGGAAATAATCAAAACAAGTGGAACAACTCGAAAATCCTTCACAAATTTGAGAGGAAACTCTCTGCTCAAAAATAAAATGAAAGATGAAGAAGGAGAGAATTCTGCAAAAAGAAAGAACAAAAAAAAAACGAAAACTAAAAAAAGAAAACAAAAACAACGCGTACAAAATGAAAAAATTCCCATTAAATATATCCCCCCACTATTCAATTATTCTTTTTTTTATTATTATTATTATATATTTTTTTTTAATATTAGCGGGGGACACAAATAAATGGGGGGGAAATAAAAAAATATCAAGCGTGAAAACAATTCTGCGCGTTTCTAAATTATTTTTTTTCTTATACGCATGCCACGTGTCGCCATGTGATTGGCTGCGAGAAATTCAGAGACACGTGGCAGCGTTTCATTGGACGTGCAGGTCAGGCTCATGGAAAAACGATGCAGCGCAACGCACGGGAACATGTCAGAAAATATCTAGGAATAGTTAATCCCTTAATTTTTTAAACATGCAAATAACTAAAATCTCCTCAATATAATTATCAATTAAATTACATGATCAATTGAATCTAACCTAGCATGTATTCCTCTCTCAAATAAACTACACACCATATAGTAATTAATTTAATCACAATCTCATGCCAATTAAATTGCATACTACTTATTAAGTTCATTAATTATGGATGACATACATAAGAATCATACATCTCTGCTTAGAAACTATGCATGTTATTTAATCAAGAGAAACAATTAAATAAATTTCTCATATCTATTTAATTATCTATATAGATAAATTGTTGGTCAAATAATTAATAGCATAGAAATCATATTAAATAATATAATTAAATTATAATTATAATTGGGGTAAAATTTTAGATCATCACATGGTGAAAATTGGGTTCATAAGATCCCTAGATTAATAAATTAATTACACATAATTGTGTTCATAAAGCTCATATTTTTCATAAAGAAAGACATAAAATTGATAAAGAAAAGAGTAAAAAAGAAATACAATCAATCTCTTGAATTGTAGTATTAATCTTCTCTTGAATCTCCACCAAAATTATGTCGTCTCTTGAATTTTTCTGTATTTTTCTCTTGTTTTGGCTCCAAAAATTGACCAAATTTTTGCTAATGGAGGCCACTTAGGGTTTATGTAGTGATTAGGGGCTTAAATATTTCTTAGGTGCGATCTGGATGATCAGATCAGCTTTAGATAAAGGGCTACGATAAAAAAAGGCAAAACCGATAATTCTAGCCAATCATAGTGAGGCACATGGCATCCGAAATTTATTGGGTGAATCAGGGAGTGACATGTGGCAAGGGAGACCGGTTAGAGTCAAAGCTTGGTGAGTCAGTGACACGTGGTGTGATGTGATTTGTAGAGATAGATGATGTGGCGCATGGGTGGAACGCACAAATCAATGTTTGTAATGACACGTGGCATAGTGCGTTGACCAATTTTCAAACTTGGATTGAACACCATGTTGACATGTGGCACGCTTTTCGTCTTCCTCACACGCGATATAACATGATTCACTCTTTGTGCTTACATGGTGTCTGTGTGGCTTGCTCAATTAGCTCCTCTGCCTACATGGCATGCCACGTGGCAACTCTTGATTGGTCATGCATTAAAAATTCATAAAAAATCCATAAAAATTCTAAAAATTATATTTTCACCCCTTTCACTAAAAAGTTTATATTTTAATAATTTTGGCCATAAAAATACTATTTATTGAATAAAATAAGTAAATATTAAGTTAAAAAGTGCGCTAATGACTATACTTTTATAGAGTCGTCAATAAATTCATTAGTTTTGTTCTTTATTTAGAAGTATTATGGTAGAAATGACTATTTATGACTATGTTGATATTGGTGAATTGTATGTGAAATGAATTTGAGAGAGATCCATTAATGATATATAGTTGGCATGCATTTGACCCTGATTGAAATATGGCTATTATAAGATGTGTATTCATTGAGCATATGTATAGCTAAATTTTTTAATTTGAAATGCTTTATTATATATGCATATGCCATAACTGTTGAAATTTTTATGCCTATTTTGAGAAATTTGTGTGGATTTCATGCATTGATGACTTGTATATCTATAATAAGCTCTAGAATCCACTTTAGTGTCTCCTAAGGTATGATTTAGGCATTGTTTAGATCATTTGAGCTTTTCAAGCCACCACTGATTATTTTTGTCCTTAATTTCCCATTTTTAAGCCATTATGTTAACTTTTCATTTCATTGCACTTATATATTAAGTTAGCCCAAATAATAAATCTCACTTACCTTGTACACCTTTAGTTGAGTTTTTATTATGTTATATGTTGAGCTTGTATGTTTTGGAATGTGTGATTTACCTTCTTGGATTAAAAAGTTGAGAAAAATCAAATTTAAAGTGTTCAAAAAATGATAACTATACCCATTTTGTAAAAGAGAAAAAAATGAAGAAGAAGAAGAAGGAAAAATGAATTAAATTTGGTGTGTAGTTTTCATAAAAAAATAGCGAATGAAATTTGGAAAGTGAAGTGAAAAGAACCTAAGTTTGGGGTATACTATTTATGGAAGAAATATAATTGATTTATTGTATGTATTTGGTTAGCTAAGGTGTGTTAAGCCTAAATATTTCATATCTCAACTGCCCATACCTTAGCCTATCATTATAAGTTTTGAAAGACATTGATTTCAATCTAAGTTGGCATTTATATTAGTGGAGATAGACTAAATGTGGACTTATGAAGTTTGGTGCGGTTTGAGACTATTTTCTTTTTGCATGGTTCACATCCACTTATCTTGATGGAATATAGAGTAAACAAGTTTGGCATAATACACATAGCATGTCATTGAAAAAAATGTCATACCTTTATATGAATACATTATGGATTGATAACTATGTGAATATCGAGGTTGAATGTATTGGTTGATCTATGAGGGTCCTTTCGTTTATTGAGCATGATTGAAACCAATATTACTAAATGAATGTTTTATTAAATCCATGATTAAAAGTTAATTTTAATATTTTAGTTTGTGTGTTTTGCTTGGGACAAGCAAAATATTAAGTTTGGAGGTGTGATAACTTGATGAAAATAAAGTTAATATATCTTTTTAATACTTAATTTTTTATTTATTAAATGGTGTTGTTAGGCCTTAAATATTTAAATATGATATATTTAGGTCAAATTATGATAAAGGGGATTAAAATATACCATTCAGGAATTTTCTAGAACTTTTAGAGATTTTTAAGAATTTTTATACGTAGATGGATGCATATAAAAGATTTTGGGATACACTTTGCAATTTATAGAGGCCCAATCAAAACACTACGTATCATTATCTCAATAGATGTTGCATCATCAATGATAATCAAAGAGCACCGTGTGTTGCCGCACAAGCATAATTCGACAGCCCAACTCCTGTTTCCCCATATGTCAACAGTGCATTCGACCTAATTTTCTCCATCCCTTATCATCTACCACATTATCTGAAGGCATCCTTGCATGAATCAAGGCATGTCGTATTTTTCCATCTCAACGTTTCACCACTACGTCATCACCAATGCTTGTTGTTTGATGTGTCAAACTTGGTGTACAAATATTTATATTTTTAAATAACTCATAAGTGCAAGAATCACTTATAGAAAATAATAAGTATACTTTTAAGGTCGGTCTAAAGAGAAATCACATGGTTTTTAAATAATTGAACAAATTCTTAAAAAACAAAAATTAAACCTAAACATTCTGCTACAAAGTTTGGGTTTTTAAAGATCTAATCTAATGACACAAAAGTAAAGATAATTTAAAAAATAATTGGAAAATAAACATCTAGATTCAATAGAGAATTTATGAGATAGATTAGTTAGTTAATCATGCTTGCTTAATATTTTTAGGTTATTAAATATATGAATTAAGATTGTTGATTCTCTTTTTAATAAGAAAATATCCTAAGATAGGGACCATATTCTTTAATAATAACAAAGCAATTAATATCATAAATAAGGGATTTCCGATTGATTAATTATTAAATTACAATTTATTTCTAAGGAATAAAAAAGCCATCGAATTACTACTTAAGACTTTAATTCGAGGTGTCAAAGTTAGGTTTATAATTTAAGTGTGTAAAAATTAACTTTTTGATTTTAAAACTATTATAAAAAATATATCGTCAATATATGTTTCTATAATAATTCTTATAAAAATCTTTGAAATAAAGTTCTCTAAAGATCCAAATAATCAAATCCAAAATCAAAGAGTTGACTCTAAATCAAATTCCGATAATTAAATCCTAAATCTAACTCTTTTGTTTATTATGAAAAATAGTATGCTATATATTATTCTTTAACAAATTTTTTTATAAATCTTAATGATAAAATAAAACTTAATTAATTTTATAAAAATTTAACTACGTTAATATTTCACAAACATAGCAACATTACTATCAAATAATATTTTCATCCACATATGCTTAATTTAATCAATTATCAATAAATTAAACATAGCATTCCAAACAACACATAATATGAAAACAATATACATTTAAATTATACCTCAAGTGTATCCTTATAGAAATTTCAATATTTTTTTTGTAATTTAAAACCTCCAAACATAATTGCCAATACTATTTATGGAATCAAAATGAAAACTACTCTATAAACTATACTCATTCAGCTCTTAATTTGAAAGAAGAATTTTAAAACTATAAAAAGAAAAGAAAAGCTAAAGAGAAACTAGAAATTGTAGCTAGAAGAGAGTTGAAGGATGAAGGATGATTTACACTTGTGGTTTAGGGTCCATTTTATAGGTGAGAAAAAGAAAACAAAAATGGATTATATAGGCAGGTGCCATGGGACACACTGCTATTTCATGTCACCTCTTAAGACAAGTTGTGCACGCTAAATCCTCAATCCATTTCACCGATGTTGTGATACATAATATTTCCACATTGCAGCCTGCATTCCTCTGAACTTTTGGGACCCTATTTTTTGATATACCCTTTATGATGATTTGGAATATATGTAAGCTTTACATATGTTAATCTTTTATGCTTCAATGTTATCATGGAGTGTTTTTAGACACTATTTTTCGAGTGTTGATTAGTTAAACTATTTTGAAGTTGAAGATTCCCATACGTAGGAATAATTACTTGAAGGTTGATTGTTCTTCCAACTCAAATAGGTAATCAGGACTTAGATAAGAGGTGGAAATGTCAACTAATGGAATCTTTTCGTGACTCTATATCAATTCAACCAAGCATACCTCACAACATGAATTGAGCAATTAATACAATGAAAGTACAAAACAACATTTTCAATTCAATACATAAATAAAACAACTTGCAATAAGAAAGAAGAAATTTTGGTAAGCACACTAGTGATAGTATGCAATATAGGCTCTTGTTCAGGCTAGTAGAATGCATAAAAATAGCAAACATCACATATCATGCAAGATAGTCACACATACTAAAAAGCTATAAGGGATTTCTAATATCTTTAAGACCCTATATGTGGAAACATATTTAGTAAATAACGATTGTGCTTTCACAACATCCAATCATAGATTACATAACAAACCATAATAAAGAGTCAAACTACATTACCATGGTAAGATACAACATCCTTAGAGACTCACACTAAAAATGCTTGATCAAAAATCAATAGGAATAATTAGAAAGCTATAGGCATGAAACTACATTAAAAAAGATTTCTAATCAGAGTCTAAATCTAATATGATGGAACATGCATAATAAAAACTCATATTATACTAACACAAATGTAGTTCATGCATAACAACAAATATAAGGAGGTTAACTCACATATAAACCCTATCTATGTGGTAACATCCTCGGGTTGTTTAAGGTAATGACTTAGCAATAAACAATCCACTAAGCAACAAAAAAGTTACACTTTGAGAGAAATTGCCATTACCTCAATCAATTAGGACCTCTATCCTAACTACCTATTGTTGCTCTTACTTCCTACTTTCACAATGATCTAGTTTGACATGAACTTGGCTCTCTTCCAAAGCCCATATAACCTAATATGGTGTGATTAGTGACTATAGATTAGTAACTAGAAGTGTAACTACTCTAAATCTTAAGGACCACCCTCAAACTCAAACAATCTTTCTCTTATTGCACACCATAAAAGATATCATAACACAAATCATTTAACTTAGCTCACTCTCACAATAAGGTCCTAACAACTAAAAAATTGTATCCAACCAACTCCAAACTGACACATGACTCGCATATAACCCACTTGCAAATGTTATCTCGAGTACTTAACACTCATAAGAATGGTTTTTCTTACACAATCACGAAACACTAATACCAAACAACACATAAGGTATTAGTGATCTTGAAACAGAAATATGAGATGTTGATTTGATAAAGCACTATTTTCATTTTCGGAATGCCAAATAAGAAAAAATGCGGGGGGGGGGGGGGGGGGGGGGGGGGGGGTATTTTATAGAACTCAAATTTTCCATCTCGACACTTCCTTTGGCAAGCTTGATGGTAAAAAGCTATTTTTTATAAAAATTACTGAGTACTTTCCATAAATACCAGCACTCAAAAAAACCAATAAACACAAGTGATAATGTCAGCAAATGAGCATGTACACTATGAAAACCAACCTTTAATTGTGTGTAAACATGCTTGCATACAATGTATTTCCAACCATACATGTAAGTATCTTACTAATCCAGAATAACCAATTTTACATAGAGAAAGGCATTACTAAGTACAAATAAAATAGATACCATGTTTTACACACGAGAAACCAACACACAAACACAAGTACAATAGGACTTATATTCTCCCTTTTCTATGAAAAACACAATGGCACATACCAAAATTCAAAAGACATACCTACTTGAAGTGCATCCATCTTAACTGTTCCATCCAACTTCATAAATCATATCATCCAATTGTGTGTCACAAGGAACTCAACACCACTACACACTGCACACATGAAGCATGAAGATTTCACTATACACATGTAACCTCCATATACGAAACAAACACATAACACGTGGATGTGCCATGCAGACACATAATGTCATCTATCCAAGGTGCTACCCTCACACAGGTACACATTGATGGTTTGTCCTAATACTATTGTGTTACCTCTACATAGGTACACACGATAGGCTAAGCATAGTTAACATATAGTACAAACAAACATAATCTACATGCAATACAAACATGCAAAGTACACAATCTACATTCAACATAAATATGCAAACTCCCCCTAAACATATGTAACACTCCTCCTAAGTGTATGCATATTAGATAAACATAATGCAATAATGCAATACATACTACACTAACCACTCCAAGAAATTAATAAATAACATGTTAACAATTAAACACAAGTTGTACACACTTATCCCCCTTTTTGATATGGAAAGTCAAAGTAAGCACACATAGGTATGCAATATACCACACCTCTATATGAAGAATATAAGTCAAACAGAAATGCAATAATCCTAAAACTCATGCAACGCAATAGAGAAAATTAGAACAAACACAAAAAGAAGCATCATATGCACTAAGAAAAAAGGACAAAGAATAACAATGAGCCAATAGCTATGTAAAAGCATGTAACAAACCACAACCTGAATGCATAGACAAACCAAGAGTTATGAATTAAAAAAATGTCCATAATGTAATATATAGCATAGAGTCCCACATCTATAAATTCTGTGGAAGGGTATAATAGGCTTCATAATGTGCATACAACACATCGACATGATGGTCTATCAAACACTAATGGCACATAAATGTGTTAATGAATTTGAAAAAAGATGTTGACTAGGAGTCCAATTATCTTCGGAGTTGGCATACTCCTAGAATTTCAATAATCTTCCCCAAAACATTAACGACACTTTAATGTGTCAACGAATCCCTAAGAAGTAGTTGACTAGGATTCCAACTATCTTTCAGGTTGACACATTTCTAGTGATTCAACTATCTTCCCCCAACAACACTTGGGTGTATTCAACCATGTTACCTCATCCCATACTATGAACATGTATACGAAAAGACATCCTAGTCTACCAACAAACACATATGTTGTGCATTCAAAATAAAAATACCAAGCTATCAACTACAAGTGATAAATATGCAATAAATCAGTATAATAGGGAATGAGGTAGACACATAAAATGACATGTGAAATATGAAAATGCAAACTATGCATGCAACATATATACTAGCAATCTTATTTATGAAAGGTTTATACAAAGTGATGTCAAGAAGAAGGAGGTATCACAACATAAGAACATAACATAAATTCATAAATAGGAAAAGTAATAAAAATGCAGAACAATCATAACACTTCTTTTTCCAACATGCATTTTACACACATTCTCCCTCTAAAAGTATGCATATCAGAAAATAAACATGTTATGCATTCTACACTCTTAAAACTTCCCAAAGACAAATGCACCTATGCATAGTAAAAAAAAGTAATACATTAAGAAACAAACAAACAATCTACACAAAACATAAAAGGATAGACAAATAGAGAGTAAGGAACACAAAAAACTCAATATCATTAAGTAAACTAATTTTTTACAAACTTTTAAAAGATAGAGTTCAAATAAACTAAAGTAACAAGAAAAATGAAAGAATATCAACACTCTCTACCTTTCTTTTCTGCATCAATAATGCCATGAACACCATAGTAAGTATCCAACAACAGTAGGGGTAGAAGGTGGTGAAGTAAATTGAGGATTAAGAACATTGGTAGCTAACTATTCAAAAGGAAAGGTCCAGCTTAAAGGGAACATTGTGTACATCTCCACAAAACAAAGAAAGAAAGAAGAACAATGGACCAATGAAAGAAGCACCAGAGTGAAGAGGGTTTTTGGAACTAGTAGGGCAAGCTCTAATTGAGGCTAAAGAAATGAATGAACCATGAATATAAGATACAATTGGATGAAAATAAGCCACAACACCCTAAGCAAAAGCTTGAAATCGATGTGAATCCAAGACATTTTTGACTTAAAAAGGGACAAAAAGAACAAAACTTAAACAATAGGAAGAGATAATAAATTAATAATATCTCAAGAGAAGATAACTTTACGTCTACTAAGCACAAAAGTAGTATAGAAACCAATGAAAGAAACATGATGTAGAGAAGGAAAAAACCCAAAAGGCCCTTTGAGACTAACCAAAACATTCAACGAAAATATCCACAAGGCAATCAATCCATAATTCATTCATATAAGGGTATGACTAATTTTTTTGATGATATGCACTGTGTGATATGCAAAATCCTGCTTAATTTATATGCCATCATGATATGCATATGCGACCCAAGCAAATGGAAATATAGACTCAAGTAGAAGAAAACTTCACATGTCCACTTTTAGACTCTCTCTCCACTAATGTAAGTGCAAGATTAGAAGAAATCAATAGGTCTTTTAAAGCTTGTAAGAAAAGGTTAAGAATTGGGTAGAAGAGAATATATATTTGACTTTAGGCACACCATTAGCTGGTCAAGACTTACACCTTAAGTAAAGATCTCACAAAGAAGTAGTAAACCTTTAGACTTAAGTCATTTTCTTTCTACTTCTCAAATTTTAAAAGCTCATATTCCCAAGCATGTGATCTTTTTGCTTTGATGTCATATCAAACATTTGCTAACACCTCTTCTTTTCTGTTGCTTTCATATTCATTTCATTTCTTTTTATTTTTCTTTCAACATGAGGATAGCACAAACAATCCCAAAACAAATAGTTTCAATAATTAATAGAATTGAACTTAATTGAATGTATACAAGGTAAGTGGGATTTATCATTTAGACTAAACCACCAGATATGAAGAAATGAAGGAAAAATATAAAGGGTCAAGAGGGGAGACTAAGGATAAAAAAAGATCAATGGCTTAAAAGGTCCAAATGATCCATAAATGGCCTAAATCCTCTCTCTATCCAAGTAAAACCTTGGTTTTTGTCTTAAGAGACTAAAATTGGATTTTACAACTTGTTAGAGACATACAAATTTACAAATTTATGGCATGTGCAAGAAAATGTTCTTTTCAAATTCAAAACGAGAATTCCGCCATACATACTCAATGAAAACATGTCATAAAAATCATATTTCAATTCAAGTCAACTACATGCCACTCAAAAACCAATAAAGTCTCTATTAACTTCATTATACATGTAGTAAGAAAGCTGAACAAAAAAACGTCATGTGGAACAATTCTAGGAAGTGGGAAAAAGAGAGAAGGAGAATGCCAAAGGACCATACGCGAATATTTTCTTTTTGATTTTTTAAAGTAGTTAGGAAGATAATCACAATTTTAAAGAAAAGACAGGTATCGCAATAGCAAACAAGGGAGATGAAAAAGATGGCCTTAAAATATATCATAGGCTAAAAAGACAAGGATGTGCATCAAGTGATATGATCAACACAAACTATACAGTGATGCCTCCAAAGAAAAAGACAACAAACTATACATAGTTGCCTCAAAAGAGATCATTAGAAACACTTGCATCATCGCTAGCCAAGAGAAGGATAGAAACTAACGCACTAGTAAGGAATATAGGTAACACTCCCAAGAGAGAAGAAACAAAGGATGTTACAAAAACATCTAAGAATATAAGAAAGGCTAGGGTTCCAATATAGAAACAAGAGACATGCTTATGTAGGGTGAATACTTTAAACACCTAGAAAGCCAACTAAATACACAAGTCTAGTTACAGCAATACACGTAAGTCAAGAGTCCTAAAGTCATGTAAATAATCTATATGATATACATATGCATAAGGAAAACCCAAACAAGCATAGTATAGAAAAAATTCATATAATCAAGCTTGTATCAATACCTCAGTTTTCTCCAAAGATACATCTAAAGCACAAAATAAGGAAGAATAGGGAAAAAATGACAGAAACCAATGGGAGAATAATAGAGAACCAACACATAACATACTAGGTGAAATAAAGAAGAACCTAGTAAAATAGGTGAGATTTATTCTATATGACATGGCATATAAATGAAAATATTGTAGAAAGAAAATCCTAAAACTTTGACAATACATGATGAAAACATGTGATAAGATGCTCATATAAATAACTACATAAGAATAAAGTAATAAGCAAGGTAAACACACAAAGAGAGTATGTCAAAGCAATTAGTAGGGAAGAATACTAGTAAAGGACCAAACATTCAAGCATAGTAGCAAGTAGGATAATTAACATACTATGCAAGATAAAAAGGTAGAGAGCAAAAAAGATATGCATGAACAAAAAGTTAGGAAATATGCGAACAATAAAGGTTCATGAAGATAACAATCTCATAGAACAAAAACAACTCACACAACAAAGAGCATAAATATACAAGGTGTGTGTATGTATAGATAGAGCTTTAGGATGAAGCACCCAAGCAAGTAAGCCTAAACAAGGGTGATCCATTCTAATACTAAATGAAGATTCCTATACGTAGAAAAAATTACACAAAGGTCAATTATTCTTTTGACTCAAATAAGTAACTGAGACCTAGATAAGGGAAGGAAATACCCACGTATAGAATCTTTTTGTGAGCTCTATATCAATTCGGCCAAGCAAACCTCATAAAAAGAATTGAGCAATTAACACAAAGGAAGTACAAAACAACATTCTGAATTCAATATACAATATAAACAACCAACAGTAAGAAAGAAGAAACTACAGTAAACATACTAGTGATGATGTGCAACATAGGCTCCCATCTAGGCTAGTAGTATGCATAAACATAGCAAATAACATATAGCATGCAAAACTATCATACATATTGAAAAGCTATAAAAGATTTCTAATATGTTCAACACTTCATATATGGAAACAAGAAATCTCTTCAATACTTCATATATGGAAACATATTTGTTAAATGATAATTATACTTTCACAACATTCAATCATACATTACATAACAAACTATAATAAAGAGTCCAACACCTGGTAAATTACCAGGGTAAGGAGATATAGACTCCTTAGAGACTCACACTAAAAAATTATGATCAAAATGCAAAAGTAATAATTAGAAATCTATATGCATGCTACAAGGAAAGGAAAGAAAGCATGCAACTATGCAAAACAAATAAGCTTTCTAATCAGAGTCTAACTCTAGTATGATAGAACATACACAATAGACACTCAAATTATGCTAACAAAAGTAGATCATGCATAACAACAAATATAATGAGCTAAACCCACATATAAACCCTATATATATGGTAAAATCCTTGGGTTGTTTAAGGTAACTACTCAGCAGTAAATAATCCACTAAACAATAAAACAGTTACACACTAAGAGAAATAAAGCCACAATTTTCTTTACCAGTCGAAACCTCTATCCTACCTACCTATTACTGTTCTTTCTTGCTACTTCTATAATGACCTATTTTGACACATGAACTTGGCTCTTCTCTAAATCCCACACCACCCAATGTGGTGTGACTAATGACTACAAATTGGTAACTAAAAGTGTAACTACTCCCAATCTTGAGAACCATCCTCAAACTCAAACAACCTATCTCTTATTACACCGAACAAGAGATATGAGAAATCAAAGCATTTAACTTAGCTCACTCTCATAATAAGGTTCTCAAAAATAACAAGTTTCATCCAAGCAACACTCATAAGAATGAATTTTTTCACATCATATCGTGTACTCAATACTAACGAGAATGATTTTGTTCACATAATCATGAATCCCTAATAATACTAAACAGTACTTGAGGTATTAGTGATTCAAAAATAGAAAATAAATTTCAATTTTATAGAGCTTTGTTACATTTTCTAAATGCCAAATAAGAAGAAACAGAAGGTATTTATAGAACTATGATTTTCCATCTTGTAGGCCACCACTTGTGGTGAGGTCCCTGGTGAGCTTACTGGTGAGGTGGTAAAAATTCACATTTTTGTTCTTAAAATTTTCAAGTACTTTCCATAAATACCCACACATTAAGTGAACCAAAAACACAAGTGACAACGTCAACATTCCACTTGGCATGTAGGTGTGTGTAAACATGCTTGCATACAAAAATGTTTCTAACTATATAAGTATGTGTATTACTAATTCATAGTAACCAACGTTATATAGAGGAAGACAGATACACTAAGTACAACTAAAAAATACATATATTTTGCACACAAGAAACCAACACACTAACGAGTACAATGCAATTTACATAAGCTAAAAATACCTAAAAAATAACAAAACATACCTGAGATTCTGAAAAGATAGATTTATGTAAAAGATGATAAAACTATGCAAATACAAATATATTTTTTCATTTAAAGTGAATAAAATTACATTATATTAAGTGCTTTTAAGCACCAATCACTACTCTTTAGACACGTGTCCAGTGCATATTCACTCCTCCTCCTGTACTTGACATGCGTTGCTCATCCATTCGCTAGCTTTGTTTTTAATCCCTTTTTCATCCCAACCATTGTTCTGAAGTTGATCCAATGGTCCAAGTTTTATATGAGCCATTTTTCAAGGGTTTTAACCCAAAAATCCATAGAAATTGAGCATACCAACTTTTAGAATAGTTTTTAGAGAGTTTTCACCATTTTTGAGCTACCAGGAAGGGTTTGAAGTTGTAGGCTAAAATAAGCATTTTTGGAGCTTTTTGAAGGGATTCTTCTAAAAGGTTTCACTAATCTTCTCTACTGAGTGTATTTTTCTATGTTTCTCTTAGCTTTTACTATTAATTTTCTAGTTTCAAAAATGGATATTATGGAGTAGATTTATTATTCTAGGAATTTAATTGAACCCATGCTATGAACATGATTTCCTAATTTTTATTTAATATTATTTAAGTTTTTGGATTATTCAATTTGATGTGTATAATGCTCATATTTGAATTGGTTATTTAATTTGGTGATTTATTTATTTTGTACACAATTGAAAGATTAGTGTGAAATGATGGATATGCATTAAACTAATATTAATATAATGTGGTAAGAAATTTCCATTATTATTTGTGTAACTCTAATTGAGTCTTTTATACATAATTGATCTTTGTATGCTTATATGACCTTAGAAATAAGGGTTAGGTGTATTTCAATTAGGTTTGCTATACCATAGACATATGGGTAGTAATTAATGGAGTTGGACTTAGTTAATAATCCAATCATTTATTTAATGTTAATGAGATATAAAAAAAAATCATGGGATTTGGATGGAGGAAATTGAATTCCTAGGATTTTTAATTGGTATAGTGAATCTATATTTATTTCCTTAATGAGTTTAACTTTTTTTATTTTAATTGGTCACTCATTTTTTGGTAGTTCGAAGAGAAACGAAAAGTACATATTTCAATACTTAATCCTAATATATGCCGAAAAGAAGTTTCCCATAGATATGGCAACCTCATTCTTAAAAATACATATCACTTGTATGTGGCTCGTATACTCACTGATTTGTAACATTTAATAACTTTTCTTTCATGTTTATTTTATTTATTTACTAACTTTATTTCTTTTTGTTATTTACTTTTAATTTTTTATATTATATTATTTTTATTTCTTTTGTTATTTCTTTTTGTTTATTAATTTTCTTTACTAATTTTTATTTCTTGTTTATTTTATTTTATTTATTTATTTTCAATTTATTTTATTTTATTTTTATTTACTTTACTTTTATTTTTATTTTTATTATCTAACTTGTTAATTTTGTTTGTTTTAATTAATTTTCTTTCTTGTTTATTTTTATTTCTTTTCATTTTCTTTTATTTGTTTTTATTTATTTATTTATGTTATTTATGTTTTTATGTTTTTATTTTTTTATTTTTTTATTATTATAATTGATTACTATTTATTTAATTTAGCATTATGTTAGATAAAAAATATTTGTAACGTGGCATGCCATTTTTGTGTGCCGCTGATGAGATAAACCAACATCGGGTTAGGAATACCGATCTTGCAGATACTTTAGTTTTATATTTGTAAAACTCTCGCAAATGCATAAATCATTTTATAAAAAATGACAAGTATACTTCTATGTTCGATTTAAGGAAAGAATATATATGGTTTTAATTATTGTTCAAACTTTTAAAAACGAAATTAAATCCTAAATATTCTGTCACAATATTTTGATTTTTGTGTTTCCTAATCTAATAACATAAAATAATAAACATAGATATGAATTCAATAAAAAATTATGCAAATTATTATTATTAATAACAATATTCATAACAATAGAGTATTTATGTATATAATAATTAAGTTAATTATGCTTGCTCATATTATTTAAGTTATTAAAGATATAAATTGATATTTATTTATTCTCTTTTTATATATATAAATACTACCTTTGGTGGGGTTCGATATTCTTTGTTAATTAAACAAATCAATTAACACCTATGAGTGGGGTCGATAATTAATTTTCTTAATTAAATTAATTTCTTTTTTTAAAAGATTGAAAATGAACCATTTAAATGCCAACTTTGGTGGGGTTAGACATTTTAAACTTTATTTAAGATGTCCGATTTAAAACTAAGATTAATTATATGACTACCAACTTTCAAGTTTTTAAATCATTATTGAAAATATGTTGTCAATACATTTTTAAATAATAGTTCTTATAAAAACTTTTGAAATAGAGATTCACTCTAACTACCTAACGATTGTACCAACAAATAAAAGAACATTACTCTAAATCAGACCGAATAATTAAACCTTAAAATCTAATTTTCAAATTTAAGCTTGTAATGAAAAATAATATATTTCTCTCTAACATCCTTAATATAAAATCTTGAATAAAAACAAAATCAAATTATTTTATAGAAATATTTCACCTATTTAATATTTCGCAAGCATAACAATGTTATTATTATATCATACTTACAAATAGCTAGCCTTGCTAAATTTAATCATAGAAAAATAATATAACATATAAGAATAAAAATACAAATAACTATAAAGAATTCATTTTAAAATTATACCTTAAAAGAATCGTTAAAGAACTTTGATGCTAATTCTGTTTATGGAAAACCTCCAAATGGATTTGCATTTCCGTTTATTGAATCAAAAACTAGAAATCTCCAAAAACATAGCTAGTTCTTCTGAAAGAGAGAAGAACTTTAAAACTAAAAAAAGTAAAAAAAACTAAGAAAGCTTTTGAGAGTGAAAGCTTGAGAGAGGAAGAGAAACTTTGTGTTTTTTACAATGAGGGAAATGATCCTTTTATAGGTGAGGAAAATGCTAAAAAAGTGGATAAATATCTCAAAAATTGGTCTTGTACGTGTTTGGAAAAATTTGGCATGCGAGGGTGGCACTAGCGTGCACGAGGCTCGACATGGGCGTGGATCTCGAAGTAGTGACATACGTTGGCGTGAGCAAAACTTGGCCTAGGCATGGATCTCAGTGTGGCATGCACCATCACGTGCTAAACTCAGTGTGGATGTGGATCTCGGCATGACATGCGATGGCGCGCATGGGTAGGCATAAGACTTGACGTATGTGCGCTAGATTTGGGCAATTTTGTCATTTTGTCGATTTTTTTGAGTTTTCCAAATATTTGTTATGTATTGCATTCAATATTTTTCTTCAAGTCTTTAAATTATTTTTGAATAAAAATACCTAAAAAACAATAAAATAACTGTGATTTTGAAAAGACGAATTTATAAAAATTATATGAAAAAATTATAAAAATGTAAATCTATTTAATCAATTAAAGTATATTAAATCATGGTAGTTTTAGTACTTTTTAAGCATTCAACAGCCGTGGCATGAGGAATTTGAGGTAAAACTAAGGAGTGAAGAAAATATTATCTTGCAATGCATAAAGTTTTGTGTGTTATGACACACTAGTCACTGATGATTTAATTAGGTTTTATTTTCTATCGCATTGTGGCATGAAATAATGTGTGCCACAACCTACGTATTATTAAATTTTCTCTTCTTGTTCCTCACAAAACCTATTTTTCCCACACCTCATACATAAACACTATTTACCTCCTTAGATTCTAGAAGTTTTAATATCAATATCCCCATTGGTGATAAAAAGAAGATAAATGTTAAGTTAGACCTAAGTGTGAGTGTTGATTTATTGCCTTATTAATTATATTTGCAACTTGGAATGGGTGAGATGAAATGCACAACCATGTCCCTTTAATTGGTAAATAGTTATATAATATATCCAAAGGGCATAGTAGAGGACTTAATGGTACAGGTAGATAATCTTATTATACATATAGATTTTGTGATTTCAGATGAGCAAGAATCATCACAAATGGACAAGGAAAAAATTGTAATTCTTGATAGGCCATTCAAGGCTTCTACCAAGGCAATTGTTGATATCCATATTGGGAGTCTAACAATGATTGTTTTAGGAGAGACTATACATTTTCAAATACATCCAGACATAGGCTCATTGAAAAGGGGATAATTTAAGAATATTTAATTTGAGTAAAACAAAATCTATAGATTTTAATCCCCCTAAATAGAATCTAGTTAAGACATTAAACTAGCGCTTGATGGGAGGCAACCCATCAGTTTTAGGTAGTAGACTTTTCTTTTCTTTAAGTTTAGTATTTTTATTATTATTATTATTATTATTATAATGTTTTCCTTTGTTTTAGAATTTATGAACTTCTTTTACTTTACTTTATTTTATTTTTATTTCCTACTAATGTGAACCATGTTTATTTTATTTAAAATTTTAAATTCATAAATTCTTGTTAAAATGTGATTTATGAGAAATACACCTTGTTCCGTCTATGGGATATAAATAAAGTAGATGATAGACACATCATATCACTTGTGCTATCACATTAAGTTAAGAGAAATGGGTAACTTTTCTTTTCTTTTTCTTCTTTATCTTTGATTTACATTTGATACATTAAGGACATTGTAGATTCTAGGTTGGGGGTGGAAGAAAAATAACACATGAATTTATGCATTTTTAAGTTTTAAATATGTGTTTACTATTGTTTAGTTTATTTTGTTTAGTTTTTTATGGACATTTAGGTCCATTTAATTGTTTTTAAAAATTTATAATTTTTTAGTTGATTTAAAATAAATGATTGAGTCTTTGTACTATTTATTTGATGTCCTAAACATATCTTGGAATATTATAAGAATTAGTTTTTTGTTCATAGTTTGTGTTTCATGCTTAGATGTTGAGACTAAGATAAACCCAAAATTTGTGTTTAGGAATTAAATAGTGGAGACTACATTGTGAAAATATTTTTGAGCCTATGTTCTATTTTGAGGGATAATATTCGTCTACTCCTTTAAACACTTTTTTTTGTATTTCTAATTATTAGATGATCTCTATAGGTTTTGCAATAAATGTTAGGATTTTCTTAACACTAATGAAGTATCATGTACTTATTTTCATTGCTTAGATTGAATGTTTGAGTATAATTTAAAGTGTGTGCTTATCCCCATTCGTGATTGATTTCTAAAAATATAGATATGTATAAGGTCTTATTAGAACAAAAAGAGCCAAATTAACCACTCCCCAAAACATACGTATGTATACGGGTCCATTCTCTAAAAAAATAAAAAGAGAGAAAAAAAGAATATAAAAAAAGAAGAAGAAATAGTATAAATAAATACTATTAGCCTAAGTTCTTCAAAGTAGTGAGATGGTTATTACCAAGTAGTAAGAAATAATTCCCTTGAAGTCAATGCATGTTCATTCATCTTGAGGTACACATTTGGTATTTTTGTTTCATGATATTGAATTAAGCATGAGATTAGTAATATGGTATATTCATATATCCTAGCATTCGATTCCTTTCCTAAGATCAATGTTATGCACTTTTTAATCCTTTCTTATTTAATCATATACAAACCTTTTAGCTTATTTATTTACACAACTTCTATTGGTATATATCTTTGTTTAGTACTTGAACTAATACGATCAAGATGAAATTGAGAGTATATCTTATGAGGATTAGAGTCAAAGTGAAACCCTTGTACCCAGCTTTGCTTATAAATAAAACCTTAATTTATATATTTCATTAGTTTTCACATTATATTTTCAGCAACCATAGAAATAGTTTTAGATTAGTTTTTAGCTTAGCAGTTCCCTCACTATGTAAAATACAGATATAAAAACCTCCAATTATAAAGATGATCCAAGCATTTGAAGAAGGTAGTAATAGCCCATTCAAAGATCTAGAATCGTTTTTACCAAAAAAGGTAATTTTATTGTTATATCATTTATTATTCCTTGTAATCTGATGTTTTTTTATAGTTGAATTAACTTTTGTTAATAACTATGATTGACTAAGTTTGTATATAGGATTTTAATCTTCGCTTCCAATTATTGGAAGAGTGATTTTGTGATTTAAATAAATAAAAATTTAAATGTATTTCTTATGTACAATCTTTAGATCTATAATCATAAATTAACGATGGGTCAAGTCTTGATTTATGATTAAAGAAAATATTTTAGATATAAGCATTAGACACATCCTTTGTGCCTAATGAATAAGAGTCTAATTTAATTTCATTGATTTGTATTAAGTTAGATGGTCAAAAAATAACTAATTATAAATTAACGATAGACCAAATCTTGATTTATAATTAAAAATATGTTTACTTTAGGTTTATCAATTAATTAATTTCAAAATCAACCAAGGAAGTTATTAATTTAATTGAAGAATTTAGTTTATATATATTTCTTTAGTTTACTAATTAATCAATTTCAATCCTAGTCAAGGAAAAATTAATTAAAAGAATATCATTGAGAACTCATCATGATTATAGGGTTGTTTATCTAAAAAGAAAGGGAAGCAGTAAATCTAGACTATATTTAAATCACTTAATGTTTTTTAACCATAAAGGGTTATACTCACTTGAATCCCATATACATCCATCATCCTAGGTTCGATGTTGTTTTATTACTTTCATTTATCTGATTTTAGTTTTCTTGCTTTTTTTAGATATAATTTAATTTAGAAGTTACTATTCTTTTCTACAAACTCACAAAATGTTTAGGATTTGTTTTTTTGTAAATAAATTAGATAATAATTTAACTTTTTAAAACCACAACAATTCCTTAAGAGACAATCTTAGGAGTATACTTGTTGCTTACTATAAGTGATTCGTGCACATTGAGCTTTTTATAAATAAAAAATTTGACTATTAAGTTTTTATGTATCCCCAAATTGATAAATTCTACTATCCTATTGACTTTCAAGTTTTTGGATACTCAATTAATGGTTGACATAGAGTCAAAGATCCCACTCACCCTATGAATGTCTTTCCTTTCTATAGCAAACACCCTTATAAACTATAGGAATGGTCTTATGAAGCTATCTTTTGGAAACATGACTCTAGAAGTAAACATTTTTCATGTTCAGTAGCTATAATGAGATGAAAATGAGTGTTATTAGACCTACATGATAGACAAATTTAGGATGAAGTACACTAGCATTTAAAATGTGTGTACATATGTAGCTTAATCATGAAGAAACTTGCATTGATGGTGACATTGATGAAATGCAAAATGAGTGGTTAGAGTTCATAAATTGATTCTTACAATGATAGCTAGCGAGACTATCTATGCACTCTTAATTACTTCTTTGATACGTACTTAATTCATTGAAAAATATTTTTGATTGATTTAGATTGATACTATTTGACTAGTATTGTTATTAGCAAACTTTAACCATGTATTTAATATTTTGGATCACTTTAGCTAGTAAGGTTTATTATCTTTTGGTCATGAACTCTCAAATATAATTGCACTCTTAATTTTAATATATTATATTGACTTTTAATATTGTAATTGATAAATTTTTATAATTCATTATTCTTAAGTGCTAAATGCAAGATATGTTGAAAAAATAGGTATTTAAATTTGTAGAATACTAAAAAAATTAGTAGAATGTGGTTAACTAAGCAATAATATAGACACGATTTTAATGTAAACAATGGCTAAAAATGAATACTAGTGATATTTATGGTCACATTTTTCATATAAAATGGTGACAATAAAAATATAATAGGTCATGATTTTCTTGTAATCGAGACCAAATATGAAGACAAAAGGTCACAGTTTTAGTATAATTGAGATCAAATATGAAGGCAAAAAGGTCACGATTTCATTGTAGCTGATACCAAAAATTAAGATTACGTATCAATTATTGATAAAACTATGACCAAATGTTATAGATAAGATCATGTTTTAACATTATAACTGTGATTGTAAATATTTAATAGGCCACAGTCTCTCACAAGATTGTGACCAAATGGTATATGTATGGACATAGTTAAAAATCATGACCATATGTAAGACTCTATAGTCTCTCCAACTAGGCCATGGTTTTATAATCATGAATATAGGTCTACGATCATGGCTATAAGCTATGGCTATATATCAACATTGTAGGAGTGATTCTTAATAAAAAGAGTAAAATGTAATTTTTCCATTTGGCTAGAGTTTAAATAAATAATAAAAATAAATTTTTTTAAGCTCGATTAATCGAGTCCCAAGTCAATCATCTAGCAATGAGAATTCACATTATAGAATTCTACCTAAGGGAACTTGATCAAAGTTCAATTGATCTACCATAATTCTCGTAAACCCAAAAAGACTTATTCCAAGTCAACAAAAGTTTGATCGATTGACCCATAAAACTCTGTAAAATAGAGTGTCATCATATAGATCTCAATTGAAGTATATTGAATCTTAATTGACTTAACTAGCATGAACATCGAGAGCCTATTCGATCACTCGACAACCATAAACAACTTTTCACACCTAAAATAATGCTAATTGTTGTAAGGATGTACTAGTGAATGTGTGGGTAGGAATAATTGTATGAGATAGTTTTAGTAATATACTTGAAGTATAACCATTTGAAATTTGGAAATTTCTTCACTTTATTTGAATGGCTAGAGAACTGAGACTAGGAATTAATTTATATAAAAATGTTTTGTCTACAAAAATCACTAATACTTAAAGACCTTACAGGTTTTTCTTGTCAAGTATCCAACCATGCATGTTTTATTTATATTTACGGTGAAAATAAGGTTTAATTTATTCATAATCCCAACCAACTAGTTAGATTGATGGTACGTAAAGTAATATTTGTATTTCAATCCATTACAATTGTTTAGAAAACACAAAGAAAGAAAATTAGTTTTTCCCTAGCTTCATTTTCTATTAAATCCAATTCATCTTCATTACTTCTAATTGATGCCCATTATAAATTAGTAGAAGCACCTCATCGCAAAGATCATCTTCATGATCCAAAAGAAAGACACTTAAAAAAAATGAATTTCTTTTTTTGTTTTCTGATGAGTGCTCAAAAAGGCGCCAACATCTCCCTGAGTCGTGCACAGCAACGCACCCGCTAGCTCTCCCTTCCGTGAGCTCAGCGTGCATCCCTTCTCCATCTGTGCACGTCTGTGACCCATCTACGTGCACTTGCGCCCACCTGTGCCCCATCTGCATGTGCCTGCGCCCACCTGTGCCCTATCTGCGCGGACTGTCGTGCCCACACCAAAATGATGTCATCATTCACTACTCCACGTTTACTCTATTTTTAATCAATTTTTCACCCACTTTTTCTTCATATCCTTATCTATAAATACCCACATTCTCTTCATAACTAAACACACCACAAAACACATCTTCTCTTCTCTTTCTTTCTCTCATTTCTTAGTTTTTTAGTTTTTTTAGTTTTTTCTTAGTTTCTAGCTTTTCTTAGTTTTAGAGTTTTTCTCTTTTTGAGAAAAACTAGTTATGTTTTTGTAATTTATTTTCTTTTTGATTCAATAAATGGGAGTGCAAATTCCGTTTGAAGGTTTTCCAACAACGGGAATATCATTAAAGTACTGTAAGGATTTTATTTTCTTTGCAGTTATTTTTTATGCTTTATTCTTACATGTTATATTTAATTTGTCTGTGATTAAATTTAACTTTGCTGGATATTTGTAAACATGATATAATAATAACGTTGTTATGCTTGCGAAATATTATATAGGTAAAAATCTCTAAAATGAATTTATTTTATTTTTATTCAAGATTTTATATTAAGAATGTTAGAGAGAAATATATTATTTTTCATTACAAGCTTAAATTTGAAAATTAGATTTTAAGGTTTAATTATTCGGTCTGATTTAGAGTAATGTTCTTTTATTTGTTGGTACAATCGTTAGGTAGTTAGAGTGAATCTCTATTTCAAAAGTTTTTATAAGAACTATTATTTAAAAATGTATTGACAACATATTTTCAATAATGATTTAAAAACTTGAAAGTTGGTAGTCATATAATTAATCTTAGTTTTAAATCGGACATCTTAAATAAAGTTTAAAATGTCTAACCCCACCAAAGTTGGCATTTAAATGGTTCATTTTCAATCTTTTAAAAAAAGAAATTAATTTAATTAAGAAAATTAATTATCGACCCCACTCATAGGTGTTAATTGATTTGTTTAATTAACAAAGAATATCGAACCCCACCAAAGGTAGTATTTATATATATATAAAGAGAATAAATAAATATCAATTTATATCTTTAATAACTTAAATAATATGAGCAAGCATAATTAACTTAATTATTATATACATAAATACTCTATTGTTATGAATATTGTTATTAATAATAATAATTTGCATAATTTTTTATTGAATTCATATCTATGTTTATTATTTTATGTTATTAGATTAGGAAACACAAAAATCAAAATATTGTGACAGAATATTTAGGATTTAATTTCGTTTTTAAAAGTTTGAACAATAATTAAAACCATATATATTCTTTCCTTAAATCGAACATAGAAGTATACTTGTCATTTTTTATAAAATGATTTATGCATTTGCGAGAGTTAAATGTAATTACAGACAAATTAAATATAATATGTAAGAATAAAGCATAAAAAATAATTGTAAAGAAAATAAAATCCTTACAGAACTTCGATGCTATTCCCGTTGTTGGAAAACCTCCAAGCGGAATTTGCACTCCTATTTATTGAATCAAAAAACTAATAAATTACAAAAACATAACTAGTTCTTCCCAAAAAGAAAAGAACTCTAAAACTAAGAGAAATTAACTAAAAACTAAAAACTAAGAAATGGAGAGAAAGAAAGAAGAGAGAAGTGTGTTTTGAGGTGTGTTATGAAGTGAAGAGAGGGGGGTATTTATAGGTGAGGATGGGGAGAAAAAGTGAGTGAAAAAATGTTAAAAAATTGTGAAAATGCGGAGTGCAATTGCTGACATCATAGGGGCAGTTGTGTGTGAAAATGGGGCGAAATGGGCAACGGTGCGCGCAGAGGGTAGCTGGGCACGCAGGGTGCGCGTGGGGGTAGCAGCAGGGCACGCAGGCGCGCACGCGCGCGGAAAGGGAGCTGGACGCGGCGCGGCTGGGCGGCGCGTCGGTGCGATTTTCTCCTTTTTGACATTTTGGACCCATTTTGTCCAATTTTTCCATATTTGTTGACCTTTCCCCATTTATTTATTAATATATTTGTAATGTATTGCTTCTAGTATTCCTCTTTGAGTCTTTAATTTATGTTTTTAAGTCAAAATACCTGAAAAACAATAAAAATACCCGTGATTCCGAAAAAGACAAATTTATATAAATATATGATAAAACATATAAATATATTTTTTTTAATCAATTAATGTGCATAAAATTATGGTAATTTTAGTGCTTTTTGAGCACTTATCAGTAATCCATAATTGATGAGCTTAATGAGTAGTATGTAGTTTAATTGACATGAGAGTGTGACTAGATTAATTATTATATGGTTTGTAGTTTACTTGAGAGAGAAATACATACTAGGTTAGATTCAATTGATTATATAATTGCTTGATAATTATATGTGGGGGATTAAGTATTCTTAGAAATTTTCTCATATATCTTCTTAACTACCAAATCAGATTTAATTAATTATTACTATTTATTTTTAGTTGTTTTGATTTTTCTTTCTTAAAACCTAAAAGCAAAAAAACAAAGATTGATATTTTCTTATCATTATATTACTTATTACAATATTTATATTTTTGTATTTATTACACACAATTCGTATCGATCAAGTTTTGGCACCATTATCGAGGATTATAAATATTAGAAATTAAGTTATTTATTTATTTTATTTTAGTTATTTTTCTTTATTTACTTTTCATAATTTTAATTTATTTAGTAATCTAGTTAATTAGTTATTGATTTTTATTTATTTTTTATTTTAGTTAATTTCCTTTATTTATTTTTCAAAACTTTAATTTATTTATTTAGATATTTATTTTTAATATATATTTTTTAAGTTTGACATCTCCTTATTGCTATTAGAAATATAGTTAGCTATATTGCATGAGCAGAATCTGTAAAGGGAGAAATTTTTCCTTTTGATCTCAAAATTGAGCATATTCTAAAACTAGTGATGTTTCAAATACTATAAACAATTGGACAATTCATCGGGTTACTAACAGATGATCCTCATCTACATCTCAAAATATGTATTTAAGTTCTAGATTCATTTAAATTCAGTGGTGTGACTGAGGATGTATTTAGGGTTAGATTATTCACTTACTTTTTGTGAGATTGTGCTTGAGCTTGGTTAAACTCTTTGCCACCTGATTCCATCAAAACTTAGAATGATTTGGCAGAAAAATTCTTCATGAAGTACTTCCCACAAATAAAGAATGTCAAGCTTAGGAATGATATTACCTCAATCCAACACTATGAAGGAGAATCATTATATGTAGCATGGGAAAGATTCAAAGAATTGTGTCTTTACCATTGTATCTCATTGGATCCAAATCGACACTTTCTACAATGGTCTCAGTGGTGTCTTGTGTGTTTTGTATGGGAGATCATTTGTTTGATAATTGTCAAAATAATACCGAATTAGCATTCTTTGTGGGTAATGTGAACCAAAACAATAATCCATACTCAAACAAATATAACCTAAGATGGAGACAACATCCTAATAACTCTTGGAATAACAAAAATCAAGGTGGTAATCAATTCAACTATTAATCATTTCCACCACCAGTTCTTCAAAACCCACAACAATAACAAGTCCAAGACAAGAATACAACTACTGAGGACAATGCAAATGCTTTAATGGGGATGATGAAGGACTTCATCCAATTATTAAATACAAAAGTGTCCACTCAGGTGGATTCAATTCAAAATTTTGAGAACTGAATGGGGAAATTTGCCCAGGACATAAGTGAAAGGCCTCAAGATAACCTTCCAAGTGACACAATTATAAACCCAATAAGAGAAGGTAAAGAGTATTGCAATGTCATAGCCTTGAGGAGTAGTAAAACTCTAGGATAGGACTATGAGACTAAAAAGGATAAAGAGGAACTAAAACTTAACAAGGATAAGAAGGAACATGAAATTAACATTGATGATAAGGAATTAGTGGATAAAGAAAGCCACAAATTAGTGAATAAAGAGAGTAATGGAAAGGAAATAATTTAGCAAAAGAAAACAACCTCTACAAAACCACTATTCCTTTCCCTCAAAAACTACAAAAGCAAAATTCATAAACATAGTTTTCAATATTCCTAGAAGTCTTTGAGAAATTGCACATAAACATATCATTTGCAAATGCACTTGAATAAATGGTTTCTTATGCCAAATTTTTGAAGGACATCCTGTCTAAGAAAAGGAGGCTTGGAGATAATGAAACAATAACCTTGACTAGAGTTTGTAGTTCCATCCTTGCTATTAAACACCCCCAAAAATTGAAAGATCCTAGTATCTTTGACATCCCTTGCAGTATTGGGAACATCCATTTTGAGAAAGCACTATATGACTTAGGTTCAAGCATTAATCTTATGCCATTATCGATCTTCAAGAGATTAGGAGTTGGTAAAGCCAAACCTACTTTAGTAAATGATGTGCTAGTAAAAGTAAACAAGTTTACCTTTCCAGTAGATTTCATTGTACTATACATGGAAGAGGATGGTAACATTCCTATCATACTTGGTTATCCATTCTTAACAATCTAAAGAGCACTCATTGATGTAAAAAAATGTGAGCTTATAATGAGAGTGCGAGATGAACAAGTAATATTTAACGTTTCAAAGCATCTGAAACCTTAATAGTGATCATGCTAATGAATGTTGAATGATAAATGTTATTGATTGTGATGACAACTTTAAAAGAATCTGTTGACTTTCTCATACTTAAGACATTAACACATGATGCTATGGATAAGGACATAAACTCACTAGAAAACAACTCAACCTATTTTAACTTTGAAAGTATGGAATCAAAGGTTGATATTGTAAACTGTGTGAACTTTTTGGAGGACATGCCTCTCAAAGGTGTATAAAATATGTTCATGGAATATCTTGAGATAAGCTCAAGGCTCAAACCATCTATTGAAGGGCCACCAAGACCTCACACCTTTATCCTACCATCTCCTATCAAGTGGGAAAATGGAAGAGTCCAATAGAGAGGTGAAAAAGATGTTGGAAATACTTAAATTGGATGAGTTACAGTGAAGTGCTTATAAGAATTCCAAAATGTACAAAAGGAAAACAAAAATATGGCATGATAAGAAAATTGAGCAACATGTTTTTAAAGAGGAAAATAAAGTATTATTGAATAAATCAAGACTCAAACTATTTTTGGGCAAACTTAAAAGTAGATGGACACAAAGAGATGTACCTTAGGACTTGATATGACCATCTAGTCAAGGATATTAAATGTGACGCTAGTTGAGAGGTAAACCAATGTTATTTGACTTATATTTTTATTGTTCTTGTTGTGTATATGGATTAAAGTGGAGAGTAATGACGTAACAAGATTGAGCTTTGATGAGACAAGATCAACAATGCAATGTCGATCTTGAAGATACTTTTATTTTATATTTGTAAAACTTTCACAAGTGTAGAAATCATTTTATAGAAAATGACAAGTATACTCTCAAGGTCGATCTAAGGAAGGAATATATATGGTTTTTAATTTATTCTTCAAACTATTTTAAAAAAAAAATCCTAAATATCCTGTCACGATATTTTGGTTTGTGTTTCCTAATCTATTAACATAAAATAAACATAGATATGGATTCAATAAACAATCATGCAAATTTTTATCATTCATAACAATGGAGTATTTAAGGATATAATAATTAATTTAATTATTTTTTCTCATATTATTTAGGTTATTAAAGATATAAATTGATATTTGTTGATTTTCTCTTTTTTGTATGAAAGTGTTCAAATTAAATCTAAGAATTTAATTATCCAAGTACTAACTTTCAAGTTTAAAAACCATTATTGAAAATATGTCATCAATACATCTTCAAATAATAGTTCTCATAAAAAACATTTAAAATAGAGCTTCACTCAAACTACCGAGCGATTGTACCAACAAATAAAAGAGCACAACTCTAAATCAGACCAGATAATTAAACCTTAAAATCTAATATTTAGATTTAAGTTTGTAATGAAAAATAATATATTTTTCTCTAAACATCTATAATATAAAATCTTGAATAAAAACAAAATCAATTTATTTATAGAGATGTTATACATATTTAATATTTCAAAAATTGATTTTGGACACATTTGGACAGGCTGGCATGCGTGTAGGGCACGCAAATTGTAATAGACTAGCGTTTGGCACGTGTGAGACATGGTACAGGTGTTTGCTAGCCCATATGGAAATTGGAGTGGTGTATGCTAGCCATGCGCGTGCATACGCTACTATGCATGGGACTCGGTGAGTATGGGCAGCTACGTGTGGGATTTTAGCATTTTTGACATTTTTGACCATTTTGACCCATTTTGTCCAATTTTTCCATATTCTTTTACTTTTACTCAATTCTTTTCTCAAAATATTTGTGATGTATTACCTCTAGTATTTTTCTTCAAGTCTTTAATTTATTTTTGAACGAAGATACCTGAAAAACAATCAAAATACCCGTGATTTCGAAAAGATAAATTTATATAAAAATATGATAAAATCATACAAATATTAATCTATTTAATCAATTAAATTATATTAAATCATGGTAATTTTAGTGCTTTTTAAGCACTCATTACAACTCCAACCAACTTCTTGCTAGTCCTTTAGCAAGAGAAGTGATAAAAACTAAAAATTAAACCATCCAAAATCACTTTCGTGGATTGAAACGGTTCCATTTAGCATATACAACAAGCCTTTAAATCCCTAGGTTGCCCTAGTGGACGAGTTTAAGTCTTGTGAGGGTTTTCAGTAATGATACCCACAAACATTGAAAAAATGAAAACAAAATAAAATAAGAAGTTAACTAAAATTTAAAATAAATTAAAAAAACTAAAATAAAATAAAGAAATGAAATGAAATAAAAAAATATATCATGCTTATAATCTCTTTTAAATTTCATAATTAAAATCTTAAGCATAAATTATTTTCAACTTCATAAATAGTCATAGTTTATAATAATAATTAGTTGAAAATCATTTTCATACTTCATTTAAAAAATGTTTCAATTTAAATTTACCTAGTTTCAATATTAGAAATTCGAATTCGCTTCAACTCTATTCCTCACAAGTCAATACTCTCAAAAACAGTCAATCCTATGAGTTCAAATACTCATACTAATTTATGTGCTGAAGATTTGATGTAAAGAAATGAACTAATATATTCGCATATGTATAAAGAAGAAAGGCTCAAAGTTTTCTTTTAACGTTGATCTCATGAAAGGAATCAAATGCAAGGATGTCTAAAATATTATACATTACTTTCATGCATCAATCAAACTTATCAAATAAAATTATCAAGTAATATGCCTTTTAGAAAATGTAGTAGAATGCAATGACTTCTTAGGGATCACTTCATATATTTTCTTTTGCATTAAACCATTTCTCACAACTGTTTAAGCTTTTTGGATCATATTATATAGATTATACTATTCATTCTCCTCTCTTTCTTTCTATTTTTTTATTTCTCTTATATTCTTTTTTATAAGAGAATCCATTTTTTAGAGAATGGACCCATGTAATGGTAAGATAATTTTTTAATGTATGGCTTTTCTATTCGTATTTGTATAGGTAACTCTAGATTTATCTCTTTTTTAATAGTAGTCATGCATGAATGAAGAAAAACATATACTATCAATTTCTACTTAAATCATTTAATCTAAGAAAATGAAAAATAGATATTTAACACTTCATTAAGATGTAAAAATCTAAACATTCAATGCTATGTCCTATAGGGATCATCTAATAATGCTGAAAAAGTAAGAAAAGTGTTTAGAGTAGAAAAAAATAGTATTTATCATTCAGAATAAAAGGATAATGGGCTCAAAATATTTCTCACAAGGATAGTCTCTACTATTTGATTCCTAAACACCGATATTGGGTTTAATATAATTTCCACCCCTTATCAAGAAATACTAGTCATGACAAAAACTAACTAATTACCATATACTCCATGATTTTATTTCAAAAATTAATCTAAGAGTACAAAAGATTTAACTATTTACTTAAATTTGATTTAAAGAAGTGATAAAGTTTTGTGAATGTTTTTATAAAAACTAATCCTAAATTCTAAAAATTACTAAACCACATAAATAAAATCAAACACAATAAAAATAAAAATGTGAACATAAATTTTTTTAAATTGTTAAAATTATTGAAATTAAGCATGGTGACTTTTCACCATCCCCAACCTAGAACTTACATTGTTCTTAATGTAATAATTATAAATTAAAGATAAAAATAAAAGAGAAGAAAAGTTACCTATTTCTTGAGAATGTGCAAGTAGTGATGGAGAAATGTAGGTGCATCTATCATGTTCATCATTAAAGTTCACACAGACAGATTGTAGTGAACTTCAATTCTAAAATTATTCACATGCAATTAAATGAAAATAAAAAAAGAAATTAAGTAAATAAAACAAATTAAAGAAATAAAAGAAAATTACCTAAAATGATGGGTTGTCTCACATCTAGCGCTTGGTTTAACGTTTTAGTAAGACATAACTTGGAGGATTTCATTTTAAGTAAACTCAATATCCCCACATCATTGAGTCAATAAAACCTATGGATAGGACATGTTTGTCTACCTATACCTTTTAAGTCACCCTATGAATTTTCAAAATTTTATTTATTGAAAACTAGGAATATGATTGTGTGTTTTAGATAACTCATTTCCAGGTGCAAGTCAAATAACTAAGGCATCAAAATACAATTTTACCTAGATCTAACACAACAACTACCTCATTTTATCACAGATTGTAAAAAACTTTTAAAAAATTTGGAGGTGGCTTTTGCAATTTTTTATTTTTTTATTATAATCTTTAAGTTAAATAACATAATCAGTATTAACCAAGAGTACTCTCACGAAATAATAGTGGGGAAAAGCCTTCTTAAAAACCATCCTCCTAGATAAAATAACATTTCCAAGAAACACTAGTGGCACAAAGGCTTCCAATAACAAGTCTCCTAGACAGAACTTCTTTAGATCTTTACTTTTCATGCTATTAAAATCTAAGTTAATTAAGTTAAGTGAAAATCTAAGTTAATTAATTTAATAAATTAAGTTTTTTTACATTAAAAGTGGAAGTTAAAATTTAATTAATTTTATTTTTAAATTGTTTTTAAAAAATAAATTAAAAATTAAAAGTTAAACTTTTTTTGTAATTTTGTAATTACTTTTTTTTTACTTTTTATTTTTTTAATTCAAAATAAATAAAAAAATTACAATTATTTAACACAAAAAGTTTTAAAATTTTTGATAAATAATTTAAAAACGCTATTTATTCCTCCCCGTCAACAGTGCCAAAAACTTGATGAGACAAGATCGACAATGCAATGCTGATTTTGTAGATACTTTTGTTTTATATTTGTAGAGCTCTCGCAAGTGTATGAATCATTTTTGTAGAAAATGATAAGTATACTCCCAAGGTCGATCTAAGGAAAGAATATATGTGGTTTTTAATTTATTCTTCAAACTTTTAAAAACAAAATTAAATCTTAAACATCCTGTCACAATATTTTGGTTTGTGTTTCCTAATCTAATGACATTAAAATAAACATAGATATGGATTCAATAAAAAAATCATGCAAATTTTTATCATTCATAACAATGGAGTATTTAAGGATATAATAATTAAGTTAATTATGTTTGCTCATATTATTTAGGCTATTAAAGATATAAGTTGATATTTATTGATTTTCTCTTTTTGGTATGAAAGTGTCCTTGGGGAGGGTAAATTATTTTGCTTAATATAAATTAACTAGTATCCTAAGGTGTGGCCTATTAATTAATTAAGTATTGAATTTCAGTTTTATTTCTAAGAAAATAGCAAAACATCTAATCACAACTTTAGACGAAATTAGTTAATTAGACTTTATTCAAGGTGTCTAAATTAAACTTAAGAATTTAATTATCCAAGTACTAACTTTCAAGTTTTAAAATTATTAGTGAAAATATGTTGTCAATACATCTTCGAATAATATTTCTTATAAAAAAACTTTTGAAACGGAGCTTCACTTTAAATATTGGGGGAATGTACCAACAAGTAAAAAAGCACTACTCTAAATTAGACCGGATAATTAAACCTTTAAATCTAATTTTCATATTTAAGTTTGTAATGAAAAGTGTATTTCTCTCTAACATTCTTAATATAAAATCTTGAATAATAACAAAATAAATTTATTTTATAGAGATGTTTTACCTATTTAATATTTCGCAAGCATAAAAACGTTATCATTTTTAAAAATATCTTACCCTGTTAAATTTAATCATAAACAGATTAAATATAACATATAAGAATAAAACATAAAAAATGGCTATAAAGAATCCATTAAAATTACATCTTAAGAGAATCTTTACAACAATTTGATGATAATTTTGTTGCTTATAAAACCTCCAAATAGATTTACATTTTTGCTTATTGAATCAAAAAGTAGAAATCTATAAAAACATATCTAGTTCTTCTCAAAAATAGAAGATCTTTAAAACTAAAAAACTAAAAATAAAAAAGAAGACTTTCTAGAGAAAGAAAGATAGAAAGAGAAAGAGTAGAGAAAATTGTGTATTTTACAGTGGGGGGAGAGGGTCCTTTTATAGGTGAGGAAAAAGGCCAAAAAAAGGTAGGAAAATATGTCAAAAATTGATTTTGGATGCGTTTGTATAGGTTAGCACGTGTGTGGGGTGTGGGCATGTGCTAGCATGTGCAAAAATCGGTGCAACGTGTGCTTGGTGTGTACAGTGCGTGTGTTGGCTATGTGCACTAGATACGTATGTGTTAGGAGTAAGTTGGCATGTGTTGGGTATGCATGCACGTGCGCACTCTATTGCCCATGGGACTCAGCGCGGATGTGCAACTACATGTGGGATTTCGACCTTTTTGACATTTTTGAGCCATTTTGTCCAATTTTTCCATCTTTTTTTACTTTTCCTCATTTATTTTCTCAATATATTTGTAATGTATTGCCTCCAGTATTTTTCTTTGAGTCTTTAAGTTATTTTTGAATGAAAATACCTAAAAACAATAAAAATACCCATTATTCTGAAAAGAAAAATTTATATAAAATATGATAAAATTATACAAAGAATAATCTATTTAATAAATTAAAGTACATTAAATCATGGTAATTTTAGTGCTTTTTAAGCACTCATCAAGCATTTTGAAGATAGATGTGGTGTGCCAAGACTACGGGAGTTTTCTTTCCTTTTTTACTTTTTCATATTTATATGTGCACTTGGGACATGGTGCAATTTAATTTTGTGGGAGGGAACTTCATTCTCTACTTTAGTATTTAGCATGCATTTTATATTTTTAAGGAATTGTTTTTTATTTTTTGGATGTTTTTACTCATGATTTAGATAGAAATTGATAAGTATATGGAAACTAAATGCATGTATGCTTGATACGAAACATATCAACTCAATGATAAAAATTGGTTGTCATGACTAGGATAAGGAATGAGACATGCTAGTTAAGACACTTAAATTAATCATGTGATATGCTTGCTAGTTTTGTTTGGATTGATTCAAGTTTTTATGCTTATGTTCATGATTGATTTTGGTGTTCTTATTGAGAGAAAATTTATGGTGAGTTGTGCAAGTTGATGAGATCTACTAAATTTAAAATCTATTTTGATCATCCCTTAAGGTGAAATTGTAAATAACATTTAGCAACAGAAATGATTTAGGCCTTATTTGGATCAATTGAGCCTTTAAAGCTGACCATTTTTAATATATTTAGGCACCCATTTAAGCCTAACAAAGAACCTCTCATATCTTTATTAAGCCACATCTTTTGCTTAACCAATAAGTGTTACCTTTACCCTTTCACCTTTATCTTGTATGAAAAAAATGCAATCATGTTAATGTTATAGAGTGAGGTAAAATTGAATGCATCCTATATTAAAAAGTTACAACACAATTATCCCTCTAAAGAAAAAGAAAATAAAATTGAAAATAAGTTAAGTAAAAGCTTATTTGCAATTAAAAAGTGCATGATGAACAAAAAGAAAGTTAAGGTGTGGAAAGAGCCTAAATGTTTTCATTTATCAACCCCCACCTAAGCCTTACATTACAATCATGTAAAGTCCTTATTGATCTTTAGTTAAGTGCGTATTTATATTAGTGGAGAGGGAAGTGAAAAATAGACTTATGAGTCTTGTTCTAAGATTGAATTTATTAGCATGCTCATATAAGTTGATTTCATGAATGCATTGGATGATATCATGTACAACACACACACAAATCAATTCGTCAACAACCTTGCATATCCTTGTATTGATAGAACGTTGATTTATAAATATGTGAGCCTCCTTGTCATAAAAATGTATGACTTTTGAGGGATAGTTTTCACTAAATATGCATGTATTAATAGATATATATTTATGAATATATTGCCCACATATGCTGAGAGAGTGAATCATGCAGCATCGCATGTTCCTAGTGATGTAGCACCATGCCACATGTTAGCACGATGTTCATTCTGAGTTGGTCGTGTGGTCAAAGGTCTTTCCACAAGTCGTAAATCAATTCGTGCATTCCTGCCACCATCATGACATGCCATCCATAACTACAAATCATGTAGCACTATGTTTCATTGACTCAGCATGCATTGAACATACCAATCCTTCCATACCATGCGTCATGCAGTGATTTGCCTTGTAAAACCCATATGCCACATGTCATGCTAACTTGTCTCATGCTATTAATTTTCTCCTTTTTCATCTCAACCTGTGTTCAGCTTATCTGATGGTCCAGATTCCACTTGAGTCTAATTTAATCTAATTTCCACGTAAACTTTAATGAATTGAAATTAACATAATTTTTATCAATTTTTGGAGCCAAGAAGAGAGAAAAACACAAGAAATTCAAAAAGAGATACAATTTTGTTGGAGATTTAAAAGGAGATTGGTACTAATATTCGAGAGATTGGTTGTATTTCTTCTTCTTCTCTTTTCTTTATCAATTTTTATGTCGTTCTTTATGAAAAATATAAGGTTTATGAACAAAATTATGTCTAGTTAATTTATTAATCTAGGGGCCTTATGAACCCAATTTTCAACATGTGATGATCTAGTATTTTACCCTAAGTATGATTTCAATTTAATTATATTATTTAATATGATTTTTATGCTATTAATTATTTGGCCAATGATTAATTTATAGAGGCAATTAAATAGATTTGGGAGAATTGTTTAAGTATTTATCTTGATTAAATAACATGCATAGTTTTTAGGCATAGATCGATGTATGATTCTTGTATATGTGATCCATAATTGATGAACTTTATGAGTAGTATGCAATTTAATTGATATGAGAGTGCGATTAGGTTAATTACTATATGATGTGTAGTTTACTTGAGAGAGGACTACATACTAGGTTAGATTCAATTGATCATGTAATTGGTTGATAATTATATTGGGGATTTTAACGATTCACATGTTTAGAAAATTGGGGGAGATTAAGTATTCCTAGATATTTTCTCATATATCTTCTTAGCTGCCAAATCTAATTTAATTAATTTTTTCTCTTTAATTTTAGTTCTTTATTTTTCTTTCTTAAAACATAAAAACACAAAAAAAGATTGAGTTTTAATTTTTTTAGTTTTAAAAATTAGTTTCTAATAACATAATCTCCGTGTAAATGATATTTTCTTATCTTTATATTATTTTTTATGATACGTATATTTGTGTATTCATTGTACACAATTCATGTCCAATCAACACCAACATGATTCAAATCAAAGTAAACAATTACTCCTAAAGTATAGGAGTCTATCATCAGGATTAGATCACCAATCTGCATTCGAGAAACCATGAACGTAAAGCTAAGGGGATGGTTTAAACACTAGGCCATGAGTTGAAGTACCACAAAAATACTTGAGAATTCTTTTGATATCAAGCTAGTGTGGAACTAAAAGATATGCCATGAATTTACATACCTTATTTACTACATAAGTGAGATCAAGCATGGTGATAACGCTATATTGCAAAGCCTCAATGACACTCCTGTAATTTTAGGGTTGTCATATGCTTCACCAACACCAACTAAAGAGTAAAATTAATTGTCAAAGCTAGGTGTTGCTATGGGTTTTTATTGAGTCATATGGGTTTTAATATATATATATATATGTATTATTTGAGTAAGCATACAATCACCATTAGCTTATGGACCTTGATATTCAAAAAAAAGTTGAGAACCCCTAGATATTTCTATGTAATTTTTTATGCAAAGTAGACACAAGCTCTTTGATCTCAACATCATTGCTCCCAGTGACTAATGTCATTAATGTTGACAAGCAAGTAAACTATAGAGTGGGAGTAGAATTTATAAAAAAGAGAATTAACAGTTGTGGATTTAACAAACTTCATATGAAGCAACGTCTTTGGAGTTATGTCAAAGTAGGCTTAAAAAGCGTGTTTGAGCCCATAAATTACCTTTTATAGCTTACACATATATTTAGGAAATTGGTGATGTTCAAAACCTTATGGTTGCTTCATGTAAACCTCCTCACTTAATGCACCCTTTAGGAATGCATTATTGATATCTAGATAATGCATAGTCCAATCCTTAGTGTGTGCAAATTTTAATACTACTCTAATTGTTACTTATTTAACAATTGGACTAAAGGTTTGAGTAAATCAAAACTTGGTCTCAAATCATATCCTTTGGTCACTACCCTAGATTTTCTCTAATCAAGAGTACCATCAACCAACTTTTGAACTTTAAAAATTCATTTATTGCCTAATATTTTTTTGTCCAATGGTGCAGGAACTAATGTCCATGTTTTAATTTTTTTTATAAGAGAATAAAATTTAAGTTGCATTGAATTTTTTCAAAGTGGATCAAGCAAAACTTACTTAACAGATGCAAGCATAGTAAGTTAGGCATCTATTTGTATACTTAGATAGATTTTGGTTTAAAAATCCCAAATTTGGAATGTGTGACCGTGGTATGAGTATTTATGTCTGTGACATGGTGAGTATTAGGTAAAACATTAGGATTAGGAGGTTCAAAAGGATGAGTTGAAGATGACCAAATTAAAGGACTATTATGGGACAAATTAGTAGAAGATAGAGATGGAATAGCAGATGAGATTGGTAGACGAATGTTAGTGATAGGAACCAGAGGTAAAGATGATGTATAAAATTTGTGTAGATGAATGATATGGAATGTTGTATGTTGAGGAAAAGTATGAGCATGAGGAGTATGATTATGTTTGCTATTTAAAAAGGAAAACTGTTATTCATAAAAGATCACATCTCGATTGATATAAAATTTACCCTTAATGGTAAGAGACTTGTATCATTTATGACATGGACTATACCTAAGAAAAATGCAAGGAATAGATTTAGGAAAAAGCTTGCTAGCATTGTAAAGCATTACACACGGAAAACAAAGACATCCAAAGACATGAAGGAAAAAGTAATCTAGTTTATTAGAAAAAAAAAAGACCTCAAATAGGGACTTATCTTTCAACATTGATATTGGTAAACTATTGATGATGTAGGTGCTTGTAAAGAAAGCCTCATCCCAATACTCATTAGGTAAATAAAAGTGATGAAGCATAGCCATATCGAGCTTACTGATATTTTTATGCTTATTCTCAGGAAGACCATTTTGTTCATGTGAATGTGAACACAAAGTATGATAAATTATACCACCCAAGATAAGCATGGAAGTGAGCCCTTGAAAATCATCCCATAATCACTTTGAAGAATTTTTATTTTATGTCCTAACTAAAGTTCAACTTGTGATTTAAACTACTTGAATGCTTGTAAAACTATACTTTTAGATTTGAGAAAGTAAATCTACTAAACTCATCAATAAAATGAACATAGTATTGAAAACGATTTTTTGAAACAAGTACAACAACCTATACTTTAGAATGTACAACTTGTAGAAGTACATGAGCATAACTAGTTCTAGTTTGATAGAGTTGTTTATGTCTCTTACTGGTTTAATAAGCAAAACATAGTAAATTATTGTTACTACTAGAAGGAAAGGAAATAAAATTTTGTTATAAAGATATCTTGACCACTGGTAAAGAAGCATGGCAAATGCAAAATAGCTAAGGATGTCACTATCATTACCATATGAGCAGAAGGTGACTTATGAGAAGACGAACTAGGTTGTGTTGTAGGCTAGAGATTTGATGATTTATCAAGAATCAAGTTAAAAGCATAAAGGCATATGTTCAATTTACCTTTAAGTAGAGCTTCATCATGAATTCTACCTTTAAGTAGAACTACTCTAATGTATAAAGAAGTGTTACACACCAATGTTTTTCAAAATCTCAAACTTGTAGGAGATGGGCCTAAAAGTCATTTATACTCTTCAACATTCTCCCTCGAGTGTGAGCTACTTTTTCTTTGTAAAGGCCTATTATTTGAACTTTCCTCAAGAGTGGGTTTCCTTAATATTTTGTAAGGCCCATCAGAGTTGGAAATTTTAATTCATTTTAGAGGTTGTCACAGGGATTCGATCCCAAGACCTTATTGCTATGATACCATAAGAATTTAATTGAAGACATTATAAAGGTGATATGTATAGAAGAAACACAATGGAAACAAGGAAGAAGAAGAAGCTAATAGATAGGAAGAAGATGGAAAAAAAATTCAGTGATATGGAGAATTCCTCTTTTATTCAAAGTGTAGAGTTTATATGTACATTGCTTACATTTATTTACCAATAAACATTGTATTATTATTAACTAATTTTATTACCATTTTAACAAGTAAAAGATAGTATTACAAACTATTAAGCTATCTAAATTGTAATCATTATACTACAGTTTTTTTAATTGAAATCTTAACAAACTAAGCTCTAATGCACTTGCTACGTATAGAACCATGTGAGCCTTGTTCTTGCATTATTTTTCTTGAACCTTGCAAGCTTTGCAATTTCGTAATTGGTTTGCACCATATGAGCTGCATCATCAACACTTATCATGTGAGCTACATAATGACTCAACAATTGCAGTAGCTTAGGAATCATCATTAAGTTTCTCAATGCTCGGCTTAACTCCAATATCATGTCCTCCTATATAGGAATATATTTAGATATAATCTTGATTGTACTAACAACACATGAGATCATCCAAACATAGTAATATGACATGGTAAACTCATATAGGATTAATGCTTATGTGATAACATCCATAGGTTGCTTCAATATTCTAAACATTCATGATTTATTATAATAATAAGTTGAAAATCAATTTCCATATTCAAATAAAAAATGTATCAATATAAAATTTATCCAATCTCAGTGTAAGGAATTCTAATTTATTTCAACTCTAGCCTCACAAGGCATACTTTCAATAACACTGATCCTATCGGTTCAATCATTGATTCAAATGTATATGCGAAAGAGTTTATATATGAAAATGAACTAATGGTTCACATATGTTTAAAGAAGAAAATGCTCAAAAAAATTTCATCATATTGATCTCATGAATGGAATTAAATGAAAGGATTCATAAAGAAATCATATATTATTTTCATACATCAATCAAATTCATCAAATAAAAAAATATCAAGTAATATACCTTTTAGGAGATGAAGAAAATGCAATGACTTCTTGGGAATCATAGAAACTTCTCCCCCTTTTTGACACTGAAAGTTAAAGAAACATCCTGATATGAGACAGAAATGTAAGCATGAAATCAAAGAGGAGAACAATTAGGCAAGTTCAAAGAACAATAGTGTCCTTAGATTAAATAATGCAGTTAACATAAACATTCACAAGACTAACAATCCATTATGCATTCAAGTAAGAGTATAACTAAAAATTTGATTTCATGCTTAGTATGTGCTATGCTAAAATTGTTTACTATATATATGCCATCAAGAAATTCTTATGTGAACCAAGCAAATAGAGATGTAGAATCAAGTTGAACCAAACTTCATAAGTCTACATTTAACCTCTCTCTCTACTAATGTAGGTCCCAACAAGAAGAAATCAAAAGATCTTTCAAATCTTGTAATGAAAGGTTGAGTTTTGGGTATATGAGAAGAGACATATATGGTAAGTGAGTGATTAATATTTGGTTTTTCTATTTGTATTTGCATAGGTAATCCTAGATATCTCCTTTTTAATCTAAGCAAATGAAAAATAAATATATAACACTTCATTAAGATGTAAAAATCCAAACATTCAATGCTAAGTCCTATAGAGATCATCTAATAATGCTGAAAAAAATAAGAAAAATGTTTAGAGTAGAAAACATAATATTTATCACTCAGAATAATGAATAATAAGTTCAAAATATTTCTCACAAGGGTAGTCTTCACTATTTGATTCTAAACACCAATTTTGAGTTTAATATAATTTTCACACCTTATCAAGAAATACTAGTCATGATAAAAACTAACTAATTGTCATATACTTCATCATATGTTTTCAAAAATTAAATAAATAAATAAATATGACCTAAAATGATGAGCTGACTCTCATCTAGTATTTAGTTTAACATCTTAGCAAGACGTAACTTGGGGGATTTTATTTTAAGTAAACTCAATATCCCTACATCATTGAGTCAATCGAACCTATAGGTAGGACAAATTTATCAACCTATACTTTTTAAGTCATGCCTTATGGATTTTCAAAATTTTATTTACTTAAAACTAGGGACATGATAGTAGGTTTTAAATAAACCACTTCTAAGTGCAAGTCAAATAACTAAGACATCAAAATATATTTGTACCTAAATCTAATAAAGCAACTACCTCCCTTTATCATAGATTGTAATTAAAAACTTTAAAATTTTGGAAATAACTTCAGAATTGTTTTTACTAATCTAACACCAAGTATTAAAATAAATACTAAAAAATTAAAATTAAAATTAAGTAAAAGAAACAAACAAAATCAAATAATAAAAGAAAAATAAACAAATAAAAGAAAGAAAATAAATAAAGTTAGTAAAATAAAGAAAAAGAATAATAAAATAATTATACAGACTTTACAATATATATAATACAAATAATTTTTATACAAATTTTGATACATATAATTATACATACTTAACTATACATATTTATAATACAAACACATTTTTTACAAATAAATATACATGATTAAATTATACATAATAAATATTTATAATACATTCTATCTAATATATAATACAAACATATTTTTATACAAATACATAAATATGATTAAATTATACAAAATATAACACACTATTTAATATATAATACAAACACATTTTTATACATGTTATATCATACAATATTTACAAGTTAGTACAAAAAAATACTATCTAAAGAAGTTAATCATTGTTAAGTTAATAATTAAAAGCTAAGTTAATAATTAAAAGCTAAGTTAAAAATTAAGTGAATATTTGTTTTATTAAAATTGGGAGACATATCAGTGAAGGAAAATAGATTGAAAATATTATTGCTAGTCTTCTTAACCATTTCCATGCAAAGGTCTCGATTATTGAATCTATGTAAAAGTTGGGAGAACTCAATGTCACTAAGTTGGTAAGTGACCTCTAAGTGTTTGAACTTCATCATGTCCTCCCCAAATAAAGTCAAATGGCTACAAGTAAAGGAAAGAGTGTTGCACTCAAAAGTACTAAGGATAGTGGTTCTAGTAGAGAAGTACATATAGCGGTTGTCAGTGATGAAAGTTCAAGTCCTAATGAAGAAGAAATGACTTTGTTAGCCAAAAAGTTTACCAAATTCTTCGGAAGTAAGAAGATCTCTTCTGGTGGAGTCAAAAGAGATATCTTGAGTAAAAGAGACTCGAGATCAATGAAGAATGATGATAACTCTAAGGATGAATTGGAAAAACAACATGGAAAGAGCCATGTTAGTAAAATCAAGTGCTTCGAGTATAGAAAGCCTAGTCACATTGCTACAAACTACTTTTCTAAGTAAAAATTCACAAGAATATGTGCTATGAAGGCTGAGGTTACTGTTTTAGATAGCATCAGCAGTACTGATGGGGATGATACTAACTCCATAGCCTATATGGCTTCAATAATTGTTAAAGATCCTCCCACTACACCCTTATGGGGCCATGATGTTATTAGAGATGATAATGATGATCAAGATAAGCTGCTAGACACGTATAATGAGCCCTTGAGAGAGCACATTAAATCTGAAAATGCAAGAAAAAAGAGCTAGAAATCCCTGAAGAAAGAGAGTGTGAGTTGATGAGCTGAAGGCCACTTTTGAGGAAAAAAAAGTCCTCGATCAACAACGATCAAGGTGATCTCACAAACATGTGTGACTATATAGAAAAGAGTTTCTAATTTCCAAAAGAACCCTAATGCAAATCTCTCTAAGTTGAAGAATGTTGGTGATATTCATGACAAAAGCATCCAAATGTAATTTTAGTTTTTAGGTGAGTCTTTCAAGAATATTTTTCAAGCGAAAGAAAATATTGAGCTCCAACGAACACATCTTAGGTATATATATGTTATTATGCACATTAAATTTCAATTAGACATATAAGAATATTTTGTATATAATTTGCTCGATCGATCGAAACATGTATAGATTAATCTATGTGAGTAAATCAATCGAGAATTGATCTACCCTGATTAAAAAGTCTCTGAATTAATTTTTAATTGAGTTAGATAGGTCAAGGTATTAATGTTCGATCAATCGAGCACTAGATCAATCAAAAATTGAGCAGATCGATCTACCTGTTTCATAACTTATTTTTTATTACGATTTCTTAGATGGATCAACCTTTTTAGCTCAATCGATCGAGCGATCAAGTTTTAAAATTTAACCTAATTTTTACTCAAGTTAAATATTTCAATTAGTATTTTTCCCTATTATTTATCGATCTATGAAGTGTTTAATGAACATAATTGTAATTGGACATTAACCTATCATTAGGGCTTCAATCTTTCCTATATAAAGAACCTAATGCTCCACATTTTATTCAATCACAATTGAATCAACTTTTGCATTCTAAGCTTTCTCTCTAGTTCTATTTTGTAAAAACTATTCTGGTGGATTTTTTTCATTAGTTAATTTATCAAACATTTTATGGTTATGTTTGATTGATTAACAAGCCTACAATATTTGAGTTATTGTACTGAAACATTTTTTCTAGTGTTACTAGTAATTTTAATTTATCTATTATTCTATTAAATTATTTAGCTAGGGTTTTTTATTGTTTAATCCACTCTAGGAGACACTTATCACTTGTGGTATTGTGCTAACTATTTAAGTGCTAGTTGAACGGATTCGATAACTCATGTGACTCGAGTTTATCGAAACGTTAGTCCCGATCCAAACACCTTACTTGTGGAGACTATGAAAGAAAGCGAAGATTTGTAAAGAGATTACTTGAGGGAATTATATTGGTGGGTAGTTTGGGTCCTAACCTTGTAATCGAATATTATTTTCATAGTGGATAGTTAGGTGGTCTGTGGACCGATGATTTTTCTCTTAGATAATTGTTGTAACCTAAGTTGTTTTCACCTAAAAATCTCTTGTGTTATTTTATTTTTCTGCATTATTTTATTTACACTTGATTGTATGTATGCTTGTTTGCAAAAATTATAATTTTTCATATTTTCACTAATTATCTATTCACCCTCTATAATTAACTAGATCTGTAACTAAGTAAACTTTCAAAGAGTCTTGATGATAAATTGAAGATTTTTGAGACGTGCAAAATGACTCATCTTTATTATAATTCTTATCATTTTTCTAATAAGGCTATCGAAGTTAATCACCTAAAGAAGCAGGTGATAGTTCTCATAAGTGAGAAAAAATATTTGGCGACAAGAGACTAAATGAGATCATCAACAACACCAAGTCTTTTGATGGTAAGAGAGGAATTGGGTTTGAAGAAAACGTATCTACATTTACGGGTGTACTTGTTGGACAAGGGCATTTTGATAATTCCTTAAATTGAAATGATTTATGGAATAAATACACATATTTAATCTAATTAAAAATGGACACTCAAATGGAGATTGGGATCTCTATGTGGTGTGGTGCATGGCAAAAGGAGTGTGGAAATATAATTTCTAACAACACATAAGTTGTTTGTGTGTAAAACTCCTTAATTTGAATGGAATTAAGAGTTGTATTCCTAATCAACCAGTGATTGCTAAAATTATCCAACCCTTATATATAATACACTATGTAAGCACCATTTATAAGAGAAGGAAAATACACTGAAGTGAGAGACAACAAACTTATGAAAAAAAATTGTGTGACAAAAATATTTCAAATTAATTTCATAGGTGACGCCATATCGATATTTGGAGAACGATCGAATTTTTCTTGGGCCTGATTCACAAGAATGCTTATATGTTCTATTTGTACATCATTGGGAGTAAGACTTAGTAGATTGTGGTTTGGATACCGCAGTCTAACTATATGTCAATATTTACTTATCTTATAGTAAATGAAATTATTAATATCATAAGTTTTCAAAAGTTAAATTTTTTTTGTTTATCTACTTATGTCAATGGCTTTTGCTATAACAATAAAAATAAGATTTTATTGTATAAAAACAATTTTAAAACAAACACAAAGTATCTCTTTGTATGGAGAATATGGGTTCCTAATTCTTGTGGATATAAAGTGATATCTCCTTCAACTCTAGAATCCAAGATGGAAGGAAGGTTACGGTCCAGTTTTATAGAATTTGAAGCTGATATTATCTTGAAATTGCCTCTCAATGGATTGCATCATATTGATAAACTCATTTAGGTTGGTAGCCCAAATGGCACTTTCTCCGTCATAGCTAGTTACTGGCTAGTTGAGGATTGGATATTTGGTTATCAAAACAGGCCAAGGACTATGGAGTCTCTTCTAGCACAAGTGAAAGCGTTAAATGGTGGAACTGGGTTTGTTCATTATCTGTTCATGACAAGATCAAGATGCTAATATGGAGAGCTTGTAGAGGAATCCTTCCAAATAGTGCTAACCTTTTTCCTTAAGAAGGCAACTGTGTCCCCTAGGTGTGTGCTATGCAATGCTAACTTTGATGATACTATGCATGCCTAATGAATGGAAGTTGTCTTCTTTTGAATCTCTTTTGAGGGTGAATTTTACTGATCTAACTCATAGTATAACCTTGACATGTTGTATGGAAGAATTGATATTCTTAACTATATCTGTTGCAGTATTTGGCACAACAGGAATCAATTACTTCATGAGAAACAAGGAAGGAGTGAAAGTGACATCCTTGATTAAGTGATAATGTTGGAAGAGGAATACAGAAGGAATAATGCTATTAGCTATAAAGAGGAACAATGCTAGAGATAAAAGACCAGAGAGGGGATTCATCAAGCTCAATACAGGTTCTGCTCTTAATGAGATGGGGAGAGTGACGGGTATTGTGGTGTTAGCTAGAGATTACAAGGGAAAAGCCATTGCTATTAAAGCTTTCCCAATGAAGCCTTTATTGACCCCATTCTGTTTAGAGTTGCAGGCACTTTTACAGCATGTAAACTAGTCGCTGCATTGCAATTGGGTGTGGTGGTGATCGAAACTGATTGTCAACAAGCTGCTTGGGTAATTTTCAGTGAGGATGCTACTATGCTCCTGAAGGTGTGTTGTGGATGATATGAAGGAATTTTTGGTTTCTTTGAACCTCTCTTTGCAGTATGGGAGCAAGGAAGCTAACAAGGTTGCCAATAAGTGGAAAGATTTACTAATATAAGTACAAATGTTGAGTTTTGGAGACTGGATCTTCTTTTTTGGTTGCAGGAGCTCTTAGATAAAGATGTAATCATTTAAGCTGTTTTATACCATGAGATTTGTATATTTTAATTAAAAAAAAAGGAAAGAAAGAAAAGAAAGAAGCCAATATATCAACTTTTTTCAATATTAATGAACAATTTTTTCTAAGGAAAAATGCTAAAAATAAATATATTTGTTCTTATTTATTCAGAATATGATTTATATTGTGCTGACAAAATAATTTTAAAAAATATAAAAATGATTTACTTTTTTGTATAATAATGCTAGTTGGCTCACATAAGTGTTTGTGTGTAAAAATTTTTGTTTCTGAACTTTCTATTTTTCGAACTATAAAGATAACTTTAAAGGTATACATTACTTTTAGAACCATGGGGCATTTTTGAGATGTTTTAAGAATCTAAGAAGGTATTCTAAATATGAAAAACACATTGAGCGATTTTAAAATTACGACAAAGAGAAGGACTTAAGTCTACAAATTATACTCCTCCATTTACGGGTGCGTCACAAAAGATTGTGCTTATTATTGGGAAATGCGAACTGTGATTTGTTCTAGTCCAAAAGTGCGACCATTTGGCCGCCACCGCCGGAATCTATTATTTCTGGATTGAATTGTCAACATTTTTTATTTTACATGAATCATAAAGATCCATTTGTAGGCTTCATACATACAATTACTGGGTTCGATTCATCTTTATCTCTCTCGCACTCTCTGCGTTTCTATGTGGATTAGAAGTGACTTTTGAGCCCCAAAACTTTTAAGGGCTTCTCAATTTTGACGAGCTAATTATCGATTCTTTGGAATAGATGGGTGAATTTGAAGAAGGTGTCGCTGATATTAGGTGAGAGCACTTTTAATTCTTTTCTTTCGGGTTTTAAGGGATTACTAATTTTATTGGGTGTTTTCTGCATCACATGTTGCTCAAAGTTTTGATATTTTGGATAAATTATAGAATTTATTGAATTTGATTATGTTTCTGTAGACTAAGTGTGTAATTTTAAAAATCTTATTTGGATCATTTCTACTCATGGAACCTGATTGCCGAATTCTGTTATTTAAATTTACTCTTTTGTGGACTTAGGAAGGTGGGGTTTGCTTAATACTCGATAGCTTTTTAAATTTTTCATATTGTTCCATATATCTTTACTTTTAGGTTGGGTTGGGGATGTTTGAACTTGTTTATTGGAATATGTTTTGTTTGAAATTTTTTTAACCTTAATTAATGTTCTAAAAAATTGGACCATTCCTTGTTTTTCACAGAAAGATGTGAAAGAAAGAAATATAATTTGATTGTTATATATTTTAAACTTGAAAACAATGAAATCTTTATTCAAAATTTTGTTTCATTTCCCTTCCATCATTTTTCAAAGCAGCACGTGGGTTGGTTATTGTAATTTGATTGAATGGAACAAATCCTTATGGTCTGGGATTCAATTTGTGATGCAGTTCCGACTTAGAAGTTGAAGATATAAGGTGTGGAAATTTAGCAGAGAAAGATGTTAGCGATGAAGAGATTGAATCGGAGGAGTTGGAGAGACGGATGTGGAAGGATCGTATCAAGCTCAAAAGGATCAAGGAAAGACAGAAACTTGCAGCTCAACAAGCTGCAGAAAAGCAAAAGCCCAAGCAAGCCACTGATCAGGCTCGGAGGAAGAAGATGTCTAGAGCACAAGATGGAATTCTCAAATATATGTTAAAGTTGATGGAAGTCTGCAAGGTTCGTGGATTTGTGTACGGCATTATTCCTGAGAAGGGCAAGGCAGTCGGTGGTGCTTCAGATAACATTAGGGCTTGGTGGAAAGAAAAGGTGAAGTTTGACAAGAATGGACCTGCAGCCATAGCCAAGTATGAAGCAGAGTGTCTGTCCAGGTCTGAGTCAGATAATAATCGAAATGGGAACTCGCAAAGTAATCTCCAAGATCTCCAAGATGCAACACTTGGTTCCCTTTTGTCTTCACTGATGCAACATTGTGACCCTCCTCAGAGAAAATACCCTTTGGAAAAGGGAGTCCCACCACCTTGGTGGCCTACTGGAAATGAAGATTGGTGGCTAAAACTCGGACTTCCCCATGGTCAGGCTCCTCCTTATAAGAAGCCACATGACCTGAAGAAAATGTGGAAGGTTGGAGTTTTGACAGCTGTGATAAAGCATATGTCTCCTGATATTGCAAAGATAAGGAGACATGTTCGCCAGTCAAAATGCTTACAAGATAAGATGACCGCCAAAGAAAGTGCAATCTGGTTGGGAGTTTTAAGTCGAGAAGAATCTCTCATTTGGCAGCCTAGTAGTGATAATGGGACATCTGGTGTTACTGAGATGCCACCGAGAGGCTTTGGTGAAAAGCAAACAGCAGCCAGTAGTAATAGTGACTATGATGTTGCCATAGCTGATGATGGTGTAGCTTCTGTTTCATCTAAAGATAATAGGAAAAATCAGCCTGCCTATGTAGAGCCCTCAGGCAGTTCACCGAATGAAATTCTTCATCCTGTTCAGGATAAAGAACCAAGCGAAAAGCAGCCTAGAAGAAAGAGGGCTCGAGTGAGATCAAGCCCTGCTGATCAACTTTCTCTGCCATCTCAGAATGAAAATCCAAATATGGATCCAAGAAAGGCATTGCCTGATATTGAAATCCCGATTGATGAAAATCAACAGTGTAATGAGACAATCTCAGCTTTGAGGTCACCAGAGAAGGATCCTTGCAGCAACACTCAATTACCTGAACCTGAGTTGAACTACTACACTTCGCTACCCCCTGATAGTGGAATTCCCACACAGAATATGCATGTCGATGGACCACTCATGCATTATCCAGGGATGCAGGGTAGGGAGACACATGAAGGATATACATATAATTTTTATGGTCCATCAGCAGGTTATCCTCCTATTCATGACACGGATAGGTCACAGACTACATTGAACGAAAATCAAATTAGTCCACGAGATGGATTTCACTTGCCACCATCACTTAGAAATGAAAGTGAAATTGCAGGGGGTGAATTGCCGCCCTATTATGCATCAGACATATTTAACAGTGAACATGATAGACCTGTCGATGCTCATCTTGGATCTCCATTAAATATGTCTATATTAGATTTTAGAATTAACAGTCCCCCGCTTGATTTTGATATTGACAACCCAAGTCTGTTCAGTCATTTGGGAGAAGATTTTGAGTTAATGCAGTACTTTGGGTCATAGTTTGTTGGATTTAATACTTACAAAATTAGACTGTAAGTGATGTTCCCCAAAAGCTGCCTATTGTTGTTTCTCTCTTTTGAAACTTAATCATATGGTTTGTGCTTTAATGTTATAATATCTTCTTCAGGACTGCACACATGCATCTTTATGCTGACTTGGGTGGAGATCTTATCACCAATCTGCTGGATAGGTTACCTACTTAAGCCTTGTCATCTTTGCATTCAGGACTAAGAATTTATCTTTTCAGAAACATCATTTTGAAAACAACTGAATGGATACATAAGCTTTTCTGTCTTAGTTTGCCCCGCTAAAACTGTATTAAGAATGATAATTGTGGGGTTTGTTAAAGTGGATTTGAACTTCTTCTGGGCATCTGCTATTGAAATAAAGATATTCTTTGAATTCTTCCTTCTCTCTACGGATATGTGTTGCATGCGAAACTTGATGTATTTCTGGAACTGCTCAACTTCTCCAACTTTTTTTGGAATACTTCCTATATGTTCGAAGAGGAAGGATCAACTGCCCCCATTTTCCATATTGTATTTGACACAAGCAGGTGGTCCTTAGTTAACTTCATTTTTTACACAAGGATCTACTGCTTTTTTAGTTAACTTCATTTTCTACACAAGGATCTGCTGCTGGATTGATTTATCTAATTATGTTTTTTTTCTTTTCTGTGTATCTTTCTGAAAAATGGTATTCTAATGCAAACCTGTTAGATTGGAGACAATAATAGTATGTATTTCTTTTACTTGATAAAGGCCTATGAAGGGGATTCGTAAAGTACTATCTTAACAGTGCGGCAAGTGTGCATTAATGACACTATAAGACTCAAATCCACGCCCTTTGGTATAGAATATCACATGTTTACCGTTGGGTTTCTGGTTTGTGCTAATAAGGGGATTAACTTTACTATATCTTTGGAAGACTCAGCCAGGCAAATCCCAATTGATACTGACCATGGTTTAAATTGTTATTGTGAGACAGGCAACGAGGCTTGCCTTAATAAGTCTCACCTATATTACAAGTTAAGGCTTGGTCCCTAGTCTTCTAGCCAGCTCCCTTTTCCACAATCAAGTGAGATCCTACTTGACCTTTGATTTTCGAAGAATTATTGTAGTTCTCTTTTGTAGCACAAATGAACAATGATTTCCATTTTTCAAGTCCCTTGCTATACTGATTACAAAATAGAACTCCTACCAATAACTTGTATGGGCCATCAAGTATCACTTTTGATAGATCCTTTTTAAGACTAGCAAATTCGATCAACTTCTCCTTTCTTTTTGCTTCCATTAAGGTAGGAAGTACAAGATCATGAGAAATTGTAGCATCCTATGTACTAATGTTTAATCTTTTTGAACTTCTTCTGATTGCAACCACATTCCACTCAAAATATTAGAAAGCATACCATGACTTATTGAATTCGCCTCAATTTTATTGACATCAAGTAGATTATCTTTTAAAATTCATTGAGTTCGTCTCAGAGTCCAACTTTATTTACTTTATTTCCTTTTCAATCATGAACAACTTTATTTCCTTTTCAATCGTGATTAGGGCCTTGAGGTTTATGCACCTAGTCTTAGTGCAACAAAACCTAACAACATTCACTAGTGCCACTTGTGTACGTTTCAGAAGCAGCAACAAAACCTAATCTTGATTTGCGTGAATAAAGACATCAATTAGCTTGAATAAGTTATGTTATTTCATCTAGTCAAACACATCTTTTACCAAAAACACTTACTCCACTTCACAACTTGTAGAGAGATGATGGCATTCTAATTTATTTGCATAACATTGAAAGCAGCTTAAAAACCACTTCATGCAGAAGGTAGAAAGATGCACTATGAAGGACTTGCATCTCTAAGCTACCATTTCCTATCTAGCAGAGTTGAAATAACTTTAAAAGAATTAGGACTAAATTTTTTGCCCAATATCACTTATCCACGATTACAAACTTCTATAGAGAATAAGAACTAAAATAAGGCAAAGGAATTTAATACTACAAGAGAATAGCAAAAATGGCATACTGGTGATAACAAAGGATTTGAGATGGAGATATATCATATGAGCAAAGGTGAAATTAAGGAATGAAAATGAAAAAAAAAATCAAATGAATGAGGAATGAAATGGTGATATCGAAATCGAGATGAAGGCATTACAAAAATGTAATCAAAAGAGAAAAAATCACGAGCAACACTAGGTCTACAAAGAGTCCAATGAGGAGGGAGATGCTCTCAAAATGATTTTAATATATGATCTTTTTTTTAATAAATTATATTACCATAGTTGTAGTCCTATTTTCTGTAGTGCTTTGCCTTATACTAATACTTGTTGTATTTTCTATAGGATTTTTCTTCGTACAAGTATTTACAATATTTTCTATAGGGCTATACTATATTTAATTTCCTTCTTCGTTTCTCTTTTTCTACAACAAGATCACGAGGCATGAATATCTATATAGAGGATTGGGGGAAGTGAATATTAACGATGCAAGCATTCATGATTCGAAAAACATTGAGAGTAATTTTCAATTTTACTCCATTGTACACTACCTTCCAATTCAATTTTTGACTTTAGTTAATTTATACTTGAAACTGAACAATTATTTAAAAATGAAATTCATTTGAATACACGCTCAATAGTAGTATCTATTGTCAACTTTTCCCTTGGAGATGTAATCTTAGTCCAACCACATCTAATAATATGCACTAGTGTCACTTGAGAATGTGTTACAAGTTGCGATAAAACCTAATCTTGAATTGCTTGAACAAAGACTTGATTGGCTCAAATAAGCTCCATTGTATCATTTTCTGGAACACATCCATTACCAGAAACATTGACTCCACTTTCTTCACAACTTATGGAGAGAAGATAACATTCCAAAGTTCTCTACACAAAACTGAAAGTAGCTTAGAAATCTCTTAATGCCAAAATAGGGTTATGCATCGATCGACCCACATCTCTAGCTTACAATTTCTTGTCTAGTTTTTTCTGAAATAACTTTAGAAGAGTATTAGGCCTCACTAATTTGCCTATTATAACTCGATCCATGATTGCAAACTTCAATGGAAACTACACTTCTATAGAGAACAAAAATTAAGATAAGGCAAAGGAAATGATATGTACAAAAGAATAGCAAAAATGGCTAGATTCAAGAAAGATAATGGTAAGATCAAGCAATTGAGGGGTGAAGATTACAGTTGGAGAACAAAAGAATTGAGATGGATAGGGTCGACCCAAGCATTTATTCATGCCCAAAAATATGGGTACATGAATTTTGAGGAGAAATATATTTTTAAAAAATTTCTTAAATAATCATGAAAAATAAATTCTTTGTAAACAATTTAGGCACCCTTAAAAATTTCCTATTCAAAAAGAAAATTTTATTATAAATTCATCAATTAAATCTAAAATATTTACAAAGCCAATTAAATACATTAAATTAAAGAGGTCTAAGCGTGCCTACAAGGAAACTAGAATACTAATACGTCTAAGCATGCCTACAAGTAAACTAGAATAACCAATAAATGGGGTTTTTAGGTCAAACCTTTTTACGTCTAAATCATTCGTGAATAATCTTCAAATTTTTACTTCAGCTATCCCCATATCTTAGCTGAAAGGTGAAGGAAAAGTAAGGGTGAGCCTATAGCTTAGTAGGAGTCTATTTTAAAATAATATTATAATAAATGTTTATGATGCATGCTACAAATAATAAAAATTCATGAATATAAATCATCATCATCATTATACATTGTGATACAATGTGGATAGAATTTTTATTTACAAAACCCATACTTGCACTTCCTCGTTTTTGAAAGTGGGGGAGTGTATATTCTAAGTATTCTAATGCATGCTCATGAGAGATAAAAATATATTATGGAAATATAAAATCCATATGCATGATATGCTACTTCCATATGTATTGGTCAACCCTAAATATATGGACACATGCATGGTCAACCTTTGAGACACATGTAGGTCCACTTTTGACCTCATGTATGGTCATATTCCGAGATACATATGTCACATATATTGGTCAACATCCTCATCATATGGGCTCTTATCTATGTGTGGTTTGAGACACAATGGTGGGCCTAACTTTAGGGCCCATGTGTGGTCAATATCCAAGACCCATAGACGAACAAATTTTGGGAATACATGTTAATATAATGCATACAGGTAATCTATTAAAAATATTTTGTTGTAACCAATAGTGCATAAGTACCATACTTCGCAAGACATACATATAGGCATAATCCCCACAAAAAAATATTTTCTTGATACATGTATAAAATCTCAAATGTCATATGCATAATTTTTAATACTCTTTTCATATCATAAGTCAATACTCATTTATTAAATTTACATAAATTGAAAAAACCATTTTTATATGAAAATACGCACTCACTTCGTTGCATTATAATAATTGAAAGTTATGATTGAGACCCTTGTGAAAAACTAGTTGAACATTTATTAATTAAGAAATATTATGAAATAAAAATAATAATGGACTAACAAAGACACATAAATTTATTATTTATTTGGATTTACTTCATATGATGTGGCATAGACGTGTTAATTAAAATTTAAAAATGTTCATTTATTTGTCCCAATAAAATATATTAGGCCTAAAAATCTTCGCCATCATGCAATCTTTACATGATGGGTTCGTGTTGTGCCATGTTCATGTGATGATTTTGTGTTGTCCCAAATTTCTTTTTGCTTGTTGGTTGATTAAAAAAAATTTAAAAGTTTTTTAAGTAAATTATTTATAATATTAAAAACAATATGAATTTAAATTTATAAAACAATTAGTGATAAATTCGAATCAAATTTTGGTTTGATAGTATAGTAATTGTGTTGTTGCCTGTGTTTTTTTTTTTGTTAAAATTATCATCCTTACATTTAATATATAAAAAGGAAAAAATCCATTGGGCAGTTTCAAGGCATGGTCTTACTTTTTGTTAGCTTCTTCCAAAGCCTGAAATTACACATCCCATCTTTTTCTCTCTTGTAACCACTGGTCGTTTCTAGATCTCGAAAAACTAGAAAAAGGGTCCTCATTAACTTTCTGTTAGCCTTAGTTAAGCTTGGGCATGATGCGTTCTAGTCTATTTCTACCAATAGGGTTGGCAGCTCAATCATTGAAGGTTTCCCTACCTAATTGGGAGTGTAGTAACCTATTTTCTTGTCTAGTCTCCTCGAGTTCTCTTCTTAACTCGAGAAGTTGATGAGTTAGTTCTCGATGAGATTTAATTTGCATTCTAGTCTCGCCATATGTTGGTGAGGTGTTGTCCAATGTTGTCGCTGCTTCATCGTTTTCTAGCCTTAGTTCACCTTTAGCACGGATCCTTACCATGGTTATAAGGAACAAGTGATCAGGATTCTGGGGGTAACTAGTAAGTAGAATAGGTGTTTGGTCTCTTAAGTCTCTCTCAAAATTTGGGGTGAATCCTAGAAAATATAGGGTCAGAATTTAAAGATCGACCTTAGAATCTAAACCCCATGGTGAGCGCCAAAATGTTAGGATTAGTCCGATTTGTAGAGAGAGAAACTAGAGAAAAGTCAAAGCAATTAATGAAATATATGGATCTCTTAGGGAGTCCATGTATATATAGAGTTTTACATGTATAGGCATCAGTTACATAGGATATACACGTCACAACATGTCAGAGGGGTATAAGAGCAAAGTAAAATACATTTAAAGCTTGAGGTCGACCACCCTATGACTTAGGCTTGTGTATCAAGGCTCAAGTTGATGTCTCGAGGCTCGAGCTCAACAAAAGTTAAACAGCAGATCATTCCTTATACCTAAACAATTGTAATGGTAGATTTGTAATAATTATAAAAAAAATTGATAATAGATTTATCAACGTTGAAAATTAAGTGATGAATTTGTAAGTGTTCTAGGTTCACCAATATACTTATTATTTTACTCAAAACTTTATCAATTTTAAAAGATATATAAAAAAATTATACACATGTCTCTACAAGTCTTTTGTAAAAATTTATATATTATTATCACTATCTTTTTATAAAACTACTAAAAGTACATCAAAAAAACATTTATTGTGTTTCTTTTAACTTGCATCTTAATTTGGACTATTATCATTTAACTTTCTCGTTTCTTTTCCATCATCGATGAATTTGGTTTGATATTTTGTATTAAAAAATTAGGTTGGTTGCAACTAAAAACAAAAATCACTATGTCAAAAATGAATTTTAAAGTCAGTTTGGTGTTACTTAAAATGTAAAGTCGGTTCACGCGTTGAACCAACTTTAAACTTTTTTTATTTTTTTTTTACAAAATTTACTTATTTTTTATTATACTCAAATTAAAACCTCTATTTGAAATCATTACATAATAGCAAGAAAAAAACCAAAATATGTATAACAAATAGTTTAAATAATACAAATAATTAAAAAATTAAAAATTAATTAATTACTTTAGAATTAAATTTATTACAAAAAATAATTTTTATACAATACATATATATTTAACTTAAATTACAAATAAAATAATATCGTCTCTTTTGTTATGGATATTGTGATATTTTTACTTAATTTCCAGGAGAGGAAGTTTGGTTGGCTTAGAATTACCAGTATAGTGACCAGGATACTGGGAAAAAAAGCTGGTCCATATAACAATTCATTCCCTTAAATACATGAGCATGTAAACATCTAACAAACAAGCAGTCTAAACTTTAGAGACAGAGGAATGGAAAAATTAAAGCATTATAAAAATTACCATGGTGTTGTCCTATTTTATTTAAGATCATCAAATTCTTTTCCTCGTGTTATAATTTGAACAAAGTGTTCTGTCCATTCTTCTTGCAAAATCATCAAAAATTTGCATATCATAGCCTCACTTGTTCCAACCAAAGAACTATATATAATTAAATTCAAAATAAGAATGTAATATCATGAATTCACAAAAAATAATTTATATATGTTAAAAGATTAGTAAAAGATATTACCACATCGACACCAAAGTGATATAATAATAATTTTATTCCTTCGAAATCATATTAACACTGTATTAATCTTTTGTCTATAAATATGAAATTATCTAGAATCAAACTGGTATTTTTAATGTTATAATGAGCTCTAAATATGAAGTCAAGTGTAACTCCAATTTGTTACATAGGTTGGTTGAGTTTTGGTGCCCATAAACTTATGGAACAACTATTTTTTGCCCAACCAATCCAAATAACAAATCGGAGTTACACTTGTTTTCATATTTAGAGCTCATTATAGCATTAAAAATACCATCTTGATTCCAAATAGCTTCATATTTATAGACAAAAGATTTAATATGATTTCGAAGGGATAAGGTTATTATCATATCACTCCGGTGTCGATGTGGTAATCTCTTTTACTAATCTTTTACTATATATAAGTTATTTTTTGTGAATTCATGACATTACATTGGAATAATGATTCTTGGTGGATTTTCTATATTTGACTGGCCAGTGACTACCATGATGTTGTCATACAAGGGAACTAGGCAAGAGAGATGAGATGAAGTTTGGGCAAAAAATAGGTCCATATAACAATTCATTCCCTTAAATATAAGAGCATATAGACATCCATCAAACAAGCTGCCTAGACTTCAAACGCAGGAATAGAGAAATTAAAGCATTATAAAAATTACCATGATATTGTCATATGCTATTCAAGATCATTAGAATCTTCTCCTGATTATTCTTGTGATGATATAATTTGAACCATGTGTTCTACCCATTCCTCTCGCAAATCATCAAAAATTTACGGGTCATAGCCTGACTTGTTCCAACCAAAGAACTACATGCATTTAAATTCAAAATAAGAATGTAATTTCATGAATTCATAAAAAATAACTCATATATGTTAAAAAAGTATATTGATAAAAGAGATTGCCACATCTTTATTTGGAATTTTGATATTTGTGATGATTTTGCTCATAAACATCATGACATAGTAACTGCGCATAACTTCATCATTTTGTTGTAGAACCTACAAAAAACAAGTGTGCATTATTTTACATATTCGAACATCTTTATTATTCAATAATAAAATTAATTAAATTATTAATATTCATTTGTACATACCATAACTTTGTCCCATATAAGCTTATGAGATTTTTTAAGGGTAATTCCCTTAATCTTGTTCCACAACTTCCCTGTCCTATCAAAGATTATAACGGTTATTTTTTTATTAAATATTACAAAGAACAATAGAAGAAAATAGATACTATAACTCTTACATTTCAACAAATTTGGTATCTTTACTCAATTCTAAGGAAGCTGAGTCACAGTACCAAACATGATTGGCATATAGATCAAGGATTACCAACATCCAATGATCTTGGCTTTGTTCAAACTTTACTAGCCAAGGGATTATCAACTTCTGATTTCTGTTAAGTGTTAATGCCCTATCACATAATTGTTTAGCTTTGATGCTAATATATTTCTCTTGATATTGATTGACAATATGAAGAATCATAGAACATTGTTAAATGTGATGAGTGATTAGCTTGAAGTCGATAATAACATGTCCTATATAAAATAATTATATATAAATAATTAGCTAATATAAATATAATTATATATGTTCTACATAAATGAAATTTATTTACTCATTGAGGACTCATCTTGTCCACACTTGAATTATACTTAAATCGATCATTTGATATTCAAATAGCTATAATATGCACTCGATCGATATATAATTTTGGCCAATGTCTACACCAAAAATTTCTATAGGAAGTGGCACAGTCCATCCATCATTTATGCTAAGTTTGGGGGTCTTTGTTTCTATATACAATTCAAAATGGGTTACCGGTCTACCCAATTCAGCTTCCTACATAAATTAAATAAATTTATTAACCAGGACATCAACTTAAATTTGAGAAAAATAAATATAAAAATATTTATAAATTAACAACTTAATAATACTATTCTATGTCTAACTTTAGAATTTGAAGACCTCCCAATACAGTTAGGAAGAACATTATGCATTTGTATATTCTGATGTTCTTCCCTAATAATTTGACATTCATCTGTACGCTTATGATCCACGAAGTCTTTCCAAACTTGGGGTTCAATCTATGGGTGTTCTTCAAGGATTTTTTTATAGTTGTGCTTCATCAGTGGTTCCAAATATGAAAATACATAATTTTTGGCCAATTTGGAAGTTTTATATTCCTTTCATGCCTTATTTGCAATCTTATAACACTTGCTTATCCAAGTGCCAGAGACTTTATAACGATTCTATAAAAACACAGTACAAAAAATGAGATATAATACAAAAATATATAATATATGTAATTAGTTATAAAATAAAAGAGACTTACACAAATGGTTTTCCATATTTTGAACTTTTTAGCTTTGTCAACCTTAGTCCAATCATTTATATTGATTGGTATACTTGACTTCACTAGTCTACCAATAGAGGATTTCAATTGTTGGCCATTTTCCCCTGATGGATAACCAATAGCATCAAATAGAACGGGTACTTTATCATCTGGGTTAAGTGGAGCATTAGGTATATTCGCCCAACCATTTATTCTCAAATGTCCCAATGGATCATTTGGATCTACAATCTCTAGTACCCTAGGATCCATGAAATATTTGTAAATAATGATGAAACAGAAATTAATTGATAATTTTAATTCCAAACATATAAACATGTAAGATTTAATAGAATAATATAGAACATACATTATGTTTAATTAGGTTGTTGATCGTATATATATATATTCCTTCACAATCACTTCGAGTCCATGATAAAGAATCATCGTCATCAACTATATCATCATATACATTAGGCAATTTTTTTGAGAAATGACTAATATTGGATAATATATCAAGTATGTCATCATCTTCTAAAGCATTATAATGGTAGAACTCTTTTTGTGGAGGCGTTAACACCACAGACCATCTTGTGTCAATTTGATCACTCACATAAAATACTTGTTTTGCATAAAGTGATAACGTGAAAGGATCATCGGTGTGACTTATCTTGGATAAATTTACAAGGGTAAATCCAAAATTGTTTATTTTATATCCAACATTGATAATATCTTCGACCCAATCACACAAGAATATTATTTCATGGAAGACCTCATAATCGAGTTTCCAAAATTGTTTATTTTATATCCAACATTGATAACATCTTCGACCCAATCACACAAGAATATTGTTTCATGGAAGACCTCATAATCGAGTTCCCAAATTTCTTGAATTATACCATAATATGTTCTATTAGAAAGTACACGATTACCATATTTTGAACTGGAAAATTGCATAGTTTATGCAACCATTTTCACACCACTATTCCGATTTACTCGAACTTTATCCCTTGCTTGAGTGGTAAACCTCAATCCATTAATGTGAAACTAGAATATGATTTGACATGAAATTTTGGATCGTGTGCAAGCCATTCTAAACTTTTTGTTACTTTATGATTGAGTTTGTTGAATTTAACTCGAATCTATGCATACAAAAACATGAAATGTGTTTAAAACAAAGTTTTAAAACATTGCATAGAAGTACTAATGAATTCTTTGATGTGACATTTACATGGTTGCGAAACCAATAAATAAGCTCTTGCTTATGTTCATCATACAACCATTTTTATCCTCCCTTTTTTTTATAACAAGGATCGATCTTCATTAAGTTTATATGCATTTTGTAATGTTATTAAAGATATATCAATTAGATATCATTAATAGTTAAATAAAAAATAATTTTATTTTAAATGAAAAGGTTGAACATGTTATCACTTACTCTATGTACAGTTGTGCCTCCTTATTATTTACCAAAATGGTTCGGTGTGCTTTTTCTCATCGACTATGATCAATAAACAATTTCTTACTTCCATCAGGCATAGGGTTACCTACTTGGATCATGTGACATTCTAAGAACAACTTGTGTGTAGAATTCCCAAATCCAGTGCAACCACTAAAGTATTCAAAACAAAACTCAATGGCATGTTCAACAATGTAACGTTCCACCATGCATCATTCAAGTCGATTTCTATTATTTACATATTCTTTAAGGACTTACATGCATCTCTCAAAAGGATACATCCAATTTAAGTAAGTAGGACCACACAATTGAACCTCTCGAACTAAATGAACACACAAGTGAATCATTATATCGAAGAAAGAAGGAGGAAAATATTTTTCAATTAGACACAAATTCTCTACAACATCTTTCTGTAAAGAGTTTAACTTTCCAATTGATACATATTTCTTGCATATTGTATTGAAGAATGAACAAAGATGAATTATTGATAATCAAACATGTTTTGAAAGAATTGATCTAATAGCAACTGGTAATAACTGTTGCATTAAGATATGACAGTCATGTGATTTCAATCCATAAAGTTTCTTATCAATGATAGACACAATTTCTTAAGTTGGATGAGTAATCATCAAGAACTTTCACACCCGCCAAAAATTTACAAAACACATCCTTCTCTTTTGTTGCCATTGTATATGATGTTGGTGGCAAGTATGTTCGATTCTTATCATTTTCCACCATTGGTGCCAATTCTGGTCGTATATATAGTTTCTTTAAATCCAATCTTGCTTTAATTCCATCCTTCGTTTTTCTAGGAATATTAAGTAATGTACCAATCAAACTCTCATATAGATTTTTCTCAATATGCATGACATCTAAGATGTGACGAATGTGTAGGTCTTTCCAATAAGGTAATTCCCAAAATATTGATTTTTTATTCCAACAACCATGATCTACTAATTCAGTAACATTTTCATTTTCACCTTTTTTATTAGTTAACGTCTTTCGTTTCCCTCCATTAGTGAGTATTCTTTTTTTCATCTTTCCATATTGTTTAAATGACATACCATTCAATTGCCTTAATATCTCAATACCTTGCAAAGGTCGGGGTGCAGGATCATGATCTTCTTCACCATCAAACAGTTTCTTTTGGTATCTAAACTTGTGTCCATATGGCAAAAATATTCTATGTCTTCTATAAGACATCTTTCGTCCGTGAACAATATAAGTTCCAGAAGTTTCATCACTACATATAGGGCATCCCATATAACCTTTAGTTGCATGTTCTAATAAGTTCTTATAGGTAGGAAAATCATCAATTGTCCATAAAAGGACCTCCTTCAAGCTAAAGTGTTCTTTTTTATGTGCATCTTAAAAATTTACGCTATCATTCCAAAATGTCTTTAAATCATCTATCAGAGGATGCAAATATACATCAATATCAACTCTGATTTGTTTCGGTCTTGAGATCAATAATGTTAACATCATGAATTTTCTTTTCATACACAACTAGGGGGGAAGGTTGTGTGTTACCATAATTATTGGCCAACAACTATATCTACTACTAAGGGAACTATGTGGATTAATTCCATCAGTAGAATTGGAAAGACGAAGATTGCGCGGATCAGATACAAATTGAGGGGATAAATTATCTACTATTTTTCAATTTGGAGAATCACAAGGATGATGTAGCACTCCATCATCAAATCGATTATCTGAATGCCAAGTCAACATCTTTGATGTCTCTTTACTTTTGAACAACCTTTTGAAAGCAAGGAATTGGAGGAAAGTACCCAAGAACCTTTGCGGGCATGCCTTTCTTAGGTGTTGTCTCATTTGCAGTATGCTTCAATCTTGATTCTCTACACATCATACAATCATCTAATGTCTCATATTATTTTCTATAAAGAATGCAATCATTTAGACAAACATGAATCTTATGATATTCCATGCCAAATCAACTAAGAGATTTCTTCACTTCATACATTGAAGATGGCAATTCAATACCCTCAAGAAACATATCTATTAGTACATTTAGTAATTCTGTGAATCTATTGTCAGAAAAACCATTTTTTGCCTTCACATTGTACAAATGAACCAATCTCGACATTTTAGTGTATTTCTTGCATTCTAGATACAACGGTTTTTTGACATCTTCTAGAAGTTTTTTAAAGGTTTCGAGATCATCCTCATGTAATTCATCTTCAACACCATGAAACATATTTTCTGTCTGTATATTATGATAAGATGTATATAATCCACTCACATTCTTATTTATCTATTTCCCATGAATATTATCAATATTTTCTCCATGATAATACCAACATTTATAACTCAAAAGAATATCATTACAGATAAGGTGATACTTAACCTCATCAACATCATGAAATGACTCATTTTTACATCTAACACATGGGCATCAAATCATACTAATTTCATTATTACTATTTCTATAAGCAAATTCCAAGAAACTTTCAACTCCAAAAATATAGTCATGCTCAATTCTACACTTTGACATCCAAGATTTTTTCATTTTCTATTAATGACATTAAGCATATTAAATATGTATCCAAAAAATATATTTCAGATATTATTATATATAAATTCCCTAATTATTAGAATATCTATAAAAACATCATATAAAAATAAATACATTAAAACCAAACATAACAAATATATACACATAAATATAATCATATGAGATTGATTGTAATTACTAATAATAATATATCACATCATTTGAATTGATTTTAAATTTAAGATATATAAAAAAAATTCTATAATAATTTTGTGATGATTAATATTTTTTTTAAATAACTGCACTACTTCAAACCTAAGTTTTTAATAAGTATCATATAGTTGAATCATGTGTTTCCCATTTCATATTAATAAAATAAATAAATTAAAAACCAACCTTAAATCACAGTCATAAATATATAAATTTATTTCATTACAGAAATTTATACAAAACCTATATAATAAAAATAATAACATACATATAATACAAAACCTACATATATAATACAAAAATTTATACACATAAATAATAACACATAATATATAAAAATAAATAAATAAATATGAATAGTAAGTGCGTAGGATTAATAGAAATACTTACAAGAGTAAATGAAGTGACAAAATGAGGGAAATGAAGAAAAAAGGGATCTAGAAGATAAACTGGAGAGGAAGAAAACTCACTAAACGACGCTCGAATTGGTGGTCGCAGGTGGCCAAAAAATGAGAAGAAATGGAAGAGTTTTTGGGTTTTTGAAAGATAAAATGTGTTTGGAATAATTTCTGTCTGGGGAAGAAAGAAAAGAAAGGAAATATGCTTGGGTGTAGCGTTGGTTGACACGTAGAACCGACGCTACAATCTACGTGTTTTCAATTCATTTAAAGTCGATTTTTCAACGAATCGACTTAAAATCCATAATAAGTCGATTTTAACCAAAAATTGACTTTAATCCTCACTTAAATAACCACTTTTATAGTAGTCAATATGGATATTGATAAAAATATTCAAAATTTTAATTTTATGAAAATATTAAAATATTATACTTATTTTTAAATTTTGGCATAATTTTTTTAAAATTATAAAAATTAGTTAAATTAATGATTTATATAACATTTGATATACTTATATTGCTACCGTATGATTAAAATTATTTTTGCATGAATACAAAAAGTTTTATTTTATGATATTTATAAAAATTATGTAGAAATTAAAGAAAAAGGTGAACGTTACCAATTCAAATTTATTTTAAAATAAAAATTATGTAAATTAAAATAGAAAATAATATGATAGAAAACGAAAAGATAATTAAGAAAATATCATGCATTAATAATTATGTACAAATGTACTATGATTTTATGAGTTATAAATAAATATTTACTATTAAAATAAATGTAAATTTTTTTGAAAAAGTAAAATTGATTACATTTACATAAATATTTGATTTTATATAATACAAATAATAAGCAAGGGATCTTTAATTTGAAAAACTAAAATTTTAAAATTGATATTTTAAGCTATATTTATATATTCATTGATGTTTTCGACATTTTCGAAATTATCATTGAAATTTTAGAAAAATTACTATACAACTTACAAAAATAACAGAATATTTCAAAAAAATTAACATTTCTATAAAAATATCAAAAAGTTTCAGACGTTGTGAATGATATTTTGAAAATATTATTTTTAAATCAATATCTTCATTTTACAAAAAATTGGTGAAAATATCTAAAAATATCATAATGTTTTCATCCATATTTACAACTAATATTCCTCGTCGAAGAACTTCAATCCAAATTGTATTTGCGATATTCTTATATAATTTTTTTTTCCTGAAATCAAGTAGTTACATAATTTAAGAAAATTGTAGTCACTAGGATTACTAGGTAGCATTAAAAACAAACCAATTGCAACCTTCAAGAGCTACCTAAACTTTAACAAACGATCAAATAATGCTTTTCGATACACTTGTATTTAATAATAAACTTTTATATTAATTATAGATAATAATGACAATCTTATCTTATTATCATATCATATTTTGTCATTAATTGTATTTTATTTGTGTTAATTTTTTTTATTACAAAAAATTGAACAACAATTTCATTAATATCATTAAAATAGCTAAAGCTTTAAAAGGGTTAGTTATGTACAATAAGAGACCAAAATTGGTAACAATTCAAAAGCTAAGCTTCAAAGAAACTTGGCATAAGAACCCACCAGCATCAAGTAACATGTTAAAACTCATATGACATACATTAAGTTCAAAAATTTAAAACCAAACTAGAATCCCGAAAGCCTTCTTGCCTCCATTGCTTCATTCATTCCACTTACACACCCGTAATACTTCATATTGATATTTCATCCCACCTTTACTTGCAATCCATCAATTATCCACGTGGTTTCTTTTATGTTCTTATCCTAACGTCCAAACAAATTACGGTAGAAAGGTAAAATTAAAAAATATATATTAAAATTAGAAATGGGATGCATCATTTTTATTTTTATTTTTATGTACGCCATATGACAGAGGCGTGCGGAATGCTAATGTAGTCCAATAAAGTGGTGGATGGCACGCAATCTGTTACAATAAATTATTGATTGTTTTTTTTTTTTAATAAATAACCAATATTTGAGAAATTATTAAGTTTTTTTTTAAAAAAAAATAACTAATATTTGTTAGAGTGAGAAAATATAATAATTAATGAGAAGTATAATGAATAATACTTTATATATATAAATGGATGATAAATTGCATGCTTTAGATATCTTAAGTTCTTTATCTGACAGTTGGAAAACTTTTGTTGCGTCACCTTTACAATAATTCCCAAATGATAATTAAACAATATGGATACCACAAATGGGCCTATTTTCTTTTCCTGACATATTGTGAAGTAGAAATAAATAAATAATTAAACACATCCAGCTTACTATAGACACATCCTTATTTATAAAAAATAAAAAATAAAATTTAAATAATTGTTAAAAGAAGGAATCGAAAACAACCTAATATATCACATTTTCTCACCCATGCTGAGTTGCTTCCTCACGTCGTCGCCAGTGCCGCCATCAATTGCTTCCATTTTTGTCGCCAGTGCCGCCATCAATTGCTTCCTGGGTGCCAGAATTTACCTTCCTCCTGTCATTGTCGCCACTGCCTTCTTTTCTCCTGAAATTTCAGGTTTCTTTTTTTTATATTTATTTGTATTCCATTACCGGTGGTTCCATTGCAACAATTTTTTGTTCATTTTTCTCAATTGGTTGCAAGACAAAAAAAAATGTATGATAGATAATTTGAGAACAATGTTAGTTACATTTAACATACCAAAACAAAAAGAAAATTAAAGTCAAAGGAACAATTTCATTTGAAGAAAAATAATATTGTGGGTAAAAAAGTGAGAAAGAATATCTTAGAAAAATATTTAGATATTTTTCTAAAAAGATAGTGACAAAATAGTGAGTTTGGGAAACACTTATGTGACATTATTTTGGATTTATCTCAATTTATTGTATTGTTTCTAACTGTGTACCCATTAATTTTATTAATGAAAGAAATATTTTTCGGAATTTGTCCTGTAAACTTAACCCAAATTAAAGGATGAATCACGTTAAATTTCCAATGTCATTATTCTATTCTATTCTATTGAATTCGTTTTATTTTTTACCTGTTATGCCTAACAACTAGTATCAAAGCTGGTCTAGTAAAATTCTGAATATGTTCTGTGGTTGCAACATAAACTGATTTGTCACATCAGAAAAGATTTTATTAGGTCTAGGACGTATTTATTTGCAGAAAAAGAAACACAGCAAAAAAAAATGTCAAGCCAGAAGGTAGATATTGAGAAATTTAATGGAAATAATAATTTCGTTTTATGGCAAAGGAGGATAAAGGATATTCTCATTCGACAAAAAATCCATAAGACATTGTTGGGAAAAGAAAAGAAAGTAGCAACCATCACCGAGGAACAATGGGAGGAAATAAAAGAGATTGCAGCTAGTACAATCCGTCTAAATCTCTCAATAGTGTCTTGCAAAATATTGAATCAAAAAATTGCAAGACTGCTAAAGAAACATGAGACTTTAGAAAACGTGTATATGTCAAAGAACCTTACCAATAAATTTTATTTGTGAAAAGAGCTATATCAGATGAGGAAGGAAGATAATGTGTGATGCAACATGTTAGCGATTTCAACAGCAAGTTTTCTCACTTGGTAACATTTAATGTGAGTTTTGACGATGAAGAGAAAGTTGTGATGTTATTGGCATCACTACCCTCATCATATAATCATATCACAACAACTCTAACTTATGCAAAAAACAAGATGGAGTTTGAAGTTGTTATAGAAGCCTTGTTCTCATATGAGAAACAAAACAAGGAAAGAAATTCAAAAGCACAAGCCCTTATCACAGAGTTTAGAGGAAGAAGATTGTATAAAGAACAAAAACCTAGAAGCAAGAACAAAGACAAATCAAACAAATTTGCCAATGTTTAATGCCATCACTGCAAGAGGAAGGGTCACATTAAGAAAAAATTTCGGGTGTTCAAGAAGGAACAAGAAACGAACAAAGGCAAAGTAATGAAAAAAGATGACAACAGTGATGATGAGAAAACAAATATCATAGACGAGTTCAATATCGTTTATGATGAAGATTTTTTCAATCTTGCATCACACGAGACCATCTGGGTGATTGATAGTGGTGCTACAGTTCACACTACATCGAGTAAAGAATTTTTCTCATCATACACACCTGGAAGTTTTGGTGTTGTTAGAATGAGAAATGAAGGCTTGTCAAAGGTTGTAAGCAAAAGAGATGTTTGCTTGGAAACAGAGAACGAAACCAGACTATTTCTGAACGATGTCAGGCATATCCCGGATATACGCCTAAATTTGATCTTTGTGCGCAAACTTGCAAATGAAGGATATTGCAGCTCCCTTATTTATGACAAATGGAAACTTACAAAAGGCTCCTTAGTAGTGGCTAAAGGTGAGAAGCATACAACTTTGTATATAATGCAAGTGAAGCTCTCCACCGACACAATAAATGACATAGAGAAAGACAATACAGCTGAGTTATGGCATAAGATACTCAGTCACATGGGTGAAAAAGGTTTGACAAGTCTAGTAAAAAAGAAGATACTACCCGAAATAGATGAAATACATTTGGAGAAATATGTTCATTGTCTAATAGGAAAGCAAAACAAAGTTGCTTTCAAGAGTTTACCTCCTTTTAGAATGAATAATATTTTAGATCTGATTCATTTAGATTTGTGTGGACCAATGCCAAAGTCACTTGATGGTGCTCAATACTTTGTGACTTTCATTGATGATCATTCAAGGAAGACGTGGGTATATCTTCTTAAGACAAAGGATTAGGTGCTAGATGTCTTCAAAGAACTTCATGCCTCAGTTGAGAGACAGATTGGAAAGAAGTTGAAGTGCATCCGGACAGACAATGGTGGAGAATACACATGACCTTTCCATGCTTATTACAAAAAGCATGGTATTCGGCATCAGATGACACCTCCAAAGACACCGTAGTTGAATGACTTAGATGAGAGGATGAACAGAACTTTGATGGAAAAAGTTAGATGTCTACTCTCACATGCAAAGTTGCCTAAAACTTTTTGGGGTGAAACCATACTCACAGTTGAACATGTGTTTAATCTTTCACCATGTACTCCTCTTAAGATGAATGTTCCAGATAAAGTGTGGTCAGGAAAAGATGTTTCCTATGATGATCTACGAGTGTTTGGCTGCAAAGCATTTGTTCATATCCACAAGGATGAGAGATCCAAACTTGATGCCAAAACAAGACATGGTGTTTTTATTGGCTATGATCAAGATCAATTTGGCTATAGATTTTACGATCTGGTTGCAAAGAGACTTGTTAGGAGCCATGATGTTGTATTTTTTGAAGATGAGACCATTGAAGATATTATCAAAATGAAGAAAGATGTTCCTAATTCCAATGGTAATTCATCAGATTTGGAATTAATTCCTCCAACATCAGTACCAAGACAAGTTGGAGATGAAGACCAGGTTTATCCACTTGATAAAGATGATGCTCCCATAGAAGTTGGTTTTGAAGATGAGGGAAATGATGATGTTCATTATCCAGTACCAACACATGCTGCTTCTCTTGTTCCACTGAGAAGAAGTGATAGAGTGAGACAACCTCTATCCCATATCCTTCATATGAGTATGTAACTTTCACTGATAGGGGAGAACTTGAGAGTTATGAAGAGGCCATGGATGACGAATCCAAACAAAAATGGATTGAAGTCATGCAAGATGAGATGGAAATCCTTGCATAAGAACAAAACTTTTGAGCTAATGAAGCTACCCAAAGGGAAGAAGAGATATACATGGAGCAACTAGAGGATTTCAAGCAAAAGGGAAAAGAAAATCATGTTTGAAAATTGAAGAAAAGCCTCTACGGCTTAAAACAAGCACAAGACAAAAAGTTTGAATCTATTATGAGAAAGCAAGGCTACAAAAAGACTACTTCAGACCATTGTGTTTTTGTGCATAAATTCTCTGATGATGATTTCACTATTCTTTTGCTCTATGTAGATGATATGTTGATTGTTGGCCAAAATATTTCCAGAATCAACAACTTGAAAACGCAATTGATTAAGTCTTTTTTCATGAAAGACTTGGGATAACAAATCAGATTCTTAGCATGCCTATTTCTATCTCAAAATTTTTTTCCAACTTTACCAATCCAAAATATAATCCAAAACCCAAACAAAAATGTCTAATTTCCATTCTCATTCCTATTCCGTGAACCAAACGCCACCTTATAATAACCATATTGTTAACTATAAGAAATAGAGGGAGACAAACACCGGAGTTAAAGATTAAAAAGAATGTATTCCATAATATGTAAAGTAAATTGAGTTTCAACAACCGAAAAAAAAGAGTAAAATTGAGTAATGATACTCTTTGAATATTGCCATATCATGATCTAACGTAATGCCACATGAAGCATGATAGCTCATGACCTTAGTTCCTGACTTAACAAGGCACCACAAAATTACTTTGGCAATTTTATCTACATTGTGTCTATCAAGTGTAAAATAGGCAAGTATATCTAGAGATGCTTGAGGAGAACCAAGTCACTACTCACACTTGATAGATCGATAAATGTGACGAACAAAAAACAATGTTGCTCGGAAGCCTACAGTACCGAGGATGAGGAAGAAACCATGGCAGATGCATGCCATATATCCAAAGAAAAATGATGTTTGCATGAATCCAGACATATCCGATCTTGCATGGTAGTAGTACAAACAATAGGCATAGATAAATAGGCCGGTTGATCCACCACATAGGAAAGACCTGCAATGAAATCAAATATGAACATCAGTAATGAAATTAATGCATTACATTTGACTACCTTTAGGACAAGGCATGTTATACGTTCATCACTTCTACAGATCCCTAAACAGGCTCACAAAAATCATTGAGAATGCAATATGACAGATCGCAAACTGAAGCTACAAGATCAAGGAGAAAATGTTTGGCTCCTAGAAGACAAATAACAGATCAATAGGCTAATAGTCCGATATTGTAGGTTGCAACAAAAGCTCAAAAACAATATATGGGTTATTCTACAATACACTTTTTATAAGGTAAAAAATAATCTTTTAGCCCTTCGATTTCTTTAACTCAATCTCAATTCTCAACCATTTAAAACCTTATTTTGGAAAACATGTGAACTCAAGTAAATACACACTAAACATGGGTAGATAGCGGAGTGTATGTATTCTAGAATTTTCTTACAACTATTAAAAAAAACTATAATGCTTGCATTGACACATTAAAAAGAACACAGGCACACAATGCTTGACCCTCCTTTCCCCTCCCGCGAAAGTATAGAGAATACACATCTGACCCTCTGAAACAAAGAAAACATTCAGAATGTTTTCAGCTTTATAGCCATCAGGATGGAATGAGAACATTGTTCCAAAATCAGGTCCTTAATTGATGATCAGTAGAACAGTCATAGACAAATATGAAAAGACGCCATGTCTGAAGCCAGTATTTAAAATATTTCCCATTAATATTCTGCAAGACTATGCGTAGAGTTTCCTTATTACTTTGCAAAATCATGAAACAATAATACACAAAAGTAAATACAAACTATCTCTACCCCAAAAATAAAAAGAAAATGAGAGGGCAGATAAACCACTATTTCAATGATTCAACAAGTTAAGGGAGCGCACTAATAGAAAAAGGGAAAATAGAAAGAAAAAAAGGTTAGGAGAAATGACAATTGTACAAAACTCGGCGTACAAAACACCAAGTGCAAATAAACAGTGACTACAATTTGCAAAAGTTTAAAACCAAAAGCAGGAGACAGACATGCTACAAGATGCATACCTCCACCACCATTGATGGTCCTCAGTGGCAAGTTGGAAGTACGTCAATGCCACAGTAACAAATGCAGTCACTATAATGAGGATGATGAAGACGATGAACAAGATGCTGTATATGGTGTAAATCCTATGACCCCATACACTAGCAAAGATATAGTAAAGTTCAATGTAAATTGCACTAAAAGGTAGGAATCCTGCCATTGCCATCTGAGGGACTGTCCCCCTGTACCATGGCAAAGGTGGAATCTCTCTGGGATACTTAGTGGTACGGCAAGGAGCTTGAAACTCAGACTTGCTGTTTTTGCCAGCAACCCCACCTAATACCAGCAAAGGTGATGTTACAAGTGTCCAAATTAGAACTATCACCACAATCGTGCCAAATGGAAGGGCAGCAGTAGCTGTATAAGCAATCGCAACAGTATTTAAGAAGCAGAACATTAGAAACAGCGGCCCACAGAAAAGGAAACCCGTCAACAGTATATTCCTAACCTGTTGTGCCCATAATTATGAATCGTTAACAAATAAATTAAGCACCAATGTATTTGAATAAACTTTTGCATGGGTAACTCAATAGCACATACCCAGTTTGCTCCCTCCATCTGACAATAAAATGAAGTAGCAACATAGCCTGCAATTCCTGATGTCAGTGCATATATGACGACCAAAGCAGTAAATAGTGCCCCTCGGTTGTAGGGATAAAAGACACCAACAAGTGCAAGTATAAAAATAAATACAGCCCTGCATCAGAAGCATAAAAATTGATGAAGCATAAGAGCATGAAAAAAAAGGACAAGATGGTTCCAAAGTCGTACATTTGACTAGAGCTGCTGATTAATAAACAAGTAACTTACAGTGTGAAAAGTTGGGTGCCAGATCCAATGGCAGCTGCAAATAGAGACTTGTATTTTGGAAACCTGAACACATCTCCATGTATGTATTTCCATCCAGTCTCTTCCTGATCTTCAGCTGTCTCATTATCATGAGCATATCTTCAAAGATAAACAAACACAATTAAATGAGTGAAGAACTATGAATAAGACCATAGCATGACAAAACGGCAAATCCAAAATCAGAGAAAATAGGAGAATGAAACATTCTCACTTGACAAAATCATTCTTGAGTACTCGCATGAGAATGGTTGCAAGAAACCCAGTTAGAAGGAGAACTGTTACACATGAATTAATAATCGAAAACCAGTGGATCTCCAAATGGTGAGGCAGAGAAGATGACTGTGAATATTTATCCATCCTCTTTTCATATGGGGTGTTTGTTTCCTTCCATTTCACAGTATATGAGAATTCTAGATCAACTTCTTTATTCTCAGTAATGTCCAGTAGAGCATTAGAATCAGTTCGAACATTGACTTCAATCACCTGGTCCTTGTTGTGAAATATGTCAAAATGAATGTGCTTATATAGGTAATATCTGGAGTCACTTGGATCTTTTCCATCCTTGTCTACTTTCCCTATGAAACCCCAGATGGGCAAGTCATCATAGTACATCTGAAAGTAGTAATCCTTTCTGACAGCAGACCGGAACTGTGACACTTCTTCCTTCTTGAGGGTCTTTTTACAAACAACTACAGGTTCCTTATCTTTTCGAAACTCAAGTTTGTAGGGAGCACTAACTAGACGATCTCCATTTAAAACTTCCCCTAGAGCTTCTTTTTTGTCTTTCACGTGATCTGTAGTTGAAACCCATATATGAACATCTAGATAAAATATGGACACAATTAAGATCAATATCATAATGAAATTGATGCAAACCTGGGGAGCAGAATGGGAGATCAAAATAGCGGTAGGTTTCGCTGGAATTCAACAAGGAAAGAAAGCAACCCTTTTCAGCAATTAAGAAAAAAATGTAAAAATGCAAACAAACACTCACAAAAGTCTGTAAAGAAGATGAAGACAACTTTACATTGAAATTTCAAAACATCAATAAAGCGGGAATAGATCCAAAACTGGAAAAGTCTATGAGTACATATCATTTCAGCAGTTTCACTCCGGTTACACCTAAAAAAAATGCAAGCTATACACAGCTGAGCATGACCACTAAATCAATAAAACAGAATTCGATCCAACACTGTAAAAGTCTATGAATACATGCAACTTTTGCGGTTCGACCCAGGTGAAACTCCAAAAATTATCAACCTTTACCCAGCTGTGCATAACTACCTAGCTTACGAATCTGATAACTGAGCTATTATGTCTTACATTCAAAAAAAATCCCACTCAAGAAATTCATTCATTACCTTCACAATTCTAAATTTTCTCAAGACACAAAATAAACCCAGTGATGTTAACTCAGATCCAACTTCAGTCAGACCAAATCTAAACCTTGGTTCTCAAACCCAGAAATCAAATTCATTGTAACAATGAAAACCTAAGGCAATATCGGATTAAAACAGCAGAAACAGAACTCACCTAGGATTGTGAAATGGTCCGACCTTGTTGGCATACAAAGGGACCATTTCTCCTTCTTTGAAACGATGATGCGATGCATCGGATCTCACCCAATCCACACCACAAAAAGTAATCAACAAGGTGATGAATACTACCGCCATTGAACTAGACTTACAGAGATAGAGATGCACAGAGAAGAGAACACATTCAGAAGCAAAATGATTTAGGTTTTAAAACTGACGTTTCCTCAGATATGAAACGGAGGGTGGAAAATCTTTTTATGTATTTTTTAATTTAGTAGGAAAGTCGTTATTTCAAAGAAAAACATAGTAGGAAAGCAGCGGCCAATGGTTTAGCACTCGCCATCTAAAGCGGAAGAGTAATTCTATACATGTAAAATGAGATAGATGACAAAAGTTGATCCATTTTTGTTAGATAAAAGGAGTTTTCTAAAGTGTATCTCAAATTTTAGATATATTATAAATAATGTATTAAAATATAATTAATAAGTATAATTAAATTATAATTTATTTAATAAAAAATTATTATATATATTAAGACTCTTAATATAAAAGGATGGTAAAAATATTCTCTTAATTATTCTTAAAAATTTGATTTAAAATTTATTACAAACAAAAATAATTCCTTTACAAGAGATAATAAATTTATACTACTTTATCTAATAATTAACCAATTAAAATATATTTTTATCAAATATAATAAATTTTGTTAATATATATACATATCAATTAATATTTTATTTATAAAGGATATATATATTATCAAAATCTGAATTATTATTATTATTATGAAATTAATTTATTAATGATAATTTTATTAAATAATAATATAAGAAACTTTTGCTATCTTATTATTATATTTATACATATTCAAAAGTGATTATATTACTATAATTTAAATTAATTTATTAATAATAATTTTATAAAATAATAATAATATTAAAATATAATTAATAATAAAAATAAAAGTAAATATTTTATATAAATTTATATAACAATAATTATCACAATATTATTATTGTTTTTCATGCTAACATAACATGCCCCAGCAATCACGTTTGATTTTTTGAATCAATTTATTATTATATATCTTAACTTTTTATTAAATTAAAATATGTATAATACTACTCAACATTAATATATTTGCTTTAAAAACAAAATACTATTAACACAATTATTTTTATACTATCCCAATAAAAAATATAAAATATATATATTATATTTTCATAATAAATACATTTAATATTAATATTATTAAATAAAAGTATTTTATTATTATGATGATGATAATAATAATAATTAAAATTGAAATAATATTACTATATAAATAAAAGAGCCCACATTTAAATTAATTTAAATAAAATAAGAAAAAAATAAATTTCATGTAAATGGTCATATTATTCAACTAATTTTACTTTAAAAAATATATGTTTATTTTCTTAGTATAAAATATATATATTCATAAAAAATAAAAATTATTTTAAGAGAAAATAAAAATAAAACTTTACTTATTAAGGAGTTATGTTATGTAATAAAAATAAATTTTATTTATTCCCAGTCTCAGTCATATGTCTCTCCCATAACTTAAAACAAAAATTGAGATATGTAAATAGTTACAAGTATTCTCTCTTCTAAGAATAAAAGGAAGCATATTTACAATTTTAAACAAACTTTAGAAAATTTATAAATCTAACTTATATATCTTAAGAGTATTGTCAATAATCCTTGAGGTTTCAAAAATATCACAAATACTCTTTCAACTTAACTAAAGATAAAAGTAAAAATGACAGATATAATAGAAAATCAAGAAATAATAAGAAATCAAAAAATATTAAGAAATCAAGAAATATTAAGAAATCAAGGAATATTAGAAGTAGAAAGAGAAGATATCTCAATATATTTTTCATAATAAATATTAGAGGAAACCTATTTTTAAATTTTTTTATCAAAAATTCCTTAAAAGAATAAAGAAAGGATTAGATATATTCATTTAAGAGAAATCAAAATATTAATAAATCTCATTTTAGAAAATAAATTAATATACTAATAAAATTAGCATTACTAGATAATAGAATAATAAACATGAAAGATGCTTTATTAGGAATGATTCATGGTAACTTAGGATACCAGAAACTAAAATTTAAAACATACCATCATTTTGTTATTAATATTCATGATAAATACTTAAAGCAAGTGTTAAGTCTAACTTATGAATTTGAAATAAGAGATTTAATAAAAGAAGTAAATCATCCATTTACGATACACTACATAGTAGTGTAATTATTAACAAATAATCATATTAGTTCAATATATGAAAATAATGAATTTATAGAAATAGATAAAACCTTCCAAAAAGTTGGACAAAATAATAAAATCATAAAGACTAATAGACTTTGAAATATCATAAGAATGATACTTAGATGTTAAAGAAAAACCTCTAATACTAGGAAAAAAAAGTAATGTATTCAAAATTAAAAATATACCAAGATTTACCTTTATAGATAATGAAGAGGAAACTTCTAACAAAAAAAGGTTAACAAGAAATCCAAGTAATGAATGCAATACATGATGTAATAATATGAAGAAAATAACAAGATGTTTAAAAACAAATTATAAGATATAGACTTAAAAGTTAATGGAAGCCTAATAAGCATATCAAAAAATTAAATAGCAATAATGAAAGTCTTGGCTTTTTTAGTAGAAAAAAATAGTTATAGCACAAGAATCAAATATTAAATCCTTATAAGATATAAATAAAAGCCAAAAGGAACTCATAAATAAGATAAGAGAAATTAATAAAAAAATTACAACAAAATATACATGAGGAATTTATAGAATTAAGAATAGATATAAATAACATACCCAAAGACAATCAAATTATAAGTCATAATCTTGATCTATTCAAAAGATTAAAAAGAACCACTTAAAAGATGAGATGCGTTGATACTTAGAAATGAAAAAATAAAAAATAAAGCAAAATCTAAAGAAAAAGAAAAAGCTATTTAGAAAAGAATTAGAATAATTTATAGACCCCAAAAATAGGAATGTGGAAAAATTAATTAATTTGTTACACTAATTAATGAAGAACTAGAAAAACATTATGATAAAAAGCTTTGTACAAACAAAGAGTAAGATAATATGACAATAATCAATAAGATTGATTCTTAACCAGAAATCATGACCCTAAAAGGTCATATAAAACCAATTTCATTACCAAAAAGAAACATCAGACTCAAATAGGAAATAAATGAATAGATAAAGATCATAAGAACTTCATATTCCTTATAAAAGGAAACAACAATCAAAAATGAAAAAAGGACTACATTGAGGAACTAGAGATAGTAGCCTATCAGGATTCAAACTCCAGGAAAATTATAGGTCTAATCTTTTTGATTTAGACTATATAAGAGAAGGAAAAAAAGCCCTAGATGAATGATTTAATAATATTAGTGTAATCATACTAACTTCTTAAACTACATAATCAAACACTTCAACTTGAAGAGTCTTAGTAGCTCACTCAATGATAGAAAATGTTAAAATTTAGTTTACAAAATTAATCAAACAACAATATCTAGTTATGTAGAGAAAAACCCCCACCAGTAGAGAATACTTAGAAACTATAGTAAATGAAATATATAAGGAAGTCATCAAAGAAAATAAAGGAAAACACATCATTGAATCCAATGAAAATGAAATTGGGGAAGCCAAATGACATCTAGCAAATATGAAAATCTATAACATGTGTTTTATATATTCCTTTATTTATGAATACAAAATATACTATCATAAATTACCACATTCTATGCAATAAACTTATAAATAAATGTTTAAAAAATTACATAAAACCTTAACAGAAGGATGAAATAAGAAAACTATACTAGATATCCTAAGAGGAAGAATAAGAAGTCTTAAAAATTGGATAATCATCAATTGTCAAGAAAGAAAAGAATATAAAGGCATAAGAGGAAATAATAAAATTTATTGTGATACAAGATATTTTAAAATACCAAGAAAGTATGGGTGTAATATAAAATCCTACAATCAAAAGTATAAAAAAAATATAAAAGAACCAGAACATTTAAAAGATATTAATTCAAAATACAATACTACAAAAAAATATAAAATAAGGTATAATAGAGAACTTATATGAAGATATATTTTAGAAGAAAAAGTATAAACGTCCAGAAAATAAAAATTATTGGCCATTAGCAAAAAAGAAATGCAGGTGTTAGATCTGCAATGAGGAATGACATTATACCAATGAATGCTCTAACAGACTTCAACATAAAAAAAAATTTAAAAATAATTTCCACAAAAAGCAAAAATCTTAGAAGAACTTTTAAGATGGAACTAGAACTAATTGAAGAATCAAATATATATGACATTTACAGTATTTATCTATTAAATGAAATTGAGGAAGAAATAACCAACTTAGAATATGGATACTCTTCGTTACAGATGAACGATTTGTATAGTATTGCAAATCCAAATAGTAGCTATACTAAATTAGGACTGAAATTTAAAATTATGCCAACTATCATTTACATGCATATATAGATACAAAAGCTAATATGTGTGTACCAAGTAAATATGCATTCCTAGAAATGCAGGTGTTAGATCTTCAATGGCTGATTCCCATGATCACATAACTTTTGCATCTACTTTGAGCTGCAGGAATGTTTTCTTGTGCGATGCGAATCTTTTCAGTTGTTTCTTATATAATATTAGTTCTCATCATATTGAAATCTTCACATTCTATCCAGGATATTAGAGATCTACATAGTCTTTCATATAAGGCTTCATAAGGAACCATCTTAATCATGGCATGATAATTGTTATTGTAGGAAAACTCAACCAATGGTAGGTGTTCAATCCAGTTTCTTCTAACTTCCATAACACAAGCTTGTAACATGTCTTCTAACATTTGAATAACCCTTTTAGACTTTCCATCTATTTTAAGATGATAAGCCATGCTATGCAATAATTATATACTCAAAATTTCTTGTACACACTTCCATAAATGAGAGGTAAAGTTTGAATCTCAATCTAACACAATTGACTTTGGTATGCCATGCAATTGTATGATCCTCAAAATGTGTAGCTTACTCAAGCATTCATTGAATACTGAGTTTTAATTGGAATGAAATGAGCATACTTTGTGAGATGATAAACAATTACCTTGGAATCGTGACTTTGAGAAGTACGAGTTAACCCTTGTACGAAGTCCATGGTTATATTGTCCCATATTCATTCTGATATTGGGAGTACTTAAGTAGTCATGCAAGTTTCTTATGCTCCACCTTAACTTCTTGATATATGATACAGTTAGCTACAAACTGAGTTATATCCTTCTTCATTCCTCTCTACCAATAGTTTTTTTTAAATTATGATACATTTTTGTGCTTCCAGGATGTACCATAAATTTTGAACTATGCATTTCTCCCATGATCTCTTGGCTTAAATAATCATTGAAAGGTACCATTATTCTTCCATGGAAATAAAATGCTCCATTACTATAAGTCCATCCTTCCATAATCTCTCCTTTAGAAATTCTACACCATACTTTACAAATTTCAATATCATTAGGCTGAGCTACGTTAACATTTTCTAACAATGTAGGATTGGACATGATATTGTATAAAAATTCTTGTTGCCCATCATCATATAAATTTAGCTCACAACCTTTTATCGTTAGAGTGCTTCGTTAGGTATCCAATATCATTTGTGCAACAAAATTTGACTTTCAAATCACAACACTTGCTATTATATTTGCTTTACCAAGATGGTATTACAAAGTGAAATTATAATCCTAAAGGTATAATACCCATCTTCTTTACTTCAAAGTAAGATCTTTTTGAGTAAAAAGATATTTGAAACTTTTATGGTCTAAAAAGATTTGAAATTTTGCACCATAGAGGTAACATCTCCACATCTTCAAAGCAATGACCACAGTAATTAACTTAGGTCATGTGTTGGGTAGTCTTGCTCATGATTTTTGAGTTGTCGTGACCCATAGGCAACCACTCAATCATTTTGCATTAGAATGCATCCAAGATCTTGTACTAAAGCATCATTAAATAATATATAAGATTTCATACTCTCTAGAAGAGTAAGAATTGGTGCATTTTTCATTTGTACTTTCAACTCTTGAAATGTATCTTCACTAGCTCCATCCCATATGAATTTAACTCCCTTTTGAGTAAGCTTTGTCAAGGGTGCATCAATCTTTGAGAAGTTGATCGCCACACACGAAGTGTGTGCAATGAATATGCAAGTATATGTATCGCAATAAATAATATAATGATAAGAAAAGATCGTTCCCACAAAGATTATTTTTTTAGAAACTAATTTTTAAAACTAAAAATAATTAAAATCAATTTTTTTTGTGTTTTTATATTTTAAGGAAGAAAAATTAAAATAACTAAAAGTAAATAGCAATAATTAATTAAATTAGATTTTGTGACTAAAAAGATATATGAGAAAATATCTAGGAATACTTAATCCCCCAATTTTCTAAACATGTGAATCGCTAAAATCCCCCCAATATAAGTATCAATTAATTTCATGATCAATTGAATCTAACTTAACTTGTATTCCTCTTTCAAGTAAACTACACACCATATAGTAATTAATTTAATCACAATCTCATGCCAATTAAATTGCATTCTACTTATTAAGATTATTAATTATGGATCACATACATAAGAATCATACATCTCTACCTAGAAAACTATGCATGTTATTTAATCAAGGAAAACAATTAAATAATTCTCTTAAATCTATTTAATTGCCTATATAAATAAATTGTTGGTCAAACAATTAATAGCATAAAAATCAGATTAAATAATATAATTAAATTAATATTATAATTGGGAAAAATATTAGATCATCACATGGTGAAAATTGGTTCATAAGATCTCTAGATTAACAAATTAATTATACATAATTGTGTTCATAAAGTTCATATTTTTTCATAAAAAAGACATAAAATTGATAAAGAAAAGAGTAGGAAAAGAAATACAATCAATATCTTGAATTGTAGAATTAATTTCCCCTTGAATTTCCACCAAAATTATGTCTTCTCTTGAATATTTCTCTCTTTTTAGCTCTAAAAACGAACCAAAATTTTGCTAATGGAGGAAAATTAGGGTTTATGGAGTGATTAGGTGCTTAAATAGAGCTTAGGTGCGATCTGGACCGTCCGATCAGCTTCAGATCAAGGGCTATGATCAAAACAAGAAAAACTAATAGTTTCATCCAATCACAGAGCAACATGTGGCAACAAAAATTCATTGGGTGTGGTGCATGGGTGGAACGAGCAAAGCAATGACATGATGACACGTGGCATGATACATTGACTAATTTCTGAACTCGGATTGAACGCCATGCTTACATGTGACGCGTGTTTGTCCTTCTTACATGCGGCACACCGTGTTTCGCTCTCTGTGCTTGTGTGGCATCTACATGGTTTTCCCATATAGCCCCTCTGCTTGCGTGACATGCCACGTGGTAGCTTTTGATTAATCTTGCGTTAAAAATCCAGAAAAATTCCAAAAATTGTATTTTCACTAAAAAGTTTATTTTTTAATTTTTGTCCCATAAAAATACTATTTATTAAATAAAAAAGTAAATATTAAGTAAAAAAGTGTGCTAATTACTCTATTTTCATAGAGTCATCATAAGTCTTGCAAGAAGCATCAATAATATCTAGCCAATCCAAGAAGACTTCAAATTTTAGTCACATTTCTTTGTTGTTTCCTACTTAATATCACTTCAATTTTGGAGGAATCCATAGCAATATGATGTGTTAGAATTTGAATTTAGTAGGCCATAAATAACATTTCTCAAACATTACATACAATTGATGCTCTCTAAGAGTTTACAAAGTAATTCTAAAATTCTCTTAATGTTTTCATGGGTTTTTGAATAAATCAATATATCATCGATAAGCAAAATGATAAATTGATCTAAGTAGGGTCGTAATACTAATAAGTGCTCAAAAATACTTAAAATATTGTGATTTTATGCATGTTTAATGATTATATAGATTTTATATTTGCTTGTTTTACTACCATTTTACACAAATCTATATTTTTAGAATCATGGGTATATTTTGTTTTTTTTAGGTATTTTTTGTATTAAATAAATCAATTTGAAGAATTATACTTGAATCACTCCATTACAACTTGGAAGATTAAAAGAAAACATTTGTAAAAAATTACATATATTTAAAAAACTAATATGGAAATTATAGTTTCAAAGTAATGCATTTTGAAGTATGCTGCGATGTGAAAATATTGTAAGTTGATAACTGTATTTTATATAGTTATTTTCATCTATTTTATTAATTATAATTGCTATGTTCTTGACATTTTTGGTTAATTTTAGTTAAATAAATTAATATTTACCTTTTATGTGTTAAGAAATACATTTTTAATAAAATTAAATAATTTGAATCGAAACCGTACTTAATTGCAAATTTATGTCCACAAATATAATTTCAAATAATAGAGCTCTTAATTGCAATTTATAAAAGTCGAAAATATAATTAAAATTAAAATTGGGCTTAATTTTAATTATTAAAAGTTTAAAAATTTAATTTAAATTAGAAAAGGGCTTAACTGTAATTAAAGAAAGTTTGAAATATAATTTAAATTAAATTTTTGGTTCAAAATGCAATTAATTAAAGTTTAATTTTCGCGTAGGAGAGAAGAAGTCCACGCGTAGTCTCCCACGCGCGCAACGTGGACCATCAAATCAGAGAAGAAATGGCTTGGATGCGCGCGTGTTCTTCAAAGCCGACCAAAGCGAATGGGTGCAGGTTTCTCGTTCATGCCACTCGGTGTGCCGAGTGGGGCCCACCTTCCGCGCAGGCTGGAGTGCAGGTGGGACCCACGTGTCTCATGTGTTGCAACCGTTGTCCCCTACCTTCGCGCACCTCTTTTCTCGTGCGGTCGATCCATATGCGCCCAGTTATTCTACAAATCACAATCTACCACGTGTCCCACTTTTATCTTGAAACCAATCATGTTCTGACACATGGCATGTTATGATGAGTGCGGAAGTACAGGATCACGCCCGCATTGCAGCCGTTGTCTCCCGCGTTCGTCGCACCATTATCCCGTGCGTCGTGCTCTACGTGCAACCGGTTTCTTCACCGAATGAAATGCCACCACATGTTTGTATTAATTCTTCAACCAATCATAGATTGACACATGGCACGTAGATTGAATTAAAAAACAATCACGCAAGGCGCCCTTTGTTTCTGTCATCCACGTGTAAAAAAATTTAATATTCTCTTTCGTAGGCTTGGATGCGAAATTTAAGGAAAATGTCAGGGTTTTATTTTCGATACATATATTTTATGCGTGTTTAAAAAAAATGTATTATTTTGGATGTATTTTTTTAGCTATAAATAGGGGATATTATGATAGAGTTAAAAAGTTTTTGGAGAGTTTAATTTTTGAGATTTTTTTGTATTGTTCGGTTCTGGACTGTGGAACACGCAGAAGCCATTTTTGGCTTCTGTTGTGTTTTGCGTGTGCCAAATATTTGTGCTAAGAGATGTTTTAATTTTCTATGTTCTTCATCTTATTTTCTGTAACTACTGTAATTTTATTTTAAATTTATGAAGTAATTTAATTTTTCTAGGGTTGCATTTTATCTAAATTTATGATGCTTTGATTTTATTTTGGAAAGATTTATAAGACGTTCGATTTGTTTATTCTATTTTGTGCTTAATGCTTTTGATTATTTACGAATTTTATCAAATAATCTGTGGCACTTAAATAAACTTGGAAGAGGCATTTTTGTGTATATTGCTCGTAGATAGAATGACATGTATGATGAAGGATAAGAATATACTATAATTGTATGTGTGGCCATTTGAGAACTTAGAACGTAATGAATCTTGGTGAATTTAATTCTCATAGGAATATAGTGAATTAATTTAACGATGTGTGTTTATACGGAGCTCGGAAGAGATGTATGAATAAAATTAGAAGTTTTTGGTTGACAAATTAAATGTACTAAAAATTATAAATCAAAAGAAAATAATATTATTGGAGTTGATTAATTTGGTGAAAAACTGCAATCCTAGATTTCTTTTATTTTGTTATACAACTTTTTAGTTAACGTCTTCTAATTAACGATCGTTTTGGATAAAATCATAGAAAGATAATTTTAATACTCAACAAACTGTAGTAACAAATCTCCGTGGGAACGATAACTTACTTATCAAATTTTATTACTTGTGACCGTGTATACTTGCACGTTTTATGTTCTCCAAAAGAGACAACATAAGTCGTAGTGTAAGGCCAAAGGAATATGTCCAAATAAAAATGCATTTAGAGCTTTAGTTTAACCATTCCAAGGCTCGGGCTCATGTCTCAAGACTTGGGCTAACGTCTCAAGGCTTGGGTTGATGTCTCAAGGCTTGGGTTAACCCCAAGGCTCGGGCTGACATCTTAAGGCTTGGATTGACCCCAAGGCTCGAGCTGATGTCTCAAGACTCAGGCTGATATCTCAAGGCTTGGGTAGACGTCTCAAGGCTTAGGCTGATGTCTCAAGGCTAGGGTTGATGTCTTAAGGCTCAGGTTGATGTTTCAAGGCTCGGGCTGATGTCTTAAGGCTTAGGCTCAACAAAGATCAGGCATTAGGTCATTTCTTATGACCAAACATCATTTCCCTTACTCTTTTAACTTAATTTTCAACTGAGGTGGAAGAGTAAAAGGCTTAGGAGGTGAATAGGATTAACATCCTTATGCATAATGTCGAGTTCTTTCTCAACATCCATATATAAAAGGTGTTGGATGAAATGGTCCTGATGAGTGCTCAAAAAGCACTCAAATAACCATGATTTTATGCACATTAATTGATTAAAAATATATATATTTATATGTTTTATTATATATTTATATAAATTTGTCTTTTTCGGAATCACGGGTATTTTTATTGTTTTTCAGGTATTTTGGCTTAAAAACGCAACTTAAAGTCTCAATGAGGAATACTTGAAGCAATACATCACAAATATATTAATAAATAAATGGGGAAAGGTCAACAAACATGGAAAAATTGGACAAAATGGATCAAAAATGACAAAAATGTCAAAAAGGAGAAAATCGCGCCCAGTTGCCCAGCCGCGCGCCCCAGCGCCCACGCCCGCGCGCCCCAACGCCCCATCCTGCGCGCGCATGCCAGCCTTCCAATCCGCGCACGCCCTGCGTACCCAGCAGCCCCTTCCGCGTGCACCGACTACTTTTTGCCCCATTTTTCACGTGCAGCCACCCCCATGACATCATGCTGACGTCATCAATGACCTCAGCATTTCCATTACGTATTTTTACAATTTTTTAACATTTTTTTACTCATTTTTTTCTCTCCATCCTCACCTATAAATACCCCCTTCCCTTCACTTCAAAACACACCTTCAACACCTCCAAATACATTCTTTTCTCTCTTTTCTTAGATTTTTAGGTTTCTTTAGTTTTTCTTATGTTTTCTTAGTTTTTAGCTTTTCTTAGTTAATTTCTCTTAGTTTTAGAGTTCTTCCCTTTTTGGGAAGAACTAGTAATGTTTTTGTAATTTATTAGCTTTTTGATTCAATAAATGGGAGTGCAAATTCCACTTGGAGGTTTTCCAGCAACGGGAATAGCGTCGAAGTTCTGTAAGGATTTTATTTTCTTTACATTTATTTTTATGCTTTAGTCTTACATGTTATATTTAATTTGTCTGTGGTTAAATTTAACTGTGCTGGCTGTTTAGTAAACATGATGTAATAATAACGTTGTTATGCTTGCGAAATATTAAATAGGTAAAAATCTCTAAAATGAATTGATTTTGTTTTTATTCATGATTTTATATTAAGAATGTTAGAGAGAAATATATTATTTTTCATTACAAACTTAAACCTGAAAATTAGATTTTAAGGTTTAGTTATCCGGTCTGATTTAGAGTAGTGCTCTTTTATTTGATGGTACAATCGCCCGGTAGTTAGAGTGCAGCTCTATTTCAAAAGTTTTTATAAGAATTATTATCTGAAAATGTATTGACGACATGTTTTCAGTAGTGGTTTTAAAACTTGAAAGTTAGTACTCGGATAACTAAATTCTTAGGTTTAATTTGGACACCTTGAATAAAGTTTAAACTGTCTAACCCCACCAAAGGTGGCATTTAAATGGTTCATTTTCAATCTCTTAGAAAACAGAATTAATTTAATTAGGAAAATTAGTTATCAACCTCACCCATAGGTGTTAATTGATTTGTTTAGTTAACAAAGAATATCTAACCCCACCAAAGGTGGTATTCATATAAAAAAGGGAGAATCAATAAATATCAATTCATATATTTAATAACCTAAATAATATGAGCAAGCATAATTAACTTAGTTATTATATCCATAAATACTCCGCCATTATAAATGATAAAATTTGTATAAATGTTTATTGAATCTATGTTTAATTTTATGTATGTAGATTAAAACACAAAAACCCAAAATATCGTGACAGGATGTTTAGGATTTAATTTCGTTTTTAAAAGTTTGAATAATAAATTAAAAACCACATACATTCCTTCCTTAGATCGACCTTGGGAGTATACTTATCATTTTCTTCGAAATGATTCGTGCACTTGCGAGAGTTTTATAAATATTAAAACCAAAGTATTGGCAAGAATCGGTGATGCCGGTTTTCGCTCATCAAGTCCACAAGATGAAGAGCCCCACTTTTTTTGAGCTTGAAGTGATCAACTCTCAAAGGGATAGCATTATACCTTTTCTGAGGATGAGGTGATCAAATCTCTTTGAGGGAGAACGCTCTATCCGGTTTGATGATGGGGTGATCAACTCTCTTTAAGGGAGAGCGCTTTACCTTGTCTCAGCTTGAGGTGATCAACTCTCTTTAAGGGAGAACACTTTACCTTGTCTCAGCTTGAGGTGATCGACTCTCTTTAATGGAGAGCACTCTACCTTTTATAAGGATGAAGTGATCAACTCTCTTTAAGGGAGAAAGCTCTACCTGGTCTGAGCTCGAGGTGATCAACTCTCTTTGATAGAGAGTGTTCTACTTTTTTTGAGGACGTAGTAATGAACTCACATTGAGAGAGAGAATTCTACCTTGTCTAAGCTAAAAGTGATCAACTCTCTTTGATGGAGAGCACTATACCTTTTTTGAGCTTGAGGTGATTTATTCTCAAAGGGAAAACGTTTTACCTTTTTTAAGGATGAGGTGATCAAGTCTCTTTGAAGGAGAGTGCTATACCCGGTTTGAGGATGAGGTGATCAACTCTTTTTCATGGAAAGGGCTATTGATGAGCGAAAACCGGCATCGCCGATTCTTGCCAATACTTTGGTTTTAATATTTATAAAACTCTCACAAGTGCACGAATCATTTCGTAGAAAATGATAAGTATACTCCCAAGGTCGATCTAAGGAAGGAATGTGTGTGGTTTTTAATTTATTATTCAAACTTTTAAAAACGAAATTAAATCCTAAACATCCTGTCACGATATTTTGGGGTTTTGTGTTTTTAATCTACTTACATAAAAATAAACATAGATTCAATAAACATTTATGCAAATTTTATCATTTATAATGGCGGAGTATTTATGGATATAATAACTAAGTTAATTATGCTTGCTCATATTATCTAGGTTATTAAAGATATGAATTGATATTTATTGATTCTCCCTTTTTTGTATGAATACCACCTTTGGTGGGGTTAGATATTCTTTGTTAACTAAACAAATCAATTAACACCTATGGGTGGGGTTGATAACTAATTTGCCTCATTAAATTAATTCCTTTTTCTAAGAGATTGAAAATGAACCATTTAAATGCCACCTTTGGTGGGGTTAGACAGTTTAAACTTTATTCAAGGTGTCCAAATTAAACCTAAGAATTTAGCTATCCGAGTACTAACTTTCAAGTTTTAAAACCACTACCGAAAACATGTTGTCAATACATTTTCAGATAATAATTCTTATAAAAACTTTTGAAATAGAGCTTTACTCTAACTACCGGGCGATTGTACCATCAAATAAAAGAGCACTACTCTAAATTAGACCGGATAACTAAACCTTAAAATCTAATTTTCAGGTTTAAGTTTGTAATGAAAAATAATATATTTCTCTCTAACATTCTTAATATAAAATCATGAATAAAAATAAAATCAATTCATTTTAGAGATTTTTACCTATTTAATATTTCGCAAGCATAACAACGTCATTATTACATCATGTTTACTAAACAGCCAGCACAGTTAAATTTAACCACAGACAAATTAAATATAACATGTAAGAATAAAGCATAAAAATAACTGTAAAGAAAATAAAATCCTTACAGAACTTCGACGCTATTCCCGTTGCTGGAAAAACTCCAAGCGGAATTTGCACTCCCATTTATTGAATCAAAAAGCTAAAATATTACAAAAACATAACTAGTTCTTCCCTAAAAAGGGAAGAACTCTAAAACTAAGAGAAATAAACTAAGAAAAGCTAAAAACTAATAAAACATAAGAAAAACTAAAGAATCCTAAAAATCTAAGAAAAGAGAGAAAAGAATGTATTTGGAGGTGTTTTTAGATGTGTTTTGAAGTGAAGGGAAGGGGGGGTATTTATAGGTGAGGATGGAGAGAAAAAGTAGAGAAAAAAATGTAAAAACGCGGATTAGTGATTGCTGATGTCATTTGATGACGTCAGCAGGACGGGGGGCGGCTGCACAGTACCGGGGATGAACAGTACCGCGGCTGCACAGTACCGGGGATGAACAGTACCGCAGATGAACAGTGCCGCGGATGAACAGTACGCGGATGAACAGCTCCGCGCGCAGCTAGGGGCGGAGCTGGGCGCTGGGGCGTGGCGGCGCGATTTTCTTTTTTCTGACATTTTTGTCCTTTTTGACCCATTTTGTCCAATTTTTCCATATTTGTTGACCTTTCCCCATTTATTTATTAATATATTTGTGATGTATTGCTTCCAGTATTCCTCTTTGAGTTTTTAAGTTGCGTTTTTAAGCCAAAATACCTGAAAAACAATAAAAATACCCGTGATTCCGAAAAAGACAAATTTATATAAATATATGATAAAACATATAAATATATATATTTTTAATCAATTAATGTGCATAAAATCATGGTTATTTTAGTGCTTTTTGAGCACTCATCACAACCCCCAACCAGCTTCTTGCTAGTCCCTTAGCAAGAGAAGCGATAAAAACTAAAAATTAAACTATCCTAAATCACTTTCGTGGATTGAAACGGTTGCATTTAGCCTATGCAACAAGCCGTTAAACCCCTAGGTTGCCCTAGTGGACGAGTTTGATTCTCGTGAGGGTTTTCAGTAATGATACCCACAAACATTGAACTAAATGTAAAAATCAAAAGAAACAATAAAAACAATCAAATCAAAAACTAAAATTACAACAAAATCAAAAATTAATTTAAGAATAAAAGAAAACAACATATCACAAAAATATCTCATACTTTTTTAATCTCCTTTAAGATCATAATTAAAATCTCAAGCATAAGTTATTTTAATCTCTTTAAACAATCATGATTTTATTATAATAATTAGTCGAAAATCATTTTCATATTTCATATCAAAAATGTATCAATTTAATTTTACCCAATTTCAGTGTCATGAATCAGAATTCGCTTCGAATCTATTCCTCACAAGTCAATACTCTCAAAACACTGAATCCTATGGGTTCAAACACTCATACTAATTTATATGCGAAAGAGTTGATGTATAGAAATGAACTAATATGTTCGCATATGTATAAAGAATAAAGGCTCAAAGTGTTATTTTAACATTGATCTCATGAAAGGAATCGAATGTATAAATTATAAAGATATCATATATAAAAATTATTTTCATGCATAAATCAAACTCATTAAGAAAGAATTTCAAGATATATGCTTTTTACAAATGAAGAAATTGCAATGACTTTTTAGGGAATTACTTCCTATATCTTTCTTTTGTATTTAGCCTTTACTCACAACTTTGTAGGCAATGTGGGTCATAGTATGTAGATGATACTATATTTTTTATCTCTCTATTTTTTTTTTTCAATATATGTATATTTTAGAGAGTCAACCCATGTACAGATTGTACATTTTTTTGGAATTTGGTGAGTGGTTAATTTTATGGCTTTTCTGTTTGATCTTGGTTTAGGTAACCCCATATATGTCTTTTTTTGTTTTTTGTTTTTTTTTAGCAGTCATGCATGAATGAGATATAAGCATATACTATCAATTTCTACTCAAATCATTTAATCTAAACAAAAAAAAAATATATGATACTCTATTAAGATGAGAAAAAATTCATACATTCAATGCTAATACCTATAGAGATCATCTAAAATTTGAATAAATAAGAAATGTGTTTGGAGTAGATAAAATATATATTTCACTCTGAATAAAAGATATTAGGCTCAAATTATATCTCACAAGGGTAGTCTCCACTAAAAAAAATTCATAAACACCGATTTTGGGTTTAATATAATTTCTACATTTTATCAAGAAATACTAGTTATGACAAAAACTAACTAATTATCAAAAATAATTACAAAATATTTCATGATATGTTTTCAAAAATTAATCTAACAGTACAAAAGACTTAACTATTTACTTAAATTTGATTTAAAGAAATGATAAATTTTTGTGAGAAAATATTTAATAATTTTTTTTTAAATTACTAAATCACATAAAACAAAAATAAAATAAAATAAATGAAAATGTGAACATAAAATTTTTATTTTATTTTTATTTTTTTATTTTTTATTTTTAAATTGTTAAATCCTTTTTTTTTCTAATTAAGCATGGTAACTTTTCACCACCCCCAACCTAGAACTTACATTGTCCTCAATGTAACAACTGTAAATTAAAGATAAAGAGAAAAGAGAAGAAAGATTACCTATTTCCTGAGAATGTGTAAGTAGTAATGGAGAAATGCAGGTGCATTCATCATATTCATCATTTAAAGTGTATACAGACAGATCGCTGTGAATTTCTAACATCTCAACAAACATTTTTAGTTTTAACAATTTAAAAAGTATTAAACTAAAATAAACAATAAAATTAAGTAAATAAAATAAATAAAATAAATAACAGAAAATTACCTAAAATGATGGGTTGCCTCCCATCCAGCACTTAGTTTAACGTCTTAGCAAGACGTAACTTGGGGATTGCATTTTAAGTAAACTCAATGTCCCCTCATCATTGAGTCAATCATACCTACAAGTAAGACAAGGTTGTCTTCCTATACTATTTCAAACATGCCCTATTGATTTTTAAATTTTTCTGTACCAAAAACTAAGGGCATGCTTGAGGGTTTTAGATAACCCACATCTAGGTGCAAATCAAATAATTAAGGCATCATAACACAATTGTACCTAGATCAAGCAAAGAAACTAACTCTTGAGATTGTAATTAAAACTTTAAAATTTTGGAGATAGTTTCAGTATTTATTTTTTTTTGTTTTTTTGTTTTTTTTTTGTTTTTTTATTTAGGTTAAAATAACATAATGAGTATTAACCAAGAGTGCTCCCAGGAAATAATGGTGGGGCAAAGGCTCCTTAAAAACCATCCTCCTAGACAGAACAACGTTCCCAGGAAAGACTAGTGGCACAAAGCCATCCAGGAACTAGTCTCCTAGACAGAACTCCCTTAGATCTTTACTTTTCATGTTATTAAAGTTAAGTTAATTAAGTTATATTAAGTAAAAATTTAAGTTAATTAAGTAAAAGAAAATCTAAGTTAATTAAGTTAAGTTAATTAAAAAGCTAAGTTGGTTAAAAAAATCTAAATTAATTAAAAGCTAAGTTAATCAAAGTTAATTAAAAAGTTCAAGTTAATTAAGTTAAGTTAATTAAAAAGCTAAGTTAAAAATCTAAGTTAGTTAAGTTAAAAAAAAATCTAAGTAAATTAAAAAAAACTAAGTTAATTAAGTTAGTAAAAATCTAAGTTAATTTAGTTAAATAAAAATTAAGAGAGAAGAAAAAAAAATAGTTAAAGAAAAGAAAGAAGAAAAAAAAAGATAAAATTAAATTAAATTAAATTAAATTAAAAAATATAAAAAATGAAAAAGGTAAAAAAAATAAAAATAAAAAAATAGAGAAAGGTAAAAGCAATTAAAATTAATTTTTTTTTTAAATTTTTTTTATTATTATTTTTATTTAACAAAAAATAAAATTAAGATTTTAAATAAAAATAAAAATTAAATGAAAATTAAAAAGTAAGCTTTATTTTTTTTTTAAATTTTTTTTAAAATTTTTTTTTTAGAATTTTTTTTTAGAATTTTTTTTTTTACTATTCATGAACGGTAATTTTATTTTACTATTTACACTATATTAAAATTTTTAAGTTTTTAAATTTTTTTTTAAATTTTTAATTTTTTTTTACTATTCATGAACGTTAATTTTATTTTACTATCTAAATTATATTATTTATTTATTTTTATCTTAAAATTTTTAAATTTTAATTTTTTTTTTTACTATTTATGAACGGTAATTTTATTTTACTATCTACGCATCAAAACACACCTAAAAACACCTCCAAATACATTCTTTTCTCTCTTTTCTTAGATTTTTAGGATTCTTTAGTTTTTCTTAGTTTTTCTTATGTTTTCTTAGTTTTTAGCTTTTCTTAGTTAATTTCTCTTAGTTTTAGAGTTCTTCCCTTTTTAGGGAAGAACTAGTTATGTTTTTGTAATATTTTAGCTTTTTGATTCAATAAATGGGAGTGCAAATTCCGCTTGGAGTTTTTCCAGCAACGGGAATAGCGTCGAAGTTCTGTAAGGATTTTATTTTCTTTACAGTTATTTTTATGCTTTATTCTTACATGTTATATTTAATTTGTCTGTGGTTAAATTTAACTGTGCTGGCTGTTTAGTAAACATGATGTAATAATCACATTGTTATGCTTGCGAAATATTAAATAGGTAAAAATCTCTAAAATGAATTGATTTTATTTTTATTCATGATTTTATATTAAGAATGTTAGAGAGAAATATATTATTTTTCATTACAAACTTAAACCTGAAAATTAGATTTTAAGGTTTAGTTATCCGGTCTAATTTAGAGTAGTGCTCTTTTATTTGATGGTACAATCGCCCGGTAGTTAGAGTGCAGCTCTATTTCAAAAGTTTTTATAAGAATTATTATCTGAAAATGTATTGACAACATGTTTTCGGTAGTGGTTTTAAAACTTGAAAGTTAGTACTCGGATAGCTAAATTCTTAGGTTTAATTTGGACACCTTGAATAAAGTTTAAACTGTCTAACCCCACCAAAGGTGGCATTTAAATGGTTCATTTTCAATCTCTTAGAAAAAGGAATTAATTTAATGAGGCAAATTAGTTATCAACCCCACCCATAGGTGTTAATTGATTTGTTTAGTTAACAAAGAATATCTAACCCCACCAAAGGTGGTATTCATACAAAAAAGGGAGAATCAATAAATATCAATTCATATCTTTAATAACCTAGATAATATGAGCAAGCATAATTAACTTAGTTATTATATCCATAAATACTCCGCCATTATAAATGATAAAATTTGCATAAATGTTTATTGAATCTATATTTATTTTTATGTAAGTAGATTAAAAACACAAAACCCCAAAATATCGTGACAGGATGTTTAGGATTTAATTTCGTTTTTAAAAGTTTGAATAATAAATTAAAAACCACACACATTCCTTCCTTAGATCGACCTTGGGAGTATACTTATCATTTTCTACGAAATGATTCGTGCACTTGCGAGAGTTTTATAAATATTAAAACCAAAGTATTGGCAAGAATCGGCGATGCCGGTTTTCGCTCATCAAGTTTTTGGCGCCGTTGCCGGGGATTTGGTCATCAGATATCATCTCTCAAGTCCAACAAAAATTTAGCAACCTTGTTTGAGTCCTGAACCACTATATATTTTGTAGATTAACCTTCACAATTGGTTGAAGCAAGTTTCATACTGAGTGACCACCGTGTCTTCTTACTTAAGGTTCATAAATTTGTTCTATTTTGTTAGCTTGCACAGTTTCGTTGAAAAATCTCTCGTAGAACATTTTGTCGAATGTTTCCACATGATTACATCTATATTCTTCCTTTACTCATGTAGTCCACATGTTTAGAGCTTTCATCTTCCTTTTTATTTCCTGAATCCATCCTTCAAAGGTTTCAAAATTAGGGATACCATCATAGAGAGATGACTTTGTCTTTTAAACATCTTTAAGGTAGTAAGCTCTACCTCTTTCCTTGGATTCACTACCTCTTGTAATCAACCTACGTAACAATTAAAAGTAGGTTACATTCATCAAGATTTTCATTCGCATCATGTTCAGGCTGATTCCTAGCTATTTTTATTCTTAGAGCCATGATGAGACAAAAATATTTCAAAATCGTGAATGCATATTTTTTTCTCCGACAAATCAGATCCATGCTCTGATACCAAATTGTCACATCCCAAAAAATAAGTACGTGTGATGGAATGGGTAGATATTTTTAAACCATATTTTCAAGAAACTCTTAAAATATATCTTTTAAATGGATTTATATTTAGTTCAAGATATCCCTATTCAAACACATTTTTTTCAAAAGTTAGTTAAATTGTAAAAACAATAATCCATAAGAAGAAAACAACAATACATTTTTGCTTAAATCATTTTATATAAGTCTCAATGAATGTCATGCCTCTAAAATTACAAGATACAAATGAAAGATACAAGATAAAAGTACTCTTGAAAAGCTCTTTATTCTTCAACGATGAGCCATAAGCCATGTAATGAAACCAAAAATCTAATTTGGATTAAAGTAGGAAAATTGGGATGAGCTAGAACTAGCTTAGTAAGAGTCTACTCCAAATAATATCATAACAAATATTCATAATGCATGCCACATATAAAAAAAATTCATGAATAGAAATAATCACCATCATCAATAGTATAATATGGAGAAAATTTTATTTATAAAATCCTAAATACATGTACTTCCAAAACTAGGTGAAGTGTACATTCCAGATATATCTCATACATGCTCATATGATAAAATATGCCACGTAAAGTATAAAATCCATATGAATAACACGAAACCTCTATATGTATTAGTCAATTCCCAAATATACGGGCACATATGCAGTCAACCTTTGAGACACATGTGCGTCTACCTCCAACCCAATGTATGGTTATATTCTGAGATACATATGGCACACGCATTGGTCAACATCCTCATCATATGGACAATCAATGTCCTTGTCATATAGGTGATCCATTGCGGGATATAATGAGAGGTCTAGCTCTAAGGCCTATGTGTGGTCAAACTTTGAGATCCATAGACAGATAAAATATGAGACCCATATATAGATAGACTTTGAGCATACATATGAATACAATACGTACCTTTAATCTATCAAAAATAGTCCACTATAACTAGTAGCCTATTGGTACCATACTCTACAAGACATATATACATATATAACACTCCCCACCAAAAATTAATTTCATAATGCATGCATAAAATCTCAAATACCATGTGAAATACTTTAATAGTCATTTTGTATAAAAATGTTTATAACAAACATTTCATTTTAACAACATTTATAACATTTCTTATAAGAATCATGGAATCCATTTTCCTTTTATTCATAATATATAATGCATGACATTTTCACGAAAATAATGCATGAATGAAAAGTTGGAGTAAGAAAACTCTACAATACATTTTTGAGATTCTCAGAATAAAAATTAATAGTTTCTTGTCCCCCAAACTCCTGAATATTTTATCCCTGAAATGTACTAAAAATCAAAATATCTTATAGAAAGAAAACTTTAGAGAGAGAAAGATATGATAGAAATTTTGGGGGATTAGTTGGTAGCTCACCAAGCTCCTCTACAACACATCAACGAGACCCAATGAGTGTTATAGTGACTCACCGATAGCTCGACAAACAATCCTCAGTCGTCGAGGCCACGACTAGTTGCATAATTTGTTTTCCAAACTTTTACAATCGATCTATTTTCACACAAATTTTTTCTATACATCTCTTAATATTTAAATATTATTAAAAAGTCTCCAGGTTTGACATTGTTTAGGAGATAATGAAGTTTTTTTAAAATAAAAAAATGATGTAGATATTGAAGTAGTTATTATGAACATAGGGTGCTTTACATCTATTGAAAACACAAAATTGAAAAAAAAGTGAAACCCAAGGACAAAAGGCCAGGGTAGAACAAAGGCATTGAGAAGTGTTAAAAAAAGCATACCATTGCATCTTCCTTGATCCCACGTCTAAAGAAACAAAGTATTTTGGTGCCCCAAAAATACTTGCTACCCTATAGAAGGGTAGTTGAAGATCAAATTTTTCTAGTTGGCAATATATGATTTACTTGGTTTTCTTGAGTTGAGAGTAGTGAATGAAATTAAATAGAGAGTTAATTGAAAATCATCGACATGAATGAAATTAGAATCCTTGAAGAAATAAGTTTATATAGTAGAAACTCAATTAAGTTGACTAGATATCCCAAGATCTAGATTCAAAAATACAATTTAGTTGTTTCAAACTAAACTAGATGATTATGGAGGATTTACCCTTATGTCTATTCCTATGAAGAAACAATGATATCTGTATAGAAAATATTAAACTATGCTTTTAATGATTCTTATGCGCGGAGAATACAAGTGAATGGTTTTTTTTTAAGAGTTACTCTTATAAATAAGAGATCACTTATGTAAAAGAGAAGTGTATCGCTTCAAAGGAGAATCATAGTGGGCTTAATTCGTTAGAAACTCTTGTAAAATAAGGTGTATGTTTATGGTCAAAATGAATATAAATGTGAGAATTGATATATAACAAGAAATAATCATGTGTGAAATATATCATTATTTACATAAATAGCATAATAGTTCAAGAATATGGTGTCTACTAATGAGCTAGTAAAGTAAATATACTTTTACAAGTAAAAGTTCAAGAGATAACACTTACCTATAGTATGCAAGTAGCTAGTAAAATAAATATACTTTCACAAGGAAAAGTTCAAGGGATAATACTTAACTATCATATGAAAGTTATAGACCATCAAACTCTATTATCGTGTCAAAATGTTTTATATTGTTCCCCTTGACTACTCCATCATTTTCATTTTTATGAGAGATTGTTGAAAAATTGACATAAAGTTGGCCAATTTGATACTTAATTTTGAGTATAAACCATTCTGTGTTAGTAATAAGCTCAAAATTATATTTGAGTGAATAAGAAATTAATTTTCAAAAGATCACCAAATAAGATATAAAACTAAATAAATCAAATAAATATTGGCCCAGCTCACATGCCGATGAAACTTTTTATTTGAAAACAAATTAAAAAAAAATTAAATAGCCACCTACACTTTAGTAATGATAATCATTAAAAAGAATTTGAATTCCTTTGGTTTAATTTTTCTAGTTGGTGTCTCAATAAAATTTGTATTCTTATTGAAACTAAATTTTAATAAGAAGATAATTATTATTTGAGTTGGATTAGAATAAACTCTCTCATATGAGTAACTATAAATTAATTCATCTGCCTTCTAAGTTTAACATATAGATATCATATTTATAAAAATAGTAGAAGAATGTCCATGTAAATCTTGATGCCATCAACTATCTTCTAAAGACTATATCTTCCTTTTTCAAAACTTTTCGTAGAATCTTAGGCTTTAGTGTTATAAAGTATTGGGTAATTTTAGTTTTTCAAAATCAGCTTTGTGTGCTTGCTAACTGTTGGTTTCAACAGTTATATCTTGAGAGACAAACTTCCATGATTTTGAAGCAATTACATGAGAGAATGAATCTACTTTAAAGACACCATATGAAATATGAGCCTCGATCATCTCTTAACTATTTTTTCTACTAAAATTCAAGAGAATTAAATTATTATAACTAGAAGATGACAAAAATACATATTTTTCCGGCCTTCAACGATTCCATCACAAATGAAAAAAAAGATATATAAAAATAATAATGACATACTGTGGATTTGGATTGGTTCGGATTGATTATATCATCAGATCAGATTCAGATTGAAAATCTTCAAATCCATTCGGATCAAATTTAGATTTGAATTGGCTAAAATCGGGCAGTTTTGATTTGGTGCTCATCCCTACTTAATACTATGTGAAAAGTAGATAAATGAAACTCAAACCTAAGTCCAAATCCCCATTTGTCTTGGTTGATAAACAAGATATACGAGTAATTTTCATAAATTTTTATTGATGAATGCTAGAACTTAGATAGATAAACAGGCTTTGATTGTTTGAAGTAACACAAACCTCATGAAATACCTAGTCCTTCAAGATAAAAAATATTGAATATCCATAAAATTTGAACTCCTTTATCTAATTAGTGAATTTGAGATGCAATAAAATAGGGAAAAAAATAATACATTCCAAAATAGTTGGATGTATTATCTGTTGGAATTATTTAAATAAACTAACATAATTATTTACTATTATTAATTATATCATATATATATATATATATATATATAATAAGCATATATTTGTATTTTGGGCCATAATGGAAAGGAGTAACTACTTGTTTGTATGTGGTAGACTCATTGGCTTACAACCTTTCTTGCACCTCCTGTGTATATTTTTTCTAACCTATAAAAATTCCTTTTGATTCCTATATCATTTCAATCCCAAGAAAGTATTTCATCTTCTCAAGATCATTCATATCGAATTCATTCATCATAGATTGTTTTAATTTAACAAACAACTCCTCATGATTCCTAGTAAAGATCAGATCATCAACATAAAGGCATATGATTAGAATTTTACCTTTTGTAGATACTTTGGTAAACAAAGTATGCTCATAAGGAAACTTCTGAAAACCCTCATCCTCGAAGTAGGATTCTATTCGGTTGTACCAAGCTCGAGGAGCTTGTTTAAGCTCATAAAGGGCCTTTTACAAATTGTACACCTTTTACTCTTCACCATGTTTGACATATCCCAATTGTTGCTTGATGAATCTATGAAATTAAAGTAATTAACACACTTTTTTAACTTAATATTTACTTGTTTTATTTAATAAATAGTATTTTTATGACCAAAAATATTAAAATATAAAATTTTTAGTGAAAAGGGTGAAAATATAATTTTTGGAATTTTTTATGATTTTTTAACATAGGACCAATGAAGAGCTATCACGTGTCATGCCACGCAAGCAGAGGAGCTAATTAGGCAAGCCATGCAAGCATGGAGAGAAAATCACGTTACGTTGCGTGTGAGGAGGACGAAACGTGTGCCACATGTCAGCATGGTGTTCAATTCGAGTTTGGAAATTGGTCAACGTATCATGCCATATGTCGATACGTCATTGCTCTATGCGTTCCACCCATGCACCATGCCATACATCTTCGCAAGCATTGAATCTTATCGGTCTCCCCTACCACGCGTCGCTCCTTGATTCGCCTAGTGAATTTTTGATGCCACGTGTTGTGCTATGAATATCTAGAGCTATCAGTTTTTCTTGTTTTAATTGTAGCCCTTGATCTGAAGCTTATATGATGGTCCATATCACACCTAAGTAATATTTAATCCCTTAATCACTCCATAAACCCTAATTGGCCTCCATTAGCATAATTTTGGTCAATTTTTGGTGCTAAAAAAAGAGAAAAATATAGAAATAATAAAGAGACGACACAATTTTGGTGGAGATTCAAGAGGAGATTAATTCTACAATTCAATAGATTGATTGTATTTCTTTTTCTACTCTTTTCTTTATCAATTTTTATGTCTTTCTTTATGAAAAATATGAGTTTTATGAACACAATTATGTTTAGTTAATTTATTAATATAGGGATCTTATGAACCCAATTTTCATCATGTGATGATTTAATATTTTACCCTAATTATAATTTAAATTTAATTATATTATTTAATATGATTTGTATGCTATTAATTGTTTGTCCAACAATTTATCTATAGAGGTAATGAAATAGAGTTAAGAGAATTATTTAATTGTTTGTCTTGTTTAAATAACTTGCATAATTTCTAGGCAAAGATGTATGATTCTTATGTTTGTGATCCACACATAACATACATATGTGTTCATGAGTGTTTGAATAAATTTATATCAACATTGAACATCACAAGAAAAACTATATGTGTATGTACAAGTCAAAATTATAGAATCATTTTTACAATAAAAATCAAAATGAGTTAAGCCACTAAAGACAAGGTTATATGTATGTAAGTGTTGTCTAGGACCATTACCTTGTTGGCCAAAAAACATTTACTAATTTTTTAATTTTAATTTTAATTTTTAAAAATTTTTACAAAAAGAAAAAAGAAATAAAATAAATGCAATAATAGAAAAATTCTCATCTAGGATCATTTCAGCACTCAAACAAAAGTACATAGGTGAATAATAAAAGACGATCAAGGTACCAAAAAAAGAAAATATATTCTAACATAAAGTTTCTTAAATTTTAGTTTCTCTATGTCTTTGGGTTGGGACCCAACTACTGTTAGCTTCAAAGGCATGTTATTGGACTTAGCATTACTTTTCACATAAATGGTAGGATGATGATAATAAGTCCTAGAATTAAATGTGTTGATTTTTTCTTGCTTTTTTGAACATTACAACTTCATGCTTTCTAATAGAATTATTGGACATACTATGCACATATGGATGATAATAATGAGTTCTATAACTAGAAGCATGTAAGGTATTATTATAATGGGTAGCTGCCAATAAGAATCTACACTTTGATCTAATATGACTTTTCCTACCACATTGATGATAGATAGATACAAACTTAACAATTTTTCTACTAAAAGTGAAATGGTTCTTTGTGCATAATTAGTAACAATAGGAATAGAGTTAGAAGGTTTTACAAATACGGTCTTTGAAAATGAAGATATAGAACTCCCATTCTTATAACCAAGACCACATGTATCACCATGTGACGTACCAATGCTCAAAATTTGATCCAAGTGTTGACCTCCAATGATAAGTATGTCCACTACTTTATTTGATTCTTTAAGCTCTTGTACCAATTTTTCATTATCTATAACAAACTGATTATTTTCTTCACTCAAATATGCAAGTCTAGAATTTAATGTATTATTTTGTTTTATAAAAATATTTCTCTTCTTCTAATTTATTAGAAAATACTTCATGTGTCTTAAGTTGTTCATTTCACTTTTATATTTTTACATGTAAATTAGTATTCTCTTCTATGGCTCTATGACATTTAGAAAATAATTCTTTAAAGCTTTTAACATTAAATTTAGAGAGAAAAGAAGATTCAAGTTCTTCATCATCTGAGCTATCACTTTCAATAAAATTATCTAAAAAATCCCTAGGAAGAACACTAAGTATATTTAGTGCTGGCTTTGATACCAATTGAAAGTTCTAAAATGGAGCTAAGAAGCTTAGAAGGGGTGAATAGGTTATTTTTAATTTTATCAGATTATAAATTCGTAACTCAATAACAACAACCAAACAAGTAATCGTGTATTAAAAGTAAATGTTGAAATAGATAAATGAAAGAAGATAATTTATAGGTGGAAACAACCTAGGTCACAACCATAACCTAAGAGAAAAATCACCGGTCCACCTGACCACCTAATCTTTCCACTATGTAAATCAAATGTATAAGTACAAACATAGTCTTATGCTACCCTTCATAGGATATTAACCTAATATACCTTACCTAGAAGCCCCTCCTATATTTTCATAGTTTTTAAGACTAGCGTGAATGGTATTCATATGAATACTCTAATTAGCTTCTCACCAATTAGACATTTTCATGGATCAACCTGCAAACATGATTAGTAAAGAAATACAAGTGTATATGTGTGTTATATAACAGATTTAATAATGAATAATCCTAATTAAATGATTCAAAACATATATCAAATAAATCAAATCAAATAGTAAATCCTACAGCAAGTAGATTAAGTACACGTTTAATAAAAATAACTTCTTTAAAATTTAATAATTAAATCAAATAATTATGATCACATATAAAATTATTTTACCTAAACAAGAAATAACCTAATCCAAAATAAGCTATATAGACATAAAAATATAAAATAAATTTGTTAATAAATACAAATATTTAGATATACAAATCAATCTCCTAATTGAGTCACACCATCCCAAATACCCTTATGGCAAAAACATTAATCCCTATGATGTGTTGATTATGTTGAATACTCGTGTCTACGGCATAAACATTAATCACAAATACCCATAGATCGGCAAAATAATGATTACCTTAGCTACAACCTTTCTTCTCTGATATGTTGATCCCTTTTTACTTTCTATTTATTATTATTTTCGACATACTAAATTATTTAACCCTTAATGCGTGTATATATATAGGTGATTGTAATAACTTAGTAATATTATGGTTTTGTTTTTTGTTTAATTATCCAAAGTCTATTAAAAACTTTAATAATATAAAAAAATCATTTTTAGAAGATATCTTAAAAAATAGTGAAACACATTAAATAAAAAAGGATAAGTAATAATTTCATAAGTTAACTTGAGTTTAAATAAATATTTTAGCACAAAAAATAATTCCAAGGGTGAACATGTGCTATTGAATGCATGGGTACAATATTATGTGTAATAGTAAATATACTTGAATTACGACTATCTAAAACTTAAGTATTTTTTTTTTCAGTTTTTCTTGTTAAACTTAAAATGAGGCTAAAAACGAGTTTACATGCATGCAAATATTTTATTAACGAAAATAACTAACATTCATAATCTTTGCATTTTGGATGCGTCCCATGCTATCAATGTAGATTCACAATGGGTCCTAAGAATCTTAACTTAGGAACAATTATTAAATTAACTTAAATATTTCAAAATATGATTGGTTAGCGAGCTAAAATTCCCATTAACTATCTCATATTTTTAATTAAAAAATTTCACTTATTTTTCATTAATTTTGTTATTTAATTAAATATTTTTTTATTCCAACTTCTCAATAATTTATTAACAGTAATTAAGATTATTCATTTTATTTTATTAATTTATTAATTTAAGAGTAAATAAGTAAAAGATTTAAAACCATTACAAATCCGTGAGTGATAGACCCTAAGGTAAACATATCCCTAAACTATTAGTGATTCGTACACTTACAAGTATTTATAATTTACATATCAATATTTTGATGCCATTGTCGAGGAATTGAAATTTTAAATCCATTGTTTATTTTATTATTAGTTGATTTGTTTTGTGTTTTCATATTTATTTATATATTATGCTTTATATTGTTTATTACTATTATTATCATCATCATCAATATTTAGAAAAAAATAGAAAATAAAAAATATGAAAAATAAAATTTTTGTGAAGCAAATTTTTTTAATTAATTAATTTGATATTATTGTTGTTGTTTTTTTTCTTTTTTCTATATCTTTTATTTATTTTATTTTTATTTCATTACTATTTATTCTTTAAATTTTTTTAGGTCTTATATTTTTATTATTTTTACTTATTGCTTTGCGTTCTTTATTTTATTATTATTTTTTATTTTGTTTGGTTTATTTATTTTTGTTTTTATATATAATTACTTTTTGTTCTTATTTGTTAAGTGCATCAAATAATAGCATGAGAGATAATACTAAGAGATAGAAAGCAATAAAAAGGTATCTAAGACCAATCATTGATACAAATACTTTTTGCGTACACCTACAAGAGATTGCAAGACATTATGAGCTTAAAAGTATTCATTATTCTATGCTTTATTTTTTTTTTTTGTGAAATTCTTAATTAGAACATTCTAACCTTTATTATGGATTTATTTGTTTCTGTAAAAAAAAATTCATTTACAGAGGCTTAATGAAGACGAGCTCATAAAAAATTATTTCCCTAGACACTTAAGGACAGAGCTAAAACATAGTTGATGACTCTTCCACTTAGTCTCTGAGTAGATAGAAAGTAGTTTACAACATGTTTAAGGGAAAGCTCTCCTTTTACCAAATGACTATAGACATCATGATGAAAATTGTCACATTTTATCAAATAGAAGAGAATCATTCCAATAAGCTTAAAATAGGTTCAAGTTGCTTTTAATCTAATGCTCACACCATCACTTCCCATTATATCTACAAAATTAATTTTTTTATGATGGATCGACACAATAGTGTCAATATATAGTTGAAAATGTTGCATGTAGAGTTATGGGAGATAAAATAACTGAAGAGACATATGAGCTCTATGAAATGTTGGGTGCTAACTCCCAACAGAAATGGGCTAGGGGAAGGAAAATTGAGGTAAATGAACTAGGCTCTAACAATGAGATGGATATACAAATTGATGACTTAACTGAGTCAAACTCCTTGCTACCAAGAACATGCTTAATCAATAGGTATATGGAGTTTGTGGTGTTTATAGACATGATGTTGACACTTGTTCCGTGGCTTTTAATTCTTATATAGGTAATGAATAAGGGAAAGTGAAATTGATGCCGTCTTACCAACCTAGGCCCATGAATTATCCATATGCAAATACATACAATTTAGAGAAATTATCCCAATTTCTCTTGGAAGACTAACAATAATCAAACCTATGCCCAAAACACCATGATTGGCTAACACTTGAACCAAAAAATACCACTAAATCAACCCAAGAAACCAACATTAGAATAGATATTAAATACCTGTATTCAAGCTAGTAGAAATAATTATGAAATAAATGAGCAGAGGTTGAATTCCTTAGAAGCCTCTACGAAAAGGGTGGAAACACAAATTAGGCAACTAGTAGAACAATTAAAAAAACAAAAAAAGGGAAAGTTTTCTAGTCAACCTGAACAAGTAAAGGCTATCGCATTCCTTCAAAGTGGTAAGGTTCTTAACAAATATTTTCTAAAATTACTAATAATTTTCCACTTGATGTAGGAAATAAAGATAGGGAGCAAGAAAATACCTAGGATGGTCAAGCTAAGGATGATAAAATTTTAAAGCCTTGTGAGGATAAAAAGTAGGAATCATCTTCACCTCTTTCACTATATAAGGCACCAGAGCCTTATAGATCCCCAATTCCTTTTCCACATCGCTTAAAAAAGACCAAACAAGATAAGCCATTTCCTAAAATATTTATTATGCTTTCCAAAGTTAAATATTAGTTTGCCTCATTTAGATGTTATCAAGAATATTCCATCATATGCTAAATTTGTCAAGGACCTAATTTCCAAAAATAAGAGATATAAGTAGGATGAGAAAGTAATGGTGTCATAAATTACTAGTGTAGTGCTGCAAAAATATTTTCCTCCCAAATTGAAAGATCCACAAAGTTTCAACATCAATATCACTCTGGGAGATAAGAAGGTTTCCACTGTTATGCTACACCTATGAGCAAGTATCAATCTCATGCCATATTCAAAATACTTGTGGTAGCTATTCCATAAGTATACGGGTCCTCTGAGCAATAAAATGCATTAAGCACAAGTATCGTCCCATAAAGAGTGATTTATTTTTATAACTAGGTATCAATATATAGTATTTACAATATTATATGAATGAGAATTATCTAACAAATTATTAAACCTAGAATTAATTTAAAGACAAATATTGATGAAGTAAAAAATATTTAAAGACTTGGGATCTATGAATCCCCTATCCACTTTACATGCAATATCAAATATTGTGGACTAGTTTCTCTATATAATTGATTAACTACATGCTCTTATATTCTTAGGAATCTTTGTAAAGCATTATTTTGGATTATATGCAAACAATTACATTGTTATGCTATTTCATTCACACATCAATTACGATCACATGTATTGAGTCACACCTTCAACAATCATATTGTCATACTATTTCAATTCATATGATACCAATTCTATGACTAATTGAAAAATATACTTTTTTAAGCTAGGACATGAATCTTAAATCATATAATTATTGGCCAAATAATTCAAAGTATTAAGATAAAAATTATTAAATCAATTATTAATAAGGGAAAATCTTTCAACTAAATAGAATCAATCATATGGTTTTGCAGGTAGGTTCATCAAGAATCCCAAATAAGAATCTAGCCACTCATAGTTCTAAAAATCATAATTAAAAATAAATGAGTGCATAAGGATCCAACTTTGATGAAGAAAAAGATAAGGATCCAACTTTGATGAAGAATCCAACTCCTTTAATCCTTTTGCCAACTATATGATTGCCTCCTTGATTAACCTTTACTGATCTCTTTTGTTAATTGTAAATTGTGTTTTTGTATCTTCTTGTATTCCAAATTATTAACCCTAATGACATACATATAGTGATAGGTGTAAACTTAAAACAATTAGGATTAAAATTCTAGAAACTTGGCATTGAAATGGGTTGTTAAGAATATCGGGTTGTGGTGCCATTTATTTCATGTTATGGTGCACAATCAAATTTGTGCTCCAAAGTAGACCCAAGAGGACTGTGCCACAGCTCACATAAAACCATGTCATGGAACACCTTGTTCTTTTCCAAAATATCTAGTGAAACTGAGAGAAGTGTGCCATGGTGCACTTGTAATTTTGAATTCATCCCAATTTTGCCTATTTTTGCCCCTTTTGATATCTTTTCACCTAAAATTCTGTGTTGAACATAAGATAAATCTTTTAAACAATATTCATCTCAAAATAAGACAAATAGTTGTAATGGATGATTTCAATTAAAAACAAGCAAGCATACCACATAGTTAGTGTAATCATCTCAATAGTTGCATGCTAGATCCCTTATCATAATCATGATAACCATATCTATCATTGGATTCATATATTTCCTATTAAGCATACATGTATATGGTTTCAATATATTTATCAAGTTCTACTCATGTCTTGACTAAAACAATTAAACTAATACCTCAAAAACAACTAACTTAAAAAAAACTAATAAAGTAAATTAGATAACGAAGTTTCCTCCCCACACTTGAATTGTACATTATCCCTAATGCGCAATATAGTCAAGATAAGTAAGAGATATAGGAAAAGAAAAACTCCCTTGGCATTGATGCTTGCCTTCCTTACCAAATGTATCATTGTGTTTTCCAAGAGTATCTATATTTATTCAGCTACAAAACAATAATAACATAAATATTAAAAAGGCATTGTGTTGCCTCCCAAGAAGTATCACATTTTAGGTCCTTGACTAGACTTTTCTAAACTCTTAAACTTGAATGCAACATACATTAGTCTAGGTTACTCTTTCCACATATACTACTTGCTCTCTTTAACCACTTAAAACCTTTGGGAGCTCTATTGCTAGTTTCTTTAAGAGTATCACTATCAAAAGGATGTTTCATCAGAAAGAATTCCTCTTTTAAGGGTTTAGTCTCTCCATACAAGCCATATTGAATATAAGATAGATCTTTTAAAAAATATTCATCTCAAATAACTAGCTCAAAATGGCCAAATAACTATACTTTTATAAATTTATTTATGCATAAATTTTAATTTCTTACAAGGGCACGGTTCACTAGTAGACAATGACAAAATTACCCCAAGGTTGATCTCTAAAGTAATTGGTAGGTTTTTTTAAAAAACTTTAAGTATTTTCTTAACTATCTAAAAGAAACAATCCTAAATATTATAATAAGTGTGGTTGAAAGAGAGATAGTAACTTCTAAAATTATTTAAAAACTGAGAATTCCATAAGTACGAACAATTACGCAGAGGTTAATTGTTCTTCCGACCCAAATAGGCAATCGGGGACCTAGATGAGATGTGGAAATCCCAACCAATGGAATCTTTTCGTGAGCTCTATTCCAACTCGACTAAGTTTGCCTCACAAAATGAATTAAGTAGATAACAAAGTAGGAGAAAACAACATGTTTAATTTAGCACACAACTACAACAACTAACATATAAGAAAACAACAGCCTACAGTTAACATATAGGTGATAAGTGCTCAAAAGCACTTAATATATCATGATTTTATGCATGTTAAATGATTAAATAGATTTGTATTTTCTTAACTTTACTATCATTTTAAACAAATCTAATTTTTCAAAATCATTGGCATATTTTGTTGTTTTTCAGGTATCTTTTATATTTAAATGATTCAACTTAAAGACATATATCTAAAATCACCCATTACAACTCAAAAGATTAAAAACATAACATATGTAAAGCATTACATATATTTTAAAACTTGAAAAAGGAAATACAAGAAATAAATGGGTTCTAAGTGCTATAGTATATAGGATGCCATGACATGAAAGTTTTATGCACTACGGTGCGAGGCAATATAAGTGACATCAACACATCCTAAATTTGATACGGGTTGTAGTGTGAAAAAAATTGTCTATCACAGTGCCAGTCTAAAAATCCATATTTCTTTCCTTTCCTCCACCTATAAATAAAACCTTGTTTTCATTGAATCCATATCCCTTATCCTTCTTATTCCTTCCATTTTTGAGTCTCTTAAGCTTTTTAGACTTTTCTTTTAGTAGTTTAAAGTTCTTCTCTAAATTGAGAGTTAAAAATTTTAGTTTATGTAATAGTTTATAGTTTCAATTCAATAAACATCATGACAATTCTATTTGGAGGTTTTCCAAAATAGAAGCAATTCTAAGAATTTATATTTAAATCTATTCTTTTAAGATTGTCTCTAAGTATTGTATTACATGTTATATATTTAATTTATTGATCATTTATTAAACTATGCATGTCTAGCTATAAATAATATGGGATATTAGTAATATTGTTATGCTTGTGAAATATTAAAGTTGATCAAACATTTTTATAAAATGAATTAAGTTTTATTTCTTCATCAAGATTAAAACGAAGTTTGTAAAAGAAAAATATATTGAGGAAATATTTTTCATAAAGCAATAGAGTTAGATTTAGGATTTAAATCATCTGACTTAGGTTTAGAGTAACAATTACAAATATTGGATAATTGCAATCTAAATATATTTTAAGGCATGCTCAATTTCAAATATTTTTATAGGAATTATTATTGAAAGGTGTATAACGACATATCCTTCAGTAGTTTTAAAATCCAAAAGTTAGTTCCATATACTTAAATCGTAAAACTAACTTAGTAATGGAGATCAAGGTGCTAACTAAGTTGATATTCACAAATATTCTCAAGCTCCTTTGTAAGGAAATGGTGGTCCAATGAGTAGGGTAAAGACAAAAAGGATGAAGGAATCTTTGCAAGGCTTGATCATGGAAGTGCATTACTAAGAGGTTGTGTTATAAGATTCTAAAACTAAATTTGATGATTCCAAAGCTTCACCAAGGATGGTCTATTATCTTTCTATGCAAGAGTAGATTTGGAAGATCAAGTTGGGAGAAAAGATTGATTTAGGAAGTAACTTTTATTTAGTTAATTGTGGGTCTTTCATGTTTCATTTATCATAAGTCTTTTAGTCTTTTATTTTCTTAAGGTTGGATTAGGCCCAATCCACCAATAAACAAAACCCATTTTATCTGGGGTTTTCTTTAGAGATTAAATTGGCACCTAGGGTTTTATTTAGGGTGAATTGGTGTCTAGGGTTTTTCATGAAGGTGTCTTGCTTGTAAAAAGTAGACACTATGTAATTTAGAGCCAAACCATATATCATTTATCAAATATATTTCAGAAAACTTTTTGCTTTACTTTCATGTATTCTTGATTGAATGCTTCAATTTAAATTATCAAAGGGAGTGATTATCCTTTGTGGAGTCTCATGGTTAGGGTTTTAAGGACTTTGTTTGCTTAAGGTTCTAATACAATCATTTTCAACACATTTCTAGCAAATCAATTGTTCTTGTTCCTTTGAGTTCCTGGGTTCCTAGGGTTCTTCACCCATAAGGTACGCATCACTTAGACACCTTGATAAGAGTTTAAACTTATAGCCCCATCAAAAGTATCAACTAAACATTTTTTAAATTCCTTAGAAATAAATTAAAATTTTAGTCAGTTATTAATCATTGATCCCCTCAAATGACTTCAGTTGATAATTGATTAACAAAAGAATATGATTCATATGTCATGATATTTTCTTATTAAAAAGGGAGAATGAATAATGTTAATCCATATTTTTAAATAACCTACTTAAATATTGAAGAAGCATAATTAACTAGCTAATGTATCCCATAAATTCTCCATTGCATGATAAATGTTAAATTACCAAAATGTTTTGTTGAATCTATCTTTATTTTTTGTTAGTAGTTTAGATATTTAAACCAAAAAAATGGTGATAGAATTTTTATGTTATTATGTTTGTTCTTAATAATTTGTTGAATAATTTAAAAATCACATGATTCCTCTTTAGACCAACCTTAGAAATATACTTGTCATTTTCTATAAGTGATTTGTGCACTTGTGAGCTATTTTATAAATTATACAAAATTTATATGCATAATTTTGTCACATCAAGTTTTTGGTGTAATTTTTAGGTAAACTAGTAATAGCATTGAAAACTAGATAACCTTTGCAAGCATCAACATAATCTTGTCCAGATTTGTAACATGCAAGCATGTCGAATATCAAATAGCATATGAAACAAAAATACATACTGGAAAACAACAAAGAATTTTCAATCACTTCAAGACTATATGTGGGAACATATTTGATAAATGATGATTGTACTCTCAAAACAGGAAATCACACATAACATAGAATACTAAAAGGAAGAGTGTGACACCCGGTACACAACTTGGATAAGGAAATACTAACTCCCTAGAGACTCACAAAAAACCCACATGTAGGCATGTTAATTTAATATAGTAGAAGAGTCTGAAACCTGGTATGTAACTAGGGTGGTGAGATACAGAATCCTAAAGACTCGCCCCATAAGTATCAAAATAACAAAAAACTACTATAGTAGTACAATAATCTCAAATGGACATTTTATTTTAACAATTAGATAAATTAATCACATGCTACATAGATAAGAAATAAAGCATGCTAAACAAAAAGTAAGTATCTTTCCAATTTAAGTCCTAAGCCTACATATGGTAACATACAATATTAAGACTCGGATTGTACTAATAGCAAAACAGATCATCCAAAAACAATCATATAATGAGATAAACCCACATTGAACCCCTGCCTATATGGTAATATCCTTGAGTTTCTTATGGCAACCACTTGACAACAAACAATCCATTAAAAATAATAAAAAAATATAACTCAATAGAAATATAAATGTAAATACCTCTATTAGTCAGGACCTCTACCCTAACTATGTATTCCTTCCCATGCTTGTTGCCACCATAATGACTTGGTTCAACATATGAAAAACCCTTTTTTCCAAAGCCAACACCACTCAATTTAGTGTGATCATTGATAAAAGATCAGTAATGTGAAACAGAAAGTGAACTACCAAACTTGGGAGACACACTTAACCACAAACCACAAACAACCAATCTTGGAAAATACACTCAACGACAAACCCGCAACACTCAACCGAACATATGGATCATCACCAATTAGGCACCTCACATATGAAAATGTTGCATCCTGGCAACTACCATCTTACATATAGCTCACCACCAAACTAGTAAAATAGTCTCCAATGCTCTCAACTTAAGAATGCTATTTTACTATTACAAGAATGTAACGCATACACCAAAATACGCCCAAGGTGATTTATGAAACAAAAATAGATATTCACCTCACTCAAGACCCACTCACAAAAACTACCTTGAGTACTCACCACTCAAGAGCATGATTTTCTCATTCAATCATGAATCACTTATACTAAACAACACTCATGATAATAGTGACATGAAAACAAAAAATGAGATGTCAATTTGATAAAGCTCCACTACAATTTTTCTGGATACCAAACATGAATGTATTTATAGTAATCATCCAAGTTCATAGGGCACCTCACCAAGGGTCTCGTGGACCACCCTCATCGACCTCTCAGAAGGGGTCTGATGGGGAGTTTGATGAGGCACACAAATATTTCATTTTTCGTTTCCAAAATTATAGAATAATTGTCATAAATACCCACACATGTAACTCAACAACAACAATGTTAGCTTGCTATCCAAATGAAACAAAAACACACCACTCCATAGAATTCACACTATGAAAACAAACCATATGTTATGTGTAAACATGCTCTCATACAAAGTGCACCAAACTATATACGTATGTGCATTACTAATCATCGATAACCAGCACTAGATAAAGGAAGATAAATACACTAAATAAAATAAAGACATAAAGGACTACAAGACTTACAATAAATAAAATAAAGAGTGTAAATTGTAACCAAATAAAGATGGATTAACCAATATTTGAAATTAGCTAGCTATCCATTCATGGAAATAAAAAATTAAATCGTTTTGAAAAAAAATTAGAATCATTGATTTTTTCATTTTAAATAAGAGAACCCTCAATGATCATAATGAGCTCCCACAATTCCCAATTAACCAATAACTTTCTAGATTGGGCTTGAAATCGATTAATTAAGAAACCTAATAGAAATAAATAAACCATCTAATTTAAACAAAATCAATGAAGTTAAATTAGACTATTTTTTATAAATGTACAACTAAACACAAATTATATGTCTAACACTTAGTTATAAAATATTCTCTTTAATCATAAATCAAGATTTCATCAATCATTAATTTATAATTAAAGATATAAAAAAATGAATAATAAATAAATTACTTTTATTTAAATAAAATCATAAAATTGTTATTCCACTCCTAGAAGGAAAACTAAAATCCCACATATAAAGTTAGTCTATCATAATTAAATTAACCAAAACTAATTCAATTATAAAATACATGTTTAAAATATAGAGAGAAGAAAGATCTAATAATGAAAATGCCTCATTTTGATCTACGATCCCAAATCCTTGAATTGGTTGATCCCATTATTCAAATCCTTGGAAAGAATTCACATTTGGGGGAGCTTTTTCTCTAATTTATGTATTATGGAATGTGGAATTTGACTATTGGTAGGTATGTGTGGCTGGATATTATTCAAGAGGGTTTTATAATGTACTTGTAGGTTACATTTTGGATAAAACATGTTTCGTACGCATTCTAAGGTTTCTAGCGATTTTTAACACTCAGGATATGGCATGGAAAATTTGGCATTGTGACACGCATTCAAAATAAAATACTTGGTTGCAACCCAAGATGCTTATGCCATCACATTCATAAAAAATTTCTTCCACCCATGGAAGTAAAACTAAAATCTCATTCACAAAATTAAGCCTAATATAATTAAATTATCCAAAATTAATTTAATTACAAAAGACATGATCAAAATATAGAGAGAAGTAAGAACTAACAATAAAAATACCTCATTTTGATATGCGATCCCAAATCATTAAATTGGTTGATCACCTTATTCAAATCCTTGGAAAGACTTCACAATTGGGAGCTTTCTCTCTGATTTCTATGTTATGGAATGTGGAATTCAGCTATAGGTAGCTCAATATGGCTAGATATTATTTAAGAGGGGTTTATAGTGTATTTATAGGTTATGTTTTGGGTAAAACAAGTTTTGTACACGTTTTAGGGTTTCTGGCCATTTTTAACACTCGAGTTGTAGCATGGAAAAGTTTACAGTATGGTGTGCATTTCAAATCAAATCCCTAGTTGTAACCCGAGACACTTAAGCCACGATATGCATGGAATTTTCCTGGGTTACAACGTGTACCTATTTTCTATTAGCTTGAAGTTTTGTTCATTCTCACTCGTCCAAGGTAACATTTCTTGCCCCTAATTCACTCTTCTTACTTGTTGATGTACAATATTCTTCCAAAACCACATTAACCAATAAAAATACAAAAATACCCTCCAAAACAACACAATCCTAAAATAAAACATAAAATTAATGCTTAAAATGATAGCAAATTATAGGTCAAAATAATTTTCATCACTTATGAACTTGTAACTAGGTTTGGGAGCTTAAACCAATAACTATGTTGCTTCAAATTGTTGATAGGTCTATTAAATATCCAAAAGGAGTAATTGAGTATTTATTGGTACAAGTGAAAAGCATAATTGTGCCAATCGGCTTTGTGGTATTAGAGGTCCATCTAATGACAAAGAGTATACTATTCTTCTTGGTAGGCCACAACCAAGATAATCATTGATATATAAAAAGGGAAGTTGACTATGATAGTTTTAGAAGAGAATGCAATTTTTGAAGTGTTTAAACCAACAACACTAGGCAAAGATGAGTTAAGATCGTTAGTAGAAAGATAAACATTCTTTTCCATAAGTACAAGTACTTGTTGCCTTTCCATCATGGCACTCTTAATCTCATATTTTTCAGCAATTACACTCATTTTTTTATTTTTCTCTCATGTTTGTTCACTTCATTTCCTATTTTCTCACTTTTCTCTCCATTTTTCCTCTTGACCTCATTCGTTCTCTTTTTATTTTCCTTTTGCTCACACTTTTGTTTTTCTCTCAACTTGCACTCTCCTACTAAGCTAATTTGGTCTTCATAAGCTTGCAAAGGTTTGAGAGGAGTTAATACAAGTTTTTGGTTGTTCATTTCAAAAGAGTAACGATTTCTATAACCATCAAGTGACACCCTCATATCAAACTACCATGGTTGGCCGAGCAATATGTGAGCAACATACATTGGTGCCACATCACAAAGAAACTCATCTTCAAATTTTCCAATTGAAAAGGGAACCCAAACTTGTTAGTTGACCTCCACTTCTCCATAATCATTCAGCCATTATACCTTGTACGATTTGGGATGCTTTTGCCACTTCAAATTCAAATTTTCTACCAGCAAGGTACTAGCAACATTAGTGTAGCTCCCGCTATCAATAATCAGTGTACATACCTTATTCTTCACATGGCATCTTGTGTGGAAATAAAGCTCATAGTGCTTCTCATCTTCTTCATCATTAGGCTATATATTCAAGGCTCTCCTTGTGACAAGTAAATGTTTAGGTAGACGTGTTTCCATTTTAACATAAAAAAAATCCTCCAATAGTGGTATCTCATCATCACTTGAATTGGCACTTTCAATTTCTCCATTTGTTCATACAACCATAGCCTTTTTGTACCGTTTATAACTTTCTCTCTCCTTGTTGTCTCTTTTGGAGAACATAAAACGTGCAAGCATACACGGTCACAAGTAATAATATTTGATAAGTAAGTTATCGTTCCCATGGAGATTTGTCACTATAGTTTGTTGAGTACTAAAATTATCTCTCTCTAATTTTATTCAAAATGATCGTTGATTGGAACAAATTTAAGAAAAGAGTTCAAAAATAAAATAAAAGAAATCTAGGTTTGCAATTTTTCACCAAATTAATCAACTCAAATCATGTTATTTTCTTTTGATTTATATTTTTTTAGTACATTTAATTTGTCAACCGAAAACTTCCAATTTTATTCATACATCTCTTCCGAGCTCCGTACAAACACACCTCATTAAATTAATTCACTATATTCCTATGAGAATTAAATTCACCAGGATTCATTACGTTCTAAGTTCTCAAATGGCCACACATACAATTAGGGTATATTCCTATCCTTTATCATACATGTTATTCTATCTATGAGCAATATACACAAAAATGCCTCCTCCAAGTTTATTTATGTGCCACAGATCATTTGATAAAATTCGTAAATAATCAAAAGCATTAAGAACAAAATAAAATAAACAACTCAAACGTCTTATAAATCGTTCAAAAATAACTAAAATAAAAGCTTCATAAATTTAAATCAAATGCAACCCTAGAAAAATTAAATTACTTCATAAATTTAAAATAAAAATTACAACAGTTTCAGAAAATGAGATGAAGAAAACAGAAAATTAAAAAATCTCTTAGAACAAATATTTAGCACACGCAGAACACAACAAAAGCCTAAAAATGGCTTTTGTGCAGTCCAAAAACGAACAATACTAAAAATCTCAAAAACTAAAACACTCCAAAAACTTTTTAACTCTATCATAATATCCCCTATTTATAGCTAAAAAAAATACATCTAAAATATAATATTTTTTTAATAAACCGAAAAAATTTATATCGAAAATAAAATCGATACGTATCGAAATTCGATATCGAAAACATTATTATAATTCACGCTTGAGACAGGCGCCGTTTTTGATTCTTTTTTTTAATTCAAAGTGCATGCCACGTGTCAGCATCTGATTCGCTGCAAGGATTTAATGCGAACACGTGGCAAAATTTCATTGGCTGCGGGAAACGGGCGCACGATAGATTATCGCATGGGAGACAACGGCTACACGCAGGCGTGATCCTATGCTTTTGCACTCATCATAACATGCCACGTGTCAGCACATGATTCGCTTCAAAATAAAGTGGGACATGTGGCATTTTCTAATTCGCTGAAAGGATTAGTGTGGACACATGACAGCATTTCATTCGTTGAAGATCCGGTTGCACACAGAGATCAGCGCACGGAATCAGAGGCACGTGTAACGTGGGGGGAACAGTGGCTAGACACGTTAGACACATGGGTCCCACCTGCATGCCGGCCTGTGCGGCAGGTGGGCCCCACTCGGGCGCCGAGCCGCGTGATATAATGAAACCTACACCCACTCGCGTTGGTTGGGTTTGGTAGAGATGCGTGCATCCTCGCCGTTACGTATCTGATCTGACGGTCCACGTTTAGTGCATGGACTTCTTCTCTCCTGTGCAGAAAATTAAACTTTCTTAATTGCATTTTGACCCACAAATTTACTTCAAATTATATTTTAAACTTTATTTAATTACAACTAAGCCCTTTCATAATTTAAATTAAAATTTTAAACTTTTAATAATTAAAATTAAGCCTAATTTTAATTTAAATTATATTTTCGACTTTTATAAATTGCAATTAAACACTCTTTTATTTGAAATTATATTTTTGGACACAAATTTGCAATTAAGTACGTTTTCGATACAAATTATTTAATTTTCTTAAAATATATAAAAAACAGTAAATACTAATTTATTAAACTAAAATTAACTAAAAACATTAAGAACATAGCAATTATAATTAATAAAAAAGATGAAAATAACGATATAAAATACAGTTATCACTCTTCCACATTGGAATCATCTTTTTCTTCATCAAACTCATGTCTTCTATGTCTTCTTCTATGTAATTTAGAATCGAAAGAGGATTCTAAATCATCCAACCTTGCATTCATCATCTTAAATTGGTCATTAAAAATCTTGATGAAGAATTTCAAGTCTACCTCTTGTGTTTCTCCTCCTTCCTTATTCGTGTTTTAAACCTATAAAATTATATAAAATAAAAGATGTTGTTCTTCACTCACTCCTCCACGTATTTTCTCTCAAATCATATTGTTATTATTCTTTTTTTCACACTATTTTGACCTCTCTCTTTTTCACACTACGAATTTTGGAGCCAATTGATCCCATGTAGTGATTGACCCAATAGGTAGTAACTATAACTAAGGCTTAGACTTGTCCATCAGTGATAAAGGAAACAAGTATAGGAAAATTGCATCATTTGAGAAACCATTCATCCTGATCACAGACCTCCAAGAATGAAGCCAAGTGAAGATTTAGATCATCATTAACTAACCCTCTAAACTGGTTTTCTTGCACCATCTGAATGACACTTGGCTTGAGTTTGAAATTATTAGTGTTGATGTCTGGTCTACTAATAGATGATTGGGCTTAATCTACTTATAAGACTGCAAAATTCTTTAAAGATTTGAGGACCACTACTACCCATTGGTTCCCTTGTTCTGCCATATCCTTGGTTGATATTGTGCAAATTGTTCCCTTCTTAATCATTATAAGATTTTCTCTATTTTTGGATTGTCACCTATCAACCTAGGCATGCAATAGAAATAATAAAACATAAATTAAAGCATCCAAACTAGTATAATAGTAATTGTTATTGATATACATTACAAGTAATAAACTTCTAGGCAATGGTGCCAAAAACTTGACACGCTAACTGCAAGTATATGGGTTATGTGAGTGATATAATGTATCCAAGTACATATATCGATCCCTCAGGGAGTTAATCAACTTATGACTCAATACCAATGTGACTGTTATGAATACTATTTGGACAATATCAAATTATAAAAATACAAAAAAAATGATAATTAATTACCTAAATCAAAAGTAAACAACTAAAAAAATATACAATAAAATGACCTATTTAAAACTTTAAAATATCTAGCTTATTAATTAATTTTAAATTTGATTTTTAAAAAATTAAAACATTTTTTCTTTTATTATTTAAAAAAATCTTAAAAACAAATAAAAAATAAAGAAAGATATTAATTTAATTTTCTTTTCTTTTTTATTTATTTGAAACAATTTTTTTTTATTTTAAATTTTCTTTTTATTTATTTATTTACTGATTCTTTTTTATTCTTTTATTTTATGCTTAATATTTTTGTATACTAAATTATTTCTTGTATAATTTATTTTATTTTACTAACTCGTGTATCATTTTATTATTTATTCTTTTAATTAATTTGTATTTAGTATTTTATGTACAAACATATAATGTTTAATTTACTTGTACATTTATTTGATCTTATTATTTTTTTACTTGATAGGTGATTTGTAGTTTTTGCTTTTATAAGTTTATGCGAGGTAAGAGGTACTTAGGATACCCTCTACCCAAAAAAAAAAGACTATTAAGAAGGTTGGATTTTGAGGTCTCATAGCCTTTATTTGGACAAAATTTTAATCATTTCTTATTCCCCACAAATTAGAGAAACCATAATGAAGAAGTGTGTAAGGCCAGTCATTGGCACTACTACTGGCTCAATACAACCAAGTGGGGTTTCTCAAAATTATAAATTGATAAATATTCATTTTTTTCATGTTACCTTTCTTAAATGGACTACTTAACGAAGACTCACTATCTTTCATTAGAGACATATACTCTATAGTCTAAACATCCCCCCTCGGTGTACTTACAAAGGACCAACTCAAAATGTGGTGTTTCCTATACACCCTAAAAGACAGGGCCAAGGCATGGCTAATGTTACACCTTCCAAATTCCCTAATAACTTGGGAGAATGTTTACAATAAGTTTATGGCAAAACTTTATTCCCATTAAAAAATATCAAAGTTTAGAGCAAAGATTGCTACTTTTTCTTTAATGAAAGGAGAACATTTCCATAAAACTTGGGATGGCTTGAAACTTTTCCTTACTCAATTCCTCTATCACAGCTATCCTTTGCAACTATAGAATCAGTTTTTCTATGATGAATTGACACAACAATGTCAATTCATCATTGATAATGTTATTGGAGTATAAATGGGAGAAAATATTACCTTAGAGACTTACAATCTCTTTGAAATGTTAGGTGCTAATTCCCAGTAGAAAAGCTCCCTAGTAAGAAGAGCTAGAGTCCATGAAATAGACTCTAGTATTGAAATTCAAATGTAGCTTGCACAGCTAGCCAAGCAAGTAGTGCTTCTCACCACACACGTCATAACCAATAAAGAACAATGTGGCTTGTGTAATACATTGGAACATGGTGGTGATACCTGTCCCTATCAAGGAGAAACAAATTTTGGACCTAAATAGGTCTATGTATTGGAGGGTTACTAACCAAGACCCAAGTATGATCCCCATGCAAATACCTACAACCCAAGGTGGAGGAATCATCCTGATTTCTCTTGGAGGTAAAACAATCCTCCATTCACCCATATCTCAAATCAATAGGGCCACCAATTACACCAACAAGTGTCTATGAATCCTCCCAACAAGCCAAATCTAGAGGATAACTTGATTGCATTCATTCAAGTAAGTAGAGACGATCAATCACGAACAAATCAAAGGTTGGACTCTATGGAGGCTTTAATTAAAAATAATAAAATATAAGTGGAGTAGTTATCTTAGTACTAGTAGAAGTAACGCAAACAATAGTTTTTAGGTCAAAAAGACTATAGAACTCAACGACATGAAGATTTTGAGTTTGCAAAATGATGAAAATTCCTGAGCAACGTCTAACTAAAGATGATAAATATAGTCCTAAATGAGAGAATAATCCATTATTTTATTTCATTATTGCTTCAATTTAATTTATTTTCATTTCATAAATAATTATTTTCATTTATTTTTTTATTTTTTATTTAAGTATAGATTTTTATGTGGTTATTTTATTATTAATATAATTATAAAATAAAATAAAAAGGGGGGAGTAACGTAAAACTTAGTATGAAAAATAGATTGTTTCGCACCTCAGTATGCTTTCAATTGCACTGTGGAATAAATGTTTCTAATCAACTAGTGAATTTCAAAAGTTTGTGTCATGGTAAGTTTTATTCTACACTACGACTCGTGTACTAATTCTGACTAGAAATACCTCCCTTACATGAATTTCACACAAATTTCTCTTATCTTCTTCACTAAATCCTAAATTTTCTCTCCTTACAAACACCTAAAACCCCACAAACACACTTTTCTTCCATAATCTTTCAAAACCTTTCACAAAAATCACCTTCCTACCTATTCCCTAAAGAAATGTTGAAAAACCATAAAAAATATCAAGAAATCTTCATCATCTTCAAGAGAGATGTTCTTCATTTTCTTCATCTATAACAACACAAGTAAGTATTCATAAAGTTTTAGAATTTAAGTCTTAAAATTAAATTCTCTGAATTTAATGGATTATTTATGAATTATTAAGAGTTCTAAACCCTAATTTAGACTAAGAAAGGTAAGGAAAATATTTTCGTATAAATTATTTTGTGTTGTTTTTATTTAGAATATTTGAGAACATCTGAAAATTAGATATTGTTGAATTTTTAAGATGTCACCAAAAAGAGGTAGGAATAGTAAAGGAAAATAGTGCCAAATATGATAGGGCTAAATTACATTTTGAAAAAACTCGTAGAAATAAATAAATGTTTCATACTTGAAAGAGAGATAGATTTTGATTTGGGGTCTAATGCCTAATTTGAGGGGATTTATGAGGTTATAGTAGCATTAGGATGAAATGATTTTGTTAAGGAACTAGATGTTGCTATAGAATCACTTATTCGAGAAATTTATGCTAATATTCCTGACGTTGTTGATAATCTAGTTAAGGTAGGAGATATACTAGTCTCATTTGGGTCAAATGATATAAATGCTCATTATTATTTTGTGAATATTGGGCAAGGTGAGTTGTATATAAAAACAAAGACCCCTAAAATAAAGAAGTCAAGATCAATGACTAAACCAGCAGAAGAACAACTCAATAAGTTGGTTAGTAATTTAACTTGATACAAAGTCCTTATGATTTTTGCTAATTGATGTAATAATGTATGATATGTTTGTTTGATTTATTATATGTAGAGAATTGTTCAAGAACAAATAGCTAGGGGTGAAATAATAAAATAGCTAGGGAGATATGCTATATATCATGCATTTGGACACGAGCATCCTGTTTGTGTTAAGGGAGGAAGCCAATATAATGGTTATATAGAGTTTTTTAACATTCCAAAATAAAAGCCTCAGATGGTCAGTAAGGAGAAGTATTGTAAAATTGAAGAAGAATTCAACTTTTTTAAGGGCTTAGTATTAAGTGAGATTGCACTTTAAAGGAATGTCAATCACAACACATGTTAGGCATAACAACATACTACAATCAGGGCATGCAACCATCCATGTCAGTTATGTCACCATCCATGCCAGGCATGCCACTATGCAATCTCATAACGCCCAACCTATATCCTGTATGGGATATAATCATGCCAGGAATGCAGATGCAATCAGGTAGTGGTTTAATATCTCCAATGCAATCTGTGTAATCTTACCATTCATCACATCATGATGAATGTTTTGATGAGAATGTTCTTCCAATAGCTACCCCCACATGGGAGTCCTCTTTTATTTGATGAATCATTTGTAGTAAGATTTAAAGTTTCTGTAGATAATCTATTATTTTTATTTTTTATTATATATTTTATTTATATATAACACTTAATTTTTTTATAGAATATGAATTTTTTGTTGAAACATCTATCATCAATGAACTATGTTGCTATTGGAATGGTACAACAATTAAGTGATGATCAAATGATTCATAGTCAATATTTGTCAAATTATTGACAAATAGTAATTGATCAATCATTGCTCTATGATTGTCCATTACTTTTTCCTTCTGATACTACCATAGTCCAAGAAGCAGTTGGACAATATGTGGCTTGGTCGTCGAGTCAAGTTGTGATAAATTTTGACATGGTACTATTTGTTTTACTTAAGATAACACTTTTTTTACTACTTCTATTATATTATTAATTTTTTATTGTTACTAATATACCAGAATTAGTAAGTGTGGCACATTTAAGAGATACAAAGCAAGTATCTCATGGTAAATTTATATCTAGTGGGTAATCATTGTGCACTAAGTCATTCAAGAAGAAGCCATGGAAAAAGTATAGTTATGATTATGTTATAAACTTTAACAGAAATCTTGGCTCTTTGATGACTATTGTTGCGAGCAAGACTAACATAAATGATGGATATAACATGTCACTTCCTATAGAAATTTCTAGGGTAGACATTGGCCAAACATATATATCGATCGAGTATATATTGTAGTTGTTTGAATATCAAATGCTCGATTTAAGTATAATTCAAAAGTGGGTAAGGTGAGTCTTCAATCAGTAAATAACTTTCATTTATGTAGAACATATATAATTATATTTATATTAGCTAATTATTTATATATTTTTATATAGGGCATGTTATTATCGACTTTAAGCTAATCCCTCGTCACATTTAGCAATGTTCTATGATTCTTCATTTGTCAATCAATATCAAGAGAAGGATGTTAGCATTAAAGCTAAACAATTATGTGATAGGACATTAACACTTAACAGAAATCAGAAGCTGACAATCCCTTGACCACTAAAGTTTGAACAAGGCCAAGATCATTGGATGTTGATAATCCTTTATCTATATGGCAATTATGTTTGGTACTGTGAAAGCTTCTATAGAATTGAGTAAAGATACAAAAGTAGTTGTTGAAATGTAAGAGTTATAGCTAGCTATTTTTATTTTATTTGTCTTTTGATATTTAATAAAAAATTAATTGTTTTAAACTTTAATAGGGCATAGAAGCTATGGAACAAGAGTAGGGGCATTGCCCTTAAAAAATCTCATAAGCTTATATGGGACAAAGTTATGGTATGTATAAGTAAATATTAATAATTTAATTAATTTTACTATTGAATAATAAAGATGTTCGAATATGGAAAATCATGTACATTTGTTTTTTGTAGGTTCCACAACAAAATGATGGAGTTATGTGTGATTACTTTGTCATGAAGTTTATGAGCGAAATTATCACAAATATCAACATTCCAATTAAATGTGTGGTAATTTCTTTTACTAATATACCTTTTTTAACATATATAATTTATTTTTTGTGAATTCATGATATTACATTCTTATTTTGAATTTAAATACATGTAGTTCTTTGGTTGAAACAAGTTAGGTTATGATATGCAAATTTTTGATGATTTACAAGAGGAATAGGCAGAACATATGGTTCAAATTATAACATCACAAGAAGAATCTAATGATCTTGAATAGCATATGACAACATCATGGTAATTTTTATAATGCTTTAATTTCTCTATTCCTATGTCTCTGAAATTTGGGCAACTTGTTTGATGGATGTTTATGTGCTCATGTATTTAAGGGAATGAATTGTTATATAGACTTGTTTTTTTGCCCAAACTCCATCTCATCTTTCTTGCCTAGTTTCCTAGTATGACAACATCATGGTAGTCACTAGCAAGCCAAGTATAGGAAAACCACCAAGAATCATCATATCTTCAAGAATAATTGTTGTTTCACCCTAAGGAAATACAAAAGTATTAGTTTATGGGCACCAAAACTCAACCAACCCAAGTAACAAATTGGAGTTACACTTGACTTCATATTTAGAACTCATTATAGCATTAAAAATACCAACTTGATTCCAGATAGCTTCATATTTTATAAACAAAAGATTGATATAGTGCTAATATGATTTCGAAGGGATTGAGTTATTATTATATCACTCCGGTGTCGATGTGGTAATCTATTTTATCAATATACCTTTTTAACATATAAAAGTTATTTTTGTGAATTCATGATATTACATTCTTATTTGGTTGGAACAAGTTGGGCTATGATATGCAAATTTTTGATGATTTACGAGAAGAATGGGTATAACACATAGTTCAAATTATAACATCATAAGAAGAATCAAGAGAAGAATATGATGATCTTGAATAACATAGGACAACACCATGATAATTTTTATAATTCTTTAATTTCTCTATTCCTATATCTTTGAAGTTTGGGCAGCTTGTTTGATGGATGTTTATGTGCTTATGTATTTAGATGAATGAATTGTTGTATGGAATAGATGTTTTTTGCGCAAACTCCATCCCATCTCTCTTGTCTAGTTTTTTGGTCACTATGCTGGTGATTCTAAGTAAACCAAGCTTCCTCTCCTTGAAATAAAGTGAGAATATCACAAAATCCATGACAAAAGAGACGCTATCATTTTATTTGTAATATATGTGTGTGTGTATTTTCTATGTAAATTATTATTTTTTGTAATAAATTTAATTTTCAAGTAATTAATTAATATTTAATTTTTTAAGTATTTGTACTATTTAAACTCTTTTAAACAGATTTTGGTTTTTTCTGATATTATGTGATCGAATACAAGTTCTGAATATAGTAGAAAATAAGTAAAATGTGTAAAAAAAATACATAATTTAAAGTTAGTTCATGCATTGAAATGACTTTAAATTTTAAGTCTCTCAATTTAAAGTCTATTCACCTAACTGACTTTAATACTATCTTTTAGTGTAGTGACTATTGATAAGATTATCCCAAGGTTGATCTCTAAAGGAATTGGAAGGTGTTTTAAAATGTTATTTATTTTCTTTATTGGCTAAAAAAACAATTCTAAACACTCTAATAATTATAGGTTGAAATATGATTGTAAATTCTAAAATTGATTAAATAACTAAAATAAAGTAGACAAATTATAGCTGAATTAAAATGAATGAACGAGTATGAGAAAATTAACTAGCTAACCACTCATGGAATGAATAAATTAAATGATTTATCATAATATAACTTCAAAAGTTACAATTATTGATTTTTTTCCTTTTAAATTAGAGAACCTCCCATTGATCACAATGAGCCCCCACAATTCTCATTTAACCAATAACTTCTTGGATTGGACTTGAAATTAGTATTGAAAAACCTAATGGAAATAAATAAACCATCTAATTTAAATCAAATTAGTGCAATTAAATTAGACGCTTGTTTATAAATGCACAATCAAACACATGTGCTGAACATCTAACAATTAAAATATCATATTTTGACCTATTATCTCCAAATATTTGAATTGGTTGATCTCTTTCTTTAAATCCTCGAAAAAACTTCACAAATGGGAGTTTTTTTTCTCTAATTTATGTATTGTGGAATGATATCTTTGACTATTGGTGGTTGGTTATGTTTCAAAAGGTTGTAGGATGTATTTCTAGGTTTGGTTTTGGGAAAGAGTGAGTGAAACATGTCACATACACGTATTGAGGATTTTTGGCCATTTAAAACACCCGAGCCATGACACACATTCTTCTGCACCATAATGCGATACAAAAATTAGATCGTTTAGTGCAGCCCGAGACTACCCTATTGTGGCATGCTTTTATTTTTTGCCTTGATGCATGAACTCAACAATGCCCCCAAATTACAATTCAAGAGCTCTCTTTTGTGGCATGCATATGTTTAGGCCACGGTGTACAATAATTTCCTTATAACTTGATTGCATTCATTCCAACATATTCGAGTTTCCATTTTTAGGCCTCGTTTTCACTCTTTTTGCACATTTTATTCTAAGATTCTTTCGAGTACTCATTAACCTATAAAATACGAAAATACCTTCCAAAACAATATATTTCTAAAATAAAACATAAGATCAATGATTAAAGGCACAACAAATTGTAGATTAAAAATATGTTTATCACTTTAGTGAACTTCATATAATTAAGTTTTGTTCCAAAGCTTCTACTAATTGAATGTTGATATGGATGTCTTTTTTTGATTTGATGAGCATGTTTTCCATGTATGCTTCAATTGATATTCCAAGGAGCTCTTTGAACATCTTATTCACCAATCTCTATAGCACCTGTGTTCTTCAGCCCAAAGTATGTACCTTATTTTATAATGAATGATGTTTTTTCTCTATCATTTGAGTGAATTCAAATATGATTATATCTTAAGAATGCATAGATAAATCTAAGGAGCTCATGACCAATAATGGCATCCATTTATTGGTCTATTCATGGTAGTAGGAAACTGTCTTTGGATGTCGCTTTGTGGTACCATTACCATGCTAGCAAATTTGGAAATTTGACTTCATCAATGAAGTTGACTTCTTTGAGTAAACTCTTTTCTTAACTAGAATGGAGGTTGAATTTTGATGTAACTTGTGGCATTTCTTATAGGACTTGGCGAAGCATTTTCTCAAGATATATTAATGAATTATTTATATACATAGTGTCAAGTAAATACTAACAGTGATATTTGAGAATTCAGTCTATCGTGGAGTGATAATGAGATTAGTAAATATTGATAAATAAGAGATTAATTAATATATCAATATTTTATTTAAGCTTAAATTCTTAATTCTATTTGTCTCTAAATCAACTCCATAATAATAACAAAATGATTTTACTCCAAAGATAAATGTGCATATTTGTATTGAAATTAATTATATAAATGATCAAAATGTATATTTACTTTTTAAGATATTTTATGAAGTTGATAAATATCAAATAAATATATAAAGATAAAATAATAATTTGACTTGGTTATTTAATCCATGTAATTAATTATGTATGATTTAATTGGATTAAATAATTATTTGATTTAATTAAAAATCTTAAAAGACAAATTTAAATATTTATTAACAATTTAAATGAAAAAAGCAATAACATATTAGTAAATATTAAATTAAATATGATACATGGATTTAAAAAACAGATTAATCAACTTAAATTAAATTACATAAATAAGGGCGTGATTTCTATATCTTGTGTGGATGGCTTATTAGTATGTGAATGTGATTCTCTATGCACACAATTTAATAACCCGTAGAATTCATAATTGAAGATAATTTAAGAATACTAAACTAAATCAAAATATTTAAAATATAAATTATTTTTGTAATATTATTATGTATCATAAATATATCACAATCATAAATAATATATTAATTTTTTATTAAATATTATTTACTAATAAAATTATACCTCATTATTTGAGAGTCATCTAAAATTTAAAATATCTATAATATTTGAGTTACTTATATTTTATAGTCTAAAAAAATTGAAGTAGGTATAATATACTTATAATATTAATATTATGTATAATAATAATAACATAACTAACTAATTGATAATAAACTTTTAATTTTTAACAGAATTATATTACTTGCATTTTATTTGTATTTTCTCTAACATATTATAATAAAATCACGTCTATAAGCGGTTAAAAAGATGCCAAAAGCAGTAGCATTTTTTACATTTTTAATCGGCCTTCAATTTCGTATTTTCCTGGCCTTCTATGAAACACGTCCCTGTCACTCTCGCGGCTTTCAAACCCTAGCAAGCTCTCATATCCATTTCCATCTCCAACTCGATCTCTTACTGGGTCAGTGGTAATGCAATTTACCAGGTGCTAAAATTTGATTTCTTCGGCAAGGATTGGCTTGCTCGGTAGAAGATGCAGAGGTATACACGTCAAATCTAGCGTGCAGTCTTGATACATATTCATATGGGGGCTCGAATTCTTGTAATTTTAAATACTCAATTGGGAATTAATTGTAGCTATCTTATTTCCTTGAGTTGTTTTAGGTTTTGAACACTAATTGGTTCCAAAAGCAACCCAACAACAACGACGAGGTGCGTATGTTATCTTTATTGTCTCGTATATAATAATTGGTTGGGGAATTAGTTCTAACGTGATGAATTAGTTTTAAGGTTGTCGCTGTTACTTTATTTTCTGTAAAATTATTGAAGATTATCCTTTTGGTTGCAGCTAATGGCAGGTGATTATGATCGTATTTATAACGTACCCTGGGCTGTTCTTCTATCATCATCATCATTATTTTTTTTCTTTTGAAAATGTGGTGTTACCATTGTTATAACCAATCACCGGAAATGGATCATGTTTTGATAATGTGTTTTTAGCTTATTTTTCTCATTTCGACCTAGTGGGATATTACTTGGTTCTACCTTATGCGATAAAATTAAAAAAATCTTGACTTAGTTTCCAAACCACTATCAGCACACTCCAGGGACATAATTTTTTTACATTTACCCATGTCAGCTTCTAGATTAGATAAAAGTCCTCTTTTTTTCCCCCTTTCCGTTTACGTGTATATGGGTAATTGGGTAATGGAGCAAAGCTTGATTGTGAAATTATGTGTAGAGATTTAGTCTCATTAATAAAGATTCAATGTGGTTGATGTGGAACATGTCTTCAAGTAATTTTTTGGATCTTCCACCTCTCTTGTGGGGAAATTTAAAACATTATCTTATTATGGGAGAGTTTACTGGGCAGTTAGAACAAATATGAACAGGAGATTTGGCGCTGGTATGATCAGCCTTCTTTTTGCTATTTCATGCCTAATTGCATCTGAAGTGTAATCCTGACAACCATTATTGAAATTTAGTCCGAGTTGCTCATACTTGAGGTATACAACAGCTAGGAAATGGCACTAAGAACAGTCATGAAACATTTGTAGGCAATTTCAACATGCTGAAAGTCAAAACCTTCAGTCCTATTTCCTACTCTTTTTCCTCAATTAATATCAAAATCAAATCCACTACCACCACAGCCTACAACACAAGACCCATATGCTTTCTTCGACGAAGATCCTATTCAAATATGTTTTCCTCTTTGGGTCAAGGCCTTCTTTTCACTCCCACTACATCTTTCCCTAGCTTCATCCCCTTTGCCTCCAAATTTGATCCCTGGCTACTCTAGTCTAAAATAAGGAACATCCATATTACTGAAAGTCTGAAATAATAATTACAATTAATAGTAAAATTAGAAAGTTATACATTACATCTTGTGTATCTTACTTTGAAAATCATATCCATGTATTAAGATGATTTAATTTAAATCTATTGATCAAAAGGGTATTATGCATCTTACACATAATGAAAATTAGAATGACCCATTAAAGTTTCCAATCTGATAAATCAACCTTTAAAAGATAACAACCCAATCTTGATTGAATTTGCCCCCCCTCAACTAATAAGCTTCCATTATAGGTGTAGGGAAAGGCGAGGGAATTGGTGGTATTCACTTGTCCTCCCTTAACTTTGAGTTACTTGTTGATTCCCAAATCTAGTACGATAATAATGAGATAACTTAGTAAACATTGATTCTTATAATTTTGATTTTTACTTCGCATTAAAGTTGTTAATGGGGTGGGTCGGGGCGAAGGCTTCCTCCCAGTTTCTTGTTCCCTATCCTTGTCCTTGATTTAGATTTTGTTCCCCATCTTCATTTAAAATCCTTGCAGTATGGGATTTCTAAACAGGGAACAAGAATTTAAGTGATGTTTTAAATATAATTTTTAATTTTTATTATATGAGAAAGAAAGGAAAATTTTGAACCAATAAATAATACATAAAAGTAAACAATTTGTTTATAATGAAAAAAATAAAATATATGTTACAAGAAATATACAATATTTTTATAAAATTAAAATAATTGATGTTTCAAAAGGAATAAAAACATAACTTAAAGATGAAATATAAAATATATAATACATTATTTGAGTTTTAGTATAACTAAATCTATAAAAAAAATATAAAATATAACTGCAGTTATATATTTATTAAAATGATGTACATAGTTTAGGGGAACGGGGCGATGAATACAATCTTTGTCTTTTTTCTGTCTTGTGTTATAAAATATGGATCCCAATTCCTCGTTCCATATTCTCCATTTTGTTATTCCCATCTTTGCTTCTAATTAGATAATCCTGTGGAGATTTGACTCATTAGGGAAAATTAACAACCCTACTTTGCAAGATCTCAGTTATGGTGAAATATTCGAACGAGACCTTAAGAATTAATTTGTAATTGTTAAATGCACTTGTTTTTTTGCTAAAACATTGATATATATGGTTTTGTTAGCTATTTTGGCAGGTCTGGTTTGTGGATCTTGTACGAGTTGTGACGCCATGAAATCTTCTGTGCACGATCTTTCTGGTATGTGTATGTTTCACGATAAGTGAAATTACATTCATTGAATTCTTAGTTTATTTTTTATTTTTTAAAGAAATTTCCTGAAATGGCATGTGATTCTATAAATGGATTGAGCCATAACCTATGTTTAACAAGTTGAGGATATTATACAAACTATGCATTATAGGGTTTTGTCAAAGGCCCTATCGTAAAAGATGGTCATATTTTGAGCCTTTAGCCTAACATCGACAACCACCCGCCCAACCAACCACTATTACCATTGTTTTTTCCATCACCTTTGCATCCCTTGTCGGCTAGAAAACCCTATCGACTGGCATTAACCAACTTAAACTTACCTATGTTAAATCTCTAGTGAACAACCAGCAACCACCCATTCAACCTTTACTCACTAAACCACCATCTCGTTAAATTCCAATAATCTTTGTAGCCCTTGTTGGTTGGAAAACCTTATGCGCTAGGAATAACCAGCCCAAAACCTCTATGTTTACTCTTTTCAAAACCTAAACCTTTCAAGCTAATAGACCCACCTAACCTCTTATAACCCATCACAACCACCACCACTTGTCAAATCCAACGACTACCCTTTATCTACTAGTCGGGAAACTTTTAAGGTCGTTGATTCATTTAAATCTAAACATGGCCTTCCTATTTTATAACCCACCACTGACAACTTCTCTTAAACCTCAACCTTAACTACCCATTTTTATAGCAACCTTTTTAGACCAAAACCCCACCTTCCAATGATCGTAGTCCTTATTGGCTCCGATCATTGGATTTGTTGAAAGCATATTGCAAACTTTGGCAGTTGGTTACTCAGTTCGTCTCTTGCTATTTTTTCTAGTGAGCATTCTTGTGTTTCTTTAAATTTTTTGGCAGTTCTATCACCTTGTTAGTGTTTTCCTGAATTTTTGTGTAGAAATGAGTTCTGTTCAAAGAAAGGTCATGGGAAAAGAGGTTTAGATTTTGCAAAAGTTTATCCTTGAAGTAGATGGATTATCATTTGGCATTATAGTTTTTTTAATTGAGAGATTAAGATTTGCTAGTCATACTTTGAGATGTGGTTGATTGACACACACGAAGTATGTGCAATGAATACACAAGTATACGTATCGCAACAAGTAATATAATGATAAGAAAAGATCGTTCCGTTGGAGATTATTTTATTAGAAACTAATTTTTAAAACTAAAAAAATAAAAATCAATTTTTGTGTGTTTAATATTTTAAGGAAGCAAAATTAAAATAACTAAAAGTAAATAGAAACAATTAATTAAATCAAATTTGATAATTAAAAAGATATATGAGAAAATATCTAGGAATACTTAATTTCCCAATTTTTTAAACATATGAATTGCTAAAATCTTCCAATATAATTATCAATTAATTATATGATCAATTGAATCTAACTTAGCATGTATTCCTCTCTCAAGTAAACTACACACCATATAGTAATTAATTTAATCATACTCTCGTGCTAATTAAATTGCATATTAATTAAGTTCATCAATTATGAATCATGTACATAAGAATTATACATCTCTGCCTAGAAACTATGTATGTTATTTAATCAAGACAAACAGTTAAACAATTTTCTCAAATCTATTTAATTGACTCTATAGATAAATTGTTGGTCAAACAATTAATAGCATATAAATCAGATTAAATAATATAATTAAATTAAAATTATAATTGGGGTAAAATATTAAATCACTACATGGAGAAAATTAGGTTCGTAAGATTTTTAGATTAATAAATTAAGATTTCATAAAGAAAGACAAAAAAATTGATAAAGAAAAAAGTAGAAGAAGAAATACAATCAATCTCTTGAATTGTAAAATTAATCTCTTGAATCTTTATCAAAATTGTGTCCCTTTTTGAATTTTTCTGTATTTTTCTCTTTTTAGTTCTAAACATTGACCAAAATTATTCTAATGGAGGCCAATTAGGGTTTATGGAGTGATTAAGGGCTTAAATATTGCTCAGGTGCGATCTGGACCGTCAGATCAGTTTTAGATCAAGGGCTACAATCACACTGGGACACAATTTGCGAAAATGAATGGTGAGGTGCACGGGTGGAATGCATGGAGTAATGGTGTAGGAACACATGGCAATGCGGTTTGACCAAGCCTGAACTCGGATTGAATGCCGTGTTGACACGTGGCACGCGTTTCATCCTCTTTACACGTTGTGTAATGTGATTAGCTTTCTGTGCTTACGTGGCATTCGCATAGCTTGTTCAGTCACCTCCTCTGCTCGAGTAGCATGCCACATGGCAACTCATGATTGATCATGCGTTAAAAATTCATAAAAATTTCAAAAATTATATTTTTACCTTTTTTCACTAAAAAATTTATATTTTAATATTTTGGACCCTAAAAATATTATTTATTGAATAAAACAAGTAAATATTAAGTAAAAAAGTGTATTAAGGACTCTATTTTAATAGTCATTAGTGGTTGAAAAGGTGAGGTGAATTATAGATTGATTGAAGCTATTGATTCGAAGGAAGATGAGAGCTTTTTAAAGAAAAAAATAATGGAATGGAGAGAGTTGGTGGAGAACTTTTTGAAGGGTGGATTATTTGCAACCTTTCTCTAGATGATTAATGAATGGAATGAGAGACATAATTACTATCCTTGCAAGCAAGGAGAGAAAAAGGATGGAGAGAGTTGGTGGAGAACAATATACGGAGTAGTTGGCCTTATATTCGAAAAGGTAGTATAAACTTTTTTTTATTGCCTTTCATAGAAGATAAAGCATTATCATTAATTGAGTTAGTGGAGGTTCTCAATGCTTTAAAGTTTGAAAAAGAGTTGGAGGATTTACCTAAAGAAGAATTTGTTTGTGACCTTAGAGAGTGGGAAAGAGGAGGTGTGCTTTAAGAGATAAAATTGTTGTGCTCAATAATTAGTTCACTATAGAAGGATTGCTTATTAATATGTGGGACAGAGTGTTTCATAGAATTGGAGAATTGTTTGGCAGACCGTTGGAAGTTGATTATAGAACGATCAATCATGCTTTCTCTTGTATGGAAAGATAAGGGTTAAAGGATGGTAGGAGGAGAGACTCATTTTCGTGGTAGAGATATTATTGGTTTTGGTAACAACAAAACACTAAATTCCTAAAAAAGTGCATGGTAAGCCTTTTGTAGGGGAAGAAATGAGTCCCAAAGAAGGTACAAATTAAGTTTTTGAAAGAGAAGAGTGCTATTGATGAAAGTGCGGTTGAGTGTGCCAAATTAAATTCATATGTTTTAACGGAGTTATTTTGTGAAGAAAAGAACTTTAGAAGCCTTTCGAAAGGGTCGAATACTTCTTTGACCCGTAATGTGGGAAAGATAAATGAAGAATGTTCGGGGACTAAAGAGGCTTAGAGTGATCCAAGGATCATCAGCACCAAGGATGTAGTTGAAAGATGCTGTTTAAGAACAAACTTTTCTCTTTTTTGGCTTAACCCAAAGCAGTGTGGATTGTTGTACGGACTAATGTAATACTATTTTGATAGATAATGAGGTAGAACACGAAGAAGTAATTGATAGTGAATCTGAATTTGAAGGGGGAAAAGTGAAAACAAAGAGAAAGCTTTTGAAGGTGAAGGAACGTGCTATAGAGATGAATTTATTCCAGATTATTTAGTAGAAACACCTAACTTTTTGTAATAATTGTTTTGAAGACTTGGAGGATTTAAAGGAGGTTAAGGTTGTAGAGGACATGGTAGAAGAGGGATTTGATTGCTCACAATTGGGAGTAAATGATAATGTTACCAATGATGACGAGAGGGTTGAGACCTTAGAGGAAGTTTTGGTTGATATTCAAAAGATGTATTGGAATTTTGAGCCTATCATTGAGGCACATAAAGAAAGTTTTTACATTTGGAGAGAAAGAAAGAAAGATTGTAAGCATAAAGAAGAAGCACAAATTCCAAGTTGTCAAGGAAGGACACAAATACCAAGAGGGATAGCTTGGATCAAGGAAACATAAGGCCTTTAAGAGACTTGGCAAGAAAATATGATTTAAGTTTGGTCTATTCAAGTAAGGAGGAAAAGAAATACTTAAATGAGTTACAAAGGTTGAAAACGGGGATAAATTATGATGGAGGCTAATGTGAGGATAATACTTTGGGTGATTCTTCTTCTTTACGAAGATTTTGAGCTGGAATGAGAGAGGTTTGGGAAGATGCAGTAGTGTTCTTAAGGAACATGAGAGAAAATTGAATCCTAATGTTGTCATAATTGAAGACTCCAAGAGAGATTGTTGACCTTAAATTGTTTGCAGTATTTGGAGCTTCTTTTTTAAAGATTGAGTTTATTTTCCTTTTTATGGTAGTTATAGGGGTATCATTATCATTTGGGATACTAAAATTGTAGAGATAGTTGAATCACTAGTTGGTGATTTCTTTATCAATACTAGAATTGAAGCCAAAAGAGGAGAATTGGTGGCTATCAAAGATTTATGGGCCTTGAAAGGAAAGAAATCAATTTTGCAAAGAGCTATCTAGATTGTATGGTTTGTATGGTCCTAGCTGGAGTGTATGGGGTGACTTTAATGTTGTGAGATTTCTATAAAAAAGTTCCAATGGAGGCAAAGAAACTAGAAACATGAAGGTTTTTAATTCCTTCATAAGGGAGATGGGTTAAAAGAAAGTGTTCATTCTAGTGAATGGTTTAGTTGGTCCAATCTCAGTTATAATCCCACTTGTTGTAAGCTAGATAGGTTTTTATTCTCACCAAATGGGAGAATTTGTTTAAATTTAATGTTAAACAAGAGATTTGCTTGAGGATAATTTCATATCTTTGTTCTATTTATCTAAGTATGAAAATTAAGCATTGGGGATTCCGTTCCGTTTAAGTTTGAGAATGTGTGACTTAGGCATAAAAATTTCAATATTAAGGTGCAATAATGGTGGATAAAAGCTACTGTTCAAGGGTGGTGGTGTTATAAATTCATGAAATATTATATTTTTTGAAAGAAAATCTAAAATGATAGAACAAGGAGGAGTTTAATGATTTGAAAGAGGAAATGTTTTGGAAAATAAAATTTCCTTTTTGAATGAGCCAAGAAGATAGAAGTTTCAATGAGCCAATGAGATCTAGACTAAGTAATCTGAAAATGTAGATGGAAGATAGGACAATCATCATAGATCTATAGATCAAATAAGTTTTGAGTTTATTTAAAAAGTTATATTCAAGAAAATATGGGGAAAGATCATGGTCTTGATATAAGATGCATACTAGAGGAGAGGGCAACATGGCTAGAAAGGCCTTTTGAAGAAAATAAAGTTAGGAAAGCTATTTTTGAGAGCTTGAAGGAGAAGGCACAAAGCGAGATGGTTTTAACTACTCCCTCCTGCGTCCCCAAACATCAGTTGGGAGATGGTTAAAGTTAATTTGTTGGAGGCTTTAGGGAGTTCTTCAATGGTGGTATAGTAACAAAAAATAAACTAATGCTAATTATTTTGCCTAATTTTGAAGAAAATAATAGGCCAATTAGCTTGGTTAGTAGCTTATACAAGATAATTGCTAAGATTTTATCACTATTGGATGTTCTAGTTGCTAATGAGGTTGTTGAGGAGTTGGAGGGTTAACAAGGAAGCTTTGATATTCAAGATAGACTTTGAAGAAGCTTATGACCATGTTGACTAGGATTTTCTAAATTTTATGCTAAAAGAGAAAGAGTTTGGGGAATGATGGAGGAGTTGGATTAAGGGTTGTTTGAATTTCATGAATTTTTTCAATGATTATTAATGAAAACCTAGAGGAATTTTTTGGGGCATCAAGAGAGTTATGGTAAAGAGATCCTTTTTTCCTCTTTTCTTTGTGTTGGCAATTGATGGACTAAGAGGATTGATAGAAAGAGCATAGAGATTCAATTTGGTAGAAGGTCTGAATATTGGAGTAAACAGTGTTGAAGTCTCTCATCTCCAATTTGTAAATGATACTATTTTCTTCTCCTTTAGCAATGATCTACTAGCCGAGTACCCGGTCGAGGACTCGACTAAAGTGGTATCCTAGGACTATTATGCTGAATCATAGTTATTAATTTCAATTTCTTTTAAACTATGATTTGGGAGCTTGCTTATATGAAGAATATGCGTTTGGTTGTGTAAAAGATTAAACTTTCTTATAGTTAAATTTTCTTTGAAGTGGATTGCATATCCACATTTTATACTTTTGTAACTTTATATATATATAAATATATTATTATATTTCTTAGAAAAATATAAATAAATAAATAAATTATAAAAAAAAAGTTGAGGACATTTTCCTTTTTTCCTGGTGAAGTTTAAGCCTGAAGATGTTTAGACATCTTTCTTTTATTGGACCAATAGATGTATATACCTTTTGGTTATCCATTTGTTTTAAAAGAATATAAATATAATTGCAAATACTATGTAAATAAACAAGAAATACTAAAGAAACTAGCTGTAGTTTTCTGTAAATTTTACTTCCACGTTTATCTCACAAAGAAAAATGATAAAGTGCTCCAAATCCAAAACAGAGATGAATAAACGTATAGAAATGTCCTTTTCCTTTGCTTGGAAAATATAGAAATTAAGTAATTTCGGAATCTCAAAAGATCTTTGAAGGTATCTTTTAGAGTTGAGGATGATCCAATCAATATCCAAGATGCCCTCTTATTATATGTACTTGTAAGTATGATCTTATCAAGCTGTCTCAGCTCATAACATTTTTTTATTGAAGCATAAGGATGAGGATACAAAACAAATAAGTTGAGGTTTGGTTTCTAAATTTTTCTTGAGTTTTTGACCCTCGCTTTTAACATGTTTCTGTTGGAGAAGATATCACTGCACAGTATCCAAGATCCATTGAGGCAGGGATATGTTTTACCCCTGGAGCATTCAAAAGCGCACCAGAAGGATGCCTGTAACAGCTTAACTATCTGATATAAGTGCATTACCCAACCTTTGCTTCAATTATCATGTTTTTAGGCGGTTACCAGCTACCTTGCTAAAATGTATTTCAATGCACGCACCCTGATAATGCTTTTTAAAGCATTGACTATGACAAATCATAATGCATACGTTGAGAAATCTGACCTTGGTTTGCTGATTTTTTATTTTTCTTATATTAGAATAAGAACCATCTGAATGTTGAGTGTGTGACTAGGCCAACAGTTATTGGCTGCCCTCTGTTATAATATTTTTCAAGGACCTACCGACTTCATTGCTTAGCTATTTGTTTGCTTCTTTTGACTTTCATGATGGATTAATGCACCTACTACGAAGTTTTCATCTTCTACATGAAATTTGTTGCACAGATAACAATGAAGCTGATGAAGAGCAAAACCACATGGAAGCTCAATTTCAGTCATCTCCTGTGCCTGGAGTGTCACATCCTGGAATGATGGCCGCAAGTGTTCAATATCCAACTCTTCCACAGGCTGGAGGGGGGCATGCAGTGGTACGTTGCTCAAACTTATATTCTGCCTTTTATTAAATTATTCATTTAGGTTCCTCGAGTTTCTACATTACTGCTTCGTTGTTGTGGTGTCTAAAGCTTGTGGATGCGTTTTTGGGATATGTACTTAGTGGTTTTTATTGGGATTTTGTCTATAATGGACATATCCCATTCAATAATTTAAAAAAAAGGCTTAATTGTGTTTTAGTTTTAAAATAGGCAAAATTTAACCTTAAACTTGAAAGCACATTTTTTAATCAATTTTATTTAAAAAAAAATAAAAAAAGATATTTCACCCTCATTTTGCAAAACATAATTATTTTAAACATAATAAAATATTAACATTTTATAAATTTATAATTAATTTTAAATACACAAATCTCTTTAATCATATCATATATTAAAATTTTATTTTAAAAAATAAAAAATAGTTTATTTTATAATAAAATAAATATAAATTTATACATATATTAAAAATGATATGCTAAACATTTTGATAATTCATAAATAATATAATACATTATTATTATAATTATTAAATATAATTATAATTATATTTAATAAATAATTATAATATTAATTATAATTATGATATAAAAAATAATATTCAAAAAAATAATTAAATTATTAAAAACAAATTGTGAAGCCTCTATATCTAACTTTTTACAAGATACAATACAAACAAACAGAGAACATTATATCACAAATTTTGTTTGAAAATATTATTATAATTATTTTTATTATTAATATAATAAAATATATAAATTATATTTTAATACTTAAATATAATTATTGTTAATAAATATTTTTTATCTTAGTAATAATTAAAATTATAATAATAGTAGACATATTTGTTATAATGTAATCTATTTTTTAATTTTTTTAATCTTAAATAATTTATTTTTTTAAAATATTAATAATTTTTCATAAAAATTATTGTAACTATTTAGTAAAGTTTTTAATAATTTAAAATTTTATAATTTATTATTATTATTTTATAATAAAATTTTGATAAGTTATTTGTTATAAAAAAGAACATATTTTTTATTTATAATAAAAATAAATTATTATTTATTAAAAGTTGGTGAATGAGTAGATTTTATTTTTAGTATTCTTTTAGAAAATAAGAAGAGAAAGGAAGAAAATGGGGTGCTGGGAATTAGGGAAGGAGAGAAGAAAAGGACAAAAAAATATTTGTTTTTTAGGAAAATGGGGCTAATGGGCTGCTGGAATTAGTGGTACGGGGAGTTAGAAAAGGACAAAAAAATATGATCGGGAAATTGTTGAATGGGTTATGATTTGCCTATTTTTAAACTCTAAAATACAATTGAGCCTTTTTTTAAACTATTGAATGATATATGCTCATTATAGACATAATCCCGTTTTTATTAAGTAGTAACTAATACGGCTCTGTTTAATAAGTTTTTTTGTTTTTTATTGGTTTCTTTTTGTTAGTTTGATAGTTGGATCATTTTCTGTTTCTGATAACATTTCCTGAAAATATATAAACACATATATTTAGTCTTTAACCGTAGCCATTAAATTGTCTTAGATCTATGGTTGACCATTTCTGCTAAATATTATGTGTTTTCAATAAATGAACAATGGTCATCTAAGACACCAAATATTTTATATTGCTAAAATGTGTTTCATCCCTTATATCTACTTCTGAGAAAGCTGGTAAAGCAAACATTGGACGTCTCTTACTACAATTCAGGAATTTCGGATGTGTTTTCTTATCACAAGCTTGTACTTATCTAATTGAAGGCCCCAGCAGCTTACCTGTATCCAGATCCGTATTATAGAAGCATCTTTGCTCCCTATGACACACAACATTATCCTCCACAGCCATATGCTGGACAACCAATGGTATGCTCTCTCTCTCTACTTATAAGTTTTAATAGTCTCGAATTGAATTCTCTTTGCCTTTTAACCTGAGTTGGAATATTAATATGTTCTCCTCCAGGTTCATCTTCAACTAATGGGAATACAGCAAGCAGGGGTTCCTTTGCCATCAGATGCCGTGGAAGAGCCTGTTTTTGTGAATGCAAAACAATATCATGGAATCTTAAGACGCCGACAGTCTCGTGCAAAGGCAGAATCAGAAAATAAAGTTATTAAGTCGCGCAAGGTAAAATAAAGTGTAAAGTTCTTGCATTTATATTGAGTTGAGGTCTTTACAAGTCCTATAATTCTTAAAAATGTGTATTTTAGTCTATTTTTAAGGTATATATGTCTTGGATTCTATAATTCATCAAAATGTACACTTTAATCATCCATCTTGTAAGGTATAAATCTAGGGTCTTCTAGTTTTTTAAAAGTTTCAATTAACTTCAAATAGTCTTTTTTTTTGTTTTTTTTTCAAGGCTAAATTTGGATCTTTGAGAGGGAGAGGGATCAAATAGTCTTTCTTTCTTTGTTTTTTTTTCAGAGCTAAATTTGGATTTTTGAGAGGGAGAGTCATGAAAGGAAAAAAATTCATACCTTTTTCTTAAAGAAATGCAGAAGTTAAAAAAACTTAAAATTCTGAAAAAACAGATTATAAAAAAATGAAAAATTCAATAAACACAAAAATATAAAAGCATTGATTCACGGTTTAATACATACACAAGTTAGAAAATTTTGGGCGTTAATATGGAAGCATAAAGCCTTTGAATAGTCTTTGAAGCTCAAAGCTGTTAAAAAAATTGCCATTGTGAGATTGTTACCTGTTACTGCGTCATGATCAAATTTTAGTCTAAAACTGACCAAGTGGGTCTTGTTAGTGATACTAAGTACTGATTAGGTTGGATCATTCTTCATTCCTCCATTATTCCTAGGGCTGTTAATCGGTTGGGTTGACCTGTCTGTAACCTGACTTGTTTAGGTCAATCAATTTAATAAATTGATCAAGACGGGTCGATTCATTTATGACCCAACCTGTTTAATCTAAACCTGAACCATTTAAAAGACTCGGTTTGGTTCATTGGTTATGGTATAATTTTTGTTAATAGTTCGTATAAGGTCGACCAATTTACTACACAACCCATTAAATCTCAACTTGAATCCAACTCATTTAATGAACGAGTCAAGACAGGTTTACCTGTTTATGATCTAACCCATTTGACCTCAACTTAAACTCATGTCGGGTTCACGGGTCGTGCGATAAATTTTCTGCTCTAATTATTTCCAGTTGCAATTTATTACTTATTGAACCATGATTTGAGGCATTTCCTTTTCCTTGTTAAGACCTTGGTCCGAGCAATGGTTCCAGGTATTTCCTTTTCCTTTTTCTTTGCTAGAGAACATTAGTATAGAATATGGTTTTTGTAAACAAGCCCTTGGCTGGGTTCCTCTAGAAAGATACGTCTATATAATTTTTTTAGTGTATTGATGGTTTTTTATTTCTACTGATTGTTGCATTTTTATCCTGAGTTCTGCTTTCAGATTATCTGATGAACAAATTTAAACTGATTCATGCAGCCATACTTGCATGAATCTCGGCACCTGCATGCACTGAAAAGAGCTAGAGGGTGTGGGGGGCGATTTCTGAATAAAAAGAAAGATGAGAATCAACAGAATGAAGTGGCATCCAGTGATATGTCACAACCTAATCTTGAACTCTGATAAAAGTGAGCTTGCTTCGTAGAACGGTGTGTCCTAATCATTTTGGACGATTGGTTCAAAACACAATAGTGATAAAGATAACAGCAACTGAGATTCCAATGTAAGCCTCTGTATCCTCACAAGTCATAACTCTCTCTTGGTGGCTCTACTTTCTAAACCCAATAGTGTAGTATGTATAGGCTTTTTATACGTTGAGCTTGTAAGGTGGTTTCTGGAGTGAGTAAAAGCTTTTATAAGCGCTGTAGTAGTTAGCTGCAAGGGATTTCAATCTCGTATTGCATCTGGGATCAGATACAGATTGCAGGGATTGTAACGACAAAGGACTCGTTTTAAGCTGAATTAGAGTTGTGGTAGTTGGTTTAATTAATAATTAATAGTCTTAGAATATAGTAGATTGGTTACTGTGTTATGTTTACCTAGATCAGCTCCATTCCATTGATGTGAATTATGAGAAATTTTTAAATGGTTTGAATTTAGTTTTAATGTCACAACAATCCGATGGGTTGAGTATTTTAATTGTACTCCTTTTAACCAAAAGGTATTTATATGTACCTAGATTTTCATAGTAGTACAATAATAGTTGTCCTATTTATTTTAAGGAATACAAATGATCCGATATCATATTTTAAATTGGTGATTTTATCACATGCTTGATAAATAATTGTCATTCAGAAGGTTTGGTATTTTATTAGAATCCTTATTTAACAAAATATATGCATATAGACCTATATTTATATTGTAGTATATTAATATTCAATATATTTAATTTTAGGTACGTTAACTGTTTAAATTTAAGATTTAATCAAAAAATTTAGCATGTCATATGGACAAAAAATTAAGGACAAACTCGTTTTTAATGTTGTATTTGCTAGTGAATCTTCTCTTAGTTTTTAACTCATCATTTTTTTCTAACATTTTGTGTATCACGTCATATGGTTTCATCATGTAGTGCGAAAGTATTATAATATTTTTTTGTCATGTCATTCATATGTCATATTATATAGATATGATTAATTAGGTTCTCTGTTGTATAGCTTTCATATGTCATATTATATAGATATGATTAATTAGGTTCTTTATTGTCTAGTCTTGTGTTGGTTCTCAGTTTGTCCTTTGTTCTTTAATGTTCATTTTTTGCAACTCTTATCTTTTGTTTAGATTTCTTTTGAGAAAACTAATGTGTGTTTTTCAAGTTGAACTACTTGAGTGTTGTTTCATTTTTTTATTTACTTGTTTCTTGTTGTGGTTAGTAGTGTGCATTTTTTTGCAATATAGATTAAACATGAGTCTTCTCTTATAGTTTTTCTTGGAAAATCATCTTTATTATGATTCAATTTTTATAAGGTTTTTTTTCAAGACTCTTAGTTTTTTATGATTTCGTTTAGTTTTGGAGTTGAATTAATTTTTTTTGGTTAAAATATTTTAATGTTATTGCTTTATTTTTTAATGATTTTAAAGACTAGTTTGTCCTTAATTGTTCTCCTATTTGTGAAACATGTTAAAAAATTTAATTAAATTTTGATTTTGGATTATTAATGTACTTAAAATTAAATGTATAAATTATTAGTGTATTATTATATAAATATGGGTTAAATGCATACTTTTTATTAAATAGGGGTATCAATAATGTACTAAATCTTCTAAATAACACAATTAACTTTAATTTATTTTACATATGTCTAGCATGTGATGGAATTTTCAATTTAAAACAAAAAATTGGATTATTTGTATATCTTAAAATAAATAAGGGGACTAATATTGAGGTTTGGTATCTTATAGGTATTCATGTTAATACAATAGTATCCTTTATATTTAATGTAATTAAAAGGTTTTTTTTCTATTATCCTAATTCATTTATTGATAGTCATTTTTAATAGTATTTGTTTTTTTTTTGGTCAAAGTTTGTCACACATTCTACATGTTAAATTGTTCTAGAGCAATTTTAGAAATTTAAGACACTCAATAGCAAAGATAATAATTTAATGATTAAAAAGGTTACAAATAATTAAATTAGGGTATTAAAATGATATAAAAAAAGCACTTAATTAGGATATCAAACTTTATTTAATAATAACTATAATTATTCAAATTGTTTCTTTTTTATGTGTTGATATATTGTTATAATCATTAAACAAAATGATAGAAAAGTTAAGAATAAAAAGGTTATAGTATTTTTTTTATCCCACTTGAAATACAATGGGAGTTCTTTTTTTTTTCCCATAAATTTATAGTTGTCCTCTAATTTTTTTATGTAGGAAGAATGTGGTCAATTTTGACTAAAATAGAAAAAATATTATTCAAAATAACTAAAATGGGTATCAATATTTTAATTAGAGTTTGATACTTTAGTGGTACCTTTATTAAATAAAAGGTGCACGTATGGATTTATATTATCGAATTAGTATATTTATGGTCCCCACATTTAATAAAAGGCACATCAATGATCTAATTTTGAAAAAAATAATTGTCTTTATGAAAATATTTATTAATGTAGATACTCTCATTTTTTTCTTTCTATTTCCATACAAAAAAATCTCATACCACCTTAGTAATTACTGTCAACTTTCATCATACTATCCTTTCTATCCTTGATTTGCTTCATTCCTTGTCGGTCAACCAACTTTCATTGTTTGTTACAAAATAATCTTTCATCATACTATCCTTTCTATCCTTGATTTGCTTCATTCCTTGTCGGTCAACCAACTTTCACTGTTTGTTACATAATAATCTAAAGATGTTTTTACCAAAGTTGTAGTTAGTTCAACATCAACTTATTTATAGTACCTTTCTCTACTCCTAATTACCATTACCAACAATTCATTTCCTTGGATCTCATTGATCCCTTTATTCTTTTTGACCATATATTCGATCAAATAAAAAATAAAAGTAGTTTTGATTGAACATAAGGTGGTAAAAAAAGATTATCAAGAAGATCAAAGGAAATGAGTTGACTATAATTGCGATAATTGATAGAGATAATGTATCAAATGAATCAATAACTTTAGTTTCTAAAAACAATTGTATTTTTGGATTGTTTTGCAACAAATAGTGAAGGGTGATACAAAAGAATGGACAATGTTAAGAGTAAGACAAAGATGATAGTGCAGGTGAATGTGGTTTCTATTAGGGGTGTCTAAAAATCGGATCGAACTGAATCAAACCAGAAAATCGGATTAGATCAGACCGATCCTAATAGTTTTATAAATCAAACAGTCCGATTCGGTTATATTAAATTTTAAATCATTCAAACCAATTTTAATAATATAATAAATTTTTACTCTATTGAACAAAACCGAAAGCAAGGAAAATGGAAAAAAAGTGCGACAAAAACTTTAAACCCTATGTAAGCGAAGTAAACGATAGAATTTGGGTTCGAAAAATGCAAGTACATAGACAAGGCCCACTTAGCTTATGAGAATTGATACAAGCTTTGATTTTAATATATTATAATAGTCATTTTAATACGTGAGTCAAAAGTTATAGTCGTTTAAAATTATAACTCCGATTTATCAAAAAACATTTTTTGAAACTATGAACAGCAACACAATTCCTTTTTTTTTTCCTTCTTTTTTTAGGAAGACCAATGATTGATTGAATACAGAAATAAAGAACAAGAGAAAGATACAAAAGATTTCAAATACAACTACGAAATGAAATCCAAAGAAGAAAATAACAACGAAATTGAAAGAAAACACCTCACTTGAAGGACTATTTTTTTAAAGCAAGGACTAAGAGGAAACTACAAAACGAACTCCAAAGAAAAAACAACGAAAACTAAATTTAAAGAAAAATAAAAGATAGGAATGAAGGATTTTTTTTTTTGTGAATCAAGAAAACGTAGAAAAGAACTGAAACAAGAAAATATGAATTTTTTATTCAAGAACTGAAAAAATGATAGATTTAGAGAGATAAACTATTTTTCAGCAACCAATGCTCTAATACCAAATGATGCGGACCATCTGAAGGAATAACCCAAGGAACCCACGAACTCAATGGAATAGGAACGATTGATTTGCTACGAATGTGTTGATGATGATCCGATTAGAATGTTAAGGAAACAGAGTTCTTAAATTCACAACCTTGAGGCCACAAAAGATGATCACTCTTTTTGATATATCTAATTCAAGCATTTAATCAAGAAAACCAAAAGGCAAAGCAAAATCTTTATGAAATAAATTTTAATTATGATATCAAATCTCCATCCATTAAAAGGCTACTATTTTCTTTTATAAGCAACAAAACCCTAGACAAAATTTATCTTAAAGAAAAGAACCCTATACATAAATCAACCCTATAAGGCTTACTTAGTTGTGGATTGGGCTTAATCCATCCTTAAAGAATAAAAGACTAAAAATAATTATGATAAATAAGACATATAAAAGTTCACAATTCTCTAAAAAAATATTTGTAACCATAAAAGACCCTTTATTAACTAAAACAAAAAATTTGCTTCCTAAATTAATCCTTACGTTTGATATTCCAAATCTATCCCTTGTGTGAGATCATGGGAATAGTTGTAGGATCTTAAAAATCTTTAGAATATTTATAAAAATATTCTTGATCAAAACTTGAATCTCCACTACAACTCTATTGAACAAAACTGAAAGCAAGCAAAATGGAAAAGGTGCGACAAAAACTTTAAACCCTCAGTAAGTGAAGAAAATGATGGAATTTAGGTTTGAAAAATACGGGTACAAAGGAAAGGCTCACTTGGCTTATGTGAATCAATATGAGCTTCAAAAGACGAAAACAACAACAAAATTGAAAGAAAACACAAGACTAAAAGGATAATTTTTTTTGAAATCAAGGACTCAAAGGAAACTATAAAACAAAATTTAAAGAAAATTAAAAGACATGAAGGAAGGATTTTTTTTGTGAATCAAGAAACTGTTGAAAATAATTGAATCAAGAAAAAGAATTTTTTTTTAATTTAGGAACTGAAATACTGTTGGATTTAGATAGATAAACTGTTTTTAGCAACCAACACTATGATACCAAACAATGCAGATCCTCTAGCGGAACAACCTAAGGAACTCATGAAATCAATGGATTAGGAACGATTTATTACCTAGAAATGTATTAAAGATGATCCGATTAGAACCGCATGGAAAACAATTCCTTAAAACCCCAACCTTGAGATACCACAAAAGTTGATCACTCCCTTTGATAAGTCTAATTCAAGCAATAAATCAAGAAAACAAGAAGAAAAAGCAAAAATATTTCTAAAATAAAATTTCATTAATGAAATCAGTTGTCCCTCCATAAAAGGTTGTTCTCTTTTTTTATAAGCAACAGAACTCTAGACGAAATTTATCTTAAAGAAAAGAACCCTAGACCTAATTCAACCCTAAAGGGACTACTTAGCTTTGGAATATGCCTAATCCATCCTTAAAGAATAAAAGACTAAAAATACTTATGATAAATGAGACATATAAAAGTCCACAATTCATTAAAATAAAAATTGTTAACAATAAAATGGCCATAATTAACTAGAAAAACATTACTTCTTAAATTGATCCTTGCTTTTGATATTATCTTGAAAGCTTTAGAATATTTTTAAACATAGTCTTGGTCAGAACCTAAATCTCTATTACAACTCTATTGAACAAAACTGAAAGAAAGCAAAACGAAAAAGGTGCAACAAAAACTTTAAATCCTCGGTACGCGAAGTAAACTATGGAATTTGGGTTCAAAAAATTTGGGTACAATGACAAGGCCAGCTTGGCTTATGGGAATTGATATGAGCTTTGATTTTATATATTATAATAGTCATTTCGACACGGGAGCCAAAAGGTATAGCCGTTTAAAATTGCACCTTCGATTTGTCAAATTATTTTTTTGAAACTGTGAACAACAACACATTTCTTTTTTTTGGAAGAATAATGGTTGATTGAACACATAAATAAAGAACAAGAAAAAGATACCAAGATTTGAAAGAGAACTACAAAATGAAATTCAAAGTCGAAAATAACAAAAATAAAATTGAAAAAAAACACATGACTTGTAAGAGGAACTTTTTTTTTTGAAATCAACGACTTAGAGGAAACTACAAAACAAAATTTAAACAAAACTAAAAGACAAGAAGGGAGGATTTTTTTTGGGAATCAAGAAAACGTAGAAAAGAACTGAAACAAGAAAAATATGACTTTTTTATTCAGGAACTCGAAAACTGATAGATTTAAATAGATAAATTGTTTTTATTATAGCAATGTTCCGATTAGGACCCCAATGAAAAAGTCCTTAAAACCCCAAACTTGAGAAGCCACAAAAGATGATCACTCATTTTGATTAGTCTAATTCAAGCATTCAATCAAGAAAATAAGAATGTAAAGAAAAAATCTTTGTGAAATAAATTTTCATTAATGATATCATTTATCCTTTCATAAAAAGGCTATTGTTTACTTTTATAAGCAACAAAAACCTAGACGAAATTTATCTTAAAGAAAAGATCCCTAGACTTAATTCAACCCTAGTGAGCCTTCCTATTTGTGGATTGGATCTAATACATCCTTAAAGAATAAAAGACTAAAAAGATATGAAAAATAAGACATATAAAAGTCCACAATTCATTAAAAAACATTTCTAACCATAAAAGGTCATAATTAACTAAAAGCAAATAAAATTGCTTCCAAAATTAATCCTTATGTTTGTAAAGTTATATGATCTTGAGAATCTTTAGAATATTTGTAAACATACTCTTGGTCAGAACCTCAATCTCCATTACAACTCTATTGAACAAAATCAAAAGCAAGCAAAACGGAAAAGATGCGACAAAAACTTTAAACCCTCGGTAAGCGAAGTAAACGATGGAATTTTGGTTCAAATAATTTGGGTACAATGACAAGGCCTACTCGGCTTATGGGAATCGATAATAAATTCAATTTGATATATGATAATAGTTGTTTTGATACTCGAGTCAAAAGTTATATCCTTTTAAAATTGCAACTCCAATTTATCAAATTATTTTTTGAAGCTGTGAACAGTAGCAAACTTCTTTTTTGTCCTTCTCTTTTTTTTTTAAAGAACAATGATTGATTGAACAAAGAAATAAAGAACAAGAAAAAGATACCAAGATTTCAAAGATAAATACTAAACCAAATCAAAAGATTAAAACAACAACAAAATTGAAAGAAAACACATGAATTGAAGGACTCGTAGGAAACAACAAACAAACCAAAGAAAAACAACAACAAAAATATAATTTAAAGAAAACTAAAATACATGAAGGAAGGATTTTTTTATGAATCAAGAAAACGTAGAAAAGAACTGAAACAAGAATAAGATGATTTTCTTTTACTCAAGAATAGAAATAAAGATAAATTTAAATAGATAAACTATTTTCAACAACCAATGCTCTGATACCAAACGATGCAGACACTCTAGTGGAACAAATCAAGGAACCCACGAACTCAATGGAATAGGAATGATTGATTTGCTAAGTATGTGTTGAAGATGATCTGATTAGAACCCCATGGAAACAAAGTCCTTAAAACACCAACCATGAGAAGCTACACAAGATGATCACTCCCTTTGATAAGTATAATTCAAGAATTCAATGAATAAAAATAGAAGGCAAAGTAAAAATATTTTTGAAATAAATTTTCATTAATGATATCAGTTCTCCCTCCTTAAAAAGACCGTTGTTTTCTTTTATAAGTAAAAAAACCCTAGAAAACATTTATCTTAAAGAAAAGAGCCCTAGATGTAATCGCTCCCTTAGTTGTGAATTGGACCTAATCCATCCTTAAAGAATAAAATACTAAAAATACTTATGATAAATAAGACATATAAAAGTCCACAATTCACTACAGCAAAAATTGCTAACCGTAAAAAGCCCATAATTAACAAAAAAAATTGCTTCCTAAATTAATCCTTTCATTTGATATTCCAAATTTGTCCCTTGTGTGGGATCGTGAGAATAGTTGTAGGATATTGAGAATATTTATAAAAATATTCTTGGTCAGAACCTAAATCTCCATTACAACTATAATGAACAAAATCGAAAGCAAGCAAAACAGAAAAGGTGCAACAAAAACTTTAAACCCTCGGTATGTGAAGACAATGATGGAAATTAGGTTTGAAAAATATGGGTACAAAGACAAGGCCTACTTGGCTTATGTGAATCAATAGGAGCTTCGATTTAATATATTATTATAGTCATTTTGATACCCGAGTCAAAAGTTATAGTCATTTAAGGTTGCAACTACCATTTATGAAATTTATTTTTTAAAATTGTGAACAACAAAACACTTCTTTTTTTTCCTTGCCTTTTTTTTGGAATAACAATTATTGATTGAACACAGAAATAAAGAACAAGAAAAAGATACCAAGATTTCAAAGAGAACTACGAAATGAAATCAAAAGATGAAAATAACAACAACAAAATTGAAAGAAAGCACATTACTTGAAGGATAATATTTTTTGAAATCAAGGACTAAGAGGAAACTACAAAATGAAATCCAAAGAAAAAACTACGAAAACAAAATTTAAAGAAAACTGAAAGGCATGAAGAATGAATTTTTTTATGAATAAAGAAAATGTAGAAAAGAACTGAAACATGAAAAAGATGATTTTTTATTGAGGAATTGAAAAATGATAGATTTAGGTAGATAAATTGTTTTTAGCAACCAATGCTCTGATACCAAATGATACAGACTCTCTTAGGGAATAACCCAAGGAACCTATGAACTCAATGGAATAGGAATGATTGATTTTCCAAGAATGTGTTGAAGATGATCTGATTAGAACCCTAAGGAAACAAAGTCCTTAAAACCTAAATCTTAAGACGTTACAAAAAATGATTACTCCCTTTGATAAGTCTAATTCAAGTATTCAATCAACAACACTAGAAGGTAAAGCAAAAATCTTTCTAAAATAAATTATCATTAATGATATGATTTCTTCCTCCATTAAAAGGCTGTTTTTTTCTTTTATAAGCAACAAAATAAAGACAAAATTTATCTTAAAGAAAAGAACCCTAGACGTAATTCAACCCTTGTGGGCCTTCTTAGTTGTGAATTGAACCTAATCCATTTTTAAAGAATAAAAGACTAAAAAGTCTTATGATAAATAAGACATATAAAAGTCCACATTTCACTAAAATAAAAATTTCAAACCATAAAAGGCCCATAATTAGCTAAAACAAAATAAAGTTACTTCCCAAAGTAATTCTTACGTTTGATATTCCAAATTTGTCCCTTGTGTGGGATCATGAGAATAGTGGTATGATCTTAGAATATTTATAAAACAACTCTTGGTAAGAACCTGAATCTCCATTACAGCTCGATTGAACCAAATCGAAAGCAAGCAAAACGGGAAAGGTGTGACAAAAAATTTAAAACCTCTATATGTGAAGAAAATGATGGAAGTTAGGTTTGAAAATGTGGGTACAAAGACAAGGCCCACTTGGCTTATGGGAATCAATAAGAGCTCCGATTCAATATATTATTATAGTCATTTTCATACCCGAGTCAAAAGTTATAGCCATTTAAAGTTGCAACTACGATTTATGAATTTTGTTTTAAACTGTGAACAACAATACACTTCTTTCTTTTTCCTTTTTTTTGAAGAACAATAATTGATTGAACATAGAAATAAAGAATAAGAAAAAGATACCAATATTTCAAAGAGAACTACGAAACAAAATCTCAAGATGAAAACAAAAACACAAAATTGAAAGAAAACACATGACTTGAAGGACGATATTTTTGAAATCAAGGACTAAGAGGAAACTACAAAATGAAATCTAAAGAAAAAAACAACGAAAACAAAATTTAAAGAAAACTAAAAGAAACGAAGGAAGGATTTTTTTTATGAATCAAGAAAACATAGAAAAGAATTGAAACAAGAAAAAGATGTTTTTTTATTCAAAAACTGAAAAAATGATAGATTTAGATAGATAAATAGTTTTTAGCAACAATGCTCTGATACCAAACGATGTGGAACCTCTAGGGAAACAACCCAAGGAACCCCAAAATCAATGAAATAGGAACGATTGATTTTCTAAAAATGTGATGAAGATGATCTAATTAGAACCCTAAGGAAACAAAGTCCTTAAAACCCCAACCTTGAGATGCCATAAAAGATGATCACTTTCTTTGATAATTTTAATTTAAGAGTTAAATCAAGAAGACAAGAAGGAAAAGAAAAAAGCCTTCTGAAATAGATTTTCACTAATGAAATCAGTTCTCCCTGATGAGTGCTCAAAAAGCACTAAAATAACCATGATTTTATGCACATTAATTGATTAAAAATACATATATTTATATGTTTTATCATATATTTATATAAATTTGTCTTTTTCGGAATCACGGGTATTTTTATTGTTTTTCAGGTATTTTGGCTTAAAAACGCAATTTAAAGACTCAAACAGGAATACTTGAAGCAATACATCACAAATATATTAATAAATAAGTGGGAAAAGGTCAACAAACATGGAAAAATTGGACAAAATGGGTCGAAAAGGTCAAAAATGTCAAAAAGACGAAAATCGCGCCGCCCGGCCGCCGCGCCCCAGCGCCCAGCACCGCCCCAAGCAGCAGCGCGCGGCACTGTTCATCCGCGCGTACTGTTCATCCGCGCGTACTGTGCAGACTCGGCACTGTTCATACCCGGTACTGTGCAGCCGCCCCCTGTCATGCTGACGTCATCAAATGACGTCAGCAATCAATAATCTGCGTTTTTACATTTTTTTAACATTTTTTTTCTCTACTTTTTCTCTCCATCCTCACCTATAAATACCCCCGTTCCCTTCACTTCAAAACACACCTTAAAACCACACTTCTCTCTTCTTTCTTTCTCTCATTTCTTAGTTTTTGAGTTTTCCTTAGTTTCTTTCTTAGTTTCTAAGTTTTTCTTAGTTTCCTTCTTAGTTTTTAGTTCAATTCTCTTAGTTTTAGTGTTCTTCTCTTTTTGAGAGGAACTTGTAATGTTTTTGTAATAATTTAGTTTTTGATTCAATAAATGGGAGTGCAAATTCCGCTTGGAGGTTTTCTAGCAACGGGAATAGCGTCGAAGTTCTGTAAGGATTTTATTTTCTTTACAGTTATTTTTATGCTTTATTCTTACATGTTATATTTAATTTGTCTATGATTAAATTTAACTCTGCTAGCTGTTTATAAACATGATATAATAATAACGTTGTTATGTTTGCGAAATATTAAATAGGTGAAAATTTCTAAAATGAATTGATTTTGTTTTTATTCAAGATTTTATATTAAGAATGTTAGAGAGAAATATATTATTTTTCATTACAAACTTAAAACTGAAAATTAGATTTTAAGGTTTAGTTATCCGGTCTAATTTAGAGTAGTGCTCTTTTATTTGTTGGTACAATCGCCCGGTAGTTAGAGTGAAACTCTATTTCAAAAGTTTTTATAAGAATTATTATGTGAAAATGTATTGACAACATGTTTTCAATAGTGGTTTTAAAACTTGAAAGTTAGTACTCGGATAATTAAATTCTTATGTTTAATTTGGACACCTTGAATAAAGTTTAAACTGTCTAACCCCACCAAAGGTGGCATTTAAATGGTTCATTTTCAATCTCTTAGAAAAAGGAATTAATTTAATTAAGCATATTAGTTATCAACCCCACCCATAGATGTTAATTGATTTGTTAAGTTAACAAAGAATATCTAACCCCACCAAAGGTGGTATTTATATAAAAAAGAGAGAATAAATAAAATATCAATTTATATCTTTAATAACCTAGATAATATGAGCAAGCATAATTAATTTAGTTATTATATCCATAAATACTCCGCTAATATAAATGATAAAATTTGCATGAATATTTATTGAATCTGTATATATGTTTATTTTTAGATAATTATTTATTGAATTTGTATCTATGTTTATTTTTATGTTATTAGATTATATTTAATTAATCTGTATATATGTTTATTTTATGTTATTAGATTAGGAACACAAAAACCAAACTATCGTGACAGGATGTTTAGGATTTAATTTCGTTTTTAAAAGTTTGAATAATAAATTAAAAACCACATACATTCCTTCCTTAGATCGACCTTGGGAGTATACTTATCATTTTCTTCGAAATGATTCGTGCACTTGCGAGAGTTTTATAAATATTAAAACCAAAGTATTTGCGAAGATCGGCGATGCCGGTTTTCGTTCATCAAGTTTTTGGCGCCGTTGCCGTGGAAGGAATAGCGTTTTTAAATTATTTATCAAAATTTTAAAAACATTTTTGTGCTGTAAATAATTGTGATATTTTAATAATAATCAAATTTCAAAATTCATAATAAAAAAAATAAAAAAAATAAAAAAATAAAAAAAATAAAAAAAATAATTTTTTTAATTGTAAAATAATTTAGAAATTTGAAATTTGAAGTAAAAAATTTTACCGTTCATGAATAGTAAAAAAAAAAAAAAAATTAAAATTCAAAATTCAAATTTTTTTTAAGTTAATAAGAAATAATATAGCGTGAATAGTAAAATAAAATTACCGTTCATAAAAAAAAAATATAAAAAAAAAAATTTCAAAAACTTAAATTTCAAAAAAATTTTAAGTTAATAAGACATTATATAGCGTGAATAGTAAAATAAAATTACCGTTCATGAATAATAAAAAAAAACATTACTTGAATTTATACCTAATTAACTAAATAACATGAAAAGTAAAAATCTAAGGGAGTTCTGTCTAGGAGACTAGTTCTTGGAAGCCTTTGTGCCACTAGTCTTTCCTGGGAACGTTGCTCTGGCTAGGAGAATGGTATTTAAGGAGCCGTTTGCACCACCATTCTTTCCTGGGAGCACTCTTGGTTAATACTAATTATGTTACAAAATAAAAAAAAATATAAAAAAAAAAAATTCTTTTTTTTAGGGTTTAACTAGTTTTGTTTAGTGCTTTGTATTAAATAACATGTAAATTTTCTCTAAATTTTTTATTTTGTTGACAGGAGTTTTAAATTTACGTTTACAATAGTCTATGCGTGGTAGGAGATCCTTAGGAAACCCTCTTACACCATATGTAAATAATTTTCATAAATTTAAACAAGTGTCAACAAAATTGGATTCTACCCATCAACCTGTTTTTGAGCCAAACATAGAACCAAGTCTTAATCCTTTGCTAGAACCAAAAGAAATGGAGGAAAACCAACATATTAGGGAAACTACGATGAAGGAGTTTGCAAGACCGGTGATTGGCACGGCAACTGCCGCTATCCAGTTGGGAGAGGCTGCTCGGAATTATGACCTTAAAAATATTCATTTTTCTATGCTTCCTTCCTTTTATGGGTTACCTAATGAAGATTCTCTTTCCTTTATGAGAGATTTCTATGCTACGGTCCAAACATTCCCCCTCGGTATTCTAAACGAGGATCAACTTAGGATGAGATGTTTTCCCTACACATTAAAGGATAAGGCCAAAACTTGGTTGATGTCACTTCCCCCAGGTTCTCTGATGACATGGGGTAACATTTACAATAAATTCATGGGAAAATTCTATTCCCACCAAAAAACATCAGAGTTGAGAGGAAAGATTGCTACTTTCTCTCAGATGGATGGAGAACCATTCCATGAAGCTTGGGATAGGTTCAAAATGTTTCTCACTCAATGTCCCCATCATAGCTTTCCCCTGCAGTTGCAGAACCAATTCTTTTACGATGGACTTACACAACAATGTCAGTTCATTGTCGACAACGCTGCAGGAGGAGCAATAGGAGAAAAAACTGCCTCAGAGACGTATAACCTCTTTGAGATGTTGGGTGCTAATTCCCAACAGAAAAGCTCCCGAGTGAGAAAAGCTGGAGTTCATGAAATCGACTCCAATAATGAAGTTCAACAACAACTTGTTCAACTGACTAAGCAAGTTGCCCTTCTCGCTACACAAACCAACACCAATAATGATCAATATGGTTTGTATAACAACATGGGACATGGTACTGAAGCCTGTCCATATCAAGGAGATACAACTGGACCTGAACAGGTAAATGTGTTGGGAGCATATCAACAGAGACCAAGGTTTGATCCCAATTCAAATACCTATAATCCTGGGTGGAGAAGTCATCCAAATTTTTTTGGAGGCAAAACAACCCTCCTTTCACTCAAAGCTCAAACCAGGCAGGCCAGCAATTCCACCCACCTATTCCAAGAAGCATTCCCAATAAACCAACCCTGGAGGACAACTTGAATTCTTTTATTCAAGTTTGTAGGGATAACCAATCTAAAACCAATCAACGGTTGGACTCTGTGGAAGCTTCTATTAAAAAGGTGGAAGTTCAAGTTGAACATTTGCAAAAAGGCAAAGACTAATTTGATACTTAAATGAATTCAATGAAGAGGAGACATTGAGTTTTTCATTCTGCAATCTCCAAGCAACGTCTTACTAGAGGACGATAAATTTTAGTCCTGTATGGGAGGTCACCCATTATTGTATTTTGCTTTGTTTTAGTTTGCGTGTAATAAAAATTCAAATGAAATAAATTTGTTTGTTTCAAAAATTGTGTCCATTCGTTTAAATTTAAATTAAAAAAAAAAAATTTTAGGTTCCTTGCACCTTTTTGCTTTAAGCCTTTACGTTTTATCAAGTTATAAAAATATCTACTAAGAGCAAAATGTTGATACACAATAGGAGGAGGATCATTTTCAACTACAAACAACCATGGGAGATGCTGAAGATAGGCGGAAAAAGATGAAAGAATATACAATGCCAATCATTGGCAATGTAACTTCCGGTATCCAATTACAAGAGGCTGCAAGGAATTATGAATTGAAAAAGATTCATTATTCTTTGTTGCCTTCCTTTTACGGTATCCCTAATGAAGACCCTTTAAATTTCATTCGAGAATTCTATGCTATTGTCCAAACCTTTCCACTACATGCAATTAATGAAGATCAACTTAGGATGAGGTGTTTTCCTTACACTCTCAAAGATAAAGCTTGGTCATGGTTCATTACTCTACAGTCAGGTTCTCTTAAAACTTGGGAGGCAGTCTATGAAATTTTCATGGGTAGGTTCTATTCCCATCAAAAGACTGTTGATCTAAGAACAAAGATAGCAACATTTTCTCAAATGTATGAAGAGCCCTTTCATGAAGCTTGGGAACGATTCAAACTCCTTTTCATTCAATGTCAAAATCATAGCTTTCCATTACAGCTACAAAACCAATTCTTTTACGATGGATTGACACTACAGAGTCAATACATGGTTGATAATGCTGCTGGAGGTGCTGTAGGAGAAAAGACCGCAGAGGAAACCTATAATCTCTATGAGCTATTGGGTTCTAATTCCCAACAAAGATGTGGTAGAAGGAAAGCAAAGGTCAATGAAGTCGGCTCTGATAATGAGATAACCTTGCAACTTGCTGAATTGACTAAACAAGTGAAATTCCTCACTTCCCACCAAATTTCAAATCAAGAGGTATGTGAAGTGTGTTGTTCAATTAGGCATGGTACTCATAATTGTTCAAATACTTGTGATTCTAGTGTCGATGCCATAGAGGAAGTCCAATCTTTTCAAAGGTATCATCCAAACACCTATAATCACCCAGCCTATACCCAATATCCAACACTAAGGTCGGATAACAACCACCCTTACCCACCAAGCCAATCTTTTAAACCAACCTTAGAAGATAGCTTGAATGCTTTTATTCAAGTTAGTCGTGAAAACCAATTGATGACTAATCAAAGGTTGAACACCATGGAGGCTTCAGTTAAAAGAATTGAATCTAAAGTTGGGCAACTGGCTGAACAAATGCAAAAGAAAGAACCAGGAAAGTTGCCCAGTCAACCAGAACAAGCAAAGGATGTTAGAACCCTTCGAAGTGGTAAGGTAGTCAATACCAGTTTACCTAAAATCTCTAACAATCTACCTTGTAGTTCAGGTAACAGAGAAGGCGATACTCTAATCTCGCAAAAAGGAGAAACAAGTGTTAAACTTAACAAGCCTTCTGAAAAACTCATTGGGGGGGTCATCTGACACCCCCAAAATTCAAAAGACAACAGAACTACACCAGATACAAGTACCTTTTCCCCACCGGTTAAAAGAGTCCAAACAAGATAAGAAATTCAATGATCTTTTTAATATGCTCTCTAAAGTGAATATCAATTTACCATTGTTAGAAGTGATCATGAATGTGCCCTCATATGCCAAGTTTTTCAAAGAGTTGAACACTAAGAAAAAGAGGTATGAACTGAATGAACGAGTAGTACTATCAGAAATTTCTAGCGCTGTACTTCAGCACAAACTACCCCCTAAGTTGAAAGACCCTGGAAGTTTTATTATAAACATAACTATGGGGGATAGGAAGGTTGCTAAAGAAATGCTTGATTTAGGTGCTAGTATAAATTTGATGCCCTACTCTATATTCTTACAGCTCAATCTAGGGGATTTAAAACCCACAACTATGTCCCTTCAACTTGCAGATAGATCTCTTAAATATCCAGAGGGAATAGTTGAGGATGTTTTGGAACAGGTAGACAAACTGATAATACCTGTTGACTTTGTGGTTCTGGATATGCAAGAAAATCCAGCATTGGACAGAGAGCACACAATATTGCTTGGTAGACCATTTATGGCAACTACTAAAACTATTATTGATGTCCAAGATGGAAATTTGACAATGACAGTCTTAGGAGAGACTGTTCATTTTAAAGTTTTTGATTCTTCACCTTTCCCTTCTATTTCTGCCATCGATGAAATATTCGAAGTTGATCCTTTGGATAATCTTGTCCAAAACACCTTTTTCCGAACCAGAATAGAAGACAAGCTTGAAACCGTTCTTACACTTGAAAAGGTTGAAGAAGATTTAGATGAAGAAATTAAGAGGTACCTTGAACAACTAGACAATAATGAAGTGATGACAAAATCTAGTACACTTTTAAATCTACCCAGTTCTTCATCCAGTAAAGAGGCCAATCCACCTGAACTTGAACTCAAAGACTTACCTGAGCACTTAAAATATGTGTTTTTGGGAGAAGGGGAAACTTATCCAGTGATAATTTCTTCAACCTTGACCAAACCACAAGAAGAGGAACTCATCAAAATGCTTAAACAGTTTAAGAAATCTATAGGTTGGAGTATAGGGGATATAAGAGGCATTAGTCCAACAATGTGTATGCACAAGATCAACTTGGAGGATGGTGCTAAACCTGTACGAGAGGCCCAAAGAAGACTAAACCCAAACATGCAAGAGGTAGTTAAAAAAGAAATTCTTAAATTATTAGAAGAAGGGATTATCTATCCTATTGCGGATAGTAAGTGGGTTAGTCCAGTGCATGTGGTACCAAAGAAATCTGGGATAACAGTTGTTAAAAATGACAAAAGTGAATTAGTGCCCACTAGAATAATCACTGGATGGAGAATGTGTATAGATTTTAGGAAACTAAATTTATATACGAAAAAGGATCACTTTCCTCTTCCATTCATTGATCAAATGTTGGAAAGATTAGCTGGGCACGAATTTTACTATTTTTTGGATGGACTGTCTGGATATTATCAAGTACCCATAGCACCAGAAGATCAGGAAAAGACCACATTTACATGTCCTTTTGGGACATTTGCTTTTCGCAGAATGCCATTTGGGTTATGCAATGCCCCTGCCACGTTCCAGAGATGCATGATATCCATTTTCTCGGACATGGTGGAGAAATTCATTGAGATTTTCATGGACGATTTCTCTGTCTTTGGGAACTCATTTGATGATTGCTTACATAAATTGACTTTGGTTTTAGAAAGATGCATTGAATGCAATCTAACCCTTAGTTGGGAGAAAAGTCATTTTATGGTTCAACAAGGGATAGTTTTAGGACATATAATTTCAAACAAGGGTATTGAAGTTGATAAGGCAAAAGTTGAATTGATATCCAAACTACCTCCCCCTACATCTGTGAAGGGGATAAGAAGCTTCTTGGGACATGCAGGATTTTACAGACGATTTATTAAAGACTTCTCTAAAATAAGTCATCCCTTATGTAACTTGCTATCCAAAGATGCTGATTTTGATTTCAACAATGACTGCCTTACTTCCTTTAATACCTTGAAAGATAAACTCACATCTACCCCTGTTATAATGGCACCAAACTGGTCTTTACCCTTTGAAATAATGTGTGACGCTTCTGATTATGGAATAGGAGCAGTCCTGGGACAAAGAGTGGATAAGCGTTTACATGTCATCTACTATGCTAGCAAAACACTCAATGATGCCCAGATGAATTACACCACCACTGAAAAGGAATTCTTGGCTATAGTATTCTCTTTAGACAAATTTCGGTCTTATTTAGTAGGATCTAAAGTGATTGTGCATTCTGATCATGCTGCTTTAAGATACCTATTAAGTAAACCAAATGCCAAGCCAAGATTAATCAGGTGGGTCTTACTCTTACAAGAATTTGACCTAGAAATCAAGGATAATAAAGGCAGTGAAAACTTAGTAGCTGACCATTTGTCTAGGTTGATTTCTGACTTCAATTCTCTTAAAGATGAGAGTAATGACGATATAGTTGAAACCTTTCCTGATGAACAGTTATTTTTCAAAGGTCCAAACCCATGGTATGCTGATATTGTAAACTATCTTGCCACTGGTGTTTTGCGACCTAACACTTCATATCAGGACAAGAAAAGGTTTTTTAAAACTATTAAGGACTATTTCTGGGATGACCCTTATTTATACAAGATTGGTCAAGATCAAGTCATCCGGAGATGTGTACCTGAAGAAGAACATAAGAGCATTCTGACTTTTTGTCATGAACTTCATTATGGGGGTCATTTTGGAGGAGAAAAGATAGCCCGTAAGATATTACAGTCTGGATTCTTTTGGCCCACTCTTTTTAAAGATGCTCATATGTTTTGTGCACAATGTGATAGATGTCAAAGAACAGGAAACATAAGCAAAAGAGATGAAATGCCTTTGACATCTAATTTAGTTGTTGAACTCTTTGATGTATGGGGGATTGACTTTATGGGTCCTTTTCCCCCATCTAATGGTTTTCAATACATTTTGGTTGCTGTGGATTATGTGTCCAAGTGGGTAGAAGCTATCCCCACCAAAACCAATGATGCTAATGTTGTTGTGAAATTCTTGAAAGATTTCATATTCAGTAGGTTCGGAACGCCTAGAGCTATAATAAGTGATGGAGGTAGCCATTTTTGTAACAAACTCTTTGATGGAGTACTAAACAAGTACAACATCACACATAAGGTAGCTACTCCATATCACCCTCAAACTTCCGGTTTAGTGGAAGTAAGTAATAGGAAAATTAAGGGAATATTGGAACGCACTGTGCGTCCCTCAAGGAAGGATTGGGCATTTAAGTTAAATGATGCCTTATGGGCATACCGCACCGCTTACAAAACACCTATTGGGATGAGCCCTTACCGGTTAATCTTTGGGAAAGCGTGCCACCTTCCAGTTGAACTTGAACACAAGGCTTATTGGGCAATTAAAGAGCTAAACATGGATTTAGATAAAGCAGGTGAAAAACGAGTACTCCAGCTTCATGAGTTGGAAGAAATTAGGAATGAAGCCTATGAGAATGCAAAATTATACAAGGAGCGTACTAAGCGCTACCATGACAAGAGGCTAGTTCCTAAAACTTTTCACCCTGGAATGAAAGTTCTTTTATTTAACTCTCGTTTGAGATTGTTTCCAGGAAAGCTGAGATCAAGATGGGATGGACCATTCAAAATAGTTCAGGTATCTGAACATGGAGTGGTAGAACTATTGGACTCCAAGACACAAAAAACGTTCAAAGTTAATGGCCATCGTGTCAAGCCTTATGTAGAAGAACCAAACAACATTGCTGAAATGGATTGCATTTGGCTGAGTAACCCTTAGCACCAAAAAGATACGTCTTGCTAAGACGTTAAACTAAGCGCTGGATGGGAGGCAACCCATCATGTTAGGTAATTTTTTGTTTTATTTGTTTTATTTACTTAATATTATTGTTTATTTTAGTTTACTTATATGTGAATAATTTTAAAATTGTTAAAACTAAAAATATTTGTTGAGATGTTAGAAGTTCACAGCGATCTGTCTGTACACACTTTAATGATGAATATGATGGATGCACCTCCATTTCTTCATTACTACTTACACATTCTCAAGAAATAGGTAATCTTTCTCCTCTTTTCTCTTTATCTTTAATTTGCAGTTGTTACATTGAGGACAATGTAAGTTCTAGGTTGGGGGTGGTGAAAAGTTACCATGCTTAATAAAAAAAATAAAAAAAAAATAAAAAAATTCTCACAAAAATTTATCATTTCTTTAAATCAAATTTAAGTAAATAGTTAAGTCTTTGGTACTATTAGATTAATTTTTTTGAAAATATATCATGAAATATTGTGTAATTATTTTTGATAATTAGTTAGTTTTTGTCATAACTAGTATTTCTTGATAAAATGTGGAAATTATATTAAACCCAAAATCGGTGTTTATGAATTTTTTTAGTGGAGACTACCCTTGTGAGATATAATTTGAGCCTAAATTCTTTTATTCAGAGTGAAATATATATTTTTTCTACTCCAAACACATTTCTTATTTATTCAAAAAGTTTAGATGATCTCTATAGGTATTAGCATTGAATGTATGATTTTTTTTCTCATCTTAATAGAGTATCATATATTTTTGAGTATTATTTTTGCTTAAGATTAAATGATTTGAGTTGAAATTGATAGTATATGCTTATATCTCATTTATGCATGACTGCTACAAAAACAAAAAGACATATCTGGGGTTACCTAAACCAAGATCAAACAGAAAAGCCACAAAATTAACCACTCACCAAAATCCAAAAAAATGTACAATCTGTACATGGGTTGACTCTCTAAAAAAATACATATATTGAAAAATATCTACAAAAAAAAAAAAATAGAGAGATAAAAAAATATATATAGTATCATCTACATACTATGACCCACATTGCCTACAAAGTTGTGAGTAAAGGCTAATTACAAAAGAAAGATATAGGAAGTAATTCCCTAAAAAGTCATTGCAATTTCTTCATTTGTAAAAAGCATATATCTTGAAATTCTTTCTTAATGAGTTTGATTTATGCATAAAAATAATTTTTATATATGATATCTTTATAATTTATACATTCGATTCCTTTCATGAGATCAATGTTAAAATAACACTTTGAGCCTTTATTCTTTATACATATGCGAACATATTAGTTCATTTCTATACATAAACTCTTTCGCATATAAATTAGTATGAGTGTTTGAACCCATAGGATTCAGTGTTTTGAGAGTATTGACTTGTGAGGAATAGAGTCGAAGCGAATTCTGATTCATGACACTGAAATTGGGTAAAATTAAATTGATACATTTTTGATATGAAATATGAAAATGATTTTCGACTAATTATTATAATAAAATCATGATTGTTTAAAGAGATTAAAATAACTTATGCTTAAGATTTTAATTATGATCTTAAAAGAGATTAAAAAGTATGAGACATTTTTGTGATATGTTGTTTTCTTTTATCCTTCAATTAATTTTTGATTTTGTTGTAATTTTAGTTTTTGATTTGATTGTTTTTATTGTTTCTTTTGATTTCTACATTTAGTTCAATGTTTGTGGGTATCATTACTGAAAACCCTCACGAGACTCAAACTCGTCCACTAGGGCAACCTAGGGGTTTAACGGCTTGTTGCATAGGCTAAATGCAACCGTTTCAATCCACGAAAGTGATTTAGGATAGTTTAATTTTTAGTTTTTATCGCTTCTCTTGCTAAGGGACTAGCAAGAAGCTGGTTGGGGGTTGTGATGAGTGCTCAAAAAGCACTAAAATAACCATGATTTTATGCACATTAATTGATTAAAAATACATATATTTATATGTTTTATCATATATTTATATAAATTTGTCTTTTTCGGAATCACGGGTATTTTTATTGTTTTTCAGGTATTTTGGCTTAAAAACGCAATTTAAAGACTCAAACAGGAATACTTGAAGCAATACATCACAAATATATTAATAAATAAGTGGGAAAAGGTCAACAAACATGGAAAAATTGGACAAAATGGGTCGAAAAGGTCAAAAATGTCAAAAAGACGAAAATCGCGCCGCCGCGCCGCCCGGCCGCCGCGCCCCAGCGCCCAGCACCGCCCCAAGCAGTAGCGCGCGGCACTGTTCATCCGCGCATACTGTTCAGCCGCGCGTACTGTGCAGACTCGGCACTGTTCATACCCGGTACTGTGCAGCGCGGTACTGTTCATACCCGGTACTGTGCAGCCGCCCCCTGTCATGCTGACGTCATCAAATGACGTCAGCAATCAAAAATCCGCGTTTTTACATTTTTTTAACATTTTTTTTCTCTACTTTTTCTCTCCATCCTCACCTATAAATACCCCCTTCCCTTCACTTCAAAACACACCTTAAAACCACACTTCTCTCTTCTTTCTTTCTCTCATTTCTTAGTTTTTGAGTTTTCCTTAGTTTCTTTCTTAGTTTCTAAGTTTTTCTTAGTTTCCTTCTTAGTTTTTAGTTCAATTCTCTTAGTTTTAGTGTTCTTCTCTTTTTGAGAGGAACTTGTAATGTTTTTGTAATAATTTAGTTTTTGATTCAATAAATGGGAGTGCAAATTCCGCTTGGAGGTTTTCTAGCAACGGGAATAGCGTCGAAGTTCTGTAAGGATTTTATTTTCTTTACAGTTATTTTTATGCTTTATTCTTACATGTTATATTTATTTTGTCTATGATTAAATTTAACTCTGCTAGCTGTTTATAAGCATGATTTTTTTTATTTAAAGCTCCATGCCACTTTTGTTTATGTGGTCGCGAGATGTTACTTCATGTAAAACAAAAGAAGTGAATGAAAAATCAACTTGCATCAATTTTTTTTATATATATTAGTTTTCATCCCCTATAAAAAGGTTTGAGAACACTTGTTTGATTCATACATTTTTAGAATTTTTGTCAATTGCTCCAATTTTTTTGCTCATGTGTTTATGGATTTTGATCAAGCTAATAGAAGCTTGGTTCAAGATTTTTGGGTTGCAAATGGTAGGCTTGAGGACGAGGTTAGGGTGCTAAATGTCGAGGTGGTTAAACTTGAATGTAAAGCCATATAGACCAAGTGTATGCTTGCTGCTTGTAGGGAGCAATTAATCCAAACTCAATCTCAAGAAAGGATGATAATGGCTAGTGTGGTCGGCCTTGTTGATATGGAATCATATTGGACAAGCTTCTATATGAAGAGATGTGAACAAGTTTTTCTTAAGGTTATTGATAATTGTATATTATACAATTATTTTGCCCATTTTATTAATTATAATTGCTATGTTCTTAATATTTTTAGTTAATTTTAATGTAATAAACTAATATTTACTACTAGTTTTTTAAGTAATATATTTTTGAAGAAAATAAAAGAATTTGTATTGAAAAAGGACTTAATTGCAAACAATAAAATCTGAAAATATAATTTAAATTAAAAGAGGGCTTAATTATAAATATCAAAAGTTTAAAAGTTAATTGAAATTAAATAGGAGGGCTAAAATGCAATTAAATAAGACTTTGTTTTTATGCGGAGGAAAGAGAGAACCACGTGTGCCATTCGCAACGCGCATCACACATCGTCTGATTAGGCAATCAATGGTGACGATTAGGCGTGTGTGATACATGCACTACCCAGGAAATTGGACACATTTTCCAGATGGAACACTTCTCGGTGCATAGAGTGGGGCCCACCTAGTCGTGAAGGACGGAGTGTAGGGTGGGACCCACGTGTCTACAAAAGAACTTTTCCCATGCGACACGGTCCATACAACCTGAGTGCATCCTCCCATTCCAATGAATGAGAAGATGCCACATGTCTCGATTATTCTTTCAGTAGATCAGATGCCACCACATGGCATGAGTTGGTTAAAATAAAAACCAAGAATCGGCGCACACTTTTCCAACTGGTTTTGTGGGACCCACGTGTCTCGCTTGCAATATTCCCGTGCGATGCGGTCCACGTGCAACTTGCCTCACCATGAATTAAAAGATGCCACATGTCTTGATTATTCATGCATCCAATCAGATGTTGACACGTGGTATACGTGATTTGAAATAAAAAATCCAAAAACGACGCACGCTGTCCACGGTTTTTTATTGCACAATATTTCTCATCTTTTTACACACATGTCTGCGTGTTTAAAGAATAATGTCTCCCACCCATGTATTAATTATTATTTTTGATGTAATATTTGTCTTCCGCGTGTCTAAAATAATATATTTTATGATGTATTGTTTTTAGAGAGTTGGAGCTATAATTAGGGGATTATTGCCATAAATTTAGAGTAGATTGTGGAACACATAGAAGCCATTTTTGGCTTCTCTTGTGTTTCTGTGTAGATGAAACGATTCTAATTTTCCTTTTGTTGTTCTTAATCTAATATTCCTTAAATTCTTTAATATTTTTCGTTTTGTAATTTTAATTTTTCTTGTGAAGTAATTTAATTTTTCTAGGGTTACGTTGTAGCTAAATTTATGAAGCTTGAATAAATTATTTTTGAAAGATTTATGAGATTTTTAATTTGTTTATTCTATTTGTGCTTAAGACTTTTGATTATTGGAAAATTTATCAATTGATCTGTGACACTTAAATAAACTTGGAAGAGGCATTTTTGTGTGTATGCTCATGTTTAGGATAACATGCATGATGAATGGAGAGGAACATTCTTTATTGTATGTGTAGCTATTTGAGAACTTTGAACGTAATGAATCTTGGTGAATTTAATTCTCATAGGAATATTGTGAATTATTTTAGCGAGATGTTTCTATTTGTTATAGGAAGAGACATATGGATAAAATTAGTAGTTCTCTATTGAAAAATTAAATTAAAAAAAATATAAATAAAGAGAAAATAATATGATTCGAGTGGACTAATTTGGTGAAACTACAATCTTAGAATTTTCTTATTTATTGTTATAAAAATTAGTTAGTTACTCTATCAAACTTTCGTTTCTTTGGATAAAATCAGAGTGAAACAATTTTAGTAATTAACGAATAATAGTAACAAATTTCCATGGGAAAGATAATTTTACTTATCAATTTTATTACTTGTGACCGTGTATACTTGCACATTTTTATGTTCTCTTAAAGAGACAACAATTATGAAGGTTACCAGAGATCTAGAACATGGGTTTCTCCCAATGATGATAGTGCACTCCAAGCCTGTGACTTATGTACATTAGAAGGTTATAGAGATTTAGGCCGAGCTATTTCCCTTGGTTGAAAAAATTGATGATCCAGACACTTGTCACATGTCCAAGCATTTAAAGAGTTTTTAAATCTCTGTGTAGGTTGAGTCTCATATTAGTAACTATGAAAAGAGTGGTGATTAATTTTTTAAATAATGAACATTCTAAGCAGCATATATTTATGTATAAAGACTATTTGGTATTTTTTATGTCAGAGCGCCAACCTGGTTCTTATCGAGGTGGAAAAATCGACCTCTTCAATTACCTTGGTGCTCTGCCTAATTTATCAATCTAGGTGATCAACTCTTGGCTCTAATTTATAGGAGAGAGCTTGACCTGGTTCCTGACGAAGGTGCTCCTCTTTTTTAACGTTAGAGCGATGACTTGGTTCCTGACGAAGGTGCTCCTCTTCTTTAATGTTAGAACGATGATCTAGTTCCTAATCGAGGTGGACAACCTAACCTCTTCAATTGCCAGGGTGTTCTGCCTAATTTATCAATCTAGGTGATCAGTCCTTTGCTCCAATTTATAAGAGAGAGCTCGACTTGGTTCCTGAGCGAGGTGCTCATCTTCTTTAACATAAGAGCTCCAACTTGGTTCCTAACTGATGTGGACAAATCGACTGCTTCAATTGCTAGGATGCTCTACCTAATTTATTAATCTAGGTGATCGACCCTTGGCTTCAATTTAGATAGAGAGCTTTATTGAAGGATCATCTTCTAAATCTTTTTATTTCATAGATGCATATGCATTGATGTTACAAAAAAATAAAATAGGTTAATACATATGTTTTTTTAGAAGTTGTATCTTCCTTAATGCCTTTGATGTTTTTCAATACATAGGCCCCTCATGTTATTATTTCAATTATTTGATAAAGTCCTTCCCAATTGGCACCCATTTTAGTAGCCATCCATTCCTTTTTTTTTTGGGAAGACCCTACTGAGAACCCAATCACCCTTGGAAAATGTTTTGAGGCGCACGGTTTTGTTGTAGTATTATGATATTTTTCTTTTTTGCTCCCTCATCCTTCTTAAAGCTTCATCTCTTTTTTACTCTGCTAAGGTCAGTTGGGTTACTCTTCTCACCTCGTTTTGTTCATCTATTAGCACTAATATGTGGGTAGGAATTGTGACCTCGGTTGGTATAACTGCCTCAGTTCCATAAACTAGGGAAAATGGGTCTTGTTAGTGCTCCCGTGGGAGCTTGTCCTGAGAGCCCATAACATGCCTGGAAGCTCCTCAAATCATTGTCCTTTGGTGCTTTCTAACTTTTTATTTAATAGATTGATGATTATTTTATTGGAACTCTGCTTGACCATTTGCTTGGGGATAGTATGATGTTGAGTGCCTAATCTTAATATTGTATTTGAGAGAAAATTATTTGATTTTTCGACCAATGAATTGCCTCTCATTATCTGTAATGAGTTCCTTAAGGAGGATGAAGTGAAAAATAATGGATTTCTATATAAACCAAATTACCTCTTCCTCTTGTATTCATCCTAGGGTTGTGCTTCGATCCATTTTGAAAAATAATCAGTGGCTATGATGAGTGCTCAAAAAGCACTAAAATAACCATGATTTTATGCACATTAATTGATTAAAAATATATATATTTATATGTTTTATCATATATTTATATAAATTTTCCTTTTTCGGAATCACGGGTATTTTTATTTTTTTCAGGTATTTTGGCTTAAAAACGTAACTTAAAGACTCAAAGAGGAATACTTGAAGCAATACATCACAAATATATTAATAAATAAATGGGGAAAGGTCAACAAACATGGAAAAATTGGACAAAATGGGTCAAAAAGGTCAAAAATGTCAAAAATGAGAAAATCGTGCCCAGCTGCCCAACCGCACGCCCCAGCACCCACATCCGCGCGCGGCAGCCTTCCAATCCACGCGTGCCCTAGCGCGTGGCTAATGTTCACGCGCGCGCTGCTGCGCACAGCGACAACCTCCCGCGCGCGCCCCTACACGCCCAGCAGCACTTCCACGCACGCCGACGCCCGTTTCACCCCATTTTTCACGTGCAGCCGCTCCCATGACATCATCAATGACCTCAGCATTTCTATTACACATTTTTACATTTTTTTAACATTTTTTTACTCATTTTTTCTCTCCATCCTCACCTATAAATACCCCCTTCCCTTCACTTCAAAACACACCTTAAACACCTTCAAAACACACTTCTCTCTTCTTTCTTTCTCTCTTTTCTTAGATTTTTAGTTTTTCTTAGTTTTTAGTTAATTTCTCTTAGTTTTAGAGTTCTTCCCTTTTTGGGAAGAACTAGTTATGTTTATGTAATTTTTTAGCTTTTTGATTCAATAAATGGGAGTGCAAATTCCGCTTGGAGTTTTTCCAGCAACGGGAATAGCGTCGAAGTTCTGTAAGGATTTTATTTTCTTTACAATTATTTTTTATGCTTTATTCTTACATGTTATATTTAATTTTTCTGTGATTAAATTTAACTGTGCTGGCCGTTAGTTAACATGATGTAATAATGACGTTGTTATGCTTGCGAAATATTAAATAGGTGAAAATCTCTAAAATGAATTGATTTTGTTTTTATTCAACATTTTATATTAAGAATGTTAGAGAGAAATATATTATTTTTCATTACAAACTTAAACCTGAAAATTAGATTTTAAGGTTTAGTTATCCGGTCTGATTTAGAGTAGTGCTCTTTTATTTGATGGTACAATCGCCCGGTAGTTAGAGTGAAGCTCTATTTCAAAAGTTTTTATAAGAATTATTATCTGAAAATGTATTGACGACATGTTTTCGGTAGTGGTTTTAAAACTTGAAAGTTAGTACTCGGATAACTAAATTCTTAGGTTTAATTTGGACACATTGAATAAAGTTTAAACTGTCTAACCCCACCAAAGGTGGCATTTAAATGGTTCATTTTCAATCTCTTAGAAAAAGGAATTAATTTAATTAAGCATATTAGTTATCAACCCCAACCATAGGTGTTAATTGATTTGTTTAGTTAACAAAGAATATCTAACCCCACCAAAGGTGGTATTCATACAAAAAAGGGAGAATTAAGAAATATCAATTCATATCTTTAATAACCTAGATAATATGAGCAAGCATAATTAACTTAGTTATTATATCCATAAATACTCCGCCATTATAAATGATAAAATTTGCATGAATGTTTATTGAATCTATGTTTATTTTTATGTAAGTAGATTAAAAACACAAAACCCCAAAATATCGTGACAGGATGTTTAGGATTTAATTTCGTTTTTTAAAAGTTTGAATAATAAATTAAAAACCACATACATTCCTTCCTTAGATAGACCTTGGGAGTATACTTATCATTTTCTATGAAATGATTCGTGCACGTGCGAGAGTTTTATAAATATTAAGACCAAAGTATTGACAAGAATCGACGATGTCGGTTTTCGCTCATCAGGCTACAAGGAGAAACTTTTCCTGGCCTGTACCTATGGGCAAAGGTCCTACTATATCTAGTCCTCACTTATAGAAAGGCCAAGGACTCATTATCCCTACTATGGTATTTGAGGGTGTATGGGTTAATGGGGCAAACCTTTGGCATTTATTGCACTTCTGAGAGTATTTGGTGCAATCTGTCAGCATGGTGGGCCAATAATAACCCTATCTCATAATTTGTTGTGATAATCTTCTACCCCTATAATGTGAACTGTAGTCTCCTTTGCATGCTTCACACACCATCCTTTTGGCTCTCTCTTTAGATATACATAACAAGTTGGCCGAGTGGGATTTTTCAGTATAGTTTTCCTACCTCGATAATTAATCGACTTACCTTGGATTCAATTGCCTTTGCAGCTATGTGATCTTCAAGTAGGTCCCTTTTTTCCCAAGAAATTGTAGATTGTGGTGAACCATGTGATAGAGGGAGTGTCCACACATCCAATCCTTCTTTCGGCCTCTTCCAAAAATGCCTCCACCAGCACTGTTACTGATACCACCTGTTCATTCTTGGTCTCCCTTATTGTTTCCAAGGTTTCTACGGCATTGCATGACCATTCTCATTTCGTGCTATCTGCTCAATCTTAAACTTGGAGAATTTTGAGCATTCTTTTTTTAATCTCTCCAAGTATTTCTTCATCTTTTCGTCTCTTGCTTCAAATGTTCCCAAAACTTGATTGATCACGAGTATAGAATCACTATGCAAGGTGATTCTATCTGCCCCTAGCTTTTTCACAGTCATGACTCCAAATATGGAAGCTTCATATTCTGTGATGTCATTTCTTGCTTGAAAATCAAGCCTGACTGCATATTCAAAGTAGTTGTCCTCCTCATCCACTATAACCACCCCTATTCTTGCACCTTTAAAGTTGTGTGCCCCATCAAAAAATACCCTCCAAGTTGGCACCTCCTTCTGGTCTACCATACATACTTACACTATCTCTAATTTTTTAATGTCCTTAGGACTATCAGTGAAGTCGGTCAAAACCTGGCCTTTGATGGATGTTCTGGCCATGTATTTGATATAAATCTTCCTAACTCTATGGCTATTTGGGCCAGTGTCCTTCTAACATCTAGTTTCGTTAGGGAATTTTTAAGAGGGTGTGAGACGAGTACCATGGTTGTGTGTTAGCCAAAGTATTGCCTGAGCTTTCATGTAGTAATCTTAAGAGTAAAGGAAAGTTTATCTATGATGTGATATTTGCTTTAGACCTCTGTTAAAATTTGGCCAACATAGTAGATGGGTATCGAATTTTGTTCCCCTCAATTATTAGCACGTCATTATATGTTTGGGGTTTGAAAACCGAATATAGATAAAGAATCTCTTTGAGTAAGGGGCTTACCAGGATTTGGGGATTACTAAGGTACTTCTTGATTTCTTCAAAGGCTATGTTGCAATCCTTGTTCCAAAAGATAGTATTGTTCTTTCTTAGCATCTTAAAGAAGGGCATATAATTATCAGCGCCTATATTCTTCAATTGAGTTGTTTTATTCCTTTGACACTACTGGGTGGTTTCATGCTTACTAGTGCTTGTTTTTTTTGTCTATATTGGCCTCAATCCCTCTTGCTGATATGAGATACCCCAGGATTTTTCCTACTTCCACACCAAAGATGCATTTTTTGGGGTTAAGTTTCATGCCATACCTTCGTATCACTTAGAATATCTCCTGTAGATCTTTGATATGGTTCATTGGTTTAGCTGACTTTACCACCATATCATCAACGTATGCTTCCAAATTCTTCCCCAATTGTTTTTTGAACGTTTTGTTGACGAGGCATTTATATGTTGCACCTGTATTTTTTTAACCCGAATGGCATCCTCATGTAGCAAAATGTTCCCACTTCCATTATGAAATAAGTTTTCTCCTCATCCTCTAGGTGCATTCTGATTTGGGGATACCCAAGTATGCATCCAGGAAAATCATCAACCCAAATATGGAAGAGGTGTCCACTAGCTTATCAATGCTTGGGAGGGGGAAACAGTCCTTGGGGCTGGCCTTATTTAGATCAATGATTTTTACACACATAGGAGATGCTCCACATGCATTCTTCACTAGTACCACATTTGAGAGATATGAGGGATATTTGACCTCCCTAATGACCCAAGTCTATTTGAGGACAGCTATATGGTGTTTGATTGTCTCATATTTATATGTGCACATTGGGGAAAATGTGTAATTTAAGTTTGGTGGAGGGAACTTCATTCTCTACATTAGTATTTAGTATGCATTTTAAATTTTTAGGGATCTTTTTTTTAATTTTTAGGTTGTTTTTAATCATGATTTAGGTAGAAATTGATAAATATATGGAAACTAAATGCATGCATGCTTGATATGAAACATACGAACTCAATGATAAAAATTGGTTTTCATGACTAGGATAAGGAATGTAATATATTTGTTAAGATATTTACATTAATCATGTGATATGCTTGCTAGTTTTGATTGAATTGATTCAAAATTTTATACACATGTTCATGATTGATTTTGGTGTTCTTATTGAGAGAAAATTTGTAGTGATTTGTGTGAGTCGATGAGACCTACCAAGTTTTAGAATCTATTTGATCATCCCTTGATGCGAAATCCTAAATAGTATTTAGTAAGAGAAATGATTTAGGCCTTATTTGGATCGATTGAGCCTTTCAAGCTAACCATTGTTAATATATTTAGTCACCTATTTGAGCCTAACAAAGACATTCATATCTTCAAGCCATATTTAATGCCTAACTAATAAGCATTACCTTTACCCTTGCAGCTTTAGCTTGTATGAAAAGAAAATAAAAAGATGCAATAATGTGTTATGCTTTAGAGTAAGGTGAAATGTAATGCACCTCGTAAAAAAAAGATGAAGAAGCAAAACTCACAACACAAGTATCCCTCTAAAGAAAAAAGAGAATAGAATTGAAAATAAGTTTGGGGGTGTTGTGAAGTTACCAAAAAAAGAGAGAGAAAAGAGATGTGGAATAAAAAAAATGAAATGAATGTCAAAAGAGGGTGCACTAAAATATCAAGTAAAAGCTCAATTGGAATTAAAAAGTGCACGATGAAAAAAAAATCTAAGGTGTGGAAAGACCCTAAAATGTCTTCATCTATCGACCCCCCACCTAAGCCTTACATTACAACCATGTAAAGTCCTTATTGATCTTAAGCTAAGTGCATATTTATATTAGTGGAGAGGGATGTAAAAAATTGACTTATGAGACTTGTTCAAGATTGAATTGATTAGATGCTCATATAGGTTGATTTCATGAGTGCATTGGATAATATCATCTATTGATGGAACGTTGATTGATGAATATGTGAACCTCTTTATCATAGACTTGTATGACTTTTGAGAGGGATAGTTTTCGTGAAATATGCATGTACTAAAAGAAGTATATTTATGAATATACTACCCAAGTTATTTTATTTAGTTATACTTAGCTTTACTTGAGGACAACCAAAGATTTAAGTTTAGGGTGTGATGACTCTATGAAAATAGAGTCATTAGTGCACTTTTTACTTAATATTTACTTGTTTTATTTAATAAATATTATTTTTATGGCGAAAAAAAAATTAAAATATAAACTTTTTAGTGAAAAGGGGTGAAAATATAATTTTTGGAATTTTTTGGGATTTTTCTGGAATTTTTAATGTAGGGCCAATCAAAAGCTATCATATGGCATACCACACACGTAGAGGAGCTGACTGGGCAAGCCACACAGATTCCACACAAGCATGGAGAGAGAACCACATTGCGCCGTATGTGAGGAGGACAAACACGTGCCACGTGTCAACACGATGTTCAATCCAAGTTTGGAAATCGGTCAACACGACATGCCATGTGTCACCATCCATTCCCGCGAATCAAGTCTTTCCACGTGTTTTTGACTTGGCAAGCATTGACTCTAATCAGTCTCCCCTGCCACACGTCGCTCTCTGATTTGCCTTATGAATTTCAGAGGCCACGTGTCACACTGTGATTGGTTGAAACTATCAGATTTGCTTGTTTTGATCGTAGTCCTTGATCTGTAGCTAATTGGATGGTCTAGATCACACCTAAGCTTTATTTAAGCCCCTAATCACTCTATAAACCCTAATTTTCCTCCATTAGCATAATTTTGGTGAGTTTTAAGAGCTAAAAAGAGAGAAAAATACAGAAATATATCAAGAGAAGACACAATTTTGGTGGAGATTCAAGAGGAAATTAATTCTACAATTCAAGATATTGATTGTATTTCTTTTTCTACTCTTTTCTTTATCAATTTTATGTCTTTCTTTATGAAAATATATGAGCTTTATGAACATAATTATGTGTAATTAATTTATTAATCTAGGGATCTTATGAACCCAATTTTCACCATGTGATGATCTAATTTTTTTTCCAATTATAATATTAATTTAATTATATTATTTAATCTAATTTTTATGCTATTAATTGTTTGGTCAACAATTTATCTATAGATGCAATTAAATAGATTTGAGAGAATTATTTAATTGTTTGTCTTGATTAAATAACATGCATAGTTTTTAGGCAGAGATGTATGATTCTTATGTATGTGATCCATAATTGATGAACTTAATGAGTAGTATGCAATTTAATTGGCATGAGAGTGTGATTAAATTAATTACTATATGGTGTGTAGTTTTCTTGAGAAAGGAATACATGCTAGGTTAGATTCAATTGATCATGTAATTAATTGATATTATATTGGGGGGATTTTAGCGATTCACATGTTTAGAAAATTGGGGGATTAAGTATTCCTAGATATTTTCTCATATATATTTTTAGTTAGAAAATCTTATTTAATTAATTATGGCTATTTACTTTTAGTTATTTTAATTTTGTTTCTTTAAAATATAAAAACACCAAAAAAATTGATTTTTATTATTTTTAGTTTTAAAACTTAGTTTCTAATAAAATAATCTCCATGGGAACGATCTTTACTCATCATTATATTACTTGTTGCGATACGTATACTTACGTATTCATTGCACACACAATTTGTGTGGCGATTAAGTTTTAAAGACTTTGTTTCCTTAGTGTCATAATCAGATCTTCTTCAATAAGTTCTTAGCAAATCAATCATTCCAATTAGATTGAGTTAGTGGGTAACTTGGGTTGTTCCCCTTGAGTGTCTGCATTGTTTTCTATCCAAGTTTTCGTTGCTAAAAATAGTTTATATATCTAAATCTATCATTTTTTCACTTCTGAAATTAAAAATAATAATCTTTTTCTTGTTTGAGTTCTTTTTTCTTTTTCTTGATTCACAACAAAAAAAATCCTTCCTTCAAGTCTTCGAGTTTTCTTTAAATTTTGTTTTCATTGTTTTTACTTGTTTTTTTAAAAAAATAGTCCTTCAAGTTTTGTTGTTTCTTTTAATTTCGTTGTTGTTTTTTCATATTTGGATTTCATTTTGTAGATCTCTTTAAAATCAAGGTAAATTTTCCTTTTTCATTATTTTTTGTTCAATCATTTTTCCAAATAATAATAATAATAATAATAAAAGGAATGAAAAAGAAGTGTGCTTCTATTCAAAGTTTCAACAAAATAATTTGATAAATCAGAGTTGCAATTTTGAAAGGCTATAACTTTTGACTTGGGTATCGAAATGATTGTTAAAAAATTTGATAAGCCCAGTGGGCCTTGTCTTTGTACCTACTTTTTTCAAACCTAAACTGCATTGTTTACATCACTTACTAAGGGTTTAAAGTTTTTGTCACACCCTTTTTCGTTTTGCATGCTTTCAGTTTTGTTCAGGAGAGATGTAATGGAAAGTGAGATTCTCACAACGAGTATATTTACAAATATTCTCAAGATTCTCAAGATCCTACACAAGAGATAGAATTGGAATATCAAACACTAGGATTAATTTAGGAAGCAATTGTTTTTGTTTTTGTTAATTATGTGCCTGTTATGGCTAGTAATTTTTTTTTTCTGATTTGTAGACTTTTATATGTCTTATTTATCATAAATATTTTAAGTCTTTTATTCTTTTAGGATGGATTAGGCCAAATCCACAACTAAGTATGCCTACTAGGGTTTAATTATGTCTAGAGTTCTTTTCTTTAGGATAAATTTTGTACACGGTTTTGCTTCTAATAAAAGAAAAAACATCATTGTAATTGAGGGAGAACTGATATCATTAATGAAATTTTTTTTCAGAATGCTTTTTACTTTTCCTTTTGGTGTTGTTGATTTATTTCTTGAATTAGACTTATCAAAGGTAGTGATAATCTTTTGTGGCATCTCAAGGTTGGGGTTTTAAGGACTTTGTTTCATTAGGGTCTTAATCAGATTATCTTCACACGTTCTTAGCAAATAAATCATTCCAATTCCATTGATTTCATGTGTAACTTGGATTGTTCCCCTAGATGGTCCGCATCGTTTGGTATAAGACCATTGGTTGCTAAAAATGGTTTATCAATCCAAATCTATCATTTTTTCTATTCTTGAATAAAAAAGAATCTTCTTTTCTTGATTCAGTTCTTTTATGTTTTTTCTTCATTAATACAAAAAAATCCTTCTTTCAAGTCTTTTAGTTTTCTCTAAATTTTGTTTTTGGATTATTTTGTTTGGATATCGTTTCGTAGTTTCCTCTAAGTCCTTGATTTAAAAAAATTGTTCTTCAAGTCTTGTGTTTTCTTTCAATTTTATTTTTCTTTCTTTCGTCTTTGGATTTTGTTTTGTACTTCTCTTTAAAATATTGGTATCTTTTTCTTGTTCTTTATATCTTTGAAAAATAAATCATTGTTCGTCAAGAAAAAGAAAAGGAATGAAAAAGAAGTGTGCGTTCACAGTTTCAAAAGATAATTTGATAAATTGGAGCTGCAATTTTAAACCACTATAACTTTCGACTCGTGTATCAAAATAACTATTATAATATATCAAATTGAAGCTCGTATCAATTATTATAAGCTAAGTGGGCCTTGTCTCTTTGTGCCTACATTTTTCAAACCCAAATTCCATTATTTACATCACTTACTAAGGATTTGAAGTTTTTGTTGCACTCTATCTATTTTGCTTGCTGTCTCTTTTATTCATGGGAGTAGTAATGGAGACTGAGATTCTAAACAAGAGTATATTTACAAATATTTTAAAGATTCTCAAGATCCTACTATTATTCTCACGATCCTATAGGATAGATGGATTTGGAATATCAAAGGCAAGGATTAATTTCAGAAATAATTTTTTTTGTTTAACTTAATTATTAGCCTTTTATGGTTAGAAATTTTGGTTTTGGGGAATTAGGAACTTTTATATGTCTTATTTATCATAAATCTTATTAGTCTTTTATTCTTTTAGGTTGGATTAGGCCCAATCCATAATTATGTAGGCCCACTAGGGTTTAATTATGTCTACGCTTCTTTTCTTTAAGATATATTTTATCTACCATTTCCATCTTATAAAACAAAACAACATCCTTGTAATAGAGAGAGAACTAATACCGTTAATACAAATTTATTTCAGAAACGTTTTTCTTTGTCTTCAAGTGTTATTGATTGAATGCTTGAATTAGACTTCTCAAAAAGAGTGATAATCTTTTGTGGCATCTCAAGGTTGGGTTTCCAAGACTTTGTTTTCTTATGGTCCTAATTATATCATCTTCAACATGTTCTTAGCAAATCAATTGTTCCTAGTAGTAGAGCATTGGTTGCTTAAAACAATTTATCTATCTAAATCTATCATATTTTCAATTTTTGAATAATACAAATCATCTTCTTCTTGTACTAGTTCTTTTCTGCTTTTCTTGATTCACACACAAAAAAACCTTCCCTCAAGTCATTAAGTATTCTTTAAATATTTGTTTTTGGTTATTTTCTTTGGATTTCATTTCGTAGTTTCCTATAACTCTTTGATTTCAAAAAAACATCGTCTTTCAAGTCTTGTGTTTTCTTTCAATTTCATTGTTCTTGTTTTCATCTTTTCATTTAATTTCATAGTTCTCTTTAAAATCATGGTATATTTTTCTTGTTCTTTATTTCCTTGTTTGATAAATCGTTATTCTTAAAAACAAAAGAAAAGTATTGAAAAAGATGTGTGTTGCTAACTTTAAACGATTGTAACTTTTGACTTGGGTATCAAAATGATTACTATAGTATATCAAATTGAAGTTTGTATTGATTCTCATAAGCTAAGTGGGCCTTGCCATCGTGCTTGCATTTTTCAAAACCTAATTCCATTGTTTACATATCTTACTAAGGGTTTAAAGGTTTTGTCGCAATTTTTCCATTTTGCTTGTTATCAGTTTTTTTCATTTGAGTTGTAATGGAGATTGAGCTTCTGAGTGAGAGTATATTTAAAAATATTCTAAAGATTCTCAAGATCCTTCAAATATTCTCATAATCCTATACAAGGGATAGATTTGGAATATCAAATGCAAAGATTAATTTAGGAAGCAACTTCTTTTTGTTTTAGGTAATTATGGGCCTTTATGGTTAACAATTTTTGTTTTAGTGAATTGTTGACTTTTATATGTCTTATTTATCATAAATATTTTTATTCTTTTATTCTTTTAGGATGGATTAGGCCCAATCCACAACTAAGTATGCCCACTAGGGTTTTTTATGTCTATCATTCTTGTCTTCAAGATAAATTGTGTCTACAATCTTGATTCTTATAAAAGAAAATAGCAGCCTTGAAATGGAGGGAGAACTGATATCATTAATGCAAATTTATTTCAGAAATATTTTTTCTTTACCTTCTAGTGTTCTTGAATGAATGCTTAAGTTAGACTTATTAAAGGTAGTGATCATCTTATGTGGTGTCTCAAGGTTGGGACTTTGTTTCATTAGGGTATTAATTGGATTATCTTCAACATATTATTAGAAAATTGATCATTCCTATTCCATTGAGTTCATGTGTAACTTGGATTGTTCCCCTAGATGGTCTACATCATTTGGTATCAGAGCATTGGTTGCTAAAAATAGTTTATCTATCAAAATCTCTCATTTTTTTTATATATGAATAAAAAAAATCATTTTTTTCTTGTTCTAGTTCTTTTGTGCTTTTTCTTGATTCACATTAAAAAATTCCTTCCTTCATGTCATTAAGTTTTCTTTAAATTTATTTTTTGGTTTTTTTCTTTAGATTTCATTTCGTAGTTTCCTCTAACTCCTTGATTTCAAAAAAAAAAAAAAAAATCACCCTTCATGACTTGTGTATTCTTTCAATTTCGTTGTTGTTGTTTTCATTTTTCATTTGTTTCGTAGTTCTCTATAAAATCTTGGTATCTTTTTCTTGTTATTAATTTCTTTGTTCAATCAATCATTGTTCTTAAAAAAGGAATGAAAAAGAAGTGTGTTGTTGTTCAAAGTTTCAATTTTTTTTTGATAAATCGAGTTGCAATTATAAAAGGCTATAACCTTTGATTCGTTTATCAAAATGACTATTATAATATATCAAATCGAAGCTCATACTGATTCTCATAAGCCGAGTTGGATTTTTCTTTGTACCTGCATTTTTCAAACTCAAATTGTATCATTTACTTCACTTACTAAGGTTTTAAATATTTTGTCGTATCTTTTCCGTTTTGTTTGCTTTCAGTTTTGTTCAATATAAGTGTAATGGAGACTAAGGTTCTAACCAAGAGTATATTCACAAATATTCCAAAGATTCTCAAGATCCTACAAATATTCTCATGACCCTACACAAGGGATAGATTTGGAATATCAAATGCAAACATTAATTTAGGAAACAACATTTTTTTGTTTTAGTTAATTATGGGCTTATTATGGTTAGCAATTTTTGTTTTAGAATTGTGGACTTTTATATGTCTTATTTATCATAAATCTTCTAAGTCTTTTATTTTATAAGTATGGATTAGGCCCAATCCATAACTAAGTAGGCCTATAGGGTTTAATTACTTCTAGTATTCTTTTCTTCAAGATATATTTTGTCTGTAGTTTTTGGCTTATAAAAAAAAAATAGCTACCTTGCAATGGAGGGAGAACTAATATAATTAATGAAAATTTATTTCCAAATTTTTTTTGCTTTACCTTCTAGTGTTTTTGATTGAATACTTGAATTAGAATTATCAAAGGTAGTGATCATCTTTTGTCGAATCTCAAGGTTAGGGTTTTAAGGACTTTGTTTTCTTAGGGTCCTAATAAGATCATCTTCAACACATTCTTAGTAAATCAATCGTTCATGTTCAATTGAGTTCGTGGATAACTTGGATTGTTCCCCTAAAGGGTCTGCATCGTTTGGTATCCGAGCATTGGTTGCTTAAAATAGTTTATCTATCTAAATCTATCATTTTTCTTGTTCCTGAATAAAAAAAATCTCCTTTTTCTTGTTTCAGTTCTTTTTATGCTTTTCCTTGATTTATACAAAAAAAAATCCTTCTTTCAAGACTTTTAGTTTTTTTTTTAAATTTTGTTTTCATTTTTTTTCTTTGGATTTCGTTTCATAGTTTCCTTTGAGTCCTTGATTTCAAAACAAAATTGTCCTTCAAGTCTTGTGTTTTCTTTCAATTTCATTGTTGTTGTTTTTGTCTTTGGATTTCATTTTGTAGTTCTCTTTAAAATCTTGGTATATTTTTCTTGCTCTTTTGTTCTTTGTTCAATCAATCATTGTTCTTAAAAAAATGGAATGAAAAAGAAGTGTGTTGTTTTATGCCTTTTCTTGATTCACACAAAAAAAAACTCTTCCTTCAAGTCTTTTATTTTTCTTTAAATTTTGTTTTTGTGGTTTTATCTTTGGATTTTGTTTCGTAGTTTCCTCCGAGTCCTTGATTTCAAAAAAACAAATCGTCCTTCAAGTCTTGTATTTTTTATATTTTTTGTTGTTTTCGTCTTTGGATTTCGTTTCATAGTTCTATTTAAAATCTTGGTATCTATTTCTTGTATTATATTTCTTTGTTCAATCAATCATTGTTCTTAAAAAAAAAGGAATGAAATAGAAGTGTGATGTTGTTCACAGTTTCAAAAAAATAATTTGATAAATCGAAGTTGCAATTTTAAATGGCTATAAATTATACTCAGACATTGAAATGAAAATTATAATATATTAAATCATTGGTCGTATTGATTCTCATAAGTTGAATGGGCCTTGTCTTCGTACCTACATTTTTCATAACCAAATTCCATATTTTACTTCACTTACTAAAGTTTTAAATTTTTGTCGCACCTTTTCCATTTTGCTTGCTTTCAATTTTGTTCAAAAATGTTGTAATAGAGACAAAGGTTTTGACCAAGAGTACATTTAAAAATATTCAAAATATTCTCAAGATCCAATAAATATTCTCATGATGCTACACAAGGGATAGATTTGAAATGTCAAACATAAGGATTAATTTAGGAAGCAAATTTTTTTGTTTTTGATATTTTATGGCCTTTTATGGTTAACAACTTTTGTTTTAGTCAATTCTGAACTTTTGTATGTCTTATTTATTATAAATCTTCTTAGTCTTTTATTCTTTAAGGATGGATTAGGTCCAATCTACAACTAAGTAGGCGTACTAGGGTTTAATTACGTCCAGTATTCTTTTCTTTAAGATAAATTTTGTGTACAGTTTTGGTGCTTTTTTTTAAAAATGGTAGTCTTGTAATAGAAGGAATACTAATATTTTTAGTGGATTTTTTTTTCAAAAATATTTTTCTTTGCCTTCTGATGTTCTTGATTGAAAGATCAAAATTAGAGTTATCAAAGGTAGTGATAAACTTTTGTAGCATCTCAATCTTTCGAATTTCATTGAGTTCATGGGTAACTAGGATTGTTCCCCTAGAGGGTCCACATCATGTTTTATCAGAGCATTGGTTACTAAAAATAGTATATCTATCTAAGTCTATCATTTTTGCAGTTCCTAAAAAAAAAATATCATATTTTTATTGTTTTTCTCGATTCACAAAAAAAAAAATCCTTCCTTCAAGTGTTTTAGTTTTCTTTAATTTTTTTGTTGTTTTTTCTTTGGATTTGGTTTTGTAGTTTCCTATGAGTCCTTGATTTCTTCAAAAAATTGTCCTTCAAGTCTTGTGTTTTCTTTCAATTTTGTTGTTGTTATTTTTTGTCTTTGGATTTCTTTTCGTATTTCTCTTTAAATTCTTGGTATTTTTTTTGTTCTTTATTTCTTTGTTCAACCAATCGATGTTCTACAAAAAAAAAAGGAATGAAAAGAAGTGTGCTTCTGTTAACCTTTTCAAAAAAGTAATTTGATAAATCGGAGTTCCAATTTAAACGGCAAAACTTTTGACTCAATATCAAAGCGACTATTATAATTTATCAAATTGAAACTCATATTTATTCCCATAAGTTGAGTGGGCCTTGTGTTGGTACCTGCATTTTTCATAATCAAATTCCATCGTTTACTTCACTTACTAAGGTTTTAAAGATTTTGTCGCACCTTTTTCGCTCTGCTTGCTTTCGATTTTGTTCAATAGAGCTGTAATGGAGACTGAGGTTCTAACCAAGAGTATATTTACAAATTTTCTAAATTTTTTCAAGATCTTACAAATATTCTTAAGATCCTACACAAGGGATAGTTTTGGAATATCAAACGCAAGCATAAATTTAGGAAGCAACCTTTTTTTGTTTTAGTTAATTGAGTTTCTTGTATGGTTAGAAAATTTTGTTTTAGTGAATTGTGGACTTTTATAAGTCTTATTTATCATAAATATTTTTAGTATTTTATTCTTTAAGGATGGATTAGGCCCAATACATAACTAAGTAGGTGATGAGCGAAAACCGGCATCGCCGATTTTTGCCAATACTTTGGTTTTAATATTTATAAAACTCTCGCAAGTGCACGAATCATTTCGAAGAAAATGATAAGTATACTCCCATGGTCGATCTAAGGAAGGAATGTATGTGGTTTTTAACTTATTATTCAAACTTTTAAAAACGAAATTAAATCCTAAACATCCTGTCACGATAGTTTGGTTTTTGTGTTCCTAATCTAATAACATAAAATAAACATATATACAGATTAATTAAATATAATCTAATAATATAAAAATAAACATAGATACAAATTCAATAAATAATTATCTAAAAATAAACATATATACAGATTCAATAAATATTCATGCAAATTTTTATCATTTATATTAGCGGAGTATTTATGGATATAATAACTAAATTAATTATGCTTGCTCATATTAACTAGGTTATTAAAGATATAAATTGATATTTTATTGATTCTCTCTTTTTTATATAAATACCACCTTTGGTGGGGTTAGATATTCTTTGTTAACTAAACAAATCAATTAACACCTATGGGTGGGGTTGATAACTAATATGCTTAATTAAATTAATTCCTTTTTCTAAGAGATTGAAAATGAACCATTTAAATGCCACCTTTGGTGTGGTTAGACAATTTAAACATTATTCAAGGTGTCCAAATTAAACATAAGAATTTAATTATCCGAGTACTAACTTTCAAGTTTTAAAACCACTATTGAAAACATGTTGTCAATACATTTTCACATAATAATTCTTATAAAAACTTTTGAAATAGAGTTTCACTCTAACTACCGGGCGATTGTACCAACAAATAAAAGAGCACTACTCTAAATTAGACCGGATAACTAAACCTTAAAATCTAATTTTTAGGTTTAAGTTTGTAATGAAAAATAATATATTTCTCTCTAACATTCTTAATATAAAATCTTGAATAAAAACAAAATCAATTCATTTTAGAGATTTTTACCTATTTAATATTTCGCAAGCATAACAACATCATTATTACATCATATTTACTAAACAGCCAGCATAGTTAAATTTAACCATAGACAAATTAAATATAACATGTAAGAATAAAGCATAAAAATAACTGTAAAGAAAATAAAATCCTTACAGAACTTCGACGCTATTCCCGTAGCTGGAAAACCTCCAAGCGGAATTTGCACTTCCATATATTGAATCAAAAATCTAAATTATTACAAAAACATTACAAGTTCCTCTCAAAAAGAGAAGAACTCTAAACCTAAGAGAATTGAACTAAAAACTAAGAGAAAAACTAAGAAAAGCTTAGAAACTAAGAAAGAAACTAAGAGAAACTAAAAACTAAGAAATGAGAGAAAGAAAGAAGAGAGAAGTGAGTTTTGAAGGTGTGATTTGAAGTGAAGGGAAGGGGGGTATTTATAGGTGAGGATGGAGAGAAAAAATGAGTAAAAAAATGTTAAAAAAATATTAAAAAATGTAAAAACGCGTATTGGAATTGCTGATGTCATCAATGACGTCAGCATGACGTCACAGGGGCTGCTGCACGTGAAAAATGGGGTGAAAACGCGTTGGGCGCGCGGATGGGCGGCTGCTGGGCGCTGTGCGCGCGCGGCATGGGGGGCTGGGGCGGGCGCGGCTGGGCGCTGGGCTGCGCGCACGGCTGGGCTGCGGCGCGCGATTTCCGTCTTTTTGACATATTTGACCTTTTCGACCCATTTCGTCCGATTTTTCCATTTTTGTTGACCTTTTATCACTTATTTATTGATATATTTGTGATGTATTGCTTCAAGTATTCCTTTTTGAGTCTTTAAATTGCGTTTTTAAGCCAAAATACCTGAAAAACAATAAAAATACCCGTGATTCCGAAAAGACAAATTTATATAAATATATGATAAAACATATAAATATATATATTTTTAATCAATTAATGTACATAAAATCATGGTTATTTTAGTGCTTTTTGAGCACTCATCACAACCCCCAACCAGCTTCTTGCTAGTCCCTTAGCAAGAGAAGCGATAAAAGCTAAAAATTAAACTATCCTAAATCACTTTCGTGGATTGAAACGGTTGCATTTAGCCTATGCAACAAGCCTTTAAACCCCTAGGTTGCCCTAGTGGACGAGTTTGAGTCTCGTGAGGGTTTTCAGTAATGATACCCACAAACATTGAACTAATTGTAAAAATCAAAAGAAACTATAAAAACAATCAAATCAAAAACTATAATTACAACACAATCAAAAATTAATTTAAGAATAAAAGAAAACAACATATCACAAAAATATCTCATACTTTTTAATCTCCTTTAAGATCATAATTAAAATCTCAAGCATAAGTTATTTTAATCTCTTTAAACAATCATGATTTTATTACAATAATTAGTCGAAAATCATTTTCATATTTCATTTCAAAAATGTATCAATTTAATTTTACCCAATTTCAGTGTCATGAATCAGAATTCGCTTCGACTCTATTCCTCACAAGTCAATACTCTCAAAGCAGTGAATCCTATGGGTTCAAACACTCATACTAATTTATATGCGAAAGAGTTGATGTATAGAAATGAACTAATATGTTCGCATATGTATAAAGAATAAAGGCTCAAAGTGTTATTTTAACATTGATCTCATGAAAGGAATCGAATGTATAAATTATAAAGATATCATATAAAAATTATTTTCATGCATAAATCAAACTCATTAAGAAAGAATTTCAAGATATATGCTTTTTTACAAATGAAGAAATTGCAATGACTTTTTAGGGAATTACTTCCTATATCTTTCTTTTGTATTTAGCCTTTACTCACAACTTTGTTGGCAATGTGGGTCATAGTATGTAGATGATACTATATTTTTTTTAAACTCTCTATATTTTTTTTTCAATATATGTATATTTTAGAGAGTCAACCCTTGTACAGATTGTACATTTTTTGGATTTTGGTGAGTGGTTAATTTTGTGGCTTTTCTGTTTGATCTTGGTTTAGGTAACCCCAGATATGTCTTTTTGTTTTTGTAGCAGTCATGCATGAATGAGATATAAGCATATACTATCAATTTCTACTTAAATCGTTTAATCTAAACAAAAATAATAATAATAAAATATATATGATACTCTATTAAGATGAGAAAAAATTCATACAATCAATGCTAATACCTATAGAGATGATCTAAACTTTTTTTGAATAAATAAGAAATGTGTTTGGAGTAGAAAAAAATATATATTTCACTCTGAATAAAAGAAATTAGGCTCAAATTATATCTCACAAGGGTAGTCTCAAAAAAAAATTCATAAACACCGATTTTGGGTTTAATATAATTTCCACATTTTATCAAGAAATACTAGTTATGACAAAAACTAACTAATTATCAAAAATAATTACACAATATTTCATGATATGTTTTCAAAAAATTAATCTAACAGTACCAAAGACTTAACTATTTACTTAAATTTGATTTAAAGAAATGATAAATTTTTGTGAGATTTTTTATTTTTATTTTTTTATTAAGCATGGTAACTTTTCACCACCCCCAACCTAAAACTTACATTGTCCTCAATGTAACAACTGCAAATTAAAGATAAAGAGAAAAGAGGAGAAAGATTACCTATTTCTTGAGAATGTGTAAGTAGTAATGAAGAAATGCAGGTGCATCCATCATATTCATCATTAAAGTGTGTACAGACAGATCGTTGTGAACTTCTAACATCTCAACAAATATTTTTAGTTTTAACAATTTTAAAAAAAATTATTCACATATAAGTAAACTGAAATAAATAATAAAATTAAGTAAATAAAACAAATAACAAAAAATTACCTAACATGATGGGTTGCCTCCCATCCAGCGCTTAGTTTAACGTCTTAGCAAGACGTATCTTTTTGGTGCTAAGGGTTACTCAGCCAAATGCAATCCATTTCAGCAATGTTGTTTGGTTCTTCTAAATAAGGCTTGACACGATGGCCATTAACTTTGAACGTTTTTGTGTCTTGGAGTCCAATAGTTCTACCACTCCATGTTCAGATACCTGAACTATTTTGAATGGTCCATCCCATCTTGATCTCAGCTTTCCTAGAAACAATCTCAAACGAGAGTTAAATAAAAGAACTTTCATTCCAGGGTGAAAAGTTTTAGGAACTAGCCTCTTGTCATGATAGCGCTTAGTACGCTCTTTGTATAATTTGGCATTCTCATAAGCTTCATTCCTAATTTCTTCCAACTCATGAAGCTGGAGTACTCGTTTTTCACCTGCTTTATCTAAATCCATGTTTAGCTCTTTAATTGCTCAATAAGCCTTGTGTTCAAGTTCAACTGGAAGGTGGCACGCTTTCCCAAAGATTAATCGGTAAGGGCTCATCCCAATAGGTGTTTTGTAAGCGGTGCGGTATGCCCATAAGGCATCATTTAACTTAAATTCCCAATCCTTCCTTGAGGGACGCACTGTGCGTTCCAATATTCCATTAATTTGCCTATTACTTACTTCCACTAAACCGGAAGTTTGAGGATGATATGGAGTAGCTACCTTATGTGTGATGTTGTACTTGTTTAGTACTCCATCAAAGAGTTTGTTACAAAAATGGCTACCTCCATCACTTATTATAGCTCTAGGCGTTCCGAACCTACTGAATATGAATTGTTTCAAGAATTTCACAACAACATTAGCATCATTGGTTTTGGTGGGGATAGCTTCTACCCACTTGGACACATAATCCACAGCAACCAAAATGTATTGAAAACCATTAGATGGGGGAAAAGGACCCATGAAGTCAATCCCCCATACATCAAAGAGTTCAACAACTAAATTAGATGTCAAAGGCATTTCATCTCTTTTGCTGATGTTTCCTGTTCTTTGACATCTATCACATTGTGCACAAAACATATGAGCATCTTTAAAAAGAGTGGGCCAAAAGAATCCAGACTGTAATATCTTACGGGCTGTCTTTTCACCTCCAAAATGACCCCCACAATGAAGTTCATGACAAAAAGTCAGAATGCTCTTATGTTCTTCTTCAGGTACACATCTCCGGATGACTTGATCTTGACCAATCTTGTATAAATAAGGTTCATCCCAGAAATAGTCCTTAATAGTTTTAAAAAACCTTTTCTTGTCCTGATATGAAGTGTTAGGTCGCAAAACACCAGTGGCAAGATAGTTTACAATATCAGCATACCATGGGTTTGGACCTATGAAAAATAACTGTTCATCAGGAAAGGTTTCAACTATATCTTCATTACTCTCATCTTTAAGAGAATTGAAGTCAGAAATCAACCTAGACAAATGGTCAGCTACTAAGTTTTCACTGCCTTTCTTATCCTTGATTTCTAGGTCAAATTCTTGTAAGAGTAAGACCCACCTGATTAATCTTGGCTTGGCATTTGGTTTACTTAATAGGTATCTTAAAGCAGCATGATCAGAATGCACAATCACTTTAGATCCTACTAAATAAGACCGAAATTTGTCTAAAGAGAATACTATAGCCAAGAATTCCTTTTCAGTGGTGGTGTAATTCATCTGGGCATCATTGAGTGTTTTGCTAGCATAGTAGATGACATGTAAACGCTTATCCACTCTTTGTCCTAGGACTGCTCCTATGGCATAATCAGAAGCATCACACATTATTTCAAAAGGTAAAGACCAATTTGGTGCCATAATAACAGGGGTAGATGTGAGTTTATCTTTCAAGGTATTAAAGGAAGTAAGGCAGTCATTGTTGAAATCAAAATCAGCATCTTTGGATAGCAAGTTACATAAGGGACGACTTATTTTAGAGAAATCTTTAATAAATCGTCTGTAAAATCCTGCATGTCCCAAGAAGCTTCTTATCCCCTTCACAGATGTAGGGGGAGGTAGTTTGGATATCAATTCAACTTTTGCCTTATCAACTTCAATACCCTTGTTTGAAATTATATGTCCTAAAACTATCCCTTGTTGAACCATAAAATGACTTTTCTCCCAACTAAGGGTTTCAATGCATCTTTCTAAAACCAAAGTCAATTTATGTAAGCAATCATCAAATGAGTTCCCAAAGACAGAGAAATCGTCCATGAAAATCTCAATGAATTTTTACACCATGTCCGAGAAAATGGATATCATGCATCTCTGGAACGTGGCAGGGGCATTGCATAACCCAAATGGCATTCTGCGAAAAGCAAATGTCCCAAAAGGACATGTAAATGTGGTCTTTTCCTGATCTTCTGGTGCTATGGGTACTTGATAACATCCAGACAGTCCATCCAAAAAACAGTAAAATTCGTGCCCAGCTAATCTTTCCAACATTTGATCAATGAATGGAAGAGGAAAGTGATCCTTTTTCGTATATAAATTTAGTTTCCTAAAATCTATACACATTCTCCATCCAGTGATTATTCTAGTGGGCACTAATTCACTTTTGTCATTCTTAACAACTGTTATCCCAGATTTCTTTGGTACCACATGCACTGGACTAACCCACTTACTATCTGCAATAGGATAGATAATCCCTTCTTCTAATAATTTAAGAATTTCCTTTTTAACTACCTCTTGCATGTTTGGGTTTAGTCTTCTTTGGGCCTCTCGTACAGGTTTAGCACCATCCTCCAAGTTGATCTTGTGCATACACATTGTTGGACTAATGCCTCTTATATCCCCTATACTCCAACCTATAGATTTCTTAAACTGTTTAAGCACTTTGATGAGTTCCTTTTCTTGTGGTTTGGTCAAGGTTGAAGAAATTATCACTGGATAAGTTTCTCCCTCTCCCAAAAACACATATTTTAAGTGCTCAGGTAAGTCTTTGAGTTCAAGTTTAGGTGGATTGGCCTCTTTACTAGATGAAGAACTGGGTAGATTTAAAAGTGTACTAGATTTTGTCATCACTTCATTATTGTCTAGTTGTTCAAGGTACCCTTTAATTTCTTCATCTAAATCTTCTTCAACCTTTTCAAGTGTAAGAACGGTTTCAAGCTTGTCTTCTATTCTGGTTCGGAAAAAGGTGTTTTGGACAAGATTATCCAAAGGATCAACATCAAATATTTCATCGATGGCAGAAATAGAAGGGAAAGGTGAAGAATCAAAAACTTTAAAATGAACAGTCTCTCCTAAGACTGTCATTGTCAAATTTCCATCTTGGACATCAATAATAGTTTTAGTAGTTGCCATAAATGGTCTACAAAGCAATATTGTGTGCTCTCTGTCCAATGCTGGATTTTCTTGCATATCCAGAACCACAAAGTCAACAGGTATTATCAGTTTGTCTACCTGTTCCAAAACATCCTCAACTATTCCCTCTGGATATTTAAGAGATCTATCTGCAAGTTGAAGGGACATAGTTGTGGGTTTTAAATCCCCTAGATTGAGCTGTAAGAATATAGAGTAGGGCATCAAATTTATACTAGCACCTAAATCAAGCATTGCTTTAGCAACCTTCCTATCCCCCATAGTTATGTTTATAATAAAACTTCCAGGGTCTTTCAACTTAGGGGGTAGTTTGTGCTGAAGTACAGCGCTAGAAATTTCTGATACTACTACTCGTTCATTCAGTTCATACCTCCTTTTCTTAGTGTTCAACTCTTTGAAAAACTTGGCATATGAGGGCACATTCATGATCACTTCTAATAATGGTAAATTGATATTTACTTTAGAGAGCATATTAAAAAGATCATTGAATTGCTTATCTTGTTTGGATTCTTTCAACCGGTGGGGAAAAGGTACTTGTATCAGGTGTGGTTCTGTTGTCTTTTGAATTTTGGGGGTGTCAGATGACCCCCCCAATGAGTTTTTCAGGAGGCTTGTTAAGTTTAACACTTGTTTCTCCTTTTTGCGAGATTAGAGTATCACCTTCTTTGTTACCTGAACTACAAGGTAGATTGTTAGAGATTTCAGGTAAACTGGTATTGACTACCTTACCACTTCGAAGGGTTCTAACATCCTTTGCTTGTTCTGGTTGACTGGGCAACTTTCCTGGTTCTTTCTTTTGCATTTGTTCAGCCAGTTGCCCAACTTTAGATTCAATTCTTTTAACCGAAGCCTCCATGGTGTTCAACCTTTGATTAGTCATCAATTGGTTGTCACGACTAACTTGAATAAAAGCATTCAAGCTATCTTCTAAGGTTAGTTTAAAAGATTGGCTTGGTGGGTAAGGGTGGTTGTTATCTGACCTTAGTGTTGGATATTGGGTGTAGGCTGGGTGATTATAGGTGTTTGGATGATACCTTTGAAAAGATTGGACTTCCTCTATGGCATCGACACTAGAATCACAAGTATTTGAACAATTATGAGTACCATGCCCAATTAAACAACACACTTCACATACCTCTTGATTTGAAATTTGGTGGGAAGTGAGGAATTTCACTTGTTTAGTCAATTCAGCAAGTTGCAAGGTTATCTCATTATCAGAGCCGACTTCATTGACCTTTGCTTTCCTTCTACCACCTCTTTGTTGGGAATTAGAACCCAATAGCTCATAGAGATTATAGGTTTCCTCTGCGGTCTTTTCTCCTACAGCACCTCCAGCAGCATTATCAACCATGTATTGACTCTGTAGTGTCAATCCATCATAAAAGAATTGGTTTTGTAGCTGTAATGGAAAGCTATGATTTTGACATTGAATGAAAAGGAGTTTGAATCGTTCCCAAGCTTCATGAAAGGGCTCTTCATACATTTGAGAAAATGTTGCTATCTTTGTTCTTAGATCAACAGTCTTTTGATGGGAATAGAACCTACCCATAAAAATTTCATAGACTGCCTCCCAAGTTTTAAGAGAACCTGACTGTAGAGTAATGAACCATGACCAAGCTTTATCTTTGAGAGTGTAAGGAAAACACCTCATCCTAAGTTGATCTTCATTAATTGCATGTAGTGGAAAGGTTTGGACAATAGCATAGAATTCTCGAATGAAATGCAAAGGGTCTTCATTAGGGATACCGTAAAAGGAAGGCAACAAAGAATAATGAATCTTTTTCAATTCATAATTCCTTGCAGCCTCTTGTAATTGGATACCGGAAGTTACATTGCCAATGATTGGCATTGTATATTCTTTCATCTTTTTTCGCCTATCTTCAGCATCTCCCATGGTTGTTTGTAGTTGACAATGATCCTCCTCCTATTGTGTATCAACATTTTGCTTTTAAAAACAATAGTAGATATCTGTAAGAAATATTTATAACTTGATAAAACGTAAAAGCAAAAAGTGCAAGGAACCTAAATTTTTATTTTTATTTTTATTTTTTTTATTTTTTAATTTAAACGAATGGACAGAATGTTTGAAACAAACGAATTTTATTTCATCTGAATTTTTATTACACGTAAACTAAAACAAAGGAAAATACAATAATGGGTGACCTCCCATACAGGACTAAAATTTATCGTCTTCTAGTAAGACGTTGCTTGGAGATTGCAGAATGAAAAACTCAATGTCTCCTCTTCATTGAATTCATTTAAGTTTCAAATTAGTCTTTGCCTTTTTGCAAATGTTCAACTAACTGTTCAACTTGAACTTCCACCTTTTTGATAGAAGCTTCCACAAAGTCCAACCGTTGATTGGTTTTAGATTGGTTATCCCTACAAACTTGAATAAAAGAATTCAAGTTGTCCTCCAGGGTTGGTTTATTGGGAATGCTTCTTGGAATAGGTGGGTGGAATTGCTGGCCTGCCTGGTTTGAGCTTTGAGTGAAAGGAGGATTGTTTTGCCTCCAGGAGAAATTTGGATGACTTCTCCACCCAGGATTATAGGTATTTGAATTGGGATCAAACCTTGGTCTCTGTTGATATGCTCCCAACACATTGACCTGTTCAGGTCCAGTTGTTTCTCCTTGATATGGACAGGCTTCAGTACCATGTCCCATGTTGCTATACAAACCATATTGTTCATTATTTGTGTTGGTTTGTGTAGCGAGAAGGGCAACTTGCTTAGTCAGTTGAACAAGTTGTTGTTGAACTTCATTACTGGAGTCGATTTCATGAACTCCAGCTTTTCTCACTCGGGAGCTTTTCTGTTGGGAATTAGCACCCAACATCTCAAAGAGGTTATACGTCTCTGAGGCAGTCTTTTCTCCTATTGCTCCTCCTGCAGCGTTGTCGACAATGAACTGACATTGTTGTGTAAGTCCATCGTAAAAGAATTGGTTCTGCAACTGCAGGGGAAAGCTATGATGGGGACATTGAGTGAGAAACATTTTGAACCTATCCCAAGCTTCATGGAATGGTTCTCCTTCCATCTGAGAGAAAGTAGCAATCTTTCCTCTCAACTCTGATGTTTTTTGATGGGAATAGAATTTTCCCATGAATTTATTGTAAATGTTACCCCATGTCATCAGAGAACCTGGGGGAAGTGACATCAACCAAGCTTTGGCCTTATCCTTTAACGTGTAGGGAAAACATCTCATCCTAAGTTGATCCTCGTTTAGAATACCGAGGGGGAATGTTTGGACCGTAGCATAGAAATCTCTCATAAAGGAAAGAGAATCTTCATTAGGTAGCCCATAAAAGGAAGGAAGCATAGAAAAATGAATATTTTTAAGGTCATAATTCCGAGTAGCCTCTCCCAACTGGATAGCGGCAGTTGCCGTGCCTATTACCGGTCTTGCAAACTCCTTCATCGTGGTTTCCCTAATATGTTGGTTTTCCTCCATTTCTTTTGGTTCTAGTAAAGGATTAAGACTTGGTTCTATGTTTGGCTCAAAAACAGGTTGATGGGTAGAATCCAGTTTTGTTGACACTTGTTTAAATTTATGAAAATTATTTACATATGGTGTAAGGGGGTTTCCTAAGGATCTCCTACCACGCATAGACTATTGTAAACGTAAATTTAAAACTCCTGTCAACAAAATAAAAAATTTAGAGAAAATTTACATGTTATTTAATACAAAGCACTAAACAAAACTAGTTAAACCTAAAAAAAGAAAAAAAATTATTTTATTTTATTTATTTTATTTTATTTTTTTATTTTTTGGTAACATAATTAGTATTAACCAAGAGTGCTCCCAGGAAAAAATGGTGGTGCATACGGTTCCTTAAATACCATTCTCCTAGCCAGAGCAACGTTCCCAGGAAAGACTAGTGGCACAAAGGCTTCCAAGAACTAGTCTCCTAGACAGAACTCCCTTAGATTTTTACTTTTCATGTTATTTAGTTAATTTAGGTATAAATTTAAGTAATATTTTTTTTTACTATTCATGAACGGTAATTTTATTTTACTATTCACGCTATATTATTTCTTATTAACTTAAAATTTTTTGAATTTTGAATTTTAAAATTTTTTTTATTTTTTTTTTACTATTCATGAACGGTAAAATTTTTTTTTACTTCAAATTTCAAATTTCTAAATTATTTTACAATTAAAAAAAATTATTATTATTTTTTATTTATTTATTTATTTTTTTTATTTCTTATGAATTTTGAAATTTGATTATTGTTAAAATATCACAATTATTAAAGCACAAAAATGTTTTTAAAATTTTGATAAATAATTTAAAAACGCTATTCCTTCCCCGGCAACGGCGCCAAAAACTTGATGAGCGAAAACCGGCATCGCCGATTCTTGCCAATACTTTGGTTTTAATATTTATAAAACTCTCGCAAGTGCACGAATCATTTCGAAGAAAATGATAAGTATACTCCCAAGGTCGATCTAAGGAAGGAATGTATGTGGTTTTTAATTTATTATTCAAACTTTTAAAAACGAAATTAAATCCTAAACATCCTGTCACGATAGTTTGGTTTTTGTGTTCCTAATCTAATAACATAAAATAAACATATATACAGATTAATTAAATATAATCTAATAATATAAAAATAAACATATATACAGATTCAATAAATATTCATGCAAATTTTTATCATTTATATTAGCGGAGTATTTATGGATATAATAACTAAATTAATTATGCTTGCTCATATTAACTAGGTTATTAAAGATATAAATTGATATTTTATTGATTCTCTCTTTTTTATATAAATACCACCTTTGGTGGGGTTAGATATTCTTTGTTAACTAAACAAATCAATTAACACCTATGGGTGGGGTTGATAACTAATATGCTTAATTAAATTAATTCCTTTTTCTAAGAGATTGAAAATGAACCATTTAAATGCCACCTTTGGTGTGGTTAGACAATTTAAACATTATTCAAGGTGTCCAAATTAAACATAAGAATTTAATTATCCGAGTACTAACTTTCAAGTTTTAAAACCACTATTGAAAACATGTTGTCAATACATTTTCACATAATAATTCTTATAAAAACTTTTGAAATAGAGTTTCACTCTAACTACCGGGCGATTGTACCAACAAATAAAAGAGCACTACTCTAAATTAGACCGGATAACTAAACCTTAAAATCTAATTTTCAGGTTTAAGTTTGTAATGAAAAATAATATATTTCTCTCTAACATTCTTAATATAAAATCTTGAATAAAAACAAAATCAATTCATTTTAGAGATTTTTACCTATTTAATATTTCGCAAGCATAACAACGTCATTATTACATCATATTTACTAAACAGCCAGTATAGTTAAATTTAACCATAGACAAATTAAATATAACATGTAAGAATAAAGCATAAAAATAACTGTAAAGAAAATAAAATCCTTACAGAACTTCGACGCTATTCCCGTAGCTGGAAAACCTCCAAGCGGAATTTGCACTTCCATATATTGAATCAAAAATCTAAATTATTACAAAAACATTACAAGTTCCTCTCAAAAAGAGAAGAACTCTAAACCTAAGAGAATTGAACTAAAAACTAAGAGAAAAACTAAGAAAAGCTTAGAAACTAAGAAAGAAACTAAGAGAAACTAAAAACTAAGAAATGAGAGAAAGAAAGAAGAGAGAAGTGAGTTTTGAAGGTGTGATTTGAAGTGAAGGGAAGGGGGGTATTTATAGGTGAGGATGGAGAGAAAAAATGAGTAAAAAAATGTTAAAAAATGTAAAAACGCGTATTGGAATTACTGATGTCATCAATGACGTTAGCATGACGTCACAGGGGTTGCTGCACGTGAAAAATGGGGCGAAAACGCATTGGGCGCGCGGATGGGCGGCTGCTGGGCGCTGCGCGCAGCTCGGCGCGCGTGAACAGTGCCCGCGCGTTGAGCTACGCGCTGGGGCGCGCGCGGCTGGGCGCTGGGCTGCGCGCACGGCTGGGCTGCGGCGCGCGATTTCCGTCTTTTTGACATTTTTGACCTTTTCGACCCATTTCGTCCAATTTTTCCATGTTTGTTGACCTTTTCTCACTTATTTATTGATATATTTGTGATGTATTGCTTCAAGTATTCCTCTTTGAGTCTTTAAATTGCGTTTTTAAGCCAAAATACCTGAAAAACAATAAAAATACCCGTGATTCCGAAAAAGACAAATTTATATAAATATATGATAAAACATATAAATATATATATTTTTAATCAATTAATGTACATAAAATCATGGTTATTTTAGTGCTTTTTGAGCACTCATCAGTAGGCTCAATTAGAATTATCAAAGGTAGTGATCATCTTTTGTAGCGTCTCATAGTTGGGGTTTTAAGAACTTTGTTACCTTAGGGTGCTAATCGAATTATATTCAACATGTTCTTAGAAAATTAAACGTTCCTATCCCATTGAGTTCGTGGGTAACTTGGATTGTTCCCCTAGAGGGTCCACATCGTTTGGTATTCTCGCATTGGTTGCTAAAAATAGTTTATATATCAAAATCTATCATTTTTAAGTTCCCTAAAAAATCATATTTTCCTTGTTTCAGTTCTTTTCTACTTTATCTTAATTCACATAAAAAAATTCCTTCCTTTAAATCTTTAGTTTTTTTAAAAAAAAATTTGTTGTTTTTTATTTGTTATCATTTCGTATTTTTCTTTGAGTCCTTGATTTAAAAAGAATTGCCCTTCAAGTCTTGTGTCTTTTTTTCATTTTATGTTGTTGTTTTCGTCTTTGGATTCCATTTCGTAGTTCTCCTTAAAATATTGGTATCTTTTTTTGTACTTTATTTCTTTATTCAATCAATCATTGTTCTTAAAAAAATGAAATTGTGCTGCTGTTTAGAGTTTCAAAAAGATAAACTGAAGCTCGTATCAACTCTGACGAGCGAAAACCGGCATCACCAATTCTACCAAAACTTTGGTTTTATATTTATAAAACTCTCGCAAGTGCACAAATCATTTCGTAGAAAATGATAAGTATACTCCCAAGGTCGATCTAAGGAAGGAATATATGTGGTTTTTAATTTATTATTCAAAATTTTAAAAACAAAATTAAATCCTAAACATCCTGTCACGATATTTGGGTTTTTGTGTTTCTAATCTAATAACATAAAAATAAACATAGATAAAGATTCAATAAAAAATTATGCAAATTTTATCATTTATAATAGTGGGTATTTATGGATATAATAACTAAGTTAATTATGCTTGCTCATATTATTTAGGTTATTAAAGATATAAATTGATATTTATTCATTCTCTCTTTTTTATATGAATACCACCTTTGGTGGGGTTAGATATTCTTTGTTAACTAAACATATTAATTAACACCTATGGGTGGGATTGATAACTAATTTGGTTAATTAAATTAATTTCTTTTTCTAAGAGATTGAAAATGAACCATTTAAATGCTACCTTTGGTGGGGTTAGATAGTTTAAACTTTATTCAAAGTGTCCAAATTAAACCTAAGAATTTAATTATCCGAGTACTAACTTTCAAGTGTTAAAACCACTACTGAAAACATGTTGTCAATACATTTTTCAGATAATAATTCTTATAAAAACTTTTGAAATATAGATCTTCACTCTAACTACCGGGCGATTGTACCAACAAATAAAAGAGCACTACTCTAAATCGGAGCGGATAACTAAACCTTAAAATCTAATTTTCAAATTTAAGTTTGTAATGAAAAATAATATATTTCTCTCTAACATTCTTAATATAAAATCTTGAATAAAAACAAAATCAATTCATTTTAGAGATTTTTACTTATTTAATATTTCGCAAGCATAATAATGTTATTATTATATCATGTTTACAAATAGCCAGCAAAGTTAAATTTAATCACAGACAAATTAAATATAACATGTAAGAATAAAGCATAAAAAATAACTGTAAAGAAAATAAAATCCTTACAGTACTTTGTTGCTATTCCCGTTGTTGGAAAACCTCCAAACGAAATTTGCACTCCCATTTATTGAATCAAAAAGCTAATAAATTACATAAACATAACTAGTTCTTCTCAAAAAGAAAAGAACTCTAAAACTAAGAGAAACTAACTAAGAAAAGCTAAGAACTAAGAAAAAACTTAAAAACTAAGAAATGAGAGAAAGAAAGAGAAAAGAAGATGTATTTTTAGATGTTGTATGAAGTGAAGAGAATGTGGGTATTTATAGGTGAGGAAAGGAATAAAAAGTGGGTGAGAAATTGATTAAAAATGTAGGAAACACGTAGTAGATGAAGATGACATAAGCTAACGTCAGTGGGTAGGTGGCGCGCACAGATTGGGGCGCAGATGAGCAGCGGCGCGTGCGGAAAGCAGTAGGGATGCGTAGAGACGTGCGCACGAAGCAGCAGGGGTACGCGCGGATAGGGAGTGTAGTGTGCGTGGGATTGGGCGCGGGCACCCGCAGAATGGGCGTGCTATGGTGGCTGCTCGGTGTGGTTGGGCAGCTGTGTGCATGATTTTCTCCTTTTTTACATTTTGGACCTATTTTGTCCAATTTTTCCATATTTGTTGACTTTTCGTAATTTATTTTTGAATATATTTGTGATGTATTGCCTCCAGTATTCCTCTTTGAGTCTTTAAGTTACGTTTTTAAGAGAAAATACCTGAAAAACAATAAAAATACCCGTGATTCCGAATTTTTTTTTATATAAATATATGATAAATATATAAATATATATTTTTAATCAATTAATGTGCATAAAATCATGGCAATTTTAGTGTTTTTTGAGCACTTATCACAATCCCCAACCAACTTTTTACTAGTCCCTTAGCAAGAGAAGCGATAAAAACTAAAAATTAAATTATTCTAAATCACTTCCGTGGATTGACATGGTTGCATTTACCCTATGCAACAAGCCTTTAAACCCCTAGGTTGCTATAGTGGACGAGTTTGAGTCTCGTGAGAGTTTTGAGTAATGATACCCACGAACATTGAACTAAATATAAAAATTAAAAGAAATAATAAAAATAATCAACTTAAAAACAAAAATTACAACAAAATCAAAAATTAACTTTTAAGAATAAAAGAAAACAAAATATCACAAAAATGTCTCATACTTTTTAATCTCCTTTAAGATCATAATTAAAATCTCAAGCATAAATTATTTTAATCTTTTTAAACAATCATGATTTATTATAATAATTAGTCGAAAATCATTTTCATATTTCATATAAAAAATGTATCAATTTAATTTCACCCAATTTCAGTGTCAAGAATCCGAAATCGCTTCGACTCTATTCCTCACTAGTCAATACTCTCAAAACACTGAATCCTATGGGTTCAAACACTCATACTAATTTATATGCGAAAGAGTTGATGTATAGAAATGAACTAATATGTTCACATATGTATAAAGAATAAAGGCTCAAAGTGTTATTTTAACGGTGTTCTCATGAAAGGAATCAAATGTATAAATTATAAAGATATCATATATAAAAATTATTTTCATGCATAAATCAAACTCATTAAGAAATAATTTCAAGATATATGCCTTTTACAAATGAAGAAAGTGGAATGACTTTTTAGGGAATTACTTCCTATATCTTCCTTTTGTAATTAGCCTTTACTCATAACTTTGTAGGCAATGTGGGTCATAGTATGTAGATTATACTATATATTCTTTATCTCTATATTTTTTTTTCTGAAGATATTCCTCAATATATATATTTTAGAGAGTCAACCCATGTACAGATTGTAAATTTTTTTTGTTTTTGGATTTTGGTGAGTGGTTAATTTTGTGGCTTTTTTGTTTGATCTTGGTTTAGGTAACCCCATATATGTCTCTTTTGTTTTTGTAGCAGTCATACATGAATGAGATATATACATATACTATAAATTTATACTCAAATCATTTAATCTAAGCAAAAAAAAAAGGAAATAATAAGAAAATATACGATACTCTATTAAGATGAGAAAACGTCATACATTCATACATTCAATGCTAATACCTATAGAGATCATCTAAAAAATTGAAGAAATAAGAAATGTGTTTGGAGTATAAAAAATATATATTTCACTCTGAATAAAGGAAATTAAGCTCAAATTATATCTCACAAAGGTTGTCTCAACTAAAAAAATCATAAACACTGATTTTGGGTTTAATATAATTTCCACATCTTATCAAGAAATACTAGTTATAACAAAAAAAACTAACTAATTACCAAAAATAATTACAAAATATTTCATGATATGTTTTCAAAAATTAATCTAAGAGTACAAAAGACTTAACTATTTACTTAAATTTGATTTAAAGAAATAATAAATTTTTGTGAAATATATTTTTTTATTATATTTTTTATTTTTTTATGTTTTTATTTTTTTTTAATTTCAAAAATTACTAAATCACACAAAACAAAAATAAAACCAAACACAAAAAATGAAAATCTGAACATAAAAAAGAAAAACAATTATTATTTATTATTTTTAAATTGTTAAAACTTTTTTTTTAATTAAGCATGGTAACTTTTCACCATCTCCAACCTAGAAATTACATTGTCCTCAATGTAACAATTGTAAATTAAAGATAAAGAGAAAAGAGAAGTAATATTACCTATTTCCTGAGAATATTGCAAGTAGTGATGGAGAAATGCAGGTGCATCCACCATGTTCATTAAAGTGCACACACACAGATTGCTGTGAACTTCTAACATCTCAACAAATATTTTTAGTTTTAACAATTTGAAAATTATTCACATGTAATTAAACTAAAATAAACAATAAAATTACCTAAAATGATAGGTTGCCTCCCATCCAGCGCTTAGTTTAACGTCTTAGCAAGACGTAACTTTATGGTGCTAAGGGTTACTCAGCCAAATGCAATCCATTTCAGCAATTTTGTTTGGTTCTTCTAAATAAGGTTTCACACGATGCCCATTGACTTTGAATGTTTTTTGTGTCTTGGAATCCAATAGTTCTACTACTCCATGTGCAAATACCTGAACTATTTTGAATGGTCCATCCCACCTTGATCTCAGCTTTCCTAGAAACAATCTCAAACGAGAGTTAAATAAAAGAACTTTCATTCCAGGGTTAAGAGTCTTTGGAACTAGCCTCTTGTCATGATAGCGCTTAGTACGCTCTTTGTATAATTTGGCATTCTCATAGGCTTCGTTCCTAATTTCTTCCAACTCATTAAGATGGAGTAACCATTTTTCTCCTACTTTATCTAAATCCATGTTTAACTCTTTAATTGCCCAGTAAGCCTTGTGTTCAAGTTCAACTGGAAGGTGACATGCTTTCCCAAAGATTAATCGGTAAGGGCTCATCTCAATAGGTGTTTTGTAAGAGGTACGGTATGCCCATAAGGCATGATTTAACTTAAATGCCCAATCCTTCCTTGAAGGACGCATAGTGCGTTCCAATATTTCCTTAATTTTCCTATTACTTACTTCCACTAAACCAAAAGTTTGAGGATGATATGGAGTGGCTACTTTATGTGTGATTTTGTATTTGTTTAGTACTCCATCAAAGATCTTGTTACAAAAATGGCTACCTCCATCACTTATTATAGCTCTAGGCATTCCAAACCTGCTGAATATTAAATCCTTCAAGAATTTAACAACAACATTAACATCATTGGTTTTAGTGGGGATAGCTTCTACCCACTTGGATACATAATACACATCAACCAAAATATATTGAAAACCATTGGATGGGGGAAAAGGACCCATAAAGTCAATCCCCTATACATCAAAGAGTTCAACAACTAAATTAGATGTCAAAGGAATTTCATCTCTTTTGCTTATGTTTCCTGTTCTTTGACATCTATCACATTGTGCACAAAACATATGAGTATCTTTAAAAAGAGTGAGCCAAAAGAATCCAGACTGTAATACCTTACGGGCTGTCTTTTCACCACCAAAATGGCCCTCACAATGAAGTTCATGACAAAAAGTTAGAATGCTCTTATGTTCTTCTTCAGGTACACATCTCCGGATGACTTGATCTTGACCAATCTTGTATAAATAAGGGTCATCCCAGAAATAGTCCTTAATAGTTTTAAAAAACCTTTTCTTGTCCTGATATGAAGTGTTAGGTCGCAAAACACCAATGGCAAGATAGTTTACAATATTAGCATACCATGGGTTCGGACCTATTGAAAATAACTGTTCATCAGTAAACCGAAATTTGTCTAAAGAAAACACTATAGCCAAGAATTCCTTTTTAGTGGTGGTATAATTCATTTGGGCATCATTAAGTGTTTTGCTAGCATAGTTGAACAAAATCAAAAGCAAGCAAAATGGAAGAGGTTTGACAAAAACTTTAAAACCTTAGTAAGTGATGTAAATGATGGAATTTTGGTTTCGAAAATATAGCTACAAAGACTATGCCTACTCAACTTAAGGGAATTGAAATAAGCTTTGATTTGATGTATTATAATATTGGTTTCTATATCCGAGTCAAAAGTTATAGCCGTTCAAAATTGCAACTCTAATTTATCAAATTAATTTTTTGAAAATATGAATAGCAACACACTTCTTTTTCATTCCTTTATTTTGTAAAACAATGATGGATTGAACACAGAAATAAAAAACATGAAAAAGATACCAAGATTTTAAAGAGAATTGTGAAATGAAATCTAAAGACGAAAAAAGAACAACAAAATTGAAAGAAAACACAAGACTTGAGGGTTGATTTTTCTTTTGAAATCAAGGACTGAGAGGAAACTACGAAACGAAATCAAAAGAAAAAAAAATGAAAACGAAATCAAAAGAAAAAAAATGAAAATTTTTTTTAAAGAAAACTAAAATACTTAAAGGAAGGGTTTTTTCTTGTGAATCAAGAAAATGCAGAAATGAATTGCAATAAGAAAATGATGATTTTCTTAATTCAAGGACTTAAAAAATGATAGATTTTGATAGATAAATTGTTTTCCACAACCAATGCTTTGATACTAAATAATGTGGACCCTTTAAGGGAACAACCAAAGTTACCTATAAACTGAATGGAATAGGAACAATTGATTTTCTAAGAATGTGTTGAAGATGATCTAATTAGAACCTAAGGAAACTAAGTCCTTAAAACCACAAAAGATGATCACTCCCTTTGATAAGTCTTATTCAAGCATTTAATCAAGAAAACCAGAAGGCAAAGCAAAAATATTTCTCAAATAAATTTTCATTAATGATATCAGTTCTCCGTCCATTACAAGGCTATTATTTTCTTTTTTAAGAAACAAAACCGTAGATAAAATTTAGCTTAAAGAAGAGAACGTAGACGTAATTAAACCCTTGTGGACCAACTTAGTTTTGGATTCGGAATAATCCATCCTTAAAGAATAAAAAAATAATAATTATGATAAATAAAACATATAACAAACCAAAATTCATTAAAATAAAAATTTATAACCATAAAAGGCCAATAATTATCTAAAACAAAAGAAAACATGCCTCATAAATTAATACTTGTGTTTGATATTCCAAATCTATCCATTGCATAGGATCATGAGAATATTTGTAGGATCTTGATAATCTTTAGAGTATTTGTAAATATACTCTTGGTTACAACCTCAGTCTTCATTACAACTCTATTGAACAAAATCGAAAGCCAGCAAAATGGTAGAGGTTCGACAAAAACTTTAAAACCTTAGTAAGTGATGTAAATGATAAAATTTTGGTTTCAAAAAATATAGCTATAAAGACTATACTTTCTCATTTTATGGGAATTGATATATGCTTTGATTTTATATATTATAATAGTGGTTTTGATATCCGAGTCAAAAATTATAGCCATTTCAAATTGCAACTTTAATTTAACAAATTAATTTTTTGAAACTGTAAATAACAACACACTTCTTTTGCATTCTTTTTTTTGTCAAGAACAATGATTGATTGAACACAGAAATAAAGAACAAGAAAAAGATACCAAGATTTTAAAGAGAACTACTAAATGAAATCTAAAGATGAAAAAAGAACAACAAAATTGAAAAAAAATACAAGACTTAAGGGATGATTTTTTTTTTGAAATAAAGGATTGAGAAGAAACTACGAAACGAAATCAAAAGAAAAAAAATGAAAACAAAATTTAAAGAAAACTAAAATACTTAAAGGAAGGATTTTTTTTGTGAATCAAGAAAATGCAAAAAATAACTAGAACAAGAAAATGATGATTTTCTTTATTCAGGGACTAAAAAAATGATAGATTTTGATAGATAAACTATTTTCCACAACCAATGCTCTGATACTAAATGATGCGGACCCTCTAGAGGAATAACCAAAGTTACCCATGAAGTCAATGGAATAGGAATGATTGATTTGCTAAGAAAGTGTTGAAGATGATCTTGTTAGAACCCTAAGGAAACAATGTTCTTAAAATCAAAGTCTTGAGATGCCATAAAAGATCATCACTACCTTTGATAAGCCTAATTCTAGCATTCAATCAAGAACAAGAGAAGGCAAAGAAAAAACCTTTCTGAAATAAATTTTCATTAATGATATCAATTATCCCTCCATTACCAGGTTGTTGTTTTCTTTTATAAGGAACAAAACCGTAGAAAAAAATTAGCTTAAAGAAAAGAACCCTAGACGTAATTAAACCCTTGTGGACCTACTAAGTCGTTGATTCCGACTAATCCATCCTCAAAGAATAAAAGCATAAAATTATTTCCGATAAATAAAACATATAAAAGTTGACAATTCATTAAAACAAAAATTACTAAACATAAAAGCCCAATAATTATAAAAAAACAAAAAAAAACAATGCTTAATAAATTAATCCATGCATTTGATATTCTAAATCTATCCCTTGTGTATGGTCATGAGAATATTTGTAGGATCTTGATAATCTTTAGATTATTTGTATATATAATATTGGTTACAATCTCAATCTTCATTAAATCTCTATTGAACAAAACTGAAAGCAAGCAAAATGGAAGCGGTTCGACCAAAACGTTAAAACCTTCGTAAGTGATATAAACGATGGAATTTTGGTTTCAAAAATACAGGTACGAACACTATGCTTTCTCAACCTATGGGAATTGATATAGGCTTGATTTGATAAATTATAATAGTCGTTTCGATATCCGAGTCAAAACTTATAGCCGTTTAAAATTGCAACTCCGATTTATCAAATTAATTTTTTGAAATTGTGAAAAATAGCACACATCTTTTTCATTCCCTTTTTTTAAGAACAACGATTGATTGAACATTGAAATAAGGAATAATAAAATATTCCAAGACTTTAAAGAGAACCACGAAACAAAATCCAAAGACAAAAAAAGAACAATGAAATTGAAAGAAAACACAAGATTTGAGGGATGATTTTTTTTAAATCAACGACTGAGAGGAAACTACGAAAAAAATCAAAAGTAAAAAAAATCGAAACAAAATTTAAATAAAATGATGATTTTCTTTATTCAGGGACTGAAAAAATGATATATTTTGATAGATAAACTATTTGCACACAACCAATGCTCTGTTACTTAATGATACGGACCCTCCAGGGGAACAACCAAAGTTACCCATGAACTCAATGGAATAGGAATGATTGATTTGCTAAGAACATGTTGAAGTTGATTTCATTAGAACCCTAAGTAAACAAAATCTATAAAACCACATCCCTGAGATGCCACAAAAGATGAAAACTCCCTTTGATAAGTCTAATTCAAGCATTTAATCAAGAACACCATAAGGCAAAGGAAAAAGATTTATGAAATAAGTTTTCATTAATGATATCAATTATCCCTCCATTACCAGGCTGCTATTTTATTTTATAAGCAACAAAACCATAGAAAATATTTAGCTCAAAGAAAAGAACCCTAGACATAATTAAACCTTTATGAACCTACTTAGTTGTGAATTCCAACTAATCCATCCATAAAGAATAAAAGACTAAAAATATTTGTGATAAATAAAGCTTATTAAAGTCCACAATTCATTAAAACAAAAATTGCTAAACGTAAAAGGCCAATAATTATCTAAAACAAAAACAATTCTTCATAAAATAATCCATGCATTTGATATTCCAAATCTATCCCTTATGTAGGATCATGGGAATATTTGTAGGATCTTGAGAATCTTTATAATATTTGTAAATATACTCTTTATGAGAACCTCATTCTCCATTACAGCTTTATTGAACAAAACCGAAAGCAAGCCAAATGGAAAATGTTTGACAAAAAATTTAAAACCTTAGTTAGTTATGTAAATAATGGAATTTTGGTTTCAAAAATACAGGTACGAAGACTATGCCTGCTCAACTTATGGGAATTGATACGAGCCTTGATTTGATAAATTATAATAATCGTTTTGATATCCGAGTCAAAAGTTAAAGCCGTTTAAAATTGCAACTCTAGTTTATCAAATTAATTTTTTGAAACTATGAACAGAAACACACATCTTTTTCATTCTTTTTTTTAAGAACAACAATTCATTGAACACTAAAATAAAGAATAAGAAAAATATTCCAAGATTTTAAAGAGAACTACGAAATGAAATCTAAAGACGAAAAAAGAGAAACGAATTTGAAAGAAAACACAAGACTTGAGGGATGATTTTTTTTAAATCAAGGACTGAGAGAACACTACGAAATGAAATCCAAAGAAAAAAAAATCAAAAACAAAATTTAAAGAAAACTAAAATACTTAAAGGAATGATTTTGTTTAATCAAGAAAAAGCATAAAAGAGCTGTAACAAGAAAACAATGATTTTCTTTATTGAAGGAATGGAAAAATGATCGATTTTGATTGATAAATTATTTCCCATAAACAATGCTTTGTACTAAATGATGTGGATCCTCTAGAGGAACAACCAAAGTTACACATGTACTCAATTGGATAGGAATTATTGATTTGCTAAGAATGTGTTGAAGGTGATCCGATTAGAACCCTAAGGAAAAAAAGTTCTTAAACACACAACCTTGAGACTCCATAAAATATGATCACTCCCTTTGATAAGTATAATTCAAGCATTCAATCAAGAACACAAGAAGGAAAAGAAAATATCTTTCTGAAATAAAATTTCATTAATGATATCAATTATCCTTCCATTACCAGGCTGCTATTTTCTTTTATAATAGTAAAATAGTAGACAAAATTTAGCTTATTGAAAAGAACCCTAGATGTAATTAAACCCTTGTGGTAAAATAAAAATTTCTAACCATAAAAGGCCAATACTTATCTAAAACAAACAAAAAGAATGATTCCTAAATTTATCCTTGCGTTTGATATTCCAAATCTATCCCTTGTGTATGATCATGAGAATATTTGTAGGATATTGATAATCTTGAGAGTATTAGTAAATATACTCTTGGTTACAACCTCTGTCTTCATTACAATCCTATTGAACAAAACCGAAAGCAAGTAAAATGGAAGTGGTTCGACAAAAACTTTAACATCATAGTATGTGATGTAAATGATGGAATTTTGGTTTTATAAATATAGGTAAGTAGACTATGCCTACTCAAACTATGTGAATTGATACAGGCTTTGATTTGATATATTATAGTAGTCATTTTGATAAATAAGTCAAAAGTGTTAACCGTTTAAAATTACAACTCTAATTTATCAAATTATATTTTTGAAACTATGAATAACAACAGACTTCTTTTTCAGTCATTTTTTAAGAACAATGATTGATTGAACACAAAAATAAAGAACAACAAAAAGATACCAAGATTTTAAAGAGAACTACAAAATGAAATCTAAAGACGAAAAAAGAACAACGAAATTGAAAGAAAAAAAAGACCTGAGGTATGCTTTTTTTTAAATCAAGGACTGAGAGGAAACTATGAAACAAAATCAAAAGAAAAAAAACTAAAACAACATTTAAAGAAAACTAAAATACCTCAAGGAAGGAGTATTTTCTATGAATCAAGAAAATGCACAAAATAACTGGAACAAGAAAACAATGATTTTCCATACTCATGTTCTAAATAAAAAAAATCAACTTTTTCTTATTTAAGTTCTTTCTGTGTCTTCTTGATTCACAAACAAAATTTTACCTTCAAATCTTTTGTTTTTATTCTTATTTTTTTCGTTGTATTTAGCTTGGTATTTTCTTTTATGGTTTCCTCTGATTTCTTGATTTTAAAAAAATTGTTCTTCAAGGCCTATGTGTTCGTTTCTATTTCGTTGTTGTTGTTTTTGTAATTGGATTTCATTTCGTAGGTCTCTTTGAAACCTTCATATCTTTTTCCTATTCTTTATTTCTATTTTCAATCAATTCTTGGTATTCAACAAAAAAAAGAAGATAAAAGAAAGAGTGCTACTTTTTTTAGTTTCAAACAAAAAATTTGATAAATCGTGGTTGTAACTTTAAACGGCCTTAATTATCGAAGCTCTTTTTGATTGCCATAAGAAAATGGGGCCATTCCTTTTTGTTAAGATAAATTTTATCTTGGATTTTGGTTCATATCAAAAAGACTAATCATCCTTTGTTGTGTCTTGAGGTTGTTGTTTTAAGTACTTTTTTTAGGATTCTAATTGGATCATCTTCAAAACGTTTTTAGCAAATCAATCATTCGTATTCCATTGAGTTCTTGGGAACCTAAAATTATTCACCTAGAGGGTCCATTTCATTTGGTATGAGGGCATTTGTTGTTGAAAATTGATTATCAATCTAAATTTATCATTTTCTCAGTTTCTAAATAAAAAATAAACTTATTCTTGTTTCAGTTGTTTTTGCATCTCCTTGATTCACAAAAAAATATTTCCTTCAAATCTTTTAGTTTTCTTTTAATTTTTTTTCATTGTTTTTATCTTTGGAATTTCTTTTGTGGTTTCCTTTGATCTCTTGATTTAAAAAAAATTGTTCATGTTTTTGTTACACCTTTTCCATTTTGCTTACTTTCGGCTTTGTTCAATTGAGTTGTAATTGAGATTGAGGTGCTGACCAAGATTATGTTTAAAAATATTCTAAAGATTCTCAAGACCGTACACATATTCTAAAATTCCTACAAATATTCTCAAAATCCTACACAAGGAGATAGATTTTGAATATTAAATGCAAGGATTAATTTAAGAAGCAATTGTTTTTTTATTTTAGTCAATTATGGGCCTTTTATTGTTAGCAATTTTTGTTTTAGTGAATTGTGGACCTTTATATGTCTTACTTATCACAAGTATTTTTAGTTTTTTATTCTATAAGGATGGATTAGGCACAATCCACATCTTAGTAGGCCCACTAGGGTTGAATTACCTTTGGATTCCTTTTCTTTAAGATAAATTTAAACAAGGGTTTTGGTTCTTATCAAGAAGAGTGATCATCCTTTATTACATCTCAAAGTTGGGGTTTTAAGGACTTTGTTTCTTTAGGATTCTAATTGGATCATCTTCAAAATATTTTTAGCAAATCAATCATTCCTATTCCATTGATTTCTTGGGTTCCTAAAGTTATTCATCTAGAGGGTCCACATCATTTTGTATGAGACCATTGTCTATTGAAAATAGGTTATTTATCTACATTTATCATTTTTTTCAATTTTTGAATAAAAAATCACATTTTTCTATTTTCAGTTCTTACTGGGTTTTCTTGATTCATAAGAAAAATATTTCCTTCAAGCCTTTTAGTCTTCTTTTAATTTTTTTCGTTGTTTTTATCTTTGGATTTTCTTTTGTGGTTTACTATGATATCTTGATAAAAAATAATTTTGTTGTAGTTGTTTTCTTCATTGGATTTCGTTTCGTTGGTCTCTTTGAAAACTTCATGTCTTTTTGTTGTTCTTTATTTATGAGTTCAATCAATTCATGTTATTCAAAAAAAGGAAGGGTGTTGTTGTTTTCCATTTCAAACAAAACATTTTATAAATTGAGGTTACAACTTTAAACGTCCTTAACTTTAGAAGCTCATTTCGATTCTTATAAGAAGAGCAGGCCATGCCTTTGAACCCACATTTTTTGAAACCAAATTCCATCATTTACATCACTTACTAATGTTTAATGTTTTTGTTGCACCTTTTCCATTTTCCTAGCTTTCGGCTTTGTTTAATTGAGCTGTAATGTAGATTGAGGTGTTGAACAATAATATGTTTACAAATATTCTAAAGATTCTCAAGACCGTACAAATATTCTCAAATTATTACAAATATTTTCAAAATCCTACACAAGAAATAGATTTGGAATATCAAATACAATGATTAATTTAGGAAGTAATGGTTTTTGGTTTTAGTTAATTATGGCCCTTTTATGGTTAGTAATTTTTGTTTTAGTGAATTGTGGCCTTTATATGTCTTACTTATCATAAGTCTTTTTATGCTTTTAATCTTTATGGATGGATTAGGCCTAATCCACATCTACGTACACCCACTAGGGTTGAATTACCTCTAGGTTCCTTTTCTTTAAGATAAATTTAATATTGGAGTTTTAATTACTTTGTTTCTTTAGGATTTTAATTACTTTGTTTCTTTAGGATTTTAATTACTTTGTTTCTTTAGGATTTTAATTACTTTGTTTCTTTAGGATTCTAATTGGATCATCTTCAAAACATTTTTAGCAAATCAATGGTTCCTATTCCATACATTTCTTGGACTGCTAAGGTTATTCACCTAGAGGGTGCACATCGTTTGGTATGAGAGCATTGGTTGTTGAAAATAGATTATCTATCTAAATTTAACATTTTTCCATTTTCTAAATAATACAAAAAAACTTTTTCTTGTTTCAGTTCTTTCTGCATTTCCTTGATTCACAAAAACATCTTTCCTTCAAGTCTTTTAGTTTTCTTTTAATTTTTCTTTCATTGGTTTTATCTTCGGATTTTCTTTTGTTGTTTCCTTTGATTTCCTGATTTTAAAAAAATCATTCTTCAAGGCTTTTGCTTTCGTTTCTATATCGTTGTTATTATTTTTATCATTGGATTTGATTTCATAGGTCCCTTTGAAACCTTTGCATCCTTTTCTCATTCTTTATTTCTGTGTTTAATCAATTCTTGATATTAAAAAAAATGAAGGGTGCTGCAGTTTTTCGTTTCAAATAAAACATTTGTTAAATCGTGATAGCAACTTTAAACGACCTTCACTTTCGAAGATCATTTCGATTCCCATAAGAAAAGTGGGCCATGCCTTTGAATCCACATTTTTTGAAACCAAATTCCATCGTTTACATCAGTGACCATGAATTTAATGTTTTTGTTACACCTTTTCCATTTTGTGTACTTTTCGCTTTATTCAATTGAGCTATAATGGAGATCGAGGTGCTGACCAAGAGTATGTTTTCAAATATTCTAAAGATTCTCAAGACCCTAAAAATATTCTCAAATTCCTAAAAATATTCTCATGATCCTACACAAGGGATTTGGAATATCAAATGCAAGGATTAATTTAAGAAGTAATGTTTTTGTTGTAGTTAATATAGGCCTTTTATGGTTCACAATTTTTGTTTTAGTGAATTGTGGACTTTTATATGTCTTTCTTATGATAAGTCTTTTTAGTTTTTTATTATATAAGGATGGAGTAGGCTGAATCCACATCTAAGTAGGTCCACTAGGGTTGAATTACCTCTAGGTTCCTTTTCTTTAAGATAAATTTAATCTTGGGTTTTGGTTCTTATCAAAAGGAGTGATCATCCTTTGTTGCATCTCATGGTTGGGCTTTTAATTACTTTGTTTCTTAAGGATTCTAATTGGATCATCTTCAAAACCTTTGAGCAAATAAATTGTTCTTATTCCATTGATTTCTTGGGCTCCTAAAGTTATTCACCTAGAGGGTCCATATTGTTTGGTATGAGTGCTTTGGTTGTTGAAAATGGAATATCTATCTAAATATATCATTGTTTCAGTTTCTCATTAAAAAAATCAATTTTTTTGTTTCAATTCTTTCACCATTTCCTTGATTCATAAAAAAATCTTTCCTTCAAGTCTTTTCGTTTTCTATTATTTTTTCTTTCGTTGTTTTTATCTTTGGATTTTTGGTTTAATTTGATTTCTTGATTTAAAACAAATCGTTCTTTAAGGCTTGTATTTTCGTTTCTATGTCATTGTTTTTGTTTTCTTCATTGGATTTTGTTTGGTAGGTCGCTTTGAAACCTTTGTTTCTTTTTCTTGTTATTTATTTCTATGTTCAATCAATCCTTGGTATTCAAAAAAAAGGAAAGAAAAAAAAGGAAGAGTGATGCAGTTTTTAGTTTTAAACATAACATTTGTTAAATCGGGGTTGCAACTTTAAACAACCTTCACTTTCGAAACTCGTTTCGATTCCCATAAGAAAAACAGGCCATGCCTTTGAGCCCAAATTTACCAAATTCTATCATTTACATCACTTACTGAGCGTTTAAAGTTTATGTTGCACCTTTTCCATTTTTCTTACTTTTGACTATGTTCAATTGAGCTATAATGGCGATAGAGGTGCTGACCAAGAGTTTGTTTACAAATATTCTAAAGATTCTCAAGACCTTACAAATATTCTCAAATTCCTAGAAATATTTTCAAGATCCTTCACAAAGGATAGATTTGGAAAATAAAATGCAAGGATTAATTTAGGAAGCAATGGTTTTTTGTTTTAGTTAATTATGGGCCTTTTATAGTTAGTAATTTTTGTTTTAGTGAATTATGAACCTTTATATGTCTTACTTATCACAAGTCTTTTTAGTCTTTTATTCTATAAGGGTGGATTAGGCCCAAACCACATCTAAGTAGACCCACTAGGGTTGAATTACCTCTAGGTTCCTTTTCTTTAAGATAAATTTCATCTTGGGTTTTGGTTCTTATCAAATAAAGTGATAATCCTTTATTGCTTCTTGAGGTTGGGCTTTTAAGAACATTGTTTCTTAAGGATTATAATTGGTTCATCTTCAAAATGTTTTTAGCAAATAAATCATTGTTATTGCAATGATTTCTTGGGCTCCTGAAGTTATTCAACTAGAGGGTCCACATTGTTTAGTATGAGAGCATTTGTTGTTGAAAATTGATTATCTATCTAAATTTATCATTTTTTTAGTTTCTGAATAAAAAAAATCAACTTTTTCTTGTTTCACTTCTTTTTGTGTTTCCTTGATTCACATAAAAAAAATATTTCCCTCAAGTATTTTAGTTTTCTATTAATTTTTTCGTTGTTTTTATCTTTAGATTTTCTTTTGTAGTTTCCTTTAATTTCCTGATTTAAAAAAATAGATCTTCAAGGCTCATGTCTTCATTTTTATTTTGTTGTTGTTTTTGTTATTGGATTTTCTTTTCATAGGTCCCTTTGAAACCTTCATTTCTTTTTCTTATTCTTTATTTTCTGTGTTCAATCAATTATTGGTATTCAAAAAAAAGAAAAGAAAAAAAAGGAAGAGATGTGTTTTCAGTTTGAAACATAACATTTAATAAATTGTGGTGCAACTTTAAACGACCTTAACTTTCAAAGCTCGTTTCAATTCCCATAAAAAAGTGGGCCATACGTTTAAACCAATATTTTTTAAACCAAATTCTATTGTTTACATCACTTACTCATCATTTAAAGTTTTTGTTGCACCTTTTCCATTTTGCTTGCTTTTAGCTTTGTTCAATTGAGTAGTAATGTAGATTAAGGTACTGACCAAGAGTATGTTTACAAATATTCTAAAGATTCTCAAGACAGTACAAATATTCTCAAATTATTAATAAATATTCCGAAAATCCTAAACAATGGATAGATTTGCAATATCAAATGCAAGGATTAATTTAGAAAGAAATTTTTTTTGTTTTAGTTAATTATGGGCCTTTTATGGTTAGCAATTGTTTTTAGTCTTTTATTCTATAAGGATGGATTAGGCTCAATCCACATCTACGTAGGCCCACTAGGGTTGAATTACCTCTAGGTTCCTTTCCTTTAAGATAAATTTAATCTTGGGTTTTGGTTCTTATCAAAAAGAGTGATCATCCTTTGTATCGTCTCGTTGGAGTTTTAATTACTTTGTTACTTCAAGATTCTAATTGGATCATCATCAAAACGTTTTTTTTGCAAATCAATCATTCTTATTCCTTTGAGTTCTTGGACTTCTTAGGTTATTCACCTAGAGGTTACACATCATCTAGTATGAGTGCATTGGTTGTTGAAAATGGATTATCTATCTAAATTTATCATTTTTCCATTTTATGAATAAAAAAAATCAAATTTTCCTTGTTTAAGTTCTTTCTACGTTTCCTTGATTCACAAAAAAAAATCTTTCCTTCAAGTCTTTTAGTTTTCTTTTGATTTTTATTTCATTGTTTTTATCTTTGTATTTTCTTTTGTGGTCTACTTTGATTTCCTGATTTTAAAAAAATCGTTCTTTAAGGCTTGTGTTTTCGTTTATATATCGTTGTTGTTGTTTTCATCATTTTATTTCATTTCATAGGTCCCTTTGCAACCTTCGTGTTTTTTCTTGTTTTTTATTTCTATGTTCAATCAATTCTTGGCATTCAAAAAAAAGAAAAAAAAGGAAAAGTGCTTCAGTTTTTAGTTTCAAACGTAACATTTGGTAAATCGGGGTTGCAACTTTAAACGACCTTCACTTTTGAATCTCATTTCGATTCCTATAAGAAAAATCGTGCCATGCCTTTGAACCCACATTTTTTAAACCAAATTCCATCGTTTACATCACTTATTGAGTGTTTAATGTTTTTGTTGCACCTTTTCCATTTTTCTAGATTTCGACTTTGTTCAATTGAGTCGTAATGTAGATTGAGGTGCTGAAGAAGAATATGTTAACAAATATGATAAAGATTCTCAAGACCATACAAATATTCTCAAAATCCTACACAAGAAATAGATTTGGAATATCAAATGCAAGGATTAATTTAGGAAGCAATGGTTTTTTGTTTTAGTTAACTATGGGCCTTTTATAGTTTGTAATTTTTGTTTTAGTGAATTATGAACCTTTATATGTCTTACTTAGCATAAGTCTTTTTAGTCTTTTATTTTGTAAGGATGGATTAGGCTCAATCCACATCTAAGTAGGCTCACTAAGGTTGAATTACCTCTAGTTTCCTTTTCTTTAAGATAAATTTCATCTTGGGTTTTGATTCTTATCAAATACAGTGATCATCCTTTGTTGCGTCTCGAGGTTGGGATTTTAAGGACTTTGTTTCTTCTGGATTATAATTGGATCATATTTAAAATGTTTTTAACAAATAAATCGTTCATATTCCATTGAGTTCTTAGGCTCCAAAAGTTATTCACCTAGAGGGTCCACATCGTTCAGTATGAGAGATTTGGTTGTTAAAAATAGATTATCTATTTAAAATGTTCTTCAAGGCTTGTGTTTTTGTTTCTTAGGTCTCTTTGAAACCTTTGTTTCTTTTTCTTGTTATTTAATTATGTGTTCAATCAATTCTTGGTATTCAAAAAAAAGAGAAGAAAAAAAGGAAGAGTGCTGCAGTTTTCAATTTCAAACATAACATTTGATAAATCAGGATTACAACTATAAACCACCATCATTTTCGAAGCTCACTTTGATTCCCATAAGAAAACTAGGCCATGCCTTTGAATCCACATTTTTTAAATCAAATTCCATCTTTTACATCACTTACCAAGTGTTTAATGTTTTTCTTGCACCTTTTCCATTTTTCTTACTTTTGTTTAATTGAGTTGTAATGGAGATCGAGGTATTGACCAAAATTATGTTTTCAAATATTGTAAAAATTCTTAAGACCCTACAAATATTCACAAATTCCTACAAATATTCTAAAGATCCTACACAAGGGATTGATTTGGAAATCAAATGCAAGGATTAATTTTGGAAGCAATATTTTTTGTTGTAGTTAATTATGGGCCTTTTATGAGTCGCAATTTTTGCTTTAGTGTATTGTGGACCTTTATATGCCTTTCTTCTCATAAATATTTTTTTTGTCTATTATTCTATAAGGATGGATTAGGCCCAATCCACATCTAAGTAGACTCACTAGGGTTGAATTATGTCTAGGTTCCTTTTCTTTAAGATAAATTTAATCTTGGATATTGGTTCTTATCAAAAAGGGTGGTAATCCTTTGTTGCGTCTCGAGATTGGGGTTTTAAGTTTTTTTCTTTAGGATTCTAATTGGATCATCTTCAAAACGTTTTTAGCAAATCAATCATTCCTATTCCATTGAGTTCTGGCACTCTTAAAGTTATTCATCTACAGGGTCTACATCTTTTGGTATGTGAGCATTGGTTGTTGAAAATAGGTTATCTATCTACGTTTGTCATTTTTTTAGTTTCTAAAAAAAAAGAAACCATTTTTTCTTGTTTTAGTTCTTTCTGCGTTTTCTTGATTCACAAAAATAATATCTCCTTCAAGTCTTTTAGTTTTCTTTTAATTGTTTTATCTTTGGATTTCCTTTTGTGGTTTCCTCTGATTTTCTGATTTAAAAAAATGTTCTTCAAGGCTTGTGTTTTTGTTTCTACTTCATTGTTGTTGTTCTGGTCATTGGATTTCATTTGGTAGGTCTCTTTGAAACCTTCGTTTATTTTCTTGTTTTTTATTTCTACGTTGAATTAATTCTTTGTATTAAAAAAAAGAGAAGAAAAAAAGGAAGTGTTACTGTTTTCAGTTTCAAACAAAACATTTGGTAAATCGCGGTTGCAACTTTATTTTCAAGCACTTATCACCCAACTCACCATTGATGGTGACTTTTTCAATTTTAATGGAGCATCAATGGTCGCTGCTATTTGTGCGAGGATTTACTTATCCAAAAATTCCCAGGCTAAGTTGTAGAAATGGACAACACTTGAGCATTGGTGGATTTTTGATTGTGAGAGCTATAGTTGGGTGTCTACAACTAAACCTAAAAAATTCAAATTTTAACATTATGATTGGTGAAAAACTACAAGTGCACAATATCATAGTTATATAGTAAAGTGATAAGAAGAGTATCATCCTCAGAGATTGGTAACTGACTTTTGACATATACCAAAATTATGTTAATCTCAATTTTATCTAGAGAAGCTACTAAGGTTGTTGTAATTGGAATTTAAAATGAAATCAATTTAAGGAAAGTGTGCAAAATAAAAGAGAGATGTTGTTTGAAGATCAAATTAATGGGAAGGAAACTTTTAGGAAATCGATTTCACCTAATCCCTCACTATACTTTACTCATCTAACTAATTGAATTTAATTCTCTATTTTTGTTAACAATCTCCAAAAAACATCCAAAAGTCTCTTTCGATAGTTAATTGGAAATATTATTGTTCATCAATTTACACAAGAGTATGTAGTTTAACAAAAGAAAAAAGCATTAAGATCAAGGATTTTAATACTACACAGGTTTATACAAGCCTTTCGATCTCTATATTTACCTATGTTGAAATATTTATCCTATAATTCCCTCTTTCAATAGTAAATCACAAGACCAAAATCATCTAATTAATGACCAATTAAATAAAAACAATAAACTCATAATAAATTAGACAAACATGAAGAGAAATAGTTCAAATTAACATGGAAAAACAAGTATAGTTAAGAATCAGAATATATCTCTTTCTTGGAAAAAAGAAAATTTAGTTCATGCTAAAAATTAAATTTAACATAAACGAATTCACCATAATTTTTTTAGAATAATTGGAAGTAAATTAATTGCAAAAAACAATCTTCTTTCACGTTTCCCTGTTGCGTTCCAATCTGCCTTTTGTTCTTCTTTTTTTTTCTACGCAACTTTCTTTGTTCCTCTCTCTCGGGTGTGCCTCTTTTTTTCTTTTTCTATTTCTTATGCTTAGCCTATCATATATATATATATATAAAGTCAAAAATCACGTGCCCTTTGCATTTCTCTATTTTTGTTTAAATCTTTCTCGCCTTCAACGCGTGCCTTTTTTTTTTTTTGCAAATCTATTTTTTTGGCTTTCCTTTATCAAAAAATCTTCATTTTAAATTTAATTTCAATAAATCTTCATTTTAAATTTGATTTCAATAAATCTTCATTTTCTTCAAATCTACAATAAAATTTAAATAACAATAATGAAGTTTAAAATCAATAAAAAATAAAAACAATTAGACTAAAGTTTAAAGTTGAGATTTGATAAATTAAGCCAAATTATACAAGTCATCAAACATCCCCAAACTTATGGAACTTTGTATGTCCTCAAACAAAAAGAAAATAAAATAAAATAAAATTGTAGATGATATCAACTATATCTCATAGAGAATTGCAATCACTCACCAAGTCATGATCTGAAGTTAGATTTCATCACTAATAACTTACTAATTTAACCTCGAAGATAGTAGGAAAATCAATAAAACATTTAGCAATATGTCCATCAAGAGTTAAGCATTTACTTCAATCTAAAGCTAAGTCCTTGAGTGAGTGTGTAAAATACTCAATTTAACTCCAAACAAATTCATATAAAATTAGAACAACTAAAATTACAAGAATTCTCTCAAAACTTAACCACAAAAGTCCAATTTTCAAAAAGCCTCTCCACTTATGTAATCAAATACCAAAATAAAATATAAAAAAAATCCTTAATCAAGGTTGTAATGACAGGCCATAGGGTGAGTGCTAAGAAAGATATGGATAGGAAAAATTAAAGAAAATTGGGAAAATACTTGGTAGGAAAAACAATAAAAAGAATATCCACAAGATTCACATCATACCTCTTCCTTGAAAATATGCTTATATTGATGAAAATATTGTTGCTATACACAATAAGTGGAGTGCTTTTTTTTTTTATAGATCAAAAGGTCTTTAATCAAGGTTCTATTGATAGGCCATAAGGTGGGGGCTAAGAAAGAAATGGATATGAAAAATCAAAGAAAACCAGGAAAATACTTGGTAGGTGATGAACAAAACTGGCATCACCGATTCTGCAAATACTTTAGTTTTATATTTATAAAATTCTCGCAAGTTCACGAATCATTTCGTAGAAAATGATAAGTATACTCCCAAGATCGATGTAAGGAAGGAATATATGTGGTTTTTAATTTATTATTCAAACTTTTAAAAACGAAATTAAATCCTAAACATCCTGTCACGATATTTTGGTTTTTGTGTTTATAATTTAATAACATAAAAATAAACATAGATACAGATTAAATAAATATTTATGAAAATTTTATCATTTATAATAGTGGAGTATTTATGGATATAATAACTAAGTAATTATGCTTGCTCATATTATTTAGGTTATTAAAGATATAAATTGATATTTATTGATTCTCTCTTTTTATATGAATACCACCTTTGGTGGGGTTAGATATTCTTTGTTAACTAAAACAATCAATTAACACCTATGGGTGGGGTCGATAACTAATTTGGTTAATTAAATTAATTCCTTTTTCTAAAAAATTGAAAATGAACTATTTAAATGCCACCTTTGGTGGGGTTAGACAGTTTAAACTTTATTCAAAGTGTCCAAATTAAACCTAAGAATTTAATTATCCGAGTACTAACTTTTAAGTTTTAAAACCACTACTGAAAACATGTTTTCAATACATTTTCAGATAATAATTCTTATAAAAACTTTTGAAATAGAGCTTCACTCTAACTACCGGGCGATTGTACCAAAAAATAAAAGAGCACTACTCTAAATCAAACCGGATAACTAAACCATCAAATCTAATTTTCAGATTTAAGTTTGTAATGAAAAATAATATATTTCTCTCTAACATTCTTAATATAAAATCTTGACTAAAAAAAATCAATTAATTTTAGAGATTTTTAACTATTTAATATTTCGCAAGCATAACAACGTTGTTATTATATCATGTTTACAAACAACCAGCAAAATTAAATTTAATTACAGACAAATTAAATATAACATGTAAGAATAAAGCATAAAAAATAGCTGTAAATAAAATAAAATCCTTACAGTACTTTGATGTTATTCTTGTTGCTAAAAAACCTCCAAACGGAATTTGAACTTTCATTTATTGAATAAAAAAAATTACAAAAACATAATTACTTCTTCTCAAAAAGAGAAGAACTCTAAAACTAAGAAAAACTAAGGAAAAACTAAAAACTAAGAAATGGAGAGAAATAAAGAGAAGAGAAGATGTGTTTTGAGGTGTGTTTTGTTATGAAGAGAATGTGGGTATTTATAGGTGAGGAGAGAAAGAAAAAGTGGGTGAAAAAATGATTAAAAATGGTGGAAATTCAGAATAGTGAATGATGACATCATTGATGACATCATGTTAATGTGGGGCGGAGTGGCGCGCGCGGATTGGGCACAGATGGACGTTGGCACGCGTGGGCTGGGCGTGCAGAATAGAGAGCAGGTGCGCGCGCAGAATGGAGAATAGGCATACGGACTGGGCGTTGTGTTGGCACGACACACGTGTTGCTCGGCGCGGTGCGGGCGTTGGCCGACGTGGGTGCGTGCGGGATTTCCTCCTTTTTGACATTTTTTTACCCTTTTGACCCATTTTGTCCAATATTTCCATATTTTTTGACCTTTCCTAATTTAATTTATGAATATATTTTTGATTTATTGTCTCTGGTGTTTTTCTTTGATTCTTTAAGTTACTTTTTTAAGCGAAAATACTTGAAAAATAATAAAAATATCTGTGATTCTGAAAAGACATATTTATATAAATATATTATAAAATCATATAAATATATATATTTTTAATCAATTAACGTGCATAAAATCATGTTAATTTTAGTACTTTTTGAGCACTCATCACAACCCCCAACTAGCTTCTTGCTAGTCCCTTAGCAAGAGAAGCGATAAATACTAAAAATTAAACTATCCTAAATCACTTATGTGGATTGACACAGTTGCATTTAGCATATGCAACAAGCCTTTAAACCCGTAGGTTGCCCTAGTGGACGAGTTTGAGTCTCGTGAGGGTTTTCAGTAATGATACCCACAAAAATTGAACTAAATTATAAAAGGTAAAAAAAACAAATAATAAAAACAACATCTTAGAAACTAAAAGTACAACAAAATTAAAAGCTAACTTTTAATAATAAAATAAAAGAAAACAACATGAGACATAACACAAAAATGTCGCATACTTTTAATCTCCTTTAAGATCATAATTAAAATCTAAAGCATAAGTTATTTTAATCTTTTTAAAAAATCATGATTTATTATAATAATTAGTCGAAAATCATTTTCAAATTTCATATAAAAATGTATCAATTTAATTTCACCCAATTTCAGTGTCTAGAATCCAAATTCGCTTCGACTCTATTCCTCACTAGTCAATACTCTCAAAACACTGAATCCTATGGGTTCAAACACTCATACTAATTTATATGCGAAAGAGTTTATGTATAGAAATGAACTAATATTTTTGCATATGTATAAAGAATAAAGGGTCAAAGTGTTATTTTAACATTGATCTCATGAAAGGAATCAAATATATAAATTATAAAGATATCATATATAAAAATTATTTTAATGCATAAATCAAACTCATTAAGAAAAAATTTCAAGATATATGCCTTTTACAAATGAAGAGAATGCAATGACTTTTTAGGGAATTATTTCCAATATCTTTATTTTTGTAATTAGCATGTACTCACAACTTTGTAGGCAATGGGGGTCATAATATGTAGATTATACTATATATTCTTTATCTCTCTATTTTTTTCGGAAGAGTTTTTTTCAATATATATATACTTTTATAGAGTTAACCCATGTATAGATTGTACATTTTTTTTAGGATTTTGGTGAGTGGTTAATTTTATGGCTCTTTTTTTTGTTTGTTTGATTTTGGTTTAGGTAACCTCATATATGTCTTTTTTTTGTAGCAGTCATGCATGAATGAGATAAAAGCATAAACTATCAATTTCAACTTAAATCATTTAATCTAAGCAAAAATAATAATAAAAAAATTATATACGACACTCTATTAAGATGAGAGAAAAAATTCATACATCCAATGCTAATACCTATAAAGATCATCTAAAAATTTGAAGAAATAAGAAATATGTTTGGAGTAGAAAAAACATATATTTCACTCTGAATAAAAGAAATTAGGCTCAAATTATCTCACAAAGGTAGTCTCCACTAAAAAATTCATAAACACCAATTTTGGGTTTAATATAATTTCCATATCTTATTAAGAAATACTAGTTATGACAAAAACTAACTAATTACCAAAAACAATTACAAAATATTTCATGATATGTTTTCAAAAATTAATCTAACAGTACAAAAGACTTAACTATTTACTTCAATTTGATTTAAAGAAATGATAAATTTTTGTGAGAATTTTTTTTAAATTCCAAAAATTACTAAATCACACAAAAAATAAAACGAAACACAATAAAAATGAAAATGTGAACATAAAAAAGAAAAAAAATATTTTTTTTTATTTTTTTAAAATTAAGCATGGTAACTTTTCACCACCCCCATCTAGAACTTACATTGTCCTCGATGGAACAACTATAAATTAAAGATAAAGAGAAAAGAGAAGAAATATTACCTATTTCTTGAGAATGTTGCAAGTAGTGATAGAGAAATGCAGGTGCATCCATCATGTTCATTAAAGTGCACACATACAGATTGCTGTGAACTTCTAACATCTCAACAAATATTTTTAGTTTTAACAATTTAAAAATTATTCACATGTAATTAAACTAAAATAAACAATAAAAATTAAATAAATAAAATTACCTAAAATGATGGGTTACCTCCCATCCAACACTTAGTTTAACGACTTAACAAGACGTAACTTGGGGATTTCTTTTTCAGTAAACTCACCTTCCCCCACATCATTGAGTCAATCAAACCTACAGGTAAGACAAGGTTGTCTACCTATACCTTTTCAGTCATGCCCGATTGATTTTCAAATTTTCTGTACTTAAAACTAGGGGCATGCTTGAGGGTTTTAGATAACCCACATCTAGGTGCAAATCAAATAATTAAGGCATCAAAACACAATTGTACCTAGATCAAAAAAACGTAACTAACTCCTTAGATTGTAATTAAAACTTCAAAATTTTAGAGATAGTTTTAGAAATTTGTTTTTTTTATTCTTTATTTTAACTTAAAAAAATAAAGAATAAAAAAAACAAATTTCTGAAACTAATATAATCAGTATTAACTAAGAGTGCTCCTAGGAAAAAATGGTAGTGCAAAGACTCCTTAAAAACCATCATCCTAGACAGAACAACGTTCCTAGGAAAGACTAGTGGCACAAAAGCTTCTAAGAACTAGTCTTCTAGACATAACTCTCTAATATCTTTACTTTTCATGTTATTAAAATTAAGTTAATTAAGTTAAGTTAACTAAAAATATAGGTTATTTAAGTTAATGAAAATCTAAGTTAATTAAGTTAGTAAAAACTTAAGTTAATTAAATTAAATTAAAATTAAATTAGTAAAAACCTAAGTAAATTAAGTTAAACGAAAATTAAGATGAAAAAAAATTAAAAAAGATTAAATTAAAAATTAAACCAAAAATAAAGAATGATAAAGGAAAAAGAAAAAAAATTAAAAATTAAAATAAATAAAAAGGAAAAAAAATTAAATTAAAAATTAAAAAAAAAATTGAAAAAGGTAAAGAAAAAATAATAATAATAAAAATAAATTTTTTTATTCATTTTTTATTTTTTTTTATTTTTTCTTTACCTTTTTCAATTTTTTTTTTAATAAAAATTAAAAATTAATTTTTTTTTAATTTTATTATTTTTTATTTCTTTATATATTTATTTAAACAAAATAAAGTTTAAATTTTTTTATTTATTTGTTTGTTTTTAAAAAATTTTATGTTTTTTTTAAAAAGAAAATAATTAAATAATTTTTTTTTAATTTATTATTATTATTATTTAAAATTTATTAATTTTTTTCTTTTTTTTTTGAAATTTAAAATTTTTATTTATATTTATTTATTATGAAATTTGAATTTCAAAATTATTTTAGTATTCACGCTATTATTATTATTATTATTTTTACTTATGAAATTTGAATTATTTTGGTTTTGTTTTTTTTTTGTTTTTTTTACCTAAAAAATCACAATTATTTACACCACAAAAAGTTTTTAAAATTTTGATAAATAATTTAAAAATTCTATTAATTACCCTGCAACGGCGCCAAAAACTTGATTAGCAAAACCAGCATCGTCGATCTTGCCAATACTTTGGTTTTATATTTATAAAACTCTCGCAAGTGCACGAATCATTTCGTAGAAAATAATAATTATACTCCCAAGGTCGATCTAAGGAAGGAATATATGTGGTTTCTAATTTATTATTCAAACTTTTAAAAACGAAATTAAATCTTAAACATCCTATCACAATATTTTGGTTTTTGTGTTTCTAATCTAATAACATAAAAAGAAACATAGATATAGATTCAATAAATATTTATGCAAATTTTATCATTGATAATAGTGGAATATTTATGGACATAATAACTAAGTAATTATGCTTACTCATATTATTTAGGTTATTAAATATATAAATTGATATTTATTGATTATCTCTTTTTTATATGAATACCACCTTTGGTGGGGTTAGATATTCTTTGTTAACTAAACAAATCAATTAACACCTATGGGTGGGGTCGATAACTAATTTGGTTAATTAAATTAATTTCTTTTTCTAAGAGATTGAAAATGAACCATTTAAATATCACCTTTGGTGTGATTAGATTATTCAAGGTATCTAAATTAAACCTAAGAATTTAATTATCTTAGTACTAACTTTCAAGTTTTAAAACCACTACTGAAAACATGTTGTCAATACATTTTCATATAATAATTCTTATAAAGTTTTTTGAAATAAAGCTTCACTCTAATTACCGGGCGATTGTACCAACAAATAAAAGAGCACTACTGTAAATCAGACCGGATAACTAAACATTAAAATCTAATTTTTATATTTAATTTTGTAATGAAAAATAATATATTTCTCTTTAACATTCTTAATATAAAATCTTGAATAAAAAAAATCAATTCATTTAGAGATTTTTAACCATTTAATATTTCGCAAGCATAACAACGTCGTTATTATATCATGTTTACAAACAGCCAACAAAATTAAATTTAATTACAAACAAATTAAATATAACATGTAAGAATAAAGCATAAAAAATAATTGTAAATAAAATAAAATTCTTATAATACTTGGATGTTGGCATGGCGCACGCGTTGGCCGACGCAGTTGAGCTGCTGTGTGCGTGATTTCCTCCTTTTTGATATTTTTTGACCCATTTTGTCCAATTTTTCCATATTTGTTGACCTTTCCTCATTTAATTTATGGATATATTTGCGATTTATTGCCTTCGGTATTTTTCTTTGAGTTTTTAAGTTACTTTTTAAGCGAAAATACATGAAAAACAATAAAAATATCTATGATTCCGAAAAGACAGATTTATATAAATATATGATAAAATCATATAAATATATATATTTTTAATCAATAAACGTGCATAAAATCATGGTAATTTTAGTACTTTTTGAGCACTCATCAGTAGGAAAAAAAATAAAAAGAATATCCATAAGATTCACACCATAGCTCTTTCTTGACAATATGCTTATACTGATGAGAATATTGTTGCTATACTAAATAATTGGAGTGCTTTTTTTAAGAGCATCTTGATACTCATAGAGTTTTTTATTTACAACCATTTTAACCCTTTTTTGATTCTTTCGTGTCACTTTATTTTCTTTTTACAGTTTGATCAAATAGAGCAAGGATAATGTGGATTATTTAATTTGAACTAACTTTCTCTTTAAATGCAAATTTCTACCAAAGTATTTTATCCAAATTTAAGGTAAATTAATCGTTTTTTAGGCTTAGAATTGGAATGGTTTATATAGTTAAAAGAACAAATAAGGCTTATGTAAAATAAGACTCAAGGGTGTTGACTATGGGAATACACCATGCAATAATGGCATGATAATCAGGACGGTTGGGAAAGCTTTTTGGTTGTGACGAAAAAATAGCCTAGATTTTTTCTCTAATGTTTGGTATCAACTAGGATTTTTCCTGAAGGATCCATTAATGGATTCTAGAGCAAAGCAAGATTGAACTTTCCTGACCCAGTTAATTCAATTCCATCTCTTGATAGGAAAAATGGAGTAGCTCAATTATTTTCAAGGACAAAGATTTAAATCAAAGTATCCACAAAACTCTATCTAACATAATAGCAAACTTTGAATTTTTTCTCAAAACCAGCATCAATCACAAATTTCAGAGTCATAAAAAATTTAATCATACTCAAATACATGCTTGATAAGAGAAACTAACAACTCAAGACTGTAGGAGTCTATACCCCCAAACTCAAACCAAAAAATGTCCTCATTGTAATTCAAAAGTGAGACAAATTAAGAAATGAGAGGAACTTCCTTGGTTTTATGGTGGATCCGCCTTAGTTTGTAATTGTTAGCTCTTTATTCCTACAAAATAAACCAACATGAAAATCCAAATTATTCAAATAAATAATAAAAAATAAAATAAAATAATAAAAGAAAGTTTTATGGCCTATTTCCTATAAGCACTTGTTTTATAGTCTACAACCATACTTTTCGATTTTCATCAATTAGGATTTTGAAGAAGAATAAATGCACAATTCTTCTCAACTTTTTCTTCATAATAGTGCTTCAATCAGTGACCGTTAACTCTGAATATATTCTCTTCCTTGTTCTTCAAGTCTATTGTACCAAACGGGGAAACTTTGTCAATTCTATAAGGATCTGTCCATCTTGATCTTAACTTACCCAGGAAGATTTTTAGTCATGGATTGAAGAGCAAAACTTGCTACCCTAGAGAAAACTCATGCCTAAGAATAAGTTTTTCATGCCACTTATTTGTTCATTCTTTGAAGATCTTTGTATTTTCATAAGCATTGTTTTGAAACTCATCCATTTCATTCAATTGAAGAAAAATATTTTCCCTTGCTGCCTCCAAATAAAATTTACAACTTCTTTACAAACCAATAAGCTTTATGGTCTAACTCAATATGGAGATGACATGATTTTCCAAACACTAATCGATAAGGAGACATCCTTATAAGTGTTTTAAAATTTGTATGGTATGCCCATAAAGCATTATCAAGCTTCTTTGCTCAATCCTTTATATTGGTGTTAACTGTCTTCTTAAGGATATTCTTAATTTCTCGATTTGAAATTTCAGCTTGGCCATTAGTTTGAGGATGGTAGGAAAGTGTTATCTTATGCTTCACACCATATTTAAAAAGAAGGTTGTCAAACAACTTATTGCAAAACTCGGTCCATTCATCACTAATAATAGCTTGTGGAGTTCCAAATCTTATGAATATGTTCTTATGTAGAAATATGAGCACTACCTTTGCATCATTTTTTGTTGCAGCAATTGCCTCCACTCACTTTGACATATAATCAACTGCTAATAGAATATAAACAAAGCCAAAAGAGGGAGGAAAATGACCCATAAAATAAATTCCCCAAACATGAAATAACTCAACCTCTAAGATATTTTTTTGATAGTAGCTCCTAATGTCTTGAAATATTTTCCATACATTGGCATCGATCATAAGTTTTCACCAAAGTATAACTATCATGAAATATAGAAGGCCAAAATAAACCACTTTGAAGTACCTTATCTATTGTTTGTGTTACTCCAAAATGTCCTCCATATGATGAGGAATGGAAATGATGGAGAATGGCTTGCATCTCTTCTTCAAGCACACGTCTTTGGGTGATTTAATTAGGGCATCTTTTGAAAAGCAAAGGCTCATCCTAAAAATAATATTTCACATCATGCAAAAACTTCTTACGTCAGGGGTAAGTAAGATCTAGTGGCAATACCCTCCAAGCCAGGTAGTTTACAATATTAGCATACCAAGGAAGCTTGATCTAACATGAAAACAACTACTCATTAGGGAATGCTTCTTGGATCACTATATATGGTTTTACTTCCCCTTGCTCTAACCGAGAGAGATTGTCAGTAGCTAAATTTTGACTTCTTTTCTTATCTTGAACTTTTAAATCAAATTCTTGAAGAAGAAGGATCCAATGAATCAGTCTAGGCTTAACATCCTTATTTCCAAATAAATAACAAAGTGTTGCATGATAAGTGAACACTATCACCTTTGTACCAATGAGGTAAGACCAAAATTTGTCATAAGCAAACACCACAACAAGCATCTCCTTCTCAGTTGTTATATAATTCAATTGGGCTTCATTCAATGTCTGGCTCTCATAATATATGGCTTTAAATAGTTTGTCTCACTTTTGACCTAACACTACTCCAATTGCAAAGTCACCTGCATCACATATGACTTCAAAAGGTTTACTCCAATAAGGTACAACCATTACTATTACTGAAATCAGTTTCTCCTTGATTACGCTAAAGGCCTACAAACAAACATCATCAAAGTCAAATGTAGAATTTTTTTCAAAAATATTACATAAAGGTTTAGAGAGTTTAGAAAAATTATTTATAAATCTTCAATAAAATCCAACATGTCCCAAAAAAACATTTGACTCCCTTCACATTCTTTAGAGGTAGTAATTTTTCTATGGTTGCAATTTTAGCTTGATCAACCTCAATTTCTTTAGATGATACTATATAGCCAAGCATGATCCCTTCTTGAACCATGGAATTACACTTCTCTTAGTTTAGGACACGATTTTTATCTTCATATCTTTGTGAAACAAGAGCTAAATTATGCAAACAATAATGAAAAGATGTACCAAAAACTGAAAAGTCATCCATGAAGATTTCCATTATATCTTCCACCATATTAGAAAAAAATAGCCATCATGCAACGTTGAAATCTTGTTGGGGCATTACACAATCCAAAAGGCATCCTTCTAAAAGCAAATGTTCAATAGGGGTATGTAAATGTGGTTTTCTCCTAATCTTCGGGGGCTATGGAAATCTTATTATACCCTGAATAACCAACTAAGAAACAATAATACGGATATCCCACCAATCGATCTAACATTTGATCAATGAATGGAAGTGGAAAATGATCCTTCCTTGTTGCTTTGTTCAACTTGTGCCTATTTTTTAGGAATCCATACAATTGATAGTTTGTAAAGTTCCTCCATTAGAATCTTGTGTATGTAAATGGAAGGATTATACCTTTTATGTCCATGATAGTCCATCCCAAGGCTATTTTATGTTCTCTTAACACACTCGATAACTTTTCCTCTTTTTCTAGTGTAAGTGATGCCGCAACAATCACTGGAAAGATGTAACTATTACCCAAGAACGCATAGCAAAGATGCTCATTCAATTGCTTCAACTCTGGAGTTGTATTAGTTGCAATTTTTTTATAGAGATTACATAATCCATCTTTGCTACCATTTGCTCTAGCCTCTCCACTTCTTTTGCTAAATGAAGTAACCTACTGTAATGCTTCCAAGGGAAATACATAGTGGAGAAATTTTTCACTAACAAAAGGTAAATTAGATTCACAAATAGTAGAGTTATTAATATCATAAGCATGAGATGAAATGGTGATACATCATTCTAGGTGATTGGCTGACATATCTTCTTAAAAGGCTTCTACTTCACATCGTTCGATGATATGTACCCTAAAGCAAGTTCTTAGATCTTTTAAAAATTTAATGGCTTCATAGATGTTAAATGTAACATCTTCTTTGTTCACTCTCAATGTTAACTCACCCTTTTCAACATCCATTAAAGCCTTTTCCCATAGCCAAGAATGGTCGGCCAAGAATTATTGTAACATCTTGGTCTTCATCCATATTTAACACTACAATAGGAAAAATAAATTCATACACCTTTACTAATACATCATCTATGATTCCATGTGGATATTTGATGGATTGGTCTGCTAGTTGATGAATGCTTAAAAGGCACTAAAATTACCATAATATAATGTACTTTAATTAATTCAAAAGATTTATATTTACATGATTTTATCATATTTTTATAGAAATTTTTCTTTTCGGAATCATGAGTATTTTTATTTTTATTTTTCAAGTATTTTCACTTCAAAAATAATTTAAAGACTCAACGAATAATATTGCAGGCTATAAATCACAAATATATTGAGAGAAAAATGAGGAAAAGTAAAAAAATGAAAAAAGGAACAAAACCATGCCAAACAACACGCACAGTTGCATCGAAACACATCAGAACAATGCACCCAGCCAAGTCGCATCTGCACCTAACTGCGCCATATCATGCTTTAATCTAGTGCGCATCTGCGTGTATCATACCCAATTTGCATGCACGCCACGACCTGTGTTAGCACCGATCCATTACGCATCTAAGGCCCTTTTTATCATTTTTCCCACTTTTTTACCCTTTTCCTCACCTATAATTACTCACTATCTCCTATTGTAAAAAAACATACCTTAAGAAGCAATTTTCTTAGCTCTTTCTTTCCCTAGCTTTCTTTCTCTAGAAAGCTTTCTTAGTTTTTTTTTTAAGTTTTAAAGTTCTCTTTTTGAAAAGAACTAGCTATGCTTTGTAGATTTCTAGCTTTTGATTCAATAAATGAAAATATAAATCTGTTTGGAGGTTTTTCCGCAATAGAATTAACATTAAAATGTTGTAAGGATTATTTTAAGGTATAATTTTAATGGATTATTTACAGTTATTTTTTATGTTTTATTCTTATATGTTATAATTAATTTGTTTATGATTAAATTTAACATGACTGACTGTTTGTAAATATGATATAATAATAACTTTGTTATGCTTGTAAAACATTATATAGGTTAAAATCTCTATAAAATGAATTGATTTGGTTTTTATTAAAGATTTTATATTAAAGATGTTAGAGAGAAATATTTTATTTTTCATTATAAACTTAAATCTAAAAATTAGATTTTAAGGTTTAATTATCCAATTTGATTTATAGTAATGCCTTTTTATTTATTGGTATAATCACCCGGTAGTTAGAGTGAAGCTCTATTTCAAAACATTTATAAGAACTATTATTCGAAAATGTATTGACAATATATTTTACGTAATGGTTTAAAAACTTGAAAGTTAGTATTCATATAATTGGATTTTTAGGTTTAATTTGTACACCTTGAATAAAGTTTAAACTGTCTAACCTCACCAAAGGTGACATTTAAATGATTCATTTTCAATCTCTTGGAAAAAAGAAATTAATTTAATTAACCAAATTAATTATCGACCCCATTGATAGGTGTTAATTGATTTGTTTAATTAACAAAGAATATCTAACCCCACCAAAGGTGGTATTCATATAAAAGATAGAATCAATAAATATCAATTTATATTTTTAATAACCTAAATAATATAAGAAAACATAATTAACTTAATTATTATATCCATAAATACTCCACTGTCATATATGATAAAAAAATTGCATAAATGTTTATTGAATCCATATCTATGTTTATTTTTATGTTATTAGATTAGGAAACACAAAAACCCAAAATATAATGACAAGATGTTTAGGATTTAATTTAGTTTTTAAAAGTTTGAATAATAAATTAAAAACCTCATAAAAATAGTTAGAGGTATATAGCAACTCGAGTTGTTCCTTTAGGATTTTTATCTCCTTTTTCTTTTATCTTGATTTTGCTATCAAGATGTTCCATTCGTGAAAGCATAAAAATAGTTAGAGGTGCTAATTCTCTGGTAAGAGCATCAACTAAGCTATTTTTATGTCTTGGAAGATGTTCAACATCACAATTGTAATGGTTGAACCATTGTTGCTATCTAACTAGTCTTCCTTGTTTGTAATCACCTGTAATATTAGTTCTTAAGAAATAGCCAAAATTCTTGTTATCTATTCTAACAATGAATCTGTAGCTTATGACATATATTGCAAATTTCTTAATAGCTTTTTTAACAGCTAAATATTCTTTTTTGTTACTATGATAATTTAATTCTAAACCTTGGATTTATTTTTATGTTATTAGATTAGGAAACACAAAAACCCAAAATATCGTGACAAGATTTTTAGGATTTAATTTCGTATTTAAAAGTTTGAATAATAAATTAAAAACCTCATAAAAATATTTCTCGAAATATAGTAATTCGAGTTGTTCCTTTAGGATTTTTATCTCCTTTTGTTTTATCTTGATTTTGCTATCGAGATGTTCCATTCCTGAACGTATAAAAATAGTTAGAGGTGCTAATTCTCTGGTAAGAGCATCAACTAAGCTATTTTTATGTTCTGGAAGATGTTCAACATCAAAATTGTAATGGTTGAACCATTGTTGCCATCTAACTAGTCTTCCTTGTTTGTAATCACCTGCAATATTAGCTCTTAAGAAATAGCCAAAATTCTTGTTATCTATTCTAACAATGAATCTGGAGCTTATGACATATATTGCAAATTTCTTAATAGCTTTTTTAACAGCTAAATATTCTTTTTTGTTACTATGATAATTTAATTCTAAACCTTGGAAAGATCTTGATGTATATCTACAAAGATATTCATCTTTGTCATATATTCTTGCTTTGAGAACTACTCCCCAATATTCTTGTGAAGCATCTGTTTTAATTATCATCTTATCATCTGGTCCTGGATGGTATAAAGTTGGTAAATGTTATACCTGTGCTTTTACTCTATCCATATATAGAGTATCTTCTTCTGTCCATTTCCAAATATGATCTTTTTTCAATTTTGCTTGTAATGGTTTTCTCATTTCTACAAGTTTCTTGATATAGGTTTTTTCATATGTTACACATCCTAAAAATCTTTGTAATTGGTTTTTATCTTTTAATTCACTAGGAAAACCTTGAATATTATTTAGTATATGAGGTTGTAGATTATGTTTTCCATCTTCAATTTCCAACCCTGAGTATTTAATTTTTTGTTGAGCAAGTACTGTTTTCTTTTTTTCAGAGAGTACAATGCCTTCTTTTCTACATTCTTGTAGAATGTTGATAATATCCAAATAATGTTTATTTAATTCATTACTGAAAATTAAAATATCATTTATGTAAACACAACAAATATTTTGTAATTTCTTAAAACTGTTATCCATATATCTTTGAAAAAATACCTGGAGCTTGTTTTAATCCAAATGGTATAACTGTCCATTGGAATTGTCCTTGGGGGCAACTAAATGCTGTTAATTTTTGGGATTCTTCATCCAATCTTATTTTCCAAAATCCACTTTTGCAATCATAACTCGAGAAGTATTTCTTTCCTTTTATTAATGATAGTTCTTCCTTTTTTGGAATGAAGTATCCATCGTCAATGGTTTCTTTATTCAATGCTTTAAAATTTATTACCATTCTCTTTTTTCCTCTTCTTTTCTCAACTTATTTTTCAACTAAGAATGTTGGACTAGAGTAGGTGAATTACTTGGTATTATGACTTTTAATTCCAAAATTTCTTCAATTTGTTTTCCAAATTCAATCATGTCTTCTAGAGTATAAATCATTGGTTTTACTTTTATGATCTTGTTAGGATCTCTTAATTTTATATTGACTATTGTTTTTAATAGTCTTCTAATGTCTGTTAGGGCTTTAGCTTCCTGTATCTCATTGAGAAAAGAGTTTTGTTTTTCTTCTATATCTAATGAAATATTTTCTAAATAAGGTTTTTGTTGGTCTTCTATTTCACCACGTTTTCTCTTTTTATGTTGTTGCATAAAAGTTGGGTTTGAGACAGTTAAAGCTTTTCTTACTTTAGAAACATATATGGTATTTCCTTCTAAGGTTGTGAAACTTATTTTGTCAGAATATTGTGTGAAAGGTTGATATAAATTTAGGAAATTATTTCCTATTAACAAATCTACTCCTGTTTCTTGTTGATATATGGTAAGAATGTGAAAGTTCTCTCTTCCTATCATTATATCAGTATCTTTTAATACCTGATTGAGTTTTATTATAGTATTATTAGTAATTCTTACAATTAAATCTTTTGGTGCTTGTTTCCAGTTGTCTTCTGGAAATACATATCTACTGGCTACACACATAATAGCTCCTATATCTATATATGCATGTAAATGATAATTGTTATAGCCTTTAAATTTTAGTCATACTTTAATGTAAGTACTATTTGGATTTGTAATACTATTCAAATCATTTATCTTCTCATGAAGAATATTCATAATTGAGTGTTCATATTTTGAGTCAGTTATTTGATGAGTGCTCAAAAAGCACTAAAATTACCATGATTTTATGCACATTAATTGATTAAAAATTTATATATTTATATGTTTTATCATATATTTATATAAATTTGTATTTTTTGGAATCACAGGTATTTTTATGGTTTTTCAGGTATTTTGGCTTTAAAACGTAACTTAAAGACTCAAAGAGCAATACTGGAAGCAATACATCACAAATATATTAATAAATAAATGGGGAAAGGTCAACAAATATGGAAAACAATTGGACAAAATAGGTCAAAAAGGTCAAAAATGTCAAAAAGGAGAAAATCGTGCCGCCGCGTCGCGTAGCTGCCCAGCCACGCGCACACGCCCACACTCGCGCGCGCCCCAACGCGCTATTACTGTTCACGCACGCCTGTGCATGCACAGTTTCCCTCTGCGCGCGCCGACGTCCATTTCGCCCCATTTTCGTGCACAACCGCCCCCATGACGTCATGCTGACATCATCAATGACCTCAGCAATTGCACTCCGCATTTTCACCATTTTTTATCATTTTTTCACTCACTTTTTCTCTCCATCCTCACCTATAAATACCCCCTTCCCTTCACTTCTAAATACACCTCAAAACACATTCTATTCTCTCTTTCTTTCTCTCTTTTCTTTGATTTTTAATTTTTCTTAGTTTTTAGCTTTTCTTAATTAGTTTTTCTTAGTTTTAGAGTTCTTCCCTTTTGGGAAGAACTAGTTATGTTTTTGTAATTTATTAGCTTTTTGATTCAATAAATGGGAGTGCAAATTCCGCTTGGAGGTTTTCCAGCAACGAGAATAACATCGAAGTTCTGTAAGGATTTTATTTTCTTTACAGTTATTTTTTATGCTTTATTCTTACATGTTATATTTAATTTTTCTGTGATTAAATTTAACTCTGTTGGCTGTTTAGTAAACATGATGTAATAATAACATTGTTATGCTTGCGAAATATTAAATAGGTGAAAATCTCTTAAATGAATTGATTTTGTTTTTATTCAAGATTTTATATTAAGAATGTTAGAGAGAAATATATTATTTTTCATTACAAACTTAAACCTAAAAATTAGATTTTAAGGTTTAGTTATCCGGTCTGATTTAGAGTAGTGCTCTTTTATTTGTTGGTACAATCGCCCGGTAGTTAGAGTGAAGCTCTATTTCAAAAGTTTTTATAAGAATTATTATCTGAAAAGGTATTGACAACATGTTTTCAGTAGTGGTTTTAAAACTTGAAAGTTAGTACTCAGATAACTAAATTCTTAGCTTTAATTTCGACACCTTGAATAAAGTTTAAACTGTCTAACCCCACCAAAGGTGGCACTTAAATGGTTCATTTTCAATCTCTTAGAAAAAGGAATTAATTTCATTAAGCAAATTGGTTATCAACCCCACCCATAGGTGTTAATTGATTTGTTTAGTTAACAAAGAATATCTAACCCCACCAAAGGTGGTATTCATACAAAAAAGGGAGAATCAATAAATATCAATTCATATCTTTAATAACCTAAATAATATAAGCAAGCATAATTAACTTAGTTATTATATCCATAAATACTCCGCCATTATAAATGATAAAATTTTCATAAGTGTTTATTGAATCTATGTTTATTTTTATGTCAGTAGGTTAAAAACACAAAACCCCAAAATATCGTGACAGGATGTTTAGGATTTAATTTCGTTTTTAAAAGTTTGAATAATAAATTAAAAACCACATACATTCCTTCCTTAGATCGACCTTGGGAGTATACTTATCATTTTCTATGAAATGATTCGTGCACTTGCGAGAGTTTTACAAATATTAAAACCAAAGTATTGGCAAGAATCGGTGATACCGGTTTTTGCTCATCATTATTTCTTCCTCAGTTTCTTCCAATAGATAGATACTGTAAGTATCATCTATATCAGATTCCTTGATTAGTTCTAATTCCATTTTGAAAGCTTCTTCTAATATTTTGTTTTGTGGAAATTCCTTTTTAAATTCATTTTTATGTTGAAGTCTGCTTGGACATTCATTAGCATAATGTCCTTCTTCATTACAGATCCAACATCTGCATTTTTCTTTCTTGAAGGGCAATAATTCCTTTTTTCAGAAGGTTTATAAATTTTTCTTCTAAAATATATTTTCTTGTAGTTTTCTCTATTGAATCTCTTTTTATATTTTTGGAAATTTTGTTTTCTGAATTTATATTTTTTAAATCTTTTATATTTTTGTTTATAAGATTTTATATTACATCCATATTTCCCTGGTATTCTAAAATCTCTTGTATCACAACAAATTTTATCATTTCCTCTTATTTGTTTATATTCCTTTCTTTCTTGACATTTAATAATGATCCAATCTTTAAAACTTCTTATTCTTCCTTTTAGAGTATCTGGTATAGTTTCTCTATTCCTTTGTTTCCAATTTTTTGTTAAGGTGTTATATAGTTTTCCAGGTAATTTTTGAAAAACCATTTCTTTATAAGTTGTTTTTATGGAGGGTAAAAGAATCTATGTAACACATGTTACAAATTTCCATATTTGTTAGATGCCATTTAACTTCATTGATTTCATTTTCACTGGATTCAATGATAGTCATTCCTTTATCTTCTCCAATAAATTCTTTGTATATTTCATTTATTATTGTATCCAAGTATTCTCTTCCTGTGGAAGCATTTCCTTACATTAATAAATGTTGTTAATATGTTAAGTCTGAAAACCAAAATTTTACATTTCCTGTCATTTTATGTGTTATAAGCACTTTACAAGTTGAAGGATTTGTTTGGGTAGTTTGAGAAGTTTGTATAAGTACACTCATCCCACTAGACCATTCATCTAGGGATTTTTCCCTATCTCTTATACAATCTAAATCTAGAATTTTAGATTTATAATTATCATGGAGTTTGAACTCTGGTGGAATACAACCTCTAGTTCCCCAATGCAACCCTTCCTCTATTTTAGCTGGTTGTCTTCTTCTATATTTAGTATCAGGTTGTTCTGATCTTTGCCTATTTATTTCCCCCTTATGTGGGTCAAATGTTCCTTCTTGGTAAGGGATCGGTAATGAAATTGGTTTCATATGACCTTTTGAGGTCATGTTTTCTAGTTCAGAATTAGTTTCATTAATTATTATCATATCATCTTCTTCTTTGTTAGTACAAAGTTTTCCATTATAATGTTCTTCTATTTCTTCATTGGGTAATGTCAATAAATTGACTAATGTTCCTATATCTCTATTTTCAGGGTCCATGAATTTTCTTTCTAATTCTTTTCTATATTCCATTAAATTGGAATTATCACTTTATTCTTAGATTGTTCCTCATTTTTAGAAATCAAAGAATCTGATCTCCTTGATTGTTCTTCTTTTAATCCTTCTAAAGGATCATATTTATAACCTATTATTTCATTATCTCTATGTATGTTGTATAGATCTTTTCTTAGTTCTGAAAATTCCTTCTACATATATTGTTGTAGTTTATTATAACCACATTCCTTTATTTCCTTTAGTAATTCTTTTTGTATATCTATTATTTCCTATAAATATTTTGTGTTTGATTCTTGGACTAAATCCATTTCCTCGGTTAATAATTGTATAATTTCAAATAATGTTGCTTGATTTTTTGTTATACCTACTAGGCTTCCATTTATTTCTAAATGCATGTTTTTTTATTTCATCTCTAAACATTATTTTTCCCTAACATACAATCATAAACTAATTCCTTCATTATTTTAACTTCATTTTCTAGTTTTTTAACTTCTTCTTGGTGAGAAGTTTCTCCTTCATGTTCTACAAAAATAAATCTTGGTATGCTATTAGTTTTAACAACATTACTATTTCTTCCTATTATTAAGGGTGTTTCTTTAATATATAGTTTCCATTCTTTTGGTATTTCAAAGTCTGTTAGTATTTCTGGTTTTATTATTTATCCAAGTTCCTTAAAAGTTTTGTCTATTTCTATAAATTCATTTTGTCCATTTATTAAAATATTATGACTATTTGTTAAAGAATATGCTAGTAGATAATGTATTGAAAATGGATGATTTCCTTCTTTCATTAAATCTCCTCTTTCAAATTCATAAGCTAGACTTAATACTTGATTTAGATTTTTATCATGTATATTTATAGCAAACCTAGGATATGCTGTAAATTTTAGCTTTTAGTATCCTAAATTACCACGGATCATTCCTAATAAGGCATCGTGTCTATTTATTATTCTATTATCTAATAATGCTATTTTTATTGTTATATCTATTCCTTCTCTTAAATGAGCTTTTATTAATATTTGAATTCCACCTAAATGGATGTATCCAATTTTATCTTTATCTTTATCTTTATGAGGAATTTTTGATAGCTTTTTAATATGGTTTCTTTATCAATTAATGGTATATTATATCTCCATTTTCCATCCGTAGTCTTAATACTCATTTCTTTATTACTTATACCTAATAGATTATATTTTTTCTAGGGAATAATTTTCTTAATAAAAATGACGGGTCTTTAAATCCATCTCCTTATTTAAGTTTTAACTTTGTTTTTTGAATTTCTTCAAATTTCTTTTTACTAATTACCATTTTTTGTGAAAAATATTCTGAAATGTCTTCTGTTTCTATGTCTATTATTTCTTGGTTTATTATTTCTTCTTCTATTTTGAGATTTTTCAATTAAACCTTAGGGGTATTTTTGATAACTATTAGATTAATTTAACCTCCGTTATGTTTTCAGGGGTATTTCTGAATTTTTTGAAACCTTTGGTGTATTTCTGAAGATTTCTTAAACCTTGGGGGTATTTCTAATTTTTTCCCTCATCAATGCCAAATTAATTAGAGGCATAAAATTAATACAATAGATGAGAGATTAACATTTTATTTGTTTTTTTCCCTTAGGAGTCTCTTTTTCACATTTTAATCACTTATGATTTAAACGAATAAAACTCAAATTAGTCGACAAAATAATATTATTGGAAATATAATGCTAAAAGAAACTAAAGTAGAAATATTAAAGTAAAAAAACACCATAAATTTAAGGAGGTTAGGTATAAATGTTACCTATGTCCTCAATCATCGTTGACCATTTTCACTATCTCAAAATGGATGAACACCAAAATTACAACTAATTGAGAAACAAATGTGCTAATTAATTACCCTTACAAAAGAGAGGAAAATTTACAAATTTTGGGATGTTTTAGAAGTGGATGAGAGAGCTTTATTTATAGCACAAAATACAACACCCATCTTCATTCCTAATCAATGTGAGACTTTTTCAATTTTCTTATTAAGGAGCTATACAACAAATCTCCACCTTAACAGCTTAGTGATTCTTAAATGATTTTTTCAATCTCTAGATCAGTGATGCCATTACCAATTCAAATTTGTAGGATGTTAATCAAGTCCAGAAAAATGTTTGAACTTGATTACCGTTACCACCTTCGTCATCATATTTGTCGGATTCTCTGTACTATTGATCTTCTGAACTAATACTCCACCTTCTTCAATAATCTCTCGTATGAAATGGTAACGAATGTCAATGTGCTTTGTATGTGTATGGTAGACTTGGTTCTTTGCTAAATGAATAGCAATCTAACTATCACAAAACAGCTTAATATGTTTTTGACCAACTCCCAAGTCTTCATGTAAACCTTGTAACCAAATAACTTCCTTCACAACCTTTGAAAATTCCATATACTCTACCTCTATAGTAGACAAAGCAACTGTGGACTGTAAGGTAGAATTCTAATTGATTGGTGCTCTAGCAAGAGTAAACATATAACCAGTAGTTGACCAATGCTTATCTAAATCTCTTGCATAGTCGGAATCAAAATATCTGACTGCATATTGACCAACAATATTATCTTGTTGAAATACTAAATCAACATCTATAGTATTTAAAATATATTGTAGAATCCATTTCACAACCAACCAATGTCCTTTACCAGGATCATGTATGTACCTGCTTACAGCACCAACTACATGTGAAATTTCAGGTCTCGTACACACCATTGCATACATCAAGCTACCAATCGCATATGCATATGGTACCTTTGCCATGTATTCTCATTTTGCATCATTCTTAAGAGATAATTGAGCACTAAGATTGAAATGAGAAACAAGCAGAGTACTTATAGGTTTTTTTATTCATTCATACCAAAATGTGGTAGTACCTTTTTCAAATATTGACTCTAGGTCAAACTAAGCTTTCCCTTCTTCTTGTCTCTACTTATCTCCATACCGAGAATCTTCTTAGCTTCTCCCAGATCTTTCATCTCAAACTCCTGATTTAATTGAACCTTGAACTTCTCAATTTTTGCTTGGTTTTCGATGCAATCAATATATCATCAACGTACAATAGGAGATAGATGAAAGACTCATCTTGTAGCTTGTGAAAATACACACAATGATCATGTGTACTTCTAATATAATTCTACTGCAACATAAACTTATCAAATCATTTGTACCACTACCTTAGAGATTTCTTCAATCCGTACAATGGTTTGTTCAACTTTCCATACCAATTCTCTTTACCAGCAACATTAAACCCATCTGGCTGAGACATATAGATTTCCTTTTTTAAGTCACTGTGTAGAAAAGCGGTTGAACATCAAGTTGAACTAGTTCCAAATCCAAATGTGCTACCAAGGCCAACAAAATTCTAATGGAGGAATGTTTTACAACTGGAGAAAAATACCTCATTATAATCGATTTCCTCCATTTGAGTGTAGCCCTTAGCCACCAACCTTGCCTTGTAGCGAACATTATCTTTGTTAGGAAATCCTTCTTCTTTGCATACACCCATTTGCAACCAATTTCATTCTTGCCCTTAGGTAGTTGTGTCAACTTCCATGTCTTATTCTTCTAAAGGGACATAAGTTCTTCATCCATGGCTTCCTTCCATATTTTAGCTTCAAGGCTCTCGATTGCTTCTTTATATATGGAAGGAACATTATCATGTACATTTGAAAGTGCACAGGCCACCATATTCTTAAACTGAGCAAGTAGATCTTCCATATCTTTGTATAGATTAGGCACCTTGACATTTTGTTGTCGTGGCCAATCAATTATAGTTTCTTCTTGTTGTTGTGGAGGTTGTTGGGTTAAAACCTCTTCTTCATCTGATTCATCTTCTACCAATGGAGGATCAGCTTCTATCTTATCTCAACCAACTAGATTAACAATTCTACTTTCAAATTCCACCTGCTGCAAAGTGCCATCAATCTTCTTAGTTACTTTTCTCAACAAGGAAAATTCATCAAAGGTAACATCTCTACTGAAGATTATCTTTTTCATTTCAAGGCACCATGGTCGATATCCCTTAGAACTAGAAGGGATCCCAAAAAATAGCTTTCTTGGCTCTTGGATCCAACTTTGATTCTATTATATGGTAGTATACAATAAAACCAAACTCATGTAAGAAATCGTAATCTCTAGCAGGTTTTCCAAACAATACCTCTATAGGAATTTTTCCTTCAAGAGTATACGATGGTAGACAATTGAAAAGGTGACATGCATACGTCACAACCTCAACCCAATACTGCTTACCTAACTCAGCATTTGACAATATACACCAAACCTTCTCCAACAAAGTCTGGTTCATACATTCTACAACTTCATTTTGTTGTAGTGTTTTCCAGATAGTGAAGTGTCACACTATTGTTTCTTCTTCACAAACTTTCATAAATGGATTATTTATGTACTTAGTGCCATTACTAGACCATAAAAACATCAATCCACTAGAGCATAGATTCACACATGAAGGAAGATTATACCTTAGTAGGATAGGTCACACCTCAAAGAGCTACGCTATCTAGAATGCTACCTTTAAGACTATACTTTCTAGAATGATGTCTTTCAAGCTATAGAGCCCAAGACGTCACCACCTAGGCTGCACTAAACTTGATGGATTTATACCTTATAGGTTGTCCTATTAAGAAAATATGCCTTCTAGATCTTATCACCTAGCTTGCAATCCTCCAAACCGTGTATCCCAACCATACTTGAGGAATTTGGATCCAAACCATATCAAGTGATTATGGATCTATGTCACACTTGATGATATAGATGCACTACTTTCCATGCAGTGATGTTTGAGGTAATCTCTCTAAGATGATAAGTCTAGATCTTTGCCATCCAGGCCACACCAAACTAGAGGAAAACTCTTGATAGAACTCTAAAATGTGACCAATAATTCATCCAGAATGCAGAGTTGCTTCAAAAAATTTAAATGAAGAAACTTCCAAAGGGGTCATCTATCTTTGAATTTCTCTAGGTTAAGCATGCTCAACTTTGACATTCCAAAGAAATGGTTGACCAATGTTCCTAGAAATCAATTATTGATTAGAGAATGAGCAATAAGTAATTTAGCTTCATATCTCCAATATAAAAAGAATGCTTCAACAATGACAAAAAATATCGATTCAAAGAAATACTAATACTAAAAACATGATCAAACAATACCTCTAGAGGATATCAACTTGGTGACCTCGACATATAGAGTTTGAGAAAACTAGAACACTTTCATACTCATTTAAATATGGACACCCTCAAAGAGGGTTGGACTTCAAACATTGTGGCACTTGGAAAAGACTTCAACATGAAAAAAGAAGTTCAAGCAGAGTTGTGTTAGCAATACATCATCATATCAACAAGACAAGACCTCCAATTGTTGGACCCCACTTGGGATCTATGACTGGTAGGGTATTGCTTGCTATGACTACAATTGATGGGATCCGACCAACTTGGCAAGCAAGCTCTACCATTGCTTGTTCTATTGAGTTCCATCTAAAATGTTTTTAGATCAGTACCATGGGGTGAAACCGTGGTTATCTTGGGTAGCTAGTGTCAACTTGTCTATGAATCAAGAAATAAATGCTTACTATAAAATTGATTCCAATTATCATTGGTGTGTGGTGACCCAATATTTCATCACTCACAAAATAGTTTGCAAAGAACAAACTCAAGAAGGTTAAAAGTGCAACATCAACTTTAGATTATCTCATTCCAAGCTACCATCTCCCACCCTGGGGGCTAGAAACCACTTTACCCCTAGATGAGTAGAACTTATAGAAACTTTCACTCCAAGTAAAAACACTCAAAAAGTTAACATTAACTACCTAGAGTTACCAAAGAAGAGCTAGCATGACTAAGATCCAACCACTAAAGTTCATATTAGTTGACCATATTGGTTGACCAGTTCTTAATCCAAAACTAGGAAGTCAAGCTCCTCTTCTACGCGTGTTCCATCCAAAAAGAACATTCAAGACATGCCACCTCGATGTTTGTGTACTCACTCAGCTATTCACCTCTAAGTATTATTCTCTTCGTCAAAATTACCCAACATCAATTGGGAATAAAAGAGCACTCATCTTAGGATGTGAATCAACAAAAATGTTGCTACTTAGAGTTCAGTGATGTAGTTTAGATGAACAATCATTTTAAACCTTACTTTAAATTGCTTAAGATGTCCTAAATTAGTATATAGTAAGTAAAGTTTTTCCCATAGAGGATTTTGGAAACTAACTCCTATTAATTAAAAAGGAGTGGGTTTTGTTTGTTTAAATTGAAAATTAACAAACAAAGATTAATAAAGATAGAAACAAAATATAAAGATTTTGATAAAGACTAAAATAAAAGAACAATTGTAAGATCATTCTCCACCACTAGCATGTATTGCAAACCAATAAATACATATCTTATTCTCCTATTCTTTAATTATACCAACTTAGAAAAATTTACAAATGAAAAAATTTTCACATCTTCTTATAGATTTATTGAATAAAACAAGCCCTTAATTCAAACTTTTTTAATAAACAACTTCAAAAGCATTAAAATTTTAGGAAACAAATTAAATCAAGGTTAAACACACAAGCTTAGTTTAATTATTCTGAGTATTATTAATTCTCATTACAAGAAATTTATCACTAATTATTTAAATTGATTAACATATTATGCACCCAATCAACTGAATTGATTAAAAATGAATTAATTTGATTATTTAGTTATACACTTAAATAATCAAATAAATTCATACAATGATTCAAATTTATAATTAATACATAATCAAAAGAGTAGTTGAATAGAATATTGCAGATTTTATTAAATATTACAATATATATATCTAGGGCTTTGAAATCACTCACAATCAATTATAAAATTAGCTATTCATAGCAAACAATAAATTCAAAAAATTAATCATGAAAATAATAAAAGAAAGGGAAAGAAATCTTAGGATATTTTTTCTTAAATATGATCTTCAACTCCTTCAACTACTTCTTAAAACCTCCTTTTCTCAATTGGTGCCCCAAATTAATTCTATAATTTATGTATTTTTTAAAATTTTCTATTACTTTTTGTACGATTTTGATGCTATTTCTATTTTATAGGTGTTATTTTGTATTTATATTGAGAAAACTAATCTAATTTAGAGTTGTATTAGGAATGGTATGAAAAAATGGATAAGTGTCTTGCCTCAAAATCTCACTGGAATCTAGAAGGAAAAGCCTAATTCGAGCTAAAAGTTTCCCAATTTCCATTTCTTTCAAGTACTACCAATTATCCTTATCTATTTTACTATTTTTCTATCCCTATGTAACTTTAATATTTTTGTGCTTTGACCCAACATGAGTGAAAAGAAAAATGATTCATGGAACAAGTCAATTGTCTTATGGTAAGCAGCTAGAGGTAATTGTTTATGACTTAGGAAGGGTGTAACAAGGAGAAGTGTCCAAGCTAATTCACCTTGATATACTTTTAATATAAAAAAAACTTATATTGTTTGTGTTATTTATTTACTTTTTTCCAAGGTAATGGATGTCACAATTCTAATCCCTTTTTAGAATTTCATCCTTGAAATTCACATACCTTGGCTAAATAACTAAGGATACTGGATGCACATTTGTTCTTAAGATTTCCATGTTGCCTTTCAATGGTGTAATTTCTCCGTAGTACCTTCATTAATGGAATGGTTTTCTTCCGAAGTACTTGTTGTCTATGATCAAGTATTTCCATTGGCTTTTCTTCATATGTCAAATTTTCTTTTACTTGGATTGGTTGGGGTTCTACGATATGGGATGGGTCTAAGGCTAATAAACGAAGCATAGAAACACAAAATAACTCATGAATTATAGAAATTTATGTGGTAGAGCTAAACGATATACCATAGGTCTAATTTTCTCTATAATCATATAAGGACCAATGTAGCATATGTTTAGCTTACCTCATCTCCAAAATTGAACAACACATTTCCATGGTGATAGCTTTAAGAAGACTTGATCTCCAATATTATGTTTTCTCTCCTTTATATTATTATATGCATTGCTCTTTTGTCAATCTTTGGCTATCTCCATTTTTTCATTGAACACTTGAATATTTTCATTGAACATTTGTAAGTACTTTGGGCCTAAAGTCCTTCTCTCACCTACCTCATCCCAACATATTAAAGTTCTACATTTCCTACCATATACTACTTTATATGAGACCATTTGAATTCTTGAATAGACAAATTCCCTTTGAAATCTTGAATAGAAAAACTCCATTGATGGAAAGTGATCATCCCAATTACCTTAAATTAGAAAACATAAGCACACAATATATGTTTAAGGGTTTGAATTTTTGGTTATAATTGTTCATCATTTTAAGGATGAAAGGTAGTACTAAAGCGTAACTTTATTAAAATGGCATCTTGTAATTTAAACCAAATTTGAGATGTAAATCTTGAATCTCTATTAGAAGCATTAGAAACTAGAGCTTTATATAATCTCACAATCTCTTCCACGTATAGTTTGGCAAGTTTACCAATGAGAATGTTTTTTTCATTGTAAAAAGTGTGTAGATTTGGTTAAGCAATCTACAATTACTCATATCCTATCATGGACACATTGTGTAACTATGGATTTGAGTAATTGTGGATTGCTTAACCAAATCTCAAATTGAATAATCAATGTACTATCCATTTTCTATTGCATCCAACAGTTTCATCGTAAAAGAATCTTGTGATTGAGCTTCATGAGTTTTATCAATCAAAACAGACCTCATTCTAAAGCTTGCAAGTAGAACACCTAAATAACTTGTTGATAGGTCCAAATTAAACTTTATTAACTTCGGACTGCTTGTAGGCTTGCTAATGAACTTGTTAATTTCTTATTGAGAACATCTACTACTACATTTTCTCTTCCTTGGTGATAGTCAATAGTACTAAGTTTATGAGTATTAACGATATTCATGAACAAAACATTTAAATGTAATTTATTTCTAGGTGGGTCTTTCAAGAACACTTTTTAAGCCAAAGAAACTATCGAGCTCCAAATAAACATATCTCAGGTATATATATATATTCTTATGTACTTTAGATTTCATAGTAGACATATAGGAAAATTTTGCACTTAGGTTATTCAATCTATTAAAACATGTCTAGATCGATCGAGGTGAGTATATCGATCCAGAGTCGATCTTCCTTATTTAAAAAGTCCTTGATTTAATTGAGCTTTAATTTTCAATCGATCGAGAAATGGCACTACACCAAAAAGGACTTTTAAAGTCGGTTAATAACTGACTTTAAATACGATGACTTAAAAATGTAAAGTCGGTCCACGTGTTGAACCAACTTTAAATTTTTAATTTTTTTTTTCAAAATTTACTCATTTTTTGTTATACTCAAATTAAAACATGTATTCGATTACTACATAATAGCAGAAAAAAACCAAAATTTGTTTAACAAATAGTTTAAATAATAAAAATAATTGAAAAATTAAATATTAATTAATAGTAAAAAAATTACCATGGTATTGTCTTATGTTATTTAAGATCATCATATTCTTCTCTTGATGTTATAATAAAAAACCTACATATATTATACAAAATATTTATACACATAATATAGAAAAACAATATGAATAATAAGTGCAAAGGATTAATAGAAATACTTACAAGAGTAAATGAAGTCATAAAATGAAGGAAATGAAGAAACAAATGGTGTTTTGTAAGTGAGAAATGGGTATAAATTTTTTAAGTATTTTGCTCAAAAAAATAGGGAACTAAAAGATAAGTTAGAGAGGAAGAAAACCCACTAACCAGCACTAGAATTGGTGGTCATAGGTGGCCGAAAAATGAGAAAGAGTGGAGGAGAAGTGGAAGAGGTTTTGAGTTTTTGAGAGTTATGCAACGCTCAGAATAGTTTCTGTCTAGAAAGAAAGAAGAGAAAAGAAAATATTCACGTGTGTAGCATCGGTTCTACGTGTCAAGTGATGCTATGCATGTAGTTTGTAGCATCAGTTGATGTGTTAAACCGATGCTACACGTAGGACATAGCGTTGGTTCTACGTCCTACGTGTAGCATCGGTTTAACACCTGTACCAATGCTACAAACTACATGGATAGCATCAGTTTTTCAGCTACCCGACTTTAAATTCATTATAAGTCGGTTTTCACCAAAAATGACTTTAAATCTCGACTTAATTGACCACTTTTGTAGTAGTGTGGGTAGATCGATCTACCTATCTTGGGATTATTTCTTAATACCTTAGATCGATCGAGGATAGTTAGATCGATCGACCTTTTTTGGCTTGACCAATCGAGCTTGACCTAGTACTATTTGAAAATTTTAAATTTTCTCTTATTTATAAATAAGATAAAAAAGTCGTATAAATAAATTTTCTTTTTTTAAACTTCATTTCCTTTTTATTTTATTTTATTTTTGATTTTATTTTCTTTTAAATAATTCTTTATTGTTCATTTTTAATTTTAATTTTAATTTAATTTATTAATTTATTAATTATTTTATTATTTTATTTCTTCTAATTTTTTTTAACTTTTGTGTAATAAATTGTTTCATGTATCACTTATTCTACTAAAATTTGTATAATTTTTATTATTCTTTTATTTGTTTGCTACATGTTTAGTATTTTTGTATAGGAACATATATTGTTTTATAATTTTGTAAATTTTTTTATGTTTTTATTTTTCAACTTGACAGGTCAAATTTAATTCTATTTTTATTAGTAAATGCGAGGTTGGAGGTCCTTAGGTAACCTTTCATATCTTTAAATAATAATATTCATAGACCCTCTAGACTATCAAGAAGATTGGACTTTAATGTCCCTCAACCTTTCACAATGAATGAGTTTGCAAGGCCAATAATTGGCAATACAACTATCTCTATCTCCCTGGTATAGGCTGCTAGAAATTATGAATTGCAAAATAGTCATTTTTTCATGCTTCCTTCTTTTCATAGACTACCTAATGAAGATTCAATGTCTTTCATTAGGGAATTTTATTTTATACTCCATAATTTTCCCCTTGGTGTACTCACCAAGGATCAACTCAGGATGAGGAGTTTCTCCTACACCTTTTAAGATAAGGCCATGGTATGGTTAATGTAAAGTTCAAATCAATCGAGCAAGCACTTCCAGAAATAACTATAAAGAGTCATCCTAACAATTTTAATATAGAGGAAAACTTGAATTCATTTATTTAAATGAGTAGAGACAACTAGTCAAGGATAAAATAAAATGTTGGACTCTATAGAAATTTCCATTAAGAAGATGGAAATATAGGTGAAGCAGTTGGTATGGAATAACTACAAGGTCATAAAATAGATGAACTTAATAATGAGGGGATATTGAATTTATGTAAATGTTGAAATCCCAAAGTAATGTCTCTCTAAAGACATCCTAGATGGAAGGTATGTACTTTGTTTTTAAAATTATACGTGCTTAATTTAGATTTTAATTCTTTGGATTTATATATATATAAAAGGGGAAATTTTGAACCAATAACAAAGTTAAATAGAGAAGGGTGTTTTGCGTCATGAAATTTTTTCACATTGCGGCATGGAGTATTAAATATGTAATAGACATAAATCAGAAAAGACCTCGCCATGGCATTAATAAAATGTGCATCGTGGCATGGGTGTAAATATTTTCCTATAAACCTTTTTCCTATATGAAAAACTCATATTTTTCTCCCTTTTTCTCACAATTTCTCTCAAAACATAATTTTTATCTCCTTCTAAACACACTCAATTCCTCAAAAATCCCACTGTTCTTCAAATTTATTTCACAAATCCTTTCTAAAAACCAATTTGATAAAAAAGTTCCACTATTCTATTAAGAAATTTTTAATTTTTTCAAGTTCCTTCAAGATTTCATCTTTAAAGGGAAGTTCATTTTTTCTTCAAATCTTCAACAACAAAAAGTAAGTATTGATAAATTTTAGAATTAAGTGCTTCAATTTAAATTTGTTGGAATTTGTGCAGTATTTATATAATAATTAAGTGTCCAAAGCCCTATTTAGGATAAAGAGAGGGTAAAGAATTAATTGAAATAAAATTATGTTAAAAATATTGGTGAACCCCTATTTATATTTTTAGTTCAGACTTAAAAATGGAATCTAAGAGGTCTAGGAAAGGAAATGAAGTTTCAACTTTTGAAGATTTTGAAAATTCAAAAATTTCATGTTTTGATGCTAAAGTCTACTTTGAAAAAGTGATAGAAGTTAACAAAGCTTTTATTTTGGAAAGATGGATGGAATTTAACAATGTATTGGAAGGGATTGCTGATATAATAGAAATCGTAGGTTGTAGAAAGTTTGTTAAGGAACCATAGGTTCTATTGAATATTCAGTTCGAGAATTTTATGAAAACATTTCAAATGCTATTAATGCTAAAGTTTTTGTTATGAATGTGGTAGTTCCATATTGACCAAATGATATAAATGCTCACTTTAATTTAGTACATAACAGAGAAGGTGAGTATGAGTTTCAACTTAGTAATGTATATTATGTTGCATTATTAGATTTCCTTGACTATACAAGGTGTCGAATGGATTATAGTTAGTGATAAAACATAAATTTTTTGAAGTAAAGTATTTGGGCAAAATTTAACAATTTTTGCAATACTCTGTATGCTCTAGGATGATGCCCACCAAACATTACATCACTATTGATAGAAAGAGCTAGTTTGTTGTATACAATCGCTTATAAGATGTCCATGGATGCTGAAGCAATAATTCACCAAAGAGTTAAGCTATCTGCAAATAGTCACCTTATGGCTTCTTCTTTTTCCAAGTTAATAAATAATTTAAGTAAGAAATTGGGGGTACCCTATTCAAAAGGTGAGGTTATTAAACAACCCAATGAATTATAGAATATGACATACTTTGATGAGCTTACATTTGGTATGAACATCTTTCTAAAAGAAATGAGAGTCACTTCTCCATCAAGAATGTTTATGAAAGATCAATTCATTAATTTTGGTGAGAAAGTGAGCAACATGGAAGAATACCATCAAGCTCATTTTACCTAACAAGTAGCATTCCTAAATTAGCAACATTGTGATTAAGTGGAATATAATCGGTTAATATATGAAATGAACTGAATACAATTAAGTCATCTCAGGATAGTACAAATCATTTAAAAACACTCTAGTATCCTCATTATGACTTCAACTTTAGACCACCAGAAAGATCACAAAAATAAGAACCTAAAGATGAAGTTTTGGATGACATTGAGGAGGAGATCTAAAATGATCCAAAATTTTGTTTTTTTTATGTATTTTTTGTTTGGTTTTATTTTATTTTTAATCTCTAGTTGTTATTAATTTTGGATAATATTTTTTTTAGTTTTATTCTGTTAGAGGTGATTTTAATTTTTATTTATTGAATATTATTTGGAAATGTTAAATTTGTGAGAATTATAAATCTATGCAATTTTAACATGTTTGGATTGATGAATGCACTTGCTATTTTATACCAACTTTTGAACAAGTTCAAGAAAATGGGTAACTTTCCTCTCTTTACTCTTTACTCTTTATCTTTGACTTATACTTGTTAAATTGAGGGAAATATAAATTCTTGGTTGGGGGTAGGAAAAGTTACATTTATAAAATTGTGTGCTAAAATTGAAATTTTAGATTCACATGTTTACATTTTTATATTTGTTTTTAATTTTGTGTGCTTTTATTTATTTTTATTGAATTATGAATTTTTGGTTTAAATTTTCTTATAAAATTACCATGTCTTATAAAATTAATTTTATAAAAATGATAAAGTCTTTGCATTGTTAGATTAATTTAAAAAATATTTCATGGAGTAATGTGATAATTAGTTACTTTTGGTCATAATTAGTATGTCATGATAAAGTTTTGAAATTGTGATGAACCAAAAATTAGTGTTTGTGAATCAAATAGTAGAGACTACTCTTGCGCAAATATTTTTTGAACCATTATCTTCCCATTCTGAGTGATAATATTTTTTCTACTCTTTAAACACTTTTCTTATCAATTCTAATTGTTAGATGATCTCTATAGGTCTTTGCATTGAATATTAGGATTTTTATATCTAATAAATTGTCGTATATTTATTTTTAGTGTCATATATTAGGTTACCTAAATCAATGTTAGCTACTAACCTATCATACAATATATGTACCATCTATACATGGGTTTTTTTTTCTTAAAAATAAAGAGAGATGAAAGAAAAAAATAAAAATGAATAGTATAAATTATATATTATAACCCATTATCCTTTAAAGTTGTGGGAATTAGCTAAGCACAAAAGGAAAAAATATATGAAGTAATTTCCCAAGAAGTCATTGCATTTTCTTCATCTCCTAAAAGGCATTACTTGATATTTTTATTTGATGAATTTTATTGATGTATGAAAGTAATATGATATTTCTTTATAATCATTTCATTTGATTCATCTCATGAGATCAATATGATATACCATTTTGAGCTTTTTATTCTTTATACATATAGGAACTATTAGTTCCTTTTTATACATAAACTCTTTTGCATATACCTTTGAATGAATGCTTAAACCAATAGGATCAATGTTATTGAGAGTATGCCTTGTGAGGTTAGATTTGAAATGAATTAGAATTCCTTACACTGAGATTGGGTAAAATTTATATTGATACATTTTTTATTTGAATATAAAAGTGATTTTCAAACTAATTATTATTTTAAATCATGAATGCTTAGAATACTAAAATAACTTGTGCTATAGATTTTTATTATAGACTTGAATGAAATTTTAAAAGCATGAAAAGTTTTTTTTCTTATTCTTTTATCTTTTGACTTTGTTTTTAAATTTTATTTGTTTATATGTTATTTATTTGTTTATTATTTATTAGTTTTACTTTTGATGTTTGTGGGTATAATAACTAAAAACCCTCACAATATTTATACTCATTTACTAGGGAAACCTAGGGGTTTATAGGCTTTTTAGATCTATAAATGAAACTGTGCCAATCAACGAAAAATGATTTAGTATTGTTTGATTTTGATTTTGAGTTTTTAGTTGTTTTCTCATCTTACAAAAAGACTAACAAGAAGATAGTTGGGGGTTGTGATATGTACTTACACGTACTTATTGTATCATGAATTATGCATGTTTAATGATTATATGGATTTGTATTTGCTTGTTTTACTATCATTTTAAGAAAATATTTCTTTTCTGAATCATGGGTATATTTTGTTGGGTTTCAGGTTTTTCTTGTATTAAAATAAATCAACTTGAAGAATTATACTTGAAGCACTCTATTATAACTTGGAAGATTAGAAGAAAACATTTGTAAAAAATTACATATTTTTGAAAATTGGAAAAATGAAATTACATGGAAATTAGGGTTTTAGAGTAATGTAGTTTGAAGTGTGCCATGGTAGAAAAACTCTGTAAGCTATGACACGAGGCCAATGGAAAAGATTAAATGCTTCCCAGATATGATACGAGCTACAACATGAAAATATGATGTGTTGTGGTAGGAAAAGAGTGGATTATGCTTAAGTTGTGTACAGACTATGTATGCCACAACATGAATAAAATGTATGGCATGGCACCAAATTAAAAATTCCATTTTTTCCTCATTTCCTCATCCCTTTCATCCTGTGAACTCCCTTAGCAGTTAATTTCTAAGGTTTTCTTAGTTTTTATTTTTATGGTTTAAAGTTCCTCTCTTGTTCAAGAGATGAACACATTTAGTTTGTGTAATAGGTTTTAGTATTAATAAACAATACATCAATTATGAATGGAGGTTTTCCAAAATAATTCTATGAATTATATTGAGGTATATTTAAATGTATTCTTTCCATAATATTTTTAAGCATTATTTTACATGCTATATGTTTAATTTATTGATTATTTATTAAACTATACATGTCTGGTTATGAATAGTATGGGATATTAGTAATGTTGTTACACTTGTAAAATGTTAATGTGATTAAACATTTATAAAATGCATTTATTTTTATTTCATCATTAAAATTTAAACCAAAATTTCTAAATGAAAAATATATTTATGAAGTGTTTTCCATAATAAACAAGAGAGTTAGGTTTAGGATTTAAATTATCTGAATCTAATTTAGAGTTGTACTCTTAAATCTTTTGGTCGATATCAACTGTATAGATAGAATGTGATATATTTCAAAGATCATTATAAGAATTATTATTGACGATATATCCTTCATAATAGTTTTATAATATGAAAGTTAGTTCCAAATACTTAAATCATAAACCTAAGTTAGATACCTTGATGAATTTTAAATTGTTGGGCCGACCGAAGGTAGCAAGTTAAATAGTTTAGAAATTTCTTAGAAAATGAGCGTAATTTAATTAAGGTTTAAATTGTCACCCCGACCGACGGTGGTGAGTTAAAGTTTAGTTAGTAAAGAAAATGATCCATGTCTTAGAATATTTTCATACCTATAAGAAAGGATTAACAATCTTAATTCATATCTTTAATATCCTACTTAATATTGAACAAGTGTGATTAACTAACTTATATAACCTCATAGATTCTCCACTGCATGATAAATGTTTATTGAATTTATCTTTTTTTTTGTTTTTAGTTTAGAAACTCAACCAAAATAAATCATAATAGGATGTTTAGGTTATTTAATTTCATTTATAAAATAATTTGTTTAATGATTTAAAAACCACATGATTCCTCTTTAGAGTTGCCTTGGAAGTCATTTTTCTATAAGTGATTCATTTACTTGCAAACGATTTTATATATAATACAAAATGTGTATGCAACAATTTTGTACATCAAGTATCTGGTGTTGTTGTTGATGACAAAAACTTGATGCTTGTAAAGGTTAACTAGTTTTCCCAATAACGTCGCCAAAAACTTGATGCATAAAATTGTTGCATACAAATTTTATATTATTTATAAAATAGCTCGCAAGTGTATTAATTACTTATAGAAAAACTATTTGAACACCTTTCTTGTGAAGATTGTGAAAGAAAGCGAAGTAAGTTTGTTACTTGGGGGCATTATCTTAGTGGATAGTTTGAGTCCTAGCCTTGTAATCAAAAATATTTTTGTAGTGGATAGTTAAGTGGTTTGGTGAGCCGGCATGGTTTTCCTCTTTCGTCATTGTTGTAGCCTAAGTTATTTCCACCTAAAAATCGTGTGTTTCATTTATCTTTCTGCTTTATTTTATTTTACATGTGATTCCATGTCTAGCCATTATGCAAAATTTTAATTTAGCATATTTATGCTAATTATCTATTCATCCCTAAGTTAATTGGGTCATTAGATACACTTAGTGTTTGCCTTGGACCTGTTATGGATAAGAATCTAGGAGAACTCAAACCAATGAGTTCATAAGGTAAGAAATCTAAAAGAGTTGGACCTAAATGGTTTGAATGTAATCTGATTGGTCACTTTGCAACTGAGTGTGCTAATAAAAAGAAAAATAATTGAAAGGGCTTTCAATGCTACCTTTTGTAACTCAAAAAGTGACAACAATAATCGTAATGACTCAAAAAATTATGGCACTAACTACCTAGAATTTACTGCAAAGATTGATGGACATGCTAGTAAGTCTGACTTTGATTCAGACAATTAAGAAAATGATGTTGAATCTCTACATAATAATATTAATGCAAATAGTCTTGATGAATTGTGTCTTGATTTAGTTATCAGTTATAGACAAAAGGATATGTTACTAGTAGAAGTAACCAAATTAAATGATAAATTTAAATTCTATAAAATAAATTCCTCAATCTTAGAAAAATAAAAAAATTGTGCTATTTGAATGTGCTTATATTGAAAGGCTAAACAAATGCAGGAGCTAATGTAGAAACTTGGAGAATCAAAGAAAGTTGTGAAGAGATTGACCGGGGGAGTTGAAAGGCTAAACAAATTTCTTGACTATGGAAAACCTTTTACAAACAAAAGAGGGCTAGGCTCTATAGATGAGGATTTTACGTCGTCATCTTCAAAAACAATTGAGTTTGTAAAACCATCCAATCCTTTTACTTCATAGGCTACACAAACACCTTCAAAATCAAAGACCACACTTGTAAGGGAATCTAACTCTACCCATACTATTATTAATTATGCATAAAGAACTATTGTTTCTATAATTGATAAAACTATTAAGTTTGTGCTAGCATGTCATCATTGTGGTAGGAAAGGTTACATTAGGCCTAAGTGTAGATTTTTGATGAATGCTCCTAAATTTAATAATTCCATGCTTCTAGTTATAGGACTCATTCTTATCATACATTTATATATATATCTCTAGTAATTCAATTATAAAGCATGAAGTTGTTGGTTCAAATAGGCAAGTGAATTTCCAAATTTTAATTCTAGGACTAATTATCATTATCCTACCATACATGTTGCATCTTTATTTAGGATGAATGTTAAATCCAAAGTGAGTCCAAGAAAATCCCTATGACAATTATGGTATTTAATTTCCAACCCAAAGATATAGAGAAACTAAAATCATGAAAGTTTAGGCTAGAAAAGATTGTCTTTTTTTGGTCACCTGATCATCCTTTAATGTTCACCTAGTTACTTTTATTTGAGTTCTATTTAATCGTAGGTGAGCATCTTTAGTTTTTTTATTTGTTTATTTTTATTGATATTTCTTTAGATTTGTTTTTCCAAAAAAAAGGGGAAAAGGAAGAGTAGACTTGCTTTAAAATTGACATGAACTTTACATATTATTTTCATACTACTTCATGTGTTTTGATTAACTTTACATTGCTTAATTGATTATTTTGACTTGTACATCTACATATTTTTTTCATTTAGTGATTGATGTTGATATGAAACTACTCACACACTATTCAACAAATATGTATGTCATGCTTGAAGTTTAGGATTGATATTGTAAGATTTTAAGGCTTGAGATAACCTTGACTGCAAAATTGTGTTTGAGCTCTATCTTTCAATTTATGAAATGATACTATAGAGAGACACCTAGTTTTGAGAGGATTACCTACTGTGATATGTGAAGCTACCAAAGTGAGCAGATAGGGCTACCTCACAAATGTGAAATCGATCATACTAGGTTTTAGGCTTATGCATATTTCCTTAAAAAATAATAATATTAAAGGAAAAATAAAAATAATTTTTTTTTCATACATAAAAAGAAAGAGACACAAATGGTTATACAAAAACAAGAGAAAAATACAAAAAGAAAAGTTAATTAAGTCATCTCTTAGTTAGTAAAATTCTATTATGTGTAATTATGAATTCAATTCCAATTTTTTCATAATAGGTGATACTCTTTCTTTGAATCTTTCATAATTGATCATAAATGAACAAATTGACAACCTATTGCAATTCCAACACATATTTTACTTTTGGTGATTGTCGATATTTCACCATATGTGAGAACAACTAGTATTGTTGATTTTAAACCATCTTTAGTTAAGGGTCTTAGTCCAACTTGGACTAATCCTAAATTAACATATTTGAAATCTTTTCAAAATGTTTTTATTATGATTCTTTTGAAAATAATTCAATAGTTTCAAAAGGTGAAGAGAGTTGGATATTCCTCTCCTCTGTTTTAATGATGTAATCAGTTTTGAAAAGAGTCATCATCTTTGATTTGTAAATTTGATCTATATTGACCTTTGGGATCTTCCAGTGATTAATTAATTTTGAAACAATTTCAATAGTAAATTCATCACTATTGATGATATCTTTGTTCTTCGAAGAAGAAGATGATTTTGATAATGTAGGAGAAGATGCAAGAAAATCAACACTAGACATAATTAAAATTAAAATTAAAATGTTTGTAAAATATGACAAAGAACTAATCATCAATATAATATCTTTAAATATTAAACAAAAAATTTAATCTTTGAAATTACCGTCTACTACTAACTATAAAGATACATGTACTACATACATGGGAATAAGTCATGGAAATATGCTAAGTTATCAGACATGAAAGAGTTAACTTTTAATTTCTTGTTCTATCTTTTCATATAGTATTTATGACTTTCTTCAACTCAGCCTTAATATGTCGTCCATTACTACCACCAGCAGGTATAAGGTCCTACTGCCCTCAATGGCTAACATCGCCAAAAGGGGTCTTACTCCCTTTCATCTGGATCCATGGATTTCTCCCATGACCTTAAATATTATTCTTCAAGAAAATCTTAAAGTCAAATATACTATTATCCAAGGTTCAAACAATACTTATGAATACTAACTATAACATGTAATTAAACAACTTAGAACACCCCATTAATAGGAATGATTGATTTTCTAAGAACGCGTTGAAGATGATTTGATTATAACCCTAAGGAAACAAAGTCCTTAAAACCCAAACATTGAGATGCCACAAAAGATGATCACTCCCTTTGATGAGTCTAATTCAAGCATTCAATCAAAAACCCAAGAAGTCAAAGCAAAAAGCTTTCTCGAATAAATTTTCAATAGTGATATTAGTTCTCCCTCCATTACAAGGCTTCTATTTTGTTTTCTAAGAAACAAAACCATAAACAAAATTTATCTTAAAAAAATTAAGCCTAGACGTAATTCAACCCTAGCGTGCCTACTTAGTTGTGGATTGGGCCTAATTCATCCTTAAAGAATAAAATACTAAAAATACTTGTGATATATAAGGCATATAAAAGTCCACCATTCACTAAAAAAATTGCTAACCAAAAAATACCCAGAATTAACAAAAAAAAAACAAATTGCTTCCCAAATTAATCCGTACGTTTGATATTTCAAATCTACCCCGTGTGTAGGTTCTTGAGAATATTTAGAATATTTTTAAACACTCTTTGTTAGCACCACAATCTCAATTACAACATATTGAACAAAACCGAAAGCAAGCAAAATGGAAAAGGTGCGACAAAAAAATTAAGCTCTCGATAAATAATGTAAAAGATGGAATTTGGGTTTAAAAGTATGGGTATAAAAAGGAGGCCCTCTTGGCTTTTGGGAATCAATACGAGCTTTGATTTGTTATATTATAAAAGTAGTTTTGATACCCAAGTCAAAAGTTATAGCCATTTAAATTGAAACTACGATTTATCAAAAACAAAAATTGAAACTATGAATAGTAGCACACTTCTTTGTTTTTCCTTCTATTTTTATTTTGAAATACAATGATTGATTGAATACAAAAATAAAGAATAGAGAAAAGGATACCAAGATTTCAAAGAGAACTACGAAATGAAATCAAAAGACAAAAATAGTAACAACAAAATCAAAAGAAAACACTAGACTTGAAAGAAGATTTTTTTAAATCATGGACTCTAAGGAAATTAGAAAATGAAATCCAAAGATAAAAACAACGAAAAAAAAATTAAGTAAAACTAAAAGAATGGAAGGGAGGTCATTTTTATGAATAACGAAAATGCATAAAAGAACTTAAATAAGAAAAAAATGATTTTTTTTTACTAAGGAACATAAAAAATGATTGATTTGGATAGATAGACTATTTTCAGTAACCAATGCTCTGATACCAAACGATGCAGACCATCTTGAGTAACAACCTAAGTAACCCAAGAACTCAATTTAATAGCAACAATTGATTTTCAAAGAATGTGATGAAGATGATCCGATAAGATCACTAAGGAAACAAAGTCCTTAAAACCCAAACCTAGAGACACCATAAAAGATGATCACTCCCTTTGATGATTCTAATTCAAGCATTCAATCAAGAACCCGATAAGGCAAAGTAAAATTATTTCTCAAATATATTTCAAATAATGATATTAGTTATCCCTCCATTACAATGCTACTATTTTCGTTTTTAAGCACAAAAACCGTAGACGAAATTTATCTTAAAGAAAATAAACCTAGATGTAATTCAACACTAGTGGGCCTACTTAGTTGTGGATTGGGACGTATCCATACTTAAATAATAAAATACTAAAAATAGTTGTGATAGATAAGGCATATAAAAGTCCACCAATCAATAAAACAAATTGCAAAGAACAAAACACCCACAATTAACTATAGCAAAAAAAATTGCTCCCTAAATTAATCCATGTTTTTGATATTCCAATCTCTTGTGTAGGTTCTTGAGAATATTTAGAATATTTGTAAATATACACTTGCTTAACACCTCAATCTCCATTACTTGCCTATTGAACAAAACCGAAAGCAACCAAACGGAAAAGGTACAACAAAAATTTTAAAATCTTGGTAAATGATGCAAAAGATGGAATTTGGGTTCAAAAGTATGGGTACAAAGACAAGGCCCAGTCATCTTCTGGGAATCAATATGAGCTTCAATTTTTTATATTATAATAGTAGTTTTGATACCCGAGTCAAAAGTTATAGCCATTTAAATTGAAATTATTATTTAACAAATGTTTTTAAACTGTGAACAGCAACACACTTCTTTGTTTTTCCTTCTCTTTTTTTGAAATACAATGATTGGTTGAACACAGAAATAAAGAACAGGAGAAAGATACTAAGATTTCAAACAGAACTACAAAACAAAATCAAAAGTTGAAAACAGCAACAACGAAATTGAAAGAAAACACTACACTTGAAGGAAGATTTGTGTTTTGAAATCAAGGTCTATAAGGAAACTACAAAACAAAATCAAAATAAAAAAACAACGAAAGAAAATTTTAAATAAAACTAAAAGACTTGAAGGAAGGATTTGTTTTTTTTGGAATAAACAAAACGCATAAAAGAACTTAAATATGAAAAAGATGATTTTTTTATTAAGGATCTTAAAAATGATAGATTTTGATAGATAAACTATTTTCAATAACCAATGCTCTGATACCAAACGATGTAGACCATTTAGAGGAACAACCTATATAACCCACGAACTCAATTTAATAGGAACAATTCATTTTCTAAGATTGTGATGAATATGATCCAATTAGAACCCTAAGGAAACAAAGTTTTTAAAACCCAAACCTTAAGACACCACAAAAGATGATCATTCCCTTTGATGATTATAATTCAAGCATTCAATCAAGAACCCGAGAAAGGCAAAGAAAAAATCTTTCTCAAATAAATTTTCAATAGTGATATTAGTTCTCCCTCCATTACAAGGCTACTATTTTCTTTTTAAGCAACAAAACCGTAGACGAAATTTATTTTAAAGAAACTAAGCCTTGACGTAAATCAACACTAGTGGGCCTACTTAGTTGTAGATTGGGACTAATCCATCCTTAAAGAATAAAAGACTAAAAATACTTATGATAAATAAGGCATATAAAATTCTACCATTCACTAAAACAAAAATTGCTAACCACAAAACAACCATAATTAACTAAAACAAGATCCACTCGGATTCTAGGAATCAATATGGGTTTTGATTTATTATATTATAATAGTAGTTTTGATACCCGAGTCAAAAGTTATTGCCGTTTACAATTGAAACTACAATTTATCAAATTGTTTTCAAATTGTGAACAACAACACAATTCTTTTTTTTTCTCCTCTTTTTTAAAGAATAATGATTGATTGAATACATAAATAAAGAACAGGTAAAAGATTCCATGATTTCAAAGAGAACTACGAAACAAAATCAAAAGATGAAAATAACATAAACGAAAGTGAAAGAAAAGACAAGACTTGAAGGAAGATTAGTTTTTTGAAATCAAGGATTCTGAGGAAACAACAAAACGAAATAAAAAAAACTAAATTTAAAGAAAACTAAATTACTTGAAGGAAGGTATTTTTTGTGAATAAAGAAAACGTAGAAAAGAACTTAAACAAGAAAAAGATTACTTTTTCTTATTCGGGAACTTAAAAAATGATAGATTTAGTTAGATAAACTATATTCGAAAACCAATGCTCGATACCAAATGATGCGGACCATCTAGAGGACCAACCCAAGTAACCCACTAACACAATTTAATTGGAACAATTGATTTTAAAAAATGTGTTAAAGATGATTTGATTAGAACCCTAAGGAAACAAAGTCCTTAAATCCCAAACCTTGAGATGCCACAAAAGATTATCACTCCCTTTGATGAGTCTAATTCAAGTATTCAATCAAGAACCCGAGAAGGCAGAATAAAAAGCTTTCTCAAATAAATTTTCAATGATGATATTAGTTCTCCCTCCATTATAAGGCTGCTATCTTCTTTTTTAAGCAACAAAACCATAGATGAAATTTATCTTAAAGAAAATAAGCTTAGACGTAATTCAACACTAGTGGGCCTACTTAGTTATTGAGTAGGCCAAATCCATCCTTAAAGAATAAAAGACTACAAATAATTATGATAAATAAGGCGTATAAAAGTCCACCATTCACTAAAACAAAAATTGCAAACCACAAAACACCCATAATTAACAAGAACAAAAAGAAAATTACTTCCTAAATTAATCCTTGCGTTTGATATTCCAAATCTATCCCTTGTGTAGGTTCTTGAGAATATTTAGAATATTTGTAAACATACTCTTGGTTATCACCTCAAAACTTTTTGAACCCAGGGTAAATAATGCAAAAGATGAAATTTGGGTTCAAAAGTATGATTACATAGACTAGGCCCACTCCGCTATTGGGAATCAATACAAGCTTCAATTTGTTATATTATAATTGTAGTTTTGATACCCGAGTCAAAAGTTATAGTCTTTTAAAATTGAAACTACGATTTATCAAATTGTTTTTGAAATTGTGAATAGTAGAACTCTTCTTTTTTTGTCCTCTTTATTTTTGAAGAAGAATGATTTATTGAACACAGAAATAAAGAATAAGAAAAAGATACCAAGATTTCAAAGAGAACTACAAAACAAAATCAAAAGATGAAAATAACAACAATGAAATTGAAAGAAAACACAAGACTAGAAGGAAGATTTTTTTGAAATCAAGGATTACGAGGAAAATACAAAACGAAATCCGAAGAAAAAAACAATGAAAGAAAAATTTAAAGAAAACTAAAAGACTTGAAGGAAGGTATTTTTTTGTGAATAGGGAAAATGCAGAAAAGAACTTTAACAAGAAAAATATTTATTTTTTTATCCAGGAACTTAAATAATGATAGATTTAGATAGATAAACAATTTTTAGCAACATATGCTACGATACCAAATGATACATATATTCTAGAGGAATAACCCAAGTAACCTATGAACTCAATTTAATAGAAATGATTGATTTTCTAAGTAACCATTACGGGCCTATTGAACAAAACCAAAAGCAACCAAACGAACAAGGTGCGACAAAAACTTTAAAATCTTTGTAAATGATGCAAAAGATGCAATCTAGGTTCAAAAGTATGGGAATAAAGGCAAGGCCCACTCAGATTCTAGGAATCAATATGAGCTTCTATTTTTTTAAATTATAATAGTAGTTTTGATACCCGAGTCAAAAGTTATAGCCGTTTAAATTTGAAACTATGATTTATCAAAAACTTTTCAAATCTGGAACAACAACACACTTCTTTGTTGTAAATTGGAATTGGTTTTTCCAATTTATTTATTTCTACATAATCATTTTTATAAGATTCTTTCAAATAATGATAAATTTCATCTACTTCTTTTTCAGAGATCTTGTTTAGATCTATTTCAAGCATTCATACATATTTTCCTTTATATGTAGTGTCTAATTTAGACATTTTTTTCTAATAATTCTTTTAAGAATTCTAAGTTATCTTATTTTCCTAATTTGAAGTCTAGAATAGGTTTAAAGAAGGCTAGTTTTACTTCTTTCTTCGAAGTAGATGGAAAACTTTCAGTCTCCTTTTGAACTAATTTTTCAATTCTTGTTAACTAACTCCCAACTATTTCATTCATAGATTCGTCTATGGCTTGTAACTCTAGTTTTGTTGAGTTTCCTTTGTAAGGACTGCTTGTACCTTTCCTGATAACTTAATGATTGCTCCTGAAGGATGGGCTGCCATTATCTTTTCACCAGATTCTAAGGTATATGTTTATGAACCTTTTCAAGGTTATAAACTTCAGGAATTATGATTCCATTCTTTTCAAAATGTTTGATGATAAAGTCGAAGAAATTTAATTCTCCTTCTCTATTCTTCTTTTTAGAATATTTTAAGAATGCTTTATACTTTTCATAAAACATTTTTTGTTGTTCTCTATTTAGAGAATAAAATATTTTTCTTTTTTCAGAATTTTCTGGATCATAAAACATCTCTTTTAGAGATTAATTAAATGATGGTTTTTGTAATACCATAACACTCTGGAACCTAGTGTTTGATTCATATCCCATATCAGAGAGTGTTGGACTCATTGGTCCTTCCGTCTGATCTATTAGATCTTTCTTCTATTATTTCAGATCTTTTAGATCCATCATTTTGATAAACTGGTAAGTTTATTCCCATAGGAAGCCTCTGAGTTCCTTCAAAATTGGTCTCTCTTGCAGAATTTATAGAAACATTTGAGAATCTTTCCAAACTTTTTGAGAACCGATTGCTTGTAGTTAATGGTCTTGACTCGGATATTCTTAATTTTCTTGTTAAGTCAAACATGATTTCTCCTGAGCCATCTTCATGTTCTATTATTTCATCGACTTTAGTATTTTGAGGAGTTTTAACCTTTTCAGGTTCTTGTTGTATCAACCAGCTTTATGGAAGAGGAATTTTATCCTATGCTAACTGATGAGTGCTCAAAAAGCACTAAAATAACCATGATTTTATGCACATTAATTGATTAAAAATATAAATATTTATATGTTTTATCAGGTATTTTGGCTTAAAAACGTAACTTAAAGACTCAAAGAGGAATACTTGAAGCAATACATCACAAATATATTAATAAATAAATGGGGAAAGGTCAACAAATATGCAAAAATTGGACAAAATGGGTCAAAAAGGTCAAAAATATCAAAAAGGAGAAAAACGTGCCGCCACGCCGCCCTGCCGCCCAGCCGTGCGCGCAGCAGCGCCCATTTTTGTGCGCAGCTACTGTTCATCCACGCAGAACTGCGCGCGCGGCTACTGTTCATCCGTTTCGCCCCATTTTTCACGTGCAGCCACCCCTATGACGTCATGCTGACGTCATTAATGACCTCAGCATTTCCATTACGCATTTTTACATTTTTTTACTCATTTTTTCTCTCCATCCTCACCTATAAATACCCCCTTCCCTTCACTTCAAAACACACGTTCAAAACACACTTCTCTCTTCTTTCTTTCTCTCTTTTCTTAGATTTTTAGTTTTTTTTAGTTTTTTTTAGTTTTTAGTTCATTTCTCTTAGTTTTAGAGTTCTTCCCTTTTTGGGAAGAACTAGTTATGTTTATGTAATTTATTAGCTTTTTGATTCAATAAATGGGAGTGCAAATTCCACTTGGAGGTTTTCCAGCAACGGGAATAGCATCGAAGTTCTGTAAGGATTTTATTTTCTTTATAGTTATTTTTTATGCTTTATTCTTACATGTTATATTTAATTAGTCTATGATTAAATTTAACTGTGCTGGCTGTTTATAATCATGATGTAATAATAACGTTGTTATGCTTGCGAAATATTAAATAGGTAAAACTCTCTAAAATGAATTGATTTTATTTTTATTTAAGATTTTATATTAAGAATGTTAGAGAGAAATATATTATTTTTCATTACAAACTTAAAACTGAAAATTAGATTTTAAGGTTTAGTTATCCGGTCTGATTTAGAGTAGTGCTCTTTTATTTGATGGTACAATCGCCCGGTAGTTAGAGTGAAACTCTATTTCAATAGTTTTTATAAGAATTATTATGTGAAAATGTATTGACAACATGTTTTCAGTATAGTGGTTTTAAAACTTGAAAGTTAGTACTCGGATAATTAAATTCTTATGTTTAATTTGGACACCTTGAATAAAGTTTAAACTATCTAACCCCACCAAAGGTGGCATTTAAATGGTTCATTTTCAATCTCTTAGAAAAAGGAATTAATTTAATTAACCGAATTAGTTATCAACCCCACCCACAGGTGTTAATTGATTTGTTTAGTTAACAAAGAATATCTAACCCCACCAAAGGTGGTATTCATATAAAAAAAGAGAGAATCAATAAAATATCAATTTATATCTTTAATAACCTAGATAATATGAGAAAGCATAATTAATTTAGTTATTATATCCATAAATACTCCACTATTATAAATGATAAATTTGCATAAATATTTATTGAATCTGTATCTATGTTTATTTTTATGTTATTAGATTATATTTATTGAATCTGTATCTATGTTTATTTTTATGTTATTAGATTATATTTATTGAATCTGTATCTAGGTTTATTTTTATGTTATTAGATTAGAAACACAAAAACCAAACTATCGTGACAGGATGTTTAGGATTTAATTTCGTTTTTAAAAGTTTGAATAATAAATTAAAAACCAAATACATTCCTTCCTTAGATCGACCTTGGGACTATACTTATCATTTTTCTACGAAATGATTCGTGCACTTGCGAGAGTTTTATAAATATTAAAACCAAAGTATTGGCAAGAATTGGCGATGCCGGTTTTCGCTCATCAACCATTAGCAATAATAGTTGGCTTTGTTGGACAATTACAAGGCTGGTAGGATACTCACTTAGGTCCTCAAGAACATCATACAATTCTTAGCTTAATTAAGCAAGAAGTAAATGAAAATGGTGATGTTCTCCAAATAGAAGACACAGTCAACACACTGGTCTACACGATATTGTTTCACTTTGTGGGAAGTACAAATTTGCAACAAGATAGAAGTCATGAACAACTTATAAGCTTAAGATGTCCTACCATGTCACATTTCAAATGGTATAAGGATGTTTTCTTCTCTAAATTTTTCACAAGAGAAGACTCTAATAGCAACTTCTGGAAAGAAAGATTCATTGCAAGGTTACCTACCTTATTTGCTGATAAAATTCGTGCAAGACCCTATGGTATGTATACATTCGAAGAATTAGCTGCTAAAATAGTGGTAGAAGGAATATCATTCTGTACTAATATGAAGCTCAAAAGACAAGTGGACAAAGAAAGAGTCCAAAGCAATCAAGCCTTAGGAGACTTTTGCAAACAATATGGGTATCAAAATATCCTTAAAGGATTATCTCAAAAGAAAGCCCATAAATCCCAGAAGGCTTACAAAAAACCTTGGTTTAAAGAGTCAAGAACTTATCCTTCTAAAAGGAGGAAAAAATCTAATTGGACTAAAAAGCCCAATAATAAAGCCCGATTTACTAAAAATAAAATACCCACTTGTTACCATTCATTAAAACAAAAATGTGTTGAAGATTATCCTAGTAGAACCCTAAGGAAACAAAGTCCTTAACACCCCAACCTTGAGACGCCACAAAAGATGATCACTCATTTTTTATAATTCTAATTCAAGTATTTAATCAAGAACACGAGAAGGAAAAGCAAAAAGATTTCTAAAATAAATTTTCATTAATGATATCAATTCTACCTCCATTAAAAGGCTTTTATTTTCTTTTATAAGCAACAAAACAATAGATAAAATTATCATAAAGAAAATTAGCTTAAATGTAATTCAACCCTAGTTGACCTACTTTGTTGTGGACTAGGCCTAATCCATCCTTAAAAAATAGAAGATAAAAAATTCTTATGATAAAAAGGCATATAAAAGTACAAAATTCAATAAAACTAAAATTGCTAACCATGAAATGCCCACATTTAAGCAAAACAAAAAAATGCTTCCTCAATTAATCCTTCTATTTTATATTCCAAATATATCCCTTGTGTAGGATCATGAGAATAATTTTAGGATATTGAGAATATTTGTAGGATCTTTAGAATATTTGTAAACATATGAACAAAACTATAAGCAAGCAAAATGGAAAATGTGCAACAAAAACAATAAACCCTCGGTAAATGATGTAAACGATGGAATTTGAGGTTAAAAATGCAGGTATAAAGACAAGGCCCGCTCGGCTTTTAGGAATCGTTACAAGCATCAATTTGGTATATTATAATTTTTGTTTCGATACCTATGTCAAAAGTTATTTCCATTGAAATTTGCAATTCTGATTTATAAAATTATTTTTTTGAAACTATCAATAGCAGCACATTTCTTTTTTTTCCTTCTCTGTTTTTTTTGAAGAACAATGTTTGATTGAATCTAGAAAATAAAGAACAAGAAAAATATACCATAATTTCAAGGAGAACTATGAAACGATTCTCAAAGACGAAAACAACAACATAGAAATTGAAAGAAAACATAATACTTAAAGGATGATTTTTATTTTTTGAAATCAAGGAATAAGACGAAATTGTAAAACTAAATCCAAATAACAAAACAAAATTTAAAGAAAACTAAAAGACTAGAAGACGGATTTTTTTGCATGAATCAAGAAAATGCAAAAAAGAACTGAAACAAGAAAAATATGATTTTTTATATGTAGAAATAGAAAGAAATTATAGATTTAGATAGATAAACTGTTTTCAACAACCAATGCTCTAATACCAAAAGAAGCGGACCATCTAGGGGAACAATTCAAGTTACTCACGAAACCAATGGAATAGGAATGATTGATTTGCTAAGAACGTGTTGAAGATGATCTGATTAGAACAATAAGAAATAAAGTCCTTAACACCCCAACCTTCAGATGCCATAAAAGATGATAACTCCCTTTTGATAATTCTAATTCAAGCAATCAATCAAGATCACCAGAAGGGAAAGAAAAAAGCTTTCTAAAATAAATTTTCATTAATGATATCCGTTCACCCTCCATTACAAGGCTTCTATTTTCTTTTATAAGCAAGAAAACCATAGACAAAATTTATCTTAAAGAAAAGAAGCTTAAACGTAATTCAACCCTAGTAGGCCTACTTAGTTGTAGACTAGAACTAATCCATCCTTAAAGAATAAAAGACTAAAAAGACTTATGATAAAAAAAGGCATATAAAAGTCCACAATTCACTAAAACAAAATTTACTAACCATAAAATTCCCATAATTAACCAAACACAAAAAAAGTTGCTTCCTAAATTAATCCTTGCGTTTGATATTCCAAATCTATCCCTTGTGTAGAATCATAAGAATATTGGTTGGGTATTTAGAATATTTGTAGGATCTTTAGAATCTTTAGCATATTTGTAAACTTACTCTTAGTTTGTACCTCAATCTCCATTAAAGCTCTCTTGAACAAAACCAAAAGCAAGCAAAACAAAAAAAGTGCGACAAAAATTTTAAACCCACGGTAAATTATGTAAATGATGTTGGTTTTGTTCATCAAAGGTGCAAAGACAAGGCCCCCTTGACTTCTAGGAATCAATAAAAGCTTCAATTTCGTATATTATAATTATTTTTTTGATATCCGAGTCAAACGTTATTGTCATTTAAAGTTGCAACTCTGATTTATCAAATTATTTTTTTGAAACTGTCAACAACAGCATAATTCTTTTTATTCCTTATTTTTTTTTGGAAGAACAATGATTGATTGAATCTAGAAATTAAGAACAAGAAAAGGATACCATGAATTCAAAGAGAACTATGAACATAATGCCAAAGACAAAAATAAAGACAACAAAATTGAAAGAAAACACAAAACTTGATGGACAATTTTTATTTTTTGAAATCAAGGACTCAGTTGAAACTACAAAACAGAATCCGGAGAATAAAACAACAAAAACAAAATTTAAAGAAAACTAAAAGAATAGAAGGAAGTAATTTTTTGTTTGAATGATGAAAACATAGAAAAGATTTGAACAAAAAAATGCGATTTTTTTTATTTTGGTACTGAAAAAATGATAGATTTAGACAGATAATTTTTTTTCAGAACCAATGCTCTGATACTGATAACTGGTTAAAAAACACTAAAATTACCATAATTTAATGTACTTTAATTGACTAAATAGATTTATATTTTTATGATTTTGTCGTATTTTTATATAAATTTTTGTTTTGGGAATGATAGGTATTTTTATTGTTTTTCAAAAATTTTGTTCAAAAATAAAGACTCGAAGAAAAATACTTGAGGCAACACATCACAAATATGTTGAATAAAAATGAGTTAAAGTAAAAAAGATGGAAAAAATTGGTCAAAATGTCAAAAATAGCAAAGTCTCGTACATGCCAGCACATACCTGGGTAAAGTCTCACACGTACTTACATGCGCATGCGCACCCAAAATATACCAAGCACATGCTCACACTTAGCCATCACACGCGCACACACAGCTATCATACTTGAAGGAATGATTTTTTTTGTGAATTAGGAAAACATAGATAAACTATTTTTAACAGCCAATTCTCTGATACCAAATGATGTAGACCCTCTAGGGGAACAACCAAAGATACCCACAAACTCAATGGAATAAGAACGATTGATATTCTAAGAACTTGTTGAAGAGGATCAAATTAGAACCCTAGGGAAACAAAGTCCTTAAAACCCCATTCTTAAGACGGCGCAAAGGAAAATCACTTACTTAGATAAGTCTAATTCAAGCATTCAATCAAGAATGCCAAAAGGAAAAGAAAAAGGCTTTCTAAAAGAAATTTTTATTAGGATATCAATTCTCACTCCATTATGAGGCTGTTGTTTTCTTCTATAAGCTACAAATTGTAGACAAAATTTATCTGAAAGAAAAGAACCCTAATCGTAAGTAAACCCTAGTTGGCCTCATTAGTTATGGATTGGGCCTAATCCATCGTTAAATAATAAAAGACAAAATATTTATGATAAATAAGACATATAAAAGTCCACAATTCACTAAAACAAAAATTGCTAACAATAAAATGCTGATAATAAAGAAAAAAAATCATTCCTAATTTAATCCTTGCCCTTGATATTCCAAATATATCCCTTGTCTTGGATAATGAGAAAATTTGTAGTATCTTGAGAATCTTTAGAATATTAGTAAATATACACTTGGTCAAAGCCTCAGTCTCTATTACAACTCTATTGAACAAACCCAAAAGTAAGCAAAATGGAAAAGGTGTGACAAAAAATTTAAACCATTAGTAAGTAAGGTTAACGATGGAATTTGGGTTTGAAAAATGCTGGTACGAAGACAAGGCATGCTTAGCTATGAGAATTGATACAAGGTTTAAATTGATATATTATAATAGTCATTTCGATACATAAGTCAAAATATATAGTCATTTAAAATTTTAACTCCTAATGATCAAATTATTTTTTTTGAAATTGAGAACACTAGCACACTTCTTTTTCTTTCCTTTTCTCTTGTTATTGAAGAATAATGATTGAGTGAACAACAATAATATACCAATATTTTAAAGAGAACTACAAAAAAAAATCCAAAGACTAAAACAGCAACAAAGAAATTGAAAGAAAACAGAAAACTTAAAGGACAATTTTCTTTTTTGAAATCAAGGACTTAGGTGAAACTATGAAATGAAATCCAAAGAAAAAAAATGAAAACAAAATTTAAAGAAAACTAAAATATTTGAAGGAAGGAATTTTTTTTGTGAAATAAAGAAAACATAGAAAAGAACTAAAATAAGAAAAAAATGATTTTGTTTTTATTCAGGAACTTAAAAAATGAATGATTTAGATAGAGAAACAATTGATTTTCTAGGAGCGTGTTAAAGATTATTTGATTAGAATCTTAAGGAAAAAAAAGTCCTTAAACCCCAAACCTTGAGAGGCCACAGAAGATAATCACTCCATTTGATAAGTCTAATTCATGTATTCAATCAAGAAAACCTCAAGGAAAAGCAAAAAACTTTCAAAAATAAATTTTCATTAATGATATCAGTTCTCCATCCATTACAAGGCTGATATTTTCTTTTATAAGCAAACAAAACTGTGGACATAATTTATCTTAAAGAAAAGAAACCTAGACGTAATTAAACCCTAGTGGGCTACTATGTTATAGATTGGTCCAAAGAAAAAACAACGAAAACAAAATTTAAAGAAAACACAGAAAAGAACTGAAACAAGAAATGGATGATTTTTTATTTATTTAGGAACTTAAATATGATAGATTTAGATAGCTACACTATTTTTGGCAACCAATTCTTAGATACCAAACAATGTAGTCTCTCTAGGGAACAACCAAAGTTAACCAAGAACTAAATGGAATAAGAACGATTGATTTGCTAAGAAAGTGTTGAGGATGATCCTATTAGATCCCTAAGGAAACAAAGTCCTTAAAACCTCAACCTTGATAAGTCTAATTCAAGCATTCAATCAACAATACAAGAAGGAAAAGCAAAAAGCTTTCTGAAATAAATTTTCATTAAAGATATCAGTTCTCCCCCTTTACAAGGATGCAATTTTCTTTTATAAGCAAGAAAATTGTAGACAGAATTTATATAAAAATAGAACTCCAGATGTAATTTAACCCTAGTGGGCCTACTTGGCCCTAGATTAGGCCAAATCCATAATTAGAGAATAAAAGAAAAAAAAAGATTTATGATAAATAATACATATAAAAGTCTACAATTCACTAAAACAAAAATTGCTAACCTTAAAAGACCCATAAATAACTAAACCAAAAAAAAAATACTTCCTAAATTAATCCTTGCGTTTGATATTCCAAAGCTATCCCTTGTGTTGGATCATGAGAATATTTGTAGGATCTTGAGAATCATTAGAATATTTGTAAATATACACTTGGTCAAAACCTCAGTCTCCATTACATCTTTATTGAACAAAACTGAAAGGAAGCAAAATGGAAAGGGTGTGACAAAAACTTTAAACCCTTTGTAATTGAGCTCAACGACAGAATTTGGTTTTGAAAAATACCGGTACGAAGACAAGGTCTTTTCATCTTAATGGAATCAATATGAGCTTCAATTAGATATATTACAATAGTTCTTTCGATACCTGAGTCCAAAGTTTTAGCCTTTTAAAATTGTAACTCCAATTGATCAAATTATTTTTTTGAAATTGTGAGCTTTACTTTTTTATTAAAGAACAACTATTGATTAATCACATAAATATAGAACAATAAAAAGATACGAAGATTTTAAAGAGAACAACAAAATGAAATCCAAAGACGAAAAACAACAATAATGAAATTGAAATAAGAGGAAACAACGAATCGAAATCCAAAGAAAAAACAACAAAAACAAAATTTAAAGAAAACTAAAAGACTTGAAGAAAAGATTTTTTGTGTGAATCAAGAAAACAAATAAAAGAATAGAAACAAGAAAATGATCATTTTTTTATTTAGGAAGTTAAATATAATAGATTTAGATAGATACACTATTTTTTGCAACCAATTCTCGGATAACAAACAATGTAGACCCTATAGAGGAACAACCAAAGTTACCCAAGAACTCAATGGAAAAGAAATGATGGATTTGTTAAGAAAATGTTGAAGATGATCCGATTAAAACTCTAAGGAAACAATGTCCTTAAAACCCCAACCTTGAGACACTAAAAAAGATGATCACTTCCTTTGATATGTCTCATTCAAGCATTCAATCAAGAAACCCAGAAGGAAAAGAAAAAATCTTTCTAAAATAAATATTCATTAATGATATCGGTTCTCCCTCTATTACAATGTTGCTATTTTCTTTTATAAGCAAGAAAATCGTAGACAAAATTTATCTGAAAGAAAAGAACTCTAGACGTAATTAAACCCTAATGGGCCTAATAAATCCTTAAAATATAAGAGACAAAAAATATTCATGATAAATAAGACATATAAAAGTCCTAAATATTCACTAAAACAAGAATTTCTAACCATAAAAAACCCGTAAATAACTAAACAAAAAAATTGCTTACTAAATTAATCCTTGTGTTTGATATTCCAAATCTATTTCATGTGTGAGATCATGAGAATATTTGTATGATATTGAGAATCTTTAGAATATTTGTATGATCTTGAGAATTTTTAGAATATTTGTAAATATACTCTAGGTCAAAACCTCAGTCTAAATTACAGCTTTATTGAAGAAAACCAAAACCAAACAAAATGGAAATGGTGTGACAAAAAATTTAAACCCTTAGTAAGTGAGCTCAATGATGGAATTTGGGTTTGAAAAATGATGGTATGAAGACAAGGCCCGATCATTTTAAGGGAGTCGATACGAACTTTGATAAGATATATTATAATAGTCATTTCGATACCCGAGCCCAAAGTTACAGCATGTTAAAATTGTAACTCCAATTGATCAAATTATTTTTTTGAAACTGTGAACAAAATCACACTTCTTTTTCTTTCCTTTATATTTTTTATTGAAGAACAATGATTGATTGATCCCATAAATAAAGAACAAGAAAAAGATATCAAGATTTGAAAGAGAACTACGAAACGAAATCCAAAAACGAAAAACAACACTAGCGAAATTGAAAGAAAACACAAGACTTAAATGACTATTTTTTTAACTCAAGGACCTAGAGGAAATTATGAATCGAAATCCAAAGAAAAAACAACGAAGACAAAATTTAAAGAACACTAAAAGACTTGAAGAAATAAATTTTTTGTGTCTAACAAGAAAACACAAAAAAGAATAGAAACAAGAAAATGAGGTTTTTTTTTTTTTTACTTAGGAACTAAAAAAATGATAGATTTAGATAGATACACATTTTTTGGAAACCAATTCTCGGATACCAAATGATATGGACCCTTTAGGGGAACAACCAAAGTAACCCAAAAACTCAATGGAATAGGAACAATTGATTTATTAAGAATGTTTTGAAGATGATCCAATTAGAACCCTAAGGAAACAAAGTCCTTAAAACCCCAACCTTAAGATGCAACAAAAAGATGATCACTACGTTTGATAAGTCTAATTCAAACATTCAAACCAAAAACCAGAAGGCAAAGGAAAAACATAGATAAAACATTCCTTAAAGAAAAGAACCTTAGGCATAATTAAACCCTAGTGGGCCTACTTAGTTTTGGATTGGGCTTAATCCATCCTTAAAGAATAAAATACTAAAAGTATTTATGATACATAAGACATATAAAAGTCCACAATTCACTAAAACAAATATTGCTAACCATAAAAGGGCCATAATTAACAAAAAAAAACATTGCTTCCTAAATTAACCCTTTCGTTTGATATTCCAAATCTATCCTGTGTGTAGGATCATTAGACTATTTGTAGGATCTTGAGAATCTGTAGAATCTTTATAAATATACTCATGGTCAAAACTTCAGTTTCCATTACAACTCTATTGAACAAAATCGAAAGCAAGAAAAGCAAAAGAGGTTCAATAAAAACTTTAAACCCTTAGTAAGTGTTGTAAACGATGGAGTTTAGGTTTAAAACTGTAGGTAAGAAGACAAGGCCAGCTATACTTAGGAATATCGATACGTGTTTTGAATTGATATATTATAATAATCATTTTGATACTTGAGTCAAAAGTCATAGCCGTTTAAAATTGCCACTCTGATTGATCAAATTAGTTTTTTTTGAAATAGTGAATAATAGCAGGCTTCTTTTTCATTCCTTTTTTTTTTTAAATGATTGATTAAACACATAAATAACGAACAAGAAAAAAATACCAATATTTTAAAGAGAATGAACAAACGAAATCCAAAGATGTAAACAACAACAATGAAATTGAAGGAAAACACAAGACCTAAAGGACAATTTTTTTTATTTTGAAATCAAGGACTCGGAGCAAAATTTTAGACGAAATCCAAAGAAAAACAACGAGCAAAAAATTTAAAGAAAACAAAAAACTTGAAGGATTCATTTTTTTTTTTTGTGAATCAAGAAAATGCAGAAACGAACCAAAACAAGAAAAAATGATATTTTTATTTAGGAACTGAAATAATGATAGATTTAGATAGATAAACTATTTTCAGTAACCAATTCTTTGATACCAAATGATACGGACACTCTAGGAGAACAACAAAAGTTACCCACAAACTCCATGGAATAGAAACGATTGATTTGCTAAGAACATGTTAAAGATGATATGATTAAGACCCTAAGGAAAAAAAGTCCTTAAAACTCCAACCTTGAGACACTACAAAAAATGATCAATCCCTTTTATAAGTCTAATTCAAGCATTAAATCCAGAACATAAGAAGGCAAAGCCAAAACCTTTATGAAATAAATTTTCATTAATGATAACAATTATCCCTCCATTACAAGGTTGTTTTCTTTTATAAGAAACAAAACCGTAGACAAAATTTATCTTTAAGAAATGAACACTAGACGTAATTAAACATAAGTGGGCCTACTTAGTTGTTGATTTTGCTTAATAAATCCTTCAAGAATAAAATAGTAAATAGATTTATGATAAATAAGATATATAAAAGTCCACAATTCACTAAAACAAAAATTTCTAACCATTAAAAGCCAATAATTAACTAAAACAAAACAAATTGCTTAATAAATTAATCCTTATGTTTGATATTTAAAATCTATCCCTTGTGTAGGATCATGTGAATCATTAGAAGTTTTGTAAATATACTCTGTTATAGCTCTATTGAGTAAAACAGAAAGCAAGCAAAATAAAAAAATGTGCGACAATAATTTAAACCTTTAGTAAGGGATGTATACGATGGAATTTGGGTTTGAAAAATGCAGGTACAAAGAAAAGGCTCATATAACTTATGAAATTGATACGAGCTTTAATTTGATATTATAATAGTCGTTTTGATTCCTCAGTCAAACATTATAGCCGTTTAAAATTGCAACTCAGATTGATCAAATTAATTTTTTGAAACTGTGAACAACAACACACTTTTTTTTAATGAACAATGATTGATTAAACAAAAAAATAAAGAACAAGAAAAAGATACCAAGATTTTAGAGCGAACTATGAAACGAAATCCAATGATGAAAACAACAAAAACAAATTTGAAAGAAAACACAAGACTTAAAGGATGATTTTTTTTAAATCAAGCACTCAAAGGAAACTACGAAACAAAAACCAAAGAAGAAAAGGAAAACAATATTTAAAGAAAACTAAAATATTTTAAGGAAGGATTATGTTTTGTGTGAATTAAGAAAGGGAGAAAAGAACTAAAAGAATGATATATTTAGATAGAAAAAATATTTTCAAAACCAATTCTCTAATACCAAATGATGCGGACCCAATAGGGGAAAAACCAAAGTTACACAAGAACTCAATGGAAAAGGAATGATTGATTTGCTCAGAAATTTTTGAAGATGATTCGATTTGAAACCTAAGTAAACAAAGGCCTTAAAATCCAACCTTGAGATGCCACAAAAGATGATCACACTCCCTTTGTAAGTCTAATTCAAGCCTTTAATCAAGAACATAAGAAGGCAAAGCAAAAAGATTTTAGAAATAAATATTAATTAATGGTGTCAGTTCTCCATCAATTACAAGGCTATTATTTTCTTTTATAAGCAACAAAACAATAGAAAAAATTTATCTTAAAGAAAAGAACCCTAGAAGAAATTAAACCCTAGTAGGACTACTAAGTCCACAATTCACTAAAACAAAAATTGTTAACAATAAAAGGCCAATAATTAAAAAAACATAATGCTTCCAAAATTAAACCTTGAGTTTGATATTCCAAATCTATCCCTTGTATAGGATCATGAGAAAATTCGTAGAATCTTGAGAATCTTTAAAATATTTGTAAATATACTTTTGGTTGGAACCTTAGTCTCCACAACAACTCTAAGTAAGTGATGTAAAAGATGGAATTTGGGTATGAAAAATGCAGGTAAAAATACAAGGCCAACTTAGATTATGGGAATTGGTACGAGCTTCAATTTGATATATTATAATAGTCATTTTTTTACCCGAGTCAAAAGTTATAGCTTTTTAAAATTGTAACTCCAATTGATCAAATTATTTTTTTAAAACTGTGAACAACAACACACTTCTTTTATTAAGAACAATGATTGATTGAACACATAAATACAGCACAAGAAAAATATACTAAGATTTTAAAGAGAACTACAAAACAAAATTTAAACACAAAAACATCAACAACAAAGTTGAATTAAAACACAAAATTTGAAGGATGATTTTTTCTTTGAAATCATGGACTAAGAGGAAACTATGAAATGAAATCAAATGAAAAAACAACAAAAACCAAATTTAAAGAATACTAAAAGGCTCAAAGGAAGGATGTTTTTATGTGAATCAAGAAAGGTAGAAAAGAACTGAAACATAAAAGAGATGATTTATTATTCAAGAAATGAAAAAATAATAGATTTAGATAGATAAACTATTTTCAACAATCAAAGCTCTGATACCAAATGATTCAGACCCTCTAGAGGAACAACCTAAGTTACCCATAAACTCAATGGAATAAGAAAAATTGATTTGCTAAGAAGGTTTTGAAGGTGATTCGATTAGAACCCAAAGGAAACAAAGTCCACAAAACCCTAATCTTGAGATGCCACAAATGATGATCACTGCCTTTGATAAGTCTAATTCAAGCATTCAATCAAGACCACCAGAAGCCAAAGAAAAAAGCTTTATGAAATTAATTTTCATTAATGATATCAGTTCTCCCTCCATTACAAGGGTGTTATTTTCTTTTTTAAGCAACAAAACTATAGACAAAATTTATCTTAAAGAAAAGAACTCTTGACGTATTTAAACCCTAATGGGCCTACATAGTTGTGGATTGGGCCTAATCCATCCTTAAAGAATAAAAGCCTAAAAATATTTATGATAAGTAAGATTATAAAAGTTCACAATACACTAAAACAAAAATTTCTAACCATAAAAGGCTCAAAATTAATTAAAACAAAAAACATTGTTACCTAAATTTATCCTTACATTTGATATTCCAAATCTATCCTTTGTGAAGGATCATGAGAATATTTGTAAATATACTTTTGGTTAGAACCTCAGTCTCCACTAAAACTCTATTGAACAAAACTAAAAGCAAGGAAAACGGAAAAGAAGGGACAAAACATTTAAACCCCTAGTAAGTGATGTAAACATTGGAATTTGGGTTTTAAAAATGCAAGTACAAAGACAAGGCCTGCTTAGCTTATGGGAATTGATACGAGCTTTTATTTTATATATTATAATAGTCGTTTTCGATACCCGAGTAAAACTTTTTTTCTTTCCTTATCTTTTTTTAAGAAAAATGTTAAATTTAACACATAAATAAATAACAAGAAAAAGATTCCAAGATTTTAAATAGAACTACAAAACGAAATCTAAAGACAAAAAAAACAATTTAATTGAAAGAAAACATAGGACTTGAAGGACGATGTTTTTCAAATCAAGGATTCAGAAAGAAACTACGAAACGAAATTGAAAGACAAAACAATGAAAACCAAATTTAAAGAAAACTAAAAGACTTGAAGGAATGATTTTTTTGTGTGAATCAAGAAAGGCAAAAAAGAAATGAAACAAGAAAAATATGTTTTTTATATTCAAGTACTGAAAAAATTATATATTTAGATAGATAAATTATTTTCAGCAACCAAAGCTCTAATAGCAAACGATAAATTAACCACGAACTCAATGGAATATGAACTACTGATTTTTTAAGAAGTGTTGAAGTTGATCCGATTAGAACCCTAAGGAAACAAAATCCTTAAAACCCTAAACTTGAGACGCCATAAAAGATGATCACTAGCTTAGATAAGTAAAATCTAAACATTCAATCAGGAACACCATAAGGCAAAGAAAAAAAGCTTTCTGAAATAAATTTTCATTAATGATATCAGTTCTTCCTCCATTACAAGGGTGCTATTTTCTTTTATAAGCAACAAAACCGTAGGAAAATTTTATCTTAAAGAAAAGAACCCTAGATGTATTTAAACCCTAGTGAACTTACTTATATGTGGTTTGGGCCTAATCCATTCTTTAAGAATAAAAGTCTACAAGGATTTCTGATAAATAAGACATATAAAAGTCCACAATTCACTAAAACAAAAATTGCTAACCATAAAAGGTCCATAATTAACTAAAACAAAAAAAATTATTTCCTAAATTAATCCTTGCGTTTAATATTCCAAATCTATCCATTATATAGGATCATGAGAATATTTGTATGATCTTGAGAATCTTGAGAATATCTATAAATATACTATTTGTCAGAACCTCATTCTCCATTACAACTCTATTGAACAAAACTGAAAGCAAGCAAAACATAAAAGGTGTGATAGAAACTTTAAACCATAAATATGCGATGTAAATGATTGAATTTGGGTTTGAAAAATGCCGATAAGGAGAGCACTCAGTTTATAGGAATCGATACGAGCTTTGATTTAATATATTATAAAAATCATTTTGATACCCTAGTCAAAAGTTATAAGCATTTAAAATTGCGACTCTAATTGATCAAATTATTTTTTTTGTAACTGTGAACAGTAACACACTTTTTTTTCTTTCCATTTTTTTATGAAGAACAATGATTGATTGAACACAAAAATAAAGAATAAGAAAAAAATACTAATATTTAAAAATGAACTATGGAACAAATCTAAAGATGAAAACAACAACAACGAAATTGAAAGAAAACATAAGACTTGAAAGATGATTTTTTTAAATCAAGGACTCCTAGGAAACTACGAAATGAAAAACAATGAAAAAAACAAAAAAAAATTTGAAGAAACCTAAAAGACTTCAAGGAACGATTGTTTTGTGTGTGAATAAAGAAAGGCTGAAAAGAACTAAAACAAAAAAAAGTTCTTTTTTTAATTCATGTACTAAAAAATTATAGATTTAGATAGATAAACTATTTTTAGCAAACAAAGCTCTGATACCAAATGATATGGACCCTCTATAGAAACAACCACAATTACCCATGAACTCAAGGGAATAAAAATGATTGATTTGCTAAGAATGTGCTGAAGTTGATCTCATTAGAACCCTAAGGAAACAAAGTCCTTAAAACCCAAACCTTGAGATGCCACAAAAGATGATCACTCCCTTTGATGTGCCTAATTCAACCATTCAATCAACAACATCAGGTTAATTAATGATATCAGTTCTCCCTCCATTACAAGGTTGTTGTTTGCTTTTATAAGAAACAAAACCATAGACAAAATTTATCATAAATAAAAAAACCTTAGATTCATTTAAACCCTAGTAGGCCTACTTAGTTGTGGATTGGGCTTAATCTAGCCTTAAAGAATGAAAGCCTAAATTTTTTATGATAAATAAGACATATAAAATTCCACAAATCACTAAAACAAAAATTACAAACCATAAAAGGCTCATAATTAACTAAAACAAAAAAAAACATCTCCTATTTTAATTATTGCATTTGATATTCCAAATATGTCCCTTGTGTAGGATGATAAGAATATTTGAAAGATCCTGAGAATCTTTTGAATATTTGTAAATATACTCTTGGTTAGAACCTTAGTTTCCATTACATCTCTATTGAACAAAACCGAAGTAAGTAAAACGGAAAAGGTGCGACAAAAACTCTCATACCAAAAGATGTGGACTCCTTTGAGGAACAACCAAAGTTATTGATGAGTGCTCAAAAAGCACTAAAATTACTATGATTTTATGCACATTAATTGATTATATATATATATATGATTTTATCAGGTATTTTTATTGTTTTTCAGGTATTTTCATTTCAAAACGTAACTTAAAGACTCAAAGAAGAATACTGGAGGTATATTCATAAAATAAATGAGGAAAAGTCAACAAATATAGAAAAATTGGACAAAAAGGTCAAAAATGTCAAAAATGTCAAAAATGTCAAAAATGTCAAAAATGTCAAAAAAGAGGAAATCGCGTCGCCCAGCCGTGCCGACCACCGCGCCCAGCAATGCATGCGTGGTACCAGCATCTACCCTAGCCACGCCCAACAACGTGCGCGCCATATATCTCTTCCGCGCGTGCTCGCGCCCAACCTGCTGCCATCTACGCATGCCTATGCCCAGCCTGTTCCCATCTGTGCGCGCCTGCGATCAGTCTGCACCTATATGAGCACGCCGCTACCCATCTGCGCACGCCTCTGCCCATCTGTGCCTCATCTGCGCGCGCATCCGCCCCCACGTCAACATGACATTATCATTCACTACTTTGCATTTCCACCATTTTTTATCATTTTTTCACCCACCTTTTCTTCTCATCCTCACCTATTAATACCAACATTCTCTTCACAACTAAACACACCTAAAAATACATCTTCTCTTCTCTTTCTTTCTCTCATTTCTTAGTTTTTAAGTTTTTTTTTAGTTTTTTAGCTTTTCTTAGTTAGTTTCTCTTAGTTTTAGAGTTCTTCTCTTTTTTAGAAGAACTAGTTATATTTTTGTAATTTATTTGCTTTTCGATTCAATAAATGGGAGTGCAAATTCCGTTTGGAGGTTTTGCAACAACGGGAATAGCAACAAAGTACTGTAAGGATTTTATTTTCTTTACATTTATTTTTTATGCTTTATTCTTACATGTTATATTTAATTTGTCTGTAATTAAATTTAACTTTGCTGGCTGTTTGTAAACATGATATAATAATAACGTTGTTATGCTTTTAAAATATTAAATAGGTAAAAATCTCTAAAATGAATTGATTTTTTTTTCAATATTTTATATTAAGAATGTTAGGGAGAAATATATTATTTTTCATTACAAACTTAAATCTGAAAATTAGATTTTAAGGTTTAGTTATCCGGTATGATTTAGAGTAGTGCTCTTTTATTTGTTGGTACAATCGCCCGGTAGTTAAAGTGAAAATCTATTTCAAAAGTTTTTATAAGAATTATTATGTGAAAATGTATTGACAGTTTAGTAGTGGTTTTAAAATTTGAAAGTTAGTACTCAGATAATTAAATTCTTAGGTTTAATTTGGACACTTGAATAAAGTTTAAACTCTCTAACCCCACCAAATGTGTCATTTAAATGGTTCATTTTCCATCTCTTAGAATAAAGGAATTAATTTAATTAACCAAATTAGTTATCAACCCCACCCACAGGTGTTAATTGATTTGTTTAGTTAACAAAGAATATCTAACCCCACCAAAGGTGGTATTCATATAAAAAAGAGAGAATCAATAAATATCAATTTATATATTTAATAACCTAAATAATATGAGCAAGCATAATTAACTTAGTTATTATATCCATAAATACTCCACTATTATAAATGATAAATTTGCATAAATGTTTATTGAATCTTTATCTATATTTATTTTTATGTTATTAGATTAGAAACACAAAAACCCAAATATCGTGACAGAATGTTTAGGATTTAATTTCATTTTTAAAAGTTTGAATAATAAATTAAAAACCACATATATTCCTTCCTTAGATCGACCTTGGGAGTATACTTATCATTTTCTACGAAATGATTCATGCACTTGCGAGAGTTTTATAAATATAAAACCAAAGTATTGGCAGAATCGGCGATGCCGGTTTTTGCTCATCAGTTACCCACGAACTTAATGGAATAGAAACGATTGATTTGCTAAGAACGTGTTGAAGGTGATCTGATTCAAACCCTAAGGAAACAAAGTTATTAAAACCCCAACCTTGTGATAAGTTTAATTCAAGCATTCAATGAAGAACACTAGAAGGTAAGGAAAAAAGCTTTCTAAAATAAATTTTCATTAATGATATCAGTTCTCCCCCCATTATAAGGATGTTGTTTTCTTTTATAAGCAACGAAACCCGAGAAAAACCCTAGTTGTATTTAAACCCTAGTGGGCTTACTTATTTGGGGATTGGGCCCATAATTAACTCAAAGAAAAAAAATTATTTCCAAAATTAATCCTTGTGTTTGATATTCCAAATCAATCCCTTGTGTAGAATCATGAGAATATTTGAAGGATCTTGAGAATCTTTAGAATATTTGTATGTGTAGTCTTGGTCAGAACCTTAGTTTCCATTACAACCCTTTTGAACAAAACCAAAAGCAAGCAAAAAGGGAAAGGTGTGACAAAAAATTTAAACCCTTAATTAGTGATGTAAACATTGGAATTTAGGTTTCAAAAATGTAGGTACAAAGACAAAGCATGCTCAGTTAGTGGAAATAAATACGAGCTTTGATTTGATATATTATAATAGTTGTTTCGATACATAAGTCAAAACTTATACTGTTAAAAATTGTAAGTTTGATTGATCAAAATATTTTTTACAAACTGTGAATAGCTGCAAACTTTTTTTTCTTTCCTTTTTTTTAAGAACAATGTTTGATTGAACACAAAAATAAAGAAATAGAAAAAGTTACCAATATTTTAAAGAGAAGTACAAAACAAAATCTAAAGATGAAGACAACAAGAACGAAATTTAAAGGAAACACAAGACTTGAAGGACAATTGTTATTTTGAAATCAAGGACTTAGAGGAAACTAAGAAACGAAATCCAAAGAAAAAAAATAAAAAAAATTTAAAGAAAACTAACAGACTTGATGGAAGTATATTTTTTAGTATGAATCTAGAAACATAGAAAATAAATGAAATATGAAAAAGATGATTATTTTTATTTAGGAACTAAAAAAATTGTAGATTTAGGTAGATAAATTACTTTCAACAACCAATGCTATGATACTAAACGATGTGGACCCTCTAGAGGAACAACCAAAGTCATCAACGAATTCAATGGAGTAGGATTTATTGATTTGTAAGAATGTGTTTAAGGTGATCCGATTAGAACCCTAAGGAAACAAATTCCTTAAAACCCCATCCTTAAGAAAGAATATTTATGAAATAAATTGTTATCAATGATATCAGTTCTCCTTTCGTTAAAGAAAAGAACCCTATACGTATTTAAGCTCTAGTGGGCCTACTTAGTTGAGGATTGGGCCTAATCCATCCTTAAATAATAAAAGCCTAAAAATATTTATGATAAATAAGACATATAAAAGTCCCAATTCACTAAAACAAAAATTGCTAACCATAAAAGGCATATAATTAACTTAAACAAAATAATTGCTTTCTAAATTAATCCTTGCATTTGATAATCCAAATCTATCCCTTGTGTAGGATCATGAGAATATTTGTGGGATCTTTAGATTCTTTAGAATATTTTTAAATATAATTTTGCTAAGAACCTCAGTCTCCATTACAGCTCTATTGAACAAAACCGAAAGCAAGCACAATAAAAAAGGTGTGACAAAAACTTTAAACCCTTAGTAAGTTATATAAACGATGGCATTTAATTTTCAAAAGTGTAGGTACAGAGACTAGGCCTGCTCAACTTATGGGAATCATTATGAGCTTTGATTTGATACTTTATAATAGTCGTTCCAATACATGAGTCAAAAGTTATAGTTGTTTAAAATTACAACTCCGATTCATCTAATTATTTTTTGAAACTGTGAACAGTAGCACACTTCTTTTTCATTCCTTTTTTTAAGAACAATGATTTATTGAATAAAGAAATAAAGAACAAGAAAAAGTAACCAAGATTTTAAAGAGAACAACGAAATGAAAGTTAAAGACAAAAGCAACAACAATGAATTTGAAAGAAATCACAAGACTTGAAGGACAATTTGATTTTAAATCAAGGACTCAAAGGAAACTACGAAATGTAATCCAAAAAAATAGCGAAAACAAAATTTAAATAAACTAAAAGACTTCAAGGAAGGATTTTTTTTATGTGATTCAAGAAAACGCATAAAAGAACTAAAACAAAAAAAAGATTATTATTTTTATTCAAGAACTGAAAAAAATGATTGATTTAGATAGATAAACTATTTTCAGCAACCAATGCTCTGATACCAAACGATGCGAACACACTAAGGGAACAACCACAGTTACCCATGAAATCAATGGAATAGGAATGATTAATTTGCAAAGAATTTTTTGAATATGATCTTATTAGATCCCTAAGAAAAAAAGTCCTAAAAATACCAACCTTGAGTTGCCACCAAAGATGATCACTACCTTTTATAACTCTAATTCAAGCATTAATTCAAGAACACGAGAAAGCAAAGCAAAAAGGTTTTTGAAATAAATTTTCATTTATGATATCAGTTTTTCCACCATTATAAGGCTTATGTTTTCTTATTTAAGTATTAAAACCGTAGAAAAAAAATTTCTTAAAGAAAATAATCATAGATATAATTAAACCCTAGTGGGTCAAATTCGTTGTGGATTGGGCCTAATCCAACTTTAAGAAATAAAAAAAATATTTATGATAAATAAGATATATATAAGTCTATAATTCACTAAACCAAAAACTGCTAACCATAAAAGCCCCATAATTAACTAAAACAAAAAAAACTTCCTAAATTAATCCTTGCGTTTGATTTTCCTAATCTATCCTTTCTTGAGGATATAGAGAATATTTGTTAGATCTTGAGAATATTTAGATTATTTATAAATATACGCTCGGTCATAACCTCAGTCTCCATTATAGGTCTATTGAAAAAAACCGAAAGCAAACAAAATGGAAAAGGTGCGACAAAAACTTTAAACAATTAGAAAGTGATGTAAACGATGAAATTTGGGTTTGAAAAATGTAGGTACAAAGACAAGGCCCACTTAATGTACAAGAATTGATACGTGCTTCGATTTGATATATTATAATAGTCGTTTTGATACCCGAGTCAAAATTTATAGCCGTTTAAAATTGCAACTCCGCTTGATCAAATTGTTTTTTTGAAACAGTGAATAGCAGCAGACTTCTTTTTCTTTCCTATTTAATTTTTTGAAGAAAAGTTATTGTTTTAAAGAGAATTACGAAACCAAATCCAAAGATGAAAACAACAATAACAATGAAATTGAAAGAAAACACAAGACTTAAATTACGATTTTCTTTTTTGAAATCAAGGACTCAGAGGAAACTACGAAACGATATCCAAAGAAAAAACAACAAAAAGAAAATTTAAAGAAAACTAAAAGACTCGATGGAAGGTTTTTTTGTGTTAATCAAGAAAGTCAAAAAAGAACTAAGACAAGATAAAGATGATTTTTTTATTGAAGAACTAAAAAATTATACATTTAGATAGATAAACTATTTTCTACAAAAAGAGGTCTGATACCAAAGGATGTGGACACCCTAGAGGAACAACCAAAGTTACCTGTGAACTTAATGGAATATGAATGATTTATTTGCTAAGAACATGTTGAAAGTGACCCGATTAAAACCCTATGCAAACAAATTTATTAAAACCCCAACCTTGAGATGCCACAAAATATGATCACTACCTTTGATAAATTTAATTCAAGCATTCAATCAAGAACACCATAAGGTAAAGAAAAAAAGTTTCTAAAATAAATTTTCATTAATGATATCAGTTCTTCCTCCATTACAAGGTTGTTGTTTTCTTTTATAAGCAACAAAATCATAGACAAAATTTATCTTAAAGAAAATAACCCTAAACATATTTAAACACAAGTGGGCCTACTTAGTTGTGGATTGGGCCTAATCTTTCCTTAAAGAATAAAATCCTAAAAATATTTGTGATAAATAAGACATATACAAGTCCACAACTCACTAAAAACAATTATTAACAATAAAAAGTCCATAATTAGCAAAACAAAATTAATTGCTAAATTAATCCTTGAATTTAATAATCTAAATCTATCCCTTGTGTAGGATCATAAGAATATTTGTAGGATATTTAAAATCTTTAGAATATTTGTAAATATAGTCATGGTCAGAACCTTAGTCTCCATTAGAGCTCTATTGAACAAAACCGAAAGCAAGCAAAATAGAAAAGGTGTGACAAAAAATTTAAACCCTTAGTAAGTGATGTAAATGATGGAATTTGGGTTAGAAAAATGAAAGTACGAAGACAAGGCCCACTCAGCATACAAGAATTAATATGAGCTTCAATTTGATTTATTATAATAGTTATTTCGATACCCGAGTCAAAAGTTATAGCCTTTTAAAATTATAACTTTGATTTATTAAATTATTTTTTTGAAACTGTGAAATATAGCACACTTCTTTTTCATTCCTTTTTTTTTAAGAACAAAGATTGATTGAACAAAGAAATAAAGAACAAGAAAAAGATACCAAGCTTTTAAAGAGATCTACAAAACGAAATCCAAAGACGAAAACAACAATAACAAATTGAAAGAAAACTAAGAAAATTGAAGGAAGAATTTTTCTTTGTGTGAATGAAGAAAATGTAGAAAATAACTGAAACAAGAAAAATAAATATTTTTTATTCAAGAACAAAAAAATGAAAGATTTAGATAGATAAACTATTTTCAACATCCAATGCTCTAATATCGAACGATGCTAACCCTCTAGGGGAACACTCAGAGTAACCCACGAACTCAATTGAATAGGAACAATTGATTTGCTAAGAACATGTTGAAGATGATCTGAATAAACCCTAATGATACAAAGTAATTAAAACGTTATCCTTGTAACGCCACAAAATATGATCAGTCTCTTTGATAAGTCTAATTCAAGAATTCAAGCAACAACACCATAAAGAAAAGCAAAATTATTTATGAAATAAACTTTCATTAATGATATTAGTTCTCCTCCCATGACAAGGTTACTATTTTCTTTTATAAGCTACAAACAGTAGACAAAATTTATCTTAAAGAAAAAAACCATAGAAGTAATTAAACTATAGAAGTAATTAAACCCTAGTAGGCCTACTTAATTATGGATTGGGCCTAATCCATACTTAAAAAATAAAAGACTAAAAATATTTATGAAAAATGAGACATATAAAAGTCCAATATTCACCAAAACAAAAATGGTTAACCATAAACAGCACATAATTACCTAAAACAAAAAACATTGCTTCATAAATTAATCCTTGCCTTTGATATTCCAAATCTATCCCTTGTGTAGGATCATGAGATATTTGTAAGATCTTGAGAATCTTTAGAATATTTATAAATATACTCTTGGTTAGAACCTCTGTCTCCATTACAACTCTATTGAACAAAACTGAAAGCAAACAAAATGGAAAAGGTGTGAAAAAAACTTTAAACCCTTAGTGTTATAAACAACGGAATTTGGGTTTGAAAAATGCAGGTAAAAAGAAAAGTCACACTCAACTTATGGGAATTGATACATGCTTTGATTTGATATATTATAATAGTCGTTTCAATACTTAATTAAAAACTTATAGCCATTTAAAATTGCTACACTGATTTATCAAATTAGTTATTTGAAACTATGAACAACAAGACACTATTTTTTCATTCCTTTTTTTTAAGAACCAGGATTGATTGAACAAAGAGATAAGAACATGAAAAAGATACCAAGATTTTAAAGAGAATTACAGAACGAAATCCAAAGAAGAAAATAACAATAACAACAAAATTGAAAGAAAACACAAGACTTGAAGGATGACTTTTTTAAAATCAAGCACTGAAAATCCAAAGAAAAAGTAATGAAAAAAATTTAAAGAAAACTAAAACACTTGAAGAACGATTTTTTTGTGTGAATGAAGAAAATGTAGAAAATAATTTAAAGAAGAAAAAGGCAATGTTTTTATCCAAGAATTGAAAAATAATTGATTTAGAAAGATAAACTGTTTTTAGTAACAAATGCTCTAATACCAACCAATGCGGGCCTTCTAAGGGAACAACCAAAGTTACCCACACACTTAATTGAATAGGAATGATTGATTTGCTAAGAATGTGTTGAAGATGATATGATTAAAACCCTAACCTTTAGATGCCACATAAGATGATTAGTCCCTTTGATAAGTCTATTTCAAGAATTCAATCAAAAACACCAAAAAGCAGAGCAAAAATATTTCTAAAATAAATTTCATTAATGATATCAGTTCTCCCTCCATTAAAAGAATACTATTTTATTTTATAGGCAATAAAACTGTAGAAAAACTTTACCTTAAAGAAAAGAAACCTAGACATAATTAAGCCCTAGTGAGCCTATTTAGTTATGGATTGGGCCTAATCCGTCCTTAAAGAATGAAAGACTAAATTTTTTTATATAAATAAAACAAAAATTACTAACCATAAAAAGTCCATAATTAACTAAAATAAAAAAAAACTTGCTTCCTAAATTAATCTTTGAGTTTGATGTTCCAAATATATCCCTTGTATAGGATAATAAGAATATTTGTAAGAACTTGAGAGTCTTTATAATATTTGTAAAAATACTCTTGTTCGAAACCTCATTATCTATTACAGCTCTATTGAACAAAACCTAATGCAAGCAAAACAGAAAAGATGCGAAAAAAATATAAACCCATATTAAATGTTGTAAACAATGGAATTTGGGTTTGAAAAATGCACGTACAAAGACAAGGCCCGCTCAGCTTATAGGAATCGGTACATGCTTCAATTTGATATATTATAATTCTTGTTTCGAAAGTCAAGTCAAAAGTTATAGCCATTTAAAATTGCAATTCTGATTTATCAAATTATCTTTTTGAAACTATGAATAACAGCACACTACTTTTTCATTCTTTTCACAAGGATTGATTGAACAAAGAAATAAAGAATAAGAAAAAGATACAAAGATTTTAAAAAGAACTACAAAACGAAATCCAAAGACAAAGACAAAAACAAAAACAAAATAATTGAAAGAAAACACAAGACTTAAGGGATGATTGTTTTTTTAAATCAAGGAGTCAAAGGAAACTATGAAACAAAATCTAAAGAAAAAATAATGAAAACTAAATTTATTGAAAAATAAATCACTTGAAGTGAGGATTTTTTTATGTGAATCAAGAAAATGCATAAAAGAACTTAAACAAGAAAAAAATGACTTTTTTATTCAGGAAATGGAAAAAGGATAGATTTGGACAGTTAAATTGTTTTCACCAACCAATGCTTTGATACCAAATGATGCGGACCTTCTAGGTGAACAACCAAAGTTACCCACAAACTCATCTGAATAGGAACAATTGATTTGCTAAGAACGTGTTGCAGATGATCTGATTACAACCCTAAGGAAACAAAGTCCTTAAAACCTTAACCATGAGATGCCACAAAAGATTATCATTCTCTTTGATAAGTCTAATTGAAAAATTCAATCAAGAATACCTAAAAGCAGAGCAAAAGTTTTCTGAAATAAAATTTCAATAATGATATCATTTCTCCCTCCATTACAAGGATGTTGTTTTCTTTTATAAGCAATAAAACTGTAGAAAACATTTATCTTAAAGAAAAGAGACCTAGACATAATTAAGACATAAGGGGCCTACTTAGTTATGGATTAGGCCTAATCCATACTTAAAGAATGAAAGAATAAAAAGATATAGATAAATATGACATATAAAAGTCCACAATTGACTAAAACAAAAATTACTAACCATAAAAAGCCCATAATTAACTAAAACAAAAAAAATTGCTTCCTAAATTAATCTTTGCATTTGATGTTTCAAATCTATCCCTTGTATAGGATAATGAGAATATTTGTAAGATCTTGAGAATCTTTAGAATATTTGTAAATATACTCTTGTTCAGAACCTCAATCTCCTTTACAACTCTATTGAATAAAACCGAAAGAAAACAAAAGTGAAAAGGTACAACAAAAACTATAAACCCTTATTAAGTGTTGTAAATGATGGAATTTGGGTTTGAAAAATGCAGGTACAAAGATGAGGCCCACTCAACTTAATGGAATCGATACGTGCTTTGATTTGATAAATTATAATTATTGTTATGATACCCGTGTCCAAAGTTATAGCCATTTAAAATTGTAATTCCAATTTATCAAATTATTTTTCTGAAATTGTGAATAACAACACACTAATTTTTCCTTTCTTTTCTTTTTTTTTAAAGAACAAGGATTGATTGAACAAAGAAATAAATTACAAGAAAAAAATACCAAGATTTTAAAGAAAACTATGAAACAAAATGAAAAGATGAAATCTAGGACTCAAAGGACACTATGAAACAAAATCCAAAGAAAAAAAATTTAAAACAAAATTAAAGAAAACTAAAAGACTTGAAGGAAGAATTTTTTTTTGTGTGAAACAAAAAATGCAGAAAGAAATCAAACAAGAAAAATATGATTTTTTTTATTCAGGAATAGAAAAAATGGTAGATTTAGATAGATAAACTATTTTCAGCAACAAATTTTCTGATAACAAACAATGCGGACCCTTTAGGGGAACAACCAAAGTTACCCATGAACTCAATTGAATAGGAATGATTGATTCGCTAAGAACGTGTTGAAGATGATCTTGTAAAACCCTAAGGAGACAAAGCCCTTAAAACATCAATCTTGAGACGTCACAAAAGATGATCAGTTGGTTTGATAAGTTTATTCAAGCATTCAATCAATAACCCCAGAAGGCAAAGAAAAAAGATTTATGAAATAAATTTTTATTAATGATAAATAAGACGTATAAAAGTCCACAATTCACTAAAAACAAAAATTGCTAACCATAAAGCACATAATTTACTAAGACAAAAAACATTGCTTCCTAAATAAATCCTTGAGTTTGATATTTTTTAAAATATTCTCTGGGTCAGAACCCCGGTCTCCATTACATCTTTATTGAACAAAACTAAAAGCAAGAAAAATGGAAAAGGTGCAAAAAAAAACTTTAAAACCATTGTAAGATATGTAAACGATAGAATTTGGGGTTAAAAATACAAGTATGAATACATAGCCTTCTGAGCTTATGGGAATTGATACGAGCTTTAATATGATATATTATAATAGTCGTTTTAATACCTGAGTCAAAAGTTATAGCCTTTTAAAATTGAAACTTTAATTTATCATTAAAAAAATTTGAAACTATGAACAACATCACATTCTTTTTCATTCCTTTTTTTTAAAAGAAAAGGATTGATTGAATAAAGAAATAAAGAACAAGAAAAAGATACCAAGATTTAAAAGAGAATTATGAAATGAAATGAAAAGATGAAAACAATAACAAAGAAATTGAAAGAAAACACAAGACTTAAAGAATAATTTTTTTAAATCAAGGACTCAGAGGAAACTATGAAACGAAATCCAAAGAAAAAACAATGGAAACAAAACTTAAAGAAAACTAAAACACTTGAAGGAACAATTTTTTTAGTGTGAATGAAGAAACACAGAAAACAATTGAAACAAGAAAAATATGATTTTTTTTATTCAGGAATTAAAAAAAAGATAGATTTAGACAAATAAACTGTTTTCAGCAATCAATGCTCTGATACCAAATGATGCGAACCCTCTAGGGGAATAACCAAAGTTACCCACGAACTCAATTGAATAGGAACATTTGATTAGCTAAGAACATGTTGAAGATGATTTGATTAATACCCTAAGGAAACAAAGTCCTTAAAACCCCAACCTTGAGACACCATAAAAGATGATCAACCCTTTTGATAAGTCTAATTCAAGAATTTGATCAAGAACACCAAAAGGCAAAGAAAAAAGCTTTCTAAAATAAATTTTCATTAATGATATATGTTCCCCCTCCTTTACAAGTTAGTTTTTTTCTTTTATAAGTAACAAAATCACAGACAAAATTTATCTTAAATAAAAATAACCCAGACGTAATTAAATCCTCGTGAGCCTACTTAGTTGTGGATTTTGCCTTATCCATCCTTAAAGAATAAAAGAATAAAAAGATTTATGATAAATAAGACATATAAAAGTCCACAATTCACTAAAAACAAATTTAACCATAAAAGACACATAATTAACTAAAACAAAAAAACATTGCTCCTAATTTAATCTTTGCATTTGATATTCGAAATCTATCCCTTGTGAAGGATCATGAGAATATTTATAGGATATTGAGAATCTTTAGAATATTTTTTAATATACTCTTGGTGAGAACATCTGTCTTCATTACATCTATATTGAACAAAACCAAAAACAAGATAAATGGAAACTTGCGAAAAAAACTTTAAAACCATAGTAAGTGATGTAAACGACATAATTTGGGTTCAAAATTTAGGTATGAAGAAATGGCTTGCGCAATTTATGGTAATTAATGTGAGCTTCAATTTGATATATTATAATACTTGTTGTGATACCCAAGTCAAAAATTATAGTCGTCTAAATTGAAACTATGAATAGTAACACACTTCTTTTTCATTCCTTTTCTCTTTTTTTTTTGAAGAACTAGGATTGATTGAACAATGAAATAAAGAACAAGACCAAAGAAATTCAAAGAAAAAATAAGACTTAAAGAATGATTTTTTTTCTAAATCAAGGACTCAGAAGAAAAGACGAAACAAAATCCAAATAAAAACATCCAAAAAAGTTTAAAGAAAGCTAAAAAACTTGAAGGAACTATTTTTTTGTGTGAATGAAGAAACATAGAAAATAATTGAAACAAGAAAAAAGATGATTTTTTTATTCAGGAATTGAAAAATTGATAGATTTAGACAGATAAACTATTTTTCAGTAACCAAACGTTGTAGACCCTTTAGGGGAACAACCAAAGGTACCCATGAACTAAATTCAATAGGAACTATTGATTTGCTGAGAATGTGTTAATGATGATACAATTAAAACCCTACCCTTGAGATGCCATAATAGATGATCATTCCTTTTGAAAAGTCTAATTCAAGAATTCAATCAAGAACACCAAATGGAAAAATGAAAAGCTTTCTAAAATAAATTTTCATTAATGATATCAGTTCTACCTCCTTTACAAGGCTACTGTTTTCTTTTATAAGAAACAAAATTGTAGACAAAATTTATCATAAAGACAAATAATCCAAACATAATAAAACCCTTGTAGGCCATATATAGGAATAAAAGAACAAAGAGATGTATGATATATAAGACATATAATAGTCCACAATTCACTAAAACAAAAATTTCTAAAACTAAAAGACACTTAATTAACTAAAACAAAAAACATTGCTTCAAAAATTAATCCTTGCATTTGATATTCCAAATCTATCCCTAATGTAGGATCAAGAGAACATTGTATGATCTTAGTACTCTTCATAATTTTTGTAAATATAATCTTGGTCAGAACCCGAGGAACCATTACAGCACTATTGAAACAAACCAAAAGCAAGCAAAACAAAAAAGGTGCGACAAAATCATTAAAACTTTAGTAAGTGATGTAAACAATGGAACTTGATTTTGAAAAATGTAGGTACGAAGAAAAGGCTCACTCGTCTAATAGGAATCGATAAAAGCTTTGATTTGATATATTATAATAGTTGTTTCGATACCCAAGTCAAAAGTTAAAGTCGTTTAAAATTGCAACTCCGATTTATCAAATTATTTTTTTGAAACTGTGAACAGTAGAACACTTCTTCTTCTTTCCTTTTATTTTTTTTAATAACAACACAGAAATAAAGAACAAGAAAAATATATCTAGATTTCATAGAAAACTACAAAATGAAATTCAAAGATGAAAACAACAACAACGAAATTGAAAGAAAACACAAGACTGTAAGGACAAGTTTTTTTTTAAATTAAGGACTCAAAGGAAACTATGAAAAAAAATCCAACGAAAAGAAAACTTAAAGATTTGAAGGAAATGTTTTTTTGTGTGAATCGAGAAAATATAGAAAAGAACTGAAACAAGAGAAATGTGATTTTTTTTTATTCAGGAACTGAAAAAATGTTAGATTTTGATAGATAAACTATTTTTGGCAACCAATACTCTAATACCAAACAATGCGGACCCTGTAGGGGAATAACACTAGTTAACCACGAACTCAATGCAATAGGAATGCTTGATATTCTAAGAACGTGTTGAATATGTTCCAATTAGAAACCTAAAGAAACAATGTCCTTAAAACCCCAACCTTGAGATACCACAAAAAATGATCACTTTCTTTGATAAGTCTAGTCCAAGCATTCAATCAAGAAAAATAGAAAGTAAAGAAAAATGCTATCCCAAAATATTTTCATTAATAATATCAATTCTCCCTCCGTTAAAATCCATTTATTTTCTTTCATAAGTAACAATACTGTATACAAAATTTATGTTAAAGAAAATAACCCTAGAAGTAATTAAACCCTAGTAGGCCTACTTAGTTATGGATTGGGCCATATCCATCCTTAAAGAATGAAAGACTAAAACAATTTATGATAAATAAGACATGTAAAAGTCCACAATTCACTAAAACAAAAAATTCTAACCATAAAAGACTCATAAGAATATTTTTTATATCTTGAGAATCTTTGGAATATTTGTAAATATACTCTTGGTTAAAACCTTATTCACCATTACAACTCTATTGAAAATATTTGAAAGCAAGCAAAACAAAAAAGGTGAGATAAAAAATTTATCGTCTTAGTAAATGATGTAAATGATAGAATTTGGGTTTAAAAGATGCAGGTAGAAGGATAAAGCCCTTTAAGCTTATGGGAATCAATACCAGTTTTGATTTGATTTATTATAATACTCGTTTCGATACACGAGTCAAAAGTTATAGCCGTTTAAAAACAACGATTGATTGAACAGAGAAATAAAGAACAAGGAAAAGATACCAAGATTTCAAAGAGAACTAGAAACAAAATCTAAAGAAAAAAAACAACAAAAAAAAAATTTAACGAAACTAAAAGACTTGAAGGAAGGATTTTTTTTTTAAATCAAAGACTTAGAGGAAACTATGAAACGAAATCCAACAAAAAAAAATGAAAACAAAATTCAAAGAAAACTAAAATACTTGAAGGAAGGATTTCTTTTTGTGTGAATCAAGAAAACGCAAAAAAGGAATTAAACAAGAAAAGGATGATTTTTTTATTCAGGAACATAAAAAATGATAGATTTATATGATAAAATATTTTTAACAAATAATGCTCAGATACCAAATGATGTGGAACCTCAAGGGGATAACCCATTTTACCCAAGAACTCAATGGAATAGGAATGATTGATTTGCCAAGAATGTGTTGAATAATATCCGATTATAAACCTAAAGAAAAAATACCATAAAAATCCAACCCAGAAACGCCACAAAAGATGATCACTCCCTTTGACAAGTCTAATTCAAGCATTCAATCAAGAACACCAGAAGGCAAAGCAAAAAGCTTTCTGAAATAAATTTTCATCAATGAGATCAGTTCTTTCCCTATTACAAGGCTACAATTTTCTTTTACACTCAACAAAATCATAGATAAATATTTTCTTAAAGAAAAGAAACCTAGATGTAATTAAACCCTTGTGGGCCTACTTAGTTGTGGATTAGGCCTAATCCATCCTTTACGAATTAAGACTAAAAATATTAATGATAAACAAGATATATAAAATTCCACAATTCACTTAAACAAAAAAAATGCTAACCATAAAAGGCCCATAATTAACAAAAACAAAAACAATTACTTCCTAAATTAAACCTTGCGTTTAATATTCCAAATCTATCCCTTGTGTAGAATAATGAGAAAAATTTTAGGATCTTAAGAATATTTAGAATATTTTTAAATATACTCTTAATTAGAACCATAGTCTCCATTACAACTCTATTGAACAAAACCGAAAGAAAGCAAAACGAAAAAGGTGCAAGAAAAAAAATTAAATGAGCTTCAATTTTATATATTATAATAGTCGTTTTGATACCTCACTCAAAAGTTATAGCCTTTTAAAATTACAACTTCAATTAATCAAATTATGTTTTTGAAATTGTTAACAACACATTTTTTTCTCTCTCCTTTTCTTTTTCTTTTGAAATTCAATGATTGATTGAACATATAAATAAAGAACAAGAAAAAGATACCAAGATTTTATAGAGAATTATGAAACAAAAACCAACGACGAAAACAACAACAACAAATTTGAAAGAAAATATAAGACTTGAAGAACAATGTTTTTTAAATCAAGGACTCAAAGGAAACTACAAAACAACATCCAATAAAAAAACTAAAATAATTCAAAGCAAACTAAAAAACTTGAAGGAGGGATTTCTTTTTGTGTGAATCAAGAAAACACAGAAAAGATGATTTTTTTTGGGAACTAAAAAAATGATAAATTTAGATAGATAAACTATTTTTAGCAACCAATGCTAAGATACCAAAGGATACGTACCCTCTAGGGGAACAACCCAAGTTACCCACGAACTGAATGGAATAGGAATGATTAATTTGCAAAGTATGTGGTGAATAATATCTGATTACAACCCTAAAGAAATAAAGTCCTTAAAACTCTAACTTTGAGATGACATAAAAGATGATCACTCCCTTTGATATGTCTAATTCAAGCATTCCATCAAGAACACCAGAAGTCAAAGAAAAATTCTTTCTGAAAGAAATTTTCATTAAAGATATAAGTACTCTCCCTATTACAAGGCTGGTGTTTTCATTTATAAACAAGAAAACCATAAACAAAAATTTATCTTAAAGAAAAGAACCTTAGAGATAATTAAACCCTAGTGGGCCTATTTAGTTGTGTATTGGGCCTAATCCATCCTTAAAGAATAAAATAAAAAGATTTAAACAAAACATATAAAAGTGCAAAATTCAATAAAACAAACATTGTTGACTAAAAAAGGCCCATAATTGTATCCCTAGTGTAGGATCATGAGAATATTTGTATGATATTAAGAATATTTAGAAATTTGTAAACATACTCTTGGTCAGAAACTTAGTCTCCATTACAGCTCTATTAAACAAAACTAAAAGCAATCAAAAATGAAAAGGTGCGACAAAATTTTTAATCCCTTACTAAGTGATGTAAATGATGGAATTTGGGTTTCAAAAATGAAATTACAAGACAACTCCCACTAACTTATAGAAATTGATATAAGCTTCAATTTGATATATTATAGTAGTTTTTTCGATACCCGATTCAAAAGTTATAGTCATTTAAAATTGCAACTCCTATTTATCAAATTATTTTTTTGAAACTGTGAACAGTAGCACACTTTTTTTTCTTTTCTTTTTTTTTTAAAACAAAGATTGATTGAACATAGAAATAAAGAACAAGAAAAAGATATCAATATTTCCAAGAGAACTATCAAATTAAATCCAAAGGTGAAAACAACAACAACAAAATTGAAAGAAAATAAAAGACTTAAAGGACAATTGTTTTTATCAAGGTTTCAGAGGAATCTATAAAACGAAATCCAAAGAAAAAAACAATGAAAACAAAACTTAAAAAAAACTAAAAGACTTGAAGGAAGGATTTGTTTGTGTGAATAAAGAAAAATCATAACTCAATGGAATAGGAATGATTGATTTGCTAAGAATGTGATTAATAATATCATATTAGAACCCTAAAGAAAAAAAGTCCTTAAAACTCCAACTTTGAGATGATACAAAAGATGATCACTCCCTTTGATATGTCTAATTCGAGAATTCAATCCAGAATACCAGAAGTCAAAACAAAAATCTTTCTTAAATAAATTTTCATTAATGATATCAGTTCTCCCCCTATTACAAGGCTAGTGTTTTCATTTATAAATAAGAAAACCATAGACAAAATTTATCTTAAAGAAAAGAACCTTAGAGGTAATTAAACCCTAGTGGGCCTACTTAGTTATGGATTGGGCCTAATCCATTCTTAAAGAATAAAAGACTAAAAATACTTATCATAAATAAGATGTATAAACATCCATAATTAACTAAAACAATTGCAAACCATGAAAGGCCCATAATTAACTAAAAAAATTGTTTCCATAATTAATCCTTGTGTTTGATATTCCAAATCTATCCCTTGTGTAGGATTATGAGAATAGTTATAGGCTCTTGATAATCGTTAGAATATTTGGTAACATAATCTTGGTCAGAACCTCAATCTCCATTACAGCTCTATTGAACAAAACAGAAAACAAGCAAAATGGAAAAAGGTGTGACAAAAACATTAAACCCAATGTAAGGAAAGTAAACGAAGAAATTTATGTTCGAAAAATGGAGGTAAAAAGATAAAGCCCACTTCGCTTATGAGAATCGATATGAGCTTCGATTTGATATATTATAATAGTCATCTTGAGACTCAAGTTAAAATTTATAGCCGTTTAAAGTTACAACTCCGATTTATAAATTTTTTTAAACTGTGAAAAACAACACACTTTGTTTTTTTGAAGAACAATGATTGATTGACCACAAAAATAAAGAACAATAAAAAGATTACAATATTTCAAAGAGACCTATGAAATGAAATCCAAAGACGAAAACAACAATGAAATTGCAAGAAAACACATGACTTGAAGTATGATTTTTTCGTTGAAATCAAGAACTCCGAGGAAACTAAAAAATGAAATCCAAAGACAAAAGCACCGAAATTTTTTTTAAAGAAAACTAAAAGCCATGAAGGAAGGATTTTTTGTGAATCAAGAAACTGTAGAAATGAACCGAAACAAGAAAAAGATGATTTATTTAGATAGATAAAATGTTTTCAGTAACCAATGCTCTCATACCAAATGATGCAGACCCTTTATGGGAACAACCCAAGGAACCCATTAACTCATGGAATAGAAACGATTAATTTGCAAAGAATGTGTTGAAGAGGATCCGATTAAAACCGTAATGAAACAAAATCCTTGAAACCCCAACCCTGAGATGCCAAAGAAGATGATCACTCCATATGATAAGTCCTATTCAAACATTCAATCAAGAGCACTAGAAGGCAAAGCAAAAATCTTTTTGAAAAAATTCTCAATAATGATTAATTCTCCCTCCATTAAAAGATTGTTGTTTTCTTTTATAAGCAACAAAACCCTAAAGGAAAATTATTTTAAAGAAAAGAACCCTAAATGTAATTCAACCTTATTGGGCCTACTTAGTTGTTCATTAAGCCTAGTCCATCCTTAAAGAATAAAAGACTAAATATACTTATGATAAATAAGATGTATAAAACAAAAAACAATTACATCCTAAATTAATCCTTGCGTTTGATATTCCAAATATATCCCTTGTGTCAGATCATGAGAATATTTGTAGGATCTTGAGAATCTTTATAGTATTTGTAAACATACTCTTGGTTAAAACCTAAATCTCCATTATAGCACTATTTAACAAAACCGAAAGCAACCAAAATGAAAAAGGTGCGACAATAACTTTAAACCCTCGGTAAGTGAAGTAAATGATGGAATTTGGGTTTGAAAATTTTGGGTACGAAAAAAAGGCTCACTTTGCTTATGGGAATCGATACGAGCATCAATTTGATATATTATAATAGTCATTTCGATACCTGATTCAAAAGATAAAGCCATTTAAATTTGCAACTCCTATTTATTAAATTTTTATATTTGAAACTATGAATAGACACACACAAAGATTTTAAAGAGAACTACACAACAAAATCCAAAGACGAAAAGACCAACAACGAAATTGAAAGAAAACACATGACTTTAAGAGTCATTTTTTAAATCAATGACTCAGAGGAAACTACAAAATGAAATCCAAAGAAAAAAGCAACGAGCACAAAATTTGAAGAAAACCTAAAGACATGAAGGAAGGATTTTCTTTTATGAACGAAGAAAACGTAGAAAATAACTAAAAGAAGAAAAAGATGATTTTTTTATTTAGGAATTAAAAAACGATAGATTTAGGTAGATAAACTATTTTTAGCAACCAATGCTCTGATACCAAATGATGCGGACCTTATAGGGGAATAACCCAAGGAACCCATGAATTCAAAGGAATAGGAATGATGGATTTGCTAAGAACGTGTTGAAGATTAACCGATTAGAACCCTAAGGAAAAAGTCCTTAAAACCCCAATCATAAGATAGCACAAATGATGATCACTCCCTTTGATAAGTCTAATTCAAGCATTCAATCAAGAACAGTAGAAGGCAAAAATCTTTCAGAAATAAATTTTTATTAATGATACTAGTTCTCTCTTCATTAAAAGGCTATTATTTTCTTTTTTAAGCAACAAAACCCTAGACAAAATTTATCTTAAAGAAAAGAACCCTAGATGTAATTCAACTCTAGTGGCCCTACTTAGTTTTGGATTAGGCCTAATCCATTCTTAAAGAAAAAAATACTTACAAAATGTGTGATAAAAAAGAAATATAAAAGTCCACACTTCATTAAAAAAAATTGCTTCCCATAAAAGGCTCGTAATTAACTAAAACAAAAAAGCTACTTTTTAAAATAATCCTTGCGTTTGATATACCAAATCTATCCCATGTGTAGGATTATGAGAATAGTTGTAGGATCTTGAGAATCTTTAAAATATTTGTAAAAAACTCTTAGTTAGAACCTCAATCTCCTAGTGAGCACTATTGAAGAAAACTGAAAGCAAGCAAAACGGATAAGGTGTGACAAAAACTTTAAACCCCTAGGTAAGTAAAGTAAACGATGGAATTTGGGTTGGAAAAATGCGGGAACATAGAAAAGGCCATCTAGGATTATGGAATCGATAAGTTCTTCAATTTGAAATATTATAGTAATCATTTCAAAATCCCGAGTCAAAAGTTATAGCCGTTTAAAGTTGCAACTTCGATTTGTCAAAAAAAAAATTTCAAAAGTGAATAAAAGTAGCCTTCTCTTTTCTCTCCTCTTTTTTAAGATCAATGATTGATTGAACACAAAAATAAAAAAACAAGAAAAAGATACCAAGATTTCCAAGAGAAATACAAAACGAAATCCAAAGACGAAAACAACAACAACAAAATTGATAGAAAACACATGGCTTAAAGGACGAAATGAAATGCAAAGAAAAAATAACAAAAACAAAATTTAAAGAAAACCAAAAGACATGAAGGAAGTATTTTGTTTTTGTGAATCAAGACAACATAGAAAATAAATTAAATAATAAAAAGATGATTTTCTTTTATTCAAGAACTGAAAAAATGATAGTTTTAGATAGATAAACTGTTTTCAACAACCAATGTTCTCATACCAAAGAACGAGGCCCCTCTAGGGTAACAACCGAAGGAACTCACGAACTTAATGGATTAGTAGCGATTGATTTGCAAGAACGTGTTGAAGATAATCTGATTAAAAGCTAAAGGAAAAAATTCCTTAAAACCGCAACCTTGAGACCTTATAAAAGATGATCACTCCCTTTGATAAGTCTAATTTAAGCATTCAATCAAGAACACTCGTAGGCAAAACAAAAATATTTTAGAAATAAATTCTCATTTATGATATCAGTTCTCCCTCCATTAAAAGGCTACTTTTTTCTTTTATAAGCAACAAAATCCTAGACAAAATTTATCTTAAAAGAAGATCCCTAGACGTAATTCAATACTAGTGGTGCCTACATAGTTATGGATTAGGCTTAATCCATCCTTCAAGAATAAAATACTAAAAAGACTTGTGATAAATAAGTGATATAAAAGTCCATAATTCATTAAAAAGAATAGATAACCATAAAAGGCCCCTAATTAACTAAAACAAAAAAAATTGCTTCCTAAATTAATCCTTGTGTTTGATATTCCAAATCTATCCCTTTTGTAGGATCATGAGAATATTTATAATATTTTTAAACATAGTCTTTGTCAGAACCTTAATCTCTAGTATAGCTCTATGGAGCAAAATTGAAAGCAAGCAAAAATGAAAATGTGCGACAAAAACTTTAAACCCTCGGTATGTGAAGTAAACGATGGAATTTTGGTTCAAAAAATGCATTTATGAAGACAAGGCCGTTTTGGCTAAGGTAATCAATATGAGTTTTGATTTGATATATTATAGTAGTCCTTTTGATACTCGATTAAAAATTTATAGCTATTAAAAGTTATAAGTTTGATTTATCAAAAACAAAATTGAAATTGTGAACATCAACACACTTCTTTGTTTTCTTTCTCTTTTTTTGAAGAATAATGATTTATTGAACACATAAATAAAGAACAAGAAAAAGATACCAAGATTTCAAAGAGAACTACAAAACAAAATCCAAAGAAGAAAATAGTAACAACAAAATTGAAAGAAAACACAAGGCTAGAAGAAGGATTTTTTTTAAATCAAGGATTCAGAGGAAACTATGAAACGAAAACAAAATTTAAAGAAAACTAAAAGACATGAAGGAAGGATTTTTTTTTGTGAATTAAGAAAACGTAGAAAAGACTTGAAAAAAGAAAAAAAATTATTTTTTTAATTCAGGAACTGAAAAATTATAAATATATATAGATAAACTATTTGGGTAACCAATGCTCTGATACCAAATGATGTAGACCCTCTAGGGAAACAACCCAAGAACCTATGAACTCAATGGAATAGGATCGGTTGATTTGCTAAGAACATGTTAAAGATGATCCAATTAGAATACTAAGGGAACAAAGTCCTTGAAACCCCAACCTTGAGAAACCATAAAAGATGATCACTCCCTTTGATAAGTCTAATTCAACCATTCAATCAAGACCACCAGTAGGCAAAGCCAAAATCTTTCTGAATAAATTTTTATTAATGATATTAGTTTTCCTTCCATTAAAAGGTTGTTTTTTTCTTTTATAAGCAAGAAAACCCTAGAGAAAATTTATCTTAAAGAAAAGAACCCTAGACATAATTTTACCCTATTGGGCCTACTTAATTGTGCATTGGGCCTAATCCATTCTTAAAGAATAAAAGACTAACAAAAATTGTGATAAATAAGGCATATAAAAGTCCATAATTCACTAAAAGCAATTGCTAACCATAAAAGACCTATAATTCACTAAAGCAAAAAATATTTCTTCCTAAATTAATCATTGTGTTTGATATTCCAAATATGTCCCTTGTTTAGTATCATGAGAATAATTGTTGGATCTTGAGAATCTTTATAATATTTGTAAAAATAATCTTGGTAAGAACCTCAATCTCCAATACAACTCTATTGAATAAAACCAAAAGCAAGCATAAAGGGAAAGGTGCGACAAAAACATTAAACCTTCTAAAAGTGAAGTAAACAATGAAATTTTGGTTCCAAAAATGCTAGTTCAAAGAAAAAGCCTGTTCGGTTTAAGGGAATACATACGAATTTTTATTTGATATATGCTGATTGTTTTTGTACCAACTCATCCACTATGTCACTTTGAAATACGAGGGTCTCAACACCACTACATATAGCACATATGAAGCTCGATGACTTCCATCTACACCTACAACTTGATAACGTAAAACATACATTCCTAAATACTCCGCCATTATGCTTGCGAAATATTAAATAGGTAAAAATCTCTAAAATGAATTGATTTTGTTTTTATTCAAGATTTTATATTAAGAATGTTAGAGAGAAATATATTATTTTTCATTACAAACTTAAACCTGAAAATTAGATTTTAAGGTTTAGTTATCCGGTCTGATTTAGAGTAGTGCTCTTTTATTTGATGGTACAATCCCCCGGTAGTTAGAGTGAAGCTCTATTTCAAAAGTTTTTATAAGAATTATTATCTGAAAATGTATTGACAACATGTTTTCGGTAGTGGTTTTAAAACTTGAAAGTTAGTACTCGGATAACTAAATTCTTGGGTTTAATTTGGACACCTTGAATAAAGTTTAAACTGTCTAACCCCACCAAAGGTGGCATTTAAATGGTTCATTTTCAATCTCTTAGAAAAAGGAATTAATTTAATTAAGCATATTAGTTATCAACCCCACCCATAGGTGTTAATTGATTTGTTTAGTTAACAAAGAATATCTAACCCCACCAAAGGTGGTATTCATACAAAAAAGGGAGAATTAATAAATATCAATTCATATCTTTAATAACCTAGATAATATGAGCAAGCATAATTAACTTAGTTATTATATCCATAAATACTCCGCCATTATAAATGATAAAATTTGCATAAATGTTTATTGAATCTATGTTTAATTTTATGTAATTAGATTAAAAACAAAAACCCCTAAAATATCGTGACAGGATGTTTGGGATTTAATTTCGTTTTTAAAAGTTTGAATAATAAATTAAAAACTATATACATTCCTTCCTTAGATCGACCTTGGGAGTATACTTATCATTTTCTACGAAATGATTCGTGCACTTGCGAGAGTTTTATAAATATTAAAACCAAAGTATTGGCAAGAATCGGCGATGCCGGTTTTCGCTCATCATGGCGCACGTGGATGGGGCAAATGGGCACAGAAGCACATGTAGACTGGGTGCAGATAGGCGTGCAGTGCACGTGGAATGGAGCAGAGGCACGTGTGGATTGGAGCAGAGATGGTCACCGACACGCATGGACTAGGCATTGTGTAGGCGATGTGCGGGCATTGCAGCGTGCGCTATTCGGTAGCTACGCACGTTAGCTGGCGCTGCTGGGCGGCTCTGTGCGTGATATCCTCCTTTTTGATATTTTGACCCATTTTGTCCAATTTTTCCATCTTTTTTGACTTTTCCTCATTTAATTTATGAATATATGTATGATGTATTGCCTCTAGTATTTTTCTTTAAGTCTTTAAGTTACCTTTTTAAATGAAAATACATGAAAATTAATAAAAATCCTCGTGATTCTGAAAAGATAGATTTATATAAATATATGATAAAATCATATAAATATATATATTTTTAATCAATTAACGTGCATAAAATCATGGTAATTTTAGTACTTTTTGAGCACTCATCAGCACACTAAGTGTATCTAGTAATCTGTTTTGATACCAGATGAAAGTTCATTTATTTAGTTATGGAACTAATTATCCAATTAGTAAAATATAAGTGAAAGTAAAACAAATTAAAATTTTGTAAGCGTAAAGACATGTAATCACGACTAAATAAAGTAATATGCAAAATAAGATCAACACGTAAGATTTTTAGGTAGAAATAACCTAGGCCATAACACTAACCTAAGAGGAAAACCACCGGTCAACCAAGCCACCTTATGAAAAAGAAGTATTCAATTAAAACTTTATTACTCAAACTATCCACCAAGGTAATGACTCCAAGTAATCTACTTACAAGCTATTTCTTTCATCATAGTATATATAAGAAAGGCGTTGGGATCTAGACCAATGTTTTGACAAACTCAAATCACATGAGTTAATCAAATTATGCCACTATCACTTGAAAAATTATCACATAAACACAAGTGCAAGTGTGTATCCTAGAGTAGATTCAATAATTAACAAACTAGTTGATTTAAACAATATATCAAATAAATCGAAAACAACTAGCAATTCAAGAATAATCAATTTAAAAGCCCATTATCTCCATTATTGTAGGTTTGTTAATTCATCAAAGACAACTACAAATGTTTGATAAATTAACTTGATGAAAAAACATATTTCAATAGTAAGAGAAAAATAAGAAAGAGAAAAAAGATGAAGAGAATAAGAACAATTAAGCTCTTGTGTGCTTAGTTTCAATTGTGTGCATAGGAATATATTTAAAGAATATTTTGAAGAACTTTAGATCAAAGCAAAATTATCATCTTATCCATAAAATCAATTAAATGAGTTTTAAGGAATAAGGACAATATAGTAAAAGACCAATCCAATTCATGTTAAAAATAGGTTTTAAAATCAAAGCCTTGGTCATTTGATTGATCTAATGAAGTGCTCGATCAATCGAGTACGTAGTTCGATTAATCAAATGTCCTCTTGATTTATCTAGTGTATCAATTAATTAATTCTCAAATAAAATGGATCAATCTAGTCATTAATATCATTTGATCTAGTTCTGGATCGGTCGAGTATTAATTCCTTGATTGATGTAGTTATATAAATAATTAATCAATAGGTAATGTTGCTTGATCGATCTACTCACTACTCGATAGATTGAGTATCTTATTTCCATATTGTTCATGTGTGTCTAATATGCAATCTAACATGCATGGGAATAGAGATAATCCTGAGATGTGATTGTTGAGACTTGATAGTCTCTTTAGCTTGAAAATATTCTTCTAAGACATACCTAGAAACTAAAATTACATTCATATGTTTTATTCACGGATATCGCCAACACACACATAAACCTTATATGGGTGATTGCTCCATCCTAGGTTATACATGCTCGAATAGGGATCATATTTATTCTACGATTGTCCAGGAACACCACCCACCTCATTCACTTACCCAATGGGCTCTTCTTAAAGAGTTGGGAATATATTGGTTGGATGGCCTTCTACCGAACAAATCCCATAAGCCATCTTTGTTTGCATATTACCTATAACCATTTGAAAAACAAGAGAAATTAGAGTTCCAATTTGTTGTTCAAGGAAGGAAATATTTACCTTATAAATATGCTTTGATGGTGGGTCAAGCCAAGTGCCAAATTGTTTAGAATTGGCTGCCATATTTGCAATCAAATTTGTCGCAGCCTCGAGAGTTTTATCCACCAAAGCTCCTCTACTACAAAAATCAATCATATTCTTATCAGTAGGTAGAAGACCTTCCTAAAAAAACTGGATAAGTAGCTACTCACTAATTTGATGATGGAGGCAGTTTGCACATAATTTTTTAAAACATTCCCAATAATAGTGTAAGGACTCTTTATTGTACTACCATACACCAAACATTTCTTTTAGAATGTTAATCCCCCTTGAAGTTGGGAAATATTTCTCCAAAAAAATCTCATCATCTCCTTCCATGTGGCAATACTCTTGGAGGGTAGATAATAGAGCCAATCCTTAATCAAATCCTTTAAAGAAAATGGAATGGCTCTTTATTTAGTTTGCTCTTCAGTCACTACTTGGGGTTTAATGCTCATGCATACCACATGAAGCTTCTTTAGATACATGTGAGGAATTAATCACCACACATGAAGTGTGTGCAATGAATACATAAGTATACGTATCACAACAAGTAATATAATGATAAAAAATAATTCCCACAGAGATTATTTTATTAGAAACTAATTTTTAAAATAACTAAAAGTAAATAGCAATAATTAATCAAATTAAATTTGGAAACTAAGAAAATATATGAGAAAATATCTAGGAATACTAATCCCCCCAATTTTCTAAACATGTGAATAACTAAGATCCCCCAATATAACTATCGATTAATTAAATGATCAATTGAATCTAACTTAGCATGTATTTCTCTCTCAAGTAAACTACACATCATATAGTAATTAATTTAATCACACTCTCATGCCAATTAAATTGCATACTACTCATTAAGTTCAACAATTATGGATCACATACATAAGAATTATACATCTGAAACTAGAAAACTATGCATGTTATTTAATCGAGACAAACAATTATATAATTCTCTCAAATTTATTTTATTGCCTCTATCGATAAATTGTTAGCCAAATAATTAATAACATTAAAATCATATTAAATAATATAATTAAATTTAAATTATAATTGGAGTAAAATATTAGATCATCACATGGTGAACATTGGGTTCATAAGATCCCTAGATTAATAAACTAAATAGACATAATTTTATTCATAAAGAAAGAAATAAAAATTGATAAAAAAAAGAGTGGAAAAAGAAATACAGTCAATCTCTTGAATTGTAATACTAATTTTCTCTTGAATCTCCACCAAAATTGTATCTCCTTTTGATTTGTTTTTGTATTTTTCTCTCTTTTTAGCTCAAAAAACTGACCGAAATTATTCTAATGGCAGCCCCTTAGGGTTTGTGGGGTTATTAGGGGCTTAAATATAGTTCAGGTTTAATCTAGACCATTAGATCAGCTTCAGATAAAGGGTTGAGATCAAAACAAGAAAAATCAAAAACACTAGCCAATCACAACGCGACACATGGCACACGGGATTCATTGGGCGAATCAGAGCGCGACGTGTAGTAGGGGAGATAAGTCCAAGTCAACGTATACCGACTCAGTGCCATGTATTGAAACATTATTCATGGTAATAGATGGTGAGGTGTACATGTGGAACAGTTAGATGAATAGAGTGGTGGCACATGGTATGAAGGTTTGACCACGCTCCAAACTTGGATTTAACACCGTGTCGAAACATGGCATGTGATTCGTCACTCCTCACATGTAGTGATGTATGATTTGTGGTCCCTGTTTATATGGCACCCACATGGCTTACCCATTCAACTCCTCTACTTATGTGCTAGGCCACGTGTCAACTTCTAATTGGCATTGTGTTAAAAATTAAAAAAAATCCATAAAAATTCCAAAAATTATATTTTCACCCATTTTTACTAAAAAGTTTATATTTTAATATTTTTAGCCCAAAAATACTTTTTATTTAATAAAATAAGTAAATATTAAGTAAAAAATACACCAATGACTCTACTTTCATAAAAACATCACACCCTCAAACTTAACTCTTTGCTTTTCCTAAGTAAAGCCAAGTATAGCTAAATAAAGTGATATGGATAGTATATTCATAAATATACATATATTAGTATTTTCATATTTCATGAAAACTATCCCTCTCAAAATTTGTACAATCCTATGATAAAGAGGTTCATATATTCATCAATACAAGGATATGCAAGGTTTTTCACAAATTGATTCATGTGTGTATGTTGCACATGATATCATCCAATGTACTCATGATTTCAACCTATACGAGTATTCTAATCAATTCAATCTTAGAACAAGTCTCATAAGTCTATTTTTCACATCCTTCTCCACTAATATAAATATGCACTTAACTAAAGATCAATAAGGACTTTACATGGTTGTAATGTAAGACTTAAATGGGGGTTGATAAATGATGACATTTAAGCACTTTCCACACCTTAGCTTTCATTTTATTCATCATGTACCTTTTAACTACAATTGAGCTTTAACTTGATATTCCAGTGCACCCTCTTTTGTCATTCTTTTCATAATATTTTATTGCACATATCTTTTCTCACTTTTTTTATTGTGACTTCACAACACCCCCAAACTTATTTTCAATTCTAATTTCTTTTTCTTTAGAGGGATAATTGTGTTCTAAGTTTTTTTTCTTCTTTTTTCTCTCATTTTTATAGGGCGCAATACATTTCACCTTACTCTATAGAATAATACATGATTGCATTATTTTTTTCTTTTCATACAAGCTAAAAGTGCAAGGGTAAAGGTAATGCTTATATTGGTTAGACATAAAGTGTGGCTTAAAGATATGAATGGTTCTTTGTTAGGCTTAAATAGGTGACTAAAGATATTAACAATGGTTAGCTAGAAAGACCCAATCGATCCAAATAAGGCTTAAATCATTGCTCTTGCTAAATACTATTTAGGATCTTTCCTCAATGGATGATCAAATAGATTCTAAAACCTGGTAGATCTCACCAACTCACATAACTCACTATAAATTTTTTCTTAAGCACACCACATGAACATGTACATAAAAATTTAAATCAATCCAATCAAAACTAGCAAGCATATCACATGATTACATTCCTTATCTTAGTCATGACAACCAATTCTTATCATTGAGTTGATATGTTTTTCATCAAGCATGCATGAATTTAGTTTACATATATTTGTCAATGTCTACCCAAATTATGATTAAAAACAACCTAAAAATTAAAAAATATTCCCTAAAAATTTAAAATGCATGGTAAATATTAGTAGAATGAAGTTCCATACCCCAAACTTAAATTGCACATTGTCCCCAATGTGCACATATAAATATGAAAAGGTAAAAGAAAAGAAAACTCCCTTACTCCTAGCACACCACATCTGTCGATGAAATGCTCATTCTTATTGTGCTATTTCTCTCCACATTTATTTACCAACAAAATAAAAATAATGAAAATATAAGTAAAGTAACATTGGGTTACCTCCCATTCAGCATCAAGTTTAACGTCCTTGACTAGATGGTCATATCAAATCCTAAGGCACATCCCTTTTATGTCCATTTACTTTTGAGTTTTCCTGGAAACAATTTGAGTCTTGATTTGTTCAATGATACTGTATGCTTTGGTTCATAAAAATGGTGTTCAATTCTTCTCATGCCATATTTTTTTTCTTTTTGAAATTTTTGGCATTCTTATAAGCACTCCACCGTGACTAATCCAATTTATGTATTTATAGCATCTTTTTCACCACTCTATTGGACTCTTTCACTTTTATATAGGAGGGTAATAGTGTGAGGTCTAAACTTTTTGGACCTTCTATTGATGGTTTGAACTTAGATCCTATCTCAAAATTTTCAATAATCACCTTTGATACACACATGAGAGGTGTGTCATCCAAAAAGTTCACGCAGTCTACAATATGAACCTTCGATTCCATACATTCAAAGTTAAAATAGGTTGAGTTATTTAATTTTTCTGTTGATTTTATGTTCTCTTTTAATGCATCATATGTAACAGTCTTGAGTGTGTGTGACTCAACAAATTCTTTTACATTGTACCCACAATCAGTGACATTTATCCTTAAGCATTCATCAGCATTGTCAATATTAGGGGGTTTAGATGCTTTAAACAGTTTAAACATTACTTGTTCATCTTGCAATCTCATTTTAAGTTCACCTTTTTTCACATCAATGAGTTATCTTTTGTTTTCTAAGAACAGATGACCAAGTACAATAGGAATGTCATGGTCCTCTTCCATGTCTAGCACAATGAAGTCTACTGAAAAGATGATTTTTTCTACTTTTACTAGCATATCTTCTACCACACCTTGAGGTCTTTTAATTAACATGTCTTCCATTTTCAATGTTACTGAAGTAGGTTTGGCTTTACCAACCATCAATCTCTTATAGATTGGTAATGGCATAAGGTTAATGCTAGAACTCAAGTCACATAGTGCTTTCTCAAAATGGATGTTCCCATTAGTGCAAGAGATGTTAAAACTACCTCGATATTTCAATTTTTGGGGTAGTTTTCTAGTAAGAATGGAACTACAACCTCCATTCAAGGTTATATTGGGTTTGTAGAGGTTTTTTTATTTGGTTTAATTATTTCCTTTTTAGTGCTCTCTTTATCCACTAGTTTCTTATCATCCTTGTCAATTTCTTGTTTCTTCTCATCCCTTTGAGTCTTACTTTCTTGCTCTAAAGTTTTACCAATCCTCAAGGATAATGATTTATAATGGTCCATCCCTTCTCTTCTTGGGTTTACAATTGTGTCACTTGGAAGGTTACCTTTAGGCCTTTGGCTTATAGCCTAAGAAAGTTATCCCATTTGGTTCTCTAAATTCCTAATTGAAGCCTTTTGATTGGAAACTTCTGTATTTACTAATTGGATGAAATCTTTCATCATCCTCATTAAGGCATTTGTATTGTCCTAAATAGGTGGATTCTTTTCTTGGGCTTATAATTGTTGTAGTTGTTGGAAACTAGGTGGTGGAATTGATTGATGGTTGAATTGATTACCACCTTGATTGTTGTTATTCCAAGAGAAATTTGGATGTTGTCTCCATTCTAGGTTATATGTGTTCAAGTATGGATTATTGTTTCGATTCACATTATCCATATAGGATACAGATTAAGGATTATTTCGATAATTATCAAACAAATGAGCTCCTCCACAAAACACACAAGACATATTTGAATCTTGGACCTGGTTTATACTCGCTGGTGAGTTTTGAACCTTTTGAAATATTTTCCAAAGATGACACTTGAGTTGTAAGTGTTGTGATATAATTTACCTCATGTACTCCGACTACTCTTCTTATGGCCGTCATTTTTTCCATTGGCTATTTATAATTATTGCTAGCCATTTTCTCAAGTAAATCATAAGCTTGATTGTAAGATTTGACTAGAAAAGATCCATTAGTAGATGCATCAACAATAGTTCTTGTTTGAGCATTGAGACCATTGTAAAAAGTCTCCATTTGAATCCAAGGAGAAATACTATGGTGAGGACACTTCCTTAACAATTCCTTGAATCTTTCCCATGCTTCATATGAAGATTCTCCATCATATTGTTGGTAGGAAGTAATGTGATTCCTATGCTTGGAATTCTTTGTTGGTGGGAAGTATTTCATCAAGAATTTCTCTGCCAAATCATTCCAAGTTATAATGGAATTAGATGGCAAAGAGTTTAGCCAAGCTCGAGCATGATCTTGCAAAGAGTAAGGGAACAATCTAAGCCTAAATTTCTTCTCTATCACACCACTAAACTTGAATGAATCTCCAACTTTAATAAATAATCTAAGATGTAGATGAGGATTCTTTGTTGGTAATCTGCTCAAATTTTCAATCATTTGTAGCATTTGAAACATTATTAGATTTAACTCAAACTAATTAGCTTGAATTTTTGGCCTTATAATACTTAGATTCATCTCCTCCAACGTAGGTATTACATATTCATTCATAGCTCTATCTCTATAATCTATCAAAATAATTTGATAGTTTAAGTTTAGCTCATTATTGTTTATGTCTAATGAATTAGTCATTTTTTTCCTCTTGTGTGACAACTTGTTGTGTCTTTATTGAACTCAAAGTACGCTCAATTTCGAGATCTAAAGGTAAGATTCCACTCTCACGAACTCTGCTCATGCAATAGACTCAAATATATTTCTAATAAAACTAAAGGAGATGTCTAAATTAAAACTAAATAAAAATTAAAAACAAATAACTAATTTAATAAATTAAAATAAAAAAAGTTATATAAGTAAAGAAAATAAACTAAAATAAACAAATAGATAAATAAATAAATACCTATATAACAAAAAAAATTAAAAATATAATTATGAAAAATAAATAAATAAATAATTAAAATAAAAGAAAAAAAAATTATAATATTTATAATCCCTTAACAATGGCTCCATAAACTTGATTGTCACACACGAAGTGTGCGCAATGAATACCCAAGTATACATATTGTAATAAATAATATAATGATAAGAAAATATTGTTCCCACAGATATTATTTTATTAGAAACTAATTTTTAAAACTAAAAAAATAAAAATCATTTTTTTGTGTTTTTATATATTAAGAAAGAAAAATTAAAATAACTTAAAGTAAATAGCAATAATTAATCAAATTAGATTTGGTAACTAAGAAGATTTATGAGAAAATATTTATGAATACTTAATCACCCAATTTTCTAAAAATGTGAATAACTAAAATCCATCTAATATAATTATTGATTAATTACATGATCAATTGAATTTAGCTTAGCATGTATTTCTCTCTTAAGTAAACTACACACCATATAGTAATTAATTTAATCATACTCTCATGCTAATTAAATTTCATACTACTCATTAAGTTCATCAATTATGGATCACATACATAAGAATCATACATTTATGCTTAGAAACTATACATATTATTTAATCAAGACAAACAATTAAATAATTCTATTAAGTCTATTTAATTGCCTTTATAGAATAATTGTTGGCCAAATAATTAATAGCATAAAAATTAGATTAAATAATATAATTAAATTAAAATTATAATTGGGGTAAAATATTAGATCATCACATGGTAAAAATTGGGTTCATAAGATTCCTAGATTAATAAATTAACTACACATAATTTGTTCATAATGCTTATATTTTTCTTAAAAAAGATATAAAATTTGATGAAGAAAAGAGTCAAACAAGAAATACAATAAATCTATTAAATTGTAGTACTAATTTTAATATCCACCAAAATTGTATCTTCTTTTGAATTTTTCTATATTTGTTTCTCTTTTTAGCTCCAAAAACATACCAACATTATGCTAATGGTGGCTTCTTAGGGTTTATGTGGTGATTAGGGGCTTAAATATAGCTCAAATACAATCTAGATCGTCAGATCATCTTCAGATCAAGGGCTGAGATCAAAACAAGCAAAATCAATAGCACCAGCCAATAACAACGTGACATGTGGCACACTGGATTCGTTGGGAAAATCAGAGTGCTACGTGTGGCAGAGGATTGATCCAAGTCAACGCATGTTGAGTTAGTGACACACGGTGCAACGTGATTCGTGGTAATGGATGGCATGGTGTATAGGTAGATGAGTAGAGTGGTGGCACACGGTTTGTCGTTCCTCGTTCACGGTGATATACTATTCATTGTCCCTACTTGCGTGGCATCTGTGTGACTTGCCTAGTTAGCTCCTCTACTTGTGTGGCAACCACGTGATAATTGTTTATAGGTCCTGTGTTAAAAATTAAAAAACAATCCATATAAATTCCAAAACAATCTCAAAAATTATATTTTCACCCATTTTCACTAAAAAAATTATATTTTAATATTTTTAGCCCAAAAATACTATTTATTGAATAAAACAAGTAATTATTAAGTAAAACAAATGAGCTAATGACTATACTTTTATATAAGTCATCAGGATCTTCACCTGCAAGGCCATGAAAAGTGGGTAAGAGATGTATTAGTCCATATTTTATTTCAAAAGTAGTAGTAGCATCTGAAGTAGGGAATGTTATGCGTAAGAGTTGTTGATTCAAATCTGTGGTGCAAGATCTTTCAAAGTGTGATTTCTGGCCATGACTTCCTCCTCTCTTCAATTAGAATTGTTAACAAATAGAGAATGAAGAACTAGATTGTTCTCTCCAAAATTTCTATGAGCTTTTCTTCTTAACATGTGCAATTTTCTCTCTATTTTTGCATCGTACTACAAATCACCTTGGATAGAAGATCGAGTTATAGTCATAAACAATCAAGGAAGCTCTAATAAACCATGAAAACAAATGAGGAAAAATCTAGAGTAATGAAATTAAATGAAAATTATATATATAATTCAAGAATGGAATAAGGATCACAAAAACTCACCCGGTGCAAAATTTGGTGTGTTGTCACAGGCAACCAAAAATAAAATCTATACTCCTAAAAATACACAGTAAGGATTATTCTGACAGAGAGTATCTAGATTAGTTTTATGATATTTGAAAAAGGATAATGTTTTAGTATAACAAAAACAATTTAAGAAAAACAACTAAGGAAAAATTCAAATTGAATTATAAAAATAAATTAAAAGAATAAACCTTGTTCTAAGTTAGTAAATGCTATTTTAGGTGATAATAACAATATCAGTGGTGTGCTTCATCTTCAAAAACTGGTTTAATTGCTCACTTTATACTTGGATTTATATCGGACATAATAATCAAATCTTCTTTTTCATATAACTAGTTTTAATCTTTTAAAGAACCAACTCCATGCTTTCTTTGTTTCTCCATCTATTATCCCAAATGCCAAGTGATATATTTGAATTGCAATGACGAAGACGTTAGTTTTATCTTTGAATATGAAAGAATTTAAAATTTGAATATAGATTAATTAAAATGTAAATTATTAGATATATATAAATTTATTAAGTAAGGTATTACATAGTATAAGATTTGATTTTGAACAAAACATCCAATATATGTTAATATTGATATTTAATTATTTAGAGCACAAATCTTAAATAATTCAAAATTTATAATATTGTAAAATACATGTATTAGTACCTAGTTGTTTACATCTTTTGTTACAGCTACCAATAAAACACCTTCTATTCTCTCATTGAGGATTTTACCATTGATAATGATCACAACTCATATGTAGTTTTTGAATCCTTCTTTGCCAATTTGCCAGAATCCTTATTTGAAATTGGAATTTATACGAATCTAATTAACCTAAGGGTGAATAGTTAATTAGATCATATATGTCAAATGAAAATTTCACAAGCAGCTAGAAATGCAATCATATGTAAATAAAATAACGCATAAATAAATAAAGAGTTGACACATGATATTTTAGGTGAAAACAACCTAGGCCACAATAATGACCGACGAGGAAAACTACTAGTCCCATAAACCACCTAACTATTCACTATGAAAATAATGTTCAATTACAAAGTCATAGCTTAAACTACCTATCATAGATAATGCCTCCAAGTAATCTACTAACAAACTATCACTTGTTTCATAGTCTCCACAAGAAAGAGTATACAAATCTAGACCAATATTTCGATAAACTTAAGTTACATGAGTAATAGAACCCATTTAGTTGCTACCTGAAAAAGTTAGCACAATAACACAAGTGCAAAGTGTATCCTAAAGTAGATTCAATAATGAAAAATACTAGCCAGATTATTTAATAAAGTGTTAGTTAAATCAAAATCGACTAGCACACCTTAGAACAAAAGATAAAGCACATAAATTGGCTTATTAATCAATCTAACATGACCACACAATGTTTGATAGATTAATTAAAGAAAGAAGCCTAATAAAATATGATTTAGTTTTTGAAAAACAATTTGAGAGAAAAAGCTTAAGATTAAAAGATTGATGTAATTGTGGTTGAAAAAAATAAGAGACATTAGGTTATTTAAATAGAAAATATTGAAGCCCTAATGCTAGGTTAAAGTCCAATTAAAAATCTACCCATTAAATAATTCATAAAGCAATAAATTATAGGGAAAATATGGTAATTTCATTGGTTAGAAATGAAAGGTTTATGAGTATTGGCGATATTCATGATAAAAACATTTGTATATAATATTAGTTTCTAGGATAGTCTTTCAAGAATATTTTCAAGTTGAAGCCACTATCAAGCCTTAACGATTACATCTGAGGTATATCTCTATTCTCGTACACATTATATTTTATATTAAACACATAAGAACATTGTTAAAATAGGTCACTTGATCGATTGAGTGGTGACTAGATCGGTCAAGCTTAATTAAGACTAACTGAATTAATTTTAAATATGACTAGATGATCAAAGCATTAAATCGATCAATCAAGCACTAGATCTATCGAGATTAATGACTAAATCAATCCACTCATTTCAAAATTAATTAATTTTTTCATTAGATCGATAGAACTATTCATAGTTGATCAATCGAGCTTGATTAGATCAATCGAGTGGCCATCCTCGATCGATCGAGCTAAGTCTAGATCGATCAAGTGGCCAAGTTTTCAAATTTAACCTAATTTTTACTCATGCTAATTAGTATTTTTACTATATTATCACATCGGTGCAAAACTACAAGTGCACAGTATTGTAATTTTATAATAAAGTGATAAGAAGAGTACAGTTCTCAATGATTGTCAACTTATTTTTGACAAATACCAAAATTATACTAATCTCAATTTTATCGAGATAGCTCATTAAGGTTGTTATAATTGGAATTTAAAATAAAATAAATTTAAAGAAAATGCGCAAAAGAAAATAAAGATATTGTTCAAAGATCAAATTAATAGGAAGAAAACTTCTAGGAAATCGATTTAACCTAATCCCTCACTATGATTTACTCATCTAGCTAATTGAATTTCATTCTCTATATTTGTTAGCAATCTCCAAAAATTTCCAAAAGCCTCTTTGGATAGTCAATTGAAAATAATCTTGTTTATTAATTTACACAAGAGTATGAAATTTAATAAAGCAAGAAAGCATTAAGACCAATGATTTTTAAAACTACATAGGTTCATACAAGTCTTTCGATCTCTATATTTACCTATGCCAAAATATTCTAGATCTATCCTATAATTCCCTATTTCGATACTAAATCACAAGACTAAAATCATCTAATTAATGCCCAATTAATTAAAAGCATTAAACTCAAAATAAATAAGACAAACATGAAGAGAAATAATTCAAATTAACATAGAAAATCAAACATAGTTTGGAATTAAATTACATCTTTTTTCCTAGAATAAAGAAAAATTAGTTCATGCTAAAAAATTAAATTTAACATAAATGAATTCACCATAATATTTTGAGAAGAATTGAAAGAAAATTGAATCATAAAAATAATCTGCTTTTGTGTCTTCTCCTACATTTTCTTTCTCTTTTTCCAAGTTTTTATGTTTCTGATTTCTTTTGTTCTCTCTATTTTTTTGTTTCTATCTTATGGCCTCCCCCACTTTTTTTCATTTATGAACATTTTTTCCAATTCTATTCTCTGTCGTTGTTCCTATATCTTGCCCCTTATATATATATATTAATTTAAATCTATTTTAAATATATCTTAATTTAAATTTGAGATTCTTTAGATTATATGCTTATAAAATTTTGGATCTTTATTATCTTCAAATCTGTAATAAAATTTAAATAATAATAATAAAGTCTAAAATCAATTAAAAATAAATAAAACTAGACTAAAATTAAAATTGGGAAATGATAAATTATGCCAAATTATGCAAGCCATCATTATCCTTATATTTTGAAGGACAGTTTTGTAATTAACCTTTGACCTAGGGTTTCAATTTATGTTATTTAATCAAACCATAAGCTCACAATTTTGTTAATCATATAAGAGCATTATTCTCTTCATCTTAATCTCTCTCTTGTACATAAACTGATTGTTCTAGGGTTGCTAATTGATTTTGACTTATCTAATATATTTAATAAAATTTCTAGTTTGGATTGTTCATTATTGAATCTTCTCTAGGATAGACATTTGCATTGTATTATTGTGCTAACTTTTCAGGTGCTAGCTGTACGGGTTTGATTAACTCATATGAGAATATAATGAAAGCAGTGCCTTGTAAGTATATTACTTGGGAGCATTTTTGTGGTAAGTAATTTGAGTCATTACCTTGTAATTGGACTTTATTCTTCATAGTAGATAGTTAGGTGGTTTGGTGGACCGGTAGTTTTCCTTTTAGTTTATTAGTGTGGCTTATGTTGCTTCCACCTAAAAATCTCATATATCAATCTTTATATTTCTACATTACTCTATTTACACGAGATTACATGTCTCACTATTCTATGAATTTTTAATTTGTTATATTTCTACTGATTATCCTCCCTAGCTAACATGATCTATAACTAAACAAATATTTTTCCCTTAATTGATATCAGAGCGGGTCACTAGATATACTTAGTGTGCCTAGGACCTTGTTGTTGATCATTTAATAGAGGGTTCTTCTACTTCCATGCACCTTACTTTGATGGATCTAATTATCCATATTAGAAGGCTTGCATGAGAACCTTTTTACTGTCTATAGATGAGAGTGTTTAGAACTCTATACTTTATGGTTGGGAACCACCTACTATTACCAAAGATAATTTAATCACTCCTAAGTCTAGGAACTTATTGACCAATTAAGATAAAACTACTAGCAATTGAAATCAAAAAGGTATTAATGTTGTTTTTAGTGATGTGTCTTCTAATGAGCTTCGTCATATTTATCATGTTGATACTGCTAAGCAAGCTTGGGATATTTTAGAGATTACACATGAGGGCACCTCATAAGTAAAAAAGCAAAACTTTTCATGCTTGAGAATATTAGAATGAAAGAGAGTGAAACCTTTTTTAATTTTATGTAATATTATGTGATATTATTAACACCTTTGCCAATCTTGGAGAGAAAATTGATGATTTCAAGGTAATTTGGAAGATTCTTTGCGCATTACTAGATCACTTCCATGCAAAGATTATTGCCATTGATGAAAGCAAGGATGTTGACAATATCAAAATAGCATAACTCCTTGGTTGACTTCAAAACTTTATGATGGGCTTTCATAAACATCTAAAGAATAAAGGTATCACCTTCAAAACTACTATGAATGAAGATAGTGATAATGATGATGAAGAACTGGTACTATTAACTAAAAGATTGAACAAAATTCTCAAAAAAAAAGAATCCTTAAAACAAAGGACAATCAAGTTGTCAAAAGGATCAATATTTGAAAGAACTCAATTTTTTGAGTTTTGATGGTAAGAAATCTAAATCCATTGGATGTTTTGAATGTATGGGTTTTGGTCACTTCATAATTGACTATGCAAACAAGAAAAACCAAACTAAAAGAGCTTACTAACTCTGAAAGTGATAAAGAAAATTGAGTTGAATTAGACAACAACTATTTAACATTTACTAGAACTATAGGTAGACAATTCAGTAAGTCTAACATTGATTCAAATTATGAGAAAAGTGATCCTGAATTTCTACTCAACAATGTCACTAGTATTAATGAAATATTAATCCATAATGTAAGATGCAAAAGTGAAGTAGCTAACACAATTTGTAACTAAACAAATCTTTTTTTTCTCTAAAGAAAAGTAAATAATTAGGTTAATGTTAAAGCCCATTTTGCTGATCGATCCAAACCAAGCTCGACAGATCGAACTAATAAGTTCAATCAATCGAAAAGGATTTTGATCAATCTAGTCAAATATTAATAAAAACACAAGACTAGGTAGATCGAGTATGATCGATTCTCAATTGATCCAGTATCTCAATCGATCGAACCCAACTTTGAGTGATCTACCCTATTTTTAAATTCAATCTGATAAATGACAAAAATATATATATCATTATTTCATACATATTTAGTGATTTTAAAGATTTTTATTTACTTATTTTACTATCATATTATGAAAATCTATCTTCTTTAAGTTAAGGGTATATATTGTTGTTTTTCAGGTATTTATTATATTAAAAAGATTCAATTTGAAAGAATTATACTTGAAGCACCCATTATAACATGGAAGGTTTAAATAAAAAAATTTAAAAAAATTACATATTTTTAAAAATTGAAAAATAAATTACATGGAAATTAGGGTTGCAAAGTGATGCAATTTGAAGTGTGTTGCAACATAAAATTGTTGTAAGTCGTATTGTGAGGACAAAGGAAAGGATTAAACGCATCCAATTTATGATATGAGTGATGGTGTGAAAGCATTGTGTGTTGTAGCGCAAAGAGATTGGAGTGTGCTTAAACCCTATAGAAGGTGTATATGCTACAATGTAAAAATATTATTCTATGGTACGAGGCTAAAAAATCCATTTTTTTCTTCTTTCCTCATCCTATAAATAGGACCCTATTTATTTTGTAAAAATATATCTGATATCCCACCAGCCCTCTTTTAGATTACTTCTTATGGTTATTAGTTTTCTTTAGTTTTTCTTTTAGTAATTTAAAGTTCTTCACTCATTTGAGAGTTGAAAAAATTTAATTCATCTAATAGCTTTTAGCTTCAATTCAATAAACAACACAACAATTCTATCTAAAGGTTTTCCAAAAGTAATTCTAAGAATTCTCTTGAGGTATATTTAAATTTTTTTTAGAATATCTTTAAGTGTTGTTTTACATGCTATATATTTAATTTATTTATAATTGATTAAATTGTGCATGTCTGGCTATAAATAGTATGTGATATTAGTAATGTTGATATGCTTGTGAAATATTAAAGTAGATTAAATGTTTTTATAAAATGAATTAAGTTTTATTTCATCATCAAGATTTAAACCAAAGTTTGTAAATGATAATATATTGATGAAGTGCTTTTTATAATAAATAAGAGAGTTAGATTTACGTTTTAAATTATATGAATTTGATTTATAGTTGCGCTCTTAAACCTTTTGGTCTATATCAACTGTATAGTTAGAGTGAGATCTATTTAAAATATTTTTACAAGAATTATTATTGAAGATATATTGACGATATATTCTTCATAATAATTTTAAAATCTAAAAGTTTGTCCCAAATACTTAAATCATAACCCTAAATTAGACACCTTGATGAAGTTTAAATTATTGGCCTTATCAAAGGTAGCAAATTAAATGGTTTAGTAATTTCTTAAAAAGGGAGCGTAATTTAATTAGTTGGCCTAATTGAATATGGAAAGTTAAAGTTTAATTAACAAAAAAAAACAATTCTTGTCTTAGAAAATTTTCATACCTATAAGAAAGAATCAATAATCTTAACTCATATCCTTAATATCCTACTTAATATTGAACAAGCATGATGAACTAACTAATATATCACATTAATTTTTCATTGCATCATATTATTGGTTTAGAAAATTAACTGAAAACAATCAGACAAGATGTTGAGTTATTTAATTTTATTTTTAAATAATTTGTTGAATGACTTAAAAATCCCATAATTCCTCTTTAGACCGATCTTGGAAGTGTATTTCTCATTTTATATAAGTGATTTGTGTACTTGCGAGCTATTTTATAAATTATACAAAATTTGTACGCCTAATTTGGCATATAAAGTTTTTGGTGTAATTTTTAAGTAAACCGATAATAGCACTGAAAACTAATTAACCTTTGCAAGCAATAAAGTTTTTGGTGCCGTTGTTAGGTTAAAATAGTGTTTTTAAATTTTTATTAACAAAATCTTAAAAAAATTTGTATTGTAAATATTGTGATTTTTATTTTAAATTTTAAAATATCTAAGTTATTAATTAATTTTTGGTATTTAAAAATTTTGATTTTTCTCATATTTATAAAAACAATATCTAAAAATAAATTTTCTTTTTATTTTTTGAATTAATAAAAAAGTTCCTTTTTCTTTTAAACAATTCTTTATTATATATTTGTTCTTTTAATTTAATTTCCTTTATTAATTCTTTTTTTCTTTTATTTCTTTTAATTTTTTTTTGTAATTAATGTATTTCATGTATATTTTAATTTACAAACATGTATATAATTTTATTATTCTTTGCTATGTTTTATTCATTGTTTTATATTTTTTTATATTTTTTTAAAATGATAGGTGAAATTAAATTAAATTTTTATTTGTATATGCGAGGTAGGATGTCCTTAAGGCACCTTCTCACACCTTCAAATAATAATATAAATAGATCTTCTAGACTGTTTAGAAGGCTGGACTTTAACGTATCTTAGTCTTTTATTGAACAACTTTTTGTACCTTACCTTGGCCCTTCACTTGAACCACTAAACATAGGAGAAAATCCAACACCTAGAGAGACCACAATTAAGGAGTTCATAAGGCCAGTAATTGGCACTGCAATTGTCTCTATCCACTAGGAGAGATTGCTTGGAACTATGAATTGTGAAATATTTATTTTTCTATGCCTCCTTCTTTCCATGCACTACCTAATAAAGACTCATTATCCTTCATTAGGGACTTTTAATCTACAACTCAGACTTTCACCTCGGTGTACTCATTAAGGATCAAATCAGAATGATGTGTTTTCCCTACACCTTTAAAGACAAGGCCAAGGCATGATGAATGTCACTTCCTATAAGTTCCTTGATGACTTCAAATAAACTCTATAATAAATTTATGTGAAAATTCTATTCCCATAAAAGAATCTTAGCCGAGAGATAAGATTATCATTTCTCTTAGATGACGGGAGAACATTTCCAAGAATCATGGGATAGGTTCAAACTTTTTCTCACTTATTTCCCCATCATAGTGATGAGTGCTTAAAAAGTACTTAAATTAATATGATTTAATGTACTTTAATTGATTAAATAGATTTATATTTGTATGATTTTATCATATTTTTTTAAATAAATTTGTCTTTTTGGAATCATGGTTATTTTTATTGTTTTTTAGGTATTTTCATTCAAAAATAACTTAAGGACATGAAGAAAATACTGGAGGCAATACATCAAAAATATATTGAGAAAAGAAATGAGCAAAAGTCAACAATATGGAAAACAAATTGGACAAAATGGGTCAAAACGGTCAAAAATGTCAAAATCATGTGCATAGCTTCCATCCATACCAAGTCTTGTGTGAATTAATGTGCGACCTCATGTATGAATCCTAGCACACGCCCACACACGGATGGTACACACCCAACACATGACCGTAAGCACATAGTCAGTGCACACAGGCAGCACTACTCGACACACACTGCATCGATTTCTATGCGCTCTAGCATACGCCCGTGCCATGTCCCGTGCACCCCAGCAGCCCCCCAGAGCCATGTTTCACATGTGCCAAATGCCCATTGATGAACGAAAACCGGCATCGCCGATCTTCGCAAATACTTTGGTTTTAATATTTATAAAACTCTCGCAAGTGCACAAATCATTTCGTAGAAAATGATAAGTATACTCCCAAGGTCGATCTAAGGAAGGAATGTGTGTGGTTTTTAATTTATTATTCAAACTTTTAAAAACGAAATTAAATCCTAAACATCCTGTCACGATATTTTGGGGTTTTGTGTTTTTAATCTAATTACATAAAATTAAACATAGATTTAATAAACATTTATGCAAATTTTATCATTTATATGGCGGAGTATTTATGGATATAATAACTAAGTTAATTATGCTTGCTCATATTATCTAGGTTATTAAGGATATGAATTGATATTTATTGATTCTCCCTTTTTTGTATGAATACCACCTTTGGTGGGGTTAGATATTCTTTGTTAACTAAACAAATCAATTAACACCTATGGGTGGGGTTGATAACTAATTTGCTTAATTAAATTAATTACTTTTTCTAAGAGATTGAAAATGAACCATTTAAATGCCACCTTTGGTGGGGTTAGACAGTTTAAACTTTATTCAAGGTGTCCAAATTAAACCCAAGAATTTAGTTATCCGAGTACTAACTTTCAAGTTTTAAAACCACTACCGAAAACATGTTGTCAATACATTTTCAGATAATAATTCTTATAAAAACTTTTGAAATAGAGCTTCACTCTAACTACCGGGCGATTGTACCATCAAATAAAAGAGCACTACTCTAAATCAGACCGGATAACTAAACCTTAAAATCTAATTTTCAGGTTTAAGTTTGTAATGAAAAATAATATATTTCTCTCTAACATTCTTAATATAAAATCATGAATAAAAATAAAATCAATTCATTTTAGAGATTTTTACCTATTTAATATTTCGCAAGCATAACAACGTTATTATTACATCATGTTTACTAAATAGCCAGCACAGTTAAATTTAACCACAGACAAATTAAATATAACATGTAAGAATAAAGCATAAAAATAACTGTAAAGAAAATAAAATCCTTACAGAACTTCGACGCTATTCCCGTTGCTGGAAAAACTCCAAGCGGAATTTGCACTCCCATTTATTGAATCAAAAAGCTAAAATATTACAAAAACATAACTAGTTCTTCCCAAAAAAAGGGAAGAACTCTAAATCTAAGAGAAATTAACTAAGAAAAGCTAAAAACTAAAAAAACCTAAAAATCTAAGAAAAGAGAGAAAGAAATAAGAGAGAAGTGTGTTTTTAAGGTGTATTTTGAAGTGAAGGGAAGGGGGGTATTTATAGGTGAGGATGGAGAGAAAAAGTAGAGAAAAATATGTTAAAAAAATGTAAAAACGCGGATTATTGATTGCTGACGTCATTTGATGACGTCAGCATGACATGGGGCGGCTGCACAGTACCGGGTATGAACAGTGCCGAGTCTGATGAACAGTACCGGGGTATGAACAGTGCCGAGTCTGATGAACAGTACCCGCGGATGAACAGTGCCGAGTCTGATGAACAGTACCGGGGTATGAACAGTGCCGAGTCTGATGAACAGTAACCGCGGATGAACAGTGCCGCGCGCTGCTGCTTGGGGCGGTGCTGGGCGCTGGGGCGTGGCGGCCGGGCGGTGGGGCGCGGCGGCCGGGCGGCGCGGCGGCGCGTTTTTCTCCTTTTTGACATTTTTGACCTTTTTGACCCATTTTGTCCAATTTTTCCATATTTGTCGACCTTTCCGCATTTATTTATTAATATATTTGTGATGTATTGCTTCCAGTATTCCTCTTTGAGTTTTTAAGTTGCGTTTTTAAGCCAAAATACCTGAAAAACAATAAAAATACCCGTGATTCCGAAAAAAGACAAATTTATATAAATATATGATAAAACATATAAATATATATATTTTTAATCAATTAATGTGCATAAAATCATGGTTATTTTAGTGCTTTTTGAGCACTCATCACCCATCTTCCAAAATTTTAGTGCGCCCACACGTGTGCCAGCTTGTCCAAACGTACCCAAAATCAATTTTTGAAATATTTTCCCACCTTTTTTGACCTTTTCTTCACCTATAAAATGACCCTCTTCCCCCATTATAAAACACAAATTTTCTCAACTCTTTCTCTCTCTAGATTTCTCTTTCTAGAAAGTTTTTTTTTTAGTTTTTAGTTTTAGAGTTTTTCTCCTTTTGAGAAGAACTAGCTATGTTTTTATAGATTTTTAGCTTTTGATTCAATAACTGGAAATGCAAACCGTTTGGAGGTTTTCCTACAACAGAATTAGCATCAAATTACTATAAGGATTCTTTTAAGGTATAATTTTAATGGATTTTTTATAGTTATCTTTTTGTATTTTATTCTTATATGTTATATTTAATTTATCTGTGAATAAATTTAACATGGCTTGCTATTGGTAAATATGATATAATAATAAAGTTGTTATACTTGCAAAATATTAAATAGGTAAAATATCTCTATAAAATAAATTGATTTTGGTTTTATTCAAGATTTTATATTAAGGATGTTAGAGAGAAATATATTATTTTTCATTACAAACTTAAATCTAAAAATTAGATTCTAAGGTTTAATTGTCCGGTCTGATTTAAAGTAGTACTCTTTTATATGTTGGTACAATCGTCTGATAGTTAGAATAAAGCTCTATTTCAAAAAAAAAATTATAAGAACTATTATTTCGAAAATGTGTTGATAAAATATTTTTTGTAATGGTTTTAAAACTTCAAAGTTAGTATTCAAATAGATAAATCCTTAGGTTTAATTTGGACACCTTGAATAAAGTCTAATTAACTGACTCCGATTAAAACTGTGATTAGATGGTTTTTTATTTTCTTAGAAATAAAGGTAAAATTTAATATTTAATTAGTTAATAGGCCTCGCCTAAGATTATTAGTTAATTAATATTAAACAAAAGAATTTGGACCCCGCCTAAGGACACTTTCATACCAAAAATTGAAAATCAATAAATATCAATTTATATCTTTAATAATCTAAATAATATGAGCAAGCATAATTAACTTAATTATTATATCCATAAATATTCCACTGTTATGAATAATAAAAATTTGTATTATTGTTTATTTAATCATATCTATTTTTATTTTTATTATGTCATTAAATTATAACATAAAAACCAAAATATCATGACAGAATGTTTAGGATTTAAATTTGTTTTTAAAATTTTGAATAGTAAATTAAATACCACACTTGCTATAAAATTATTCATGCACTTGTGAGAGTTTTACAAATAATAAAACCAAAGTATATGTAAGATTGATATTGCATTGCTAGTCTTGTGTTCATTAAGTTGTTTGTGCCATTTCTGGGGACTTAATGTTGTGCTCATTACACAACAACCCACTATAGCTTCAAAACCAAATTTTCTATGATAGATTGACACAACAATGTCAATCCACCGTTGATAATGCTATTGGTGGAGCAATGGGAAAGAAAACAACCTTAGAGACTTTCAATATCTTTGCAATGTTGGATGTTAATTCCTAACAAAAGATCTCGAGGGGAGTCAGAGTCCATAAAATTGACTCAAGTATTGAAGTTCAAATGTAGCTTGCTCAACAAATCATGTAAGCTACGCTTCTAACTACACATGCCATAATAAATAAAGAACAGTGTGTTATATGCAATACCTTGGGACATGGTGCTAATACTTGTATCTATCAATTAGAAGCTACAAATAAACTCGAGTAGGTAAATGTACTGGGGGAATGTGAACCAAGGCCTAGGTATGACTCTAATGTTAATACCTATAATCCTAGGCACATGAATCATCCTAATTTCTCGTAAAGGTAGAACAAGCCTCCATTTGCCCAAAGTTATAAACCACTAGGCTAGCAATTCTACCAACAACTGCAAAGAAATCCTCCTAACAAGCCAAATCTAGAGGAAAACTTGAATTCATTCATTCAAGTGAGTAGAGATAACCAATCAAGGACTAATCAAAGGTTGGACTCTATAGAATTTTCCTTTAAAAAATTGAAATACTGGTGGAGCAGTTAACCAAGCACTTGCAAAAGCAAGGCAAGGAATAGCTCTAATGTCATAAAACAAAAAAAAAACTTAATAATAAAGGGATAATCAGTTTACATAAAAATGAAATCCCTTAAAGAAACATCTCACTAAAATAGTCTTGGATGGGAGGTAACCTATTTTTTATTTATTTATTGCTTTAATTTATTTTGAATTTTACATTCATGTATTTTGTATAATTTTTAATTTATGTGTAGTTAATATAGATTTTTTCGTATAAAAAAAGGTAGGATTTCAAATATGAATGGTTTAAATGCATAACGGGGAGAATCTAAACAAAGCATATCGCGACATGAAACATTATATGCCACAACATACGTGTAAATTTTTTCCTATAACCATTTTCCCTATGTGAGAAAATTCACTTTTTCTCACACTTTCTCTCAAAATACTACCTTTTATCTCCCCTCAGACACACATAATCCCACAAAATTTCCACCTTTCTTTAAATTCTTTCATAAATCTTTTCTAAAAATCAATTTTCTAACCAATTTTCACCATTCTTTTAGGAAATTTTAAAATTTTTTCAAGTTCCTTCAAATATTTTTAGCTTCAAATTTCATCTTCAAATAGGATTTCTTCATTTCCTTCAAATCTTCAACGACAACAAAAATTAACTCTTTATAATTTTTGGAATTTAATTCTTCAATTTAAATTTTCTAGAATTTGTGAAGTATTATATATTTATTAAGAGTCCAAAATCCTATTTAGGATAAAGAAAGAGTTAGGAATCATTTGGATTAGATTGTGTTGTTGAAAGTTTTGGTGAATCCCTATTTAGATATTTGAAAATGGCACCTAAGAGATCTAGGAAAGGAAAGAAGGTTTCAACTTTCACCATTCTTGCTAAGAGACTAGCAAGAAGCTGGTTGGGGTTGTGATAAGTGCTCAAAAGCACTTAACATATCATGATTTATGCATGTTTAGTGATTATATATATTTGTATTTTCTTATTTTACAATCATTTTTGTGCAAATCTATATATTAGGAATCACTAGTATATTTGTTTTTTTTTTCAACTATTTCTTGTTTTAAAAGATTCAAATTGAAAGAATTATACTTGAAACACCCCTTAAAATTTGGAAAATTAAAAGAAAATATTTGAAACATTATATATGTTTAAAATTTGAAAAAATAAATTACGTGGAAATTAAAGTTTCAAATGATGCAGTTTGAAGTGTGCCAAGCCATGAAATTATTATGAGTTGTAACATGAAGCTAAAATAAAGGATTAAATGCATCCTAGATATGATGTAAGAAATGTCATGAAAACATTGTGTGCCACAGCATGAAGAGAATAGATCATACTTAAATTGTGTACAAGTTGTGTATGTCGTGGCATAGAAAAATATTGTGCCGTGATGCGAGGCTGAAAAATCCACTTCTTCCTCATTTCCTCACCCTATAAATAAGACCTTATTTCTTTGTAAAAATATATATGATACCCTATCAGCTCTCTTCTAGCTGATTTCTTACATTGCTTAGCTTTATGTAGTTTTTCTTTTAGTAGTTTAAAGTTCTCTTATTTGAGAGTTGAACAAATTTAGTTTATCTAATATTTTTTAACTTTAATTCAATAAATAGCACAACAATTCTATTTGGAGGTTTTCCATAAGTAAATTTAAGAATTTTATTGAGGTATATTTAAATATATTATTTTTTGAATATCTCTAAGCATTGTTTTATATACTATATGTAAATTTATTGATCATTTATTAAACTATACATGTCTCACCATAAATAATATGAAATATTAGTAATGTTGTTACGCTTGTGAAATATTAAAGTAGATTAAACATTTTTATAAAATGAATTAAGTTTTATTTCATCATCAAGATTTAAACCAAGGTTTATAAATGAAAAATATACTCACAAAGTTCTTTTCATAATAAACAATAGAGTTAGATTTAATATTTAAATTATTTGAATCTGACTTAGAGTTACACTCTTAAATCTTTTGGTTTATATCAGCTATATAGTTAGAATGAGCTTTGTTTCAAAAATATTTGTACGAATTATTATTAAAGATATTTAATAATCGTTTTAAAATCAGAAAGTTAATTCCAAATACTTAATTCATAAACCTAACTTAAACACCTAAATGAAGTTTAAATTATCGGCTTGACTAAAGGTGGCAAGCTAAATGGTTTAGTAATTTCTTAGAAAATGAGCATAATTTAATTAAGATTTAAATTGTCAATACGACTGAAGGTGAAAAGTTAAGGTTTAATCAACAAAGAAAATGATACATACCTTAGGTCATTTTCATACCTATAAGAACGAATCAATAATCTTAATACATATATTTAGTATCCTACTAAATATTAAACAAGCATGATTAACTGACTAATATATACCATGAATACTTCATGGCATGATAAATGTTGAATTGCTTAATTGTTTATTGAATCTACCTTTATTTTCATGTTATTAAGTTAGAAACTCAACCCAAAACAATCATGACAGGATGTTTAGGTTATTTAATTTCATTTTTAAAGAATTTGTTAAATGATTTAAAAACCACATGATTTCTATTTAGCTTGATCTTGGAAGTATACTTGTTATTTTCTACAAATGATTTGTGCACTTACGAGTTACTTTATAAATTATACCAAATTTGTATTCCTAATTTTGGAACATCAAGTTTTTGGTGCAATTTCTAGATAAAGTGATAATAGTACTGAAAACTAGTTAATCTTTACAAGCTTCACAACCCAAGAGGGCATTGGTCGATCGATCTACATCCTTGATTGATCTAGTCATTACTCAATCAATTGAGTAACATATATACTAAATGTTCCTAAATGCATAAAATGTATTCTAACATGCTTAAGAACAAGAGTATACCTAAAAATGTTCAGTTAAAGCTTGAAAGTTTCTTTGGCCTGAATAATGATCTTCAAAACGCACCTAAAAACTAATTTACATTTAAAAGTTTTGTTCATAGATATCTCTAACATTTTTAAACCTTACAATCTATCCCTTTAGCATATTCATGTGACAAAACCTTTCTTTCACTATATCCCACTCATAGGAAAAGTAATTTTTACATAGTGAAACTATCCTACGATCTGATTGAACCATTTTCACTTGAATCTTGAACTCTTATATGTATATTGAAATACATAAACACAAATAAGCACACAAATTACCTTAAAAGATTCATTGTTTATTAGTTTAGTGTACATAGTAATAGTAAAGTGAATAAATAATCATAAGCATTAAGTAATAGCATATAGAACATTTTAAATTAAAATTACTCCCCTTATGTGATATATCAAAGTGATCACTTAATAACTTCTCCTTCTCTATAAAATCTCTTCCTTTTACTATTTCTCCCATTACCTATCTCCCTTTTTATCATACCAATAAGTAATATAACCATGAAATAATGAAAAATAGTATAAGCAAACAAATATTGTATTGAATGACTCAAAAGTAAAGTGCACATTCAGATAAGTTCAAGTACAAGTACAAAAAAAGGTTAAATATTTAGATAAAAAAGATTTCCAATAACTAGAAAAATAGTACAAGGAAAATAAAACATAAAACATATGATCATTTTCTTAGAGGTTGATTTCCTTAAAATCAGAATTGAGAGTGCATGTCACCAATCATTGAGTACATGGCCTCTTGATGCTCATCCATAGTGGTCACTTTTTTCTTGGAGGCCTTGCATTTGAGTTGATAGTGGTTCCATTCTCATTCTTACTTCATCCTTAAATAATTCCTCATGATAAATGTGGTAAGTAGGGATGTTTTCCATTCAATCAACACCAAAAATATCATTTATTACTCTACTGCTAGTCCCAACATTAACAGTGACTCCATCACTAGTTCCAATATTAGCAATTATTTATCTTTTAGAGGTCTATACAGAGAAGTTTGAAATTGTTGATCTACCTGGGTCACCCATACAGTGAGTAGTTTCAGAATATTTTGCTAGTGAAACACCCATAACAAGAATCATTTGGTTTATGAGACAACCATTGAAATGTCCAATCCTTGAGTTTATAACATGGGCTTGGTTCATAATTTTCTCTTGAATGATAGTTCCTACATTGAAAGCATTACCTTTTCCATTATAGTATAAAATCTTAACATGTAGGAAACCTATCTCAGATGGATGCTTGAAAAGTAGCAAATCAAACCATATTTTTCAAAATATGATAAAATAAAGTAAATTCATATGGGATATAAAGTTGTTTAGGATTGAGACCAAAATTTGATGATCCAATTAATTAGGTTAATAGGTCTTCATTTGAAATGTTATATCAATCCAGGTTAAAACTAGCATCCCCAATTTTTGTAAATGATAGAAAAGTATTGATCCTCTAACCGAGATGTTAATAATTTTATTTTGAATGAACACTTTATAATTCATTGGCTTAGGGTGGCAAATTTTAGAGTCAATATTAGCATAAAATTCCCCAACCAATGTTGGCCAACACAGTTTTAAATGTGTAAATAGTGATTTCCAATCAAGATCCCTAATGGCTTAAGGATTCCCTATCTCATAAAATTCATTCTAGGAAATACCATGCTTAAGTAAAATTGGGCATTTACTGATTGTATGTTTAAACCTTGTTTGAGAATCTCTATCACACAATTGAGAAGAAAATGAAGTTGGTGCATCACTAGGGAGTTCTCATCATCGGGCAACCATTGAAAAGACAAACATAATTCCAAAATGACCAAAAAGCTCTTAAGAAAGAAAAGACAGAATCTGACAGAAATTTCCCAAACAAATTGAAGATTTGGAATCAATGAACCATGCTAAAGTATAGGAAGAGGATTTATCAATATTTTTGGGCCAAAAAATTGTGCTTGGATGGTGAGAAAGTGAGCAAAAATAAGGGAAATAGTGGATTCAAAGTTTTGTACAAAAGTTAAGTTTTTGTAGTGTTTGATCCCTAAAAGTAAGTATGAATGATTTTTAAGTGAATTGGGAAAAGTGATTTTTTTGCAAGAATCCGAGAGGGGGCCAAGAAGGACTAATTTAGGTTTCATGGGAGGAAAATAAAAATGAAATGAGGTTTTTAAATAGAATCCATTTTGTCGATCGAGGAGGATATGAATCGATCGACATTCAAACTTTGGTCAATCTAGTTCATTGTTGATCGATCAACATTTAACAATTTCTAGAAAATTGTTCTTGATTGGAATTTAATTATCCATTGTATGCATATGTATTCTGATAGGGCATACATACGCACTCAACACATGTGGTCATATATTAAGAATCATTAAAAATAAGATACATTTATGATCAATCAAGAAAGATTCAAAGAAAAAAGAATCACCTATCATGAAAACTTGCAATTGAATCCTTACTTTCACAAAATAAAATTATTTACCAAGAGAGAACTAAATGATTTTAATACCCATTTTGTTTACAATTTGTTTTGAATATGAGGGATTGATTATTTATTTATGTATATTGTTTTTTGTATAACCACTTATGGCTTTTACTTTTTGTGCATGTAATTACTTTTGTAGTTTTCTTTTTCCCTTTATTAATATATATATATATATATATATATATATATATATATTAAAAAATATGCACTAGCCAAAAATCTAGTATGACGACCTTCACACTAGTTGTGAGGTAGCCATCTCTACTCATTGCAGTAGCTTCACACATCAGAGTAGGTAGCCCTCTCAAAATTAGGTATCTTTCTATAGTAGTATTTTAGAAAGTGAAACACAAAGCTTCAATACAATTTTATAGTCAAGGTTAGCTCGAGTGCTAGAATCTTACAAAATCAATCACAAACTTCAAGCATGATGCACATATGACTTCAGTGTGTGAATAAGTTCTTGTCAATAACAATCACCAGATGTGAAAAATATTTGTAAGGTCACAAGTTGAAATACCCATTTACATTGTGAAGATTCAATTAAAATAAATCAATTTACAAAAATAAGTTTTATAATTAGAAATAATATTTGAAGTTTATTTCAATATTAGAACAATTCTACTCCCTTTATCATAATTTATTTTTTAAGTTTAATAATAAGAAATTTTAAATAAACTATACAAACAATAACAAACTAAAAAAACAATAATAAAAAAATAAGAAACAAACATCAAACTAGCATGCTCATCTTGGGTCAATTAAGCATTCAACCAAAAATACCCAAGTGCATATGAAGGATGATCAGGTGACTAAAAAAAACAATCATTTTTATCCCAAATTTTCCTAAATTTTAGTTTCTTATTATCTTTTGGTTTGGACTCAACTATCTTAGTTGTTATTGGTAGGGGTGTGCAAAAAATCTGATCATCCGATCAATCCGATCTGATCCATTGATTTTCCATTCGATCTTATCCGATTTGATAATTTAATCTGATGAAGTCTGAAAATTTTGTTCTGTTTACTATGTTATACTAGTATGAAATTTTCTACTATCATTGAGATTGACATTAGACTACTCTTTTTTATCTTTCACGTGTATTTGTGGTTCTCATTATATAATGTAATCCAACTCATCCTTTTAATTTCCAATTTAGTAAAGCTTTACACATATTAATGGGGGAAAGGTTAATTTACTCTATTAAGTATTGATATGTTGGTACTTGGTCAGTGGGTTGTGGTGTTGTATAGATTTTAACAGAAGTTGTAGGCTAAGGGCTGAGATTCAAGTTGTAAGGTTTTGGGGACAGATGAGGGTTGTTACAGTTGGTGAATTGAAGCCAAGCATTTCAGGAAAGAGGTCATTTCGACCCTATTCTTTTGGTTGTTAACATCTACTGTCTTGTTCCCTATGTAATATTTGCTATTTTTTGTTATTTCATTTATCTGATAGCATTTTTATAACAGCTATTTTTCAACACAGTGTGTTTATTGCATTAAGTTGATAATGTCTCACTTTATCTTAGATGGAAAAAAACACCTCTACTATGGATAGTCCACTTGCAACCACCGAAAGTGAAAGTGCTACCCATGATGCTGAAAATCAAGATAAAAATCCACAAAATGCTCCACCAGAAACTAAAGATTTACCATTGAATGATAAACCTAAACCTTCTATAGATAGTTATGATGGAAAGGGTAAGCAAAAGTTTTCTAAACCTCCCTCTTCTGCTTGGAAACATTTTAATATAGTGGGTGAAGGCTTAGATCGCAAGGCGAGATGTAAATATTGTTCAAGGGAGTATGTACATGTATCCAGCAAGTCTGGTACATCAAACTTAAATGCTCATATTGCTATGCAATGTAAATTATTTCCTGGTAGATATGAGAAGAAGCAAAAGACTTTAGCTTTTGAAAATGTCACAAATAATAAAGAAGGTGTACTTGTTGCAAACACATTTAGTATTGAGGATTGTAGGCTTTCACTTACAGAAATAATTATAGTTGATGAATTTCCATTTATTCATGTTGAGAATGAAGGATTTAAGAAGTATACTAGAGTTTGGAACCAAGGTTCCAAGTTCCTTCTCGTACCATTGTTGCACGAGATTGCTTGAGTCTTTTCTTAAAGGAAAAGGATAAATTGAAAGAATCTTTCTCTAAGTCATTTCAAAGAGTTTGTGTAACCACTGACACATGAACTTCTGCTCGAAATTTGAATTATATGTGTCTCACTGCTCACTTCATCGATATGATAATTGGAAACTCCAAAAAATAATCTTAATTTTTTGTGTAGTTCCTAGCCATAAAGGTGATATCCTTGGGAAATAAATTCAGCAATGCTTGTTAGATTGGGGAATTAATAAGATATTTACTATTATTATAGATAATGCTAGCTCAAATAATACATTAGTTTCTTACTTGCGTAAAAAAGTGAACAATTGGGGTGGTGCAATACTAGATGGTCAACATATGCATATGAGGTATGAAGCTCATATTCTAAATTTGGTTGTGAGAGAGGGCTTGAAAGAACATGATTCAAGCATAATTAAGATAAGAGAAGTTGGAAAATATGTCAAAGGATCACCTTCAAGGTTGTTAAAATTTAAGGATTGTGCGGAGCAAGAGAAGATTGATACTAATAAACTTTTATGTTTGGATGTAGTAACAAGGTGGAATTCCACCTATTTAATGTTAGAATCTGCAATAAGATTTCTGAAGACTTTTGAGCTTTTAGAAGAAGATGATGTGATATTTAAACAAGAGTTCAACATTGGAAATGATAGTTGCAAAACTCCTGATATGTTTGATTGGTCTAATTTTCACGTATTTGTGAGGTTTTTGAAAATATATTATGATGCAACATTGAGATTTTCTGGTTCTGTATATGTTACTTCAAATTTATTTTTGGATCACATTTGCTTCATACACAACCAATTGAGTTTCTGGTGTGAAAAAATAGATTTTTTGTTAAGCAAAATGGCAAAAGAAATGAAAAAAAAGTTCAATAAATATTGGAGAGATGTAGATAAGATGAATAATTTTTTATTTATTGCAACTTTGCTTGATCCAAGATGTAAGGAACAAGGTTTGAAAATTTGTTTGGATCTTTTGTGTGATGAAGATGATATTATGGTTGGTGATAAGATGAAAAAATTTAGACAAACTTTGAATAATATGTTTGATCAGTATTTAGTTTTGTATTCTACAAATTTCCAAGCCACATGCTCACAACCTTTAGACACAGAAGAAGTGGATAGTTGTAACATTGATTCATTTTCATTGTGGATGAATCGTTATAAAAAGCGTGTCAAAGATGCACAAAAGACAAACAACCAAACTGAAGTAGATAAATATATGGGTGAGACATGTGAGGATGTGGATGATGAGTCTTTTAATCTTTTAGATTGGTGGAAGGTGAATGCATCTAGATACAAGGTTCTTTCCAATATTTCCAAAGATGTTTTAGCTATACCTATATCAATTGTAGCTTCTGAGTCTGTATTTTCTACGGGGGGAGGGTTATTGATTCTTTTAGAAGCTCATTGTCCCCAAAAACTGTCCAAGCACTTATTTGTACTCAGAACTGGATTTGATCATCACCAATAATTAACATTCATGAGTCCCTTGATGATATTGAAGTAATTGAAACAGGTAATATTATTTTAATTTTCATTATTAATTGATATCATTCTCTTATGATTTATGATTTAATATTCTCATCACTTTCTATTATCTTTTATTTTGTAGATATGTTGGGAGGCATTAAGGTATAACCCTTGATTGAGTATGATATATTATTATTTTATTTCATATGTATTTCATATATTATTATATATATATTTAGTTATCAATTTACTAATATTTTTTAAATTATAGCTAATACGTGATGACACACTGAAGTTTTTTGCTATTGCTCTCTAGATTCAAGACAAGATTATTTTCAAGATGGTCGATGGATGTTAAAGAGTGAAATGATCGAATGATCAACTTAATTTAGGTTTATATTATTATGAACTATCTTTTTGTTTATTATTTGAATGAATTGTTAAATTTATTAAAATGACTATTGTAATTGTTATTGATGTATTGTATTTTTTGTGTTTTATATAGGTTTGAACATTTTAATCTTAATTTAACCTTTTTACTTGGTTTTTTAAGGTTTCTTTTAACTCAAATAATTTTATGTTATAACTTATGTGAAAATTTAAATTTTTTATTCAAAAATACCAAAAATATAATTTACTAAGTTTATTGGTCGGATTGATCGGATGTCATCCCAATAGTTTACGGATCGGATTGATCGGATGTGAAAGATGATCAGATTGGTTACGGATTAGGATGTTTCAATCCAATTAGATGGTCGGATCAGATCGGATGAGCATAAAATCAACGGTTTTGATCCGATGAACACCCCTAGTTATTGGTATGTTCTTGGACTTACCTTTATTTTCCTAATTCATCATTAAATAAGATGTAACATGTGTGTTTGGATGATAATAATTAATTATAGAATTTGAAGCATGAGACCAATTGTTAAAGTGAGTAATTGTTAGAAAGAATCTATAATTAGGCTTGATATGACCTTTCCAAACACGGTTATGACAAACAGGAACAAACTTAATAGTTTTTCATATCATAGGTGAAATTTTTCTTTGTGTGTAATAAGTAACAATAGGAGTAGAGTTAGAAGGCCTTACAAATGCAATTTTTGATGCTTAAGTTGTATGTGTAGCATGAGAAAAAAGACATGTTAGAGGATTTCACAAACTCAGTTGTTGTTGAAGATGAAGGCATAGTGTGTTCATCTACATATCTTAACCTTTTTCTTGTCTCCAAAAGGTTTTCAATAATCAAGAACCTTGTTTAGCCTTTTAGCTCCAATGGTTAACATTTCCACATCTTCCTTAGATTGTTCAAGTTTTTGCAGAAGATTCTAATTTTCCTATTTTAGACTTGTAGAACTAGAATTCATATCATTAATACATTCGGACATCTCAAGTTTTTCTTTTTCTTACATGGAGGAGTCTATTTCATAATAACTTATTTTATCATTCAAGTTGGTTACTTCTACAAGTAATCTATCCTTTTTCTTTTTATATACTACTAAATCTATAAATAATTCATCAAGGCTATTAACATTAAATTTATTCAATAGAATTCAGAATCACTTTTCTCACTATCTGAATCAATATTAGACTTATTGGAGTGTCTACCAATTGTTGTAGTAAATACCACAAAGATGGTGTCATTGTTTTTTGATTCAGTTGGGTTGTCAATGTCATTTTCTGAGTCATTAAGGATAGGATTGAAAGTTCTTCCAATTTTATTCTTTGTTGGAACACTCAGCTGCAAAATGACCATAACCCACACATTCAAAACATTAAGATCTAGTGGGTTTAGATTTCTTACCTTCAGAACTCATAAGTTTGAGTTCTCTTGGGTTTTAATCCTTTGGGCAATTTGATTGCCCTTTTCTTTGTAGATTTTTCTTGTTGAATATTTTCTTTAGTCTTCTAGCTATGAATAATAACTCTTTGTCACATTTTCACCATCATCAGTTATGGTGGTTTTGAAGGCAACACCTTTGTTCTTTGTATGTGGTCAAAAGCTCATATCAAAAGTAAGAAGTGAGCCAAGTAGTTATTCAATTTTGATGGTATCAAAATACTTTCTTTCATCGATGGTTGTAACCTTTGGATGGAAGCGATTTGATAGTTGATGTTTGCAAAGGTTATCTTAATTTTTAGTACCATAGTCGATTTTACCTTGAAATTACACCAAAAATTTGACGTGCCAAAATTAGGCGTATAAATTTTGTATGATTTATAAAATAGATCACAAGTGCATGAATAACTTATAGAAAATGATAAGTATACTTCCAAGGTTGGTCTAAAGAGAAATTATATGGTTTTTAAATTATTGAACAAATTCTTAAAAGAAAAAATAAAAACCTAAACATCTTGATTAGATCTAAACTAATGACATAAAAATAAAGATAGATTCAAAGATTTAGGTAGTTAAGCATTTATCTTACAGTGAATAATTTATGGGATATATTAGCTAGTTAATTATACTTGCTTGCTCAATATTAAGCATGTTATTAAAAATAAAAATTCACACTATAGATTCTCCCTTTTTGAAAGAAAATATCCTAAAATAGGTATCATTTTCGTTGTTGATAATCAACAAATTAATATTCTTAGGTGGGGCTTACCAATTAATTAATTAGTAAATTCTATTTTTTACTAAGAGATTAAGAAACTATTTAATTTGTCTCTTAGGTGGAGCCAAATAATTTAAACTCTAATCAAGGTGTCTAATTTAGGTTTATGATTTAAGTATCTAAGAATTAACTTTTAGATTTTAAAACTATTAAGAAGAATATGTCATCAATATATCTTTCAATAATAATTCTTATAAAAATCTTTGAAATAGAGTTCTCTAAATAAAATCCAAAATATTTCATCTAACATCTAATAGTTGACTCTAAATCAGATTTAGATAATTAAATCTTAAATCTAACTCTCTTATTTATTATGAAAAATACTTTGTCAATATATTTTTCTTTAACAAAATTTGTTTTAATCTTGATGAACAAACAAAACTTAATTTATTTTATAAAAATATTTAATCTACTTTAATATTTCACAAGTGTAACAAAATTACTAATATCCCATTTTATTTATAGTTAGACATGTATATTTTAATAAATGATCAATAAATTATACATAGCATGTAAAAACAACACATAAAGATAATCTAAAAACAATACATTTAAATATACCTCCACATAAATTCGATATTGTTTTTGTTATGGAAAACCTCCAAAAAGAATTGCCTTATTGTTTATTGAATTGAAACTAAGCCTATTATGTAAACTATAATTTTTTTCACAATGCATACTCTCAATAACATTGATTGTATTAGTTCAAGCACTAATTCAAAGGTATATACGAATAGAGTTTATGTATAGAAATGAACTAATAATTTTGAATATATTTAAAAGAGAAAAGGCTCAAAGTAGTGCATAATATTGATCTCATTAAAGGAATTAAATGAAAGGATTTTATAAAGAAATCACATATTATTTTCATACATAAATCAAATAAAAATCTCAAGTAATATGCTTTCAAGAGATGAAGAAAATGCAAAAGAGTTTTTGGGGAATTATTGCCTATATTTTTCTTTTGTATTTAACCAATTCTCATAACTTTGAAGGATATTGGGTCAGAGTATTTAGTTTATACTATTCATTTTTCTCTCTTTTTCTTATTTTTATTATTTTTTTTTACTTTTTTTTAGAGAGAGGACCGAGGTACAAATTATACATATTTTGTATGATACTAATTTGTGGTTTTTTTTCTCTTTCATTGGTTTAGGTAACCCCATATATGTCTTTTTTTTAAAGTCGCGCATGAATGAGGAAAATGGCATATACTTTCAATTTCAACTTAAGTCATTCAATTTAAGCAATAAAAATAAATATATAACACTATATTAGATGTGATTATTTAGCAATTTGAACTATAAGAAGAAGGTTTAAAGGAGTATAAAAAAATATCATCACTTAGAAATGGAAAATATTGGCTCAAAATATATTCTCACAAGGTAATCTCCAATACTTGATTCCTAAACACCGATTTTGGGTTTATTGTAATTTCAATATTTTGTCATGAAATACTAATTATGACAAAAACTAAACTAATTATCACATTACTCCATGAAATGTTTGTGAAACTAATCTAACAATACAAAGACTTAATCATTTTTTTAAATTAACTAAAACACATGATAATTTAATACTTTTAAAATTTCCTAGAACAATAAAAAAAATAAAGCACACAAAAAAATAAAGAAAGTAAAAAAAATATTAAAAAGTGTATATATGCATATAAAAATTTCATTTAAGCATAATTTTATAATGTAACTTTTCCCCACCCCAACCTAAAACTTACATTACCCTCAATATAAAGTTGGTAAATTAAAGATAAAAGGTAATAGATAGAAAAGTTACCCATTTGTTGATCTTATTTAAGAGTTGATATGGAATTGCATGTACATCTATTAATATAAATATTACACAAAGAAAATTGTATACTTCTGATAAATTTAACAATTCTAAATAATATTCACATGAATGAAAAAAATAATTAACATAAAATAAAAAAACAAAAAAAATATCCAAAAAAATAAAAACTAAAGTTCTCAACATAAAATAAAATAAAAACATAAATTCTAGATATGAATTTAAAGCTCATTCTCTATGTCTTCTGAACCTTATTCTTCAATTTGATGTTGTGATCTTTGTGGAAGTACATAAGTAAAATCATAATATCAATATTCTAGTGTTGATAAGTGGCTTGTATCCATCCTAAGATGACTCAATTGTAACCGGTTCATTTTGTACATTAACCTATTATGTTTCACTTGATCATGATGTTGTTGATTTAAGAATGCAGCTTGCTGGAAAAAATAGACATATTGGTACTCTTCATTATACCTCATTTTTTCCTCAAGATTATGAAGTTGTTCTTTTATAGATAGCCTTGATGGAGGAATGGATCTTCTTTCTCTTGGGACAAGATTCATACCAGAAGTGAGCTTATCAAAAGATGCCAAGTTCAATAATTAACTAGGTTGTAAAAAAACTTCACCTTTTGAGTGAGGTACCCTCGCTTTCTTACATAAAGTAGTAATTAATTAGGGGAAAAAGAAACTCAAAAGGTGATTATTTGTAGATAACTTTATCGTATTGTAAATTATATTCCCTACATCCATAGACATCATGAATGATATTGTATATAGTAAAATAGTCTTTTCTCTATCAATAGTACTGTAATGTCTGGTACGCATCAGTCTTAAACACATAAAGTATTTCCAAATTTGAGTAATTTTATCCAAATACTTTACTTTAAATCCCTTATACTTATCACCAACATATATTCATTTAGCAAATTGAATAGTTAGGGTTTCAATTACAGTAGTATAATCAACATTTTTTAAATAATACTCATACTCACATTTTCCAATATTTACAAAACAATTATGAATATTTATATAATTTAGCCCAAGTAGTATGAATATATCTTGTACTTTAACTACATTATCAACAATGTTGAGAATGTTGGCATAAAATTCCCAAACAATGGATCAAAATTAAAATCCATCCCTCTCTAAGGTATGAATCCTTTGTTCACTTCTGCCACTTTTTCAAAGTGTACTTTGGCTTCAAAACTAGAAAATTTAGTCCTATCATAATCTTTTCAAGTGAAAACCTCCTTTCCTTTACTAATCCTTTTGGGTGCCATTTCCACACTTAAAGCATATCTAAAACTTAAATGTTTATAACAAATCCAGATAACAACATAGATTATATCAAAATTTTCATAACCCTTTTTTATCCTAATTAGGGTTTTTGGAACTCTTTGTAAATCATAAATACTCCACAAATTTTAGAGAATTTAAATTAAAGATTTAAATTCTAAAACATTATGAATACTTACTTTGTGTTATTGTGGATTAAAGAACAATGTATAACACCCCTCCTGAAGATGAATATTTCTTGGTGATTTTTGAGTAAAGAATTGTTAGGAAAGTGATTTTTGTGAAGGATTTTGAAAATATTGAGGAAATTTGAGATTTTAAGGGTATTTGGAGTGTTTTGTGTGAGAGAAAGTTAGGGTTTATGAGAAAATGAGAGAAAAATCGCATAGGAAAGGTTTCTTATCCAAAAATTCTACACCAGTTGTGGTGTAGGAATACACATGACATAGAACCAAAGTTTTAACCTCATTTCAAATTTTTATTAAAACCCTCGTTACCTCGGTGCAAGTAAAAGTATGTTGTGGCGCGTATGTCTAAACTTCAGGCCATTTTGAAATCAGAAAACCCCATGCTATGGTAGCATGTCGTGATGCGCATTAAACTATTCTTTTCAACTAATGTTTACTCCTCCCTCTTTATATATATTAATAAAAATAAATACACATTATAACCACACACGAAAAAATAACGCAAAGTATATAAAAAATAAAATGACAAATACAAGTAATTAAAAGAAATAAAATAAAATTATGGGTTACTTCCCATCCATAACTAATTTTTATCATCTTTAGTGGGACGTTACTTAAGGGATTTCATCTTTTTATAAACCCAATAGCCACTTATTATTGAGCTTTTTTTATTCTCTGACTTTTGTAGCTATTCCTTGCCATGCTTCTACAAGTGCTCAATTAATTACTCCACCTATACTTTCATCTCCTTAATGAAAATCTCTACAGAATCCAACCTTTGATTAGTTCATGCTTAGTTGTCTTTGCTAACTTGAATGAATGAATTCGAGTTGTTCTTCATATTTGACTTGTTCGGAGAATTCCTGGGCATTTGTTGGAGGAATTGTAGGCTGGGTAGGTTTGAGCTTGGGTAAATGGAGGGTTGTTATGCCTCAAAGAGAAATTGGGATGATTCCTCTAACTAAGATTGTAAGTATTACAATTGGGGTCATACCTTGGTCTTGGTTGGTATCCCCTAAATACATTGACTTGGTTGGGTCCATAATTAGCATATCCTTGATAGGGACAGGTTTTAGCACCATGTCCTAGATTACTACATAGACTTCATTGTTATTTATTTGTGGTGGCATGTTTGGTAAGAAGCACAACTTGCATGGTTAGATGAGTAAGTTGTATTTTAATTTCAGTACCATAATCTATTTCATGGACTCTAGCTCTCCTCACTTGGGAGCTCTTTTGTTGGGAATTATTACCCAACATCTCAAAAAGATTGTAAGTCTCTAAGGTAGTTTTTCCTCTCATCGCTCCTCCAATAACATTATCAATGATTAATTTATACTAATGTGTCAATCCATCATAGAAAAATTGTTTCTATAGCTATAAAGGGTTATTGTGATAGGGGAACTGAGTGAGAAAGAGTTTGAATCTATCTCATGCTTAAAAAAAAGGTTTTCCCTCCATTTGAAAGAATTTTTCTATCTTAGCTCTCAACTCTGATGTCTTTTGTTGGGTATAGAATTTTTCCATAAACTTGTCATAAACATCCTCTCAGGTCATCAAGGAACATGGAGGATCTAACATTAGCCATGCCTTGTTCCTATCTTTTGGGGGGGTAAAGGAAACGCCTTATTCTAAGTAGATCCTCGGTGAGTACACTAAGGGAGAAAGTTTGGACTGTTGATTAAAAATCCCTAATGAAAGATAGTAAGTCTTCATCATGTAGTCTATGGAAAGAAACTAACATGGAAAAATGAATATTTCATAATTCATAATTTCGAGCAACCTCGCCTAGTTAGATTGAGATAGTTGTAGTGTCAATTACTAACTTTAAAAACTCCTTCATTATGGTTTCCCTTTATGGTGGATTTTCTCCCATAATTAAAGGCTCAGGTAAAAGGTCGAGGTTAGGTTCACAAATTTGCTCAACAAAAGGCTTTGGAACCTCAAAGTCTAGCCTTCTTAATAGTCTACTCGGTCTATTTATATTATTATCATGTGGTGTGAAAAGGGTAACTGATGAGTGAAAACCGGCATCACCGATTCTTGCCAATACTTTGGTTTTAATATTTATAAAACTCTCGCAAGTGCACGAATCATTTCGTAGAAAATGATAAGTATACTCCCAAGGTCGATCTAAGGAAGGAATGTATGTGGTTTTTAATTTATTATTCAAACTTTTAAAAACAAAATTAAATCCTAAACATCCTGTCACGATAGTTTGGTTTTTGTGTTCCTAATCTAATAACATAAAAATAAAACATATATACATATTAATTAAATATAATCTAATAACATAAAAATAAACATAGATACAAATTCAATAAAAAATAAATACAAATACAGATTCAATAAATATTTATGCAAATTTTATCATTTATATTAGTGGAGTATTTATGGATATAATAACTAAGTTAATTATGCTTGCTCATATTATCTAGGTTATTAAAGATATAAATTGATATTTTATTGATTCTCTCTTTTTTATATAAATACCACCTTTGGTGGGGTTAGATATTCTTTGTTAACTAAACAAATCAATTAACACCTATGGGTGGGGTTGATAACTAATATGCTTAATTAAATTAATTCATTTTTCTAAGAGATTGAAAATGAACCATTTAAATGCCACCTTTGGTGGGGTTAGACAATTTAAACATTATTCAAGGTGTCCAAATTAAACATAAGAATTTAATTATCTGATGAGTGCTCAAAAAGCACTAAAATAACCATGATTTTATGTACATTAATTGATTAAAAATATATATATTTATATGTTTTATCATATATTTATATAAATTTGTCTTTTTCGGAATCACGGGTATTTTTATTGTTTTTCAGGAATTTTGGCTTAAAAACGTAATTTAAAGACTCAAAGAGGAATACTTGAAGCAATACATCACAAATATATCAATAAATAAGTGGAAAAAGGTCAACAAACATGGAAAAATTGGACAAAATGGGTCGAAAAGGTCAAAAATGTCAAAAAGACGGAAATCGCGCGCCGCAGCCCAGCGCCCCAGGGCCCAGCCGCGCGCGCCCCAGCGCGCGTGCACTGTTCACGCGCTCCGAGCCCAGCAGCCGCCCATCCGCGCGCCCAACGCGTTTTCGCCCCATTTTTCACGTGCAGCAGCCCCTATGACGTCATGCTGACGTCATTGATGACATCAGCAATTCCAATACGCGTTTTTCCATTTTTTAATATTTTTTTTAACATTTTTTTACTCATTTTTTCTCTCCATCCTCACCTATAAATACCCCCCTTCCCTTCACTTCAAATCACACCTTCAAAACTCACTTCTCTCTTCTTTCTTTCTCTCATTTCTTAGTTTTTAGTTTCTCTTAGTTTCTTTCTTAGTTTCTAAGCTTTTCTTAGTTTTTCTCTTAGTTTTTAGTTCAATTCTCTTAGGTTTAGAGTTCTTCTCTTTTTGAGAGGAACTTGTAATGTTTTTGTAATAATTTAGATTTTTGATTCAATATATGGAAGTGCAAATTCCGCTCGGAGGTTTTCCAGCTACGGGAATAGCGTCGAAGTTCTGTAAGGATTTTATTTTCTTTACAGTTATTTTTATGCTTTATTCTTACATGTTATATTTAATTTGTCTATGGTTAAAATTAACTATGCTGGCTGTTTAGTAAATATGATGTAATAACGACGTTGTTATGCTTGCGAAATATTAAATAGGTAAAAATCTCTAAAATGAATTGATTTTGTTTTTATTCAAGATTTTATATTAAGAATGTTAGAGAGAAATATATTATTTTTCATTACAAACTTAAACCAGAAAATTAGATTTTAAGGTTTAGTTATCCGGTCTAATTTAGAGTAGTGCTCTTTTATTTGTTGGTACAATCGCCCGGTAGTTAGAGTGAAACTCTATTTCAAAAGTTTTTATAAGAATTATTATGTGAAAATGTATTGACAACATGTTTTCAATAGTGGTTTTAAAACTTGAAAGTTAGTACTCGGATAATTAGTCGAAAATCATTTTCATATTTCATTTCAAAAATGTGTCAATTTAATTTTACCCAATTTCAGTGTCATGAATCAGAATTCGCTTCGACTCTATTCCTCACAAGTCAATACTCTCAAAGCACTGAATCCTATGGGTTCAAACACTCATACTAATTTATATGCGAAAGAGTTGATGTATAGAAATGAACTAATATGTTCGCATATGTATAAAGAATAAAGGCTCAAAGTGTTATTTTAACATTGATCTCATGAAAGGAATCGAATGTATAAATTATAAAGATATCATATATAAAAATTATTTTCATGCATAAATTAAACTCATTAAGAAAGAATTTCAAGATATATGCTTTTTACAAATGAAGAAATTGCAATGACTTTTTAGGGAATTTACTTCCTATATCTTTCTTTTGTATTTAGCCTTTACTCACAACTTTGTTGGCAATGTGGGTCATAGTATGTAGATGATACTATTTTTTTTATCTCTCTATACATTTTTTTTTAAATATATGTATTTTTTAGAGAGTCAACCCATGTACAGATTGTACATTTTTTTGGATTTTGGTGAGTGGTTAATTTTGTGGCTTTTCTGTTTGATCTTGGTTTAGGTAACCCCAGATATATCTTTTTGTTTTTGTAGCAGTCATGCATGAATGAGATATAAGCATATACTATCAATTTCTACTCAAATCGTTTAATCTAAACAAAAATAATAATCAAAAATATATGATACTCTATTAAGATGAGAAAAAATTCATACATTCAATGCTAATACCTATAGAGATCATCTAAACTTTTGAATAAATAAGAAATATGTTTGGAATAGAAAAAATATATATTTCACTCTGAATAAAAGAAATTAGGTTCAAATTATATCTCACAAGGGTAGTCTCCACTAAAAAAAATTCATAAACACCGATTTTGGGTTTAATATAATTTCCACATTTTATCAAGAAATACTAGTTATGACAAAAACTAACTAATTATCAAAAATAATTACAAAATATTTCATGATATGTTTTCAAAAATTAATCTAACAGTACCAAAGACTTAACTATTTACTTAAATTTGATTTAAAGAAATGATAAATTTTTGTGAGAATTTTTTTTTTATTATGCATGGTAACTTTTCACCACCCCCAACCTAGAACTTACATTGTCCTCAATGTAACAACTGCAAATTAAAGATAAAGAGAAAAGAGGAGAAAGATTACCTATTTCTTGAGAATGTGTAAGTAGTAATGAAGAAATGCAGGTGCATCCATCATATTCATCATTAAAGTGTATACAGACAGATTGTTGTGAACTTCTAACATCTCAACAAATATTTTAGTTTTAACAATTTTAAAAATTATTCACATATAAGTAAACTAAAATAAACAATAAAATTAAGTAAATAAAACAAATAACAAAAAATTACCTAACATGATGGGTTGCCTCCCATCCAGCGCTTAGTTTAACGTCTTAGCAAGACGTATCTTTTTGGTGCTAAGGGTTACTCAGCCAAATGCAATCCATTTTAGCAATGTTGTTTGGTTCTTCTAAATAAGGCTTGACACAATGGCCATTAACTTTGAACGTTTTTTGTGTCTTGGAGTCCAATAGTTCTACCACTCCATGTTCAGATACCTGAACTATTTTGAATGGTCCATCCCATCTTGATCTCAGCTTTCCTGGAAACAATCTCAAACGAGAGTTAAATAAAAGAACTTTCATTCCAGGGTGAAAAGTTTTAGGAACTAGCCTCTTGTCATGATAGCGCTTAGTACGCTCTTTGTATAATTTGGCATTCTCATAAGCTTCATTCCTAATTTCTTCCAACTCATGAAGCTGGAGTAATCGTTTTTCACCTGCTTTATCTAAATCCATGTTTAGCTCTTTAATTGCCCAGTAAGCCTTGTGTTCAAGTTCAAATGGAAGGTGGCACGCTTTCCCAAAGATTAACCGGTAAGGGCTCATCCCAATAGGTGTTTTGTAAGCGGTGCGGTATGCCCATAAGGCATCATTTAACTTAAATGCCCAATCCTTCCTTGAAGGACGCACAGTGCGTTCCAGTATTCCTTTAATTTGCCTATTACTTACTTCCACTAAACCGGAAGTTTGAGGATGATATGGAGTAGCTACCTTATGTGTGATGTTGTACTTGTTTAGTACTCCATCAAAGAGTTTGTTACAAAAATGGCTACCTCCATCACTTATTATAGCTCTAGGCGTTCCGAACCTACTGAATATGAAATCTTTCAAGAATTTCACAACAACATTAGCATCATTGGTTTTGGTGGGGATAGCTTCTACCCACTTGGACACATAATCCACAGCAACCAAAATGTATTGAAAACCATTAGATGGGGGAAAAGGACCCATAAAGTCAATCCCTCATACATCAAAGAGTTCAACAACTAAATTAGATGTCAAAGGCATTTCATCTCTTTTGCTTATGTTTCCTGTTCTTTGACATCTATCACATTGTGCACAAAACATATGAGCATCTTTAAAAAGAGTGGGCCAAAAGAATCCAGACTGTAATATCTTACGGGCTGTCTTTTCACCTCCAAAATGACCCCCACAATGAAGTTCATGACAAAAAGTCAGAATGCTCTTATGTTCTTCTTCAGGTACACATCTCCGGATGACTTGATCTTGACCAATCTTATATAAATAAGAGTTATCCCAGAAATAGTCCTTAATAGTTTTAAAAAACATTTTCTTGTCCTGATATGAAGTGTTAGGTCGCAAAACATCAGTGGCAAGATAGTTTACAATATCAGCATACCATGGGTTTGGACCGATGAAAAATAACTGTTCATCAGGAAAGGTTTCAACTATATCTTCATTACTCTCATCTTTAAGAGAATTGAAGTCAGAAATCAACCTAGACAAATGGTCAGCTACTAAGTTTTCACTGCCTTTCTTATCCTTGATTTCTAGGTCAAATTCTTGTAAGAGTAAGACCCACCTGATTAATCTTGGCTTGGCATTTGGTTTACTTAATAGGTATCTTAAAGCAGCATGATCAAAATGCACAATCACTTTAGATCCTACTAAATAAGACCGAAATTTGTCTAAAGAGAATACTATAGCCAAGAATTCCTTTTCAGTGGTGGTGTAATTCATTTGGGCATCATTGAGTGTTTTGCTAGCGTAGTAGATGACATGCAAACGCTTATCCACTCTTTGTCCCAAGACTGCTCCTATTGCATAATCAGAAGCATCACACATTATTTCAAAAGGTAAAGACCAGTTTGGTGCCATAATAACAGGGGTAGATGTTAGTTTATCTTTCAAGGTATTAAAGGAAGTAAGGCAGTCATTGTTGAAATCAAAATCAGCATCTTTTGATAGCAAGTTACATAAGGGATGACTTTAGAGAAATCTTTAATAAATCGTCTGTAAAATCCTGCATGTCCCAAGAAGCTTCTTATCTCCTTCACAGATGTAGGGGGAGGTAGTTTGGATATCAATTCAACTTTTGCCTTATCAACTTCAATACCCTTGTTTGAAATTATATGTCCTAAAACTATCCCTTGTTGAACCATAAAATGACTTTTCTCCCAACTAAGGGTGAGATTGCATTCAATGCATCTTTCTAAAACCAAAGTCAATTTATGTAAGCAATCATCAAATGAGTTCCCAAAGACAGAGAAATCGTCCATGAAAATCTCAATGAATTTTTCCACCATGTCCGAGAAAATAGATATCATGCATCTCTGGAAAGTGGCAGGGGCATTGCATAACCCAAATGGCATTCTGCGAAAAGCAAATGTCCCAAAAGGACATGTAAATGTGGTCTTTTCCTGATCTTCTGGTGCTATTGGTACTTGATAATATCCAGATAGTCCATCCAAAAAACAGTAAAATTTGTGCCCAGCTAATCTTTCCAACATTTGATCAATGAATGGAAGAGGAAAGTGATCCTTTTTCGTATATAAATTTAGTTTCCTAAAATCTATACACATTCTCCATCCAGTGATTATTCTAGTGGGCACTAATTCACTTTTGTCATTTTTAACAACTGTTATCCCAGATTTCTTTGGTACCACATGCACTGGACTAACCCACTTACTATCCGCAATAGGATAGATAATCCCTTCTTCTAATAATTTAAGAATTTCCTTTTTAACTACCTCTTGCATGTTTGGGTTTAGTCTTCTTTGGGCCTCTCGTACAGGTTTAGCACCATCCTCCAAGTTGATCTTGTGCATACACATTGTTGGACTAATGCCTCTTATATCCCCTATACTCCAACCTATAGATTTCTTAAACTGTTTAAGCACTTTGATGAGTTCCTTTTCTTGTGGTTTGGTCAAGGTTGAAGAAATTATCACTGGATAAGTTTCTCCTTCTCCCAAAAACACATATTTTAAGTGCTCAGGTAAGACTTTGAGTTCAAGTTCAGGTGGATTGGCCTCTTTACTAGATGAAAAACTGGGTAGATTTAAAAGTGTACTAGATTTTTTCATCACTTCATCATTGTCTAGTTGTTTAAGGTACCCATTAATTTCCTCATCTAAATTTTCTTCAACCTTTTCAAGTGTAAGAACGGTTTCAAGCTTGTCTTCTATTCTGGTTTGTAAAAAGGTGCTTTGGACAAGATTATCCAAAGGATCAACTTCGAATATTTCATCGATGGCAGAAATAGAAGGAAAAGGTGAAGAATCAAAAACTTTAAAATGAACAGTCTCTCCTAAGACTGTCATTGTCAAATTTCCATCTTGGACATCAATAATAGTTTTAGTAGTTGCCATAAATGGTCTACCAAGCAATATTGTGTGCTCTCTGTCCAATGCTGGATTTTCTTGCATATCCAGAACCACAAAGTCAACAGGTATTATCAGTTTGTCTACCTGTACCAAAACATCCTCAACTATTCCCTCTGGATATTTAAGAGATCTATCTGCAAGTTGAAGGGACATAGTTGTGGGTTTTAAATCCCCTAGTTTGAGCTGTAAGAATATAGAGTAGGGCATCAAATTTATACTAGCACCTAAATCAAGCATTGCTTTAGCAACCTTCCTATCCCCCATAGTTATGTTTATAATAAAACTTCTAGGGTCTTTCAACTTAGGGGGTAGTTTGTGCTGAAGTACAGCGCTAGAAATTTCTGATACTACTACTCGTTCATTCAGTTCATACCTCCTTTTCTTAGTGTTCAACTCTTTGAAAAACTTTGCATATGAGGGCACATTCATGATCACTTCTAATAATGGTAAATTGATATTTACTTTAGAGATCATATTAAAAAGATCATTGAATTGCTTATCTTGTTTGGATTCTTTTAACCGGTGGGGAAAAGGTACTTGCATCTGGTGTGGTTCTGTTGTCTTTTGAATTTTGAGGGTGTGAGATGACCCCCCAATGAGTTTTTCAGAAGGCTTGTTAAATTTAACACTTGTTTCTCCTTTTTGCGAGATTAGAATATTGCCTTCTTTGTTACCTGAACTACAAGGTAGATTGTTAGAGATTTCAGGTAAACTGGTATTGACTACCTTACCACTTCGAAGGGTTCTAACATCCTTTGCTTGTTCTGGTTGACTGGGCAACTTTCCTGGTTCTTTCTTTTGCATTTGTTCAGCCAGTTGCCCAACTTTAGATTCAATCCTTTTTACCGAAGCCTCCATGGTGTTCAACCTTTGATTAGTCATCAATTGGTTGTCACGACTAACTTGAATAAAAGCATTCAAGCTATCTTCTAAGGTTGGCTTAAAAAATTGGCTTGGTGGGTGAGGGTGGTTGTTATCCGACCTTAGTGTTGGATATTGGGTGTAGGCTGGGTGATTATAGGTGTTTGGATGATACCTTTGAAAAGATTGGACTTCCTCTATGGCATCGACACTAGAATCACCAGTATTTGAACAATTATGAGTACCATGCCCAATTGAACAACACACTTCACATACCTCTTGATTTAAAATTTGGTGGGAAGTGAGGAATTTCACTTGTTTAGTCAATTCAGCAAGTTGCAAGGTTATCTCATTATCAGAGCCGACTTCATTGACCTTTGCTTTCCTTCTACCACCTCTTTGTTGGGAATTAGAACCCAATAGCTCATAGAGATTATAGGTTTCCTCTGTGGTCTTTTCTCGTATAGCACCTCCAGCAGCATTATCAACCATGTATTGACTCTGTAGTGTCAATCCATCATAAAAGAATTGGTTTTGTAGCTGTAATGGAAAGCTATGATTTTGACATTGAATGAAAAGGAGTTTGAATCGTTCCCAAGCTTCATGAAAGGGCTCTTCATACATTTGAGAAAATGTTGCTATCTTTGTTCTTAGATCAACAGTCTTTTGATGGGAATAGAACCTACCCATAAAAATTTCATAGACTGCCTCCCAAGTTTTAAGAGAACCTGACTGTAGAGTAATGAACCATGACCAAGCTTTATCTTTGAGAGTGTAAGGAAAACACCTCATCCTAAGTTGATCTTCATTAATTGCATGTAGTGGAAAGGTTTGGACAATAGCATAGAATTCTCGAATGAAATGCAAAGGGTCTTCATTAGGGATACCGTAAAAGGAAGGCAACAAAGAATAATGAATCTTTTTCAATTCATAATTCCTTGCAACCTCTTGTAATTGGATACCGGAAGTTACATTGCCAATGATTGTCATTGTATATTCTTTCATCTTTTTCCGCCTATCTTCAGCATCTCTCATGGTTGTTTGTAGTTGAAAATGATCCTCCTCCTATTGTGTATCAACATTTTGCTCTTAAAATACAATAGTAGATATCTCTAAGAAATATTTATAACTTTAAAGCAAAAAGTGCAAGGAACGTAAATTTTTTATTTTTTTTATTTTTTAATTTAAACGAATGGACAGAATGTTTGAAACAAACGAATTTTATTTCATCTGAATTTTTATTACACGTAAACTAAAACAAAGGAAAATACAATAATGGGTGACCTCCCATACAGGACTAAAATTTATCGTCTTCTAGTAAGACGTTGCGCAGAGATTGCAGAATGAAAAACTCAATGTCTCCTCTTCATTGAATTCATTTAAGTTTCAAATTAGTCTTTGCCTTTTTGCAAATGTTCAACTAACTGTTCAACTTGAACTTCCACCTTTTTGATAGAAGCTTCCACAAAGTCCAACCGTTGATTGGTTTTAGATTGGTTATCCCTACAAACTTGAATAAAAGAATTCAAGTTGTCCTCCAGGGTTGGTTTATTGGGAATGCTTCTTGGAATAGGTGGGTGGAATTGCTGGCCTGCCTGGTTTGAGCTTTGAGTGAAAGGAGGGTTGTTTTGCCTCCAGGAGAAATTTGGATGACTTCTCCACCCAGGATTATAGGTATTTGAATTGGGATCAAACCTTGGTCTCTGTTGATATGCTCCCAACACATTGACCTGTTCAGGTCCAGTTGTTTCTCCTTGATATGGACAGGCTTCAGTACCATGTCCCATGTTGCTATACAAACCATATTGTTCATTATTTGTGTTGGTTTGTGTAGCGAGAAGGGCAACTTGCTTAGTCAGTTGAACAAGTTGTTGTTGAACTTCATTACTGGAGTCGATTTCATGAACTCCAGCTTTTCTCACTCGGGAGCTTTTCTGTTGGGAATTAGCACCCAACATCTCAAAGAGGTTATACGTCTCTGAGGCAGTCTTTTCTCCTATTGCTCCTCTTGCAGCGTTGTCGACAATGAACTGACATTATTGTGTAAGTCCATCGTAAAAGAATTGGTTCTGCAACTGCAGGGGAAAGCTATGATGGGGACATTGAGTGAGAAACATTTTGAACCTATCCCAAGCTTCATGGAATGGTTCTCCTTCCATCTGAGAGAAAGTAGCAATCTTTCCTCTCAACTCTGATGTTTTTTGATGGGAATAGAATTTTCCCATGAATTTATTGTAAATGTTACCCCATGTCATCAGAGAACCTGGGGGAAGTGACATCAACCAAGCTTTGGCCTTATCCTTTAACGTGTAGGGAAAACATCTCATCCTAAGTTGATCCTCATTTAGAATACCGAGGGGGAATGTTTGGACCGTAGCATAGAAATCTCTCATAAAGGAAAGAGAATCTTCATTAGGTAGCCCATAAAAGGAAGGAAGCATAGAAAAATGAATATTTTTAAGGTCATAATTCCAAGCAGCCTCTCCCAACTGGATAGCGGCAGTTGCCGTGCCTATTACCGGTCTTGCAAACTCCTTCATCGTGGTTTCCCTAATATGTTGGTTTTCCTCCATTTCTTTTGGTTCTAGTAAAGGATTAAGACTTGGTTCTATGTTTGGCTCAAAAACAGGTTAATGGGTGGAATCCAGTTTTGTTGACACTTGTTTAAATTTATGAAAATTATTTACATATAGTGTAAGGGGGTTTCCTAAGGATCTCCTACCACGCATAGACTATTGTAAACGTAAATTTAAAACTCCTGTCAACAAAATAAAAAATTTAGAGAAAATTTACATGGTATTTAATATAAAGCACTAAACAAAACTAGTTAAACCTTAAAAAAAGAAAAACAAAATTTGTATTATTTTTTTTATTTTTTTTTTTTTTTTTTTTTTTTGGTAACATAATTAGTATTAACCAAGAGTGCTCCCAGGAAAGAATGGTGGTGCAAACGGCTCCTTAAATACCATTCTCCTAGCCAAAGCAACGTTCCCAGGAAAGACTAGTGGCACAAAGGCTTCAAGAACTAGTCTCCTAGACAGAACTCCCTTAGATTTTTACTTTTCATGCTATTTAGTTAATTAGATATGAATTCAAGTAAATTTTTTTTTTTAAGAACGGTAATTTTATTTTACTATTCACGCTATATTATTTCTTATTAATTTAAAATTTTTAAATTTTAATTTTTAAATTTTTTTTATTTTATTATTTTTTTTTAATTTTTTATTTATTTATTATTATTTTTACTATTCATGAACGGTAAAATTTTTATTCAAATTTCAAATTTCTAAATTATTTTAACTATTAAAAAAAATTTATTTTTATTATTTTTTTTAATTTTTATTTTTTTTAATGTTTTTTTTATATTAATTTTGAAATTTGATTATTAAAGAAAAATATCACAATTATTTACAGCACAAAAATGTTTTTAAGATTTTGATAAATAATTTAAAAAACGCTATTCCTTCCCCGGCAACGGCGCCAAAAACTTGATGAGCGAAAACCGGCATCGCCGATTCTTGCCAATACTTTGGTTTTAATATTTATAAAACTCTCGCAAGTGCACGAATCATTTCGTAGAAAATGATAAGTATACTCCCAAGGTCGATCTAAGGAAGGAATGTATGTGGTTTTTAATTTATTATTCAAACTTTTAAAAACAAAATTAAATCCTAAACATCCTGTCACGATAGTTTGGTTTTTGTGTTCCTAATCTAATAACATAAAAATAAAACATATATACATATTAATTAAATATAATCTAATAACATAAAAATAAACATAGATACAAATTCAATAAAAAATAAATACAAATACAGATTCAATAAATATTTATGCAAATTTTATCATTTATATTAGTGGAGTATTTATGGATATAATAACTAAGTTAATTATGCTTGCTCATATTATCTAGGTTATTAAAGATATAAATTGATATTTTATTGATTCTCTCTTTTTTATATAAATACCACCTTTGGTGGGGTTAGATATTCTTTGTTAACTAAACAAATCAATTAACACCTATGGGTGGGGTTGATAACTAATATGCTTAATTAAATTAATTCATTTTTCTAAGAGATTGAAAATGAACCATTTAAATGCCACCTTTGGTGGGGTTAGACAATTTAAACATTATTCAAGGTGTCCAAATTAAACATAAGAATTTAATTATCTGATGAGTGCTCAAAAAGCACTAAAATAACCATGATTTTATGTACATTAATTGATTAAAAATATATATATTTATATGTTTTATCATATATTTATATAAATTTGTCTTTTTCGGAATCACGGGTATTTTTATTGTTTTTCAGGAATTTTGGCTTAAAAACGCAATTTAAAGACTCAAAGAGGAATACTTGAAGCAATACATCACAAATATATCAATAAATAAGTGGAAAAAGGTCAACAAACATGGAAAAATTGGACAAAATGGGTCGAAAAGGTCAAAAATGTCAAATGTCAAAAATGTTAAAATAAATATACAAATATAGTACTTGTTTGTACATAGAAGTACTAAATGATACAAACATGTAGAAATTAAAATAAATAAATGATACAATAATACACATGTTAGAAAAAGAAAATAAATTAAATTAAGTTAGTACACAAAAATACTAAACATGAAATAATTAAAATAAATAAAGATGCAAGTAAAATAAAGTAATAACTAAAAGAAAAAAATTGGAAAAACAATTAAATAAATAAAAGAATGAAAATTAAATTTAAAAATTCATTTTTTTATAAAATAAAAAAAGATTTGAAATTTAAAATATCTAAAATTAATTGATAACTTAGATATTCTAAATTTTAAATAAAAATCATTATAGTTACAATAAAAAAGGTTTTTAAGATTTTGATAATAAAAATTTAAAAATTCTATTTCTCCTTGACAACGGCACCAAAAACATGATGCTTGCAAATATTTACCTTGTAATCTAAAAGCTTGATGTGTCAAAATTAGGCAAAATAATTTGTATGAGTTATAAAATAGCTCGTAAGTACACGAATCACTTACAGAAAATGATAAGTACACTTCCAAGGTCAACCTAAAGAGGAACATGTGGTTTTTAAATTATTCAACAAATTCTTATAAATAAAAAATAAAAACCTAAACATCATTTCATAATTATTTTTTTATGAGATCTAAACTAATGACATAAAAAAATAAAGATAGATTCAATAAACATTTAGATAGTTAAACATTTATGGAATATATTAATTAATTAATTATACTTTCTTGCTCAATATTAAGTATGTTATTAAAAATATGAATTAAGACTATTGATTCTCCCTTTTTTTGTAAGAATATCTGAAGACAGTGATCATTTTCATTGTTAATAAAAAACTAATTAATATCCTTAGATGTGACCTATTAATGGATTAATCATTAAATTCTACTTCTTTTTTAAGAGATTAACAAACCATTTAATTTTTTTTCTTAGGTGGGGCCTGAAAATTTAAACTCTAATCAATGTGTCTAAATTAGGTTTATGATTTAAGTATAAAAAAAATAACTTTCAGATCTTAAATCTATTATAGAGGATATGTCATCAATATATCTTTCAATAATAATTCTTATAAAAATCATTGAAATAGATTTCTCTAAATTAGATCTAGAATATTTCACTACTACAAAAAGGGGTATTTAAGTCGTTGTGTAAAGTCAGTTTTTGGAAAAAAATCGACTTATAATGAATTTAAAGTCGGTTCGGTGTAGAACCGACAATATCCACATTGGACGTAGCATCGATTGACGTGACGAACTGATGCTAGCCGCGTGTGTAGCATCGGTTGATGGGGAGAATCGACGCTACACACGTGGCTAGCATCGGTTCGCCACATCAACCGACACTATCCACGCAATTTAAAATTTATTTTTTGTTTTGTCAATTATTATTTTATTTAAACTATGCATATATGTACTATAGAAAAAGAAAAAATAATAACTTTACAATAATATTTAATTAAAACATATACACAAAATTAAATAAAGATATATTGTACATACATATATAAATTTAAATACCCAAACAAATGGATGAGGGATATGGGATATGGGATATGGGATATGGGATGATTGATACAATGCAAATGGATCCTATTTATAGGTGCATAAAAGGAGAAAAATAAGGATCAAAAGTCTAGCATCGTGACATATAATTCTTCACACTACAACATACATATGTGGTTACATGGTTGGGAGTTAATCCAATTAACTCACACCGTGACACACAACATTTTCAAGTTGTAACCCATATAGAATCTGGGATATGTTATATTCAATCCGTTTGTCTCTCACTACGGCATATAAAACATCCATGCCACAACATGCACTCTTCTAATCAACTTTAAATCCATATTTTCTTATATCCTTTTCTTTAATATATGTAACACTTTATATATGTTATCTTTTAAGTTTTAAAGTTCTAATGGAGTGTTCAAGTATAATTCTTCAATTGTTGATTAATTTTATTTTTTCTTTGAAGTTAAAATTATTAAAAAAAACAAAAAAAAATATACATGTGATTCCAAAAAGATATATTTGTTTGAATTGATAGTAAAAGTAGCAAATACAAATCTATTTAACCATTAAACATGTATAAAATCACGATATATTGAGTGCTTTTGAGAACTCATCAATAGTTAGTAGAGAATCTTTCAAACTACTATGTATTCATCAATTTTATCTCCAAGATTGGCAATGGTGTTAGCAATATCATGTAATTTAATATAGAATTTATAAAAGAGTTCAGTATTTTCCATCCTAAGAGTTTCAAACCTAGTGCCTAGCATGCAAAGTTTTGTTCTTTTAACTTATATGGTGTCCTCATATGCAATATCTAAAATAACCCAAGCACAATTAGCAGTATCAACATCAAATATATGAAAATATTTATGAGTAAACATGACATTAAAGATAGCATTAATACCCTTTTAGTTTCAATTACTACTAGTTTTATCTTCAATGGTCCATTCATTCTTATGTTTGAGTGTGACAACATTATCCTTGGTAACCATAAGTGGTACCCAAACATAAATAACAGAATTCTAGATACTCTTATCTAGGAAATGTAGAAAGGTTCTTATATAAGCCTTCCAATATGGGTGGTTAGACCCATAAAGGAAAGGAGCACTGGTTGTAGATGAACCATCTCTCAAATGATCCGTAATAAGGTCCTAGGAAAATACTAATTATATCTAGTGAACCACTTTGATACCAATTAAAATATTTTAGTTACAAATCTAATTAAACTAAAAAGGGTGAATAGTTAACTAAATTAAATATGTCAAATTAAAATTTCACAAGCAATCAGACATATAACCATGTGTGAATAAAATAATGCAAAAATAAATAAAGAGTTCACAAACAATATTTTAGGTGAAAAAAACCTAGGCCATAACAATGACTTAAGAGGAAAACCACCGGTCTACCAAACTATTAAACCATCCACTATAAAAATAATGTTTAGTAACAAAGCTAGAGCTTAAACTACCCATTACAGACAATGCCCCCAAGTAATCTACTTACAAGTTGTCTCTTATTTCACATTCTCCATAATAAAAGTGTATAGATCTAGACCAACATTCTAATAAACTTGAGTCACATGAGTAATTAAACTCATTTAATTAGCACCTGAAAAGTTAGCACAATAACACAAGTGTAAGGTGTGTCCTAGAATAGATTCAATAATGAAAAGTCCTAGAAATATTATTTAATAAAATATCAATTAAATCAAAAATAACTAGAAAACCCTAAAACAAAAGATGAAACATATAATCATAAAATAAATATACTTATTAATCAATTAAACACAACCATACAATCTTTGATAGATTAATTAAAGAAAGAAGCCTAACAAAATATGATTTAGTTTTTGCAAAACAATTTGAGAGAGAAAGCTTAAGATCAAAAGATGATGCAATTTTTGTTGAAGAAAACAAGAGGCATTAAGTTGTTTAAGTAGAAAACATTCAAGCCCTAATGCAAGGTTCAAGTCTAATTACAAATCTGTTCATTAAACAATTCATAGAGTAGTAAGGTATAGGAAAAATATGGTAATTGGAAAGTTTGGCTCGAATAAATAATTAGGTTAAAGTGGAAGCCTTTGTCGCTTGATTAATGGAGACTAAGCTTGATCGATCCAAACAAAGCTCGATCGATGTAATGGATAAATTGAAACCCTCTTCGATCAATCTAGTCAACGATTAATAAAACCCCAAGACTAGGTAGATCGAATGTGATCAATTCTTGATTGATCCAGTCTCTTATCAATCAAACCCAACTTCAATCGATCTACCACAATTTTATATGGTTAATGGATTGAAATCTTTTACGATCAATCCAAGCAATGATTAATAAAAACTAGAGATTGGGTAGATTGAATGTGATTGATTCTTGATCGCTCCAGTCCCTTGATTGATTGAACCCAACTTCAGTCAATCTATCCCAATTTTAAATTAAACTTGAGAGAACATAGATCATACACGATCGATACTTGATTGATCTACCTCCTTGATTGATCTAGTTATTACTTAATCGATCGATAAACATATATATTAAATATTCCTAAGTGCATAACATGTATTTTAACGTGCTTAAGAAAAAGAGTATACCTAATAATGTTCACCTGAAGCTCGGAAATTTGTCTAGCTTGAATAGTGATCTTGAAAACACACCTAACAACTAATTTATATTTAAATAATTTTAATTGCTTCCTTTTTTACCAAATTTTTTTTAGGAAATTAACATCAAGACCTCTCTTGCTTTATATTGCTCATGATATATGTTGGCCTCAATACACTAGTGCTTTGTGTTCTATTTTATGACTTTAAATGCCTCTGAATTTTAATTTTTTTGTGCTAACAAACTCCACTTATAGTTATTGTCCTTGTGCTTTAGTCTAAATGAAATCTTGTTTGAGCTACTAGTTTTGAAATAGAACATGTTCTTGATTGCATACTTGGAGACTAGTAGCTTTATATTGATGATTCTATGAAAGTAGAGTCATGAGTGCACTTTTTTACTTAATACTTACTTGTTTTATTCAATAAGTAGTATTTTTAGGGTTAAAAATATTAAAATATGATTTTTCTAGTAAAAGAGGTGAAAATATAATTTTTGGAATTTTCTTCAAATTTTTATGGATTTTTTATGAATTTTTAACGTAGAACCAATCAGAAGATACCACGTGGATGCCACGTAAGCACAAAATTTGACTAGGCAAGCCACGCCGATGTCATACTGATAAATGTATATTATATAGTTATTTTATCCATTTTATTAATTATAATTGCAATGTTCTTAATATTTTTAGTTAATTTTAATGTAATAAATTACCATTTACTGTTAGTTTGTTAAGGAATATATTTTTAAAGAAAATTAAAGAATTTGTATTGAAAAAGGACTTAATTGAAAATAATAAAAGCTAAAAATATAATTTAAATTAAGAATGGACTTGAATGCAAATATCAAAAGTTTTAAAGTTAATTTGAATTAAATTGGAGGGCCAACATGCAATTAAATAAACTGTTTTTCTGCGCAGGAAAAAGAGAACCATGCGCACCATTCATAACGCGCATCACGCACCATCTGATCAGGTAATCAATAGTGACGATCAGGCACGTGTGACATAGATGCGACATAAGCGATAGGACGCATTTCTCGGATTACACACTACTCGGCGCACCATGTGGTGCCCACGTGTTTGTACTAGCAATTTTCCCATGCAACATTGTCCATACAACCTAAGTGCATCCTCCCATTGCAACGAATCATAAGATTCCACGTGTCTCGCTTGCAAATATTCCCGTGCAACACGGTCCACGTGCATCTTGTCCTTACCACGAATTAAAAGTTTCCATGTGTCTCGATTATTCTTTCAACCAATCAAATGCTGACACATGGCATGCATGATTTGAAATAAAAAATCTAGAAACGACACATGTTGTACACGGTTATTTATACGATATTTCTTACTTTTTACAAGCATCTGCTGAAGAATATTTTTTGTCTCCCACGTGTAATATTTTTTTATAATTTCTTGGAGCTATAAATAGGATTATTGCAATAATATTCGGGGGGTTGGACAGAGCTACACAGAAGCCATTTTTAGCTTCTGTTGTGTTCTAAATAGTAGAAACTAGAGAGCATAAACAATTTTAATTTTCTTTTTGTTGTTCTTAATCTAATATTCCTTAAATGTTTTATTATTTTCGTTTTGTAATTTATTTTTTCTTATGAAGTAATTTAATTATTCTAGGCTTGCTGTGTAGCTAAATTTATGAAGCTTGAATAAATTATTTTTGAAAGATTTATGAGATTTTTAATTTTTTTATTCTATTTGTGCTTAATGCTTTTGATTGATTGGAAGATTAATCAATTGATTTGTGACACATAAATAAACTTGAGAAAGACATTTTTGTGACACTTAAATAAACTTGAAAAAGGCATTTTCGTGTAATTGCTCGTGGATAAAATAACATAAATATATAAAGGATAGGAATATACATTTATTGTATGTGGTGTCTTTTGAGAACTTTGAACGTAATGAATCTTGTTGAATTTAATTCTTATAGGAATATAGTGAATTATTTTAGCAAGATGTGTCTATATGAAGCTCGGAAAAGATGTATGGATAAAATTAGTAGTTCTTGTTTGACAAATTAAATTCAAAAAAATATAAATCAAGAGAAAATAATATGATTCGAGTGGATTAATTTTGTGAAACTGCTATTATCTCTTTTGGAGAACATAAAACGTGCAAGCATACACGGTCACAAGTAATAATATTTGATAAGTAAGTTATCATTCCCACGGAGATTTGTCACTATAGTTTGTCGAGTACTAAAATTATTTCGCTCTGATTTTATCCAAAATAATCATTAATTGGAACAAGTTTAAGAAAAGAGTTTTATAACAAAATAACAGAAATCTAGGATTGCAATTTTTCACCAAATTAATCAACTCAAATCATATTATTTTCTCTTGATTTATATTTTTATAGTACATTTAATTTGTCAACAGAAAACTTCTAATTTTGTCCATACATCCCTTCCGAGCTCCGTATAGACACACCTCACAAAATTAATTCACTATATTCCTATGAGAATTAAATTCACCAAGATTCATTACGTTCAAAGTTTTCCAATAATTGCACATACAATAAAGAAAGTTTCTCTCCTTTCATCATACATGTTACCCTAAACACGAACAATATACACAAAAATGTCTCTTCCAAGTTTATTTAAGTGCCACGGATCATTTGATAAAATTCGTAAATAAGCAAAAGCATTAAGCACAAATAGAATAAACAAATCGAACGTCTTATAAATCGTTCAAAAATAATTAAAATCAAAGCTTCATAAATTTAGATAAAATACAATCCTAGAAAAATTAAATTACTTCATAAATTTAAATTTAAATTACAGTAGTTAAGGAAAATGAGATGAAGAACAAAAGAAAATTAAATCATTTCGGATTGTAAATATTTGGTACACGCATAACACAACAGAAGCCAAAAATGGCTTCTGCGTGTTCCACAGTCCAGCCTCGAACACTACTAAAATTCTCAAACTCTAAACTCCCAAAAATACTCTTTAACTCTATCATAATATCCCTTATTTATAACATCAAATTTCTAAAAAAATACATTTAAAAATATATTTTTTTTTATACATGGGGGACAAATATGTATAGAGAAAATAATTAAATAATACGTGTGGGGAACAATAATTATCGAAAACGCAAAACTAGGAACGTGCACGTCGTTGTTTCTTTTTCAATTCACACTACCACGTGTCGCGATATGATTTGCTGAAATCTAAAGTGGGAAACGTGGCAGCATATCACTGGATATCAAGGACGGGCGAACACGGAAATGCGAGAACGTGGGGGACAGTGGGTGAAACGCGTGCGTGATCCTACGTTTTCGCGCTCACCAAACCTTGCCACATGTCAGAATATGATTGGCTAAAAGATAAAGTGGGACTCGTGGTAGCTTGCAATTCGTTGTATAAACGGGCGCATGAGATTATGCCTTGGTTGTCGCATGAGACACGTGGGTCCCACCTTGCACGCCGACCTACGCGACAGGTGAGCCCCACTCAGCGCACCGAGCGGCATGAAAGAGAAAACTTGCACCCAATCGCTTTGGTCAGGATTGAAAGACACACACCAATCCTGACCATTTCTTGTCTGATGTGACGGCTCACGTTGCGCGCGTGGATGATGGCACGTGGGCTTCTTCTCTCCTGCACAGAAAAAATAAATTTTCTTAATTGCATTTTGACTCACAAATTTAATTCAAATTACATTTTAAACTTTCTTAAATTACAATTAAGCCTTTTTTTCTAATTTAAATTAAATTTTAAACTTTTAATAATTAAAATTAAGCCCAATTTTAATTTAAATTATATTTTTGACTTTTATATATTGCAATTTAAGCACTCTTTTATTTGAAATTATATTTTTGGACATAAATTTGTAATTAAGTACGGTTTCAAATCAAATTATTTAATTTTCTTAAAAATATATTCCTTAATACATAAACAGTAAATATTAATTTATTTAACTAAAATTAACCAAAAAAGTCAAGAACATAGAAATTATAATTAATAAAATAGATGAAAATAACTATATAAAATACAGTTATTAACTACGATCCTAGAATTTTCTTATTTATTGTTATAAAAATTAGTTAGTTACTCAATCAATTTAGTACATGACAAACTGTAATGACAAATTTCCATGGGAATGCTAATTTTACTTATCAATTTTATTACTTGTGACCGTGTATACTTGCACATTTTTATATTCTCTTAAAGGGACAACACATACCAACAGAGATGACCAATCGTAGATCACCATGTGTGTAGTGTAATGCAGCACTATGCCACATGTCAGCATGGCATTCAATCTGAGTTTAGTGTTTGGTCAACACCCTTGAACGCGTCTTCACCTAATTTATCTATTCCTTCCAACCCGTTTTTCATGCCATTCGTTAAGGCAAATCACGTTGTGCTATATGGCTATAGCTAAACCCTTAATCATCACATAAATCCTAAGGAGCCGTAATTAGCATAATTTTTATCAGTTTTTGTAGCTAAGATGAGAGAAAAATACAAAAGAATTCAAAAGGAGATACAATTTTTGTGGAGATTTAATAGGATATTAGTACTACAATTCAATATATTGATTGTATTTATTCTTCTTCCTCTTTCTTTATCAACCTTTATGTCTTTCTTTATGAAAAATATGAGCTTTATGAATAAAATTATGTCTAGGGGTCTTATGAATCCAACTTTCACAATATGATGATCTAATATTTTACCTCAATTATGATTTTAATTTAATTATATTAATTAGTCTGACTTTTATGCTATTAATTATTTGGCCAATAATTTATCAATAGAGGCAATTAAATAGATTTGAGAGAATTATTTAATTGTTTGCCTTGATTAAATAACATGCATAGTTTCTAGGAAGAGATGTACGATTTTTATGTATGTGATCCATAATTTATTAACTTATTAAGTAGTATACAATTTAATTGACACGAGAGTGTGATTAGATTAATTATTATATAGTGTGTAGTTTACTTGAGAGAGGAATACATATTAGGTTAGATTCAATTGATCATGTAATTAATTGATAATTATATTGGGAGGATTTTAGTGATTCACATGTTTAGAAAATTGGGGGATTAAGTATTCTTAGATATTTTCTCATATATCTTTTTAGCTACCAAATCTGATTAAATTAATTTTTCTCATTTATTTTTTAGTTCTTTTAATTTTGCTTTCTTTAAATATACAAACACAAAAAACTTGATTTTTTTTTGTTTTAAAAATTAGTTTGGGAACGATATTTTCTTATTGTTATATTACTTGTTACGATACATGTATTTGCGTATTCATCGTACACAATTCATGTTCTGATCATATACATCCTTGCTTTTCTATACTTTTCCGGGGTATATGTCTTTACTTTCTATTGAATATTCAAATGAGTCAATGCACTTGTTTTCTTCTTGTAGTTGGCTTGGGATACTTATTTCTTTTGGTTTTATTGTGTTTTTTTGAAGTTATATGATAAATTGGAACTTCAACACTTCGTTTGTTACTTTATTGGGTGAAGAAGAATTATACTTCTCTATTATTGCTAACATTGGTAATTAAGTGAACCCCTGGTTAAGTCATATTCATTGAAATATTTGAATACATTTGTCAAGCAGCTTTAATTTGTCTCTTTAATTCTTCAATATTTGTATCTTCTCTTGTGCATAATATTTTTGGTATACCATTTACATATTTTTCCTTTCCATCTTCAAATATCCATTCTCCATCATGCATAAGTACTATGCATAGACTTGACTATCCTGCTTCATTTTAGAGTTTAATTAGATATAGTGTTATCAAATGAAGAAAACAAATCTAAAACACTTACTTTAAATAGATTAAGAAAATCAATGATTTTTTTTGTTAATTTAGTACAGTTTTCGACTAAAAAATTCATGTATATAAGAAGTAATATGAATAGTATGTAAAGTATTACATATTTCTTTATTGTTAGGTAAAATATTACATACTATTTATTTTACTTGAGTAAATTTTGTTTCGCTAAGAGAAAAAACCACATGCTACAACATTCTAAATATATTTATAGTATTTAGTTGCACATATAATTACATGCATTTCATTCAAATATTAAAGTATTATGTTTGTGTTCCACGTCACATGGACTAATATGAATAGTATGTAAGGTATTACATATTGTTTGATTATTATGTAATACATTACTTACAATGATCAACCTCAGCTCAATGACCAACCCAAGCTCAATGATCAGCTCGAGCTCAATAACCAATCTGAGTTCAATGATCAGTCTGAGCTCTGAGACTAGCCTGAACTAATGATAAGCCTGAGCTTAATGATCATCCTAAGCTCGGGTCGATCTCAACCCCTCATATGTTGTACTTTATGCCAAATATATCCCTCTGATGTGTAAATATGTGTACTCATCATGTAATTGACACATGTTTATGTAATATTGTATAAATAGATGGGCTTCATATGAGATCCACACATTTAGTCAATTGTCTCAACCTCTCTCTAAGTTCTCTCTCTGAAATCAGGTCGAATAATAACATTTTGGCGACCACCGTAGGGCTTAAATTCTGAGGTCTAGCATAAGTTTCTGACCCATATCCTTTGAGATTCACCTCACTCCTTGAGAGAAACTTGGAAAACCAAACGTGTTATACCCCAAACTATAAATACCATTGTAGGAACTCGCATTAGATGATGGTCAAGATTGATTGATCACCACAGCAAAAGATATCGCCCATTTCCAAGAGTTGTTGTGACAACTCCTCTAGTTGAGAAAAGATCTCAAAGAAACCAAGAGAGAAAACAGGTCATTATGCTCCCAAATATTGGGAAGGACCTCGAAAGACCAAATGACTGAGCCAGCCAATGGAAACATAGCTAGGCACGGCCAGCCAGAGCACCAACAAAATGAACATGAAGACACGGGGAATCCCCTCTCTAGCTCAGTGAGGCCTAGTGATGAATAATGGATTCAAGAAAGGAAAGGTTGGAAAGCACGATTTCAGGCACTAGATGAGACAAATAAGAAGCAAGACCAATCCTTAAAAGCAGCAAATAAGAGGCATGAGAAGGAAAAACCTCTTATGATATGGACAGAGATTGTGAGCAACTATATGTCTCCCCATTTTTCTGATGCAATAGAGAATGATAAACCACTGGCCAAGTTAAATTCCCTTAAGTGTCCTGACTAATTTGGGACAAAAAACCCGATAGCACATGTTCAACACTTTAAAATAGCCATGGCTTCTATGAGTCTCACCTAGGGAAAGAAATATGCCATGATGTGGAAGTTGGTTGCTATCACCCTCTATGAAAGCGTGCAGAAATGGTTCAACAACCTAGCCCTCAGATCAATAACCTCTCTCACATAGTTTTCTAGGTTATTCATCACAAACTATGCCTACAAAAAACCTTTGAGGAAAGAGTCTCACCATCTTTTCTCAATTATCCATGGGATAGGGGAATCCATGAAAGAATACATGAAATGGTCCATGGAAGATAAATTAGAGATCTCTAACTTCCCTAGTTCTATTGCTATAGAGGCTTTTAGGCAAGGCCTATTGAATAACTCTAACCTATTCATAGAGCTTACTAAGACAGTACCACGCACCTTAGAGGAAGCGTATGGGGAGGCAAGGAAGTTTGTCAACCTTAACAGTGAGCTAGGTTTAGTCAAAAGCCATCAAAATGATGTAGAGGTAGTTCCAGATAAAGAAATGAGAAGGATGAGACCAAACAGGGCACATTAAAATAACAAAATCAATTGTTTTGCACCAAGTAATAGGCAAGTTAGACAATGGCCAAGAAATAGAGAACCTTGGGGAAGGTCACTCTCCTTTTTTAAGGGTCCTCCCTTGAGAGTTGAGCTAGCCCAAGATGTGAAGAGAATAGAGAATAAGCCCATGTAAAATGGCCACCAAAGATGAAATCCCTCGTTAGAGACATATCCAAGTGGTGTGCCTTCCAAAAGGATGTGGGCCATGAAACAAAAGACTATAGAAACTTGAAAAAGGAGATAGAAGAGTTTATGGATTGGGGGTATCTAAAGGACCTCGTTGCATAAAATGGGGATAGAGGGAACCACCAAGGTTGACAAAGGGTGCCAAAACCAACAAACTCGTTAGGCGATAACAGAGAACCACATGATGACTCCAACATTAGAACCATACATACCATACATGGAGAACTGAGGGTCAATGGAATCTCTAATAATTCACGCAAAAGATTCATGAGGGAACTATGCAATGTACCCCATGTATACACCTTGAATAAAATGAGACCTTCTATAGAAATCATTTTCAGTGAGAAGGACGAGACCTTATCCCATTACGAGGACCCTTTGGTAATAACACTAAGGATCAAATCTTGTGATGTCTACCAAATAATGGTTGACAATGGGAGTTCAGTAGATCTCCTTTTTCTAACCACTATCAAGGCCCTAGGAGTAAAGGATTATGACATCATTAACACTGAGATCCCTCTTATATGATTCAATAGCGGTACCATCTATACAAAAGGAATAGTGGTCCTACCTGTCATGGAAAAATGAGTAATAATAATGATTAATTTTGTAATCATTGATGTCTATACACATTACAATGCCATCCTATAAAGGCCATGGATACATAAAATAAGGGCAATCATATCCACCTTTCACTAGGTGATCAAATTTCCCACAGTTGAAGGTTCTGAAGAGATAAGGTAAGATCAAGAGAAGGCCAAAATTTATTATAATTCCACTATGAAAAGGACCACCCGCAAATAGCAATTAGCAAAAGGTCTCCCTCCAAAGAGACCAAGTAGTAAAGGCCTAGTAAGGTCTATCTACCTGAATAGAGTAAAGGATCTCCCGATGGGTGTTGAAGGTAAGAACCAGCCCTTGAAAATGGGTGAGGATTTGACAACAAAGGTTGAGGAGCAACTCTCATAGTTCCTCAAAGCTAATATAGATGTCTTCGTGTCATCCCCTATAGACATGTAAGGAATTAATTCAAAAGTCATAACACACCAGCTGAACATCGACCTAGAAGCTAGTCCTATCCAATAACGGAAAATAAAATTCCTCAGGGAGAAAAATGAGGTGATCAAACACCATATGACTTCCCTCAAAGAGGCTGGAGTCATCAGGGAGGTCAATTATCCTTCATGGCTTGTAAATTTGGTACTGGTAAAGAAAGCATGTGGGTCATCACATATGTGTATGGCTTTTATAGATATAAACAAGGCATGTTCCAAGGATTGCTTCCCCCTTCCAAGCATAGATCATATAGTAGATGCCTTTTTCGGGTTTAGGTTGATGAGTTTCTTGGATGCATACTCTAAATACCACAAAATCATAATGCACCCCAAGGATGAGGAGAAATTTCTTACATCATGGAGGAAGGAACATTCTGCTATACAAGGATGCCATTTGGACTGAAAAACACAGGCGTTACATATCAACGCCTCGTTAACAAAAAAATTGAAAAGCAACTGGGGAAAAATCTGGAAGCATACGTAGATGATATGGTGGTAAAATCAATTGAACCCCTGAACCACATCAAGGATCTACAAGATATATTCTAAGTAATCAGAGGGTATGGAATGAGACTTAACCTCAATAAATGCATCTTTGGTGTCGTTGTAGGAAAATTTCTAGGGTATCTCGTGTCAATAAGGGAGATTTAGGCCAATCCAGACAAGATTCAAGCGTTGGTAAACATGAAACCACCCACTAGCCTCAAGGGAATACAATAGCTGAATGGAAGAATAATGGCGTTGAACAAGTTCATCTCCAAATGCACTGATAAGTGTATGCCCTTCTTCAAAATGCTGAGAAAGAACACATCATTCTTTTGGAATGAGGACTGCAATGTAGCCTTTGAAGGAATCAAGAAATACCTTAGCAACCCCTTGTCTTGGTCAGACCCCTCCCAGGAAAGATTCTTTATTTATATTTAGTTGTGACACCCCAAACATATAGTGTAGTGCTCTTTCATGAAAGGGATAAAATTCAACCAATGATAAATTGGCCTTTTCTCTCAAAAATACTACTTGAAAGCTTAGGCATTACTTTGGCTCACACACAGTTGTGGTACTCACCTCACACCCTTTTAAAAGAGTCCTGACGAGACTAGATATTACAGAGAGACTGGCCCAAATAGCCATAGAGTTGGGAGAGTATGATATTAATTACATGGATAGAACAACCATTAAAGGGCAAGTGGTGGTAGAGTTTGTAGCTAAATTCAACGATAAGCCCAAAGTCATCACCAAGATAGAGGAACATGAGGTGTTTGGGATGGACAAAAGGAAGCCTCGACCTAGCAGATATTTGTGGCTACAAAATTCTGGAGCATGACTACAAAAAAGCTAGGGGCAGATAGAATCACCATACATAGTGATTCTAGGCTAGAAGTCAATCAATTTTTAGGGATGTTTGAAGTAAGAAATGGAAAAATGAAAGGATACCTAGAGAGATTAAAGCAAGAATGCTCAAAATTCCCTATGTTCAAGATCAAGCAAATAGCTCAAAACGAGAATGGTCATGCCGATAACCTAGCAACCTTGGCATCAGTAAAGGAGACTAAACATAATAGAGTAGTGTCAATAACAATTCTAGCATAGGCATCTTTAGAAGAGGCCAAAAGAAAGGTCGGGTGGGTAGATGCTCCCTCTATCACATGGGTTTCCCTAATCTATAATTTCCTAGAAAAGAGGAATCTACCAGAGGTTCACAAGGCTGCAAAAGAAACCAAAGCCAAGGTAGGTCAATATATGATTGAAGCAAGGAACCTATACCAAAAAACCTCAATCAGCCCTTGCCTCTTATGTATAGCCAAGGATGGATTTAAAGATTGATGATTAAAGCACACAAAGGAAACTGTGGTTCACATTCTAGAGATAAGAGATTATCACAATAGATTATGTGACACGGTTATTATTGGCCCACTATATTGGTAGACTACACCAAATACACTCAGAAATGTGATAAATGCCAAAGGTTTACACCACTATCACACAAACCCCTGAATACCATGGTATAGGTGGTAAGTCCTTGGCCCTTTTATAAATAGGACTTGACATAGTAGGACCCCTGCCCTTAGGTACGAGCCAAAAGAAGTTTCTCCTAGTGGCCATCAATTATTTTTCAAAATGGATCAAAGTAGAGCCCCTATGTAGATAATGAGAGGAAGAAATAATTTGATTTATACATAAGTCCATAATTTTTCGTTTCAACCTTCCCAATGAGCTTGTCACAAATAATTCACAGGTCAAACATTAAAGCATTCACCCTCAAATACAATATTAAGATGTATTATTTAATGTCATACTATCCCTAAGCTAATATTCAAGTAGAGTCTTCCAATAAGATAGTCATCAACGTATTGAAGAAGACGTTAGAAAGCACAAAAGGAAGATGGGTGGAGAAGCTGCCAGGTATGTTATGGGTTGTCAAGACAAGCCCTAGAGAGAGCACTAACGAGACCCATTTTTTTCCTAGTTTATGGAACTGAGGCAGTTATACTAATCGAGGTCACAATTCCCACTTCCAAATTATTCCTAACAAAGGAATAAAACAAGGTAAGAAGAGTAACTAAATTGACTCTAGTAGAGGAGAAGAGGGATGAAGCTTTAAAGAGGATGACCGAGCAAAAAAGGAAAGTATCAAATCTCTATAATTAAACTGTGCACTTCAAAACATTTTCCAAAGGTGATTGGATTATTATGAGGGTCTTCCCTAACAAAAAGGAATGGATGGCAAGAACAATGGGTTCCAATTGGGAGGAACCTTATCAAATAATTGAAATAACACCAAGAGGGGTATATGTATTGAAAAACATTAAAGGCATTGAGGAAGGCATGAGCTAGAATGCCAAACACCTAAAGAGATACCACTTTTAAATTGCCACTTTTGGTAACATTAACATATATCTGTATATTAAACAAACCTCTTCAAAAAATGGTTCCTCCCTTAAGCTTTCCCACCAGGTAGAGTGCCTTAGCACTTACATAAGGTCACAAGTTATCCACCTCGGTTAGGAACCAGGTCAGTGTTCTAACTTCGAGAGGATATGTAAACCTTGGTCAAGAACCAAGTAAGGCTCTCTCTCCTACCAATCTAAGCCAAAAGTCGATCACCTCAGTTAGAAACTAGGTAAAGCTCCCTAGCACTTGCATAAGATTACTAGTTTTCCACCTCGCTCAGGAACCAATTTGGTGTTTTAACTTTCAGAAGAGATGTACACCTTGGTTAGGAATTAGGTAAGGATTTCCCTTCCACCAATCTAAGCCATGGGCTAATTACCTCAGTTAAGAACTAGGTACAGCTCCCTGGAACTTAGATAAGGTTACGATTTATCCACCTCAGTCAAGAACCTGGTCGATGCTTTGAATTTGAGATGAGATGTACACCTTGGTTAAGAACCAAGTAAGGCTCTATCTCCCACCAATCTAAGCCACGGGATGATCACCTCGGTTAGGAACCAAGTAGAACACCTTGGAACTAGCACAAGGTCACTATTTTCCCACCTCAGTTAGGAACCAGGTTTGTGCTCTAAATTGCATAAGGTCGCAAGTCAACCATTCAGGCCAGAAACCAAGTCGTGCCATAAAAAATCTCTTTGGATATTTATTAATAAAAGTATGCATACAATGTTAGAGCATCTCTAGTACATGCCATTTAGAATGTTTTCACTATTTAAAAATTACAAATCTTTTATAATTATTAATACAAAGATTGACCTTCTCAAAAGTTTAAAATCTCTTTAAATGCTTGGATGCGTGACCAGTGTTTAGATCATCAATTTTTTCAACTAAGGGCAATAACTTGGCATGAATATCAATAATTTTATTTTTTATATAGGTCATAGGCTCAGGGTGAGCTATCATCAGCACCAGAAGCTGTCATTCCAATTCTTCAGTAACCTTCATCACCTTAAGGAAGACTCTTTCAAATCGCTTCATATAAAAGCTCGCCTAAAATGATTCCCTATCTATAAGCATGGCCATACTAGCCAAGGTCCTCCTCTCTCGAGATTGAGTTTGGATCAACTGCTCCTTACAAGAAGCGAGCTCACACTTGGTCTCTTTTACATTACACTCTACCCCTACCCCCACGACCTCTAGGTCGTCCTCACCATGAGAAGGTCCAAGCCTTCTCCATCTTCCTTCTCCATAAAAGAAACTTGTACATATGGTTGAGTAACCAGGATATCCAGAATGCAACAATAATACTTACCCAGATCCTTCTACTCGGCTCTTCTATGAGCTTCCCTGGCCCCTCTCCTCAACACGCCTAAGAGCCTCCTCAGAACGTCTAAGAGCCTCCTCAACCTTAGTAAGACATTGGACATACTCATTGATAACTATATTTTATACAGTTATTTTCATCTATTTTATTAATTATAATTGCTATGTTTTTGACATTTTTAATTAATTAAACTAATATTTACTATTATTTTTTTAATAAATATATTTTTAAGAAAATTAATGAATTTGAATTAAAAAAAGACTTAATTCCAATTAATAAAAGCTAAAAATATAATTTGAATTAAAAGTGGGTGAAATTGCAAATATCAAAAGATTAGAAGTTAATTTGAATTAAATTTGAGGGTCAAAATGCAATTAAGGAAAGTTGATTTTTCTACGCAGGAGAAGGAGGCCACTCACGCCATTAACAACGCGTAACACCCACCGTTCGATCTTCCAATCAACATTCAGGATTAGGCATGTGGAATCCAGACACGACAATAGAGATTGGACCCAGTTTTCTTGGATGCACACTACACGGTGTGCATAGTGGGACCCAAGTGTCAGCTGCGCAGAATATTCTCCTAAGGCACATCTCATTGCTCACCATTGGATCAACTTTGAATGGTCCAGATTCTTCACCCAATCATATGGTGACACGTGGCATACATTTTTCGAAATCAAAACACAGGAAATGGTGCACTCTTCCATCTGAATAATTATTGTCTTCACGCGTGTTTGGCTTTTATTATTCTAAGTGTATTTTTGTCCCCCATATTTTTATAAAAAAAATAATTTTTTAGGGGTGGTATATTTGGAGACATGAGGAAAGACATGGAGAGAGTTTTTTTTTTGTTTTTCAGTTTCATTTTTCCAATTCACTTGAATTTTTAGTTTCTTCTCTGCATGTTCTCTACAACATGCAGAAACTTTTCTTTAACATTTTTATGTTTTTATTTTCTTAGGAAATAGAGAGAAATAAGACAGGGAAGAAGAAGAAAAGGGAAGAAATTTATTTTTCATTGAGGAATCATGAAAGAGTTTCTCCTAATCTTTTTTTCTTTTAAAGTTTATTTCTCTAAAATGTCTGATTATTGTTGTATTGTAATTTTAATTTCTGCTATGAACTAATTTATTTGTTCTAGGGTTGTAGTGTAGCTTAAATTATGAAACTTGAATTAATTATTTTTTAATGATTTATGGAACGGTTTTAAGTTGTTTATTTTATCTGTGTTTAATGCTTTTAATTATCAAAATATTAATTAATTTATCTGTGACACTTAAATAAACTTGGAAAAAGTATTTTTGTGTGTTGCTCATGATAAAATAACACACATATATATATATAAGGGATAGGAATATACTTTTATTGTATGTCTAACTATTTGAGAACTTAGAACTTAATAAATCTGGTTGAATTTAATTCTCATAGGAATATAGTGAATTATTTTAGGGAGATGTGTCTATATGGAGCTCAGAAGAGATATATGGATAAATTAGGAGTTCTTGGTTAACAAATTAAAATACAAGAAAATAAATTAAGAGAAAATAAAATGATTCAAGTGGATTAATTTGGTGAAACTGCAATCCTTGAATTTTCTTATAAACTATTATAAAAATTAGTTAGTCAAATTGCATCAAACTATCGACTGTTTGGATAAAATCAGGTTGAAATAATTTTAGTAATTAACGAACACTAGTAACAAATCTCCGTGGGAACGATAATTTACTTATCAATTTTTATTACTTGTGACCATGTATACTTGCACGTTTTTATGTTCTCTAAAAGAGACAACACTCATTCAGCTCAGATGCGGCCTTTTTTACCTTCTCCTCCTTATCAATTGCCTTGCCTTCCCACTTAGTTTCTCTCACCAATATCGTAGTGTATTTTGAGCCTACAGACGCATGGCTTTACTTCTACAGCACCAGATCATTTTTCAAAAAACCATAGCTACAAGCCTTATCAAATTCATAGAGTAATTTCAACTAAAAAAACAAAAGTTAGGCCAATAAGTCTCAAGCTCACATTTTATATACAATAATTATTGAATAAAAAAACATGAGATAACCCACTTGACACATCTGGAAACGGATGACCTCACCATAGTCTACACCTTCGCAAATAGCCTTGAGCTTCTTCTTATACAAGTCAGTAGAGAGGTGTCTTATACAATGATCGAGGTGCTCTAGCACCAAGCCTTAATTCAAGACTATTCCATCCATATCAATAGTGAGATCATTAAGGATGGCCTTCCAATTCCTTGAATCCCTTACAAGATCCTCAAATTATTTAGAACCCAAGCAAGGATTTAGAGCCACATGTTATTCTTGCAAGGGTGATAAGGGTGGGTAAACATCCAGAGGCTCGGGGTTGAGGGCTGGCTTGTCAACCACCACCTTCTTCTTCTTCTTCTTTAGCGAATAAGGGAAACCTTCGTGAGAAGATTTGTCCATTTTCTTTCCTCTAAAAGAACCCCTTCTAGGAGCCAAAGGTGTACTCTTTGGAGAGCTCGCCCTTATAGGTGCCACCTTACTCTGCATACAGGCAAAGAGTTTAGTAATGGTAAAATCCATGGGCTCTACAAAATAAGAGCGAGAGGACATCACATTAGTCATGTCACGCTAGTAAAAAAAGGGAGGAAGGCAAGTCATAGGATTAGTTCACCATCATCGGCCACCACCTTGAACCGTTCCCAGAAGTTTGTAGGATGAGTTCTATATTTAGGAAGAGCCCAGGGTTTAAGAGGAGCCTGTGTTTTATGATTGATCCATAGAGGAGGCTCTACTGCACCGTGCCTTATCAACCCACTAGTGAAAAAGTGTGGGGTGTTCAACAATGTCCTCTAGTTGGTCTTTTTAGGAAGATAGTTTTGGATGTCATCCAACCTTTGCTTTGTGTCAAGACTCAAGGTTGTGATTAAGGAAGCCATATTCCTTATCACAACCTTATTTTCGTTCCAAACGCTCCTTATTAATCTAGTGTCAGTGGTAGGGAGACTCCCACCGACCTGAATAATAAAAAAAGTATTATTTCTAGTTTTTCTCATTTTCAAGAAGTGACACATTCATCCCCCGATCCTGCTTCACCAACATATATACCCTTCTAGGATCTGTGGGGTTCTGCTCTAGAACATAGGCCTAGTTATTATAATAAATCATGATTGTTTAAAGAGATTAAAATAACTTATGCTTGAGATTTTAATTATGATCTTAAAGGAGATTAAAAAGTATGAGACATTTTTGTGATATGTTGTTTTCTTTTATTCTTAAAAGTTCATTTTTGATTTTGTTGTAATTTTAGTTTTTGACTTGATTGTTTTTATTATTTCTTTTAATTTTTACATTTAGTTCAATGTTTGTGGGTATCATTACTGAAAACCCTCACGAGACTCAAACTCGTCTACTAGGGCAACCTAGGGATTTAAAGGCTTGTTGCATAGGTTAAATGCAACTGTGTCAATCCACGGAAGTGATTTAGGATATTTTAATGTTTAGTTTTTATCGCTTCTCTTGCTAAGGGACTAGCAAGAAGCTAGTTGGGGGTTGTGATGAGTGCTTAAAAAGCACTAAAATTACTATGATTTTATGCACATTAATTGATTAAAAATATATATATTTATATGATTTTATCATATATTTATATAAATTTGTCTTTTTCGGAATCATCGGTATTTTTATTGTTTTTCAGATATTTTTGCTTAAAAACGTAACTTAAAGACTCAAAGAGGAATACTGGAGGCAATACATCACAAATATATTAAATAATAAATGAGGAAAGGTCAACAAATATGGAAAAATTGGACAAAATGGGTCAAAAGGTCAAAAATGTCAAAAAGGAGGAAATCACGTCACCGCGCCACCCAACTGCCCAGTGTCGCGCCAGGCCCGCACGCCTTGCACCTGTCCCGCGTGTGCCTATGCGCGTTGTTGTTGCTTCCACGCGCACTTGTGCACGCCCCAGTGATAACTGTATTTTATATAGTTATTTTCATCTATTTTATTAATTATAATTGCTATGTTCTTCACATTTTTAGTTAATTTTAGTTTAATAAATTAGTATTTACTATTTATTTGTTAAGGAATATATTTTAAGAAAATTAAATAATTTGAATTGAAAACGTAATTAATTGCAAATTTATGTCCAAAATATAATTTCAAATAAATGAGTGCTTAATTGCAATTTATAAAAGTCAAAAATTTAATTTATATTAAAATAGGGCTTAATTTTAATTATTAAAAGTTTAAAATTTAATTTAAATTAGAAAAGGGCTTAATTGTAATTAAAAAAAGTTTAGAATGTAATTTGAATTAAATTTGTGGGTCAAAATGCAATTAATTAAATTTGAATTTTCTCCACAAGAGAGAGAATCCCACGCGACATAATCCACGCGCGCCACGGGAGCCGTCATATCAAAGAGTAAACGGTTAGGATGCGCGCGTGTCATTCAAACCCGACCAAAGAGAGTGGGAGCAGGGTTTCTTCTATCACGTGACTCGGTGCACGAGTGCTTGATAGCCAGTGATATGCTGCCACATGTCCCACTTTAAATTTCATTGAATCATATCGTGACACGTGGTTGCGTGAATTGAAAAAAAAGAAGAGAGATGCGTATGTTCCCAGTTTGCGTTTTCGATACCAATTTTTTGTTTTCGATACATTTTGTCCCCCCACGCGTATTATTTTATTATTTTCCCCACACCTATATGTCCCCAGCGTATTAAAAAATATATATTTTTAAATATATTTTTTTAGAAATTTGATATTATAAATAGGGAGTATTATGATAGAGTAAAAGAGTTTTGGGAGTTTAGAGTTTGAGATTTTTAGTAGTATTCGAGGGTGGACTGTGGAACACGCAGAAGCCATTTTTGGCTTCTATTGTGTTCTGCGTGTGCCAAATATTTACGATCCAAAATGATTTAATTTTTCTTTGTTCTTTATCTCATTTTCCTTAACTGTTGTAATTTTTATTTTTAATTTATGAAGTAATTTAATTTTTCTAGGGTTGCATTTTATCTAAATTTATGATGCTTTGATTTTAATTATTTTTGAAAGATTTATAAGACGTTTGATTTGTTTATTCTATTTTGTGTTAATGCTTTTGCTTATTTCGAATTTTATCAAATGATATGTGGCACTTAAATAAACTTGGAAGAGGCATTTTTGTGTATATTGCTCATAGATAGAATGACATGTGTGATGAAGGATAGGAATATACCCTAATTGTATTTGTGGTCATTTGAGAACTTAAAACGTAATGAATCTTGATGAATTTAATTCTCATAGGAATATAGTGAATTAATTTAACGAGGTGTGTTTATACGGAGCTCGGAAGAGATGTATGGATAAAATTAGAAGTTTTCGGTTGACAAATTAAATGTACTAAAAAAATATAAATCAAAAGAAAATAAAATGATTCGAGTGGATTAATTTGATGAAAAACTGCAATCCTAGATTTCTTTTATTTTTTTATTTAACTCTTTTCTTAAAAAATTTCCAAATCAACGATCGTTTTGGATAAAATCAGAGAGAGATAATTTTAGTACTCAACAAATTATAGTAACAAATCTCCGTGGGAATGATAACTTACTTATCAAATTTTATTACTTGTGACCGTGTATGCTTGCACGTTTTATGTTCTCTAAAAGAGACAACACCCAACTCCACTCCGCGCGCACCGTTGCCATCTGCGCCCCAATCCACGCACAGCTGCCCCTCATGGCATGCTAACGTCATCAAATGACATCATCATTCACGCATAGCTGCCCCTCCGCGTTTCCACCATTTTTTATCATTTTTTCACCCAATTTTTCTTCCCATCCTCACCTATAAATACCCTCATTCTATTCACAACTAAACACACCTCAAAACACATCTTCTCTTCTCTTTCTTTCTCTCATTTCTTAGTTTTTAAGCTTTTCTTAGTTTCTTTCTTAGTTTTTAGTTTTTCTTAGTTAGTTTCTCTTAGTTTTATAGTTCTTCTCTTTTTGAGAAGAACTAGTTATGTTTTTGTAATTTATTTGTTTTTTTATTCAATAAATGAGAGTGCAAATTCCCTTTGGAGGTTTTCCAACAACGGGAATAGCATCAAAGTACTGTGATTAAATTTAACTTTGTTGGCTATTTGTAAACATGATATAATAATAACATTTTTATGCTTGCGAAATATTAAATAGGTAAAAATCTCTAAAATGAATTGATTTTATTTTTATTCAAGATTTTATATTAAGAATGTTAGAGAGAAATATATTATTTTTCATTACAAACTTAAATCTGTAAATTAGATTTTAAGGTTTAGTTATCTGGTCTGATTTAGAGTAGTGCTCTTTTATTTGTTGGTACAATCGCCCGATAGTTAGAGTGAAACTCTATTTCAATAGTTTTTATAAGAATTATTATGTGAAAATGTATTGACAACATGTTTTCAGTAGTGGTTTTAAAACTTGAAAGTTAGTACTCAGATAATTAAATTCTTAGGTTTAATTTGGACACCTTGAATAAAGTTTAAATTGTCTAACCCCACCAAAAGTGGCATTTAAATGATTCATTTTCAATCTCTTAGAAAAAAGAATTAATTTAATTAACCAAATTAGTTATCAACTCCACCCATAGGTGTTAATTGATTTGTTTAGTTAACAAAGAATATCTAACCCCACCAAAGGTGGTATTCATATAAAAAAGAGAAAATCAATAAATATCAATTTATATCTTTAATAACCTAAATAATATGAGTAAACATAATTAACTTAGTTATTATATCCATAAATACTCCACTATTATAAATAATAAAATTTACATAAACATTTATTGAATCTATATCTATGTTTATTTTAATTAGATTAGAAACATAAAAACCAAACTATCATAACACGATGTTTAGGATTTAATTTCGTTTTTTAAAAGTTTGAATAATAAATTAAAAACCACATATATTCCTTCCTTAGATCGATCTTGGGAGTATACTTATCATTTTCTACGAAAACATATTTTTGTGTGGTCTGAAGCACCGGAATCAACAATCCATGGTCTCATAACATGTTTCACACTAAGAGCATTGAGGGTGTTACCTGATTGAGCTATAGTGGCAGATGATGTGGTCAAGGATTGTCCAAATAATTTCTGGAGGAGATCAATATGTTCCTTGCTAAACAGAGCAGATTCAGGTGACTCAATGCCTTGAGATTTAGAGGCAATTTTGCCATGACTTTCTTTGTTGATGTGTTGTGCGAACGGTGGTTTCCAATCAGTGGGCTTACCATGAATTTTCCAGCAGGTTTCCTTAGTATGACCAGGTTTACGACAATGATCACACCAAGGTCTTTCACGACGATGACGGTTGTCTGTATTATGAGAGTGCTGGTGGCCTCAAATGGCAAGTGCAAATCCTTCTCCATTCACGGAAATGGTAGATTAAGGACCCATACCATGAATGGTGGGTATGTTGGACTGGGTCAGGTATGTTGAACTGGGTCCGGTAGGATTTAACCGGGTCGAGAAACAAAAAAAAATAGAATGTGACTGCGAGATTGCGAGACTTACTGGCTTGCGGATTGAAGCAGCCGACGATGAGGAGATGGTCGGCAATGATGATGACTAGCGATGGTGACGATGACTGATATGGCTCACCGCACCACTGAGATAAAGACAGAAATGATGGCTGATGTGAGAAGGCCACTGGCGATGATGACGATGACTAGTCTGATGGTGGCTGGTGGTGGCTGATGGTGACTGATGGTGGCGATGATGACAGAAATCAGACGTATTCAGCAATGAGAAGAAAAAATAATAATAATTAGTGTTTCTTGAGAACTATTTATTTCGGGGAGAAAAATTCTTCCTCAGACAGAATTGATATAACACAAAATTGGATTTCTGGATTTCAGAAATGCTCTGATACCATGAAGAATGTAGTCCGAGAGATATTTTGGAGATAAGTATTCTTTACTTCATTCTCTGTTAATTCTTTAATTACAACACTATAATACAACATTATAAATAGGAATAAGACATTAGACAAATGTCCACTAATTCTAGGAATATAACAGGTATTATCAATAATTAAAATACAACTTGATTTACACTAGCTCTACAGTCTTTACAACACTAATAATATTCTCTGAAAATCTACAAGTTTAAAGTAGATAAAGATTTACCGGTCCCAAATTTTTTATATTTTCTCAATTTAATTTTTTCTCAAAGTTACTTACGATTTTGTTGACAAGAAACACTAGTGCAAATTCATTCAAAAGATCACAAACATGTCATCATGTTTATCGTATTTGTTTTTATATTATTCATATCCTATTTTAATATTAATCGTATTAAATTTTCATGTTAATTGATACATGAAAAAATTTATTTGATTTTTTTGTTCATTTATAATAATAAAAAATATAAGATATTTAAAAACAAATCATCTACTGATCTTACTCAAATTTTTTTTATCTATAAAACATAACCATCCCTCATGGGTCAATTTATAACCTTAACAAAAGGTCAAAAAAGAAAAAATACATGCAATCATTTTAATTCCGGCTCCAGTCAAACTCAAAGACACCTTTTTTTTCTCAACGAGTGATGCAGGACAAACTATAAATTTATTAAAATATTGAAGTACTTAAGATTATATATTTGGGAATTTCAATTTTATCACTACTGTAACTAAATTTAGTATTTATTGTTAGATTATGATCAGATTTAATAGTTGGTTTAGTCTTATTTCACTGTAAGTTCATTTAAATTATAATTGTAGAATTTTATTAACAATGATTATAATTTTGATTTTTGAGAACCTTTTTCTTCATTATCCCCAGAAGGCGTGAGTCAAGTTTTCTAAAGGCAATCGTGATAGGACATTGGCAAAATTTTGACTATTTCGTAAGGTAACTTAAAAGATGAACAGAAGCATATGAAAGGCCACAGCCATTATACTTTGAATTCAGAACAATTATTAAAACATATGTGCTACGGTCAATTCGACAAATAAATAGAGCCAGACCATATCTAGGCACAAATTACGAACCGGTTAGTCTCAGATAACTATAACTTTATCACTCATGCTCTTTCCTTAGTTTACAATAGAGGTATTTGTTTCTTTCCTTTTGATCTTTTGATGGAAAGAAGGGGGTGTGGAGTTTGTGCTGTTCCTTTGATTAGAACTAGGATTTTATTAATTCTCTGCATCATTTGTGACATCTTCAACCAATTCATTTTCTTTTTCTCGTTCCTCTGCAGTCATAAAAGTTAGGTAAGGAGAATATAGAAGACTAGAAAATCATAAAGAGTTCTAGTTGAGGAGTCTCGACTAAGAGAACTCAAATTTGCTCAATCATTATTGATCAACCATCAACAAAGCTTTTAACATTGACCCAAAAACCAAAAAAAAAAGAGAAAGAAAGAGGGAGGGAGGGAGGGAGGGAGGGAGGAGGAGGGTTGGGGGGAAGCCTTGAAAGAATCAATTCAATCAAGGCCACAAAATAATCAAAATAAACCTATTGATCAGAATGATTGATGGTAATGATAAAGTCCATGCGAAATGCAATGGATACTATAAATAGTATCTGATTTCATTATTCATTTTGGACATTCTGGTAACCAGCTTATTATTTGAAAAAAATAAATGAATAATCAACTACTTCTGGTAACCAGCTTATTATTTGAAAAAAATAAATGAATAATCAACTACTTCAATCAATAAAATCCAATTAACCACTATATTGGAACAATGATACAAAATTTGTTTATTCATCAATGCATGATCTCAACAATAAAGCATGGAAACCCCAAGGAAGTAAAATGTATCTGGTTCAATAATTATGCACAAATAATTAATAACTAAAATTAGGAGATCCAATATCCTTGCTGACTTCGTACTATTAGAGAATTAGGTTAGAAGTAGAAACCAAGAGGAACATGAATATTTATAAGAGCAAGCACAATGAACCAAAGTAAGCTGTAATGTCACAAGCAGCTCCCCCGGCAGTATTTCAAGATTTAATTTACAATTGATGAGCCTAAACAAAATCTTCGTCTCTAAACATACAATGTACATATTGGTTAAAGATGGCTAAGATAATAAGACTAGGTGAAGGTTAGTCGGTATATAAATCAGAGATGACTCTAATCTATACATCTCAAAATAGTAACATCAACTGAACAAACTAGAGGAACAACTTTGTGCATGACAAAACCTGTTGGTTGTGAAAACCTCTTCCCAACAACATGGCGGTGCATTTGTGATAAACAAGCTAAAATTCATGATAGACGTCTTATTCATATTGCAAAGGTAGGTGTTGGAATTAGCCCAGTCCTTTCCAAAACTTAGTCTTGTCCACTACAGGGTGAAATTTCAAGAGAAACTAAGCCTTTCACAACCCTTCCTCATAGTTCAAAACATTCTCTCTTAAATAATGCAATTGGTTATTGCAAAGGGCACTGAGCACAATACAAAACGTGAAATTTTAATTCCAAAAGAATATGAAACAATTAGAAAACATTGGAGAAAAAACGAATCTTTCCTAATAGGAATATAATACATATAAATATCTTTTTATCATTTATTTTCATCATAATTCATAGATATTTTTAAAGTCTTGTCTTCATGGTGGGGTTCCAATTATTTTCAGGTTACTTTCACTTATATAAGAACTTACCAGGGGCATGTGATCCTCAGTTAATGTTCATTGAAATATAGGAAACATAAATAGGAGAAAATAACTTCATACCCATAAGTTTATATAATGCCTTCTGGGTTCGCCTTTCAAGTTTATCCAGCTTCATTTGCACATCCCTCCGTAGGTCCCAGTTTGGCTTTTTAGGGGCAATATTCACGAATGGATCCTATAAAATTCACACCAATTATATATATATATAAAGGAAGTATAAAAGAAAACAGTACATCTCATGAGTTGGGAAAAAACATCAAACATAAATTAAGAGGATATGTTGGAGCACTTGATTACCTCTTTCTTCTCCAATTGATGAGGCACTATTGCAACAGGGTCTTCAAACTTAGGTAGAACTGGTGGAGTAACCTTACCCTCCTGAAGGAGTTTATCATTAGGAACATAATTCCGAAATTTCACGTTAAGAGTCCTGCAATGATTTGTTGGTTACATGTTAGAAATAATGTACCCACAAAAAAAGGGACAAGGCATCATGAAAACAATGCAAAAAAGAAAGCTTCAAAAATAAAGATGAGGCCAACCGCCAAAGACAGAACTTCCTCTTCAAGTTTTCAAGTGCATGCCAAAGGAGTCCATCAATGCAGCAAAATATAAAAACCAGCCAAATTATCAACAGATAGATCCGATTTTCGCAGCAGAATGTAAAGTAATATTTTAAAGTTGAAAAATAAGAGAACAAACGAAAACCGCACACATTTAATAAACACCCTGATACTACCCAGCAGACTGAAAGAGAATGACCTGATCCAAGTTCACTTAGATTCACCCTCTGTGTCATTTCACTGGTGACTAGAATTGTTCTATTTCCATCCTATTTATTGGGCAAAAGGAAAGGTATTTTAAAACTTCCAATAGCTAGCACTCCTAACCCTCAGACTAAATCAATGACTAATAAAACAAGCAACGCAATGAAACACAAGAATTCAAACACAAAACATGAAACACAGTTTAGTGAGTCATCAAATAATTAATACATATATATTGGAGAACAAAGAGATAAGAAAGTATTTTCTTATGAAAAATAATGACTGTTAATCATCTTCTTATGCCGCGTTACTAGTACATCACTAATAAACCTTTTCTGGAAGTAGAACTATCGTGCATAGGCATGGCTCTGTGTCCCGTGGTTTATATTTGCTATCCATAATATTATGATCTAAAAAATATATTAAAAGGCTCAGCTGCAAAGCAATGCAGACATACAAAAAGACTATAATAAGGCTTGACAATGAAACTCACATTTCTTCACTACTTTCATTGTCATCATTTTTGCATTCCTGAACTTGGGCTGAATCCCCATCTGGAGTGCTTAACAATTCTTGAGCAGCCCTAAGAGCTTTTAACCTCTCTCGGCGTTCTGCAGCAACTTCTTCAATGGAACCATCTTCACTACCCATCACTTCACCTACATTAACAGTAGAAAACGAATAATGTGTGGGTGGTCAAGGGTAACTCCCACATTTTTTGCAAATGTGATAGTAATGTCATAACATGCTGCAAGAGGTTGCCACAATGCAGGAACAAACCTTGATTATACAAATTATGTTACCCAGATTTGACAAAAATATAGAATTTTCATCCTCTATGATGTATTAAAAGTTCTTTTTTAATTTTATGTTCTTATACAAGTGCCTAAGCAAAAATCCACAGGTGTTTTGGTTTTAGTAAATTAAATATTACAAATCCTAATGCTTATCAGTATTTTCAGCCCAGCCTACACAAGCTTGAGCTTAACAATTCAAGCAAATATCACAACCATTAAAAAATGCCTCTGAATTACACTCGAGATTAAGAAACACATACCGGTTGAATTCACCTAAAAGTCTCCACACTTATTCACAGATATGTAATAAAATTTTGAGAGATCCCAAAAAGATAATTAAAACCAACTACTTTGTTGGTCAGAAAAAAAGTAACAAAACAAAGGAAACAAAATTGATTAAACTCAATATTCCTTTCCTCTTTGCGTAATTTATCTGGGTAGTCAAGCAGGCAAAACAAAGTCTAACTAGGGGCGGCTCATGAGTTTGTAAGGCCCTAGGCAACCTTTGAAATCCAGGGAAAAAATAAAATGTTTTGAAAAGTTGTACATAGAACACTATATCAAATGCAACTCTAAGCATAAAGAATAAAACTGAAACCATTATATTAAATCAAAACCTATATGATTCGACAGAGACAAGTTACATACATTGCCTATTACTAAAAGCCAACAAACCAAGCAGAATATCGAAAAATACAAGCTGATGACCCAAATATAACATTATTTTAATGAAACTAATAGGGGTTCTCTTTGATTTACAAGAATCGCGAAACCTAACAACAAGGAAGAAATCACTGCACGACCAAGAAAGTTACTTACATATAACAGAAGAGGCAAATGGACTGATGGAGAACGGAAAGAGAGTAGACTGTAGAGACAATAGGCTTACTTGAGTGGCCGGCAGAAATGGAACCGGAGGATACTTGACGAGCCGCGTTGGTGTGGAAACTGGATAGAATGAAATTAGAAAAATTAGGGTTAGTGTGGAAACGCGAATTTGTTTATTTGAAACCACCGTCGTAATCACATGTTATATATACTACTAACCAATTCAGAGGTGTACATAACAAACCCCAAATCTACGTATCTGACTTAAACTGTGATAAACTAAAATGAGTTTATAGTTGTATATAAGTTTAGTTTTAAAAATTTTAAAATTGAGATATATGGATTTAAGATTTTAAAAATTAAAAATAGACGCTTTAAATCGAATCCTATATATTATTAATATATATATTTATTTTTTAATTTTATACTATTATAATATATATCATATATATTTATAATCATATAATTTTAATTAAACTTTTATGTCATTTAAAAATATAAAATAATTTATATTATTTGTCTCTTATGTTTATTTTAAAAAATATATATTATAATTAATAAAAAATATAAATTATTTGTTGTTCTCGACAATTTGTTTATTTTCAAAATTTCTTATCTACTTGAAAATAAATATACAATTATAATTTAAATGCTAATATATAATTTTTTAAACTAAATTATTGATTAACCAATAAATTTAAAATTAACATAAATTATAATTATTTAAATTTATTTAAAAATTAAGTAATTTTAAATCATAAATTCAACATATTAAACGTACATAAATAGGTTGGAAAAATGTTTTCTAATATACATTTTATAGGTCAATTTTAATTTTTTATTTAACAAACCAATATATGCCAGTTTAATTATCATTTTAAATTAAAATTGATAAAAAATGAACACACCTATCACTAATAGGCCCTATTTATATTGAATTAATATTCTATCATAAAATGTGTTGTTGCCTATTAAAATACATCCAACACATAAAAATAGATTAAGTGACAAATGGTTACTTTGTATCAAAAATGTTGTTTAGTCTATTTGTTTAAAAAAATATTTTCAAGATCCTTTATTTATAAAAAAAAATGCGTTTTAGTCATCTTGTGTATATAGAAACTAAAAGTCCTAAATAATAAAATAAATATAAAATTCAAAATATAATTGGTGAAAAAATAAATTAAATCTTAAAAATCCACCCCCTTAATAGAAAAGGAATAAAAATCCCTAAAAAATGAAAATTAAATTTCTCAAAATTTTTGCTGTAATTTATGAGTTTATTTTGATATAATAATATTTAATATTTAAAAATATATATTTCTATAGTTAATATGACCTAATAAGTCACCTTTTTAATACATCTTTAATCACCTCTATTGGATATTGGATGTCGAGATATCACCATAAATATAACAATTGCTTAATAACACTTTCAAAAAATAGGATTTTACTTGGCCATTTCTTGTGCTCCACACCCAATAGCTCAACAATTAGAGCACACGTTCAAACAACTTATAAATAAGCATATTAAGTGATTGTTTAAATAATAGGCTCAATTGAAACTTGGCTCTTTGGTGAGGGTTCGCATCAATTATTTGTTGGAATTAGAATGCACTATTGAGACGTGAAGTTAGTTGAACCGTTAGAGAAGATCATGGATCAAGTAGAGGTGGTTTGTGGAATTTCCCACGTTCTCAATTCAATCAAGAATTCACTTGAGCTTCATTTCACCATTGAAGATTTTCAGGCATGTTGTTTCTCGCAAGTAAATGAATAATTTAATTATTTAGTAAGGAAGATAGAATCACTTTGTTTTCTAATCAGGTATTGATTTTAGGGTTCGTGAGATATTTATTCACTTGTTCATTTTATATTCTGTAAGCCCTACTGTTATGGTGTTGGCATTCTTGTATTCAAAATATGGTGTCTGTGTTTTATTTGATGTTTTCATCTATCCTTTATAAGGTTAGTTACTGGTGGCTCAATATAACTTAGGACATAGTTTCATGTTTGCATGTTACACACATTAATTCTCTTAGCACTACTACAAAAAGGGATATTTAAGTCGTTGTGTAAAGTCGATTTTTGAAAAAAAATCGAATTATAATGAATTTAAAGTCGGTTTGGTGTAGAACCGACGTTATCCACGTTGGACGTAGTAACGGTTGACGTGGAGAACCGACGCTACCCACGTGGCTAGCATCGGTTCTCCACGTCAACCAACGCTACGTCCTATTTTTCAAATTAAAAGATGGATGAAGTAAATACAATTGAAATTTTTTTAGGTCATTAGTTATTATTTTATTTTACTCTTTAGAATTTAAGTTGGATATAAATAGTATAATTTCCTTTTTTTAGACAATTAGTTTTAAAAATTATATAATTTTGTTTATCTGTTTAAATATTTAAATTTATATATGTACGTACAATATATCTGTATTTAATTTTGTGTATATGTTTTAATTAAATATTACTCTAAAGTTATTATTTTTTCTTTTTCTATAGTACGTATATGCATAGTTTAAATAAAATAATAATTGACAAAAAAAAAATTAATTGCGTGGATAGCGTCAGTTGACAGGACAAACTGACACTACACACGTGACTAGCATCAGTTTGCCACGTCAACCGACGCTATCCACCTAATATATCCGTTCGGCTCATATTTTATGCAGAAACCCAATTTCTTCATTTCTCTTCTCCATTTTCTCCCAAAACCGAGCTCATACTCACCTTCTTTCTCAATTTCTGGCCACCTCTTACCACCATTTGCAACGCCGTTTTGTGGGTTATATTCCTCTTCTCATTATCTTTTAGATCTACTATTTTTTTTAGCGAAATACTCAAATTTTTTATACCCATTTTTTCACTTATTCTCACTTACAAAACACCATTTCTCTTCTTCTTTCCTCCATTTAGTCACTTCATAACATTCTTGTAAGTATTTCTATTAATTTTTCAGCTTATTATTCAGTTTGTTTTATTTTTTATATAAATTTTTTATTTAGCTAGGTATGTTTTTTATTTTGCTTGTTATTATGTTTGACTTATTTTATGTAGAAATAATATATGAAATGTTGTTGGTTTGAGGGATTATATATATTTACTGTGCATGGATAAATTTATTTATATATAAATAATTATATTTTATTAAGTAGTGAATACAAAAAAAAATATGTTTTTAAATTTTTAAGAAATTATATTGGTATAAGAGTTATACGTGCTATCTATTGAATCTTAAAAAAATTATAAATATATATTTATAAACTCAACAATTTAAATAATATATATATATATAATAAAAATCAAATAATAACTAAAAACTAAGTAGTATTATTATTTTTATTTATATATGCTACTTATATGTTAAAATGTTAAATATGTTACTATAGTAGCCCCTACTTCTATAGAATGTTATATACGTATAATTAATATTACTTTTTAATTATGATATAGTAACATGTTTAGAAATTAGAATCAAACAAAGTGATTGGTTTTTATATATTCATGCTGGCATGCTACTTATTTTTTAATTTGTATAGAAATGGTTTTGTAAAATGATAATTGTTTTGTATTATGTATGTTTTGATATATATTCTAATAATTATGAAATTTATATATAATAATACTTGAAATATACTAATTGGATACATAATTAAGTAATATGTTTAATTAATGTCATTAATAGAAAATGGACAAATCTTCGATGTCAAAATGTAGAATTGAGCAAGACTATATTTCTAGAGTTGAAAGTTTCATGGAATTTGCTTGTAGAAATAGTAATACTGGAACTAGTATGATTCGATGTCCATGTGTTAAATGTAAAAATGAGAGATTTCATGAATTTGATGAGGTTAAGTATCACCTTATCCGTAATGGTATTCTTTTGAGCTATAAATATTGGTATTATCATGGAGAAAATATTGATAATACTCATGGGGGGAAACATAAATAAGAATGTGAGTGGATTACATACATCTTATCATAATGTATAGATAGAAAATATGTTTCATGGTGTTGAAGATGAATTGTGCGAGGATGATCCCGAAACCTTTAAAAAACTTATAGAAGATGCCGAAAAACCGTTGTATCCAAAATGCAAAAAATACACTAAAATGTCGGGATTGGTTCATTTGTACAATGTGAAGGCAAAACATGGTTTTTCTGACAAGAGATTCTAAATCTACTAGTCGATATGTTTCCTGAGAGTATTGAATTTCCATCTTCAATGTATGAAGTGAAGAAATCTCTTAGTCGATTTGGCATGGAATATCATAAGATTCACGCTTGTCCAAATGATTGCATTCTTTATAGAAAAGAATATGAGACATTAGATGATTGTCCTATGTGTAAAGAATCAAGATGAAAGCATGGTACAAATGAGAATACAACATATAAGAAAGGTGTGCCTGCAAAGGTTCTTTGGTACTTTCCTCCGATTCCTCGCTTTCAAAGGTTGTTCAATAGTAAAGATACATCAAAGATGTTGACTTGACATTCATTTAATCGATCTGATGATGGGGTGCTACGTCATCCTTGTGATTCTCCAAATTGGAAAGTAGTAGATATAGCTATTGGCCAGTAATTATGGTAACATACAACCTTCCTCCTTGGTTGTGTATGAAAAGAAAATTCATGATGTTAACATTATTGATCTCAGGACCGAAACAACCCGGTGTTGATATTGATGTATATTTACAGCCTCTAATAGATGATTTAAAGACGTTGTGAAATGATGGTGTAAATGTTTACGATGCACATAAAGAAGAACACTTTAACTTGAAGGGGGTCCTTTTATGGACAATTAATTATTTTCCTACCTATGGAAACTTATCAGGACATGCACCAAAAGGTTACAAGGGATGCCCTATATGTAGTGATGGAACTTCTGCAACTTATCTTGTTCACGGATGAAAGATTTCTTATAGAAGACATAGAAGATTTTTGCCATCTGGACACAAGTTTAGATACCAAAAGAAACCGTTCAATGGTGAAGAAGATCATGATCATGCAACTCAAACTTTGCGAGGTGTTGAGATATTAAGACAATTGAATGGTATGGCATTCAAATGATATGGAAAGATGAAAAAAAAACTCACTAAGGTAGGGAAACGAAAGAGGTCAACTAATGAAATGGGTGAAAATGAAAAAGAGTTTGTACCGACTTACCATGGTTGTTGGAAAAAAAATCAATATTTTGGGAATTACCTTATTGGAATGACCTACACATTCGTCACATCTTAGATGTCATGCATATTGAGAAGAATGTATGTGAGAGCTTGATTGGTACTTTACTTAATATACCTGAAAAAACAAAGGATGGAATTAAAGCAAGATTGGATTTAAAGAAACTAGGCATACGACCTGAATTGGAACCAAAGGTGGAAAATGATAAGAATCGAACATACTTACCACCAGTATCATATACAATGTCAACAAAAGAGAAAGATGTGTTTTGTAAATGTTTGGAGGGTGTAAAAGTTCCTGATGGTTACTCATCCAACTTAAGAAATTTTGTGTCTATCACTGATAAGAGACTTTATGGATTGAAATCACATGACTATCATATCTTAATGCAACAGTTATTACCAGTTGCTATTAGATCAATTCTTCCAAAACATGTTTGATTATCAATAATTCGGCTTTGTTCATTCTTCAATACAATATGCAAGAAATCTATATCAATTGGTGAGTTAAATTCTTTACAGAAAGATGCTGTAGAGACTTTGTGTCTAAGTGAAAAATAGTTTCCTCCTTCTTTCTTTGATATAATGATTCACTTGTGTGTTCATTTAGTTTGAGAGATTCAATTGTGTGGTCTTAACTTACTTAAGGTGGATGTATCCTTTTGAGAGATATATGCAAGTCCTTAAAGGATATGTAAATAATAGAAATCGACCTGAAGGATGCATGATGGAACACTACATTGCTGAAGAGGCCATTGAGTTTTGTTTTGAATACTTTAGTGGTTGCACTGAAATTGGGAATCCTATGCACAAGCACGTTTTAAGTAGGTAACCCTATGCTTGGTGGAAGTAAGAAATTATTTATTGATCTCACTCGATGGGAAAAAGCACACCTAATCATTTTGGTAAATAATAATGAGACACAATTGTACATAGAGTAAGTGATGTTCATTATTTCATGATTACAAAAATCATTTTTTACTTAACTATTAATGATGATATATAACTTCATATATATTTAATAACATTACAGGATGCATTTAAACTTATTGAAGATCGATCCTCATTATCAAAAAAAGGAGGAGAAAAATGGTTGTATGATAAACATAAGCGAGAGCTTATTAATTGGTTTTGCAACCATGTAAATGTAACAAACAAAAATTCATACATATATCCTTCTAGATCTATTCAATGTCAAATCATTTTATAGTTTCACAATAAATGGATTGAGGTTTACAACTCAAGCTAGTGACAAAGTCTGAGTAAATCAAAATAATGGTGTGAAGATGGTTGCACAAACTATGCAATTTGCCAGTTCAAAAGATGTTAATCTTGTACTTTCTGATAGAACATATTATGGTATAATACAAGAGATTTGAGAATTGGATTATGAGGTCTTCCATGAAATAGTTTTCTTGTGTGATTGGGTCGATGATGTTATTAATGTTGGATATAAAATAGATGATTTTGGATTTACCCTTGTAAATTTATCCAAGATAAGTCACACTGATGATCCTTTCACATTAGCACTTCATGCAAAACAAGTATTTTATGTGAGTGATCAAATTGATCCAAGATGGTCTATTGTGTTAACGCCTCCACAAAAGAGTTTTACCATTGTGATGTTGTAGAAGATGATGACTCTATGCTTGATACATTAACCAATATTAGTAATTTCTCAAATAAATTGCCTAATGTATGTGATGATCTAATTGATGGTGATGATCTAATTGATGATGATGATTCTTCATCATGGGCTCGAAGTGATTGTGAAGGAATATATGTATAAGATCAACAACCTAATTAAACATAACGTATGTTCTATATTGTTGTAATAACTCTTATATATATGTATGTTCCTAAAATTGTCAATTAATTTATATTTCTTCATTGTTTGCAGATATTTCAGGATCTTCGGATAACAGAGCTTGTAGATCCAAATGATCCATTGGGGTATTTGAAAAGAAGGGTTGGGCGAATATACTTGATGCTCCACTTAACCCAGATGATAGAATATCTATTCTATTTGATGCTACTGGTAATCCAATAGGGGAAAATGGTCAACAATTGAAATCCTCTATTGGTCGACTTGCGAAGTCTAGTATACCAATCAATATAAATGATTGGTCTCAGGTTGACGATGCAGAAAAGTTCAAAATATGGATAACCATTTGTGTAAGTCTCTTATATTTTATAATCAATATATATATATATATATATATATATATATATATATATATTAATTTCTAGTGTGTATTATATCTAATATTTTATACTGTGTTTTTATAGAATCGTTACAAAGTCGATGACAGTTGGAAACTTAAGTGTTATAAGATTGTAAATAAGGCATGGAAGGAATACAAGACTTCCAAATTGGCAAGAAATTATGTGTTTCCATATTTGGAACCACTTGATGAGTTAGAGCTCTACAAAACCCCTCAAGGACACCCCTGGATTACACTTCAAGTTTGGAAAGACTTTATGGATTATAGACGTTCAAATGATTTTCAAATTATTAAGGAAGAACATCAGAATGTACAAATGCATAACATTCTTCCTAACCGTACTGGGAGGTCTTCAAATCCTGAAGTTAGATATAGAATGGTATTATTAATTTGTCTTAATTTATAAATATTTATATATTTATTTTCCTCAATTTAATTTCATGTCATTGTTAATAAATTTTTCATAATTTATGTAGGAAGCTGAATTGGGTAGACCTATTACCCGAACTAAATTGTACATAGAAACAAAGACTCCTAAAATGAAGAATTCAAGACCAATGACTAAGCGAGGAGAAGAACAATTAAATAAGTTGGTTAGTAATTTCGGTTGATAAAAAGCCTTAATGATTTTTAATAATTGATGTAATAATGAATGATATGTTTGTGTGCTTTATTATTTGTAGAGAGTTGTTCAAGAAAAAATATCTAGGGGTGAAATAATCGAAGAGCTTAGGAAAGATGCTTTATATCATGCATTCGAACGCGAGCATCCTGGTCGTGTTAGGGGAGGTAGCCAATATGATGGTTCTATGAAGTATTTTAACATTCCAAAACAAAAGCCCCAGACGATAAGTAAGGAGAAGTACACTAAAATTGAAGAAGAATTCAACTCCTTTAAGGCCTCAGTGTTAAGTGAGATTACCACTCTAAAAGACATCAATCACAACAAATATCAGCCATGACATCATTCTACAATCAGGGCATGCCATATTGGCCAAGCATGCAACCATCTATGCCAGGCATGCCATCATCCATGCCAGGCATGCCACAATCCATGCCAAGTATACCACCATCCATGACAGGCAGGCCACCATCCATGCCAAACATGCCACCCACGCAATCTCATTATGCTCAAACTACATCCAGTATGGGATATAACCATCCTATTGGTCCTCAATATATGCTAGGAATGCATATGCAATCAAGTAGTGGTTCATTTTCTCCAATGCAATTTGCACATTCTTACCATCAATCAAACCACGATGAACGTTTTGGTGAGAATGTACATCCAATAGCTACCCCACATGGGAGTCCTCTTCTATTTGATGAATCATATGTGGTAAGATTTTAATTTCTGGTGTATATAATCTATTATTTTTAAATTCTTATTATATGTTTTATTTTTTATATATAACACTTAAATTTTTTACAGAATATAAAATGTTTGTTGAAACATCCTTCGTCAACGAATTTTGTTGCTATTGAAATGGTACAACAATTGAGCGATAATCGAATGATTCATAATCAATATTTGCCTAATCATTGGTGAATAGTAATTGATCAATCATTGTTTCATGACTGTCTACTACTTGTGCCTTTTGATGCTACCATAGTCCAAGAGACGGTTGGACAGTATGTGGCTTCACCGTCGATTCAAGTTGTTCTAAATTTTGACGTGGAACTATTTTTTAACTTAAAAGATAACACTTGTTTATTACTATTATTTTATTATATCTTATATTGTTACTAAAATACATATATAATACTTTTTTTAGTCTATTATACTAGAACTCTTAAATGCAGCACATTTAAGAGATACGAAGCAAGTATCTCGTGCTAAATCTATGTCTAGTGGCCAATCATCGTGCACCAAGTCATTCAAGAAGAAGCCTTGGAAAAAGTATAGTCATAATTATGCTTTAAACTTCAACAGAAATCTTGGCACTTTGATGACTATTGTCGGGAGGGCATCTAGCATAAATGATGGATGAACTGTGCCACTTCCTATAGAAATTTCTGGTGTAGACCTCGGCCAAACTTATATATCGATCGAGTGCATATTGCAACTATTTGAATATCAAATGATCGATTTAAGTATAATTCAAGTGTGGAGAAGGTGAGTCTTCAATCTATTTATTTTTCTTTCATTTATGTAGAACATATATAATTATATTTATATTATCTAATTATTTATATATATATATATATATATATATATATATATATATATATATATATATCTTTCATATAGGGCGTGCTATTATCGAATTCAATATAATCACTCATCACATTTAGCAATATTCTATGATTCTTCATATGTCAATCAATATCAAGAGAAGGATGTTAGCATCAGAGCTAAACAATTATGTGATAGGGCATTAACGCTTAACAAAAATCAAAAGTTGATAATCCCTTGGCCATTAAGGTTTGAACAAGGCCAAGATCATTGGATGTTGGTAATCATTTATTTGTTCAATAATCATGCTTGGTACTGTGACTCAACTTCCATAGAACTGAGTAAAGATACAAAAGTAGTTGTTGAAATGTAAGAGTTATAGCTAAATATTAGTTTCTTCTATTATTTTTTGTAATATTTAATAAAAACTAACCGTTTTAAACCTTGATAGGGCATGGAAGTTGTGGAACAAGTTTAAGGGTATTGCCCTTAAAAAATCTCATAAGCTTATATGGACAAAAGTTATGGTATGTACAAGCTAATATTAATAATTTTATTAATTTTACAATTGAATAATAAAGATGTTTGAATATGAAAAATCATGTACACTTTTTTTTGTAGGTTCCACAACAAAATAATGGAGTCATGTGTGGTTATTATGTCATGAAGTTTATGAGCAAAATCATCCCAATATATCAAAATTCCAATTGATGATGTGGTAATATCTTTTACCCATATACATAAAAGTTTTTAACATATTTGAGTTATTTTTTGTAAATAAATGAAATTATATTCTTATTTTGATTTTAAATACATATAGTTCTTTGGTTGGAACAAGACGGGCTACGACCAGCAAATTTTTGATGATTTATGAGAGGAATGGGCAGAACACATGGTTCAAATTATATCATCACAAGAAGAATCAAGAGAAGATTTTGATGATCTTGAATAGCATATGACAACATAACAGTAAATTTTTTAATGATTTAATTTCTCTATATGTTCCTGTGTTTGAAGTAACTTGTTTGATGGATAATTATATGCTCATGTATTTAGTGGAATGCATTATTTTATGGACCTATTTTTGGCCCAAACTACATCTCATCTCTCTTTCCTACTTTCCTTACGAACTTATAGTAGCACTTTATTAATCATTTGTTTATAAATATGAAGTTATTTGGAATCTTTGCTAGTATTTTTAATACTATAATGAGCTCTAAATATGAAATCAAGTGTACGTAACTCTGATTTGTTTCTTGGTTTGTATGAGTTTTGGTGCCCATGAACGTATTCCATATGTTTAAGGGCACCAAAACTCACACAAGCCAAGTAAGAAATCGGAGTTACACTTGATTTCATATTTAGAGTTCATTATAGCATTAAAAAAAATACTAGTAGAGATTCCATATAACTTCATATTTATAGACAAATGATTAATAAAGTGCTAATATGAGTTCGTCGAAGGGTTATATCACTCGGATATCGTTGTGGTAATCTCTTTTTTATGATAATATTTATAATGATTTAATTTCTTTATCCGTATGTCTATGAAGTTTAGACTGCTTGTTTGATGGATGTTTACGTGCTCATGTATGTAAAGGAATATGGAATATTGTTATATGGATCAACTGTTTTTTGTCTAGTTTTCTTGTCACAATGTTGGTGATTCTAAGCCAACCAAACTTACTCGCATCCAATTACACTTTGACAACATTATTTTATTTGTAATTTAAGTTAACTATATGTATTGTATATACATTATTTGTTTTTGTAATAAATTTAATTATCAAGTAATTAATTATATTTAAATTTTTAATTATTATTATTTATATTTTAGTTTTTTATGCTATATATATTGAATAATACGAAAAATGAGAATAAAAATAAAAAAATTCATAAAATGTACATGTAAAGTCGGTTCATGCAATGAATTGACTTTATCTTTTAAGTCACTCAATTTAAAGTCGGTTCAGCGAACTGACTTTAAATTTGCTTAAAGTCGGTTTTTAACATACTTTAATGCCTATTTTTGTAGTAGTGTAGATTGCATATAGTTGTACTATTATGTGTTTTTTGTTGTGTTATCCTATTGGGAACTTTGTTTGTTGTTGCATTATCCTATTGAAGACTTGACATTTTTCGATATTTGAAACACTTTATTGTGTGGTTTTTAGCTTGCTTGTTACTTTTCTTGCAATAGAGTCACCGATGTGGCTAGTATGGGTAGTCAGCACGGGTCTAAGAGACTAAATTTTACTATAAATTCCTATCTCCTTCTTTTTTTGCCAAAATTTGAAGGGGGAGCTTTGCCTGTTTGGCTGTTTGGTCTATTTTTCTTTTGAGTGTTCAGTCTGGAAAGCAATGTGTAAATTTGTAGGAAATATAACCTTAGAGAAGAGTCTTTCTCATATTTCTCAAACGTTGAATTGATGAAAAAAATGTTAGATTGAATGAGGTTTTGTTAAAAGTTCAAATGCTTGTTGGCTATTGGAGAGTCATATCATTTTGATGAGTTTTATCTAAGTGTCATGATTTCATGTGTCAATTGATAGTTGTAAGAATGCAACAGTTTTCATAGGTGAGGAGCATATATGATTTTATGCCTTGTGTGCCATGTGTCGACTGATAGTTGCAAGAGTGCAACAATTCTCATAGGTGAAAATCGTATATAATTATATGCTATGTATCATCTAGTAAATACAAGGATGCAAATACGGTGGAGTGCCATGTGTCGGTTGGTTGTTACGAGGTAGGAATTGGTGCATAGATGATGAGCTTATATGTGTTGTGTGCCATGTGTTGGTTGGGTGTTGCAGGTTCACAATGTGTGCATGTTATGAGGGTAAACAATCAAGAGTTGATCATATCACGTGGTGATGAAGTTTTTGGCGAGCTTGGATATACTTTGATTAGGTGTTGTGTTGACAATGAGCGAGGGTAGGTATCCTGATTAGTAGAGGTATTTATGTTTATACTTTTATCGAGTTGTATACTATTGATTTACATTTTAGTGAATTGTTTGCTATCGAGTGGTTTCTAATATAAAAGCTTAATCCTATGACTTTAAATTGGTTTAAAGTTGGTTTTTAATTGATTTTAATAGTCCATTTTGTAGTAGTACTTGTGTTAGGTGTAAAATAAACCTATGCCATATGACACAACATAAATGGATCTACTCAGTAGCATGACTCACGAACCAACCCAATGAGCACTAAGTTAGTAAATGAGCATAACTTTAGATAAAGGCCAAGCAAGATAAATATCCCTTAGATGTCATACACATTGAGAAAAATGTATGTGAGGGCTTGATTGGTACATTACTTAATATATCAGGAAAAACGAATGATGGAATTAAAGCAAGATTGTATTTAAAAAAATTAGGCATACAACCTGAATTGGCACCAAGGGTGAAAAATGATAAGAATCGAACATACTTGCCACCAACATCATATACAATGTCAACAAAAGAGAAGGATATGTTTTGTAAATGTTTGATAGGTGTGAAAGTTCCTGATGGTTACTCATCCAACTTAAGAAATTTTGTGTCTATTATCAATAAGAAACTTTATGGATTGAAATCACATGACTGTTATACCTTAATGCAACAGTTATTACCTGTTGCTATTAGATCAATTCTTCCAAAACATGTTCTATTATCAATAATTTATCTTTGTTTATTCTTCAATACAATATGCGAGAAATCTATATCAATTGGTGAGTTAAACTCTTTATAGAAAGATATTGTAGAGACTTTTTGTCTAATTTAAAAATATTTTCCTCCTTCTTTCTTCGATATAATGATTCACTTGTGTGTTCATTTAGGTTGAGAGGTTCAATTGTGTGGTCCTATTTACTTAAGGTGGATGTATCCTTTTGTGAGATACATGCAAGTCCTTAAAAGATATGTAAATAATAGAAATCGACCTGAAGGATGCATGGTGGAACGTTACATTACTAAAAAGGTCATTGAGTTTTGTTCTGAATACTTTAGTGGTTGCATTGAAATTGGGAATCCTACGCACAAGTTGTTCTTAGAATGTCACATGATCCAAGTAGGTAACCTTATGCTTGGTGGAAGTAAGAAATTGTTTATTGATCGTAGTCGATGGAAAAAAGCACACCAAACCATTTTGGTAAATAATAAGGAGGCACAACTGTACATAGAGTAAGTGATGATATGTTCATCCTTTTCATTTAAAATAAAATTATTTTTTATTTAAATATTAATGATATCTAATTGATATATCTTTAATAACATTATAGAATGTATATAAACTTTATGAAGATCGATCCACGTTATAAAAAAAAAGGGAGGAGAAAAATGGTTGAATGATGAACATAAGCAAGAGCTTATTAATTGGTTTTGCAACCATATAAGTGTCATATACAAGAATTCATTAGTACTTTTATGAAATGTTTTAAAACTTTGTTTTAAACACATTTCTTATTTTTCTATGCATAGATTCGAGCTGAACTCAACAAACCCAATCATAAAATAACAGAAAGTTTAGAATGGCTTGCATATGGTCCAAAATTCGATGTCAAATCATATTCTAGTTTCAAAATTAATGGATCGAGGTTTACAACTCAAGCAAGGGACAAAGTCCGAGTAAATAAGAATAGTGGTGTGACGATGGTTGCACAAACTATGCAATTTGCCATTTTAAAAGATGATAATCCTGTACTTTCTGATAGAACATGTTATGGTATAATTTAAGAAATTTGGGAACTCGATTATGAGGTCTTCCATGAAATAGTATTCTTGTGTGATTAGGCCAAAGATGTTATCAATGTTGGATATAAAATAGACGATTTTGGATTTACCCTTGTAAATTTATCCAAGATAATTCACACTGATGATTCTTTCACGTTAGCACTTCATGCAAAACAAGTATTTTACGTGAGTGATCAAATTGACACAAGATGGTCTGTTGTGTTAACGCCTCCATAAAAAGAGTTCTACCATTATGATGCCTTAGAAGATGAAGACATACTTGATACATTATCCAATATTAGCCTTTTCTCAAACAAATTGCCTAATGTATGTGATGATCTAGTTGATGACGATGATTCTTCATCATGGACTCGAAGTGATTGTGAAGGAATATATATATGATCAACAACCTAATTAAACGTAATATATATTCTATATTATTCTATTAACTCTTGCATGTTTATATGTTTGGAATTAAAATTGTCAATTAATTTATTTTTCATCATTATTTGTAGATATTTTATGGATCCTAAGCTACCAAAGATTGTAGATCCAAATGATCCATTATGGCATTTGAAAAGAAAGGATTGGGCGAATATACCTAATGCTCCACTTAACCTAGATGATAGAGTACCCATTCTATTTGATGCTACTGTTAATCCATTAGGAGAAAATGGCCAACAATTGAAATACTTTATTGATAGACTAGTGAACTCAAGTATACCAATCAATATAAATGATTGGACTAAGGTCGATGAAACTCAAAAGTTCAAATTATGGAAAACCATTTGTGTAAGTGTCTTTTATTTTATAACTAATTACATATATTATATCTTTTTGTATTATATCTCATCTTTTGTAGTGTGTTTTTACAGAATCATTATAAAGTCCCTGACACTTGGATGAGCAAGTGTTATAAGATTGCAAATAAGGCATGGAAGGAATACAAAACTTCTAGATTGGCCAAAAATTATGTGTTTCCATATTTGGAACCACTTAATGAAGCATAATTATACAAAATCCCTAAAGAATACCCCTGGATTGAACCTCAAGTTTGGAAAGACTTTGTGGATTATAGGCATACAAATTAATTTCAAATTATTAGGGAAGAACATCAGAATATACAAATGCATAATGTTCTTCCTAACCGTATTAGAAGGTCTTCAAATCCTAAAGTTAAACATAAAATGGTATTATTAAGTTGTTAAATTATAAATATTTTATTTATTTTCCTCAAATTTAAGTTGATGTTCTAGTTAATAAATTTATTTAATTTATGTAGGAAGCTGAATTGGGTAGACCGGTTGCCAGTTCTGAATTTATATAGAAAAAAGACCCCCCAAAATGAAGAAGTCGAGACCAATGACTAAACAAGGAGAAGAACAACTAAATAAATTGGTTAGTAATTTAACTTGATACAAAGTCCTTATGATTTTTACCAATTGATGTAATAATGTATGATATGTTTGTTTGCTTTAATATAACTCAACTCCTTTAAGGCCTCAATGTTAAGTGAGATTACCACTTTAAAAGAATATCAATCACAACACATGTTAAGCATGACAACATACTATAATCAGGGTATGCCATATTGGTCAACATGTGATGACTCTATGAAAGTTGAGTTATTAGCGCACTTTTTTACTTCATATTTACTTTGTTGCTATTGGAATGGTACAACAATTAAGTGATTATCGAATGATTCATAATCAATATTTGCCAAATTATTGGAGAATAGTAATTGATCAATCATTACTCCATGATTATCCACTACATATTCCTTCTGATGCTACCACAATCCAAGAAGCGGTTGGACAATATGTGGCTTGGCTATCGAGTCAAGTTGTGATAAATTTTGACATGGTACTATTTTTTTACATTATATAACACTTTTTTTACTACAATTATATTATTATTCTTTTATTGTTACTAACATATATAATACTTCTTCTTTAGTCTATTATACTAGAATTAGTAAGTGTGGCACTTTTAAGAGCTACAAAACAAGTATCTTGTGGTAAATCTATGTCTAGTGGGAAATCATTGCGCACTAAGTCATTCAAGAAAAAGTCATGGAAAAAGTATAGTTATGATTATGCTATAAACTTTAGCAGAAATCTTGGCGCTTTGATGCCTATTATTGCGAGGGCATCTAGCATAAATGATGGATGGACTGTGCTACTTCCTATAGAAATTTCTAATGTAGACATTAGCCAAACCTATATATCGATCGAGTACATATTGCAGCTATTTGAATATCAAATGATTGATTTAAGTATAATTTAAGTATGGACAAGGTGAGTCTTCAATAGGTAAATAACTTTCATTTATGTAAAGAATATATAATTATATTTATATTAGTTAATTATTTATATATATTTCTTTTATATAGAGCATGTTATTATTGACTTCAAGTTAATACTCATCACATGTAGCAATGTTTTATGATTCTTCATTTGTCAATCAATATCAAGAGAAAGATGTTAGCATCAGAGCTAAACAATTATGTGATAGGGCATTAACACTTAACACAAATCAGAAGTTGATAATCCCTTGGCTACTAAAGTTTGAACAAGGCCAAGATCATTAGATGTTGGTAATCCTTGATCTATATGGCAATTATGTTTGGTACTGTGACTCAGCTTCCATAGAATTGAGTAAAGATACAAAAATAGTTGTTAAAATATAAGAGTTATAACTAGCTATTTTTCTTCTATTGTTCTTTGTAATATTTACTAAAAACTAACTGTTATAAACTTTGATATGACATGAAAGATGTGGAATAAGAGTAGCGGCATTGCCCTTAACAAATCTCATAAGCTTATATGGGACAAAGTTATGGTATGTACAAACAAATATTAATAATTAATTAATTTTACTATTGAATAATAAAGATGTTCGAATATGTAAAATAATGTACACTTGTTTTTGTAAGTTCCACAACAAAATGATGGAGTCATGTGTGATTACTATGTCATGAAGTTTATGAGCAAAATCATGTCAAATATAAAATTTCCAATTAAAGATGTGGTAATCTCTTTTACCAATATACCTTTTTAACATATATGAGTTATTTTTTGTGAATTCATGAAATTACATTCTTAGTTTGAATTTAAATACATGTAGTTCTTTGGTTGGAACAAGTCAGGCTATGACCCACAAATTTTGATGATTTATGAGAGGAATGGACGGAACACATGGTTCAAATTATATCATCACAAGAAGAATCAAGAGAAGATTCTGATGATTTTGAATAGCATATGACAACATCATGGTAATTTTTATAATTCTTGGTTGGCTTGTGTTTGAATTCTAGGCAGCTTGTTTGATGGATGTTTATGTGCTTATGTATTTAAGAGAATGAATTGTTATATGGACCTATTTTTTTCCCAAACTTCATCTAATCTCTCTTGCCTAGTTCCTTTGTATGACAACATTATGGTAGTCACTGGCCAACCAAGTATAGGAAAACCACCAAGAATCATCATTCTGGTGTAATATCATGAATTCACAAAAAACAACTTATATATGTTAATATATTAGTAAAAGAGATTACCATATCAACACTGGAGTGATATAATAATAACCTTATCCCTTCGAAATCATATTAGCACCGTATTAATCTTTTGTCTATAAATATGAAATTATCTAGAATCAAGTTGGTATTTTTAATGCTATAATGAACTCTAAATATGAAGTCAAGTGTAACTCCAATTTGTTTCTTGGGTTGGTTGGACAAAAAACAACTATTCTATAAGTTTATGGGCACCAAAACACAACTAATCCATGTAACAAATCAGAGTTACACTTAAATTCATATTTAGAGCTCATTATAGTATTAAAAATACCAGTTTGATTTCATACAACTTCATATTTATAGACAAAAGATTAATACTATGCTAATATGATTTCGAAGGTATAAGGTTATTATTATATCACTCCAGTGTCGATGTGGTAATCTCTTTTACTAATCTTTTAACATATATAAGTTATTTTTTGTGAATTTATGATATTACATTCTTATTTTTAATTTAATTACATATAGTTCTTTGGTTGGAACAAGTGAGGCTATGATATGCATATTTTGATTATTTACAAGAAGAATGGACAGAACACTTTGTTCAAATTATAACATTAGGAGAAGAATCTAATGATCTTGAATAACAAATGACAACACCATGCTATTTTTTATAATGCTTTAATTTCTCCATTCATATATCTCTAATTTGGACTGCTTGTTTGATGGATGTTTATATGCTCATGTATTTAGGAGAATGAAATGTTATATGGACTAGCTATTTTTTGCCTATTTTCCTGGTCAATATGCTGGTGATTCTAAGCCAACCAAGTTTCCTCTCCTTGAAATAAAGTAGGAATATCACAAATTCCATGACAAAAGAGACGACATCATTTTATTTGTAATTTAAGTTAAATATATATGTATTATATATAAATTACTTTTTGTAATAAATTTAATTCTCAATTAATTAATTAATATTTAATTTTTTAATTATTTGTATTATTTAAACTATTTATTAAACAGATTTTGGTTTTTTTCTACTATTATGTAGTGATCGAATATAGGTTTTAATTTAAGTATAATAGAAAATGAGTAAATTTTGTAAAAAAAAATTAAAAATTTAAAGTCGATTCAACATGTGAACCAAATTTACATTTTTAAGTCATCACATTTAAAGTCAGTTCACCGAACTAACTTTAAAAGTCATTTTTGGCGTAGTCCTAGCACTAGGATTGGTTGAGTCAATTTTGATATATTTTTGTAATGGAACATGAATTTGTGATGAGTACTGATTTGAATAATAAAATGTGAACCTTTGGGATATTGATTTGACTTATGCTTTAGATTTTGATTATATAATGAAAATAAATTAAAGAATGAGAAGTTTTGTTTGATCCACTAAGGGTTTTTCTTTAATGGTCCTTTCTTTTCTTTCCTTAATTGTTGTTACACCATCTTTTATTACCAAAGGTGGTTCCCAACCATCAAGAATGAAATCTATGACTTTTTCATCTTATCTAAGATAGTCTTATGTTGACTTACCTTTATTCATTTGGTCCATTAGTGTGTATTTATAGATCGAAATAACTAAGTGAGTTTAATGTAGGCTCTGATACAAATTAAAAGTTCTAAAATGGACCAAATAGACCTAGAGAGGTTGAATAGATTATTTTTAATTTTATCAAATTATAAATTCATAATATAATCACAATGGTCTGACATATAATCACATGTAAATAATAAAGTATGGAATTAAATATAACATAGAAGAATACCTAGGCAATAACCATGACCTAATAGGAAAACCACTAGTCTACTTGATCACCTAACCTATCCACTATGAAAATTTAATGCTCAAGTACACACTCGACCTTATACTACCCTTCCAAGGATAATGCCTCAATGTACTTTATGTAAGAGCCCTTGTTCTATTTTCACAGCCTTCATGATTAGTGTGAGTGGGTTCTGATCAACATTGTAATTAGCTTATTATAAATCACACATGTCCATTAATTAGCCTGTAAATAGGGTTATCATAAGAAACACAAGTGTCCATGTGTATTCTAGATTGATTTCAATAAGAAACAAATCATAACCTTAGTTTAAAATATAGATCAAAAAGTATGGAACTAATATTTCTAAAATACATAATAATGTAATAATCTAGGTAGTGATTTGTGTATCAATAGTAGCAATTAAAATTACCTAGGCCTGAATTTGACAAGAAGAGTTACAAAGAGTGATGAAACACATAGAAGAAGATAATTGCTCTAAATATATATATTCTATCTCTCTATAATAGTGAGCAAGGGTTTGAATTAATAAAGTATTTTGATACCCTAAACCTAGATCTCAATGGAAAATATTAAAATACCTTCGTGATGTTTTAAAGCTCTTAATTAAAATAAGGGTAATATGTAATTTCACACATGGATAAAGTTAAAAAAAAGGAATTGCTCACTCGATCGATTGAAGGAATATACTCGATCGAAATCGATTGAAGACCAATTGATCGAGTAAATGTGGAAATAACCTAAGGGGACTCGATATAAGCCAATCAAAGCTTGATCGATCATTCAAAAACCTTGATTGATCGGTACCCTTGGTTAATCAATCGACTAATGAACCTTTTACCATAAAATATAATTCTAAGTGTTGTGAACATGTGCTAGTGAATGCACAAGTATAACAATATGTGTGATAGTTATGAAGGATATATCTGAAATATGACTTTCCAAAACTTGAGTGTGTCTTCACCTTAGCTTGATAAAATTGACATTGAAACTAAAAACTAGTTTACAAATAAATATTTTCACTGCAAAAATTTCCATGACATATAATACCTTACAAATACCATTTGATAAAGAGTATGATATTGACCTAAATTTGGTATCTCTGCATAAAAAAACTTGTCCTAATGATTTGGAGAACTTATCTTGTAATATGAAAGTTTATTTAGTTATGGATGTAAATATGTAGTCAGTGAAAGTATGGTAATTTAAAATTTCATAAGCCGCCAAACAACCAATAAGGTGTACATAAAAGTAATACAAAAATGAAAACATTAACATCATAGATTTTTAGGTGGAAACAACCCAGGCCACATCAATGACTTAAGAGGAAAACCACCTGTCTATAAGACTACCAAACTATCCAATATGAAAAATAAGTATCCAGTTACAAGGCTAGGACTCAAACTACCCACCTAAGTAATGCCCCCAAGAAACCTACTTACATGTCGTTACTTTGGTTATAGTATCTATGAGATAGACAATCAGATTTGAACTAGCATTTTGACAAACCTGAGTCCCTTGAGTTAATTAAACCTGCATTGTTGTCACTTAAAAAGTTAGCACATAAACACAAGTGCAAGTATGTGTCCTAGAGCAGATTTAAAAATGAAAAACCCTAACTAATTTATTTAAACAATAGATCAGATAAATCGAAAACAACCAGCAACTCTTGAACAATAAGTTAAAAGCATAATAAGCGAATTATTATTGTAGGTTTGTTAATCCATCAAACACAACTTGAAAACATTTAGCAAAACAAGAGAGGAAAAAAGATGTAGTGAATAAGCACAATTAAGCATGTGTGGTTAGTTTCAAATGGGTGATGGTTTGTATTTATAGAATATTTTGAAGTATATTAGATTAAAGTGGAATTATCATATTATCCATAAAATTGGTTATTTTTTTTTAAGAAATAAGGATAATATTGTAAAAAATAAATCCAAATCGTAATAGAATTACATTTTAAAATTAGTTGCTCGATCAATCTAACCATGTACTTGACCAATCGAATACATTGGGTGATCGATCAAACATCCTCTTGATCTATCCAGTGATCATTTAATTAATATTCAAAAATCATGGATCAATCAAGTGATTTAACTCGATCAATCTAGTCCTCGATTACAATCTTACAATCTCCCCCTTTGGTATATTCATGTGACCAAACCTCTCTTTTACTAGATAATGCTTATAGGAAAAATAAATTTTTACATAGTGGTACTATCCTATGATCCAATAAGCCATTTTTTCTTGAATCTTGAAAGCTCATGTTTACACTAAAAAAACAACTGTTCATAATAGATCAATGTATCTGATAATAGAAAGGCGAATAATGTTCAAAAGAAAATTAAACAAATGATAGTATTAAAAACAATTCTCATATGTCAATTATCTCCTCCTATGTCAAATATCCAAAAAAAATTCAAAAGTAAATAGCTCTTCCTAAATTAACAATCCCTTATTTTCAATTATTATGTTTTCAATTTTTTAGCTAGATTTTTTAATTGGAATATACCAAATTTTATCTCCCTTTTTTGTCATACAAATAGTTAAAAATAAAATATTGGAATAAACATTCAAATGCAGTAAGAAAAATGGGAAGCATAAACATTCAGATGCAATCGAGTTTTGTATTGATTAATAATGGTCAAGTACATCCTAATCATAATCAATTACACTATAAAATAGCATTAAAAAAATTAAACACACTAATTATCAAATCATAAGAGAAAAAATAGTACAAAAAAATAACCAAAATAAATCACTATCCAGTCGGAGAAAGCCAGAGGTGTGTATGTATGTCACACATCTAGGAAAGTATTTCTTCTTATGATTCAGTAATGTATATCATTCTTTGATCCATTTCACTCACTTTTTGTTCCAAGTTCCCCAATCTCGTCCTTGCTTCATTTTCAAATATTTCCTGACGAGAAGGTTCGAGACTAAATAAATTCTCTGTATCCTTATCGCTAAAGGAATCATCTACAACTCCTCCGCCACTAATACTAGCTCCAATTACTCCTTATCCATTGGTGTCAAAACCAACAAACCTTTATCTCTTTGCAATCTAAGCAAATGATCTTGATATTGTTGACTTTTCAAAGTCACTCATTAACCGAATAGTGTCTAAATCACCTATTTGGTATATTCATAAGGGAGTCCAATCCTTGGGTTTTAATATGAGATTGCTTGATAATCTCGTCCTGAATTAATGATGCATAATAATGGCATAGGCATACTAAATGTATCTAGTGGCCCACTTTGATACTAATTAAGAGAAAAAAGATTTGTTTAGTTACAAATTATGATAGCTGGAGAGGGTTATGAAAATATAATTAGTAATAGTATAACAAATTAAAAATAATTTTTTTGGTGAAAACAATCTAGACCACACCAATAACCTAAAAGGAAAATCATCAATCCACCGGATCACCTAACTAACTATCCACTATGAAAAATAAGTTCCAATTACAAGGTTAGGACTCAAACTACCCACCATGGTAATACCCCCCAAGTAATTTACTTACAAGCCATTACTTTCATCAATGTCTCTACAAGAGAGATGTTTGGATCTAGACTAACATTCTAATGCACTTGAGTCACACAATTTAATTGAACCCGTACAGCTTACAACTAAAATGTTAGCACAATAACACAAGTGCAAATATATGTACTAGAAAAGATTCAATAATGAGCAATCCTAACTAGATGATTTAATAAATATGTGAGATAAATCAAAATCAACTAGAAACCCTATAACAATCAATTTAAGCACAAGCTCAACAAAGATAGTTTTTTTAAAGATTAATAATTAAACCAAATAATTATGATATGACACATAATTATTTGATCAAGAACAAAAATAAATAAGAAGCTATAAAAATATATGATCAAAATATTATAAACTAATTAGGCTTATTAATCAATCAAACATAACCACCAATGTTTGATAGATTAACTAAATAAAAAAGCCTAAAGAATTATGATCTTTTATTTGTAAAACAAAAGTGAGATTAAAATGAAGAGAATAATGCTCTTATGTGATTAACAAAATTATGAACTAATGGTTTGATTAAATAGCAAGCATTGATAATTATAAAACTGTCCTTAAAAGCATCTAGAAGAGCTTAAAAACATAACGATAATTAGTAAAATACTAATTGGATAGATTAAAAATTATGTTAAATTTGAAAACTTGGCCACTCAATCAATCTAGACTTGGCACGATTGTTCGAGTATAGTCGCTCGATCGATCTAGTCAAGTATAATCAATCAGCTATGAATAGTTCGACCAATCTAATTAAATCTATATCATTCTCATGAAATAATTAATTAATTTAGAAATAAGTGGATCAATCTAGTCATTAATCATGATCGATCTAGTTCTCTATCAATTGAGTTAATGCTTCGATCGATCAGTCACATTAAAAATTAATTTAGCCAGTTTTAATTAAGCTCAATCAATCTAGTCACCACTTGATCAATCAAATGACCTACTTGAACAATGTTACTATATGTCTAATATAAAATCTAACATGCATGGAAATAGAGATATACCTAAGATATGATAAGGGCTGATAGTTTCTTTAGCTTGAAAATATTCTTGAAAGAGACCTAGAAACTAATATTACATACAAATGTTTTGTTCACGAATATCGCCTATACTCACAAACCTTACAATTGTTCCGGATGCTACCTTGTTAGTCATGACTACATATATCTTTGGATGAGATGAATAATGGTCTTTTTATATTTGTCACTTCAACAATAGCATTAGTGTTTGTTCTTTTCCCTTTGTGACAATAATTGATATCAGGGCATCAAGTTATTTTAGTCATGTAATTGGCTTTTTTCCAGCTTTTACACGCTAACTTGCTCATACAGTTGTGGATATTTGAATTTTGTTCAATCGTTAAAATATGCAAGATGGTTTTCTATTGTTGATGATGTTTCTAGATTTCCTAACAAGCATCCAGTGTGGGAGTTATGTTATGGACAAAGGTTCTTTTAAACAGTTAACTCTAAAGTCCAAGGTGTTTTTTACCTTCTTTATTATAGGGCATGTTTGGAAAACTCTTTAAGTATATGAAGATAAATCTAGGTGTCAAGACACTTTCTAAGCCTTTTCATTTCTTTCTTTTAATTTAATTTCCATTAATGCCTATCACATACTTGTGTGGGAAGTATAATTTTATTATTTTATTATCAACTAAACATAATGCACTCTACCACACTTTACACCCATCCATATCTTTCTTTTAGGAAATAGATGGTCGGGTTTGGTCACCATGGGTAGGGGTAGACTAGGATGCAATACGAGTGGTTGTGGCTAAGTGGAAGAGCTAAGGTATGTTTGGCCTAGGTGTGTCTAACAAGTTGCCATCTAAAGGGCCTCTATTTACGAGTGGCCATCTGACGAGACTCTATCCAATAGGTGGTCATCTGGAAGGCTTTATCCTGCGACTACCCATATAGCTATGTCTTGCTTGGTAGTTTTTTGTTCGGTGACTCTTTGGCTGGTGGTGGCCTATGCTTTGTGTCTTATAAGGTAGAACTCTGGACTTTGTGGTTAGAACAGTGGAAGTTTAAAATAGGTTACTTGATACTAATAGTGTATCTTTAATTGGTCTCAAAGACTAAAGATGATTGGGAATTTTCTTTGCTTCTGACTCTATACTTTCTCTTCAATACATCATTATTCACTCTCATCAAGTTCATTCTTGTGGGGTATTTCTTACTTAGTTTTTGTCTAATTGTGGACACTTCAATGTTTTCTTAGAGGTAAAGTGTGTACTTGTGTAGCACATGGCTGGTTGGTACTTTGTTAGTTATTGAGATAACAAGTTCTTACAGAATCCATCTATCATGAAAAGTGGTGTTGAGAATTTAAGGACACAATTGTGGGGGACAGTGTGGCCCTAGCTATTCATCCAACCTTTGTTTGACCATTTTATGTCTGACCTTACGTGACTGCTTTATTCTTCATCTTCTATAATGCATATATATGATGAACAAATTATAAATACTCATAAGTGTACGAATCACTAATAGCCTAACGATAAGTTTATCCCAAATTCGTTCTTCCATGGAATTACAGTGGCTTTAAATCATTACTTATTTTCTCTAAATAATAAATTAATAAAACAAACACTCTAAACAAATTATTGAAATGGTAGGAAATATAATAAAATAAATAAATAAATAACCAAATTAATGAAAAGTGATGGGAAAATTTTAATTGAAAAGATGAGACAATTAATGAAAATTTTGGCTAGCTAACCAATCATATTTTGGATTATTTAAGTTAATTTAAAAATGATCCCTAAGTTGATATTGTTGATTTTTCCATTAAAATTAGAAAATTCCAATGATCGTAACAATTATTAAATGCATCATCTTTATAGTCTAAATCAAAATAAAACTAAAGAATAAAACGCCCTTGTTGATTCAAATTTCATGTTTTTTTGTCAAATATTCATGAAAATTTGGTTTAAATGGGGCATAAAACAATATAAATAGGTTATATATTAACCTAGGAACACATTGGACCATTGGATATGAAAATCTAATGGTTGGAATTAATTTTTGTAAAAAGCATAAAAGGGGCAAGCTGGACAAGAAAAATAGCATCAAAACAATGTTGTATGAGTCATTTATGAAACAACGTTATTCTAGGACTTAGATGCGCGCACTAGTGTCACAAAATGATGCCATTTAGGGGTATGTTTTCTAAGGGTAATCCTAGTTACTTCTACGAGACCTACGTGGCCTAATTCTCTCTTAGCCTATTCATATTGTCTAAATTCATCCACGATAAGACTAAGGGCATCCATGCTGGTTGTTTTTAACATTTTCTAGGCTTGTTTTGCCTAATGCAGCCATAAACACTTTTATATTCAATCACCAGCCTTCATAAAATTCCAAAAATAGTCTAGAATTTTTTTAAAAATTGTGCACACTTTTCAAATATTTATTCATCTATAAAATGAAAAAAATACCCTCAAAGTAGCAAAATTATTAAATAATTATAAAAACAATGTCTAAAAATATAACAAAACACTAGGAGAAATATTGGTTTATCAGTACGTGTCATTTTTTTTTCAAAAGTTGGTAAACTTTTACTAAGCCAAGATGACCTCTTGGGATCTTTGTACTATCAACCCCCTACTTGATATGCTTGAGATCTAGTCAAGTAGTCCAAGCATAAAATATTTACTTAGAAAAAATACTAAGCTTTTAGTTGGCAATTACTTTCCCCTATTGAGAGCATACACGTTCTTTGTTATCATTCATATTGCATGGTGGGGACCTATAGTCCTTCCATTATGGCAAAAAAATTGTTTGTGAGTAGTAGAGTGGAAGATATTAGGCTAGAGAAAGCTACCAATATTTCACATCAGTTGATGCCTATGATAGGATCTATGGCCAATTAAGGGGTGATAGAGAGTTTGTGAAAGTTGCGCTTGTTGTAAGCCATTTGGGGATACAAAGCCTATAACTAGGGTGTGGTTCATCTATGATGTGTTAGCTTGGTTGTTGCCTCTCCACATGTAGGGAAGTTCATTTTTGGAGATACATAAACCCATACATTTTTGTATGCCACTTGTGGGTTACAAAGCCTATGGTACGAATGCCACCCGTCTATAATGTGATAGCTTGGCTGCTCTTCCAATTGCATGTGGAAGGAGCTTAATCCGTAGATATACCATTCTTTGTCCTTCATAGGAGAGTATCTCAGCTTCATTCTTTCGAGGTTTCATGTCTTTTGGACTTTTCGAAGTGTAGGAAACACTTTAATCACTATGTTTTGTACTTTTAAGGTGTCATACTTGGTGGACTTTTCAAAGTTCGGGAAACCTTCTATCAATCTTACTACCTGCAAAGAATAAATAGTTGCTAGTGGTGTAAGGCATCATTTTTGTCCCTTGTAGGATGAAATGATATGTAGGAGCAATAGTCTTGGCCGTGTATAGAATTGACCCTTCTAAAATTATGTTATGGTAACTTCTTGACCTATGCTCACTTCTAAGTGTGTGTCTTCTAGGCATTGTGTGAATTTCTATAATTTAGGAAGAGTTAGAACAATGTTATAGACCTCTAGTATATGAGTGAACACATATTTCATCCTATTGTTGGACAAAACACTTCTGTAAATCTAAAAATTTCTGACATTAGATGTTGGAGACTATAGACCCCATCTATTGTAGTATATTTTTTCATATGTCATTTCATGGTCTCTTTTAAAGTCCTATTTTTGAGGACTATGGTCCATTATGTCGATCTATAAGGATGGAAAAGCACACTTGTAGAGGACGGGAAGCATGTTAAGTACCTTTGGTGAGGTGTTGCATAGGGGATGGAACATGGTTGACCAACTCGTAGCGTGAACCTTTTCATACCTATTCTATTTGGATAGGGCTTGTCCTATCTGGGCAATCCTATATGATTGGCCATATTTATATTAGCTAATTTCTGTATGGCATGACATTTTTCTGTTTGGTAGGCCATATGTCTGTCTTGTTGGTCACCTTTCTATTAAGCCAATTTTGCCTTACCACCTAATCTAGATGGGTGGCCTTGTGACTAATGGCTCACGTATCCATCTTAGTGGATGACTTACAATTGACTAAACAAATAGTGTTGGAACCAGTTGCTTGTTTAATTTTTCATGGAAGAGCATACAATGCTTTTCTAAATATACTATAAATAATGGTGACTGGTAAAATATATAATCTTTCTTCTAAATATTTTTGGAAGCATAAGATTATAGAAGAGTGGATTGTCCTCCTAAAATTTAATTGAATTGGATGGGTAAACGAAATTTTCATACACCTATTTATGTGAATCCTTTTTTGTATCTTCATTGAAAATTTTCAAAAATATAGTCATTGGAATCTCATCATGAGGATTCCAAAATTGGTTTTATTTTTTCGAGAAATGTTTTGGAAATGAGGGGATCAAACCTGAACCAATATTGCTCTATTCAATGAACTGGATCAATTTTTCCTTCTTTCCTGGACAGAATGCATTTGGTTGACACCTACTTGCCCTAGTGGCACATGTTGGTGCATGCGATGGTGTGGAATGTTGGTTAATCGCCAATTTTTGGCAACTGTTTATTTAGTGCACCATTTTTCCAATGGTGGTCTCAGATTTTTTGGGAAATGCATGGATTTCCAAATCCAGGTAAATGGTGCTCAATTTAATAGAAAATGTAGTGTGGGGCCCTATTTGGGCCATGTCGTCGTGGCCAACTAGTTGTGTTTTTTTATGTTGTAGTCAAGGATGCCTAACTCGTTGGAAGTGCCAAAAATTGAGCTATCGTTTGTGGCAGTAGGTATGAGGTCTATAACCCATTTTTAAGATATGTTTTGTACGCGATATTTTTTCATCGCAATTGTTTTCCTTTTGATTTTTTGACATTTGATTTTGGAATTGGACAAATGAAAGTCTCTTTTTAAAGACTTTTGTTTAAAGTTCAGAAGGTGTCTATTAGGATGTCTAAACATAATGCCTATTTCTTATATATATTTATATATATATATTTTTGAAAGCTCGATGCCATTTTGGTTTGTATGGTCACGAGCTGTTACTTTATTTCATACTCATGAATGTTTTTAAATAAATAAAGTAATTTTGCTATTTATTGAATATTTATGATGTTGACTTACCTTTTTGTCATTTATTGTAGAATATAATTTTTTTTAGTTTTCCTTTCCTATAAAAAGGGTTGGAGAACACTAGTTTGATTCATGTGTATAAGAATCTTTACCATTTTAAGTAGTGCTTGGGAAGCAAGCTCGTACCTCTAACTTTTTTTCTCATGCATTATGGATTCTGATCTAACAAATAGGCGCTTAGTTTGGGCTTTTCGTATTGCAAATGGTAGGCTTGAGGATGAGGTTAGTTTGCTTAAAGCTGGAGTCGTGAAACTTGAGTGTAATGCTAAAGAGACAAAGTGTGAGCTTGCTGCTTGTAGGGAGGAATTAATCCAAATGCAATCTCAAGAAAAGAGGACCCTGGCTAGTATGGCCGCTCTTGTTGATAGAGAATCGTATTGGGCAAGTTTTTATATGAAGTGATCTAAAAGTGTTTTTGTTAAGGTTATAGAAGTTAATGAGGATCTGGAATGGGGGTTGCTTTCCATGATGACAACGTACCCTGAGCTTGTGATTTATGTTCATGAGATTCAAGCCGAGCTATTGCCTTTGGTTGAGGAAAACAGTGATCCAGATACTGGCCGTATGTCCAAGCATTTGAAGAGTTTTTAGTATTATGTGCGTAGTTTATGATTTTTAAATAAAGGATAATATGATTGATGTGTAATGATTAATTTTTTAATAATGATCAATAAGAGTGGCATGTGTTTATGTATAATGACTATTTGATATATTATAATTTTAAGTTATTTAGCACAATTTAGATGACTGAACCTTGGTCTTAATTGTCAGAACACTGACCTTGTTCCTGACCGTGGTAGCTTGACCTCTTCAACTATTAAGTCACTTTACTTGATTCATTAATCTAGGTGCATAGCCCTAGATGCCTATTATAAGGGAAAGAACTTGACATGGTTCCTGACTGAGGTGCTCATATTTTTTATTTTTTATTTTTTTTAATTGTTAGAGCACCGATCTGGTTCCTGACCGAGGTGGGCTATTTGACCTCTTCAACTATTAATACACCTTGATTTATTAATCTAGGTATGCAGCCCTAGATGCCCATTATAAGGGAAAGAGTTTGAATAAATGATCAACTACTGAAACCTTTTATTTCATAGATACACATCCGTCGTTGTTACAAAAAAAAGATAGGTAGGTTAATGCATATGTTTTTAGAAATAGTATCTTTTTAATTGTGTGGCATTCTAGCTTGTACCTTCTTCCTTGCCTTCTATGTTTTTTGAATAAGTAGGCCCCTCTTGGTGTTATCTCAATTATTTGATAAGGTTCGTTCCAATTGGCACCCATTTTACGAGCCTTTCACTCCTTTTTGTTAGGGAAAACCTTTTTGAGAATCCAATAACCCCTAGAAAATGTTTTAAATGGCACAATTTTGTTGTAGTATTATGATATTGTTCTTTTTTGTACGATCATTGATAAGAGTCAAATTATTGCATTTTTGTTATGATTTAAATGTTAATATTTGTGTGAAAATTGCGTTTATTTGATTATTTAATCCACAAATGCCATTTCACGGGTATTTTGTGTTTAAAGTGCAATTTCAAGTAAAATCATAATTTTGGAGAAGTTTGGGACAAATTTCAATGATCGGGATTGAGTGCCAATAAAAAGAAAATAAAATTCAAAATTTGGCATTTCGCCGCCGGTGGGAATATTCTCGCCGCCGGTGAAAACCTTATAGAGAATACGTTGAAAATAATGCAGGGAGCACAGGTTTTGGCAAAGCAATCTCGCTGCCGGCCAAATAAATCTCGCCGCCGGCCACATTAATCTAGCCTCCGGTGAGAATCTACGGAACCAAAATCGTAACTTTTCCAAAACTCTCGTCGCGACGAGAATATTGTCGCCGCCGGCGAGTTTCGTCCGAAAACACATTTTTGTGTTGTTTTGTTCCAAAATTGTCCCCCAAACCCTAGATCTATATATACAATATGATGGAGAAAGATTGGGACGACAGAAAGGGGAGTTCAAAGGCATTTTTGGAGGAGAGAGAAATTTTGGAGAAACTTGAAGGATCTTCACCATTGTTACTACCAAGTCTTCATCTTCTAGAGTTTTTTCATCTCTTCTCCTTAGCTTTTATATTCTGCAATTTGTTCAGTTTTGTTATTCATGGATTCAATTGAAATAATGGTTGTTCTTATTTCTGTTATGAACTAATTCGTTTTTGCTAAGGCTATGATGTAGTTAAATCAAGGAAATCTGATTTCTTTTGTTATTGTTATATGAATTCATTGTTTTCAAGTTGAGTATTTATTTTCATGCTTAATGCTTTTAAATTTCTGATCAAGATTTAGATTATTTGTTGTATTATATTGAGACCGAGAGGAGATGTATAATGAATGCTTCTTGTGATAAATATCGTATGTTGAATGCGAGTTTGACACCTAATGCATGATGTATGTGGTTATTCTAGAAATTCCATAAATCGTAATGTGCTTATTTGTGATTAAATCTTCATAGAAATATAGTTGGTTTTCATAGATAAGTAATTCTAATATAACTTGAGAGAGAGTATTAGATAAGTTTGGGTTTTTCAACCATCACTTTTATCTTTGATTCTCATATAACATGACTTGAAATCAGATTGAATTGATATAGCGAATTCAAATGCCTTAGCGTTTTTAATCATTTGTGAACAACATTAAATTTTGTTATTTACGTTTAGTTTTATGTTAATTTTCTTTTAAAACAATTTCAACAATTTGGTTTTCAAATAAAATTAGGGTTAGTCAATTTCGGTACTTAGTAACGCCATTCCTTGTGGGTTTGATATCTGTACTTTTTGTACACTTTATTACTTGAAAGATTCGTACACTTGCGAAAATAAGCATCAATCACCCTTTTTGAAGCTTCATCCTTTTTTTCCTCTGCTAAGGTTAGTTTGGCTGCTCTACTTACCTCGTTTTGTTCTTCTGTTAGGATTGATCTGGGGGTAGGGATTGTTACTTCTGTTGGTATGACTACCTCAGTTCCATATACTAGGGAGAAATGGGGTCTTGTTTGTGCTTCCTTGGGGGTTTGTTCTAATAGCTCATAACGCTCCTAGTAACTCCTCCACCCATCTTCCTTTGGCACTTTCCAGCTTTTTCTTCATTGGATTGATGATTAATTTATTGGAGAACTCGGTTTGACCATTGGCTGGGGGTAGTAAGGTGTTGAGTAGCCTATCTTAATATTGTATTTGAGAGCGAATGCTTTGCTTTTTCGACCAGTGAATTGCCACCTATTATCTGTAACAAGCTCTTTGGGGAGACTGAATCGACAAACTATGGATCTCCATATGAACCTACTCACCTCCCTCTCTTGAATTCTTGCTAGGGCTTCTAATTCGATCCATTTTGAAAAATAATTAGTTGCAACAAGGAGAAACCTTTTTCTAGTCCATGCCTATAGAAAAGGGTCCTACTATATTGAGTCCTCACTTGTAGAAAGGCCAAGGACTTACTACTCCTACCATAGCATTGGGGGGGTGGGGTGGGTTAAGGGGCCAAATCTTTGGCATTGTCACATTTCTGAGCATATTTAATGCAATTGGTCAACATAGTGGGTCAATAATAACCCCGTCTCATAATTTGCTGGGATAATCTTCTACTTCCAGAATATGAACCACAATCTCCCTCGTGTGCTTAACATATTATTCTTTCAACTCCTTCTATGGCTATGTATAGGTGGCCAGGGTCGAGTTGGGTGTTTTGGTACAATTTACCTACCTCAATCATGTATCGGTTGTGCGGTGTTGGGGTAGGTCCTCTTTATCCAAGAAATTATAGATCAAAGTGTACCATGTGGTACACATCCGATCCTTCTTTCAACCTCTTCCAGAGACACTTCTACCATCACCGTTACTAATACTACCCGATCTTGCTAGGTCTTCCTTATTGATGCCAAGGTTGTTAAGGCATCGGCGTGATTGTTCTCATTTCATGCTATTTGTTTGATCTTGAACTCTGAGAATTTAGACCACTCATGTTTTATTCTTTCTAAGTACTTCTTCATTTTTCCATCCCTTGCTTCAAACATTCCTAGAAACTAATTGACCACGAGCCTAGTGTCACTATGTAGGGTAATTCTATTTGCCCTTAAATTTTTCATGGTCATGACTCTGAATATGGCAACTTCATACCCAATGATGTTATTGGTTGCCTGAAAATCAAGCCTAACTGCATATTTAAAGCAGTTGTTTTCCTTATCTATTATAACCACCCTAGTCCTCTGACATTAAAGTTGTGTGCTCCATCTACAAATACCTGCCAGGTTGGTGCATTTGTTTGGTTTACTATGCATACCTTCGCAGTCTCTATTGTGTTAATGACCTCGGGACCATTAGTGAACTCGACCATAAGTTTGGCCATAACCTACCCTTTAATTGGCTACTCTAGCCATGTATTTGATGTCATACTCTCCTTGTTACACGGCTATTTGGGCCAGTCTTCCTACAACCTCTGGTTTTTTCAATACATTTTTGAGAGGGTGTGAGGTGAGTACTATGATTGTGTGCGAGCCAAAAATAATACCTAAGCTTTCCTGCGATAATTTTGAGAGCAAAGGCAAGTTTTTCTATGGTGGAATATTTGCTTTGGGCCTTTGTTAAAATTTGGCTAACATAGTAGATGAGGTGTTGAATTTTGTTCCTTTTTGTTATCAGCATGGCACTATATGTTTGATGTGTGACAGCCAAATATAGATAAACAATCTCCACTGGTAGTGGGCTGACTAGGACAAGTGGATTACTAAGGTATTTTTTGATTTCTTCAAAGGTCGTGCTGCAGTCATCATTCCAAAATGTAGTCGTGTTCTTTCTTAGCATCTTGAAGAAGGGCATACACTTGTCCATGCAATTAGAAATGAATCTTCTCAATGCCCATATCCTTCCATTTAGTTGTTAAATACCCCTAAGACTACTAGGTGGTTTCAAGTTCACCAGTGCCTGTATTTTGTTAGGATTGGCCTCTATTCCTCTTGCTGATATGAGGTATCCTAGGAATTTTATTGCAGCCACACCAAAAATGCATTTTTTGGGTTTAAGTTTCATATTATACCTCTGTATCACCTCGAATATCTCTTGTAGGTCTTTAATATGGTTTAGGGGTTAAGATGACTTAACCACCATGTCGTCAATGTATGCTTTTAGGTTGTTGCCCAACTGCCTTTCAAACATTTTGTTAACGAGGCATTGATATGTTGTGCCCACATTTTTTAATCCGAATGGCATTCTCGTGTAGTAGAACGTTCCATCTTTTGTTATGAAATAAGTTTTTCTTCATCTTCAAGGTGCATTTTAATTTGATGATACCCAAAATATACATCTAAGAAGCTCATCAACCCAAACCTAGAAGAGGCATCTACCAGTTGATCAATGCTTGGGAGGGGAAAGCAGTCTTTAGGGCATGCCTAGTTTAGATCAATAAAGGTACGGACATGCGAGATGCTCTACATGCCTTTTTTACTAGTACCACATTTAAGAGCCATGAGGGATACTTGACTTCCCTAATGACCCTTGCCTCTTTGAGGGCAACTATATGCTGTTTGATTGCCTCATTTTTCTCTCTAAGGAACTTTATTTTTTGTTGTTGAATGGGTCTAGCTTCTGCGTCGACGTTTATTCAGTGGGTTATAATTCGTGAATCAAGTCCTGATATGTCTATAGGGGTCCACACAAAGATGTCTGCATTGGCTTTTAGAAATAACGAGAGCTCTTGCTCGAGCTCTGTTGTTAAGTTGTCACCAATTTTCACTAGGTAGCCCTTTCCCTCCTCATCAGTTAAGAAGTCTTTTACCTTATTCAAAAAAACTGACCACATTATTATCATATTCCTTGTGACTCTTTGGAGAGAGGCCTCTTGGTGATTTCTATTTGGGGGTAGTTCTTTTCATTGTGGCATTTTAACAATGCTTGACGTTCTCTTGATCTCGTCTCACATTTGGGCCTTCAACCATAGGGAATTTTATTACTTGGTGGAAGGTGGATGGGATTGCTTTCATGTTGTGTATCCAGAGTCTTCTGAGGATGGCATTGTAATGTGTTGGGGTATCAATGATGACGAAATTGGTCATTATTATTACCCCTTTTTCCATGATGGGTAGGATCACCGTTCCTCTTTCGTAAGTGGTGCTGATGTTGAATCCTACAAGAGGAAGCTCTATTTTGATGAATACCATGTCTCCTAGCTTGAGTGCTCAGATAGTTGTTAGGAAAAAGAGGTCTACTGAACTCCCAATGTCAATCATTACTCATCGGATGTCACAAGACTTGATCCTCAGGGTTATTACCAAAGGGTCCTCGTGATAAGATGCAGTCTCATCCTTCTCTATGAAAGTTATTTTCGTAGGGGGTCTTGCTTTATGCAAAGCATATATGTGGGGTGCGTTGTGCAACTCCCTTGCAAATATTTTATGAGTGTTGTTAGAGACCCCGTTGACTCCTTACCCTCCATGTATGGTATGGATGGTTTTAATGTTGCCCCCCCCATAAGGCTCTTTTTTAGTGATTGATGAGTATGTTGGTTGAAACATTCTTAATTTTCCTTGGTATCCTCTTCTTTTAACTTCATTCGTTGTGATGAGGTCCTTACAATATCCTCTTGCCAACAATGACTCCAATTTTCTTTTGAAGTTGCTACAAATTTTTGTCTCATGGCCTATATCTTCATGAAAAGCGCACCATTTTGACACATCTCTCTTTAGAGTATTCATATTAGGTGGCCACCTAGTCTCGAGCTCCCTTTCCATTCTTTGTACAATCTAGGTTAAATTGACTTTTAAAGGAGGACCCTAGAAGGGAGATAATGCTCTTCCCTAGGTTTCCCTATTTTCCGACCAGCTTTTAGTTATCACCCAATTTCTGTTTACTAACCATTGTTTGGCTTGCCTATTGCTTACAATAAATCATTTGTTTTTGTAACTTTGGTGTGTTTGGTTCAGGCTCATTCTCCTTTTTTCTTTGTTTGGGGCTGGGATCAACTCTCTTCCCATTCGACAATCCTTTGCTAGGTTAAGCTCCCTTTCTAAGTTGACGAACTTTATGTCCTCCCCATAAGCTTCCTCTAAGGTATGTGGTACAGTTTTCTCAAGGGTTATTTACAGGTGTAGTTGGTGCTAAATAATTTGGCGAACTGTGGGAAGGAGGCTATGGACTTGGGAGGTATATTGTTGAACCATTTCTGTGCACTATCGTAGAGGGTGGCGGCGAACAACTTGTACATCATCGCATCTCTCTTTGCTTGGGTGAGACTCATGGATGCCATCGCTATTTTGAAATGTTGAACGTGCGTCATTGGATCCTTCGTCGCAAAATAGTCAGGGAATTTGGGAGCATTGAACTTGGGCAGATGTTCGTCATTTTTGATTACATCCGAGAAGGGGGAGATGTACAATTATTTGCAATATCTATCCATCTCATACGGGGCTTTTCCATTTTCCTATTTCTCACTTGCTTCTTTCAATGCCTCATCTTGCCTCTTGTTGTTCTTCTCTAAGGCTTAAAGTCGTGTTTCTCAGCTCTTTTTTCTTGGAGCCATTGTTCCTTAATGGGACGAGCCGAGCTGGAGAGGGGATTTCTCTCAAATTCATGCTCGGTAAATCGGAGCTCGAACTGACCACGCCTCATTGCCTCTCAATTGATTGGTTCGGTAGTAGGATTTTATAGGATCATTTCCTCTGCTTGAGATCATAGAGCTCTATTTTCCTCTGTTTGAGTCAAATTATTGCATTTTTGTTATGATTTAAATGTTGATATTTGTGTGAAAATTGTGTTTACTTGATTATTTAATCCACAAATCTCATTTCACGGGTATTTCGTGTTTAAAGTGCAATTTTAGGTAAGATCATGATTTTGGAGAAGTTTGGGACAAATTTCAATGATCGGGATTGAGTGAAAATAAAAAGAAAACAAAGTTTCAAAATTTAGAACTCCCGCCGCCGGCAAAAATCCTACGGAAAGCTGGGCGAAAATCTTCCCGAGAGCACAAATTTTGGTAAATTCATCTCGTCGCCGGCCAAATAATCTCAACGCTAGCCAAATGCATCTAGCCGCCAGCCACATTAATTTGGTCACCGGCCAAAATCGAAAAACCAAAAAAAATTATTTTCCAGAAATCTCGCCGCGGCGAGAATAATGTCACCGCCGGCGAGTTTCGTCCGAAAACATATTTTTGTGTTGTTTTGTTCCAAAATTGCCCCCAAACGCTAGATCTATATATACAATATGATGGAGAAAGAGGGGGACGACAGAGAGGGGAGTTCAAAGTCATTTTTGGAGGAGAGAAATAAATTTTGGAGAAACTTGAAGGATCTTCACCATTGTTGCTACCAAGTCTTCATCTTCTAGAGTTTTTTCATCTCTTCTCCTTAGCTTTTATATTCTGCAATTTGTTCAGTTTTGTTATTCATGGATTCAATTGAAATAATGGTTGTTCTTATTTCCGTTATGAACTAATTCGTTTTTGCTAAGGCTATGATGTAGTTAAATCAAGGAAATCTGATTTCTTTTGTTATTGTTATATGAATTCATTGTTTTCAAGTTGAGTATTTATTTCCATGCTTAATGCTTTTAAATTTCTGATCAAGATTTAGATTATTTGCTGCATTATATTGAGACCAAGAGGAGATGTGTAATGAATGCTTCTTGTGATAAATACCGTATGTTGAATGCAAGTTTAACACCTAATGCATGATGTATGTGGTTATTCTAGAAATTACATAAATCGTAATGTGCTTATTTGTGATTAAATCTTCATAGAAATATAGTTGGTTTTCATAGATAAGTAATTCTAATATAACTTGAGAGAGAGTATTAGATAAGTTTGGGTATTTCAACCATCACTTTTAGCTTTGATTCTAATATAACATGACTTGAAATCGGATTGAATTGATTTAGCGAAATCAAATGCCTTAGCGTTTTTAATCATTTGTGAACAACATTAAATTTTGTTATTTGCGTTTAGTTTTATCTTAATTTTCTTTTAAAACAATTTCAACAATTCGGTTTTCAAATAAAATTAGGGTTAGTCAATTTCGGTACTTAGTAACGCCATTCCTTGTTGGTTCGATATCTGTACTTTTTGTACACTTTATTACTTGAACGATTCGTACACTTGCGAAAATAAGCATCAGTAAACAATGATGAGTCATAGCCTAAGCACCTCTTTATATAAGGGCGTTAAATTTTTCTCTCCAATCAAATGACACACATTTATTGTGGAAGTCAAACAGTGCGTTTCCTATGCCCGGTATTCACTCTTCCACCTTAGACCGAAGCTCGAGCTGAAAGGGTGGAGGGACTTGATGTTTGGACATCTAGACCAACCCAAAGACCGTACCTTGCAATTAAACTACCCAAGCCAAGTCCAACTCAAGACGTAAGATGAAGTATCCTAAACATGCCATCTATGGGACAGATCGAGGCCAACGACAGTTTGAGCATGAGTAAGACTAAGCCCAATGGCAGCTTAAAACTTAGTAAGACCGAGCCCAATGGCAGCACAAGCTCAAGTATAGCATGAGCTCGTAGACATCACGAGTAAAAATCGACCTGGATCTCTAACACATTCTTACTTTAGGCTAATTATGCCCTCCTCACACGTAGTTACATATACACATTGTATAGCTGACACCTGTACCCATAAATGTACTATAAATAGATGGACCCCACATAAGGATCCATATATTCAACCCTTTTCATTCATCTCTCTATAATCTCTCTCTATAAGATATCGAGTCTTAACAAAATTATCTACTTCTTACTAATTTGGAGAATCACAAGGATGACGTAGCACCTCATCATCAAATCAATTATTTGAATGCCAAGTCAACATCTTTGATATCTTTTTACTTTTGAACAACCTTTGAAAGCAAGGAATCAAAGGAAAGTACCAAAGAACCTTTGTGGGAAAGCCTTTCTTAGGTGTTGTCTCATTTATAGCATGCTTCCATCTCAATTCTTTACACATCAGACAATCATCTAATGTCTCATATTCTTTTCTATCTAGAATGCAATCATTTGGATAAGCATGAATTTTATGATATTCCTTGCCAAACTAAGAGATTTTTTCACTTCATACATTAAAGATGACAATTCAATACTCTCAGGAAACATATCTATTAGTACATTTAGTAATTCTGTGAATCCCTTGTCAGAAAACCATTTTTTGCCTTCACATTGTACAAATGAACCAATCCTGACATTTTAGTGTATTTCTTGCATTCTGGATACAACAGTTTTTGGCATCTTTTAGAATTTTTTAAAAGGTTTCGGGATCATCCTCATGTAGTTCATCTTCAACATCATGAAACAAATTTTCTGTCTGTACATTATAATAAGATATATATATTCCACTCACATTCTTATTTATCTCTTGCTCATGAGTATTATCAATATTTTCTCTGTGGTAATACCAACATTTACAACTCAAAAGAATACCACTACAGATAAGGTGATACTTAACCTCGTCAACCTCATAAAATCACTCATTTTTTACATTTAACACATAGGCATCGAATCATACTAATTTTATTATTACTATTTCTACAAGCAAATTCCAAGAAACTTTCAACTCCAGAAATGTAGTCCTGCTCAATTCTACACTTTGACATCTAAGATTTGTTTATTTTCTATTAATGACATTAAGCATATTAAATATGTATCTGACCAATATATTTCAAATATTATTATATATGAATTTCCTAATTATTAGAATATCTATCAAAATATCATATAAAAATAAATACATAAAAACCAAACATAACAAATATATACACATAAGTATAATTATATGAGATTTATTGTAATTACTAATAATAATATGCCACATTATTTGAGTTGATTTCAAATTTAAGATATAAAAACAAAATTTATATAACAATTTTGTGATAATTAATTTCTTTTAAATAACTACACTATTTTAAACCAATATTTTTAATGAGCATCATATTGTTGAATCATGTCTTTCTCATTTCATATTAACAAAAATAAATAAATTAAAAACATTCTTTAATCACAGTCATAAATATATAAATTTATTTCATTATAAAATTTTTAACAAAACCTAAATAATAAAAATAATAACATACATATAATACAAAACCTACATATATAATACACAAATTTATACACATAAATAATAACACATAATATACAAAATAAATAAATAAATATGAATAATAAGTGCATAGGATTAATAGAAATACTTATAAGAGTATGAAGTGACAAAATGAAGAAAAAATGGTGTTTTGTAAGTGAGAAAATGGGTATACATTTTTTTGAGTATTTTTCTAAAAACAAATAAGGGATCTAGAAGATAAGTTGGAAAGGAAGAAAACCCACTGAATGATGCTGGAATTGGTGGTCGTAGGTGGTCTGAAAATGAGAAAGAGTGGAGGAGATTTTGGGTTTTTGAGAAAGAGTGGAGAAGGAGTACGCATCGCTTGGAACAGTTTCTATCTGGGTAAGAAAGAAGAGAAAAGGAAATATCTAAGTGTGTAGCGTTGATTGAAGTGTAGAATCGATGCTACACGTAGGACGTAGCATCAGTTCTACGTGTCAACCAACACTATCCATGTGTAGCATCGGTTGACACAAAGAACCGACGCTACATCCTACGTGTAGCATCGATTCTATACGTCAATCGACGCTACAATCTATGTGTTTTAAGTCAATATATTCAGCGAACCAACTTTAAATTCATTTTAAGTCGGTTTTCACCAAAAAATTGACTTTAAATCTCGACTTAAATGATCACTTTTGTAGTAGTGTAGGAATCCGAATTTTCTTTGACTCTAATCCTCACAAGATATGCTCTCAATTTTACACTAATCTTATGGGTTCAAATACTTAACAAGGTATATGCGAACATAAGTTATGTAAATAATAAAGCTAAAAGTTTCGAATATAATAAAATACTAGGATTTATGAATATATTACATTACTATTCTTAAGCTTCATTAAAATCATCAAGGTAATATTTCAAGTTTGTTCCTAAAGAGGAATGAAAATGCATTGACTTGAAGGGGATTATTTCTTATTTTCTTTTGTAATAACTATCTCACTTCTTTGAAGAACTTAAAGTCATAGTATTTAATCATACTATTTGTTTTTCTCTTTTTTCTTCATTCCTTTTTTTTCATCTTCTTTTTAGAAAAATGGACTCATATACATATGTATGTTTTGTTGAATGACTAATTTTTGTCTCTTTTATTGGCTTTAGGATATATATATATATTTAGAAGTCAAGCATGAATGAAATAGGTACACACTTTAAATTCTACTCAAATCGTTTAATCTAAGTAATGAAAATAAGTACATGATTATTCATATAAAATTTCTAACATTCAATGCAAAACATATAGAGATCATCTAACAATTTGAAATAGTAAAAAAATGTTTGAAGGAGTAGAAAAAATATTATAACTCTGAAAGATGGATATAGGCAAACAATTCTCACAAAATAGTGTCTCTACAATTTGATTCCTAAACACCAATTTTAGATTTTTCTCAATCTCAACATCCAAGTATGAAATACAAAATATGAATAAGAAAACTAATAATCATAATAATCCATGAAAATATTTAAGACGTCAATCAAAGAGTGCAAATACTTAATCATTTACTTTAAATTAGTTAAAAGCATGATAGTTTCGTATCAAAAATTTTAAAAATGGACTTAAATGTCCCTAAACAACTAAATAAAATTAGAAATAGTAAACACGTGTTTAATTAAAAAGTTTAAAAAACTTAATTTCACATGTAGCTTTTCTTCCACCCCCAATGTAGAATCTAGATGAAGAAAAAAAGTTGCCCTTTTGCTCTAGCTCAATGTGATCAAGTAGGTGATGTGGTATGTCATGGTGCATTCATCATCTAACTCAGTTTTATTAAACAAACATAATATTATGTCCTTCTCATAAATCACATATTATCAAATAGTCATGAAATTAACATTTCTAAATAAAATAAACATATTTCACATCAATAAAAAATTAAAATAAAAACTAAATTATAAGTTCATAAAAATAAATAAATTTGAAACAAAGTTAGAGCTTAGTCCTTTATGCCGTCTGGTCCTCCTTCATAACCATGTGTGGGCTCAAATGGTCTAAAAACAAAATTTTATCATGGATTCTCTAGAATTCTCACTTGACTATAATTAATTCTGAAATGATAGATGATAAGATCTAAATTATTGCATTTTTGTTATGATTTAAATGTTGATATTTGTGTGAAAATTGTGTTTATTTGATTATTTAATCCACAAATGTCATTTCATGGGTATTTCGTGTTTAAAGTGCAATTTCAGGTAAAATCATGATTTTGGAGAAGTTAGGGACAAAGTACAATGATCGGGATTGAATGAAAATAAAAAGAGAACAAAAATTTCAAAATTTGGAAATTCGCCGCCGGCGAGAGTATTCTCGCCGCCGGCGAAAACCTTACGGAAAAAAAAAATGTTGAAAATCATGCAGGGAGCACGGATTATGGCCAAGTGAATCTCGCCGCCGGCCAAAGTATTCTCGCCGCCGGCCAAAGCATCTCGCCGCCGGCTAAAATCTTGGCGAAAATCTTCCCGAGAGCACAAATTTTGGTAAACTAATCGCGCCGCCGGCCAAATAATTCTCGCCGCCGGCCAAAGCATCTCGCCGCCGGCCACATTATTTTGGCCACCGGCCAAAGTATCTAGCCGCCGGCCACATTATTTTGGCCGCCGGCCAAAATCAAAAAAACCTAAATATTTAATTTTCCAGAAATCTCGCCGCGGCGAGAATAATGTCGCCGCCGGCGAGTTTCGTCCAAAAATACATTTTTTATGTTGTTTTGTTCCAAAATTGCCCCCCAAACCCTAGATCTATATATACATTATGATGGAAAAGAGGGGGACGGCAGAAAGCAGAGTTCAAAGGCATTTTTGGAGAAGAGAAGGAAATTTTGGAGAAACTTGAAGGATCTTCACCATTGTTGCTACCAAGCCTTCATCTTCTAGAGTTTTTCATCTCTTCTCCTTAGTTTTTATATTCTGCAGTTTATTGATATTTGTTATTCATGGATTCAATTGAAATAATGGTTGTTCTTAATTTCGTTATGAACTAATTTATTTTTGCTAAGGCTATGATGTAGTTGAATCATGAAAATCTGATTTCTTTTGTTATAGTTATATGAATTCATTGCTTTTAAGTTGAGTATTTATTTCATTGCTTAATGCTTTTAAATTTCTGATCAAGATTTAGATGATTTGTTGCATTATATTGAGACCGAGAGGAGATGTGTAATGAATGCTTCTTGTGATAAATATCGTATGTTGAATGCGAGTTTGACACCTAATGCATGATGTATGTGGTTATTCTAGAAATTCCATAAATCGTAATGTGCTTATTTGTGATTAAATCTTCATAGAAATATAGTTGGTTTTCATAGATAAGTAATTCTAATATAACTTGAGAAAGAGTATTAGATAAGTTTGGGTTTTTCAACCATCACTTTTAACTTTGAATCTCATATAACATGACTTGAAATCGGATTGAATTGATTTAGCGAAATCAAATGCCTTAGCGTTTTTTAATCATTTGTGAACAACATTAAATTTTGTTATTTGCGTTTGGTTTTATGTTAATTTGCTTTTAAAACAATTTCAACAATTCGGTTTTCAAATAAAATTAGGGTTAGTCAATTTCGGTACTTAGTAACGCCATTCCTTGTGGGTTCGATATCCGTACTTTTTGTACACTTTATTACTTGAACGATTCGTACACTTGCGAAAATAAGCATCAAGTTTTTGGCGTCGTTGCCGGGGAATGGTTTGATTTTATTAATATCGATACTACCTAATCTTAGTTTTAATTTGAAGTTAATTTTCTTTATCTTTCTTTCATTTTTAATTTTGATTATTTTGCTGTTTTATATTATTTATCATAAAAAAAAAATTAACTTTGTGTTGTTTTTGTGTTAGTTGATTTTCTGGTTGTAGGATTTTTGTATGAGACATACAAGAAGCCTTAACCTTCTACCATTTGATCCGGAGATTGATAGAACATATAGGCGTCTAAACCGAGAGAGAAGACGTTCAACTTCAGCTCCTAATAGACAATCAGCCATGGATCCACCATTTGTTGAAGGAGGTGGAAATCGTAGAGCTTTGAGGGATTATGATGCGCCTAATGTTGTTGGGACTACTTTGGGTATAAGGAGGCCAACTATTCAAGCTAATAACTTTGAGATAAAACCATCCTTTATCCAAATGGTTCAAACAAATCAGTTTGGGGGAATGTCAAAGGATGATCCAAATGCACATATTGCTTACTTTCTGGAGGTGTGTGATCTTTACAAGATAAATGGTGTGTCTGAAGATGCTATAAGATTGAGGGTTTTTCCTTTTTCACTTAGGGATAAAGCCAAGGAGTGGCTAAACTCATTACCACCGGGATCAATTACAACATGGAATGAGTTGGTTCAGAAATTCTTGTCTAAGTTCTTTCCTCCTGCTAAGACGGTAAAATTGAGGAATGAAATCACATCTTTTACACAGTATGACCAAGAATCATTGTATGAAGCTTGGGAAAGATTCAAAGAAATGTTGAGGAAGTGCCCACATCATGGTATACCGATTTGGTTGCAAGTGTCTACATTTTATAATGGATTGGTTTCAAACTATCGGGCAATGATTGATGCTGCAGCTGGAGGGTCTTTAAATGGAAAAACACCGGAGGATGCTCATGAGTTGTTAGAGATTATGGCAGAAAACAACAATCAGTGGCATTCAGAGCGGGTAATTGCAAAAAGACCAACAGCAGTGCATGAAATTGATTCAGTGAATGCTTTGTCGGCTCAAGTTGCTGTTCTTTCAAGAAAGATGGATTCTTTGTCTTCCAAATTCGAATCCAAACCAACTGCACAATGTGATTTATGTGGTGGAAATCATGCTAGCATCGAGTGCCAAGTTGGAAATCCATTTGCTTCACCAAATGCTGAGCAAGCAAATTATGTTTCAAATTTCCAAAAACCTCAACATAACCCATACTCGAACACCTACAATCCAGGTTGGAGAAATCAACCAAATTTGTCATGGGGAAATAACCAAGGGGGATTCAAACCGTCATCATCTTCCTACCAACCCCAAGAGAAAAAACAAACAAATTTGGAAGAAATTTTAGGAAAGTTCATCGAGGAAACAAGAGCAAATTTCAGAAATCAAGAGGCAATCAACAGGGACATCCAAAACCAACTAGGGCAGCTTTCAAAGCAAATTGCAGAAAGGTCTCAAGGATCGCTGCCTAGTGACACAATAAATCCCACAGAGCATGTAAAGGATATCACATTGAGAAGTGGTAAAGAACTTGAGAATCAGAGAAAATCGGAGAAAAAGATTGAAGAATCTAAAGAAAAGCCATCAAGATCCCAAGATATTCAACCTTCTCCATATGCAAAATATGAGCCTCCTATCCCATATCCTCAACGATTGAATAAGAAAAAGCTTGATAATCAATTCGATAAATTTTTGGATATTTTTAAGAAATTGCATATTAACATTCCTTTTGCAGAGATGTTGGAACAAATGCCTAAGTATGCAAAATTCATGAAGGAAATTTTATCGAAGAAGAGGAGGCTGGGAGATAATGAAACTGTCATGCTAAATGAGGAGTGCAGTGCAGTTCTTCAAAGAAAACTGCCACAGAAATTGAAAGACCCATGGCGTTTTACTATACCTTGTACTATATGATGAGTGCTCAAAAAGCACTAAAATAACCATGATTTTATGTACATTAATTGATTAAAAATATATATATATTTATATGTTTTATCATATATTTATATAAATTTGTCTTTTTCGGAATCACGGGTATTTTTATTGTTTTTCAGGAATTTTGGCTTAAAAACGCAATTTAAACACTCAAAGAGGAATACTTGAAGCAATACATCACAAATATATCAATAAATAAGTGAGAAAAGGTCAACAAACATGGAAAAATCGGACGAAATGAGTCGAAAAGGTCAAAAATGTCAAAAAGACGGAAATCGCGCGTCGCAGCCCAGCCGTGCGCGCAGCCCAGCGCCCAGCCGCGCGCGCCCCAGCGCCCCATGCCGCGCGCGCTGACATGCCCATCCGCGCGCGGGCACTGTTCACGCGCGCCGAGCTGCGCGCAGCGCCCAGCAGCAGCCCCACCGCGCGCCCAACGCGTTTTCGCCCCATTTTTCACATGCAGCAGCCCCTGTGACGTCATGCTGACGTCATTGATGACATCAGCAATTCCAATACGCGTTTTTACATTTTTTAATATTTTTTTTACTCATTTTTTCTCTCCATCCTCACCTATAAATACCCCCCTTCCCTTCACTTCAAAACACACCTTCAAAACTCACTTCTCTCTTCTTTCTTTCTCTCATTTCTTAGTTTTTAGTTTCTCTTAGTTTCTTTCTTAGTTTCTAAGCTTTTCTTAGTTTTTCTCTTAGTTTTTAGTTCAATTCTCTTAGGTTTAGAGTTCTTCTCTTTTTGAGAGGAACTTGTAATGTTTTTGTAATAATTTGGATTTTTGATTCAATATATGGAAGTGCAAATTCCGCTCGGAGGTTTTCTAGCTACGGGAATAGCGTCAAAGTTCTGTAAGGATTTTATTTTCTTTACAGTTATTTTTATGCTTTATTCTTACATGTTATATTCAACTTGTCTGTGGTTAAATTTAACTATGCTGGCTGTTTAGTAAATATGATGTAATAATGACGTTGTTATGCTTGCGAAATATTAAATAGGTAAAAATCTCTAAAATGAATTGATTTTGTTTTTATTCAAGATTTTATATTAAGAATGTTAGAGAGAAATATATTATTTTTCATTACAAACTTAAACCTGAAAATTAGATTTTAAGGTTTAGTTATCCGGTCTAATTTAGAGTAGTGCTCTTTTATTTGTTGGTACAATCGCCCGGTAGTTAGAGTGAAACTCTATTTCGAAAGTTTTTATAATAATTATTATGTGAAAATATATTGACAACATGTTTTCAATAGTGGTTTTAAAACTAGAAAGTTAGTACTCGGATAATTAAATTCTTATGTTTAATTTGGACACCTTGAATAATGTTTAAATTGTCTAACCCCACCAAAGGTGGCATTTAAATGGTTCATTTTCAATCTCTTAGAAAAAGGAATTAATTTAATTAAGCATATTAGTTATCAACCCCACCCATAGGTGTTAATTGATTTGTTTAGTTAACAAAGAATATCTAACCCCACCAAAGGTGGTATTTATATAAAAAAGAGAGAATCAATAAAATATCAATTTATATCTTTAATAACCTAGTTAATATGAGCAAGCATAATTAATTTAGTTATTACATCCATAAATACTCCGCTAATATAAATGATAAAAATTTGCATGAATATTTATTGAATCTGTATATATGTTTATTTTTTAATTATTTATTGAATTTGTATCTATGTTTATTTTTATGTTATTAGATTATATTTAATTAATCTTTATATATGTTTATTTTATGTTATTAGATTAGGAACACAAAAACCAAACTATCGTGACAGGATGTTTAGGATTTAATTTCGTTTTTAAAAGTTTGAATAATAAATTAAAAACCACATACATTCCTTCCTTAGATCGACCTTGGGAGTATACTTATCATTTTCTTCGAAATGATTCGTGCACTTGCGAGAGTTTTATAAATATTAAAACCAAAGTATTTGCGAAGATCGGCGATGCTGGTTTTCGTTCATCACTATAGGAAGTTGCAATTTTGATAAAGTCCTATGTGATTTAGGAGCAAGCATTAATTTGATGCCACTTTCAGTTTTCAGGAAACTAGGCCTGGGAGAAGTGAAGCCCACTTCAATCTCTTTACAATTAGCGGATCGATCAGTAAAATATCCTCTAGGGGTAATTGAGGATGTTTTAATTAAAGTCGGGAAGTTTATTTTCCCTGTAGATTTCGTGCTGCTTGACATGGAGGAAGATAGAGAGATACCATTGATATTGGGGAGATCGTTCCTTGCAACTGGAAGAACATTGATTGATGTTCACCAAGGAAAGCTCATTCTACGGGTGCAAGATGAACAAGTAACTTTTGATGTTTTTGAAGAAACAAAATTTCCAAGTGATGTACATTCTTGTTTTCAAATTAACACTCTTAACGGGTTAATCTCGGAAACTTTTGAGGAGAGAACTTCATTGCTACCACTAGAAGCTTGCCTTGTGAAATCTGCAACAATTGAGAAGGAAGATGAGGGGACGAGACAATGTTCTAAATTACTAGCAGCACCTAATGAACATTTATGCAGTGATGAAACATTTAAGGAGTTGGGAACAAATGAAACTCCAACCTCAGTGGTAAAGAATGGAGCCAACAAGATTGAGTTAAAGCCAATGCCATCCCATCTAAGAAAAAAAAAAATTTCTTACGTTCACCACCGGCGAGGGCAGTTTCACCGCTGGCGGAAAGGAGATCTCTCTTCCCTTTCTTACATTGAGGACAATGTAAGGTTTTGGTTGGGGGTGCAGTAAACAGTAAATCTTTTCTTCCCTTCATTTTTATTAGTTTTGTTTGTGTTTTTGTTTGTGTTTAATTTTGATTTTCCATTTATTTTTCTACATTTTGATTTAATTTCTTTTATTTGTTTATTGTCTTATTTCTATTTTTATTTTTATTTTATTTTATTTGCATTTTACTTATTTTAATTTGCACGTTGATGATAATAATGTGATTGTGATAACAAGTAGCTGTTAGAAGACATTAAATTTTGCTTCGGTTTAAAGAGAATTTCAAATGTTGATTTTACCTAGTTGGCGACTCTTTTGGTATGTGGTATGATTTGGTTGATTAGTCTAAATGCTTAGAGAAGTCTTATGTGCAAATTTTTCATGAATATTTTTGTGATCTCAACAAACTCTAGAACTCATTTGAAAACCTCTTGAGGCGAAATAATTTGGAATTGCACTGTTTAGGATATGATGTAGGCCATTTTTGGATCGATTGTGCCATTTTAAGCCTACCTTGTTATCCTTATATCACTAGTTACCTCTTTGAGCCTATTTAAATATATTGTTAGCCTTACTTTTCTTTCTTTTTGCCTTATATAACCTACCTTCTATTGAGCCAAAAATATATATATATAATTCCTACCTTATTTGTTAAGAGCACTTAATTTTGAACACAAACTTTTCAAGAGGAATTGGAGAAATCTTCCACATATATTGGGAGAAATCGGTTGGGGGTTATGTCTTTTCAAGAGCAATTGGAGTAAGGATGCAAAAAAAAAAAACAAAAAAAAACAAAAGAAAAAGAAAAGAAATCCACATAAATTCCTATTGATCCGAAGTGGTGTATTTTTCCTTCATTAGTGGAGAGAGGTTTGAAAAGTGAGCCTATGGAGTTTGAGATTTCACCTTTTTGTTTGTGGATGTTATGCATAATATTATCCGGGCATTATGGCTATTGGTTTGTGGTTTGATGGATGTTTAAGAGTCAAAAACAAAAGTGAAATTTGCATTTGAGATTTCTTAAAGCTTAGGTGACATTTAATTATTCTATATGTTGGGTGTTATTTACAATTTTTGAGACATTTGTGCAGATTATTTGTTATGTGATTTTATTGTTTTAAGTTAGTATAGTTATAGGTATGATGTTTGTGGGTATCGTCACTGGAAGCCCTCACGAGACTACAACTCGTCCTACTAGGGCCACCTAGGGGTTTAAAGGCTTATTGCATATGCTTAATGCAATGTTGTAAATAGAATAAATTTCCTTTGAATTTTTCTTTTAATTTCTCCTCTTAAATTATTCATAGATCGCTTTTCTTGCTAGAGACTAGCAAGAAGCTGGTTGGGGGTTGTTGATAAGAGCTAAATTATTGCATTTTTGTTATGATTTAAATGTTGATATTTGTGTGAAAATTGTGTTTATTTGATTATTTAATCCACAAATGTCATTTCACGGGTATTTCGTGTTTAAAGTGCAATTTCAGGTAAAATCATGATTTTGGAGAAGTTAGGGACAAAGTACAATGATCGGGATTGAATGAAAATAAAAAGAGAACAAAAATTTCAAAATTTGGAAATTCGCCGCCGGCGAGAGTATTCTCGCCGCCGGCGAAAACCTTACGGAAAAAAAAATGTTGAAAATCATGCAGGGAGCACGGATTATGGCCAAGTGAATCTCGCCGCCGGCCAAAGCATCTCGCCGCCGGCTAAAATCTTGGCGAAAATCTTCCCGAGAGCACAAATTTTGGTAAACTAATCGCGCCGCCGGCCAAATAATTCTCGCCGCCGGCCAAAGCATCTCGCCGCCGGCCACATTATTTTGGCCGCCGGCCAAAGTATCTAGCCGCCGGCCACATTATTTTGGCCGCCGGCCAAAATCAAAAAAACCTAAATATTTAATTTTCCAGAAATCTCGCCGCGGCGAGAATAATGTCGCCGCCGGCGAGTTTCGTCCAAAAATACATTTTTTATGTTGTTTTTTTCCAAAATTGCCCCCCAAACCCTAGATCTATATATACATTATGATGGAAAAGAGGGGGACGGCAGAAAGCAGAGTTCAAAGGCATTTTTGGAGAAGAGAAGGAAATTTTGGAGAAACTTGAAGGATCTTCACCATTGTTGCTACCAAGCCTTCATCTTCTAGAGTTTTTCATCTCTTCTCCTTAGTTTTTATATTCTGCAGTTTATTGATATTTTTTATTCATGGATTCAATTGAAATAATGGTTGTTCTTAATTTCGTTATGAACTAATTTATTTTTGCTAAGGCTATGATGTAGTTGAATCATGAAAATCTGATTTCTTTTGTTATAGTTATATGAATTCATTGCTTTTAAGTTGAGTATTTATTTCATTGCTTAATGCTTTTAAATTTCTGATCAAGATTTAGATGATTTGTTGCATTATATTGAGACCGAGAGGAGATGTGTAATGAATGCTTCTTGTGATAAATACCGTATGTTGAATGCGAGTTTGACACCTAATGCATGATGTATGTGGTTATTCTAGAAATTCCATAAATCGTAATGTGCTTATTTGTGATTAAATCTTCATAGAAATATAGTTGGTTTTCATAGATAAGTAATTCTAATATAACTTGAGAAAGAGTATTAGATAAGTTTGGGTTTTTCAACCATCACTTTTAACTTTGAATCTCATATAACATGACTTGAAATCGGATTGAATTGATTTAGCGAAATCAAATGCCTTAGCGTTTTTTAATCATTTGTGAACAACATTAAATTTTGTTATTTGCGTTTGGTTTTATGTTAATTTGCTTTTAAAACAATTTCAACAATTCGGTTTTCAAATAAAATTAGGGTTAGTCAATTTTGGTACTTAGTAACGCCATTCCTTGTGGGTTCGATATCCGTACTTTTTGTACACTTTATTACTTGAACGATTCGTACACTTGCGAAAATAAGCATCAATAGAGATGTAGCCTTTGCATCTCCAAGAGAGATTGTATGGATACACCATCAAATTAGTTCTACCCACTTGTACTGCATGTTGGGAGTGTATTCTTGGACAATTTATTTATATAAGTGACCTCTAGTTAATGAATTTCATCTTTCATGGAAGCTTTTAAAGAAGAAGTGACCCTTTTCCCCCTTTGGGTGCCTTTTGTCCTTGTTGTAATAAAAGCTTATCCTTTGGATATTTCACCACCGCTTTAGCATACAAAGCTATAGGGAGTTGGGGATAGAAATAATTCAAACATGATTATTTGCAAATAGTCTTATTTATTGGTTAATTATTACTCTAACATTCATGATCTTAGTGGATACTATTATGAAGAGTAATATATCTCGTTCTTTGTCCAAAAAATTGTAATATATGATTGGTATAAGTTTAGAGCAGAAAAAATATTACTAGATATGGGAAACCTTAGTTAAATACTTAACTTCAAAATACTTGTGTCTTCCACTAGAAAATTACCATTTAGCCTTTTCACTACTAGGGTTTCTATTACCTATGCATAATACATATTATCCAGATAAGTTTCATACTCACCTTAGTCCACGTACATTAAACCATAATAAGCATTGATATTTGATGGGCCAAATAGGAATTGTACACGACTAATTGTTATCTTATTATTAACAGCGTCCGAAACATTTGCATAGAATTCCCAAAAAATGAACACAATAGTGGCTTCTAAGCTCTTAACAAATCGTTTCCATCCAAGTGTCATTATTTTTCCTAATATTCCTTAAATGATTATCTTGTCTAAGTTGAAACTCCTCTCCCTTTCTACTATAAAAGTTTTGTTAGTCTCAATAGCCTTATGGAACCTTAGGTTAATTGTTACACTTAAAAAATTAGCTTTATTATCTTCTACAAGGACTTTCTTTTCCTTTAAAATACCATCATTTTGTCTTTTTGGAGCCAGTAATTAAGTTCTCAAAAATAGGATATCCAAAATAATTTCAAAAAATTTAGCAACAATATTTAAGAAATTAATCCAAAAGTTTTCCATACATGTTAGATTGCATATTGGACACAAGAGCAAAAATATGAATTTGAGCCACTCAATCGATCGAGTGTATACTAGATCAATCAAGTAATAAACATATTTAATCTGATTTTCATATTTGATTAGATTGATCAAGGGATACACTCAATCAATTCACTTATTTTTAAATAACTATTAAATGTATTATGGATCAATCAAGCAGCCAACTTTCAATTTTTTAAAATGTATTTCTAATACGATTTAGATTGGCTTTTTATCATATTACCCTTATTTCTTAAACATGTTTTAACTGATTTTATGGACAATATGGTAATTACACTTTAACCTAATGCATTTCAAAATATCCTATAAATACAAAGCTAAGCACACTTTTAGAAACAACCATACAAGAGCTTAATTGTGCATATTCTCTTCATCTTGTATTCTATCTTTTGTTTTTCTAAAAGTTTTCCAGTAGGATTTTTCATTAAGTTAATTTTTCAAACATTTATGGTTGTTTTGATGGATTAATAATCCTATAATAATAATTATATTATTGTGCTTTTAACTGAATATTCTATAGTTGCTAGTCATTTTTTATTTGTCTGATATATTGTCTAAATTAACTAGTTAGGGATTTTCATTATTGAATCTATTCTAGGAAACACATTTTCACTTGTGTTTATGTGCTAAATTTTCAAGAGAAAACGATGCAGGTTTGATTGACTCGTGAAACTCAAATTTGTTAGAATGTTGATACCTAACGCCTATCTTATAGAGACTATGATCAAAGTAGCAGTTTATAAGTAAGTTACTTGGGTGGAGAGTTTGAGTTCTAGCCTTGTAAGATACTTATTTTTCATAGTGGATAGTTTGGTGGTCTTGTAAACATATAGATTTACTCGTAGGTCATTAGTGTGACCTAGGTTGTTTCCCAATAAAAATCTCGTGTGTTGATCTTTTTATATCTACATTACTTTACGTACATATGATTGGTTGTTTGATCGCTTACAAAATTTTAATTTACCATACTTATGCTAACTAGATATTTAGATCCATAACTAAATAAACTTTCATTTGATATCAAAGTGGTCACTAGATACACTTAGTATGCTTAGGACCTTATTATGGATCACTTGAGGGAGAGCTCGTTTATAGCCCATGATTCTTACTTTGGTGGGTCAAATTATCTATATTGCAAGGCTCGTATAAGAGCCTTTCTATGGTCTACAGATGAAAGCGTTTAGAACTTTATGCTTTATGGTTAGGAACCACCTATAGTTACTAAAGATAATGTAGTCACTCCTAAGCCTAGGAACGTGTGGATCAATGAAGATAAAATTTGTTGTAATTGGAATAAAAAAGGAGTTAATGCTATTTTTAGTGCTATGTGTACTAACGAGTTTCGTCGTATTTCGCATGTTGAAACTACTATGCATGCTTGGGAAATTTTGGAGGTTGCACATGAGGATACCTTACAAGTTAAATGAACAAAATTTAGGATGAAAGAAGACAAGAATTTTTCTAAATTCTACGCTAGATTATGGGATATTGCTAACACCTTTTCCAATCTTGGAGAGAAAATTAATGATTTTAGGATAGCTCAGAAGATTCTTTAGTCACTACAAAATGGCTTCCAAAAGAACTTGTAGGATCACTTTAAACCTATGAGATAAGCTTTCAAAAATCTCCAAGGAACAAAGGTATCACTTTCAAAATGACAATGATTGAAGATAATGACAATGATGATGAAGAGTTGGCACTCTTAACTAAAATATTGAACAAATCCTCAACAATAAGAATCCTCAAAACAAAGGACAATAAAGTTGTCAAAAGGATCAGAATTGAGAGAACTCAAACCTATAATTTTTGATAGTAAGAAAACCAAACTTGCTGGACTTGGATGTTTTGAATGTATGGGTTTCGATAATTTTGTAGCAGATTGTGCAAATAAAAGGAGCAACACTAGAAGAGCTTTCAATACTAGATTCACTAATTCTGAAAGTGATAACAAAATCTAGTTGAACTAGAAAATAGCAACACAAACTTCCTAGCATTTACCATAAAATTTAGTGGATGCTCTAGTAAGTCAGATATTGTTTCAGAAACTAAGGAAAGTGACATTAAATTTTTACTTAAACATTTTAATGTCATTGATATTAATTATGTGCTCAAAGAGTTTATAACATGTAAATGAGATAAAGAAAATCTAACTAAACTAAATGAAAAACTTAAATAGCTTGAAGCAAGCTCATCAGTACTTGAACATGATAATATTGATATGTTTGAAAATTATAATGCTTTGAATTCAAGTCTTGTAGGTTTAGAAAAATAAAAAGAAATTATGTTGCATGAACTTGAACAATCAAAAGAAACTTTGAAGAGGTTAACTGATGAGCAAAAACCGACATCGTCGATTCTTGCCAATACTTTGGTTTTAATATTTATAAAACTCTCGCAAGTGCACGAATCATTTCGTAGAAAATGATAAGTATACTCCCAAGGTCGATCTAAGGAAGGAATGTATGTGGTTTCTAATTTATTATTCAAACTTTTAAAAATGAAATTAAATCCTAAACATCCTATCACGATATTTTGGGGTTTTGTGTTTTTTAATCTACTTACATAAAAATAAACATAGATTCAATAAACATTTATGCAAATTTTATCATTTATAATGGCGGAGTATTTATGGATATAATAACTAAGTTAATTATGTTTGCTCATATTATCTAGGTTATTAAAGATATGAATTGATATTTATTGATTCTCCCTTTTTTGTATGAATACCACCTTTGGTGGGGTTAGATATTCTTTGTTAACTAAACAAATCAATTAACACCTATGGGTGGGATTGATAACTAATTTGGTTAATTAAATTAATTCCTTTTTCTAAGAGATTGAAAATGACCCATTTAAATGCCACCTTTGGTGGGGTTAGACAATTTAAACTTTATTCAAGGTGTCCAAATTAAACATAAGAATTTAATTATCCGAGTACTAACTTTCAAGTTTTAAAACCACTATTGAAAACATGTTGTCAATACATTTTCACATAATAATTCTTATAAAAACTTTTGAAATAGAGTTTCACTCTAACTACCGGGCGATTGTACCAACAAATAAAAGAGCACTACTCTAAATTAGACCGGATAACTAAACCTTAAAATCTAATTTTCAGGTTTAAGTTTGTAATGAAAAATAATATATTTCTCTCTAACATTCTTAATATAAAATCTTGAATAAAAACAAAATCAATTCATTTTAGAGATTTTTACCTATTTAATATTTCGCAAGCATAACAACGTTATTATTACATAATGTTTACTAAACAGCCAGCACAGTTAAATTTAACCACAGACAAATTAAATATAACATGTAAGAATAAAGCATAAAAATAACTGTAAAGAAAATAAAATCCTTACAGAACTTCGACGCTATTCCCGTTGCTGGAAAAACTCCAAGCGGAATTTGCACTCCTATTTATTGAATCAAAAAGCTAAAAAATTACATAAACATAACTAGTTCTTCCCAAAAAGGGAAGAACTCTAAAACTAAGAGAAATTAACTAAGAAAAGCTAAAAACTAAAAAAACATAAGAAAAACTAAAGAAACCTAAAAAAATCTAAGAAAAGAGAGAAAATAATGTATTTGGAGGTGTTGAAGGTGTGTTTTGAAGTGAAGGGAAGGGGGTATTTATAGGTGAGGATGGAGAGAAAAATTGAGTAAAAAAATGTAAAAACGCGTAATGGAAATGCTGAGGTCATTGATGACGTCATGGGGGCGGCTGCACGTGAAAAATGGGGCAAAACGGGCGTCGGCGCGTACGGAGGCAGCTGGGCACGCGCGGATGAACAATAGCCGTGCGCGCAGTTCTGCGCGGATGAACAGTAGCCACGCACAGTTCTGTGCAGATGAACAGTAGCCGTGTGCAGCTTGGCGCGGGATTGGGCACTGCTGCGCGCGCGGCTGGGCGGTAGGGCGGCGCGGCGGCGCGTTTTTCTCCTTGTTGATATTTTTGACCTTTTTGACCCATTTTGTCCAATTTTTGCATATTTGTTGACCTTTCCCCATTTATTTATTTATATATTTGTGATGTATTGCTTCAAGTATTCCTCTTTGAGTCTTTAAGTTACGTTTTTAAGCCAAAATACCTGAAAAACAATAAAAATACCCATGATTCCGAAAAAGACAAATTTATATAAATATATGATAAAACATATAAATATATATATTTTTAATCAATTAATATGCATAAAATCATGGTTATTTTAGTGTTTTTTGAGCACTCATCATTAACCGTTAGACTTGAAAGGCTAAACAAAACTCTGGTTTATCAAAAACCTGTTGAAGACAAGAGAGGATTAGACTATGTACATAAGGATTCTACACCATTATCTTCAAAAACAATTGAGTCTATAAAACCCTCCAACCCTTCTTCTTCAGAGGAAGGCTACATATACAACTCAACATCAAAATCTACATCTGTAAGGGCTTCTAACCATACTCCTAATGTTACACATTATTTACAAAGAATAGTTGCACCTGTGATTGAAAAATCTATTAAATTTGTTTCTGTATGTCATCATTATGGTAGGAAAGGTCATATTAGGCCCAAGTATAGATTTTTGATGAATGCTCCTAAATTGAATAATATTTTCCATGATTCACATAGTAGGACTCATAACTATCTATACATGTTACATTATATTCTAGGATGAATGGAATTATAATAACATGTTAAACAATTATACTAAAAAACATGAAGTTATTGGTTCAAATAGGTATGTAAAATTCAACACTCGCAATTCTAGAATTAATTACCATCATCCTATCATACAAACTGCATATTCATTTAGGATGAATGAAAAATCTAAAGGTAAGTCCAAGAATATGCCTATGACAACTAAGGTAGTTTATTTCCAACCCGAAATATATTGAGAAACCAAAATTCAAGAAAGTTTGGGTTAGGAAAGATTGTCTATTTTCGATCATCTGACCATCATTCTTTATTTTTTCACGTAGATATTTTTGTTTGAGTGCTTAATTGACCCTAGGTGAACATCTTTAGTTTGCTTATTTGTTTTATTTTTATTTTTATTGATGTTTCTTTAGTTTTAAGATAAAAAATAAATAAAAAGGAGGGAAGTAGATATGCTTTAACATTAATATGATCATTACATACTCCATTCATTTTTATTTTGATGGGCTACACATTATACAATGAGAATTCTAACTTGTGCATTTACATATTTGTCACATCTGATGATCAATGTTGACATGAACCTACTCACATACTCACTAGACATATAAGTATATCATGCAAGAAGTTTATAATTAATTATGTGAGATTTTAGAGCATGAATAACCTTGACTGTGAAATTAAGATTAAACTCTATCTTTCACTATATAAAATACTGCTATAGAGAGACACCTAGTTTTGAGAGGGCTACATATTGTGATTTGTGAAAGCCACTATAGTGAGCAGAGAGGGATATCTTACAACTAATGTGAAAGTCATTGTACTAAGTATACTCGATTGTGCATATTTCCTTAAAACTAATGATAATAATATTAAAATAAAAGGAAAAATACAAAAGCTTTTGCATGCATAAAAAGAAAGAGACAATTGATTATACAGAAAGAAAATAAATGACCAATCCTTGACCTATTAATACAAAAAATTAAAGTTCTCTCATGGTAAGTAAATTTTATTTTATGCAAGTATAAATTCAATTGTAAATTTAATTATGATAGATGATACTCTTTCTTTTGAATCTTTCATAACAGATCATAAATGAACAAATTGACATCATATTATAGTTTTAACATATATTTTACTTTTAGTGATTATCGATATGTCACTATATATGTTAGTATGTTCGTGTGTCTTGCCAACATATATTTATGTTGTCAATGAATGGTCGCACTTGTAAAAAAAACTTAATTTCATCATTTGTGTGTACTGTTATGATCATAATTAGGCAAGTCTACTACCCTCAATTCAAAAAAAAGTATATATATATATATAATTTTTTTTTGTTTAATTCTAATTTATTTAGAGAAGTTATAGAACTTAAGGGGAGTTTTTCATTCTTTAAAAAATATATTTTTTTAGCTTTCTATTTAGCTATCTAGTTTGAGCTTTTAAAAATGTGTACTCCTCTTTTTTTCATTAAATACATTGTTTTCTTGCTCAACCTATTATCTTTACTTCATGATTATATTGTTTATTCATATGACAAAAAATGGGGAGAAAAATTAAAACATTAATTGAAAAATCTACAAAAAGGAGAGAGCTAATTTAAGGAAAGTGCTTTAGAGATATTACACATGGGGAGTAATGCTTTTAATTTCTATCTAATTATTACTCACTTATGAATATTCTTTGCTTTTCATATTATTATATACATTAAACTAATGAAGAATGAGTCTTTCTGGACAAATTGTTTAGCTATTTATGTTTTTAACTTTCAGTTGTTCACATGAGCTTTCAAGAAGCAAGCGAATATGACTCCATCAGATCATATGATAGCCCTATTATGTAAACTTTAAATTCATATGAGAGTTATGTAGTGAGAGAGAAGTTTTTTCACACAATTATGCCAAAGGGGGAGATTGTTAGGTTTATGTTAGTATTTATATTATTCGTGAAACAAAACATTTAATTATAATTTTCATTTCTAGGTATGTCTTAGAAGAATATTTCAATCTATAGAAACTATCACGCCTTAATAATCACATATCAAGTAAATTTCTATTCACGGGCATGTTAGATTGCATATTAGACACAATAGGAAAAATATGAATTTGAACCACTAGTTCGATCGAGTAATAAACCTAATTAATCTAATTTTAATATATGACTAGATCGATCAAGGGATATACTTGATCAATCCATTTGTTTTTAAATATCAATTAAATATATTATGGAATGATTGAGTGGATGTTTGATCGATCGACCAGTGTACCCAATTGATCGAACAATTGAGTGGATCGATTGAGTAACCAACTTTCAATTTTTTAAAATGTATTTCTAATATGATTTGGATTGGCTTTTTACCGTATTGTCCTTATTTCTTAAACATGATTTAACTAATTTTATGGACAATATAGTTGTTTGGAGAGAATTTTATGTATTAGGGATTCTAGTGATTTTTAGAGAGAAGTAGTAAATATGAACAAATGAAAAGATCATGTATTCTCCCCATTAAAGAGGTAAAAATAACACCTACTAAACATGTATCGAGGTTACATAGGTTGGAGCTCTCAGGCGACCAAAATATATACAATGCAGCTCCTAACAAATATGGTTGTCATAAGCATTACATAAACAAGCAATTATATACATACGACTTAAGGTTTTACAATAAGGTGTGACCCAGGTCATTAGGATGGTGTATCAAGCCATTTACTTTGAACAGGTCTCGGCCTTTGGGTCTTACTCATCAGGTCTTGACTCTCAAGTCTTGATCCTTAACTCTTGACAACCACATCTTGATTTTCAAGTTTATTAGGTCACTATTTATAGGGATTATCCTTAATATGAGCGAGGTATCTTAAGTCATTAAGGTCACGTATCTGTTACATAAATAATATCAAACAATAGTAATTACACTTTAACCTAATGTGCTTGAACATATTCTATAAATACAAAGCTAAGAACACTTTTAGAAATAACCAAACAATAGCTTAATTGTATTTATTCTCTTCACCTTTTATTCTCTCTCTTGTTTTGCTAAAATATTTCAAGTAAGCATTTTCATTAAGTTAATTTTTCAAACATTTATGGTTATGTATGTTGGATTAACAAGCATGCAATAATAATTGTGTTATTCTACTTTTAACTAATGTTCTAGAGTTGCTAGTTATTTTTGATTTATCTGATATATTGTTTAAATCAAATAGTTAGGATTCTTCATTATTTAATTCGCTCTAGAACACACATTTTTACTTATGTTTATATGCTAACTTTTCAGGTGAGTGGTATGGGTTCGATTAACTCGTGAGACTCGAGTTTGTCAGAATGTTGGCTTGGATTCAAACACCTATCTTGTGGAGACTATAATCAAAGCAATAACTTATACATAGGTTACTTAGGAGCATTTCTGGGGTGAGTAATTTTGAGTCCTAGCGTTGCAACTGGAAACTTATTTTTCATAGTGAATTATTAGAAGGTCTAGTTGACTCATGGTTTTTCCACTAAGTCATTGGTGTAACCTAGATTGCTTTCACCTAAAAATCTCGTATATTGATCTTTTTATTTTGATATTACTTTACGTATATGCAATTAGTTGTTTAGTCACTTACACATTTTTAAATTTACTATACTTTCGTCGACTAGATATTTAGATCCATAACTAAAAGAAATTTTAATAACAAATAAATAATAAAAATATAATAAATAGATACAAGCAAATAAATATAATAATAAAAATAAATAAACAACTAAAAAATTTAATAAAAATAAATAAACAATAAACAACAAATAGAAATCAGTAAACAAAAATAAATAACCAAAACAATAAAAATAATAAAGGAATTAACAGAATAATAAAGTTAATAAATAAATAAAATAAAATATAAAAAAATAAATAAAGTTAGTAAATAAATAAATCACTAAAAATAAATTAATAAAAGATGAGAAGTTAAAATAAAAATAAAAAGAAAGCAAAATATTTTTTAATTATTTTACAATTTTAATTTATAATTTTTTTTAATTTAAAAAATCTACAAATATTCAATAAAAAAATCACAAAAAATACGAATATTTAAAAAATTATTTTAGTAATTTTAATAATAAAAATTTAAAACACTGTTGCTCTAAGACAACGGTGGCAAAACTTTATTGCATAAAAACTTAATCATTAAATTTTACAAATTTATGAAAGGATCACAAATGTGTGAATCATTTATAATAAACAATAAGTATAATATAAATAACTTATAATAAACGATAAATATACTCTTAAGGTCGATCTAAATAGGAACTAAGTGGTTTTAAATAATTCATAAAAAATTTTAAAAGCAAACCCAAAAATATTATAAGTTATGTTGTTCTCTATATTTGGGTGTTGGTTGTCCGTGTATAAAATATAGTGTCTCTTTATTTTTACTCAATGTTCTACATTCCTCTATGTAAGGTTTTAGTTTGCATGCTAGGTTAATAGTAGAGTGATGGATTTTGGTTCATTTCGAGTGTGGATACTTGTGAATTTTACTCTACATTTTTGGGAACAAAACAATATTTTTTTTATAGCTCGCCACCACCCTTGCCAACACCTTATCATCACCTTTGGTGAGGTGGATGACAAGGTAACTGGCGACGTGGCTGACTAAGTTCTATAAATACCCCAACTTCTCTATTTTATTTATTTAACCATTAAATTTAGTACCAAAACTCTACCAAAATTCGTACTGAGAATTCTATTTATTTCTTAAGTCATTTTGACGAGCTTGCATTTGAGTGTGAATCATTTATTAAGCTTAGTGATCAAATCATAGACTATGAACGTAAAGGTTTCACTATGTATCTCCTATATATGATTTGAAATCTATGAAGGATAGTGTGTCCTTTGGTGTCTTGAGATTGAGAGTGATCCTTAAGATTTCTTATTCTATATATTTCACATTATTGATATGTAGTTATTAATCACACCATATTAGGTGGCATTGGGTGTGGAGTAGAGACAATAGGTAGTTTGGATAGAGGTCTCATTGATAGAAGTAATAGTGGTTTTAGTAGATTGTTTGCTGTTGAGTTATTACCTTAAGAAAACCAAGAAGATTACCATATAGATATGCTCTTAAGTAGGTTTACCTAGTTACATCGGTTGTTATGCATGATCCATTGTTGTGCTAATAAAATCTTAGTTTAAGATGTGTATATTACAACATATTGTAGCTTAAACTCTTGTTGATTATATAATATCTTTTTTGAAAAGTTGTCTACTTACCTCGTATTATATTATGTGTGCTTTTGCTACATTATCTTCCTAAGTGTTTAGTTTTCTGTTTGTGCAAGTTAGGGTTGAGTCATTAAGGATCCTATATTTTCTAAGCCTAGTAATATATTGGGTCGTAGACTCTTTCAATTGGAATGAAAGTAGTTCATCCTTTTTGGGCTTAACTGCTCCAATATTGATACTATTAACTCACATTTCATACACATACACACTTATTCTCTAATGGATTTGGGAGAAGGAGGTAATGTAGGTCGACCTCCAATCTTCAATGGGCTAAACTATGCCTATTGAAAATCACAACTAAGGGCCTCTTTATGGTCCCAAGGAGACCATGAGTGGTTCCTTGTTTAGAATGGCTGGACGTACCCATAAAAAACCCTACCCAATAATACTATTATTCCAAAACCAATGATTGAGTGAATTAAGGAAGAATCTAAGGAGTCTAAATGATATAGTGAGGGTTTGTATACTAATGATTAGGGTTGTGACCCCTTATGATTATATAAGAATTTAGAGTTGTACAATGTCAAAACATGATTGGTATATTCTTGAGACAACTCGTGAAGGTACGTCTGTCGTTAAGAGGTCCAAAATTCTAAAAGTTAAATGGAGACTTTGAGCTATGCATTATGCAAGAATAAGAGATTTTTGTAAGTTTTATGCATGATTCTCAAACATTATCAATTTTTCATACAACCTAGGTAGACCCATCAGCGAAGAAAATAAAAATAAAAATTTCATTGTCGGTCTACCATATAAGTTTCATGCTAAAGTTATAGTACTTGAATCAATGTACAAACCTAGTGAACACGTGGTGAATGAGATAATTGGTGACCTATAAGTCTTCAAAATACATCACTTATGCCCAAGACAAGAAGAAATTACTTCTGAGAAGGCCAAGGGAAGTGATTTGAGTAAAGGTGTTTGCATCACAGTCGGTGGTAATGATTACTATGATCCTGATAGGGTGGAAATGGCTTTCTTTTCCCTTAGATTCACCAGATTCTTTAGAAAGAAGAAACCCTCCTCTAGGAGTACTAGAAGAGATACTTTAAGCTCTATAGCCTCAAAATCTACAAAAGTTAATAAAGACTTAGATAATGAATCTAAGAAGCCTAACATAAGAAACTTGAACATGATCAGATACTTTGAATATGGGAAGCTTGGACACATTGTTGCAATTTTTTTTCCAGAAACAAAAATGCATGAATAAGCATGCCCTGAAAGTTGAAGTTAATATTTCAGATAGTGTCGTTGACCCTCCAATTACTTTCTTAGATGTTCAAGTGGTTATAATTGAAGCCGATAATGATGACGAGTAAGATGAATTGATTTACTCCTATAATACACTCCTATTGGAGCATATCAAGTCTAAAAAAGAAAAGAAAAAGGCCTTAGAGAGCCTTGGTGAAAAAGTGTGTGAGATAAGCACATTGAAGAAAACTCTAAAAGAAAAGAAGTCATCTGTTAATGGTCAACAATTTGTCTTACCAAAAAATATAAGGTCATTCAACAAATATATTCTAATTTTCTTGAGAAATTTAATGCAAATCATGAAAAGGTGAAGAAGCGTTAGGAATAAATAAAGGTTCCCAACTCACGTAAAGCTACATAGTTGTTTGTTAGTCTTCATCCCTCTTTTGATAGAATGTTGAAATTAAAAGATTGAAGAAGCAGATAATAGTCCTTTAGAGTGAAAAGGAATATATGGCTTACTCGCTTACTAAAAAAGAAGCTAAGGTTGAACAAATAGATGATAAATTTGGGATTCTAAACAATTCAACAACATATCTTGAAACTTTCCTTAAGGAAAAGGAAAAGCTGATTAAAGCCATGAAGACAAGCTTAGTATTTGTGAAAGGAACTAACTTACTCTACCTCTGCCTCTAGCTTGAACAAAACGATGACTAGCTCTAAGAAGTTAAATGAAATCCTTAGAAACACAATGATGTTTGGGGACAAACATGGTATTAGTTATAGTGAATGGGTTTCAACATCAAAAGTTGGTTCTACGAAGTTTGTCAAAGCTTCTAATCAAGATCCAAAGTTGAAGTCTGTTGCCACTGACCCAAGAGGTATGTTTTTTGTGTCTCCTTATCCAAATTCCTCTATCAAGATAAACCCTTCACCTATGGATAATTATTCCTATAACTCTAATGATGGTCTACTACCTCTACCCATTATCATTCCTCCTTGTCACCACTATGGTGAACTAGGGAATTTAAGAACACACTGTAGGATATTGACTACTAATCCTCACGTGAAAGTCAATGGGAAAATTTCTTCTTCTTCTCCTCAGTGTGCTACTTCTTAAAGTTAGGTGTGTATATTCTCTAATCCATTGTTTCTCTTTGTTATCTATATAGCCTTGCTAGGTAGTTTCCTAGATACATGAAAAGTACTTCTCGAAGTTCTCTTCCTTGTTCACCCCCACCCTTTATGATAAGTTGTAGCTATTGTGGAATATCTAATCATTTATAAGTAAGTTACATTATGCACCTTAGGCATAGTGCATAAGTAAATAAGACCACTTCAAAAAGCTCTCCTGGCCTGATCTATATGGATAACTCCACAAGAGTTTCTAGAAATAAAAAAAACCTCAAGTACCATATACTTTGCCTACTCACATGACATAGATTATTTCCTGAATCAATTTTCCTAAAAAATTATTTAAACAGAGTGATTCGTATTGGTTTGAACTATATATTTATTTTCTCTCTTATAATTGTAGTCTTTCTTTGTGTGATTTTTCATTGTCTATCCACCTATTTTATCTCCCTTTACTATTTTTATAAAAATAAAAAATATTGTGTTTGTTGTATTGGTATTCTCTTTTTCTACTCTCTCTTTATTTCCCTAATTGTCCTACAAGTTTCTCTATCCAACTTTCATTCTAATTGTGAAATGAACCTTTTGGAGGGACCAATGTTGTTTTATGGTTGAGATGTTTTTGACTTGAATTGAAGTGTGGTAATCCTTCTTCTCATTGCACCTTTTAAAACCTAGCCCAAATGCTTTATCCTATTTACCTTATACATCTTTTGTTGAGCATATGTGTCTTAAGTTTGTTTATGTTACCTTCTTGGTTTCACTTAAAAAAGGAATGAAAAGAATGATTATGTAAAAAAAAGGAAAAGAATGATAAGAAATAATGTTGATGTTAAAAGGGAAGGTGTATAAGTTGTTGAATTTGTTGTGCAATCCTCACAACAACTATGTTTGTGAATGAATTTGGAGAAGTGAAGAGAAAAGAACCCAATTTTAGGGGAAGATTTGTCATGGACATGAGCTCTTTGGATTGTTTTTAGATTGACAAAGATGTGTTTGAGTCTAAATGTCATCTCTCTCACCTTACTGATGACTGTGAAAGTAGAGTTATTAGCACACTTTTTTATTTAATAAATAGTATTTTTATAACCAAAAAGATTAAAATATAAACTTTTTAGTGAAAAGGGGTGAAAATTTAATTTTTTGGATTTTTTGGAATTTTTAACATAGGACCAATCAAGAGATTCCATGTGTCATGCCACGTAAGTAAAGGAGTTGATTGGGTAAGCCATGTGGATGCCATGCAAGTAGGGATAGAGAATCACATAACACCTCATGTAAGGAAGAAAAAATGTGCACCACGGGTCAACATGTCCTTCAATCCGAGTTTGGGCTTTGTCAAACCATGTTGCCATGTGTCGATACATTATTGCTCCACACAATCCACTTGTGTCCCACGCCATCGGTTTCTATGAATCATATCACGTTGTATGGCGCTAACTTAGTAAGCGTTGACTCTGACCAGTCTCCCCTACCATACATCACTCCCTGATTCGCCCAATGAATTTCTAATGCCACGTATTGCGTTGTGATTGGTTGGCACTATCAATTTTGCTTGTTTTGATCGTAGCCCTTAATCTAAAGTTGATCTGATGATCCAGATCACACCTAAGCAATATTTAATCCCCTAATTGTTCCCTAATTCGTGCAAAATATTAACAAAATTTTGGTAAACTTTTGGAGCTAAAAAGAGAGAAAATTATAGAAAAATTCAAGAAAAGACACAATTTTGGTGGAGATTCAAGAGGGGACTAATTCTACAATTCAAGAGATTGATTGTATTTCTTCTTCTACTCTTTTCTTTATCAATTTTTATGTCTTTCTTTATGAAAACTATGAGCTTTATGATCACAATTATGTGTAGTTAATTTATTAATCTAAGGATCTTATGAACCCAATTTTCACTATGTGATGATTTAATATTTTACCCCAATTATAATTTTATTTTAATTATATTATTTAATTTAATATTTATGCTATTAATTGTTTGGCCAATAATTTATCTATAGAGACAATTAAATAAATTTGAGAGAATTATTTAATTGTTTGTCTTGATTAAATAACGTGCATAGTTTCTAGGCAAAGATGTGTGATTCTTATGTATGTGATCCATAATTGATGAACTTAATTAGTATGAAATTTAATTGGCATGAGAGTGTGATTAAATTAATTACTATATGGTGTATATTTTACTTCAGAGAGAAATACATGCTAAGCTAGATTCAATTGATCATGTAATTAATCGATAATTATATTGGGAGATTTTAGTTATTCACATGTTTAGAAAATTGGGGGATTAGTATTCCTAGATATTTTCTCATATATCTTCTTAGTTTCCAAATTTAATTTGATTAATTATTACTATTTACTTTTAGTTATTTTAATTTTGCTTCCTTAAAATATAAACACATAAAAAAATTGATTTTTATTTTTTTTAGTTTTAAAAATTAGTTTCTAATAAAATAATCTCTGTGGGAATGATCTTTTTATCATTATATTATTTGTTGCGATATGTATACTTGCGTATTCATTGCATATAATTCGTGTGTGGTGATCACTTACCTCATCATATCATTACAAGCTTTGAAAGACCTATTGATTTCTTTTAAGTTGCACTTACATTTGTGGAGAAAGAGGCTAAATGTGGAAATATAAAGTTTCGTTCAAGTTGAGTCTATATTTCTATTTGCTTGGTTTGTATAAGCATATCTTGATGGCATATTGAGAGTAAAAAAATTTAGCATAATACACATAATGCACATCATCAAAAATTTAGTCATACCCTTATTTGAATGCATTTTTGGATTAATTGTCATATGGGTTTTTATGTTTAGCATATCAATTACTTTTGTTAAATTTTCTAGTCTCAAGAAATATAGCTCACCCTATAGCTCTCCAAGTACTCCCGCGAGGGGGTTGGTAAGGTACGTAACGAGGTGCTATTTTTCCTATATATTGAACCTCCTAGTGCCTACTTTCTTCACACATCTCATTAGTTTCCTTTTCTTTTTTCTTTACCAGTATATATTATATATCTTGCTTTCTAATTTTTACCAAATATAGCTCCAAAGCATACTAAAAATGGTAAGAAGTCAAAGTAGCATAAGCCTACCAATCCCTTTAATGGTGTGCCCATTGTTGCATAGCGTCTTATCAATATCCATGATTTTCCTAAAATAAAGGAAAGGTTTTATTACTTTTCTTGGTTTTTTCTTTACTCTTTGAATTATTCATATAATTATGTGTTTGTTAAGGAGTTTTATGCTACTATTTCTCATGTTTCTACTACTAGTTTCTCTACCTATTTTGTCCTTAAGGAACATAGAGTTACTTTTTCTAAAGATGATATTCATAATTTATTATCTCATCCTGATGTTCATTTTTTTTCTTTTCTTATCATCCCTTTCAAATTTGAAAGCATTGCTTCCTTATTCCTTTCTGAATTTGATATTATGAATGCTCGTAACACTATTTAGATGGTAAACTAGATGGTTGGGCCTAACCATATGTATGTTGTCAACTCCCTTGTTGTTAACTCTTCTGCTCATAATCATTCACTTAATATTGTTATTAATGCCATTATTCATCCTTGTTCCCATCTTTATACTATCCCTCCATGTTGAAGACATTTCCTCTGTACAATTCTAAATGGTGATGATATAGATCTCATATGTATGTTCTATAGAACTATTGTTTTTCATATTGTTGCTTCACCTTACTCTACACTCCACTATCCTTCTTTGATTTTCAGGTGCAATTCCATTATTTTTCATAATATTTCTTTTGACTATTTGAGTAGGTCTATTGTCTCTCACACTAATCTTTCTAATAGTCATAGGTCTCACTGCTAATCTACTACCTCTTCTTTCTCATTTTATTTGAACACTACTCAATCCAGTCATTGTGAATCCATTTCTATTTCTTCAATGCCTTCCACTACAATCTCTCTCAATGACGAGTCCACTCGAATTTTGCCTAATGTTTTCTAGGAGTTATAAACTTGGAATTGGAATATCACTGATATGAATTGTTTTCATTCTTCTCGTCCTATTGAATTTCCTTTTCAAGGTTCACCCATTTCTTTTTCTTCATTCATACCTCATCCTACCTTAGCTAAACCTTCTTGTACTAATGCTTCATCTCTTAGGTCATTGTACTCTATGCTTAACATGTTTGGTGGAGATAAACACAATGTTTCCTTTGAGACTGCCCTTTTGTTTGACCAATTTTTTTTAACAAAATTCTCAATCTATAAACTACTACACTATTTTATTACCCCTTTTGTTGTTGGTTAATCTTCTTATAGTGATGTTTAAGGGAGTGAAAATGTTGTAGAGGGAGATCGAGAGTGTTGAACTTTATTTATCTTTTTTGCTTTCGTTTATTTTCTATTGCTTTAGTTTATTTTTGAACTTATTTTTGTAAAATAAAGTTGGTCTAATGAGTATGAGTTTGATGGTATTCATTGATATGTGTTTCATTTTATTTGCCTTAATTTTTTCTATAATGTTCCACTTTTATTAGAATTATCGCATATTTGTATGCCTTTTGCCCCTCATATTTGAATTTCTGTGTCAAAAAGGGGGGAGAAGTTTCTATACACAACTAAGTGTTTTTACCATGTTATATGTTGTATGGATGGTGAGTGTAGGATTACACTGCATCTTTCTACCTAAATTGCTTACACTTAAGGGAGTATTGTATAAAGTGAGGGAGGGGGAGTTGTGTACTTTTCTTGTGTTGTTTTCCTAATGTGTTTACCTATGTAGGTGTAACCCGATAGTATGTGGTTAGACTATATACTATTTCTGCATGAGAAATCATTGTGTGTGTTCATATGTGCATGTTACAAGTGTAGAGTAAAATCTTCAAGCTTCATGTGTGCTATGTTCAGTGGTGTTGAGTCCCCTATGTTTCAGAGTGATAAAATGGATGAGTTGATATGTGAAGATGGATGGAGTGCACAAGATGGATGCACTTGGTATAAGAGTGTCTTACGAGTTTGGTTATGCATTGATGTTTTATTCATGGGAACAAACATGTAAGGTTTATAAGTGTTAGTAATATTTGTGAACAAACCATCAAAATATAATTTTAGTTTCTAGTTGAGTATTTCAAGCTAAAAAACTATCGAGCTCCAATGAATACATCTTAGGTATTTAGGTATATATATATATATATATATATTCTTATGCACGTTAGATTTCATATTGGACACACAAATATTTTTGTATAATTACTCGATCGATCAAGATATGTCTAGATCAATCAAGGTGAGTATATTGATCAAGAATCTATCTACCTTGATTAAAAATCCTTGAATTATGTTTCAGTTAAGGTAGATAGATCAAGGTATTGATATTCGATTGATTAAGTTCTAGATTGATCAAAAATTGGGTAGATTGATCTACCCATTTCAGTATTTATTTTTTATTACCTTAGATTGATTGAGGATTAGATAGATCGATTGAGCAGATACGTTTTAAACTTTATACTAAATTTTATTCGAGCTAAATATTTCAATTAATATTTTGTCCTTATTATTTACTACTCTATGAATTTTTTAATGGACATAATTGTTTTTGGACTTTAACCTAGCATTAAGGCTTCAAGCTTTCCCATATAAAGAAACTAATGCTCCGTATTTTAATTAACCACACTTGAATCAACTTTTGCATTCCAAGATTTCTCTCTAAATACGTTTTGCAAAAACTAGTGTGCAGGCTTTTTTGTTAGTTAATTTATCAAAAAATTTATGATTGTGTTTGATTGATTAACAAGCTTACAATATTTAAGTTATTGTGCTTAAACATCTACTCTAGTGTTACTAGTGATTTTAATTTATTTGGTGTTCTATCAAATCATCTAGCTAGGGTTTTTCATTATTTAATCCACTCTAGGACATGCATTATACTCATTTTATTATGATAAATTTTCATTTGCTAGCTATGGGTTCAATAACTCGTGTGACTTAAGTTTATCAAAACTTTGATCTATATACAACACCTTGCTTGTGGAGACTGTGAAAGAAATTGCAAGCTTATAAGTAGGTTACTTGGAGGCGTTATTGGGTGGTTTGAATCCTAGCCTTGTAGTCGAACATTATTTTCATAGTGGATAGTTAGATGGTCTTATGGATTGGTGATTTTCCTCTTAGATCATTATTATAGCCTATATTGTTTCTACCTAAAAATCTCATGTGTTATTTTATTTTTTAGAATTATTTTATTTACATGTGATTGCTTGTCTAGTTGTCTGCAAAAAAATTAATTTATCATGTTTTTACTAATTATCTATTCATCCCTCTAGCTAATTAGATCTGTAACTAAATAAACTTTCAATTGGTATTAGAACGGGTCAATAGATGCCCTTAGTGTTGCTTAGGACCTTGTTATGCACCATTTGAGAGAGGCTTCTTCTAAAACACATGCACCTTACTTTGATGGGTCTAATTACCCATATTGGAAGGATCGTATGAGAGCCTTTTTATGGTGTTTAGATAAGAGTGATTGAACTCTATACTTTATGGCTAGGAACCACCTAAGATTATCGAAGATAATATAGTCATTCCTAAGCCTAGGAAAAGTTGGACTATTGAAGATAAAATTGGTAATAACTAGAATAAAAAAGGTATTAATGCTATCTTTAGTGTTGTGTTTGTTGATGAGTGTCATCCTATCTATCATGTTGATACTGCTAAGCATGCTTGGGATATTTTAGAGGTTTCTCGTGAGGGCACCACACAAGTTAAATGAAATAAATTTTAAATGCTTGGTACTCAATTTGAAAATCTCAAGATGAAAGAAGATGAAACCTTTTCTAAATTCTATGTTAAATTAAGTAATATTGCTAATTATTCTGTTAATTTTGGTGAGAAAATCGAGAAAATCAAGTTGGTCAGAAAAACACTATGCTCCTTACTAGATCACTTCCATGCAAAAGTTACTGCAATAGATGAAAAAAAATATGGAAACCACTAAAATTGAGGATCTAGTTGACACTTCTCAATTTTAAGATGATATTTTGAATTCCTACAAAGAACAAAGGTGTTGCTTTCAAAATAGCAATGATCCAGGATGGTGACAATGTTGATGAATAATTGGTACTCATAGCCAAAAGTTTGAAGAAAGTCTTCAACAAAAAGAACCTCAAAGCAAAGGATAATCAAGTCGTCAAAAGAATCATAATATGAAATAACTTAAATCTATGAGTTCCGATGGCAAGAAATCTAAACCCATTGGACCTCAAAATTTTGAATGTATGAGTTATAGTAATTCTGCAGTTGATTGTGCAAACAAGAAAAACAAAACTAAAAGAGTTTTCAATGCTACACTTATTGACTTTGATAGTGACATCAAAACTGTAGTTGAATCAAAAAGTAGTGACACCAACTTTCTAGCATTTACTACAACAATTGGTAGATACTTTAATAAGTTTGATATTAATTTAGATAATCAGGAAAAGGACTCTTAATTCTTACTTAATAAATTTAATGTCACTAGTATTGATGAATTATTCATAGCATTAGTAGGATGTAAAAAAAGAAAAGGATAGGTTACTTGTAGAAGTAACTAGACTTAATGAAAAACTAAAATCTAATGAAATAAATTCATTGTTACTTGAAAGAGAAAAACTTAATTTTTCTGAGCATTTTAACAACCTAAATTCAAGTATTGCAAGCTTAGAATAGGAAAACAAATTTGGTGTAGGAACTTGAACAATCCATAGAAGCCGTGAAAAGGCTAACCATTGATGTTGTTTAAACAAAATTCTAGATTATGGATAGCCAATAGGAGACAATAGAGGATTAGGATATACATATGAGCACACTATGCCATCTTTAAAAAACAACACAGTTTGTCAAAACTTCAAACATGTCCTATTCATATACTACACTTTTAGGATCAAGAACTGATTTGATAAGAGCTTCTAACTCTACTCTGACTGTATCCTATTATACACAAAGAATAGGTACACATATGATTGAAAAACATGTTAAATTTATGTCTGTTTGTCATAAATATGGTAGGAAAATTCATATTAGACCTAACTGTAGATTGCTTTTCATATATCCATATTTTAACAATGTCTTTCATGCTCAATATTTTGTAATTAATTTTCATCATCCATCTTTGTATGACGCATCTCAACTAATAATGAAAAAAAAGGTAAAGGCAAATATAAGGGTAAATCCAAGCACGTGTTAAAAATAACAAAGTAATTGAATTCAAGCTAAGTATTGCAAAACCAAAATTTAAGAAAGTTTGGATTAAAAATATTTCATTTTTGTTTCGTGTAACTGACCGTCTCTCTTTTTCACCTAATAATTTTTATTTTGTGATTGATTGACCCTAGATGGTCATGTAAGTTTCACTAGTTTAATTATTTATTTCTAAGTTTGAATTTGTATGTTTGATTCTTAATTTTGTTTTAATTTATTTAAAATTTGTTATTTAAGAAAAAGAAACTTTCAAGAGAGTAGAATTGTTCTAATATTGAAATAAACTTCAAATATTTTGGATCAAGAAAATAAATATTTTACAACCTAATTTATTTTGATTAATTATCCATTGTGTAATTGAGTATCTTATTCTTTGCATTTTTATTTTTTCTTACATCTAGTGATCGATGTAAAATTGTGTTTGAACTCTATTTTTCACTTTATAAAATGCTACTATAAAGAGACCACTAGTTTTGAAAGGGCTATCTACTGTGATGTGTGAAGCTATTGCAGTGAGTGGAGAGAGCTACCTTACAACTAGTATGAAAGTCATCATACTAGGTATTTTGATTCGTGCATAATTCCTTTATAGAAAAAAAAAATAAAAAACAAAAAAAATATATACAAGTCATTATATGCACAAAACAAAAAAGACATAAATGGTTATGCAAAAAGAAAAATAAATAACCAATCTTTCATATAAAAAATGATCATAAATAATGAGAAGTAATTTAAAAAACATAATTAATTAAGTTTTCTCTTAGTAAGTAAAAATTTATTTTGTGCAAGATTGAATTCAACTATAATTCTTTCATGATAAATGATACCCCTGCATTTAAATCTCTTATAACTATACATCAATGGATTAATAGACATACAGTTATAGTTTCAATATTTTTAATACTTTGAGTAATTATCAATATGTCACCATATGTGCTGAAGAATGTATGTGAGCTTTATTAGAATACTTATGCATACTATGAATAATTGAATTTTATTAAATAATCATTTTTATTTCAAAATGGATTATTTGAGGTAAGTTCATGTTTGAATAAATTTATTAACTTGATTTAAAAAAGAGGTATTTCTAGTAAATCTTTGTCTAATTTGTTTTGATTGTTTTTGAGTATTTATGTGAAAAATTTGAATAGATATAAGACTTAAAGGGTGTTTTTCAATTTTTAGAAATTATAATTGCCGATTGATCAACATTATTATCCATGGATCGAAATATGAATGTTAATCTCAATCGATTGAATGGGTTTAGTTTGTATACTCTCTTCTTTTTCCCTCAGTCCCTAGGAACCCTAACCCTTTTTCATGCCCCTCTTTTGGTTTTCACTCAAAAGTCCATTAAATCAACTTATTTTTGTTCCTATTTCACATAGAATTGATTTTTATTTACTTTTTTATCATCAATCTCTACAAAAAAAACGTCACATTTAAGAAGAAATCATTTCAACCCTTTTTCTCCATTTTACTTCATTTTCTCTCCAAACAAACACATTTTCTCATTCAATAATTGTCATATATTCCCCCTATATCTAACAATAACTTATTGACTTGGATTCTGCAAATATTTGGGAAAATTCTTTCCGTTTGGGTATATTTTAGTCAAGGGGTATTTTCTGATGGTTACTAGGCGACGTGAAATTCCTCATGGTGTTCCTGCTCCACATTCATCTCAATGGTGGGATGAAGAATCTTGATTAAGGTATCAAACTACTTTTTCAAAATGTCCAATTTTTTATGAGCATGGAATAACTTGGATTGATTTCACGAAATATGAATCACTTGAGCTATTGGGGCTCTGGGATAACATTCCTTGTTCATACATACAAAATTATGTTTCCCTACCCTAGTTCATGAATATTATGCCAATATTGTCCCAAATATTCATCACTTTGGGTAGATGACTTATAAGGTTTTCATTCAAAATAAATTAGCTGGCATATCGGCCCAGAGAATCAACACATTTTTGTATACCACAAACACTAGGGATGTCGATTTTCACCTTGAGCGATATAGCATTACCAATGCAGATTTATTAACCAAACTTTTTGATTCACCTAATATCGGTCTTAATACTAAAAAACTATGTATTTTAGGTGAACTCATTCATTTCTACTAGGTCTTGAATAAAACAGTCTGTGCAAATATGTTGCCACCCAAGAACTTATTTGAGATTGTATACCTACGTGCTAAGATATAATACTATATTGAAAAAGAAATTGCATTCAATATAGGTATAGTGGTTCAGGAAAAAATCATAAACCAATCTCAGATTGTTAACTTGAGGATATGTTGTCCTTATGGTTGTCTCATCACCCAATTGATTCTAGTTGTGGGTGTACCATCAATAAGTGATTTTGATCCCATATGCTTGATGGGTAAAATTGGAAAGTCAACCATATCAAGATCATCTACCCATACATCAAAGAGGCATAGATTCAATGATGCTAGTACCAATGGAAGAGAAGCAGTTGATATTGAAACTAGTATAAAAGCTACAGATGATATTTTTGGGGATGAAGATATGGAAAATATACCTACTTTTGAACTTTCTCATTAGAATTTTTTTTGAAAATGAAGTACATACTATAATGGAAGCATTGTAAAATAATATGGATGGTATGGAACAAAGGATGGTTGACATAGATGAATGACAAGAGACAATGTATTCCATGATCAAGGATATCCATTCATAGTATGGATTTTGATGAGCGAAAACCGGCATCGCCGATTCTTGCCAATACTTTGGTTTTAATATTTGTAAAACTCTCGCAAGTGCACGAATCATTTCGTAGAAAATGATAAGTATACTCCCAAGGTCGATCTAAGGAAGGAATGTATGTGGTTTTTAATCTATTATTCAAACTTTTAAAAACGAAATTAAATCCTAAACATCCTGTCACGATATTTTGGGGTTTTTGTGTTTTATTCTACATACATAAAAATAAACATAGATTCAATAAATATTTATGCAAATTTTATCTTTTATAATAGTGGAGTATTTATGGATATAATAACTAAGTTAATTATGCTTGCTCATATTATTTAGGTTATTAAAGATATGAATTGATATTTATTGATTCTCCCTTTTTTGTATGAATACCACATTTGGTGGGGTTAGATATTATTTGTTAACTAAACAAATCAATTAACACCTATGGGTGGGGTTGATAACTAATTTGCCTAATTAAATTAATTCTGTTTTCTAAGAGATTGAAAATGAACCATTTAAATGCCACCTTTGGTGGGGTTAGATAGTTTAAACTTTATTCAAGGTGTCCAAATTAAACCTAAGAATTTAGTTATCCGAGTACTAACTTTCAAGTTTTAAAACCACTACTGAAAACATGTCGTCAATACATTTTCAGATAATAATTCTTATAAAAACTTTTGAAATAGAGCTTCAATCTAACTACCGGGCGCAACAAATAAAAGAGCACTACTCTAAATCAGACCGGATAACTAAACCTTAAAATCTAATTTATAGGTTTAAGTTTGTAATGAAAAATAATATATTTCTCTCTAACATTTTTAATATAAAATCTTGAATAAAAACAAAATCAATTCATTTTAGAGATTTTTACCTATTTAATATTTCGCAAGCATAACAACGTTATTATTACATCATGTTTATAAACAGCCAGCAGAGTTAAATTTAATCACAGACAAATTAAATATAACATGTAAGAATAAAGCATAAAAATAACTGTAAATAAAATAAAATCCTTACAGAACTTCGACGCTATTCCCGTTGCTGGAAAACCTCCAAGCGGAATTTGCACTCCCATTTATTGAATCAAAAAGCTAATAAATTACATAAACATAACTAGTTCTTCCCAAAAAGGGAAGAACTCTAAAACTAAGAGAAATTAACTAAAAACTAAGAAAAACTAAAAAAACCTAAAAATCTAAGAAAAGAGAGAAAGAAAGAAGAGAGAAGTGTGTTTTGAAGGTGTTTAGAAGTGAAGGGAAGGGGGGTATTTATAGGTGAGGATAGAGAGAAAAAGTGAGTGAAAAAATGATAAAAAATGGCAAAAACGCGGAGTGCAATTGTTGAGGTCATTGATGACGTCAACATGACGTCATGGGGGTGGCTGCGCGCAAAAATGGGGCGAAACGGGCGTCGGCATGCGTGAACAGTATTGGCGCGCGTGGATCTGGGGCAAGGCGCGCGCGTGGCTGGGCGGCGCGGCGGCGCGATTTTCTCCTTGTTGACATTTTTGACCCATTTTGTCCAATTTTTCCATATTAGTTGACCTTTCCCCATTTATTTATTAATATATTTGTGATGTATTGCTTCCAGTATTCCTCTTTGAGTCTTTAAGTTACGTTTTAAAGCCAAAATACCTGAAAAATAATAAAAATACCCGTGATTCCGAAAAAGACAAATTTATATAAATATATATATTTTTAATCAATTAATGTGCATAAAATCATGGTAATTTTAGTGCTTTTTGAGCACTCATCAGATTTCAACCTCCAAAATAATTATTTATCTTTACCTTATTTTCTTGTTTTATACTATTTTATTGGTTATTTCAAAGGCATTTTATTTTCAACTTTTCATGTTTTGAAGTATATTTGATGTATGTTTGCTACTAAACATGGATTGTATCAATTAATACACTACATTTGCTTCACGTGTTAGTTTGTACTTCGTCTGTATATTGTTTATTTTCTTGAATTTTGTTTTAGATTTCTCATTCATCTTAAATCTAAATACAACATTCACACATGTATTTTGTTTTGAGTTATTTATTTGTATGACAAAAAGATGGAGAAAAATAGAAACTTTAATTGAAAAATCTACAAAAATTGGAGTACTATTTTAGGGGAGAAATTACTTTGAAAATATTTTCTGGAGATATTGCACAAAAAGGGAGTTGTGTTTTTAATTTCTATCTATTGGTTACTCACTCTTATGAATTTTTTTGACTTTTTCTTGAGATATACACTTAACTAATGAACAATGAGTCTTTTAGGACAAGTTGTTTGGTTGTTTATGTTTTTGTCTATCATTGTAAACATGAGCTGTCAAGATTCATGGAAAGATGGTTTCACCAAATCATAGAATAGTATCACTATTTAAAATTTATTTTTTACTATAAGTGTTATATAGTAAGGGAGAGGTTTTATCCTACTTATATGTCAAAGGGAGAGGTTTTATCCTACTTATATGTCAAAGGAAGAGATTGTAAGGTTTATAAATGTTAGTGATATTCATTAACAAAACATCCAAATATAATTTTAGTTTATAGGTTAGTCTTTCGAGAATGTTTTTCAAGCCAAAGAAACTAGCACGCTCTAATGAACACATCTTAGGTATATATATATTCTTATGCATATTCGATTTTATATTGGACATATAGGAACATTTTTCATATAGGTCACTTGATCAAGAATCAATCTACCTTGATTAAAAAGTCGATGATTTAATTTTCAATTGATGTAGATCAATTGAAGTATTAATGTTTGATCGATCAGGCACAAGATTGATCAAAAATTGAGTAGATCGAGGATTGGTAAGATCAAAAAACCTTTTTTGTTCAATTGATTGAACTCAATAAGATTGATCGAGGGACTAGATTTTAAACTTTAACCTAAATTTTATTTGAGCCAAATATTTCAATTACTATTTTGTCCCTATTACTTACTACTATATGAATTTCTTAATGGGAAAAATTCTAATAGGACTTTAACCTAGCATTAGGGCTTCAATCTTTCCTATATAAAGAACCTAATACTCTATATTTTAATTAACCACACTTGAATCAACTTTTTTCATTCTAAGCTTTCTATCTAAATCTGTTTTACAAAAAGTATTATGGTAGGCTTTTTTTATTAGTTAATTTATCAAAAAATTTGTGATTGTGTTTGATTGATTAACAAGTCTACAATATTTGAGCTATTGTGCTTAAACATCTATTTTAGTGTTGCAAGTGATTTTGATTTATCTATTATTCTATTAAATCATCCAACTAGGTTTTTCATTGTTTAATCCATTTTAGGCCATATTGCACTCTTGTTATTATGCTAACCTTTTCAATTGTCAGCTGAATATGTTCGGTAACTTGCGTGAATCAAGTTTATCAAAACTTTGGTCCATATCAGAATACCTTACTTGTGGAGGCTATGAAAGAAAGTGGAGGCTTGTAAGTAGGTTACTTAGGGATGTTACCTTGGTAGGTAGATTGAATCTTACCCTTGTAATCAAATATTATTTTCATAGTGGATAGTTAAGTGGTCAGTAGATTGGTGGTTTTCCTCTTACATCATTAGGTTGTTTACACTTAAACATCTCATGTGTTATTTTATTTTTTTGGTATTATTTTATTTACACGTGATTACATGGTTGTCTGTAAAAACTTTAATTTATCATGTTTTCTCTAATTATCTATTCCTCTAGCTAATTAACTAAATAAAATTTCAAAACATCTTTAGGTCATTTTCATGATCTACTTATGATAGATGTGAGTATGCATTTAGTTGTGTAGTTTGTTTTCATGAAAAACCAAACGGGGAGAATGTAAGTCCTTTTGTTCTCTATATCTGTGTATTGGCTTTTCATGTACAAAAACATAGTATCTATTTATTTTTACTCTATGTTCTACCTTCCTTTATGTAAGGTTGGTTACTGTAGATCAGTAATGCACACACATAAATAATTAGAAACATTGTGATTAGAAGTAGGTTTTTCGCACACCATAGGTTTGGTTGTTTTATTTTGCATGCTAGGTTGAAAGTGGAGTCATGGATTTTGGTTGGTTTCGAGTGCGGGTATTTATGGATTTTGCCCAACATTTTTGGAAACAAAAAAATATCTTTTTTTAGCACCTTGCCACCTCCCTCACAAGCACCCTCGCTATCACCTTTGGTGAGGTGGCCAACTAAATTCTATATACCCCTCACTTCTCTCTTTTATTTACCCATTAAATTTAGTACTAAAACTCTACCAAAATTCATACAAAGAATTATATATGTTTCTTAAATCATTTTGAAGAGCTTACATTTATGTAAAGGTCATTTATTAAGCTTAGTGATTAAATCATAAATTGTGTATGTACGAGGTTTAACTGTGTCTCTTATATACAATTTGAGATATCTGAAGGATAATGTGTCCTTTTGTGCTATGAGATTGAGGGTGATCCTCAAGGTTTCATGTTCTACATTTTTCACATTTCTTATCTATGGCTATTAATTACATCACATTGGGTGGTATTGGTTGTGAAGGAGAGTAAGGTTTGTGTGTCAAATCAATTCATTGGGGAAACAGCAAGCAAAAGCAATAAAAGGCAAGTCTAACAGAGGTCTTAGCTGATAAAGATAATAGTGGTTTTATTTCTTTTAAAAGTTGTGATTGTTTTATTATTTAGTGGATTGTTTGCTACTAAGTGGTTTCCTTAAACAACTTGAGGACGTTACCATATAGATATTGTCTCTTTGTGGATTTGTCTCATTACCTCAATTGTTATGCATGATCCATTGTTGTGTTAGTACAATCGAAGTTTAAGATGGGTATGTTACAATACAATATACTATAGCTTAAACTCTAATATAAAGCATTTACTATTTTTTTTTCTTTTTTTTTGTTATCGATGAGTGCTTAAAAAACACTAAAATTACCATAATTTAATGTACTTTAATTGATTAAATATATTTATATTTATATGATTTATCATATTTTCATATAAATTTGTCTTTTCAGAATCACGGTATTTTTATTATTTTTCATGTATTTTTGTTAAAAAAGAACTTAAAAACTCTTACAAAATATTGGAGGTAATACATCATAAATATGTTGAGAAACAAATGAGGAAAAGTAAAAAAAATGGAAAAATTGGACAAAATAGGTCAAAAAAGTCAAAAAAGTCAAAAATGTCAAACAAGTAGAGTCTCGCATGCGCCATCAACGCCCGCACTGAGTCTCGTTCATGCATGTTCAGCACACGTCCATACCATGTGTCGATCACACAAACACACGCTCACGCCAAGTTCCACGTGTGCTAGCACACACCCATGTCGAGTCCCACAAGTGCCAGTACTCACCCATGCTTGTCCCACATGCGCCCGCACGAACTAAATGCCTATCTACCGTAAATCTTGTCTCTATACTCATACCTGCTTGTCTAATTTAGAGTAGTGTTCTTTTATTTGTTGGTACAATCACCCGGTAGTTAGAGTGAAACTCCATTTCAAATGCTTTTATAAGAACTATTATTCGAAAATGTATTGACAACATATTTTCATTAATGGTTTTAAAACTTGAAAATTGGTACTCAGATAATTTAATTCTTAGGTTTAATTTGGACACCTTGAATAAAGTCTAATTAACTCACTCCACCTAAATCTATGATTAGATAGTTTGCTATTTTCTTCGAAATAAAAGTGAAATTTAATATTAATTAATTAATAGGCCCGCTTAAGGATATTAGTTAATTAATAATAAACAAAATAATTTGGGTCTCGTCAAAGGACACTTTCATACCAAAAAGAGAAAATCAACAAATATCAATTTATATCTCTAATAACCTAAATAATGTGAGCAAGCATAATTAACTTAATTATTATACACATAAATACTCTACTATTACGAATGATAAAAATTCGCATTATTGTTTATTGAATCCATATCTATATTTATTATTTTTATGTCAATAGATTAGAAAATAAAAATGAAAATATTGTGACCGGATGTTTATGATTTAATTTTGTTTTTAAAAGTTTGAATAATAAATTAAAAACCGCAAATATTTCTTCCTTAGATCAACCTTATAAGTATACTTGTCATTTTCTATAAAATGATTCGTGCAATTGTGAGAGTTTTACAAATATAAAACCAAAGTGTTTGTAAGATCGGCATTGTCGATTTTGTTCCTCAATTATATAATATCTCTTATGAATAGTTGTCTAGCTATCTGATACTATATTATGTGTACTTCTGCTACATTTTCTTCTTAAGTGTTTACTTTTTTGTTTGTGCGAGTTAAGGTTCAATCCTTAAGGAGTCTATATCTTCTTATCCTGGTATTATATCGGGTTATGGACTCTTTCAAAAACCTTAACATTATTTCACAATATTTGTATTTTGAAAATTCTAATATAATAATATAGAATTAAAAATAACTAAACATATGTTTGATTTAAACAAATAAATGTAGATATGCACTTAATAATCAGTGAAGAATTTATGAGAATATTTAGCTAATTAACCATGTCTGCTTAGAACTAATTATTTTAATAAAAATATAAATCCAAATTATTGATTTTTCCTTATATATATGAAAAAATATTTAGGCGAAAATTAGTTTCTTTACTAATCAAATCAATTAGTATTTTTAGGCAGAGATCATTAATTAATAGATTAAATTATGCTTTATTTTTAAGGAAATAGCAAACCATTTAAATCAATTCTTTTGGCAAAGTCACCAATTTAAACTTTTATTCAAGGTATCAAAATTGGATTTAGATGACGTTTCTAAAACTAAATGATCATATTTTAAATGTATTATGAAAAATATGTTATTAATATATTGATAAATAATAAATTTTGTAAAAGAACTTAAATGAAGAAATAACCTCAATTTATTTCATAAAAATGTTCACCTAAGTTGATCTTCACAAACATGGCAACAAAAATAAATTCTCATAGTTAAAATTAACTTGACATACTCAAATTAGATTCCATAATCACTAGATTAAAAAAAGTATTCAGATGTAAATAAAAAAAATACATAATGATTAATCTATATATAAAAATAAATGAATATAAATGAGATGTACAATACCAATTAAAGATATATGGCATGTCCTACTCTATAATAGTGATCTTGATCCTTAAAACATTCTTAAATAAACAAATATCTATTGTATTTTCCTTGATCTGGAAGTCAACGTTGTGATGTCTTAACTAAACTTTTACAAACGGTATTTCTCTTCTTCTCAAGTTCCTAATTTGAAAATCAATTATCGCCACCAGTTCTTATTCATATGATGCATCTTCTTGTAACGGTAGTTCTATCCAACCAAGGATAGCATTCTAATTCCATTGGCATTTTTGTATGGCTGGAGTAGTATCACAGGTTTCTTGTGATTTACCTTCACTTGTTAACATATCGTGCAATTTGCTACAAACTCAACACTGTCTTTTTTTTATTTCTTTCCACCATATGATCCTTTTCAAATCATAGTACATTTTTTGTCTAGTCCACCTGTTTTGTTCTATGACCATCAAAAAGCTTATACTTTGACTAAACATCCAGTTCTTCACTTAAGAACAAAACATACATAAATTGATTTTTACTTCATCAAGAAGCGGGCGCTAAGTGGTGAAGTTTACATAGAGTAGTACATCTCAATGTAAGAATAACCTGTAGACATAATGACTAAGTCACTTGGTTCCTCTCATTTTGTTAATCTTAGAACCAAGCTCACTATTATCAATAGAGACATGAGCTTGAGGGAAGATGTTAAAAGATGTGAAGATATGAAAATCCTATTTGTAATCTTATGTACTTAGATTAATGAAAGTGTGTCTGTGTGTTGGTTTGTAGAAGTGTAGTATATTATATGTAGTGTATAGCTGATATAGAGGAGGGTGGCTTAAGTGGAGATTGTTAGAATTCAGCTAAAGGCTTGTGATAGCCTGCGTATAAAACCTATGTTGCACATTGTGCACAATACACATTGAAACTACATTATACAAAATTTTATTTTCCACTACTTCCTCTTTTCTTCATCTCTTTCTCTTTCTTAATCACTTCTTAATCATATGATCATTAGATCATACGTTTCTCAATGACTTATACGGTAGGATTTTAGGAATTTTCTTTATCTATTTATTTTTTTATTTTTTTGGAATAAGGTTTCTATTTTTTATTTTTTTTGATACCTTTCATGCTCATATTTCTATGATTGATTTAATTGTGAAGTTTTTCCTTGAACATGATATTTTATGATGTAATCTTGCTTGTTTTATGTTTGTTTCAACTTTTAATGTCACAACAACAGTGGTAGTTAGCTTGTGAAAAATATACTGCTTGTTAGCAAAACTTTGTTCCATAGCAAAAGATCACTCATTTTTCTATTATGGTTTTGCATTTTTTTCATTTGATAAAATGGACTTTGCTAAACTGTTATATTAATAACCTTGGTTTACAAACTACAAATTATTCTATGGAAAGTTTCATTGCCTTTCATTCTTTTTTATACAAAATGCTGACATGATTGGTTTATGGAACTTTAAGTTGGATGCTTCATTTTTACATAGGTAGAAATTGCATAGAATATGAGGTCAATACCAAATATGATTTATCATGAAATATTTCCAACTGTGAATTATGCCTAGATACCCTTAAAAGTATGATTTCTCTCATTGTAAGTGCATCTATTGATAATGACTAGCCATCTGATGACAGAGATGGTTCCTAGGTCCTTTGATCGTAATATGATATGAAAATTTATGTGATGTCTAGTTAAGACAGGAATGGAAAGAAGCTAGGGTTTGTTAAAATACTAATAAATAATTTTGTTGGAATAGTTTAGGTTCATTAAACATGAAGGAATTTTGAAGCATCAACTCAATTGAAACTAGGTTTTAGTTTTTTTTTTAAATTATTATACCTCAAGCAATGAAGCAATTGGATATTGTATCTGAGGTAGAACCAATTTGAGTACTTTCTTTGCTTTCCATTCCCCTCTCTCTTTAAGAGAGAAGAAATAGATAGATACTTGCTACACAGATTGGAAAATTTATATTAAAAGGTTGACTTAAAATTGGAAGAAAAAAGGCCATGATAAAGGTATGGTCACATGTTGTTAGGCTTTCATAAGTTTAGAGCTACATTAGTTCAATCTTATTACGATTCTTGTTGTTAACAATATCCAGGGACGGAACCAGGATAGTGATTTAGGAGGCCAAGTTAAACCATGTTTTCCTTTAAAATAAGCATAATATTAAGTAACTTAATATTGATCTTAAAAGGTTTTTAATAATTTTGTTCAATAATTTACATATACATAATAAAAGGAACAATATAGCTATAATAGTTTTTTTATCAAACAATGCTTGTTGTGATTCGAACCAGTGATTTAAAATAAAGGAGGAATGAGTCTTATTGCTATTTCAGATAATATAGTGTTTGCACAACGAAAGGAAGTGCCAAGTTGTGAGAACAGAAGTGCAGTGTGTGTAAGTGATGTGGACAAGTAAAGAAAAGTGGCAGCTCATATGAAGGCCAATAAATTCAGTTTATTTAGTTAGTTAAAAAGTTGTACTATCATTTACTAAAGTATAGAAATGTAGTACAAGTATGCAGTACAATTTATAATTACAAGTTTACTATAAGTGTTGTAAATTATTATTGTACACTTCACATTTCGATTGAATGAGAAGTATTATACGCAAACTGTGTTATGCTTTCTCTACTACTTTCCTTGCTCTTTTCTTGTTATTGTATTGGTCTTTCTCTCACTTGTTATCTATTATTTCAATTCTGTATTGGTCTGTATTGATCTTATGCTTATACCACCAAAAAATGAAATAAGTTTACACTCTTCATGAAGATCAAGCAATTTGCACTTTTCATAACATTCTTGTGTCAGTCAAACTGAGTAACAACAATTACATAATCTAGAAGCACTAGATCTTGAAGATTCTAAGAAACTTTGAGTTAGTGCATTATGTTCTTGATGATTCATCACACAATTTTTGGTTGATGGAAAATAAAGTCTAGTGTACAGGCATTGGTATAAACAAGACGAGTTGATATGTTGTTGGATAATGTCACATGTATCTGAAGATGTATTAAAAGAAATCTCTTGTTTTGACACTATTAGAGATGCAATGTTAAGGCTATGGAAGCCTTATGCTTCTAAATCTTGTGCCAAAGCAATTCAGGTAAGAGATGAGTAATAAAACCTTAAGATAGGTACCTTAACAATAGTTGATTATATGCTCAAAATTGAACTCTTAACTGATGAGTTAGAAGCATTTGATTGTGGATTAACATAAGAAAAGAAACTAATGACTATTTTACGAGGTTTAGATTAACATTATGATCAAATTTTCTCTACTTAATTGGAAGAATGTTGAATGAAAATGTAACAATAGATGATTCCAAAGCACTTTTGTTGAGTCACAAGTGTAGATTGGAACATAGGAAGCCTAATTTGACATCTAATTTTCCATCTATTAACCTTAGTGTTATTGAATCTAGTGATAAGAAAGCTCATGAGCTTCATAATGTGTCATAATAACTTTCTACTACTCAGTTCAATCAAATGAGTCTCAATTCCTATAGAAACTATGCTAATTTAGCACAACATATGTATGGTGTTGCTTTAGCTAAACTAACTCCTAAGGATACTTTCCATAAGATTTTAGAGGAACAGGTGGTTATGGCTTTGGAAGAGGATGTGATAGAACATAGTGTCAACTATATGGCCAGTTACGTTCTATAGTTTCAACCTATTGGTTTTGATTGGAATAGAATTTCAAATCATCAACACAACCTAGAAATAGACCACCACCAGTACCTCCACAGCATATGTATATTGCAAATTTTATGCAAAGACCAGCAACTAGTTATAGACCTTTGGATCCACATTCAACGCAAGCTATGCATGCAACTACTATGCCTAATGCATTTATTATGCCTCAAATCTCTCCTTCTATCTTGATTTATTACAATCATGCATAGTCTCAAAAATCAGTACCTTATTATCCTTCATGTGCTCCTCAAATCAATTCTCCACCATATATGCTATCTTCATATTCACCATCCAATTATTCACCATAGTTCTCATCAGAACTTCAATGGTATTTAGACTCGAGAGCAAACCATTATGTAACAAATGATGTGATTAACCTTGGATTAATAACAGTTTATAATGGACAAGACAAAGTAATCATATACAATAATTAGTTTAGATTAAGAAAAGTTATTAATCTTTCCATTAACCCTGATAGGGTATTTATACAAATATGTTAATCATATTTAAGAAAGGATTATTAATAATCATAAATACAAATATTTACATAATAATAATAATAATAATAAATAAATAAATATCCCTAAAATAATTCCAAAAAATAAATGTACATTTCAACTCTCCCTCTCAACTTGAGCATAGATATCACACATGCCCAACTTGGATAGTGATGTATACAAGAAACTTCTTGGATAGAAGAATTGTTGATGAATGTGAGAACGATCTGAATGTATTATGGGATAAAATTCTATATTTTGCTTCTTCTAGGGCTTTAGTCTCTAAAGATTTAAAGGATTTTTCTCAATTTCTCAAAAGTCTTAATTGGGAAACTTGTATTTCTTAGTTAGAAGGTTTTTGTAAGAGTTTATCTAGTTTCATTTTCGTTAAAATGGGATTGTAAGTGGATTATTGATCCACTTTGTATCTTTGTATGTATCACTTTTATTAATGTTAAATAAAGTTTCTTAAAAAAATCCTTGTAACAGCATAAGTCATAATGTCAATTGATTGATCAACACTTTTAATGTATGTGACTTCAATGATGCCAACATTCAAATTGTCTTTGATATAATTTCTGTCAAGTTCAATGTGTTTAGTTCGGTCATATTGTATCAAATTATTCGCAATCTCAATTGCAATAGTATTATCATAGAATAAAGTTATAAATTTCTTAGGACCAAAACCAAGCTAACTCAACAAAATCTTTAACCAAGAGACCTATGTAATACCATGATAAAAAGCGTAGTACTCAACCTCTACACTGGAAAATGATGCCACGTTCTATTTTTTTTTATTCTTCTAAGTCACTAAATTTTTCCCAATAAATGTAAGGTATCTTGAGGTAGACTTTCTATATATCTTGCAACCAATAAAGTTAGAATCGGTGTAACCCATAATGTCTAGATATCCATGTTTCGAAAACAAAATAATTGTCTTAGAAAGACTTCAAATAGGCCAAAATATGGTTCACATCTTCCATGTGTTAATCACTCGAATTATGCATGAATTGACTTATCATACTCACATCATAAGATAAATCAAATCGAGTATGAGTCAAGTAAGTCAATTCTCCACTAATATTTGATATCTCTCTTTATTAGTTGGAATGTGATCAGAATAAATAACAAACCCATGATTCACCTCAATAGGTATATCTACAAGAGCACAAAAAGAATTACCAATTTCAGTCAAATGATCGAGTATATATTTTCGTTAAGAGAGAAAGAGTCCTTACTTAGATTTAGAAACTTCAATACCTAAGAAATATTTTAGATTTTCTAGATCCTTCATTTTAACTTCTTTGACCAAGTAACAGTGTAATCATTTTATCTCACTAACATTATTACCTATGATGATCATATCATCAACATAAACCATAACTAAGGTAATATCTTCACCATTTCTTTTATAAAAAATAGTGATATGCCTAGGCATGTTTAGAACCATATTTCTCATTGATCAGCTCAACCTACCAAACCATGCTTTGGATGATTATTTCAAAGATACGTTAACAATATTCCTCATCATCAATCTCGAAAGATTCATTTGAAGGCAAGGTAGTATCATCAAGAGAAGTATCTGAGTTAAAAGGTGGAGCTATGGCAGTACCGTCCTTATTTCTCCTACTATATTACAAGTAGAACATATGAGATGGCCTCAACTCACTAACTGGTTTCTCTTTTTCAGATTTGGGTTCTCGCTAAGTAGAAGAGTCATCCCATAACTAGAAATCCATAAATTCTTTTCCTCCAACTATAATTTATCATTTTCCTTACTCTTAATCTTCTCGTAAAGAGGAGTCAAAGATACGTTAGAGAAATAAGACTCATGTTCACAAAACTAAACATCTATGGACACAAAATATTTATGAGTAGGTGGGTGAAAATATTTATACCTTTTTGTGTGTTGGAGTACCCCAAAAAAAATATTTAAAAGTGTGTGGATTCAATTTGTCTTGATGAAGTGCATGGATATGAACATAACAGACATAACCAAACACTTTAGGACCGATATTAAGTACAAAGGATAAAATATGAAAAATGGATAATTTCCACAAAAGAGTTTCATAATCAATAATACAAGTAGGCATTCGATTTATAAGGAAAGTAACGGTCATGACATCCTCAACTCAAAAACACTTAGATACTTGCATAATAAAGCATAAGGCATATGCCACCTCAAGAAAGTGATGGATCTTATGCTCTGCTATGCCATTTTGATGTGGTGTATAAGCATATGTTGTTTGGTGAAGAATGCCATGATTTTTTAAAAAGACAGTAAGGGACTGATTCATAAATTCAAGACCATTATCAGAATGAAAAACCTTAAGGTGATGGATCTCCACTAATGTAGACAAACACAACCAAAAATCAATAGGACTTTATTAATCTTGTAATGTATGGCTTAGGTAAAGGTAGGATAAAAGATAATATTTAGCTCAAATTTTTTCCTAAACACATCATTTTAGGATTAAAACAAGATACCTTCTAACATCTCAATGAATACTTCCCAATTTCGGATTTACCATCACATGCAATAATGTTTTTTTTTTCTTTTTTTCTGTTTTTTTTTTCAATATCCTCTTTTTTCCCCGATATATCTTTAGAAATTTACTAACAATGGTTACATGTTAGTGAGATAAGAAAAATTGATATATATATATATATATATATATTCTTACTAGGCTTTTGAAAGGAGATAAAAATATATATATAAACTTTGAAGCTCAAAAGGGGTATACTATGGATAAAACATGTGAAGGTAGATAGAAAGGCTCAAACGATCCAAAGATGGTCTAAATCATTTTCTTAGTTAAGTGTTATTTAGAATTTCGCCTCGAGAGAAAATCAAACAAATTCTAAGAACTGTGACACCAAAAATATCAATCGAATTGCATACTCACATAAACCTTCTCTAAATTAGCATACAATTCAAACATCAAGACTAGTGCTCATAAATATATATTCTTGTAAAAATGAAACATATGCAAAAATTACACACAAACTTAGACAATATTCAATTTTTTCAAGTAGCTATGCAATATTTAAACCAAAGAAATAAAAATAAATCGTCATTAAAAACAAAATATCTCCAATCAACCAAACAAATAAAGCTTCACAAACAACAATACCCAGAAATATTTCAACTAAGTTCAATCTCTCTACCACCCCCAAACTTAATACACACATTATCCTCAATGTGTGAAAGTTAAAGAACAAATGAGATGTGTTTAAAGAAACTTCCTGGTTTGGTTTGTAAGATTGAAATCCAAAAATAGCTTCATTTCCTCCAATTTGCACCTACAAAAAACAAAATAACAAAATAAAGAAATATGAAAACTAATACATTTTCAACTAAATAAAATAAATAAAAATTAAAACACATGGGTTGCCTCCCAAGAAGCGCTTGATTTATAGTCGTTAGCTTGAGTTCCCTTTTTCTGCTTTTAGGGAGGTTAATGTTTTGCGTCAAATTCAAAATTTCAACTTGTTAGAAAATTGAAAAATAAATAAAAGCAAGTAACAATAAGCATAAAGAAAAATAATTTATTTTTTTATTTGAACTAAAATCAGATTGATTGGTATTAATATCATCAAAAAAATAGAAAACAAATCCTCGGCAACGGCGCCAAAAACTTGTTGTCTCTTTAGGAGAACATAAAAACGTGCAAGTATACACGGTCACAAGTAATAAAATTTCATAAGTAAAATATCATTCCCACGGAGATTTGTTACTACAGTTTGTTAAGTACTAAAATTGTTTCACTCTGATTTTATCCAAACAAACGAAAATTGATGAGAGTTTAACAAACTAAAATTTTTATAACAATAAATAAGAAAATTTTAGGATTGCAATTTCACCAAATTAATTCACTCGAATCATATTATTTTCTCTTGATTTATATTTTTTTGTAAATTTAATTTTTCAACCAAGAACTCCTAATTTTATCCATACATCTCTTTCAAGCTCCATATAGACACATCTTGCTAAAATAATTCACTATATTCCTATGAGAATTAAATTCATCAAGATTCATTACGTTCAAAGTTCTCAAATGGATACACATACAATAAAGGTATATTCCTATCCTTCATATATATAAGTTATTCTATCCACGAGAAATTACACGAAAATACCTTTTTCAAGTTTATTTAAGTGTCACAAAATTACCTTTCTCAAGTTTATTTGTGTCACAAATCAATTGATTAATCTTTCAATCAATCAAAAGCATTAAGCACAAATAGAATACACAAATTAAAAATCTCATAAATCATTCAAAAATATTTAAATCCAAGCTTCATAAATTTAGCTACACAGCAACCCTAGAAAAATTAATTTACTTCATAATAAAAATTAAAATTACAATACGTAAATATTAAAACATTTCAGGAATATTAGATGAAGAACAAAAGAAAATTAGAATCTATTTCTACTCTCTAAATTTTTAGCCCACACAGAAACACAACAAAAAACCAAAAATGGTTTTTGTCTGTACCATAGTCCAACTTTCCAACCCCCTTAATTTATCGCAAAAATCCCCTATTTATAACTCCAACTCTCTAAAAAAAATACATCATAAAATACATTTTTTAGACACACGGGAGACAAATATTACATCGAAAATAATAATTAATACACGCATGGAAGACAAAATAGTATATCAAAATAATATTTAAATCCGCGTGGGACACAAGCGTGTGTCATTCTGCATTTTCATTTCAATTCACACATGCCACGTGTCAGCATTTGATTGGATGCAATAAATAATGAGACACGTGGCAACCTTTCATATGCTGTGATGAACGGGTGCACGAGGACCACGATGCATGGTAGAAGTGTTTTCCCAGACACGTGGGGGACGTAGATGCGGTTGGAAACGTACGCAATTTCCGTGTTTTTATTTTACAAAAATTATGCCATATGTCATCATCTGATTTTCTGGAACAATAATAGAGACACGTGGCATCTTCGTATTCAGTATACTAGGAGGGCACACGAATTTTACATGGAACGCATCGTATAGGAAATTGCCTACGTAGTAGACAGGTGGGCCCTACTCAGCACCGAGCAATGTGCCACCACGAAATCGTGTCCACTCATCTGTGTCGTGCATGCATCTCACGTGCCTGATCATCAGCGTTGATTTATGATCTAACGGTGCGTGGTGTGCGTGGATAATAGGTGCACGTGGTCTTCTTTCCTGCGCAGAAAAACAAATTTCATTTAATTGCTTTTTAGCCCTCCAATTTAATTTAAATTAACTTTTAAACTTTTGATATTTGCAATTAAACCCTCTTTTAATTTAAATTATATTTTCAGCTTTTATTATTTGCAATTAAGTCCTTTTTCAATAGAAATTCTTTATTTTTCTTTAAAAAATATATTTCTTAAAAAATAACAATAAATATTAATTTATTACATTAAAATTAACTAAAAATATTAAGAATATAGAAATTATAATTAATAAAATAGACAAAATAACTGTATAATATACCATTATCAGCCCTCTTTTTAATTCAAATTAAATTTCCAACTTTTTGTTATTTACATTTAAGTCTTTTTTTATTAAATTGTTTCATTTTCTCTAAAAATATAATTTCTTACAAAACTAACATCGAATAATAATTTAGGAACTTAAAATTAATTAAAAACCTTAAGAACATAGCAATTATAATTATTAAATTGGACAAAATAACTCTAAAACACAGAGTTATCACACCCCCAAACTTAAGATTTTGCTAGTCCTCAAGCAAAATAAAAGAAATAAAACAAGGATATATGCACTCAAAATAGTGATTTTCAAAACATTTCTAGTTCGTCATATCAATAACATAACTCAAAGAAATATAATAATTTTATCTAAGCATTGAAAGCAATTCAAGAGTATGTCACATTTTCACATTGAATTTTCTTGTGTGTTTATGATGTCTTTTCTCAATTCATCACATGCAATCCGAATGGGTTTATACAGATATGGAAGAAATTAATCTTAATGAAATCACAAATTTCATAAGTTTGTTTTTCAATTCTCTGTCCACTAATGTAGACAAATGCAAAACCAAAGATCAATAGGATGTTATTAAGCTTGTAATGTATGGCTTAGGTAAAGGTAGGGTAAATGACAATATTTGGCTCAAATTTTCCATAAACACATATATCATTGTATGATCATAACAAAGCACCTTCTAACATCTCAATGAACACTTCCAAAGTTAGGATTTAACTTCTCATGCCATAATCTTTTTTTTCGGTGCATCTTTGAAAGGTACCTAACAATTGCCACATGTTAGTGAGATAAGTAATATCGATATTCCTTATCCCAATAACATGTCTATATATATATTTTTTTTACTCGGCTTATATATGGGTGACACATAAAAGTCAACATGAAGGCTCAAACAGGGTATACTATGGATTAAACATGTAAGGTTGGATAGAAAGGCTCAAACGATTCAAAGATGGCCTAAATCATTTCCTTAGCTAAGTGTTGTCTAGGATTTCGCCTTGAGAGAAAATCAAAAAAAATTATAAGACATGTGAAACCAAAAGAGATCCATAGAATTGCATATTCACATAAACTTTCTCTAAATTCAACTTAAAGATCAAGACTAGTGCTCAAAACTAGACATATTCTTATCAAAATGAAACTTACTCAAAAATTACACACAAACCTAGAAAATATTCACATTTTTCAAAGAGCTATGCATCAATCTAAACATAGAAATAAAAATAAATCACCACGAAAAGAACAATATATCCTCAACTTTCAATCAACCAGACAAATAAAACCATACAAGCAACAATACCAAGCAAATAATTCAAATAAGTTCAATCTCTCCACCCCCACACTTAATATGCATATTGTCCTTAATGTGTGAAAATTAAAAAACAAAGGAGATGGGTTAAAAGAAACTTCCCTAGTTGGTGAGTTGACTTGTAAGATTGAAATCCAAAAATAGCTTCACTTTCTCTAATTTTCACATACTAAACAAAACAAAAAAATAATGAAATATTCAGACTAATACATGTGCAACTAAGTAAAATAAATAAAAAATAAAACACCTGGGTTGCCTCCCAAGAAGCACTTGATTTAGAATCATCGACTTGACTTCATATTTCTCTGTTTTAGGTAGGGTCAAATAACACAACGAAAGACTTTTGACGATCAATGTCACCTCTCCAATAATGTTTGAGTCTTTGCCTATTCACTTGGAAATTCCTTTGTGATTCTTCGCCTTTAATCTCAATAGCTTTATATGGGTGCACTTTGGTAATAGTGAAAAGACCTGACCACTTAGATTTGAGTTTTCTTGGGAAGAACTTCAAATGCAAATTGAAGAGCAAAACTTTTTTGTCCTAGTTCAAAGTACCGATGCAAGATCTTGTTGTCATGCCATCTCTTCGTATTTTCCATATAAAGCTTAGAATTTTCATATGCTTATAGACAGAACTCATCCATCGCATTGAGTTGTATAAGATGCTTTTCACCTATAGCTTTCAAGTCAAAATCCTGATTCTTGATTGTCCAATACGCATTGTGCTCTAGTTCAACTGGGAGATGGCAAGATTTCCCAAAAACTAACATATATGGAGACATCCCAATGGGTGTCTTATATGACGTCTGGTATGCCCAAATTGTATCCTCTAACCTCTTATACCAATCCTTCCTAGAAGGATTTACTGTCTTTTCAAGGATACTCTTCACCTCTCTATTTGAAATCTCAACGTGTCCACTTGTTTGAGGATGGTAAACGGTTATGATCTTGTGAGTGACCCCATATTTAGCAAGGAAGGATTCAAAATATTTGTTGCAAAAATGAGTTCCCCCATCGTTGATGATTGCCATTGGAATGCTAAAACGAGTAAAAATGTTTTTCTTTAAGAAATTCAACACCATCTTGGAGTCATTGGTAGGCAAGGAAACTATTTCCACCCACTTAGAAACATAATCCACAGCAATAAGAATGTAAAGGTTATTGTAGGAAGAGATAAAAGGTCCCATGAAATCAATACCCCAAACATCAAATATTTTCACCTCAAGAATGTTGTTGAGAGGCATCTCATGTCTCTTGGAAATGTTGCCAACTCTTTGGCACCTATCACAGCATGAGATAAAAAAATATGCATCTTTAAATAGAGTTGTCTAGTAAAAACCTGATTGAAGAACCTTAGCCGCTATTCTTTCTCCTCCAAAATGACCCTCATAAGCTAAAGAATGACAATGCCTGAGTATGTCTTCAATTTATTCCTTGGGAACACACCATCTAATCATTTGATCTGCAAACTACTTAAACAAGAAAAGTTCCTCCCATAAAAAGTACTTGACATCATGTAAAAAATTCTTCTTCTACTGGAAAGATACATCAGGTGGAAGCACATTGCTCATAATATAATTAACATAATCAACATACCATGGCACACTTCTGTGATCAAAGGAAAATAGTTGCTCATCTAGAAAAGTCTCACCAATAATGGTCTTATCCATGACACCATCATTGTTCTTCAGTCTAGATAGGTGATCTACCACTTGATTCTCGGTTCCCTTCTTATCTTTGATCTCCAAATTGAATTCTTGCAATAGGAGTACCCATCTAATCAATCTCAGTTTTGCATCCTTCTTAGCAATAAGATATTTTATGGCAGAATGATTAGTGTAAACTATCACCTTAGTACCAACTAGATAGGAGTGGAACTTTTCAAAAGCATATACCACAGCAAGTAACTCCTTTTTCTATGGTAGCATAATTAACCTAAGCATCAGTCAAAGTCTTACTAGCATAGTAGATGGCATGGAAAACTCTCTCTTTATGTTGACCCAAAATAGCTCCAACTAAAAATTCACTAGCATCACATATGAGCTTAAAAGGTAGACCCCAATCTGGTGCAATAATGATGAAAACAGTGATCATCTTTTCTTTCAATGCTCGAAAAGCTTCTAAACAATCTTTGTCAAAATAGAATTTCCTATTTTTCTCCAAAAGATTGCAAAGCGGCTTAGAGATCTTGAAGAAGTCCTTGATGAACCACCTATAGAATCCCACATGACCAAGAAAACATCTAATTCCTTTGACAAATGTTGGAGGCGGTACCTTCTCAATAGTCTCAATCTTTGCCCTATCCACTAAAATTGCTTTTGAAGAAATTAAATGGCCGAGAACGACACCTTTTTGTACCATGAAATGGCACATTTCCCAATTTAACACCAATTTTTTCTATTCACATCTTTGTAGGACAAAATAAAGGTTATGCAAACACATATCAAATGAATCACCAAAAATTGAGAAGTCATCCATAAATACATCAATGAAATTCTCTACCATGTCTAAAAAGATAGCCATCATACACCTTTGAAAAGTAGCTAGGGCATTGCAAAGTCCAAAAGGCATTCTCCGAAAAGCAAAAGATCCATATGGATAAGTGAAAGTGGTCGTCTCTTGATCCTCAAGAGCTGTAGCAATTTGGTTGTAGCTAGAATACTCATCCAAGAAACAATAGAAAAATTGTACAGCCAATCTATCAAGCATCTAATCAATGAAAGGAAAAGAAAAATGATCCTTCTGAGTGGCCTTGTTGAGCTTTCGATAATCCATGTAGACTCATCAACTTCTCACTTTTCTAGTGGGAATAAGCTCATTGTTGTTATTAGCCTCCACTGTAATTCCTTCTTTCTTCGGCACAATGAATTAGGCTAACCCAAGAGCTATCTGAAATGAGATAAATAATACTTGCATCTAACCACTTAATGATCTCGTCTTTCACTACATCCTTCATGATTGGATTCAAACGATGTTGAGGCTTAATAGTAGGCTTGAAATCATCCTCAAACAAGATCTTATGCATGCATAATTAAGGGTTGATCCCTTTAATATCAACTATCGACCACCCCAAAGCTGTTTTGTAATTTTTCAACACTCTTAACAACTTGTTTTCTTTATTTTCATCTAGAGATGATGAAATAATCATGGGCAGAGTAGACATATCACCCAAATAAGCATACCATAGATGATTAGGCAATGGCTTAAGCTCTAATGATGGTTGTTCTTCCACAGATGGCTTCAAATGAGTAGATTTAGAAGTTATCACAACTTGTGATGCATCAAATTTAGTCTGAGAACTAGAAAGTTATGGACATGCTTCAAGTAGCTTAAGATACTCAAGAGATTCTAGGTTATCAATAACATTAGCCTTCATAAGAGAAACTTCCAAATAATCAGTAGTAAAGTTTTTCGTGAACTTGCTTTCAACTAACTCATTCACCACATCAACTTTAAAACAATCATCATATTCACCTGGAAATTTCATAGCTTTAAAAACATTGAAAGCTACATCTTGGTCTTGAACTCTCATGGTGAGCTCCTTTTTCTAAACATCAATCAAAGTCCTACTTGTTGCTAAAAATGGCCTCCCAAGAATAATAGGGATCTCTTTGTCTTCCTCCATATAGAGAATTATGAAATCCGCAAGAAAGATAAACTTGCCTACCTTCACAAGAACATCCTCTATAATGCCTATTGGGTGCTTCAAACACCTATCTACAAGTTGAAGAGTTATAGTTGTCGTGTATGCTTCTCCTAATACAAGTCTTTCATAGATGGAAATGGCATCAAATTAATGCTAACACCCAGATCATATAGAGCTCTGTTAAAGAATTTCTCACCAATAGTACAAGGAATGGTGAAACTTCCTATATCTTTAAGCTAAGGTGGTAGCTTTTTTTGAAGCATAGCGCTACACTCCTCCGTAAGAGCAACTGTCTCGAAATCATCTAACCTCTTTTTCTTAGACAAGATATCCTTCATAAATTTGATATTGCTAGGCATTTGCTCCAAAGCATCAGCAAAAGGAATGTTAATATTAAGCTTTTTCAATAGCTCAAGAAACTTGGAGAATTACTTATCAAGTTTTTTTCTTATGGAAGCATTGAGAAAACAAAATTAGTGGGGTGTAAGGCTTGGGACTATCTAAATTAGGCTTCATCACTAGCTTTTCTTTTGTTTCATTCTCTTCAGATTTCTCTTCGCCATGATCTTGTTTTTATGGACCATTAGCTTCAACAATAGGATTTTGAAGAAAAACGTGCTTTTTCATTTCTTTCAACTCTTTTCCACTTCTAATTGTGACTACCTTACAATAGGCAAAGTTCCTTGAGGGCGGTTGTTGATAGTAGTAGCATGTTGACCGAATTAAACTTCAAGATTTTTGATAGATGCTGATGAGTGCTCAAAAAGCACTAAAACAACCATGATTTTATGTACCTTAATTGATTAAAAATACATATATTTATATGTTTTATCATATATTTATATAAATTTGTCTTTTTCGGAATCACGGGTATTTTTATTGTTTTTCAGGTATTTTGGCTTAAAAACGCAATGTAAAGACTCAAAGAGGAATATTTGAAGCAATACATCACAAATATATCAATAAATAAGTGATAAAAGGTCAACAAACATGGAAAAATCGGACGAAATGGGTCGAAAAGGTCAAAAATGTCAAAAAGACGGAAATCGCGCGCCGCAGCCCAGCCGTGCGCGCAGCCCAGCGCCCCACTCCATGCGCGCCCGCGCGCGCTGGCACTGTTCACGCGCGCCGAGCTGCGCGCAGCGACAGCCCCAGCGCGCGCGCGCAGCGCCCCAGCAGCCCCCCTCCGCGCGCCCAACGCGTTTTCGCCCCATTTTTCACGTGCAGCCGCCCCTGTGACGTCATGCTGACGTCATTGATGACATCAGCAATTCCAATACGCGTTTTTACATTTTTTAATATTTTTTTAACATTTTTTTACTCATTTTTTCTCTCCATCCTCACCTATAAATACCCCCCTTCCATTCACTTCAAATCACACCTTCAAAACTCACTTCTCTCTTCTTTCTTTCTCTCATTTCTTAGTTTTTAGTTTCTCTTAGTTTCTTTCTAAGTTTCTAAGCTTTTCTTAGTTTTTCTCTTAGTTTTTAGTTCAATTCTCTTAGGTTTAGTGTTCTTCTCTTTTTGAGAGGAACTTGTAATGTTTTTGTAATAATTTAGATTTTTGATTCAATATATGGAAGTGCAAATTCCGCTCGGAGGTTTTCTAGCTACGGGAATAGCGTCGAAGTTCTGTAAGGATTTTATTTTCTTTACAGTTATTTTTATGCTTTATTCTTACATGTTATATTCAACTTGTCTGTGGTTAAATTTAACTATGCTAGCTGTTTAGTAAATATGATGTAATAACGACGTTGTTATGCTTGCGAAATATTAAATAGGTGAAAATTTCTAAAATGAATTGATTTTGTTTTTATTCAAGATTTTATATTAAGAATGTTAGAGAGAAATATATTATTTTTCATTACAAACTTAAAAATGAAAATTAGATTTTAAGGTTTAGTTATCCGGTCTAATTTAGAGTAGTGCTCTTTTATTTGTTGGTACAATCGCCCGGTAGTTAGAGTGAAACTCTATTTCAAAAGTTTTTATAAGAATTATTATGTGAAAATGTATTGACAACATGTTTTCAATAGTGGTTTTAAAACTTGAAAGTTAGTACTCGGATAATTAAATTCTTAGGTTTAATTTGGACACCTTGAATAAAGTTTAAACTGTCTAACCCCACCAAAGGTGGCATTTAAATGGTTCATTTTCAATCTCTTAGAAAAAGGAATTAATTTAATTAAGCATATTAGTTATCAACCCCACCCATAGGTGTTAATTGATTTGTTTAGTTAACAAAGAATATCTAACCCCACCAAAGGTGGTATTTATATAAAAAAGAGAGAATCAATAAAATGTCAATTTATATCTTTAATAACCTAGTTAATATGAGCAAGCATAATTAATTTAGTTATTATATCCATAAATACTCCGCTAATATAAATGATAAAAATTTGCATGAACATTTATTGAATCCGTATATATGTTTATTTCTAGATAATTATTTATTGAATTTGTATCTATGTTTATTTTTATGATTTTAGATTATATTTAATTAATCTGTATATATGTTTTATTTTATGTTATTAGATTAGGAACACAAAAACCAAACTATCGTGACAGGATGTTTAGGATTTAATTTCGTTTTTAAAAGATTGAATAATAAGTTAAAAACCACATACATTCCTTCCTTAGATCGACCTTGGGAGTATACTTATCATTTTCTACGAAATGATTCGTGCACTTGCGAGAGTTTTATAAATATTAAAACCAAAGTATTTGCGGGAATCGGCGATGCCGGTTTTCGTTCATCAAGTTTTTGGCGCCGTTGCCGGGGAAGGAATAGCGTTTTTAAATTATTTATCAAAATTTTAAAAATATTTTTGTGCTGTAAATAATTGTGATATTTTAATAATAATCAAATTTCAAAATTCATAATAAATAAATAAAAATAATAAAAATAATTTTTTTTTTAATTGTAAAATAATTTAGAAATTTGAAATTTGAAGTAAAATTTTTTACCGTTCATGAATAGTAAAAAAAAAAAAAATTTAAAATTCAAAAAAAAAAAAAAAAAATTTAGTTAATAAGAAATAATATAGCGTGAATAGTAAAATAAAATTACCATTCATGAATAGTAAAAAAAAAAAAAAAATTTAAAAATTCAAAATTCAAAAACAAAACTTTTTTTTTAAGTTAATAAGAAATAATATAGCGTGAATAGTAAAATAAAATTACCGTTCATAAAAAAAAAAAAAAAAAAACATTACTTGAATTTATACTTAATTAACTAAATAACATGAAAAGTAAAAATATAAGGGAGTTCTGTCTAGGAGACTAGTTCTTGGAAGCCTTTGTGCCACTAGTCTTTCCTGGGAACGTTGCTCTGGCTAGGAGAATGGTATTTAAGGTGTCGTTTGCACCACCATTCTTTCCTGGGAGCACTCTTGGTTAATACTAATTATGTTACAAAAAAAATAAAAAAAAAATTCTTTTTTTTTTTAGGGTTTAACTAGTTTTGTTTAGTGTTTTGTATAAAATAACATGTAAATTTTATCTAAATTTTTTTATTTTGTTGACAGGAGTTTTAAATTTACGTTTACAATAGTCTATGCGTGGTAGGAGATCCTTAGGAAACCCCCTTACACCATATGTAAATAAATTTCATAAATTTAAACAAGTGTCAACAAAACTGGATTCTACCCATCAACCTGTTTTTGAGCCAAACATAGAACCAAGTCTTAATCCTTTACTAGAACCAAAAGAAATGGAGGAAAACCAACATATTAGGGAAACCACAATGAAAGAGTTTGCAAGACCGGTAATAGGCACGGCAACTGCCGCTATCCAGTTGGGGGAGGCTGCTCGGAATTACGACCTTAAAAATATTCATTTTTCTATGCTTCCTTCCTTTTATGGGTTACCTAATGAAGATTCTCTTTCCTTTATGAGAGATTTCTATGCTACGGTCCAAACATTCCCCCTCGGTATTCTAAACGAGGATCAACTTAAGATGAGATGTTTTCCCTACACTCTAAAGGATAAGGCCAAAGCTTGGTTGATGTCACTTCCCCCAGGTTCTCTGATGACATGGGGTAACATTTACAACAAATTCATGGGAAAATTCTATTCCCATCAAAAAACATCAGAGTTGAGAGGAAAGATTGCTACTTTCTCTCAGATGGATGGAGAACCATTCCATGAAGCTTGGGATAGGTTCAAGATGTTTCTCACTCAGTGTCCCCATCATAGCTTTCCCCTGCAGTTGCAGAACCAATTCTTTTACGATGGACTTACACAACAATGTCAGTTCATTGTCGACAACGCTGCAGGAGGAGCAATAGGAGAAAAAACTGCCTCAGAGACGTATAACCTCTTTGAGATGTTGGGTGCTAATTCCCAACAGAAAAGCTCCCGAGTGAGAAAAGCTGGAGTTCATGAAATCGACTCCAGTAATGAAGTTCAACAACAACTTGTTCAACTGACTAAGCAAGTTGCCCTTCTCGCTACACAAACCAACACCAATAATGATCAATATGGTTTGTATAGCAACATGGGACATGGTACTGAAGCCTGTCCATATCAAGGAGAAACAACTGGACCTGAACAGGTCAATGTGTTGGGAGCATTGTTGCGTGTTTTTCAACACACGAACTCGTGCAAGCATACACGGTCGCAAGTAATAACATTTATAAGTAAAGATCGATCCCACGAGGATTTGTAACTATAGTTTGTTGATTACTAAAATTATATCAATCTGATTTTATTCAAAACGTACGTTGGATGTAGCAAAAATGTAAGAAAATAGTTAAAACAAAATAAAAGAAATCTAGGATTGCAATTTTTCACCAAATTAATCAACTCAAATCATTTTATTTTCTTTTGATTTATATTTTTTTAGTACATTTAATTTGTCAACCGAAAACTTCTATTTTTATTCATACATCTCTTCCGAGCTCCGTACAAACACACCTCGTCAAATTAATTCACTATATCTCTATGAGAATTAAATTCACCGAAATTCATTACGTTTTAAGTTTTCAAATGGCCACACATACAATTAGGGTATATTCCTATCCTTCATCATACATGTCATTCTATTTACGAGCAATATACACACGAATGCCTCTTCCAAGTTTATTCATGTGCCACGGATCGTTTCGATAAGATTCGTAAATAATCAAAAAGCATTAAACACAAAATAGAACGAACAAATCGAACGTCTTATAAATCTATCAAAAATAATTAAAATAAAAGCATCATAAATTTAGATCAAATGCAACCCTAGAAAAATTAAATTACTTCATAAAATTAAAATAAAAATTACAACACCTACAAAAAATTAAGATGAAGAAGAAGGCAAATTAAAACAACACTTAGAACAAATTTTTGGCACACGCAGAACACAACAAAAGCCAAAAAATGGCTTCTGCGTATTCTGCTGTCCAAAACCGAGCACCCCAAAAATTACAAACTTCCAAAACTTTTTTAAAACTATCATCTTATCTCCTATTTATACCCAAAAATAATACATCTAAAATATTACATTTTTTATTTTATTTTTTAAATAAAACGCGTAATAATTTTTTTATCGAAAAATTAAATAACGTGTGTCGAAAATCGGATCGAAAAATATTAAACAAATTCACGCGTGAGACAGGGCGCCGATTCAGCCTTTTTTAATTTCTTTATGCGTGCCACGTGTCAGCGTCTGATTCGCTGAAACGAATTAACGCGGACACGTGGCAGCTTCTCATTGGGCGTTGGAAACGGCGCCGGCGACAAAAAGGACGGACGAAAACGGCCACATACGGGCGCGATCCTGCGCTTTCGCGCTTATCGTAATATGCCACGTGTCGTTACAAGATTGGCTGACAAATAGAGTGGGACACGTGGCAGCTTCTGATTTGAGGAAGGGATTCAAAAGGAACACGTGGCAGAGTCTGATTGGAGGAAAATCCGGGCGCACGTTGAGTTCAATGCACGGGATCAGTGGCGCGCAGAACTTTAAACTTTAATTAATTGCATTTTGGCCCACAAATCTATTTCAAATTACATTTTCAACTTTATTTAATTACAGTTTAGCCTTTATCTAATTTAAATTAAATTTTTAAACTTTTAATAATTAAAATTAAGCCCGAATTTAATTTAAATTATATTTTTGACTTTTATAAATTGCAATTAAATACTATTTTATTTGAAATTATATTTTTGGACTCAAATTTGCAATTAATTAAGTTTTTCGATACAAATTATTTAATTTTATTAAAATATATAAAAAACAGTAAATACTAATTTATTAAACTAAAATTAACTAAAAACATTGAAAACATAGCAATTATAATTAATAAAATAGGTGAAAATAATTATATAAAATACAGTTATCAAGCATATCAACAGAGACCAAGGTTTGATCCCAACTCAAATACCTATAATCCTGGGTGGAGATGTCATCCAAATTTCTCTTGGAGGCAAAACAACCCTCCTTTCACTCAAGGCTCAAACCAGGCAGGTCAGCAATTCCACCCACCTATTCCAAGAAGCATTCCCAATAAACCAACCCTGGAGGACAACTTGAATTCTTTTATTCAAGTCTGTAGGGATAATCAATCTAAAACCAATCAACGGTTGGACTCTGTGGAAGCTTCTATCAAAAAGGTGGAAGTTCAAGTTGAACAGTTAGTTGAACATTTGCAAAAAGGCAAAGACTAATTCAATGAAGAGGAGACATTGAGTTTTTCATTCTGCAATCTCCAAGCAACGTCTTACTAGATGACGATAAATTTTAGTCCTGTATGGGAGGTCACCCATTATTGTATTTTCCTTTGTTTTAGTTTGCGTGTAATTAAAATTCAGATGAAATAAAATTCGTTTGTTTCAAAAATTCTGTCCATTCGCTTAAATTTAAAAAAAAAAATATTAGGTTCCTTGCACTTTTTGCTTTTACGTTTTATCAAGTTATAAATATTTCTTAGAGATATCTACTAAAAGCAAAATGTTGATACACAATAGGAGGAGGATCATTTTCAACTACAAACAACCATGGGAGATGCTGAAGATAGGCGGAAAAAGATGAAAGAATATACAATGCCAATCATTGGCAATGTAACTTCCGGTATCCAATTACAAGAGGCTGCAAGGAATTATGAATTGAAAAAGATTCATTATTCTTTGTTGCCTTCCTTTTACGGTATCCCTAATGAAGACCCTTTGCATTTCATTCGAGAATTCTATGCTATTGTCCAAACCTTTCCACTACATGCAATTAATGAAGATCAACTTAGGATGAGGTGTTTTCCTTACACTCTCAAAGATAAAGCTTGGTCATGGTTCATTACTCTACAGTCAGGTTCTCTTAAAACTTGGGAGGCAGTCTATGAAATTTTTATGGGTAGGTTCTATTCCCATCAAAAGACTGTTGATCTAAGAACAAAGATAGCAACATTTTCTCAAATGAATGAAGAGCCCTTTCATGAAGCTTGGGAACGATTCAAACTCCTTTTCATTCAATGTCAAAATCATAGCTTTCCCTTACAGCTACAAAACCAATTCTTTTATGATGGATTGACACTACAGAGTCAATACATGGTTGATAATGCTGCTGGAGGTGCTGTAGGAGAAAAGACCGCAGAGGAAACCTATAATCTTTATGAGCTGTTGGGTTCTAATTCCCAACAAAGAGGTGGTAGAAGGAAAGCAAAGGTCAATGAAGTCGGCTCTGATAATGAGATAACCTTGCAACTTGCTGAATTGACTAAACAAGTGAAATTCCTCACTTCCCACCAAATTTCAAATCAAGAGGTATGTGAAGTGTGTTGTTCAATTGGGCATGGTACTCATAATTGTTCAAATACTTGTGATTCTAGTGTCGATGCCATAGAGGAAGTTCAATCTTTTCAAAGATATCATCCAAACACCTATAATCACCCAGCCTACACCCAATATCCAACACTAAGGTCAGATAACAACCACCCTTACCCACCAAGCCAATCTTTTAAGCCAACCTTAGAAGATAGCTTGAATGCTTTTATTCAAGTTAGTCGTGACAACCAATTGATGACTAATCAAAGGTTGAACACCATGGAGGCTTCGGTTAAAAGGATTGAATCTAAAGTTGGGCAACTGGCTGAACAAATGCAAAAGAAAGAACCAGGAAAGTTGCCCAGTCAACCAGAACAAGCAAAGGATGTTAGAACCCTTCGAAGTGGTAAGGTAGTCAATACTAGTTTACCTGAAATCTCTAACAATCTACCTTGTAGTTCAGGTAACAAAGAAGGCGATACTCTAATCTCGCAAAAAGGAGAAACAAGTGTTAAACTTAACAAGCCTTCTGAAAAACTCATTGGGGGGTCATCTGACACCCCCAAAATTCAAAAGACAACAGAACCACACCAGATACAAGTACCTTTTCCCCACCGGTTAAAAGAGTCCAAACAAGATAAGCAATTCAATGATCTTTTTAATATGCTCTCTAAAGTGAATATCAATTTACCATTGTTAGAAGTGATCATGAATGTGCCCTCATATGCCAAGTTTTTCAAAGAGTTGAACACTAAGAAAAGGAGGTATGAACTGAATGAACGAGTAGTAGTATCAGAAATTTCTAGCGCTGTACTTCAGCACAAACTACCCCCTAAGTTGAAAGACCCTGGAAGTTTTATTATAAACATAACTATGGGGGATAGGAAGGTTGCTAAAGCAATGCTTGATTTAGGTGCTAGTATAAATTTGATGCCCTACTCTATATTCTTACAACTCAATCTAGGGGATTTAAAACCCACAACTATGTCCCTTCAACTTGCAGATAGATCTCTTAAATATCCAGAGGGAATAGTTGAGGATGTTTTGGTACAGGTAGACAAACTGATAATACCTGTTGACTTTGTGGTTCTGGATATGCAAGAAAATCCAGCATTGGACAGAGAGCACACAATATTGCTTGGTAGACCATTTATGGCAACTACTAAAACTATTATTGATGTCCAAGATGGAAATTTGACAATGACAGTCTTAGGAGAGACTGTTCATTTTAAAGTTTTTGATTCTTCACCTTTCCCTTCTATTTCTGCCATCGATGAAATATTCGATGTTGATCCTTTGGATAATCTTGTCCAAAACACCTTTTTCCGAACCAGAATAGAAGACAAGCTTGAAACCGTTCTTACACTTGAAAAGGTTGAAGAAGATTTAGATGAGGAAATAAAGGGGTACCTTGAACAACTAGACAATAATGAAGTGATGACAAAATCTAGTACACTTTTAAATCTACCCAGTTCTTCATCTATTAAAGAGGCCAATCCACCTGAACTTGAACTCAAAGACTTACCTGAGCACTTAAAATATGTGTTTTTGGGAGAAGGGGAAACTTATCCAGTGATAATTTCTTCAACCTTGACCAAACCACAAGAAAAGGAACTCATCAAAGTGCTTAAACAGTTTAAGAAATCTATAGGTTGGAGTATAGGGGATATAAGAGGCATTAGTCCAACAATGTGTATGCACAAGATCAACTTGGAGGACGGTGCTAAACCTGTACGAGAGGCCCAAAGAAGACTAAACCCAAACATGCAAGAGGTAGTTAAGAAGGAAATTCTTAAATTATTAGAAGAAGGGATTATCTACCCTATTGCAGATAGTAAGTGGGTTAGTCCAGTGCATGTGGTACCAAAGAAATCTGGGATAACAGTTGTTAAGAATGACAAAAGTGAATTAGTGCCCACTAGAATAATCACTGGATGGAGAATGTGTATAGATTTTAGGAAACTAAATTTATATACGAAAAAGGATCACTTTCCTCTTCCATTCATTGATCAAATGTTGGAAAGATTAGCTGGGCACGAATTTTACTGTTTTTTGGATGGACTGTCTGGATATTATCAAGTACCCATAGCACCAGAAGATCAGGAAAAGACCACATTTACATGTCCTTTTGGGACATTTGCTTTTCGCAGAATGCCATTTGGGTTATGCAATGCCCCTGCCACGTTCCAGAGATGCATGATATCCATTTTCTCGGACATGGTGGAAAAATTCATTGAGATTTTCATGGACGATTTCTCTATCTTTGGGAACTCATTTGATGATTGCTTACATAAATTGACTTTGGTTTTAGAAAGATGCATTGAATGCAATCTAACCCTTAGTTGGGAGAAAAGTCATTTTATGGTTCAACAAGGGATAGTTTTAGGACATATAATTTCAAACAAGGGTATTGAAGTTGATAAGGCAAAAGTTGAATTGATATCCAAACTACCTCCCCCTACATCTGTGAAGAGGATAAGAAGCTTCTTGGGACATGCAGGATTCTACAGACGATTTATTAAAGATTTCTCTAAAATAAGTCGTCCATTATGTAACTTGCTATCCAAAGATGCTGATTTTTTGTCATGAACTTCATTGTGGGGGTCATTTTGGAGGAGAAAAGACAGCCCGTAAGATATTACAGTCTGGATTCTTTTGGCCCACTCTTTTTAAAGATGCTCATATGTTTTGTGCACAATGTGATAGATGTCAAAGAACAGGAAACATAAGCAAAAGAGATGAAATGCCTTTGACATCTAATTTAGTTGTTGAACTCTTTGACGTATGGGGGATTGACTTTATGGGTCCTTTTCCCCCATCTAATGGTTTTCAATACATTTTGGTTGCTGTGGATTATGTGTCCAAGTGGGTAGAAGCTATCCCCACCAAAACCAATGATGCTAATGTTGTTGTGAAATTCTTGAAAGATTTCATATTCAGTAGGTTCGGAACGCCTAGAGCTATAATAAGTGATGGAGGTAGCCATTTTTGTAACAAACTCTTTGATGGAGTACTAAACAAGTACAACATCACACATAAGGTAGCTACTCCATATCATCCTCAAACTTCCGGATTAGTGGAAGTAAGTAATAGGCAAATCAAGGGAATACTGGAACGCACTGTGCGTCCTTCAAGGAAGGATTGGGCATTTAAGTTAAATGATGCCTTATGGGCATACCGCACCGCTTACAAAACACCTATTGGGATGAGCCCTTACCGGTTAATCTTTGGGAAAGCGTGCCACCTTCCAGTTGAACTTGAACACAAGGCTTATTGGGCAATTAAAGAGCTAAACATGGATTTAGATAAAGCAGGTGAAAAACGAGTACTCCAGCTTCATGAGTTGGAAGAAATTAGGAATGAAGCCTATGAGAATGCCAAATTATACAAGGAGCGTACTAAGCGCTATCATGACAAGAGGCTAGTTCCTAAGACTCTTCACCCTGGAATGAAAGTTCTTTTATTTAACTCTCGTTTGAGATTGTTTCCAGGAAAGCTAAGATCAAGATGGGATGGACCATTCAAAATAGTTCAGGTATCTGAACATGGAGTAGTAGAACTATTGGACTCCAAGACACAAAAAACGTTCAAAGTTAATGGCCATCGTGTCAAGCCTTATGTGGAAGAACCAAACAACATTGCTGAAATGGATTGCATTTGGCTGAGTAACCCTTAGCACCAAAAAGATACGTCTTGCTAAGACGTTAAACTAAGCGTTGGATGGGAGGCAACCCATCATGTTAGGTAATTTTTTTTTTGTTATTTGTTTTATTTACTTAATTTTATTGTTTATTTTAGTTTACTTGTATGTGAATAATTTTTAAAATTGTTAAAACTAAAATATTTGTTGAGATGTTAGAAGTTCACAGCGATCTGTCTGTATACACTTTAATGATGAATATGATGGATGCACCTGCATTTCTTCATTACTACTTACACATTCTCAAGAAATAGGTAATCTTTCTCCTCTTTTCTCTTTATCTTTAATTTGCAGTTGTTACATTGAGGACAATGTAAGTTCTAGGTTGGGGGTGGTGAAAAGTTACCATGCTATATATAAAAAAAAAATTATCACAAAAATGTATCATATCTTTAAATCAAATTTAAGTAAATAGTTAAAGTCTTTTGTATTGTTAGATTAATTTTTGAAAACATATCATGAAATATTTTGTAATTATTTTTGATAATTAGTTAGTTTTTGTCATAACTAGTATTTCTTGATAAAATGTGGAAATTATATTAAACCCAAAATCGGTGTTTATGAATTTTTTTTTTTTTTAGTGGAGACTACCCTTGTGAGATATAATTTGAGCCTAATTTCTTTTATTCAGAGTGAAATATATATTTTTTCTACTCCAAACACATTTCTTATTTATTCAAAAAGTTTAGATGATCTCTATAGGTATTAGCATTGAATGTATGAATTTTTTCTCATCTTAATAGAGTATCATATATTTTTGATTATTATTTTTGCTTAGATTAAATGATTTGAGTAGAAATTGATAGTATATGCTTATATCTCATTTATGCATGACTGTTACAAAAACAAAAATACATATCTGGGGTTACCTAAACCAAGATCAAACAGAAAAGCCAAAAAAATTAACCACTCACCAAAATCCAAAAAAATGTACAATCTGTACATGGGTTGACTCTCTAAAAAAACATATATTAAAAAAAAAAATAGAGAGATAAAAAAATAGTATCATCTACATACTATGACCCACATTGCCTACAAAGTTGTGAGTAAAGGCTAATTACAAAAGAAAGATATAGGAAGTAATTCCCTAAAAAGTCATTGCAATTTCTTCATTTGTTAAAGCATATATCTTGAAATTCTTTCTTAATGAGTTTGATTTATGCATGAAAATAATTTTTGTATATGATATCTTTATAATTTATACATTCGATTCCTTTCATGAGATCAATGTTAAAATAACACTTTGAGCCTTTATTCTTTATACATATGCGAACATATTAGTTCATTTCTATACATCAACTCTTTCGCATATAAATTAGTATGAGTGTTTGAACCCATAGGATTCAGTGCTTTGAGAGTATTGACTTGTGAGGAATAGAGTCGAAGCGAATACTGATTCATGACACTGAAATTGGGTAAAATTAAATTGATAGATTTTTGAAATGAAATATGAAAATGATTTTCGACTAATTATTGTAATAAAATCATGATTGTTTAAAGAGATTAAAATAACTTATGCTTGAGATTTTAATTATGATCTTAAAGGAGATTAAAAAGTATGAGATATTTTTGTGATATGTTGTGTTCTTTTACTCTTAAAATTAATTTTTGATTGTGTTGTAATTTTAATTTTTGATTTGATTGTTTTTATCTTTACATTTAGTTCAATGTTTGTGGGTATCATTACTGAAAACCCTCACGAGACTCAAACTCGTCCACTAGGGCAACCTAGGGGTTTAACGGCTTGTTGCATAGGCTAAATGAAACCGTTTCAATCCACGAAAGTGATTTAGGATAGTTTAATTTTTAGCTTTTATCGCTTCTCTTGCTAAGAGACTAGCAAGAAGCTGGTTGGGGGTTGTGATGAGTGCTCAAAAAGCACTAAAATAACCATGATTTTATGTACCTTAATTGATTAAAAATACATATATTTATATATTTTATCATATATTTATATAAATTTGTCTTTTTCGGAATCACGGGTATTTTTATTGTTTTTCAGGTATTTTGGCTTAAAAACGCAATGTAAAGACTCAAAGAGGAATATTTGAAGCAATACATCACAAATATATCAATAAATAAGTGAGAAAAGGTCAACAAACATGGAAAAATCGGACGAAATGGGTCGAAAAGGTCAAAAATGTCAAAAAGACGGAAATCGCGCGCCGCAGCCCAGCCGTGCGCGCAGCCCAGCGCCCAGCCGCGCGCGCCCCAGCGCGCGCGCGCAGCGCCCCAGCAGCCCCCCTCCGCGCGCCCAACGCGTTTTCGCCCCATTTTTCACGTGCAGCCGCCCCTGTGACGTCATGCTGACGTCATTGATGACATCAGCAATTCCAATACGCGTTTTTACATTTTTTAATATTTTTTTAACATTTTTTTACTCATTTTTTCTCTCCATCCTCACCTATAAATACCCCCCTTCCATTCACTTCAAATCACACCTTCAAAACTCACTTCTCTCTTCTTTCTTTCTCTCATTTCTTAGTTTTTAGTTTCTCTTAGTTTCTTTCTAAGTTTCTAAGCTTTTCTTAGTTTTTCTCTTAGTTTTTAGTTCAATTCTCTTAGGTTTAGTGTTCTTCTCTTTTTGAGAGGAACTTGTAATGTTTTTGTAATAATTTAGATTTTTGATTCAATATATGGAAGTGCAAATTCCGCTCGGAGGTTTTCTAGCTACGGGAATAGCGTCGAAGTTCTGTAAGGATTTTATTTTCTTTACAGTTATTTTTATGCTTTATTCTTACATGTTATATTCAATTTGTCTATGATTAAATTTAACTTTGCTCGCTGTTTGTAAACATGATATAATAATAACGTTGTTATGCTTGCGAAATATTAAATAGGTGAAAATTTCTAAAATGAATTGATTTTGTTTTTATTCAAGATTTTATATTAAGAATGTTAGAGAGAAATATATTATTTTTCATTACAAACTTAAAAATGAAAATTAGATTTTAAGGTTTAGTTATCCGGTCTAATTTAGAGTAGTGCTCTTTTATTTGTTGGTACAATCGCCCGGTAGTTAGAGTGAAACTCTATTTCAAAAGTTTTTATAAGAATTATTATGTGAAAATGTATTGACAACATGTTTTCAATAGTGGTTTTAAAACTTGAAAGTTAGTACTCGGATAATTAAATTCTTAGGTTTAATTTGGACACCTTGAATAAAGTTTAAACTGTCTAACCCCACCAAAGGTGGCATTTAAATGGTTCATTTTCAATCTCTTAGAAAAAGGAATTAATTTAATTAAGCATATTAGTTATCAACCCCACCCATAGGTGTTAATTGATTTGTTTAGTTAACAAAGAATATCTAACCCCACCAAAGGTGGTATTTATATAAAAAAGAGAGAATCAATAAAATGTCAATTTATATCTTTAATAACCTAGTTAATATGAGCAAGCATAATTAATTTAGTTATTATATCCATAAATACTCCGCTAATATAAATGATAAAAATTTGCATGAACATTTATTGAATCCGTATATATGTTTATTTCTAGATAATTATTTATTGAATTTGTATCTATGTTTATTTTTATGATTTTAGATTATATTTAATTAATCTGTATATATGTTTTATTTTATGTTATTAGATTAGGAACACAAAAACCAAACTATCGTGACAGGATGTTTAGGATTTAATTTCGTTTTTAAAAGATTGAATAATAAGTTAAAAACCACATACATTCCTTCCTTAGATCGACCTTGGGAGTATACTTATCATTTTCTACGAAATGATTCGTGCACTTGCGAGAGTTTTATAAATATTAAAACCAAAGTATTTGCGGGAATCGGCGATGCCGATTTTCGTTCATCAGATGCCACTTGATTCTAAAGATTAATCTCATTCTTAGCAATGTATTAAGCAAACATAGCTTCTAGTGATGGCATCTTCTCTTGTGGTGGAGCTTGATTGTGAAAACCTGTAGGATATGTAGACTTTATAGAAGATGATGGGCCTTGATTTTTATTCCAATAAAAATTAGAATGATTCTTACAACCTGGATTGTAAGTGTTGGCATAAGGGTTGTTTTGATGCCTATTGTAGTTGGCAACAAAACTGACAAATTCAGTGTTGAGAGGACATCTCTCACTGACATGGCTTCCATTGCAAATTTCACATGCAACAAAAGGACTCTGAATAGAATGGACACCTAGAGTATCAATCTTCTTCACCAAAGGTGACACTTGAGGAGTTAAAGTGGACATAGCATCAATCTCTTGAATTCCAGCTGCTCTCTCAGGTATCATCCTCTCTTATGGGCACTGGTAGCTATTGGAAGCCATTTCCTCTAATAATTCATAAGCTTTATCAATAGATTTTCTCATAAGAGCACCGCCTACTGCAATATCAATCATGTTTCTAGTTGGACCCATCAAACTATTATAAAATGTCTAAACTTGGAGCCACGCTGGTGATGGGTGCTCAAAAAGCACTAAAATTACCATGATTTTATGCACATTAATTGATTAAAAATATATATATTTATATGTTTTATCATATATTTATATAAATGTCTTTTTTCGGAATCACGGGTATTTTTATTGTTTTTCAGGTATTTTGACTTAAAAACGTAACTTAAAGACTCAAAGAGGAATACTAGAAGCAATACATCACAAATATATTAATAAATAAATGGGGAAACGTCAACAAATATGGAAAAATTGGACAAAATGGGTCAAAAAGGTTAAAAATGTCAAAAAGGAAAAAATCGCACCGCTGCGCAGCCCAGCCGCGCCGAGCCCCGCGCACGCCCAGCTCCCTTTTTGTGCGCACCGCGCGCACTCCTACTGCCTTGCCCGCGTGCCCCTGCGTTTTCACAATTTTTTTACATTTTTTCACTCACTTTTTCTCCTCATCCTCACCTATAAATACTCCCCTTCTCTTCACTTCTAAACACACCTCAAAACCATTCTTCTCTTCTCTTTCTTTCTCTCATTTCTTAGTTCTTAAGCTTTTCTTAGTATCTTTCTTAGTTTTTAAGCTTTTCTTAGTTTCTTTCTTAGTTTTTAAGCTTTTCTTAGTTTCTTTCTTAGTTTTTAGTTTTTCTTAGTTAATTTCTCTTAGTTTTAGAGTTCTTCTATTTTTGAGAAGAACTAGTTATATTTTTGTAATTTATTAGCTTTTTGATTCAATAAATGGGAGTGCAAATTCCGCTTGGAGGTTTTCCAGCTACGGGAATAGCATCCAAGTTCTGTAAGGATTTTATTTTCTTTACAGTTATTTTTTATTCTTTATTCTTACATGTTATATTTAATTTGTCTGTGATTAAATTTAACTCTGATAGCTGTTTGTAAACATGATATAATAATAACATTGTTATGCTTGCAAAATATTAAATAGGTAAAAATCTCTAAAATGAATTGATTTTTTTTTTATTCAAGATTTTATATTAAGAATGTTAGAGAGAAATATATTATTTTTCATTACAAACTTAAATCTGAAAACTAGATTTTAAGGTTTAATTATCCGGTCTGATTTAGAGTAGTGCTCTTTTATTTGTTATTACAATCGCCCGGTAGTTAGAGTGAAGCTCTATTTCAAAAGTTTTTATAAGAATTATTATCTGAAAATGTATTAACAACATGTTTTCAGTAGTGGTTTTAAAACTTGAAAGTTAGTACTCGGATAATTAAATTCTTAGGTTTAATTTGGACACCTTGAATAAAATTTAAAATGTCTAACCCCACCAAAGGTGGCATTTAAATGGTTCATGTTCAATCTCTTAGAGAAAAAAGGAATTAATTTAATTAACCAAATTAGTTATCAACCCCACTCATAGGTGTTAATTGATTTGTTTAGTTAACAAAGAATATCTAACCCCACCAAAGGCGTTATTCATATAAAAAAAAATAGAATCAATAAAATATTAATTTATATCTTTAATAACCTAGATAATATGAGCAAACATAAGTAATTTAGTTATTATGTCCATAAATACTCCACTATTATAAATGATAAAATTTGCATAAATATTTATTGAATCTGTATCTATGTTTATTTTTATGTTATTAGATTATAGTTATTGAATTTGTATCTGTTTATTTTTATGTTATTAGATTAGGAACACAAAAACCAAACTATCGTGACAGGATGTTTAGGATTTAATTTTGTTTTTAAAAGTTTCAATAATGAATTAAAAACCACATACATTCCTTCCTTAGATCGACCTTGGGAGTATACTTGTCATTTTCTACGAAATGATTCGTGCACTTGCGAGAGTTTTATAAATATAAAACCAAAGTATTGGCAAGAATCGGCGATACCGGTTTTCGCTCATCAAGTTTTTGGCGTCATTCTTGGGGAAGGAATAACATTTTTAAATTATTTATCAAAATTTTAAAAACATTTTTGTGCTGTAAATTATTGTGATTTTTTTGTTTTACTAAAAAAATTAATAATCAAATTTCAAATTTCATAAGAAATAATAAAAACAAATAATAAAAACAAATAATAAAAGTAAATAAAAAAATTAAATTAATAATAATAATAATAATAATAATAGCATGAATAGTAAAATAATTTAAAATTTTGAAATTTGAAGTTAATATTTTTTTTACCGTTCATAAATAGTAAAAACAAATTAAATTAAAATTAAAACAAAACATTTAAGATAAAAAAAAAAGAAATAAATAAATAATATAGCGTAAATAGTAAAATAAAATTACCGTTCATGAATAGTAAAATAAATAAAAAAAATTAAAACATTTTTAAGATAAAAAATAAAAAAAATAAATAATATAGCATGAATAGTAAAATAAAATTATAGTTTATGAATAGTAAAAAAATTAAAAACAAATTAAAAACAAATTTAAGATAATAAATAAATAATATAACGTGAATAGTATAATAAAATTACAATTCATAAATAGAAAAAAAAAACTTAATTTTTAATTTTCATTTAATTTTTATTTTTATTTTATTTTCTTTTACCTTTCTCAATTTTACTTTATTTTATTTTATTTTAATTTATTTTACCTTTTTCAATTTTAATTTATTTTATTTTTATTTTTATTAATTTTTTTTCTTTCTTTTCTTTAACTATTTTTCTCTCTCTCTCTTAATTTTCATTTAATTTAATTAACTTAAACTTTTTATTAACTTAATTAACTTAGATTTTTAATTAACTTAGATTTTTCATTAACTTAATTAACTAAGATTTTTAATTAACTTAACTTAATTAACTTAGATTTTTACTTTCATTAACTTAATTAACTTAGATTTTCATTAACTTAATTAACTTAGATTTTTACTTCACTTAACTTAATTAACATCATTTTAATAGCATGAAAAGTAAAGATCTAAGGGAGTTCTGTCTAGGAGACTAGTTCTTGGAAGCCTTTGTGCCACTAGTCTTTCCTGGGAACGTTGTTATGTCTAGGAAGATTGTTTTTAAAGAGCCTTTGCCCCACCATTCTTTCCTAGGAGCACTCTTGGTTAATATTGATTATGTTATTTTATCTTAAAAAAACAAAAAAACAAAAAAAATTGCTTTGTTTGATCTAGGTACAATTGTGTTTTAATGCCTTCATTATTTGATTTGCACCTAGATGTTGGTTATCTAAAACCCTCAAGTATGCCCCTAGTTTTAAGTACAAAAAAAATTGAAAATCAATAGGGCATGTTTGAAACAGTATAGGTAGACAACCTTGTCTTACTTGTAGGTTTGATTGACTCAATGATAAGGGGACATTGAGTTTACTTAAAATGAAATCCCCAAGTTACGTCTTGCTAAGACGTTAAACTAAGCACTGAATGGGAGGCAACCCATCATTTTAGGTAATTTTCTGTCATTTACTTAATTTTATTGTTTATTTTAGTTTAATTATATGTGAATAATTTTTAAATTGTTAAAACTAAAAATATTTGTTGAGATGTTAGAAGTTCACAGCGATCTCTCTGTATACACTTTAATGATGAATATGATGAATGCACCTGCATTTCTCCATTACTGCTTACAAATTCTCAAGAAATAGGTAATTTTTCTTCTCTTTTCTCTTTATCATTAATTTACAGTTGTTACATTGAGGACAATGTAAGTTCTAGGTTGGGGGTGGTGAAAAGTTACCCTGCTTAATTAGAAAAAAAAATATTTAACAATTTAAAAATTAAAAAAAAAATCTTTTTTATGTTCACGTTTTCATTTTTTGTGTTTGGTTTTATTTTTGTTTTGTGTGATTTAGTAATTTTTGAAATAAAAAAAATATATTTTCTCACAAATTTATCATTTCTTTAAAATCAAATTTAAGTAAATAGTTAAGTCTTTTGTATTGTTAGATTAATTTTTGAAAACATATCATGAAATATTTTGTAATTATTTTTGATAATTAGTTAGTTTTTGTCATAACTAGTATTTCTTGATAAAATGTGGATATTATATTAAACCCAAAATCGATGTTTATGAATTTTTTTTAGTGGAGACTACCTTTGTGAGATATAATTTGAGCCTAATTTCTTTTATTCAGAGTGAAATATATATTTTTTCTACTCAAAACACATTTCTTATTTATTCAAATTTTTAGATGATCTTTATAGGTATTAGCATTGAATGTATGAATTTTTTCTCATCTTAATAGAGTATCATATATTTTTTATTATTATTTTTGCTTAGATTAAATGATTTGAGTAGAAATTGATAGTATATGCTTATATCTCATTCATGCATAACTGCTACAAAAAAAGACATATCTGGGGTTACCTAAACCAAGATCAAACAGAAAAGCCACAAAATTAATCACTCACCAAAATCCTAAAAAATGTACAATCTGTACATTGGTTGACTCTCTAAAATATACATATATTGAAAAATATCTTCAGAAAAAAATAGAGAGATAAAAAATATATAGTATCATCTACATACTATGACCCGCATTGCCTACAAAGTTGTGAGTACAGGCTAATTACAAAAGAAAGATATAGGAAGTAATTCCCTAAAAAGTCATTGCAATTTCTTCATTTGTAAAAAGCATATATCTTGAAATTCTTTCTTAATGAGTTTGATTTATGCATGAAAATAATTTTTATATATGATATCTTTATAATTTATACATTCGATTCCTTTCATGAGATCAATGTTAAAATAACACTTTGATCCTTTATTCTTTATACATATGCGAACATATTAGTTCATTTCTATACATCAACTCTTTCGCATATAAATTAGTATGAGTGTTTGAACCCATAGGATTCAGTGTTTTGAGAGTATTGACTTGTGAGGAATAGAGTCGAAGCGAATTCTGATTCATGACACTGAAATTGGGTGAAATTAAATTGATACATTTCTGACATGAAATATGAAAATGATTTTCGACTAATTATTATAATAAATCATGATTATTTAAAGAGATTAAAATAACTTATGCTTGAGATTTTAATTATGATCTTAAAGGAGATTAAAAAGTATGAGACATTTTTGTGATATGCTGTTTTCTTTTATTCTTAAATTAATTTTTGATTATGTTGTAATTTTAGTTTTTGATTTGATTGTTTTTATTGTTTCTTTTGATTTTTTAGTTCAATGTTTATGGGTATCATTACTGAAAACCCTCACGAGACTCAAACTCGTCCACTAGGGCAACCTAGGGGTTTAAAGGCTTGTTGTATAGGCTAAATGCAACTGTTTCAATCCACGAAAGTGATTTAGGATAGTTTAATTTTTAGTTTTTATCGCTTCTCTTGCTAAGGGACTAGCAAGAAGCTGGTTGGGGGTTGTGATGAGTGCTCAAAAAACACTAAAATTACCATGATTTTATGCACATTAATTGATTAATATATATATATATATAATCCAAGTTTCATAATGTAAGTTACATTCCAACCCTAGAGCAAATAATTTAGTTCATAGCAAATATTGAAATCACACTCCACGAATATTTAGACATTTAAGAAAAATTAATTGTAAAAACAAAAGGATTAGAAGACACTTTTTGATGATTTTTCATTCTCCAAGCAATATTTCCCTTCAAAATCTTCCACAATAGTATTTAAGAATGTCCTAATATTCAACTACAAACACAAGAATACATTTTTTTCTCTATCTTCTTATTTTCTCTTAGTTGGTTCTCTCTATTTTTCAGCAACAAAACAAAATAACGCACAATTTTTGGCCTCTGCGTGTTCTCCTAGATTTCTTTTCTCTCTATTTTGTTTCAAAAAAAATATACACACACCACTCAGCAAAGAGGCATTTTTTTCCTTTTAAAAGGAACATAAACCATATGTGTACATTAAGCTGAGCAGTTGGAGAAATTTTCGGAAATCTTTACACTATACATGACACGTGGCAATTGTTGATTCATTTTAAGGAAAATTGGACACAGAGTTTCGGTAGACCGCGTCGTAGGGCATTCAGGTATTGGCTTTGTAGACGGGTGGGCCCACTCTATGCTGACATGAAGACAAGCTGGTGGACCCCATACTATGTGTCAGCTATGAAGACAGACTGGGCCTAATTCTACGCAGATATAAAGACTGGCTGGTAGACCCCATTATGTGCCGACATGACACGGGTTGGAAATTTGTGTGCACTCTTCTGCATAGCGTGTGAATCTCACTCTCCTGATCTACACCATTGAAATTCTGTTCCAATAGCTCAAGACAAGAATGGCTCATTCCTCCCATGGAACTGCATCCTACTAAAAAAATAAATAAATTTGTTAACTTTTGTTAATTGCATTGAAGCCTTCTTTTTAATTCAAATTAAATTTCCAACTTTTTTATTTGCATTCAAGTATTTTTTATTAAATTGTTTTCTTTTCTCTAAAAGTATAATTTCTTACAAAACTAACACCAAATAATAATTAAGGAACTTAAAATTAACTAAAAACTTTAAGAACATAGCAATTATAATAAACTAGACAAAATAACTATGTCTTAGAATGCCAATCATTATTTTTGTTTGATTGTCTTAAAATACATAGTGGGTATAACATAAAGTTATAAAACAATCAAGATTCTGAATAAGTTGACTAATTGACAAAAGGTTATTCTTAAGAATGGGTGAAAGTAAATAAAGGTCATGAAAAAAGTAGGTGAAAATAAATAAAGGAAATGAAAAAAATGGGAGATAGTGAGACACTGTTAACTCCCAAAATTTACATTGATGTTCCATTGGAAACCTAAACAGACTTAACATGAGATGATGTTAAAGAATCAAAAACATAAGAGTTACTAATCATATGATCAGTGGCTCTTGAATCAATAAGCCAAGGGTTAGGAGTAGAAGAAAAAATGTAGAATCAAAATTACCCCCTTTGAGTAGTTACTCGAGAAACTTGAAAGGCAAATGTAGCAACTTGAGAAGATTTCTTTTTCTGCTCAGTTTGCTTAAGTTTGTACAACTCTAGATAGCCATGTTTCTTCCAACAACTATAAACAATATGATTAGAATTATTGTAGTAGGTGCAAATTCGAGAACCAGAGTTGGTAGATGGAGGACCTAAATGTGGCCTATTTATTTGAACTATGCGAGTGGATAGTTTAGGGTGGTCCTCAGTACCTATTATGGCATGTCTCTATAATTAACTACATACCAGAGAATAGGCATTTTCTAAGCATATCAAAGGTGAAGTAGTTGAAACCCTATTGCTAACTTGATCCAAACTTCAATATAAACCAACTAGAAATATAAAAACCTGATCTTCAGTAGTACATTTTCTCAATTTTTGAATATCAATAGTACATGTCATATCATTGGATTTACGATAATCCAACTCCATGAAGGCTGCATTTATCTCATTATAGTATTCTACAAGAGATCGACCTCACCGACAGAGTTGAAAACACCTCTTTATTAACTCATAAACCTCTGAAGAGTAAAAAAAACATTTAGGTAGCTATTTTTCATTACATCTCACAATTCCTTTGTAGTTCCATGCTAAACAAAGTGAGACATCAACTTGTCTATAATGAAGATGGTAATTTATGATTTTACTAAGGCATCTTTAGCTTTCTATTTATCATAAATTGGATCGTTGTCATTTGGGGAAACTTTTCTACATGTGATATAACATTTTTTCTCCCTACCAACAGTATGCATTTCTAAAATCTTGGAGCAATACGATAGTTAGTACCTTTCAATTTAATATTAATAGAAGATGAACTAGCATGTATAGTAGCAGAAATAATTTTTCTTTTAGAGAGTGTTTGATAGTAGGTTGATTTGATTCATAATAACAACATAGTACCGCTAAACTTTTCTTTTTCTTTTTTGGAACAATGATATCAGTTAATTATATGGGAATAATATCTCAAATGCCCCTGAGGTTTGGTATATCTTCACTTATGCCCTTAAAGTTTATAAAATATCAAAAATGTCCTTAGACTTTAACCCCATGTTTGGTTGGAGGGAATGGAATGGAATCAGAATTGATTCTTTCCATTTTGTGTGTTTGGTTGGACGGAATGGAGGGCGGAATTGAATTAGATTATTAAAAGAGAAGGAATCACAATTCCTTCTCCCCTCCTTGGTAATCATAATTTCATTCCCATCTAAACTTTTTTTTTCCAATTTTACCCTTACTTAAAATATAACCTTAAACTCAAATCCCAAATTCTCAAACCCAAAATTCCAAAACCGTAAACCCTAAACCCAAAATTTCAAAACCATAAATCCAAATCCTAAAACCCTAAACCCCAAATCCCTAAACCCTAAACCCTAAACCCTAAACCTTAAAACATAAATCCCAAAACCCTAAAACATAAATCCCAAAACCCTAAATCCAAATTTCAAATCCTAAAACCCTAAACGCCAAATCCCCAAATCCCTAAACCCAAAATTTCTAAACCCTAAACCTTAAAACATAAATCCCAAAACCCAAAACCCCAAAACATAAATCCTAAAACCCTAAACCCTAAATCCTGAAATCCCTAAACCTTAAAACATAAATCCCAAAACCCAAAACCCTAAAACATAAATCCCAAAAACCTAAACCCCAAATTCCAAATCCTAAAACCCTAAACCCCAAATCCAAAATTCTAAAACCCTAAACCATTTTAAGAAAAATAATAATTTTAACCCTAAACCTTAACTTACAAATATAACTCCAAATCCTAAATCCTTAAACCCTAAATCCTACATCCCAAACCTCAAAACCCTAAACCCTATTTAGAAAATAATAATTTTAATAATATATTTCTTTTTAATTAAGTAATAATTATTTAGAAAACTAATGATTTCAATAATGTATTTTGTCTCACGAAAAAATAGTAATTAAATGACATTATTTGAACTTTACAGCATGTAGGGGTATTAAGGTCATTTATAGCTTTTTTTCATTTCATTCCAGTGGCAAACCAAACACTGTAATCCTGATTCTAAGCTTGATTCCAGTGGTCAAACCAAAAAAAATTGTTTCCTTTCTATTCCGATTCCGATTTCGATTCTGATTCCATTCCACGAACCAAACACCACCTAATGGTGTTAATTTTCCATCCATTACTATTCAGAATACTATTCCTTGGCTTTGATACCAATTTTTGCGGATCAATACAATTTTTAATTAGAGGTTAATATTGACCTAGTTGTTGGTCTTTGTTTATTTACTAAAGGCAATAATTTGTCTAAAAAGCTTATTATTATTTTGTATAAATCTAATTTTCTTCTATATTCATTACAATTGCATATTGTGTTATGTTCTTCATTATGTTGATTACTTAATTCTAATCCTGAATTTATTAATTATCTTTTAAAATTAAAAATTATTCTTTTATTTGTTAAATCTAATAATTCTAATTTATGTATTAATGATTCAATGTTCATATAGTATTATCTTAATAAATCATATGTGTTGAATGCATATTATTTTATCCTATTCGTAGTATACAAATAGATTTTTCCTGTATACATATAGTATATTTATAATCTTCAAAGAAGTAGTATCCAAAAATTACATTGTTGAATTCCTTTTCCTCTATTCTTACATAGTTTTGACTAAAATAGTTTGTAATGTCTTTGAAACAGGATGATCTATGATTCTTGTGATAGCTTTAATATAATATGTATAGATATCTAATAAGGTGTTAAATCTTTCAAAAAATTTAAGACAAGTTTCATAATCCTCATCTTTAAAGTATTCATTTAAATGATAGAGGTAACCTTTATCAATTTTTTTCTAATAGAATTATACTTTTATCTTTGATTTTATTTGGAATTATTAGTTGTTTATTTCTAAAAACATTTTTCATTTTCCTGTTTTAGCAGTATTATGTATTTTTGTAAGCAAATATTTAAATATTCAAGATTCTTAACTAGCATAAATTTATAATTATTATACCTGAATTTGATGGGTCCATCACGGTCTTCCCTTCTATTCATCTTATTTTGTTACGCCTGTTATGCCTCAGCTTTTCTCAAACCTGAATGCCCTCTTAGTAATGGTAAGCCTTCTACGTCCGTACATAAAGGATGCCCAATAGTTGACTTACTAGAGAAGAGTAACTAAACTCCATTTTATTCATAGGATAATAATTATTACAATTAATGCCAACTAAGAACCTTGAAAAGTTGCTTAGTTGCTTATAATTACTGGGTATAACATTGATTTCTAAATAAAGGGGTTTTCTATGCTTAAGTTTTTTATATGTTTCAGAGTAGATAGCTCTAGATTTCTGTGTATCTGTGTGTCCTTTGAAATGATAATAAGGGTTCCTTTTATAGCACATGGAAATCATTTTACAAGACTAAAATTATTACTTTAACCTTGCTTTAATAATTCCTCTACTTTCTTACTTTAAAGGATAGCCACTCTCTTTTTATTGGCACATGTTGTCGACTAAGATGTGGGATCTACATCTTTATTTCTTTTGTCATCTTCTACCGATAGTTTTTTTTCTTATTTTTCTTTGTCATTTTCTGCCAACTATTCCTTTGATGACGTTGATGACAACGCATCTTCATAGCATAATACCTTTCTTATTTCTTGACCAATTTCTAGGTTTTTGCAATTAAAATTGGTTTTGTACTTGGTAATTTTTTCACCATCTTCTTCTAATAGAGTCATGCTACTGTGGGAAATGATAATGACTTTACTAGTTGAATAAATTACTTTGATCTTAGTAGAATTTTCAATCTTCTTGAGTTTATAGTAAATTTGGCCTAGCATTTGACCTTTTAGTACGCAGAGTTCTTCTGTGTTGAATTCTTTTTCTGAAAATGCCATTAGTTTGGAAACTTCTCTATTTGTGTTGGAAATCCCTATTTTGATGAAGTGGTAGGGACTAATACATCCTTCCTTATTCTAGTCTATTAATGAACTAAAAAATCTAAGATAAATAGGTTTATCACCTACTTTAATCTTCCTTCTGAAGTTCTTGATTTCTATTTTAAATCTCTGGGAAATAATTTAACTCACTTAAATTAATTCCTAGATATAAATTTTCTATTAGTCTTACATGAAAAGCTTTATACATAAATATTGGATCAGCTCCTTCTAAGATATTGAATTTACTTCCTGTAGGAAATTCCTTGTCTATAGTATAGAACTTCATATCTTCAATATGTTCTTGGCTAAACTTCTAGCCAAGTTATAAAGACTCAACCATTGTGGTTTACTAAGGTTTCTATATTAGTCCTCCTCTTCCTCAATGATTGGAGTATTTCTAAGGGATGTCTCCCTATATGAGATGTTTCTCTAAATAGCACTGGAGGCCTTGCTATTTTTCTAAGATTTGTCAATCTGCTTGGAGCTGTTGGTTATTGTTGTAATGCTATAGAATAATTTCTTACTATTTCCTCTGAAGTTATCAATTTTGGTGTTTTGTAGTTGGCATAACTACCTTCTACTTCTATTATGTTGGTGAATGTTTTATGAGTTAGTCCCCTAATTCCTAGAATAGATTTGCTGGCTTCTGCCTAATTGTTATAAATTCCTAGTTTTGGGCCATTATAGACGACATACTTTTTTATGTTCTTCTTTTTCTACCTCATCTGCCTAATTGACCTTTTATGGTTTTAGAAGTTTTTTGTGAAATATTAGGTTCTTCCATTTTAGAAGTTTCATCTTGAATTTTTAATGAAGATTCCTCTTTTGAGCTTAGAGGTTGCTTTGAACAATTAAGTTATTCTTGTTTCTTTCCTATCTCTATAAGAGATTTCTCGAGATATAGCAACTCGAGTTGTTTTTGTAGGATTTTTATCTCCTTTTCCTTTATCTTGATTTTGATATCAAGATGTTCCATTCATGAAAGCATAAAAATATTTAGAGGTGCAACTTTTCTGATAAGAGCATCAACTAAGCTAATTTTATGGCCTAGAAGATGTTCAACATCAAAATTATAATGGTTGAACCATTGTTTCCATCTAACTAATCTTTCTTGCTTGTAATCACCTACAATATTAGTTCTTAAGAAATAACCAAAATTCATGTTATCTATTCTAACAATGAATCTAGAGCTTATAACATATATTGCAAATTTCTTAATGGCTTTTTTAATAGCTAAATATTTTTTTAATTACTATGGTATATTAATTCTAAACCCTGGAAAGATCATAATATATATCTACAAAGATATTCATCATTTTCATCTACTCTTGCTTTAAGAACTACTCCATAATATTCTTGTGAAGCATTGATGAGATTGATGCCATCCCCGACAACGGCGCCAAAAACTTGATGAGCAAAAACCGGCATCGCCGATTCTTGCCAATACTTTGGTTTTGATATTTATAAAACTCTCGCAAGTGCACGAATCATTTCGTAGAAAATGATAAGTATACTCCCAAGGTCGATCTAAGGAAGGAATGTATGTGGTTTTTAATTTATTATTCAAACTTTTAAAAACGAAATTAAATCCTAAACATCCTGTCACGATATTTTGGGGTTTTGTGTTTTTAATCTAATGACATAAAAATAAACCTAGATTCAATAAACATTCATGCAAATTTTATCATTTATAATGGCGGAGTATTTATGGATATAATAACTAAGTTAATTATGCTTGCTCATATTATTTAGGTTATTAAAGATATGAATTGATATTTATTGATTCTCTCTTTTTTGTATGAATACCACCTTTTGTGGGGTTAGATATTCTTTGTTAACTAAACAAATCAATTAACACCTATGGGTGGGGTTGATAACCAATTTGCCTAATTAAATTAATTCCTTTTTCTAAGTGATTGAAAATGAACCATTTAAATGCCACCTTTGGTGGGGTTAGACAGTTTAAACTTTATTCAAGGTGTCCAAATTAAACCTAAGAATTTAGTTATCCGAGTACTAACTTTCAAGTTTTAAAACCACTACTGAAAACATGTTGTCAATACATTTTCAGATAATAATTCTTATAAAAAAATTTTAAATAGAGCTTCACTCGAACTACCGGGCGATTGTACCATCAAATAAAAGAGCACTACTCTAAATTAGACCGGATAACTAAACCTTAAAATCTAATTTTCAGGTTTAAGTTTGTAATGAAAAATAATATATTTCTCTCTAACATTCTTAATATAAAATCTTGAATAAAAACAAATTCAATTCATTTTAGAGATTTTCACCTATTTAATATTTCGCAAGCATAACAACGTTATTATTACATCATGTTTATTAACAGCCAGCACAGTTAAATTTAACCACAGACAAATTAAATATAACATGTAAGAATAAAGCATAAAAATAATTGTAAAGAAAATAAAATCCTTACAGAACTTCGACGTTATTCCCGTTGCTGGAAAACCTCCAAGCAGAATTTGCACTCCCATTTATTGAATCAAAAAGCTAATAAATTAAAAAAACATAACTAGTTCTTCCCAAAAAGGAAAGAACACTAAAACTAAGAGAAATTAACTAAAAACTAAGAAAAACTAAAGAAAATTAAAAATCTAAGAAAAGAGAGAAAGAAAGAAGAGAGAAGTGTGTTTTGAAGGTGTTGAAGGTTTGTTTTGAAGTGAATGGAATGGGGTATTTATAGGTGAGGATGGAGAGAAAAAAATGTTAAAAAAATGTAAAAACGCGTAATGGAATTGCTGAGGTCATTGATGACGTCAGCATGACGTCATGGGGGCGGCTGCACGTAAAAAATGGGGCGAAACGAGTGTTGGCGCGCGTGGATTGGGAGACAAACGCGCGCGGGATGGGGCGCGCGGCTGGGCAGCTTCGCGACGCGGCGGTGCGATTTTCTACTTTTTGACATTTTTGACCCATTTTGTCCAATTTTTCCATATTTGTTGACCTTTCCCCATTTATTTATTAATATATTTGTGATGTATTGCTTCCAGTATTCCTCTTTGAGTCTTTAAGTTGCATTTTTAAGCCAAAATACCTGAAAAACAATAAAAATACCTGTGATTCCGAAAAAGACAAATTTATATAAATATATGATAAAACATATAAATATATATATTTTTAATCAATTAATGTGCATAAAATCATGGTTATTTTAGTGCTTTTTGAGCACTAATCAAGCATCTGTTCCAATTACCATCTTATCATCTAGTCCTAGATGGTATAAAGTTGGTAAATTTTTTACCTTTTCTTTTACTCTATTCAAATATAGAGTATCTTCTTTGGTTCATTTCTAGATATGATCTTTTTTTCAATTTTGCTTTGTAATTGGTTTTTGTCTTTTAATTCACTAGGGAAACCTTGAATATTATTTAATATATAGGGTTGTAGATTATGTTTTCCATCTTCAATTTCCAACCCTATATATCTATTTTTTTGTTGAACAAGTAAGGTTTTCTTTTCATAGAGTACAATGCCTTATTTTCTACATTCTTGTAAAATATTGATAATATCCAAATAATTTGTATTTAATTCATTATTGAAAACAAAAATATCATATATGTAAACACAACCAATATCTTGTAATTTATTGAAAATTTTATCCATATATCTTTCAAAAATAGTCCTTGAGGGAAACTAAATGCCATTATTTTTTAGGATTCTTCTTCGAGTCTATTTACCAAAATCCACTTTTGCAATCAAAACTCAAGAAGTATTTCTTTCCTTTTATTAATGATAATGTTCTTCCTTTTTTTGGAATGAAGTATCCACTGTCAATGGTTTCTATATTCAGTTCTTTGAAGTTTATTACCATTCTCTTTTTTCCTCTTCTTTTCTCAACTTCTTTTTCAACTAAGAATGATGGACTAGAGTGAGGTGGATTACTTGGTATTATGACTTTTAATTCCAAAATTTCTTGAATTTTTTTTCCAAATTCAATCCTATATTCTAGAGTATAAATCATTGGTTTTACTCTTATGATCTTGTTAGGATCTCTTAGTTTTATGTTGACTATTGTTTTAGATTTATTTATTTTTTGATCCAAAGGATTTTCTGAAATGATTTTTTTAATAGTTTTTTTATGTCTGTTAGGGCTTTGTCTTCTGGTATTTCATTGAGAAAAGAGTTTTGTTTCTTTTCTATATCTAATGAAATATTTTCTAAATAAGGTTTTTGCTGGTCTTCTATCTCACCACATTTTTTGTTTTTTATGTTATTACATAAAATTTGGGTGTGAGACAGTTAAAACTTTTCTTATTTTGGAGACATAGATGTTATCTCCTTCTAAGGTTGGGAGACTTATTTTGTCGAAATGTTGTGTAAAAGGTTGATATAAGTTTAAGAAATTATTTCATACTAACTAATCAACTCCTGTTTTCTGTCGATATATGGTAGGAATGTGAAAATTTTCACCTTCTATCATTATATCATTATCTTTTAATACCTTAATAAGTCTTATTGTAGTATTATTAGCAATTCTTACAATTAAATCTTTTAGCGCCTGTTTCTAGTTGTCTTATGGAAATACATATTTACTAGCTACACACATACTAACTGCTATATATATGCATGTAAATGATAAGTGTTATAGCCTTTAAATTTTAGTCCTACTTTAATGTAAGAACTATTTGGATTTGTAATATTATACAAATCATTCATCTTTTGATGAAAAATATCCACAATTTGAGTGTTCATATTTTGAGTCAGTTATTTCTTCCTCAGTTTCTTCCAATAGATAGATACTATAAGTATCATCTAAATCAGATTCCTCAATTGGTTCTAATTCCATTTTGAAAGCTTCTTCTAAGATTTTTGCTTTTTGTGAAAACTTCTTTTTATGTTGAAATCTGCTTGGACATTCTTTAGCATAATTTCCTTCTTCATTACAGATCCAACATCTGTATTTTTTCTTTCCTGAAGGACAATTGTTCCTTTTTTTTTCAAAAGATTTATATTTCTTTCTTCTAAAATATCTTTTCTTGTAGTTTTCTCTATTAAATATCTTTTTATATTTTTGAAAATTTTGTTTTCTGAATCTATATTTTTTATATTTATATTTTTGTTTATAAGATTTTATATTACATCCATATTTTCTTGGTATTCTAAAATCTTTTGTATCACAATAGATTTTATCATTTCCTCTTATCTATTTATATTCTTTTCTTTCTTGGAATTTAATAATGATCAAATTTTTAAGGCTTCTTATTCTTCCTACTAGAGTATCTAATCAAATTTTTAAGGCTTCTTATTCTCCCAACTTTCTGTTAAGGTTTTATGTAGTGTTCCAGATAATTTTTGGAAAAATATTTCCTTATAAGTTATTTGCATAGAGAGGTGGTAATTTATGGTAATACATTTCATATTCACAAATAAAAGAATCTATGTAACACATGTTACAAATTTTCATATTTAATATATGTCATTTAGCTTCATTGATTTCATTTTCACTGAATTCAATGATAGTTCTTCCTTTATCTTCTCCAAAAAATTATTTGTATATTTTATTTATTATTATATCTAAGTATTCCATTCCTGTGGAAGCATTTTTTTATATTAACAAATGTTGTTGATCTATTCAGTTTGGAAACCAAACTTTGACATTTCTTGTCATTTTATGTGTTATAAGTACTCTACAAATTGAATGATTTGTTTGGATATATAGTTTGAGAAGTTTGTATGAGTAAACTCATACAACTAGCTCATTCATCTAAGGCTTTCTCTCTATCTCTTATATAGTCTCAATCTAGAAGTTCAGATTTATAATTATCATGGAGTTTGAACTATAGTGGAATACTACCTCTAGTTCCCCAATGCAACCTTTCCTCCATTTTAGGTGGTTGTCTTCTTCTATCTGTGGTATTTGTTTTGTTCTTTGCCTATTTCTTTCTCCCATATGTGGGTCAGATGTTCCTTCTTGGTAAGGGACTGGTAATGAAATTGGCTTCATATGACCTTTTAGGGTCATGTTTTCTAGACAAGAATCAATTTCACTGATTATTTTCATATCATCATCTTCTTTGTTAGTACAAAGTTTTTCATTATAATGTTCTTAATGGAGATCAAAGTACTGATCAAGTTGATGTTCCAAAATATTCTCAAGATCCTTTGCAAGGAATTGGCGCTCCAAAGACTAGGGAAAAGACTAAGAAGATGAAGGAAGCTTTGCAAGGCTTGATCATGGAAATGTAATACTAAGAGGTCGTGTTAGAAGAATCAAAAACTAAATTCTAAGATTCTAAAGCTTCACCAAGGATGGTTGATGAGCAAAAACCGACATCGCCGATTCTTGCCAATACTTTGGTTTTAATATTTATAAAACTCTCGCAAGTGCACGAATCATTTCGTAGAAAATGATAAGTATACTCCCAAGGTCGATCTAAGGAAGGAATGTATGTGGTTTTTAATTTATTATTCAAACTTTTAAAAACGAAATTAAATCCTAAACATCCTGTCACGATATTTTGGGGTTTTGTGTTTTTAATCTAATGACATAAAAATAAACCTAGATTCAATAAACATTCATGCAAATTTTATCATTTATAATGGCGGAGTATTTATGGATATAATAACTAAGTTAATTATGCTTGCTCATATTATTTAGGTTATTAAAGATATGAATTGATATTTATTGATTCTCTCTTTTTTGTATGAATACCACCTTTGGTGGGGTTAGATATTCTTTGTTAACTAAACAAATCAATTAACACCTATGGGTGGGGTTGATAACCAATTTGCCTAATTAAATTAATTCCTTTTTCTAAGTGATTGAAAATGAACCATTTAAATGCCACCTTTGGTGGGGTTAGACAGTTTAAACTTTATTCAAGGTGTCCAAATTAAACCTAAGAATTTAATTATCCGAGTACTAACTTTCAAGTTTTAAAACCACTACTGAAAACATGTTGTCAATACATTTTCAGATAATAATTCTAATAAAAACTTTTGAAATAGAGCTTCACTCTAACTACCGGGTGATTGTACTAACAAATAAAATATCACTACTCTAAATCAGACCGGATAACTAAACCTTAAAATCTAATTTTTGGGTTTAAGTTTGTAATGAAAAATAATATATTTTTCTCTAACATTCTTAATATAAAATCTTGAATAAAAACAAAATCAATTAATTTTAGAGATTTTTACCTATTTAATATTTCGCAAGCATAACAACGTTATTATTACATCATGTTTACTAACAACCAGTAGAGTTAAATTTAATCACAGACAAATTAAATATAACATGTAAGAATAAAGCATAAAAAATAACTGTAAAGAAAATAAAATTCTTACAGAACTTCGATGCTATTCCCGTTGCTGGAAAACCTCCAAGCGGAATTTGCACTCCCATTTATTGAATCAAAAAGCTAATAAATTACAAAAACATAACTAATTCTTCCCAAAAAGGGAAGAACTCTAAAACTAAGAGAAATTAACTAAGAAAAACTAAAAAAACTAAGAAAAGAGAGAAGAGAATGTGTTTTGAGGTGTGTTTAGAAGTGAAGAGAATGGGGTATTTATAGGTGAGGATGGGGAGAAAAAATGAGTGAAAAAATGTTAAAAAATTGTGAAAACGCAGAGTTCAATTGCTGAGGTCATTAATGACATCAGCATGACATCATGGGGGCGTTTGTGCACGAAAATGGGGCAAAATGGGCAGCGGCGCACGCGGAGGGCAACTGGGCGCACCTTTTTACTTAATATTTACTTGTTATATTTAATAAATAGTATTTTATAGCCAAAAAAAATGTAAATATAAACTTTTTACTAAAAAGGGGTGAAAATATAATTTTTGGAATTTTTTAAGATTTTTCTAGATTTTTATGAATTTTTAACATATGACCAATCAAGAGCTGCCACATGGCATGAAATGCAAGTAGAGGAGCTGACTGGACAAGCCACGCAGATGCCACATAAGCATGGAGAGTGAATCATGTTATGCTGCATGTGAGGAGGATGAAATGTGTGCCATGTGTCAACACGACATTCAATCCGAGTTTGGAAATTTGTTAACATGCCATGTCACGTGTCATTGCTCCGTGCATTCCAACCATATGCCATGCCATCCATTTTTGTGAATAATGTCACACCACGTGTCACATACTCAGTGAATGTTGACTATGATCGGTCTCCCCTACTAAGCATTGTGCTGTGATTGGCTAGAATTGTCAATTTTACTTGTTTTTATTATAGCCCTTGATCTGAAGCTGATTTGACAATTAAGATTGCACTTGAGCTTTATGTAAGCCCCTAATCACTCCATAAACCCAAATTGGCCTCCAATAGCATAATTTTGGTCATTTTTTGGAGCTAAAAAGAGAGAAAAATACAGAAAAATTCAAGAGAAGTACTAATTTTGGTGGAGATCCAAGAGGAAATTAATACAATTCAAGAGATTGATTGTATTTCTTTTTCTACTCTTTTTTTTATCAATTTTATGTCTTTCTTTATGAAAAATATGAGTTATATGAACACAATTATATGTAATTAATTTATTAATCTAGGAATCTTATGAACCCAATTTTCACCATGTGATAATCTAAAAGTTTACCCTAATTATAATTTTAATTTAATTATGTTATTTAATCTGATTTTTATGCTATTAATTTTTTGGCCAACAATTTATCTATAGAGGCAATTAAATAGATTTGAGAGAATTATTTAATTGTTTGTCTTGATTAAATAACATGCATAGTTTCTAGGCAGATATGTATGATTCTTATGTATGTGATTCATAATTGATGAACTTAATGAGTAGTATGCAATTTAATTGGCATGAGAATGTGATTAAATTAATTACTATATGGTGTGTAGTTTACTTGAGAGAGGAATACATGCTAGGTTAGATTCAATTGATCATATAATTAATTAATAATTATATTGGTGGGATTTTAGCGATTCACATGTTTAGAAAATTGGGAAACTAAGTATTCTTAGATATTTTCTTATATATCTTTTTACTTACCAAATTTGATTTAATTAATTATTGTTATTTAATTTTAGTTATTTTAATTTTGTTTCCTTAAAATATAAAAACACATAAAAAATTCATTTTTATATTTTTTGTCTTAAAAATTAGTTTCTAATTAAATAATCTCTATGAGAATGATCTTTTCTTATCATTATATTATTTGTTGCGATACTTATACTTGTGTATTCATTGCACACACTTCGTGTGTGGCGATCAAAAGGGATGGTGTTCACAGTTTTAAAAACAATTAATAAATCAAAGTTGCAACTTTAAACAACCATAACTTTTGACTCATATAATGAAACTAATATTATAATATATCAAATCGAATCTCATTTTGATTACTATAATCATACACCTTATTCTCTATCATTCCATACCATTTTCAACCCCAAATTCCATCATTTAGATCACTTACCGAGGGGATAAAGATTTGTCGCAACTTTTGTGTTATTTTCGGTTCTTGCTCATTAGGGTTACAAAATTTTTTTTGTAAATTTTCTATTCACAACAGCAGAAGAAGCAGTAAAAAATAAAAAATAAAAAGGAAAAAAAGAAGAAGAAAAAGAAGAAAGAAGAACATGGTAGTAGATTGTTCAAGAATCTAATTCTTGTTTTCTTGTTCTTATTGAAATTGGGTTCCCTTTATTTTGTTCTTGTTGCCCAATAGTCTTTCTTTAGAGTCCTTTTTGGTCAAGAGTCTTTCTTTAGAGTCCTCCTTGGTCAAGAGTCTTTCTATAAATTCCTCCTTGTTCAAGAGTCTTTCTTTAGAGTCCTCCTTGGTCAAGAATCTTTCTTTAGAGTCCTCTTTAATCAATAGTCTTTCTTTAGAGTCCTCTTTGGAATTTCTTTTTGTCATACTTTGCCATTAAGTTCTTTCAAAATTCTAAATTTTGAGATTGTTACCCATAAAAGGTTACTTCTTGAGATTAGTTAGATTCTTTGATTTTGTTAAGAACAAGGAGGTTAGTGTGAGCTTTGAGTCATAAAAAATTGGTACTCTTTTGAAATGAACAAATGAAAAGTTATATTAGCCCCTCTCAAACCTTTGAAAGCTTATGAGGACCAGATTAGGATAGCAAGAGAATGTAAGTTGAGAGAAAAACAAAAGTGTAAGCAAGAGGAAAATCAAAAGAGAGAGAAAAGTGAGCACAAAAGAGAAAAAAAGTGAGCACAAAAGAGAAAAAAAGTGAGCACAAAAGAGGTAAAACTGAGCACAAAAGAGAGGAAATGAGCAAGGAGAGGAAAATAAAAGAATGAGTGCATTTGGTGAAAAACATAAGATTAATAGTGTAATAATGGTAAGGCAACAAGTACTTATACTCATGTACAAGGATATTTATCTTTCTACTAACGATCTTAACTCATCTTTGTCTAGTGTTGTTGTGTCTTTACTACAGGACTTTGAGGATCTATTTCCTGAAGAAATTCCTCATAGATTGCCTCCTTTGAGAGGAATTAAGCATCAAATAGATACAAAGGCAAGTGGATGAGTTACTACAAAAGGGATTTGTAAGGGAGAGTCCCAACCTATGTTTGGTTCATGTCATCTTAGTCCCAAAGAAAGATGGAACATGGCACATGTGTGTGGACTGTCACAATATTAACAAGATAATGGTAAAGATAGACATTGTATCCTCAAGTTAGATGATATGTTTTATGAGTTGCATGGTGATAACTGTATATTATATAGTTATTTTGTCTATTTTATTAATTATAATTGCTATGTTCTTAATATTTTTAGTTAATTTTAATGTAATAAATTAATATTTACTATTATTTTTTTAAAGAATATATTTTTAAAGAAAATTAAAGAATTTGTATTGAAAAAGGACTTAATTGCAAAACAATAAAAGTTGAAAATATAATTTAAATTAAAAGAGGGCTTAATTGCAAATATCAAAAGTTTAAAAGTTAATTTAAATTAAATAGAAGGGCTAAAATGTAAATAAATAAAACTTTGTTTTTTTCTACATAGGAAAGGAAAACCACGGGCGCCATTCGCAACACGCATCAACGCGCATCATGCACCATCCGATCAGGTAATCAATGGTGAGGATCAGGCGCGTGCGATACATGCACTACCCAGGCGAGTGGACACGTTTCCCAAGTGGCACACTACTTGGTGCACAGAGTGGGGGACCACTTGGCAGTGCAGGCCAAAGTGCATAGTGGGACCCACGTGTCTGCATAAGAACTTTTCCGATTCGACGCGGTCCATACAACCTGAGTGTGTCTTCCCATTCCAACGAATGAGAAGATGCCACGTGTCTCTATTATTCTTTCAGCAAATCAGATGTCGACACATGGCATGAGTTGGTTAATATAAAAATGTAGAATTGATGCACGCTTTTTCAGCTGGTTTTATGGGACCCACGCGTCTTGCTTGTAATATTCCCATGTGACGCGGTTCATATGCATCTTGTCCTCACCACTAATAAAAAGCTGCCATGTGTCTCGATTATTCTTTCAGTCAATCAGATGCTGACACGTGGCATGCGTGAATTGAAATGAAAACGCAGAAACGGCGCACGCTTGTCTCCCACGCGTATTTAAATATTATTTTCGATATAATGTTTTGTCTCTCACGCGTGTATGAATTATTATTTTCGATGTAATATTTGTTTCCCGTGTGTCTAAAAAATATATTTTATGATGTATTTTTTTAGAGTGTTAGAGCTATAAATAGGAGATTATTGCGATAAATTTAGGGGAGTTGGTTGGATAGAGGACTGTGGAACACATAGAAGCCATTTTTGGCTTCTGTTGTGTTTCTGCGTAGATGAAATTCTAATTTTCTTTGCGTTGTTCTTCAACTAATATTTCTTAAATGTTTTAGTATTTTTTTCTGTAAATTTAATTTTTGTTATGAAGTAATTTAATTTTGGGTTGTGTTAACTTAATTTATGAAGCTTGAATAAATTATTTTTAAAAGATTTATGAGATTTTTAGTTTGTTTATTCTATTTGTGCTTAATGCTTTTGATTGATTGGAAGATTAATCAATTGATTTATGAAACATAAATAAACTTGAGAAATACATTTTTGTAACACTTAAATAAACTTAAAAAAGGCATTTTCGTGTAATTTCTCGTAAATAGAATAACATATATATATAAAGGATATATGAATATACCTTTATTGTACGTGTGGTTATTTGAGAACTTTGAACGTAATGAATCTTGGTGAATTTAATTCTCATAGGAATATAGTGAATTATTTTAGCGAGATGTGTCTATATGGATCTCAGAAGAGATGTATGGATAAAATTAGTAGTTCTTGGTTGACAAATTAAATTCAAAAATATAAATAAAGAGAAAATAATACGATTCGAGTGAATTAATTTGATGAAACTGCAATCCTAGAATTTTCTTATTTCTTGTTATTAAAGTCTTAATTTGTTAAACTCCCATCAATTTTCGTTTGTTTGGATAAAATTAGAGTAAAACATTTTTTGTACTTAACAAACTGTAGTAACAAATCTTTGTGGGAACGATATTTTACTTATTAATTTTATTACTTGTGACCATGTATACTTACACGTTTTCATGTTCTCCTAAAAAGACAACACATGGCTCTTATTTGTTTTCTAAAATTGACTTAAATAATGGCTATTATCATATTCGCATGAAAGAAGTGGATGAATGAAAAACTACATTTAAGACTAAATATGGATTGTATGAATGGTTAGTAATGCCTTTTGGTTTAACTAATGCACCTAGTACATTTATGAGGTTAATGAACCATGTCTTACGTGCTTTCATGGGGAAATTTATGGTAGTTTACTTTGATGATATTTTAGTCTATAACAAAAATTTAGATGAACATGTGGAACACTTGCATGCAGTTTTTAGTGTGTTGAGAGAGAACAAGTTGTATGCTAATCTTAAAAAGTGCACATTTTGCATGGAATCTATTATGTTTCTTGGATTTGTTGTTAGTTCACAGGGTACTAGTGTTGATGAAGAAAACGTAGGGCAATAAGAGATTGGTCCACACCTAAGAATACGAATGAGGTAAGAAGTTTCTATGGTTTAGCGAGTTTTTATTGAAGGTTTGTTAAAGATTTTAGTTCTATTGTTGCACCTTTGAATGAACTTGTTAAAAAGAATGTTATTTTTAAGTAGGATGATGTGCATGATCGAGCATTTAATACTTTAAAAGATAAACTAACAAATGCACATTTGTTGTGTTTGCCTAACTTTGATACAACTTTTTAGATAGAATGTGATGCATCGGGGATTGGCATAGGAGCTATTTTAATGCAGGATTCCAAACTAATTGCATATTTTAACGAAAAGCTAAGTGAGGCAATGTTGAATTATCCTACATATGACAAGTAGCTTTATGCATTAGTGAGAACTCTTCAAACATGGCAGCATTACTTATGGCCAAGGGAATTCATCATTCATTGTGATAGTGATAGTCTGTAGTTTTTGAAGACCCAAGGTAGGCTTAATAAAAGACATGCTAAGTGGTTAGAGTTTATAAAAAAACGTTTCTTTATATAATCAAATACAAGCATGGGAAGGACAACGTTATGGATGATGCATTGTCTAGGAGGTATGTATTACTTACTTCATTGCAAACTAAATTACTTGGTTTTGAATTGCCTAAGGACTTGTATGCTAATGATTCTGATTTTTCCAAGTATGGAATGCATATGATAAGTGTGCTTCTGGTGATTTTTATAGGCATGAAGGATTTTTATTCAAGAAAGATAAATTATATGTGGTTTTTAATTTATTATTCAAACTTTTAAAAACGAATTTAAATCCTAAATATCCTATCACGATATTTTGGGGTTTTGTGTTTTTAATCTAATAACATAAAAATAAACATAGATACAGATTCAATAAACATTTATGCAAATTTTATCTTTTATAACAGTGGAATATTTATGGATATAATAACTAAGTTAATTATACTTGCTCATATTATTTAGGTTATTAAAGATATAAATTGATATTTATTGATTCTCTTTTTTTATATGAATACCACCTTTGGTGGGGTTAGATATTCTTTGTTAACTAAACAAATCAATTAACGCCTATGGGTGGGGTTGATAACTAATTTGGTTAATTAAATTAATTCCTTTCTAAGAGATTGAAAATTAATCATTTAGAGATTTTTACCTATTTAATATTTCGCAAGCATAACAACGTTATTATTATATCATGTTTACAAACAGCCAATAATGTTAAATTTAATCACAGATAAATTAAATATAACATATAAGAATAAAACATAAAAAATAACTACAAAGAAAATAAAATCCTTGCAGTACTTTGATGCTAACTCTGTTGTTGAAAAACCTCCAAACGGAATTTGCACTTCCATTTATTGAATCAAAAAACAAATAAATTACAAAAACATAATTAGTTCTTCTCAAAAAGAAAAGAACTTTAAAACTAAGAAATAGAGAGAAAGAAAGAGAGAAGAAGATGTTTTGAAGGTGTGTTTTGATATGAAGAGAATGGGGTATTTATAGGTGAGAAAAGGAAGAAAAAATGGGTGGAAAAATGATTAAAAATGGAGGAAACGCACAGTAGTAAATGATGTCATTGTTGACATCATGGTGGTGTAGGGCGTGGCGGTGTGCACGGATTGGGGTAGATAGGTGCAGCGGCGTGCGCAGACTGTCCGCAGGCGCACGCGGATGGCATGCGTTACGTGCGGAATGGAGTATTGCCTCCAATATTTCTCTTTGAGTCTTTAAGTTACTTTTTGTAAGCGAAAATACCTGAAAAACAATAAAAATACCTGTGATTCCGAAGAGACGGATTTATATAAATATATGATAAAATCATATAAATATATATAGTTTTAATCAATTAACGTGCATAAAATCATGGTAATTTTAGTGCTTTTGAGCACTCATCACTAATCAACCTTGGATTGATATATCTATGGATTTTGTTTTAGGATTACCAAGGTCTTAAAGTGGTATGAATAGCATCTTTGTTGTTGTTGATAAGTTTAGTAAAATGGCTCATTTTATTGCATGTTCTAAAACCAATGATGTAACACATATTGCTGATTTGTTCTTTAAAGAAGTCGTTTGTTTGCATAGATTGCCTAAGATAATTGTTAGTGATAGAGATGTTAAGTTCCTGCGTCATTTTTGGTGCACTTTATGGAATAAACTAGGAACTAAATTTTTATTTTTCACTATTGCATATCCTCAAACGGATGGTCAAACTGAAGTAGTTAATAGAAAACTCACTACTTTGCAATGTGCTATCATTCAAAAGAACATAAGGTAGTGGGATAAGTGTTTGCCACACATTGAGTTTACATATAATAGGACTGTTCATTATACTTCTTCATTTTCTCCTTTTGAAGTTGTTTGTGGCTTTAATCCTTTAACACCTATTAATATTTCACATTTTCCTACTAATGAGCATGTTAATCTTGATGGTAAGAAAAAGGTAGATTTTATGAAGGATTTACATGCTAGAGTTCGACCAAAATTGAAAGGAAGAATGAGCAATATGCTAAGCAAGCCAATAAGAGGCATTTGAAGGTTTTTTTCCAACCTGGAGATTGGGTTTGGGTGCATATGCATAAGGAAAGGTTTCACACACAACAAAAATCAAAATTGCAACCTCGAGGAGATGGATCTTTTCAAGTCTTGGAATGGATCAATGATAGTGCCTACAAGATAGATTTTACAAGTGACTATGGCAATGCTAACGCAACTTTTAATGTCGCTGATTTATCTTTGTTTGATGTAGGCGATTCGGGGATGAATCTTTTCAAAGAGGAGGGAAATAATGGAGAACAAAGTGTTGATCAAGTTGATGTTCCCAAATATTCTCAAGATCCTTTGCAAGGAATTGGCGGTCCAATAACTAGGGAAAAGACTAAGAGGATGAAGGAAGGTTTGCAAGGCTTGATCATGGAAGTGCAATACAAAAAGGATGCGTTAAAGATCATGGTAATTTTAGTGCTTTTTGAGCACTCATCATTTAGTAATTTTTATCTTAGTGAATCGTGGGCTTTTTATTTTAAGTCTTTTATTTTTAAAATTGGATTAGGCCCAATGCATAACTAAATAGGCCCATTCCATCTAAGGTTTTTATCTTTTAGGCTTTCTTGCTTATTAATAAGAAGAGCTATATAATTTGGAGGTAACACGAATATCATTAATTAAAAAAAAGTTTCAAAAAGCTTCTTGCTTTGCCTTCTTGTGTTCTTGATTGAATACTTGAATCTGACTTATCAAAGGGAATGATCATCCTTTGTGGCGTCTTAAGGTTGAGGTTTTAAGAACTTTGTTTCCCTATGGTTCTAATTTGATCATCTTCAACATGTTCTTAGAAAATCAATCATTTATATTCCTTTGAGTTCGTGGGTTCCTAGATTGTTCGCCTAAGGGGTCCACATTAATTCTTTTGTTTCTTCATTGGTTAATATCAATAAACTGACTAATGTTTCTATATCCCTATTTTCAGGATCTATGATTTTTTTTTCTAATTCTTTTTTATATTTTATTAAATTGGAATTATCTCTTTGTTTTTAGATTGCTATTCATTTTTTCTTTTCTCATTTTTAGGAATTAAGGAATCTGATTTCCTATGTGGTTCTTCTTTTAGTTCTTCTAAGGGATCATATTTATGACTTATTATTTCCTTATTTTTATGTATGTTGTATACATCTTTTCTTAATTCTGAAAATTCCTTATATATATCCTGTTGTAATTTATTATAACCATATTCCTTTATTTCTTTTAATAATTCTTTTTATGCATCTATTATTTCCTGTAAATATTTTGTGTTTATTTCTTGGACTAAATCAATTTTCTCTGTTAATAATTGTATAGTTTCAAATAATGATGCTTGATTTTTTGTTATGGCTACTAGGCTTCCATTTACTTTCAAATGCATATTTTTTATTTTATCTCTAAACATATTTCTTTCCTAGTATACAGTCATGAACTAATGTCTTCATTATTTTAACTTCATTTTCTAGTTTTTAACTTCCTTTTGGTTAGAAGTTTCTCCTTCATAGTCCATAAAAGTAAACCTTGGTATGCTATTTCAAAGTCTATTAGTAATTTTGGTTTTATTATTTGTTCAAGTTCGTTAAAAGTTTTATCTATTTTTATAAATTCATTTTGTCCGTATATTAAACTATTATGACTATTTGTTAAAGAATATGCTACTAGATAATGTATTGAAAATGAATGATTTCCTTCTTTCGTTAATTCTCATCTTTCAAATTCATAAGCTAGACTTAATACTTGATTTAGATTTTTATCATGTATATTAATAACAAATTTGAGATATACTGTAAATTTTAACTTTTGGTAACTTAAGTTATCATGGATCATTCCTAATAAGGCATCTTGTCTATTTATTATTTTGTTATCTAATAATGCTAATTTTATTGATGTATTTATTCCTTCTCTAAGATGAGCTTTTATTAATATTTGAATTCATTCTAAATGGATATATCCAATTTTTTATTTATCTTTATGAGAAATTTTTAATAGCTTGTTTAATATAGTTTCTTTATCAATTAATGATATATTATATCATCTTTTTGCATCTGTAATTTTAATACTTATTTCTTTATTACTTATGACATAATAAATTATGTTTTTCCTAAGGAATAATTTTCTTAATAAAAATGATACGTTTTTAAATCCATCTCTTTCTTTAATATTTTTTTTTAATTTATTCAAATTTCATTTTACTTATTATTATTGTAAAAAATATCCTGAGATATTTTCTATTTTTATGTCTATTATTTTATGATTTATTTTTTCTTCTTTCATTTTAAGAATATTATTATTCATTTTCATTATATTTAACTTTCGTTATATTTCAGGAATATTTTTGAATTTTTTAAAATCTTATAAAAGTTTTGGAAGATTATTTAAATCTCAAAGTATCTTTCATATTAATCATGTAAATAGATATATACATATATATTATATTTATTCTTTAATTTTAAAACAATATAGTATTTGATATATATATATATATATATATATATATATATATATATATATATAAGTTAACAGAACCAAACCTCGTCTGAGAATAAATAAAACGAAGATGGTTTGAGAAACAAATGACGATCGTTGAAGAGGTTGAGAGAAAATCGACCTAAGAACCCAACGATCTTCGTCGACTGAGGCAAACAAAGCTGAGAACCCAACGCACGTTCTTCGAAGAGATTGAGAAGAAAGGCAGTGGCATCGAAGGTAGAGTGGTAGTGGCGTTGACTGGGGTTGGGTCAACCAGCAGTGACAGCAGTAGAGAGAACAATTGAATAGAACGTCAAACATTGGCAATGGCATGATGGAGGCACGCCGAAAAGAGGCCTAGAGAGGATGGCTACCCTTTTCCGACTGCACAAAGACCCCAATCGTGGCGGCTGCTCCTGATAGGTTTTTCTCTTAGGCAACAAATTTTTTTTTCTTTGCCCCCTGATACCAAATTAGCTATGGAATAGGAGAATTTCTTAATCTTTTCATTAAATTTATATGTATATATATGTAATCGTTTTAAGGAAGAATTATAAATACAATCATAAATACAAATATTTACAGAATAATAATAATAAATAAATAAATATCCTTATAATAATTCTAAGAAATAAATGTAATAAATGTACATTTCAACTAATGGTAAGAACCTGGTCATTTCACATGTAGGAACTAATCTTTTTCAGTCTCCAATTCTCGAGACAAGTCTTTAGTTCTGCACAATATATTACATGTTCCACAAATAGCAAAATATTTACTCGGTGTCTCATAATTTTCGAGAGAAAATGAGGTGTTCTTTGAGTTTCATTCTTACAATTGCTATGTAAAAGACTAGGTGACAGGAACTGTACTGCTTAAAGGTGAATTACACATTGTATTATATGGCTTTGACCTCAATCTGTCAAAATCTCCAACTCTACCTAGAGGTATCTTCAATAAAGCTAATGTCACAAAGGATGCTTCACACTAGTCAGTACCTCTCTCATATGCTCTCAGTGCAACCACAGCAGCACCTTTGACACTTTGGCATCGACGAATGGGACATGCCTCATTTCCAGTGGTAAAGAAAGCTCTTTCTCACTGTGATGTTTCCTTTCTGTTGATAATAGTACAACTACACGATGTACAGCCTGTGAAACAAGTAAAAGTCACAAGCAACCCTATCATTTTAAGACTAGCTATACTCCTATTCCTTTACAATTTGTACACTCAAATGTATGGGTAACACCTACAATGTCTAAGAATGGATTTCAGTTTTATGTTCATTTTGTGGATGAATATAGTCGATTTACTTGGATATATTTTTTGAAAACCAAAGTATCAGTGTTACAAGCTTTTGAACAGTTTAAAGCTCAAGTTGAGCTTCAAACTGATCACAAAATTAAGGTGTTACAAAATGCTTGGGGAGGTGAATTCTAGGGACTCACTTCTACTCTAGCCTTATATGGCATCCTTCATCACACTTCCTGTCCACATTCTCATGAACGGAATGACCTTGTTGAGAGAAAGCATAGGTATATCACTAAGCTAGGCATGGCAATGTTAGCACACTCCTCAGTTCCAATCCATTTATGGGGTGAGTCATTCTATATGTGTACCTTTCTCATTAATCATCTTCCATCTCCACTTCTACATGACAAGTCCCATCTTTATTCTCAAAAACCAGATTAGTCTATGCTTAGAGTGTTTGAATGCCTTTGCTTCTCATGTTTGCAAGCTTACAATGGTTATAAACTTCTTCCAAGATCTTTACCTTGCACCTTTTTGGGTTATGGTCCTACACATAAAGATTACAAGTGCTTATCATTAGCTTTGATGAACAACTATTTCGCTTTGGCAAGTGTCACACTGATTCGTCTCCTATTGTGTCATTCACACTACCTCATAGAAGAATTTTATCTATTATTCATACTCTTAATCTCTTTACTACCCTTCCTAATCATTTGCTTGTGTCATCACTTTCTTGAAATACTACTTTATCTCCCACTTCTATGCCTTTTGTTTCTTCTTTGTTACCATCAAATCTCTCAGTACCTCTGTCTGATTCTTCCTCTATTTCATCTATTTTGCTCAATGCTCCTATTAATTCAATTAATAGTGGTCACAAGATCAAAGGTAGGAGTTTACAAGCCTAAAACCTATATGGCTTAACAAGCTAAAGTCACTTCCACATAACCTAGCTCTACTAAACAAGCTTTGTCAGATCCCCTGTGTAAAACTTCTATGCAGGTTGAGTTTGATGCTCTTATCAGGAATAAGACCCTCAAAGGATAGAGAAATCATTAGCAATAGGTGGATATTTAGAGTCAAAAAGTTGGCCAATGGAGAGTTAGACAAGAGGAAGTCAAGAGTGGCAACTAAAGGCTATGACCAAAGAACTAGGTTTGATTTCGCTGAGGTTTTTAGTCCAGTGGTTAAATAGGTCATCATTGGAATGGTTCTGACTCTAGCTCTTACAAAAGGTTAGAATGTATAGCAAATTGATATCAACAATGCCTTCTTGAATGGAACATGGCAAGAAGATGTTTACATGGCACAACCTTAGGGGTTTATAGATGTTCATCACCCTCACTATGTATGCAAGTTAAATAAAGCCATCTATGGCTTAAAAGAGGCTTCTAGAGCCTAGTTTGAGACTCTGGTAGTGGTCCTGTTGGCCATGGGTTTCAAGAAGTTTGCTCTAAATAGCTCTTTGCTCATAAAATTTACATCTCAATCTATTATATATTTGCTAGTCTATGTTGATGATATTATCATCACAAGTAGCAATGATGAAGAGGTTAAGTCTCTTATTGTTTCTTTACACTCCAAATTGACCTTGAAGTACTTGGATCTCCTTAGTTACTTTCTGGGCATAGAGTTGATTAGACTATCTAATGGTGACATCATATCTAATCAAAGTAAGTATGTTAAAGAACTTCTTCTCAAGACCAACATGGATCAGTCAAGGCATATAGCTTTTCCCATGACCACATGTTTTACTCTTTTAGCTCACATTGGTGATGTGTTTGACAATCCATCTTATTATAGAAGTGTTGTGGGGCCACTTCAATACATCATTAGGCCTAGTCTGACTTATGTTGTAAACAAAGTTTGTTTGTTTATGTCAAGGCTTTTGAATCTTCATTGGTTAGCTATGAAAATGATACTACGTTATCTGAAGGGAAAAATGACACATGGTTTAGTGGATTTCATTTTAATATTAGTGGTGGCCCTTGTAAGCCATGAAGTAGTTCCGTCATTGGATTTTGGTAAAATCTCAATCTTGTTCTGTTCTAACTAGTTTGTGGATTTCATATGTTTACAATATTAATAGATCATACCCATACATCTAATGCCTCTAATATACCATGTAATATATATGCAAAGGATCCAATCTATAGATTAAGTGCAAATAAGAGGGATACATAAATATGTGACTCAATTATATTTACTACCGTGTTGCAGGGCACTAGATTCACAATGGTTGGCCATGTCTAATATGTAAAGCATATTTTTAGCGATATTTGATACTCATTTGGATTTACAAATTGCTGCTCTTATTGGTCTTGCTTTTCTGCAGCAATACAGCATATTAGACTGCTTTCCACAACTTTCAACTTCACAATTCCAGTAGAACCTTTTGGCAGCCAAGCCACAAAAAAAAAACTGTGAAATGAAAATATGAAATCTCATTTTTAATTGAGACTGCTGGTCTTGTGATTAGCATGTAAGAGATCATGAGAACAGAAGAAATTGCAACTGAAGTTGAACTGACGAAGAAAAGATGTAGATATTTGATTGAAATAATAGAGAACTTTTCCACTTTGACAAGCAAAATTACTGTCTCTTGCCAGTGCACCCTCATCAAATTGGTCCAATCTGAGCTAAATTTTCTTTCCCGCGCTTCATCTGATTTGTCTTCCCTCAGGTTTGTCCATTTTCTTTGCTTTTATTTTATTTGGCATGCCTAATTTTAGTTTTCTTAGCTGGAAGGAAGAAACAATAGAGATAATGAAACTAAAACCCTCACTTCGCAAGTTGTTTATCGATCAATAAAGTAATGACTTCAATATTGGCTACCCTGCTATAGTTGTCAACTTGGTCTTCTTTTTATGGCCCAAGAGAAAAGAAAGAAAGATCTTATTGAAGGATAATAATGGGCTGTTTGGTGTTGCTGTATATTTTATTAAAAGTGAACACTAAGAATCAGGAATTATACTGCACTTTCAATTTTACTATTTCTCGATTATAATTATTATGAAAACTACCACGAGTTTCTTAGCCCTTGATAACCATACTGGAACCTAGTCCTTAATATACCAAAAGCTATATTTTTATTTTAGTATTGGCGGAAACATTGGGAATACATTTAATTAAACAGTCTAATGATACCTATATTGATTTTTTCTACTGATACCAAACTAGCTCTAATGTGTGCATCCCTTTGGTCTTTTCTTTATGACAGTTAGGTTAAAACACTGGAAAAATGCATTTATTTTGGACGAGAAGCTCTTTCATAATAAGCAAGTCAAGGAGAGAATATGTTTTTCTAGAATGAAAATCTTGCAGCTTCCTTATTTGTTTTATGAATCAACTTGTGGTTTAATATTCAATCTATGTGTTTGGGTTTTTACTGTTTAGTTTCAACCAGTAATATTCACCTTGCTTTCTCAAAAATTTCAGTACCAACATAGGGCATATTGAGGCAGTCATGCATATTCTACAACAGCCTTTTGTTACCGGAGTTTCACGAGTTTGCAAGCCAATTCCTCTGTCACCTTCAACTAAAAATGGACAGGAAACCAGTTGTTGCTCCAAAAGTGTATATGTTGATATAGTTTGTACTTTGAACGGGAAGCCTGTCTGGATTATTGCATCTGATCGAAACCCAAAGTACATATTTTGGAATCAATCCCATAAAAATAAGGGGTTAAAATGTCGAATCGAGCAAGTCCTTGCTGCAGCACAGTCTTCCTTGTCACTGAAACCTTCATCAATCATTCTTTTCTTCTCAAAAGGACTGTGTGGTTCAGTACATGAGAAACTAAAACATGAATATGGAGCTGCTGAATTGGAACTTGAGTTTTCAGCTTTTCATTTTAGTTTCTATGAGAATCAAGAAGAAGATTGGATTAATGTATTTGCGAGAACATATAGAGATGCGTGCATTCTTGTCATAAAAGTTGATGGCATTTGGGATGTTGTTTCGAGTTCAGAATTTAATATCAAAGACTCATGCGTATACTCTCTTGCACAAGAATATTTGGAGGTGCATACTGAAAGAAACATGGGCAACTCCTTCTGCTCTCTTATTTCAAGCATGAAAGTCTCCCCATGTGATATAAAAGATGCAGCTTGCAGCCAACTGGGGAACCTGATGAAGGAAGATGATTTCATAAACTTTGATACCACAGCTTTGATTGCTCTTGTATCAGGAATCAGTAATGGTGCATCTGAGAAATTTTTGGCCACTCCAGAGCATGAACTGAGGCGGCAATTTAAGTGTAACTATGAATTTGTGATTGGACAGGTATGTTTTCGGTTTAATTGTTATCATAATTCTAGGAAACATTTTATTTTAGCTCAACTGGCACGATTCCATGTCTCCTCGACTAATATTGATCTGTAATATGTGCCTCTCACATTATTGCTCAGCGTATCCTTACAGTCTATTAAATGAAGACTGCTGAAGAAGTTAATAACTTCTAAAAAATTAGTTTTGGTTAACAGTGACAATTTTGTTTTTATTTAGTTTCAGTAGAAGCTTCAAGAATGAGGGAATGATTTCTTTATGGGAGAATGGGACGATGTTTGGCTGTGTTTTATCTTCCTGTCTACTAGCTTTCCTCAGTTATACAACTCAAGTATGGAACATAATGTTTCAATCAGTTGCTTGTTCTCTTCAATTTAGGAGTAACTTGAAGGATATGGAGATTTCTTAGACATTTTCTTTTAAATGATATCATATATATGACATTGCTATTTTAATTTATTTTTTCTTTTTGGATAATTCATCTAGTTTGGACCTTAGATTCTTTGGGAATTTGTCATCAACAGTATGAGGAAGGCTCTTCTTTACTCTCTATACTTGATCTTATGCAGTTCAATTTGGACATGACTCGTGCTGTCCGACATTAAATACTTGAAGTATAGTTTCTTCAAATTCCTATTTTTTAAACTCACGAGGATCCTCAAAATATACTTGAAGGACTCTTCATTTACCCATTTTGAGCCTTCTTTTATTTCGAAATCAGTGGCTCTCTCTCTCTCTCTCTCTCTCTCTCTCTCTATTTTAGGAAATCAGAGGTTCTCCCTATAACTAACTATTCACAAATTACTGACATCTCAAGGTTTTGTGAAATTTTCAACAGCCTCAACAGTTCCTAAAAGTAGCAGACAGACACCTTAATGAGACTTTTGAAATGAAACACAGTCATGACATCCCGAGGGGTTGGCTCCACAGATCTCAAAATTAGATAAATTTTTGTGAGGCGTATTTTTGTCTTTTTCTGAAAATTTAATTTTTTTTTGCTAGTATTTGAAAACCTAAAGGGTTTATTTGTCTATTTTTTAACCTGTGGACATGGTTTTTGATTTTTCCAAAACTCTAAGAGGACGTTTCTTATTTTCCCTTTGAAAGTTCAATTATGGACCAATTAAGCCTAAAGGAGGGGTGAAAAGGTGTTCGCAGCAAATGACAAGCAATTAAAATATAGTTTGCAGCGCTAAACATAAATTAAAAATCGCGTGCAATTAAAGAAAAGTAAAAACAAGCAATTTTTAAATGGAAACAACCTAATCTACAACAATAACATAAGAGGAAAAGTGAAAAATCATTGGTCTATCGGACCATCTAACCTATCCTCTATGAATATTTAATATTCAAGTATCGAGATAAAGTCTCAATAAACATTACCTATGAGTCATCGCTTATTTTTATAGCCTCTAAGGTAGGTGTAAGGATCCTGACTGACATTATAATCAGATTGAACACAACCAATCAAACTGTCTATGGAACAACCGGCAAATAGTTAGTACAAATATCATGATAATTGGAACTATGGTTTCTAGAACATTCAAATTAACACCACTTATATAACGATAGTAATACTCACACAAATTACTAGACAGTTAGAATAGCATGAAAGGTTACTTAGATGCAATTTCACTAAGAAACTAAGAGTTGAGATATAAAGCAGATGCCTGGAAAATAAAAAGCTCGTAGAACAGATACAATGTTTAAGTATTAGAACGATGCAGTAGGTTTGTATTTATAAAGATTTTTCGACTCTTAAACCTCCTTATGCTCAATAAATCACCTATACCCTTTAAAAAATCGTGAAACGTCATTAATGAAAAAACAAATCGTGTATTCATCGGTTGGCTCGATTTTAAAAATATATAGGAATTAAAAGTTTCTCGGGCTAGATCGATCTCAATCAAAGTTTGTTCAATTGACTTTTCACTCAATGGATTGAGTCCCTAATTTTAAGAAACCTAATAGGGTTATATTGATCTTGATCGAAACTCAATCGATCTACCCATAGAAGGTTTAAAATAGAATCACCTAAGAGGGCCAAATCGATCTAGCTATCTACTCGATTGATTGACCAACACATTCATTTTTCAATACCAAAATATGCTAAATGTTGTGGACACAGTGTTGGTGAATGCATGAATATAAACATTCTACTGTGTGATAGGTTTCAATGATATATTTGAAATACGACTATCTAAAAATGATTACAATTTGGGCATTTTTTCAACTCACTTGAACTCCGTCATAAAACTAGAATACATGTAAGTCTTGATGTTCTCAATGTCTGTATGTTGGCTTCCCATGTACAAAACACGATCTTTGTTTATTTTTATTCAATGTTTTGTCTTCTTTTGTGTAAGGTTAGTTATTGGGAATCAGTAATGCACATGCATATAGTTAGGTACACTTTGTATGCGAACATATTTACATACACAACAGGGTTAGTTTTTGTAGTGTGTATGTTAGGTTGAGTGTTGCAGTTTTGTTTCGTTTCGGGTGCCAGTATTTATGAATATTACTCAACAATTTTTGGCGACAAAAAATGAGATTTTTTTAGCACTTCGTCAACAATTGGAAATGACTGCTAATTCCCTATAGGCTAAGGAACAAAAGGAGGAATTCGCTTGAGGAGGGTCTCGCGTCTGATTAGCTAGTTGGTGAGGCAATTCCTCACCACCACCCTTGGCGAGGTGGCTAGCGAGTGGTTGATCGAGTTCTATAAATATCTCTTTCTCTTGTCTTGTTATCCAAAAAAATGTACTAGAGCTCTGTCAAATTAACATTTTGATTTTCTGTTTTCGGATTGCTAATACCTTGTGTATTGTTCAATATTAATGATTTGTGACTATGTGAGTCGTGTGTCGACGGGTAGTTACCTTTGTGCAACTCTTATGTGAAGACTTTTTGTGAGAGTGAGTTGAGTTGAATTCTTTGAATTCTCACATCTTGGAGTGTGTCCCTTGATTGTTTGTAGTGAACCTTGTGTCCCCACGAAGATGGTTGGTTGTTAGTGTTTAAGGGTGGTTCTCATTGTTCACATTAATGGTCCGCGGTTTCTAATCACATCACATTTGAGTGGTGTTGACTTTGAATATAAGCTGAGTTCATATGTTGAACCTAGCCATTGCAAAAGCAACAAGTAAGAGCAACAATAGGTAGTTCAGACAGAGATCCTGACTGATAATGATGTTGATGGTTTTATTTCTATCATAGTAGTAATTGTTTGATTATTTAGTGGATTGTTTGTTTCTGAGTGGTTGTCTTAAACAACCCGAGGATCTTACCACATAGATAGAGTTTCTATGTGGGTTCTAGTGTTATGAATGATCAGTATGTTTGTTAATATAATTTGAGTTTCTATCATGTATGTTATAACATACTAGATGTATACTCTAAATTAGAAAGTTTATTTGTTATATGTTGATGCATGCTTTCTTTCCTTTCTTGTAGCATGCCTATAGCTTTCTAATCCTTGTTTATGTTGTATTAAATTAATTTGTCTACTTCCTGATTAATTTATGTTGCTTCTACTTGTTATTTGCATGCGAATTTGGAGACTTTTTAATTAGTTTGTTATATAGTGTTTGATTGCATGTTGTATGAACTTTGAGGTGTTTATGTATGTTGTTAGCCTGAACAGGAGTTTGTGAGACACACTGTCACTAGTGTGTTTAATATAGATTGTTGTTTTCGTATCTATTGATTGTTTTAGTTGGGTGTTGAATTGAATATATTGTTTTGTACTTCCGTTGTGTAATTTGCTTAATTAACATACGTTTGTGAAGTCTACTTGGCCGAATTAGTATAGAATTCGTGAAATGATTCATGGGTTAGCATTTACACCCCTCATCTAGGTCCCGATTATCTATTTGAGTCGTTAGAACAATTGACCTTATACAATTGTTCGTACATATGGAAATCTTCAATATATATAAACGTTTTATCCACGAAAATTGCCAACTCTTTATAAACTCTGAATCATCTCGTGTCTAGGCAATGTGGGACTTTGTTTGCAATTTCCAACAATATCTCCTTGAACAAAGTATCACATGGTTCAACTCCCCCTCAATCGAAGATATGTGTTATCTTCGTACTTTACACTGTATCCACCTCCCCCTCACTCAAAGAAATCATAATCTTTGCGCTTTACATTGTGTCCAGTTTAGAGATGTAAGGTGGCTATCAATCTCATCTCACATCCCATTTAGTGTCTTTAATGGGCTTATGGTTCAAAGTTGTTTCATCTCATTTAAATATAAACCCATGTCATTCTATCCCATCCCATCTAGATTGGAGTTCTAATATGCTTCACTTTAAACATAATGTTCCATCATTTTTCTTTATTGATCTCACATTATATATAATGATGTTTCATATTTTTTATTGTTTTTGTATTATTACAAGATTCGTTTAAGTCTATTGGTGACAAATGAGATATTCCAACTAATACCATTCTATTACCATCACATCCTATCAAAAATTAAATAACACAAGATTAGATAAATTTCTAAATTAATAGGTTAGCATCATGAGTTAATTAGACATCCCATCTCAATTTACACCTCTAGTCCAACCCTTCCTCAATCGAAGATATACCTTTTCTTTGTACTTTATATTGTACTTCAACTCCTCTCAAACTCACAACAAGCCTTGGTCTTATGCATGATGGAACCCATAACAAGCCTCGAATTCATGTAAATAAACCTATACAGTTAGAAGAGTCACATAGGTGCTCATAATGACTAGGTTTGGGATTGGTTCTGATACTCACATAAATGATATTTTAAAGAGCTCTTAAAACAAATATGATGTGAGTGTATTAGAACCATGTAGTGTGTATTTGTATAGTTTTTAGACTCTTAAACCTACTCATGTTCAATAAGTCAACTACACCTTTCAAAAAAATCTTGAAACATCATTAATGAATGGGAAAATCATAATTTCATCGGTTGTCTTGAATTTAAAAGGATATCGGAATTAAAATTTCTCAAGCCAGATGGTACTCAATGGATCAACGATAATTGTGGCTTCAAAAATTTTCTAGAGAAGAGATCAAAGTTCAATTGATCAACCACAAGTCGATCGATGGATTTTTCGCTCGATCAATTGAGTCTCTAATTTTAAAAAACCCAATAGGCTTAGATCGATCTCGATCGTTGAGAACCTGCTTTATTGAATGACCAACACATTCATTTTCTATTCCAAATATGTTAAGTGTTGTGAACATGGTGCTAATGAACGCATGAATATAGACAAATTACTGTGATAATTTTAGTGATATATGTGAGATACGAGTATTTAAAAATGATTATGATTCGAGCGTTTCTTCACTCTGCTTGAAATTTGAGCCTTAAAACTAGAATACATATAAAAAATTTGTCCACAAAATGCCGATTATTATAAAAAAAAACTCTTTTACTACATGATACTCACAAGATTTAAAAAAAAGTAGATTATATATACACACACCTAATAGTCTACATTAGAACAAATATATGATTAGGTGAGCTCTACTTCGTTCCTTGACTAAAACTTGTACATAACTGAATCAAACAAACAACACTACAATTTGGCTAGCAAACTTTATCGTTTATTAGTCCAGTTAATATAAATATGACTCAAATATGTTTTTAAGTCCCTAACGTTTGAGACCGTTAACAACAATACCTTAATGTTTCACTTGTTGCAAAAATGCCCTAACATTTAGTTTCGTGTAACATTTATACCTTTTTAGTCATTTTTGTTAATATAGTTAGTTTTTTAATACCATGTACAACATTTACTTTTTTAACGAAAAGTGACCAAAAAGACATAAATATTACAAGGAACTAAATGTTAGAGGCATTTTTGCAATAGGTTAAACGTTGGGGCAATGTTGCTATTGGTCCAAAACTTTAGGGACATAAAACATATTTAAGCCTATAAAATAATAGTGCGAAGTCTAATGCAATGCATGCAAATACATTCCATACTTAATTCAATAATAATAAACATTAGATCGTAAATTGATGACATACTAATAATTTCTCTCCCCATTTTTTGAGAAGGAAAAGAGCTCATGTTGAAATCAATCTCAAGAATTAAATGTTAAGTATTTGATCTAAATTGTGTATTGATTAGGAACATTATTAGAATATTGTGAATTTATTAGGAGATTTTATTCTTGTTTATTTAAGTCATAATTAGGAAATTATTGTAGTAGTAATTATGAGATTTTTCCCTTTTTCTTGTCCTAGTTTTTCCTTAAAAAAATTTAAGTATAATTGCCGTACAAATTCAATTCAATATAGAAAAACATGTTTTATAAATCACAAAAGTCTTTATGGTAGCATAATAAGGTTCTCGTATAATTGAGCTATAATTGATTCAACTTTGAATCAAGAGTAAGAAACAATACTGAAAACACCAATTTAGAAGTAGAAACCATATCCACGATAAATTCTAGTAGATTGGATAATTCGTCACTTTAATTTATTGTTGACAAATTCAATAGTAAAAAGTTATTGACTATGTGCTCAATTGATAAAAACTCGTTATCAACAAAAATGGTAGAATGTAATGCTTGATGGGGGAAATTAACAAAAACCAAATTGAACCAGTCAATACAATGCAACAGTGGAGCTCAAAAACTCCATAGTGATTGTGTGGCTCGTTAGTTCCATGACACCTGTGATTGAAAAAACATACCTATTCTTATGAACAACTAAAGAAGCATAGAAGCTATTAGGGAAACATATTCTAATGGTGAGGATTTGTCACAAATATTCAAGCTAAAAACTCGTTTATGAGGAATAAAACAAGGAAAAAGAGAAGCTACCGATTACTATATGGAGATGTTTAATCTCTGACCATAACTCAATATGAGTTCAAAGGAAGGTTGAGAATATGCTGGTGACACTAACCAGTACAAGAAGGTGGAAATGTGAGGAAAAGAATACTTGGATAGAAACCATTACCCAACGTCTGAGAAGTGTTTACCGAGGTGAGTAGAGAAGAAAGCTAGCAAAGAGTGATGTTGAACGATAACCCTAGTAACATGGGAGGCAACGGCGTTGGAAGTCCTCTCTTGGGAGGTACTAGATTGCATGAATGTTTTGTCCTAACTCTCACGAATACAAATTGGAATGGGGTTGGTAGGAAAGAAAAGAAGGGAGCACGAGCAAGAACTGGCTCAAATTCACAATGAAAAAGGATTTTTAGTGATCATTGTCGTAACTCATAAGTCTGGCCACACAAAGAATACTTGTTGAGAAATTCATAATAAACCAACAAATTGAAAACCAAGACAGAATAGAGCAGTAAGTTATAAGGTTTCAACTAATCACTAACAATCTTAGGATGGCTCATTCTGAGTCGGAGCATTTGATCAGGAACAACTAGATCAACGCTACAAAGTTTTCTTCAATATGCAAAATTATTGTTAGTCATTCTCAAATGTTTCCTCATCTTTAACTTATAGTTACCACCTTACGATATAAAATTTCTTGAATTATTGATTCTGATACATCTGATTATTTGATTAATGCCTGTCGCTTAATCACGTCTCACTATGTGGTGGTACTTAAAGTTAAAGTGATAGATGGATCTCGCTCGACTGTTGCAGAAAGAGGAAATATCCAAATTTTTAATTTTATAACACTCAAATTTATCATTTATGTCTCAAACTTATCTTGTAATTTAACATCTATTAATCAACTAACAAAAATTCAAATGACTCGACTACTTTAATGAGGTCAATGTGAGTGAAAATAATCAAATTGCAATATGTAATTCAGTATCTATTCCTATGAATAATAAATTCTTATTATGACAATATAGACTAAGACATCTTGATTTTCAATATTTCAAATATTTATTTCTATCTATGTTTTCAAATAAAACCATCAATTTTAAGTATGAAAATTGTAAACTTGCAAAACATCAACATATTCCTTTTTTCGATACTCAATACAAACGATTTTAGCTTTTCACTTTAATTCACAATGATGTATGAGGACCATCTCGTTTTCCTAGTCATACTCACTTTAAGTAGTTTGTTAATTTTATCAATGATCACACTAGAGTGTGTTGGGTTTATTTGTTGAAAGAAAAAACTAAGTTTATAATGTTTTTATTAATTTTTATTTTATGATCCAAATCCAATTTCAAACACAAATCCAAATCTTTAGAACCAACACTTCAACCATAACTTAGGAAACTATCTCCAAAAATATGGGATAATCAACCAAAGTTCTTATGTTCATACTCCCCAACTAAATGGGATAATTGATTCGAAAAGTCAACACCTCATTGAAAAAGCCCAAGCCTTAATGTTTACTACAAACATGATCAAACCTTTATGGAGAGATGTCGTTTTAATCATAACTTATCTCATTAGTCGAATGCCAAGCTGCATTCTCTATTTCGAAACTCTACTTAAAAGATTCTAAGAGTTTTTTGCAGTATTACGTCGTCAGTCTAACCTTTCTCTCAAAGTATTTGGTTGTAATACCTTTTCTTACATTCACTCACATAATAGATCCAAGTTGGATCCAAAAGTAAGTAAATGTATTTTCATTAGATATTCACCCACTCAAAAACGATATAAGTGTTATGAGCCCTCCATAAAAAGGGTCATTATTAATCGAGATGTCTCTTCTTTGAAAATACTCCTTACTATCAAAAAGTCCTCTCTTTAAGGAGGAGAATTTGAGTGAAGATAGTTTATTTGGTCAGCTCTTAGACTTAAATATGAGTCGTCTTCATCAGTGCCCTGATAACCTAAACAATGAACTTAACCCAAATAGCCAACATACTGATTCGAACCAAAAAGTCTCAATCATTAGCCTCATGGGCATACTATTATATCCTATTCTATTTTTCTATCAACAAATGAAAACTTAAATATATAACAAGATATGGAAAAATTTGTAATTATTTACTTACGAAAGTCAAAATTAAAGAACATAGATAATAAGTTCACACTTTATGCACCAAGAGTGTCCAAACCAGTGATAGATTCAAACACTCAAGAGTCTCTCCCATAGGTAATTTTGAGTTTTCCATTACTTTGAGAAAACAAACTCGATCTTTTACACTTTATTTTATTTCTAGATTTGTTTCATACAAACCTTTGCTTACTAGTTTCCGTACTTTTACTATAAATCTTGATAGAACACAAATTCCCAAAAACATCCATGAGACTTAGAATATTTAAAATGGAGAGAAACTATTATTGAAGAAATAATGGCATTTGAAAAAAATGAAACTTGAGAGAATAGAACAGTATAAAGTTTGTCTAGTTGCAAAGTGGTTTACACAAACCTATGGGATTGATTATACAAAAATTTGCACATGTGGCAAAACTAAATGCTATAAAAGTGCTTCTATCATTAGCAACCAATCTAAATTGGCCTTTTTTAACAACTTGACATAAAAATATATCTCAATAGAGTATTAGAATATAAAGTCTTTATGACGATGCCACTTGGATTTGGCAAGGAAGGAGCAAATATAGTGTGCAAAAAAGTTATTGTATGGACTCAAACAATAACATAGAGCATGATTCGATAGGTTTGAAAGTGTTGAAGGATTGTATTGTCCCACATCGACTAGGCATTCAGCTGTAATGCAGTTTATAAGTGTGGGCAACCCTTAACTCAAAGAGATCTTATTGGGTTGAGTTAGGCCTTGAGCTTATATAACATGGTATCAAAGTATTTGGGTTACAAAATTTGAGAAATTTTTTTTTCCCGTTCAAATTGGGGGCAGATTTTGGGTAAACACAAATTAGGATTTGGTGCATTTTTGAGTTCCAACTCGAAACACCCTTTTGGAGTGCACATTTTTTCTCACTGCTGGCACAGGGAGGAAGAACAGCCGCAGGCCAGCCAAACCCCGATGTCCGGTCACTATACGAGCCGCGAGTGAGCCACACGTGCCATCGCGATTTTCGGTCAAAATTTCCACGCATCTCACCGCCGGCACAGGGGGGAAGAACAACCACCGACCGACCAAACCCTAAAGTTCGGTCACCAGACGAGTCACGAGTGGGCTACACGCGCCACCGTGACTTTCTGTCAAATTCCACGCGCCGGCGCGTGACAAATGGGTTATTGATTCTGGTGCCACAGATCATATGACAGGTAATTCTAGTCTCTTTTCTACTCTTCAGTCACACACTTCTACCTCTACTGTTATCTTAGTCGATGGGTCACCATCTCGTGTTCTTGGGTCTGGCACAATTACTCCCACTCCTTTGTTTCCTTTGTCGTTTGTCTTACATTTACCTAGTTTATCCTTTAATTTGATATCTGTAAGTCAGCTTACTCGCAATCTTAACTGTTGTATCTCATTTTTTCCTGATCGTTGCTTATTTCAGGATCTTATGACGAAGAAGACTATTGGTAAAGGACATCAGTCTGGAGGCTTCTATATTCTTGACACACCGATACCGAAATCTGTCGCTTGCTCTAGTGTAACCTCTCCCTTCGAGGCACATTGTAGATTAGGTCATCCATCTCTTCCTTTACTGAATAAACTTTGTCCTCAGTTTAGTAAGGTGTCTTCATTAGATTGTGAGTCTTGTCAATTTGCAAAACATCATCCTCTTAGTTCAAATCCAAGAGTTAATAAACGTGCTAGTGTTCCTTTTGAATTAGTTCATTCTGATGTTTGGGGTCCTTGTCTTATTTTGTCTAAACCTGGATTTAAGTATTTTGTTACTTTTGTGGATGATTATTCTCGTGTAACTTGGTTCTATTTAATGAAGAGTCGTTCTGAATTGTTTTCTATTTTTTGTGCATTTTGTGTTGAGATTAAAACTCAATTTAATGTTTCAATTCGTACTTTACGAAGTGATAATGCCAAAGAATATACATCAGCTTTGTTTCAATCTTATATGGTTCAAAATGGCATGCTTCATGAAACTTCGTGTGTTGATACTCCATCTCAAAATGGAGTGGCCGAACGTAAGAACAGACGTCTTCTCGAAACTGCACGTGCCTTATTATTTCAAATGAATGTTTCTAAACCTTTTTGGGTCGATGCAGTTTCAACCGCATGTTTTCTTATTAATCACATGCCCTCATCTGTTTTTCATGGTGAGATTCCTTACAAAATTTTGTTTCCTAATAAGTCACTATTTTCGGTTGACCCTAGGATATTTGGTAGCATTTGTTTTGTTCGGGATGTTCGTCCACATGTTACTAAATTAGATCCCAAGTCTTTGAAGTGTATCTTCCTTGGTTATTCTCATCTCCAAAAAGGTTATAGATGTTATTGTCCTAGTCTTAACAAATATCTTGTCTCCATTGATGTTACCTTCATGGAAGACATACCCTATTTTTCGTCTTCTCCTCCTCCTGCATATCAGGGGGAGGATGACGATTTGTTAGTCTATTCTATCACATCATCTGAGCCTGTCTCTGATCCAGTTCCTGTTAGGCCTCCTATAACTCAAGTCTACTCCAGACATAGACCTTCTAATTCATGTCCTGCACCTGCTCCTTCGTCATCAGATTTTGTCCTGAACGATGATCTTCCTATTGCATTACGCAAAGGTAAACATCAATGTACTTATCCTATTTCTTCTTTTGTTTCGTATAATTGCTTGTCGTCTTCCTCTTGCTCTTTTATTGCTTCTCTTGATTCTATTTCTATCTCTAAAACTGTTCATGAAGCCATATCTCATCCTGGTTGGCATAATGCAATGATCGAGGAAATGAATGCGTTGGATGACAATGGTACTTAGGACTTGGTTGATTTACCTTCAGGGAAACGGGCTATCGGATGCAAATGGGTGTTCACAGTTAAGGTCAATCCAGATGGGTCAGTTGCTCGATTAAAGGCCCGTCTTGTTGCTAAGGGATATGCTCAAACCTATGGAGTGGACTATTTTGACACTTTCTCTCCTGTTGCTAAATTGACATCTGTTCGGTTGTTTATTTCTATGGCAGTTACTCACCATTGGCCTTTGCATCAACTAGATATCAAGAATGTTTTTCATCATGGTGATCTTCAAGAGGAGGTGTTATGGAGCAACCTCCTGGTTTTGTTGCTCAGGGGGAGTCTAGGCACGTTTGTCGTCTCCGCAAATCTTCGTATGGTTTGAAACAGAGTTCTCGTGCTTGGTTTGGAAAATTTAGTCAAGCTATAGAAACATTTGGTACGATGAAAAGCAAGTCTGACCATTCTGTGTTCTACAAACTATCAGAAGCGGGTATCATTCTTTTAGTTGTGTATGTAAATGACATTGTTATTACTGGAAGTAATACTACGGGAATTTCATCTCTTAAGTCTTTCCTACATACTCAGTTTCACACGAAGGATTTGGGGATGCTAAAGTATTTCTTGGGTGTTGAAGTCACAAGGAGTAAAAAAGGTATATTTCTATCTCAAAGAAAATATGTCCTGAACTTATTCACTGAGACAGGAAAATTAGGAGCAAAACCTTGTAGTGCTCCAATGACTCCGAACATCCACCTTACAGGAGATGGAGAACCCTTTAAAGATTTTGAGAGATATCGAAGAGTGGTTGAAAAGCTAAATTACCTTACCGTGACTCGTCCAGATATTGCATATTCAGTTAGTGTTGTTAGCCAATTTATGTCATCCTCAACAGTTCATCATTGGGCAGCGTTAGAGCAAATTTTGTGTTACTTAAAAGGAGCACATGGACGTGGCATCTTGTATGTAAATCATGGACATACTCATATTGAATGTTTTTCAGATGCAGATTAGGCAGGTTCCAAAGTGTATAGAAGATCCACATCAGGCTATTGTATTTTTATTAGAGGAAATTTGGTCTCATGGAAAAGTAAGAAGCAGAATGTTGTGTCACGATCGAGTGCAGAGTCAGAATATAGGGCTATGGCACAATGTGCGTCTGAGATAATATGGATATATCAGCTCTTGGATGAAGTAGGTCTTAAAACTTCAGTACCAGCGAAATTGTGGTGTGATAACCAAGTTGCTCTTCATATTGCTTCTAACTCTGTGTTTCATGAGCGAACTAAACACATTGAAATTGATTGTCATTTTGTTCGCGAGAAAATTCAGCAAGGGTTGATTTCTACAGGATATATGAAGACTGGAGAACAACTAGGAAATATCTTCACGAAAGCTTTAAGTGTGGTTCGGATTGATTATCTTTGTAACAAGTTGGGCATGATTAATATCTATGCTACAACTTGAGGGGGAGTGTTAAAGATGATTTATGAGTGTGTGTATTAGGTGTCTAACACTAGGTGTCTTAGTGGTGTGAGTTGTGTATTAGGTGTCTTAGTGGTGTATTAAGTGTATGTCACCTAAGATTGTATATAAATAGGTAGTCTCCTTGAATGATAATAAGTAGAAAGAATTCTAATTTACAGAAAGTAATGAGAAAGCAAGGATACCAGCAATTGACAATCAGACCATACCTTGTTTTTTAAACAAAATAGAAATGGTAAGAAAACAATTATAATAGTATATGTTGATGATATAATCATCACTGGTGACAACTTAGAAGAAATTAAAAGACAGAAGAAAAACTTGATTATAGAATTTGAAGTTAAGGATATAGTACAAATGTCATCCTTCTTAAGAATGGAAGTTACAAGATCAAAAAAGAGAATTAGTATCTCATAATGTAAATTCGTTCTTGATCTCCTCACTGAAACGACATGCTTGGCTGTAAATCAAGTAACACTCTAATTGAGGTTGGCTGTAAATCAAGTAACACTCTAATTGAGGTTGGAAAGACTTGTGGAAAAATTGATATACTTATCTCACATTAGACTTGACATATTAAATATGTAGAACAGCTTTGCATTAATCATTTTATAATGGATTTGAGAAATTGAAGAGATGTCAGGTTTTTTGAATATGGATTCTTTTGGGTGGTTTGCAATGAAAGAAAGTGAAGAAGTTTTGAAGAGAAGAAGGCTTCGGTGAATATGTGTTTTGTAGATGTTTGAAGGAATCTAATTTGGGTTAATTGGAAGAAAATAGTTTAATTTTAGTTTCTGTTTTATTTTTAGTTGAGATATAGGTTTGTAATTTTGGATATCAAAGGTTCCTTTAGGGTGTATTTCCTTGTCGTTCGCTTTAAACGAAAATAGTTCCTTTACATTTCAATGTTTGTCGATTATATCTTTTATTCTAAAGGACTGCAATTGCTATTTACTACCTACTCTTTCATATTGTTTATTATCGAGATAAGAGAGAGAGACGGAGAAAAGAAAATTCTGTACTTTCAGAAGCCTTATTTGATATTTTTCCTCCCTCTTGTCAATTTCCTTTGGAGCTTGAATTTTTGAATAATTGAAAAATTCTGGTTTGTACTAGAATCTAGTTTTTGTTACATAATGTTTACATTGTGCAGGTGATGTCTGAAATTGAGAATCCAATTCTTACGGAATTGAGCAGGGTAATATCAGGAAAGAGAGTCATAATTTGTGAGAGTGTCTATTCAGAATTCAAGGAGCTAGTATTAATGTGTGGAGGACTCGATGAGAAGTTGAGGGCTGATCATTTACTTAGGCATCTTATGTGAGTTTCTCATCAATTTAACATTTTCTTGAACCAATCTAGCTTAAGCTACTAAACTATAATATTTACAAAATACTCCTCTTGCTGTTCTAGTAATAGTCTTTTCTAAGTTATTATTCTCATTTTTAACATGATATGATTGTTCTGGATCATATTCACATGGTTATGTGCTTACTGCTGGAGAGTTGAACAAAATCTTGCTAATGATTTTCTTTTATCTATCTATTTATGTATTTTATTGAATGAGACGTTACACTGTTAGAGGACTGTTTACCATCTTGAAAAGCAATTAGCAATCAACATGAGGGTTTGATCCATTTGGAACTATGTATAGTAGGCATACTTTAGAAGGATCACGGTCTTTATAATAATGATTGGGTCATTTCAAAACATATCATTTAGTGCGCACGAGAAATTGCATCAAAAGTTGCACTCACACCAATCGTTACATGCCATATTGTACTTAAAATTCTCAACTTTTCAATTTTCATGAAAATAATGTCTTGTGGTATACATAAATTGATGTGAGTTCAAATTTGGGTGCAAATAGCGCAAGTAGTATTCTCTAGTACATGCATTGTATCCACTCTTTTTTTAAAATATTTTACTCTGTTCATATACAGAATTGAACAACCCTCGTCAAGTTTGTAATATCGTGCCCTGATTTTTTAAAAATTGAACAGGGTTGTGCCTGACAGTCCTTCACAGCGCATAATGAGCCTCCCAACAACGAGGAAACTTGCATTGAAGAATAAGATTGTTTTTGGTACTGGTGATCACTGGAGTGCTCCTACATTAACAGCAAATATGGCGTTTGTCAGAGCAGTCACACAAACTGGGGTGTCCCTGTTTACCATCAGGCACAACCCTCGAGCTTTAACTGGTGACTAGACTAGTCAGTCTTTTTATATGTAGTTTTTGTGCAGTATTATATATGTATTTACATTTGCTTTCATGGTAACCAATGGAGGTAAGTGAGACCTAAAAATTGATTGGATGGTTTGATTTTAATGTGCATCTCGTAGAACTTGTACTGTGATAGGCATTAACCATCATGTTTGTTACACTAAATAATGTGACTAAAATTTTCACTAGGTTTGGTCGTAAAATCAGACAATATTATTCAAAATAAAAATTGTATAGTTATATAAAAAATTTATTCCACCAATGGGCGTGAAACTGTACTAGATGTTTAATTTGGTATGTTTGAATTTTCGGTTTTAAATTGTAATTGGACTTTTTCTTCAATTTTAAATTGAAAATATAAGAAAAATGTAAAATAATAATAATAAATATTGATTTAAATAATTTTATAATGATTTTTTATATATATATAAAAAATTACATAAAACAAATTGCATATTATTTTACATATAAATTATTTTATAATATTTATCTTGAATATATTATAGAAGTTATCAAAATATTATCCAAATTAATTATAATATAATTCAATAAAATTTATTTTAATATTATTTGGATGTAATATACATAGGACCAAGAGGGGGTATTGTAATGATGTATTATTGAGGTATAATAGTAAGAGTATACTCGCGAGGTACGTTGTTGAAGAGCCAACCACGGTACCTATCTATGGGGTGTTATTTAACGAGGCACCTTTGGATGGTTTTGCATGGAGGTACCTTTTCAGTTTTAAATTGTAGCTAGATTTTTTCTTTAAATTTAAATTAAAAATATAAGAAAAATGTAAAAATAATAATAATAATAAATATTGATTTAAATAATTTTATAATGATTATATATATATATATTACATAAAACAAATTGTATATTATTTTACATATAAATTATTTATAGTATTTACTATGATTATATTATAGAAGTTATCATAATATTATCCAAATTAATTATAATATAACTTAATACAATTTATTCTAATATTGTTTAGATGTGATGTACATAAGACCAAGAGGTACTAGAGTGTGATGTATTATTAAGGTATAATATTAAGAGTATATTCAGGAGGTACATTGTTGAAGAACTAATCGAGGGACCCATTTATGAGGTGCTATTTAACGAGGTACCTTTGGATGATTATTGTATATGTGGTGATCTTCAACAAGGTATTTGATCCATTACAGTGAATATGTGATGTGTTCAAGGGGTACAAAGGGATATCTATACCAAGGTGAATATATTGATTAAGGACCTTATCAAGAGATAATATGACATGACATGTATTGTATATGTGTATAAATAGGACCTCAAATTAAAAGAATGAAGGATTTAATGTTTGCATATGATGTACATAGGAACAAGATGTATCGTAGTGTGATGTATTATGGAGGTATAATAGTAAGAGTATACTCACAAGGTATGTTGTTGAAGAATTAATTGAGGTACCTACGAGGTACCCATCTACGGGGTGCTCTTTAACGAGGTACCTTTGGATGGTTATGAACAAGGTGCACTTTAACAAGGTACCTTTTGTATTGTTACGACGGAGGTGCTATTTAACGAGGTACCTTCGAATTATTGTGTGCGAGGTGATTTTCAATGAGGTTCTTAATCCATGATAGTGAGTATGTGATGTGTTTAAGAGGTACATGAGGATACCCATGCCAAGGTGAATATATTGATTAGGATCCTTATCAAGAGACAAGATGACACATATTGTAGATGTGTATGGACATGACCTCACCATGAGACATTGAGCTAGCCTTTATGTCACCATAAGTTAGATGTAATCGTTCCAATGGGGTGCCAACACTTGGAGATTGAAGAGCCTTTATATATGGACATATGTAACCCATTAACATGATATGAAATCTCTCTAACACCTTGTAGCACTTTCATGGCGCCCATCGTGGGACATTAAATTTTTTTAGTCCATTGTAAGAATTTGAAACCTTACATCTAGAAAATCACGAGAATTACCCCGTGCCATAGGGAAATCTACTCTAGTAAAGCAACTACATACCCCATATTCCTAAGTTTGATCTTAACGAACATCTACTCCATCATGCAACCCACTTCACACCCCATCCTGGATTGGGTTATGACCCTACTTGATCGCCTACTCATGTCAGTAGGTGACCCAAAGTTACAAGAACAATACCTCATGCAACTAGCTTGGTGAGTTTCCGAAAAAGCTCTAATAACAAGTTGCGTAGTTACAACAAGCTTTGTCAAATCACAAAATGACAAGAAGGAACTACGTACACATTTATCACAAGAAAGCTATTTAGAAGATATCCTTCCGAACTATAACAGCTACACCTCCCCCTAAGTCATCATACCCTAAAAGAGCTCAATAAGCTCCTTCTCATGAACCAAGAAAGTACCACCATCAAGAATCCAAACCCACATATAAACAACCAACACCAATAAATCCATCACAAGACCCCCTTTATGAACCCTACTATCCCAATCAAACTACCTCTCATCACCAACCTGAGCTACATGACCTATATACTCGTACACCTTCGAGATTCAAGCAGATCATCCTAACAACAAGTGGAATAAAAATTCAAGAAATTGGAGGAAAATATAGCCGCTTAACTCAAAAAGTAGGTAACAGATACCCCCAAAATGACATTGAAGCCATGTATGATTAGTTATCAACATCACCTTTCTCAGATAATATAGAGTTGATGGTTCTACCACCCAAGTGCTCTGATCCAAAATTTCCACACTATAAGGGATTAAAAGATCTCATAGCTTGTATTATACACTTTAAAATGGCCATGGACCAGAGTGCATACCTGAAGAGAAAATGAATGTCATTTTTTGTAAGATTTTTGCTTCTACATGGTGCAAAAATGGTCCATAGAGCTTCTTCCTAGAAGCATGAATTATTTTAACCATGTTGTTAAGATTTTTATCACAAATTATGCTTGCAACAAACCTATCCAAAAAGTGTCACACCACGTGTTCTCCATCGTCCAAGAAAATAAGGAAATAATATAGAGTTATATGAATAGGTTTAAAATGGAAAAATGGAGATCTCACAATGACCTCACTCCATAGCCATTGAAGCCTTTAGAAAAGGGATCAAAAGGGACACAGGTCTATTTGTGGAACTAAACAAGATTATCACATATTCTCTTGACGTGGTCTATAAAAAGGCCCAAAATTTTGTCAGTGTAGAGAGGGAATTGAAACTTACAAGAACCTTAGTGTCAAGACATCGAACAAATTCATTGCTAACAAAAAATACAATGGGAAATAATTATTTTTGTTGATAGATGCCCTAATCCACCTCATTTTAAGCCAATAATAGCACCCAATGGGAGACCAGGGACTTAGGAGAGGGTCTTGTCTCCTTTCTAAGGACCACCATTACAAGTGTATCTAGCTGGTGTGGTACAAAGAATGGGAAGATAGACCAAGTGAGGTGGTCATAACCCATGAGAACTCCTTAGAGAGACTTCAACAAATATTATGCCTTCCACAAGGACATAGGTCATTAGACCAAGGATTGTAGACACCTTAAGTGGGAGATATAACAACTTTTATATGATAGACACTTGGGGGATCTAATGGAAGGAAACAAATGTCCATGATAAGAGAATATGGGTTAATCCTCAAAAAGAGGTGGTTCCTCACAACCCTCTTGAGAGGATGATAACATGATTGGTCAACTACCTTAAGGTGACATTCGTGTGATTCATACCATACATGGTGGCCTAACAATGTCAGGACCCTTTCACAATTCTTGAAAAGGGATGCCAGAGACACACATCAACTTGTTTACACATTAAGACGCAATGGACTAGTATTTCCCATCATTTTTAAAGGTAAAGAAGTTCTACCATGATGATCATTTGGTGGTGATGGTTAAAATATTGTGAAATGCGTAAGATGCTGGTGGAAAATGTGATTTGCTCATATTTTTTATACTTACTGACACTTCTTGACATGTGGATTGACACTGAGGAAATAACCTAGCAACAAATGCCATTGTAGGGCTTAATAGTAGTGTCACCATGTCTATGGGTTCAATATGACTCTCTGTCTCTATAGAAAGAGCTATTATACTTACAAATTTTGTTGTTTTGAATACCCCAACATCTTAAAATGCAATATTAGAAGGTTATGGATATATAAGATAAGGGTAGTCCCATCAACCTAATACCAACTGGTTAAATATCCAATAGTGGATGGGATGAAGAAGATCAAAGGTGATCAAGAAAGATGGAGGATATGCTTTAATTCTGCCATGAAGAATGTGGAACCTTCCTCCAACTCAAAATAGCAGTCAAAGTGGAGAAAACTGAGGAGACCTACAAGTGTGCACCACTTATATGGTCGAATATTGATGGTGACTCTGGAAGACTATAAGGTCATTTCTATCAGTGCATTAAAGGAAGAAATTATTGAAGATGAGTTCAAAACTTCCCACAGACATCCGAGAATTGCTGATAGAATTTATGAAGAAGAGTGCATACCTTTTTGCATTGAAGCCATAAGATATGCATGGTATTAACTGTGATATAATCATATATGAACTAAATGTAGTTCAAACGAAAAAACCAGTCCAACAACGAAAGAAAAGGTTTGCAAGGAAAAAAAGTGACATTATCAAAAACAAGGTTAATACCCTCAAGAAAGAATGATGGGTGAGAAGTGGACTACCATACATGTCTCTCAAATGTTGTATTGGCTAGTAAAGAGGGGGTGAACACCACATGCATGTGGATTTCATCGAAGTCAACACCCTGACCCAAAGGTTTGCTTTCCTCTACCAAGCATTGATCACTTAGTAAATGCCACCATGGGATTTGAAGTGATGAGTTTTATAGATGCATACTCGAATTATCACCAAATTTGAATGCACATGAGGGATGAGGATAAGATATCATTCATCACAGAGGAAAGGACTTATTATTATATAAGAATGCCTTTTGAGTTGAAAGATACCGGGGCAACTTACCAAAGGGTACCAAACAGAATGTTCGCGGATCAGATTGAGAGAAATATAGAGGTATATATAGACAGCATGATGGTCAAGACCAAGATCACCAAAGATTCGGAATGGGCGTGGGGATGGTTATGTTAATAACTATAATCAATTTCGGGTACATTCGAGTAATAAGCATTGATTATGAGTCGATAATAGTTTTCTCACAATTTAACCACGCTTCTTATTTTTTTAACATTTATTCAAAAATATATCTAATTTTAGAAAATTAAATCTTGACATAATTCTTACTCTACCATATTATTTAAAATATTGACACTAATTTTTTTATTTTTGAACTAATTTAACATATGTTTCTATGTAAAATAAAAGATATAAAATTGAGAATAAATAAAATTCTATTAATTATTTCAAGTATTGTGTGTTTCATTATTAAAAGTGTATTTTCTTATGCAATTATATGTATATAAAAAATAATATTAGTATATATTCAATTTTAGTTAACCACACTTTGAGTATTGCAATAATCATTCTTACCCCACGCATTATCGGTTACGGTTATTTTTAGGAAAAAACTATCAAATTTATCTAGTTAATCATTGTTTCAATTATTTGCAATTAAAATGTCCATCCCTATCAAAGATCATATCTCTAATCTCAAAAAAGTGTTCTCTATCATATGACATTGTGAAATGTGTCTCAACCCTTAAAAGTGCATCTTTGGGGTAATATTAGGAAAATTCTTGGGATATCTCATATCTTCGAGTGGAATTGAGGCAAATCTAGATAATATCACAATCCTTATCAATATGCATCACCAAGGTGCATAAAATAAGTATAACAGTTGAATAGACAAATAGCTATATTAAGTCTTTTTATTCTTGAATGCACGAAATTATTTTTGCCCTTTTTTCAACTATTGAAGAAAAAATAAAGAGTATGTGTGGAGTTAAGAGTGCGAGAATGCTTTTTAATCCATTAAAGAATACATGGGTAAAACACCCCTCTTAGTAAATCTGATGGTAGGTGAAGTACTACCTATACTTGGCCTTTACTGAAAAGCAGCTAGTGTTGTCCTCATGGTGGATAGAAATGGAAAACAACAATAGATATACACGTGAGTAGCGCAACAAAGGTATCCATCTATTGATAAAGCAGAATTCACCATAAGGATGGCCTCTAGGAAGTTGAGACATTATTTCGACACTCACAAGATAGTAGTCTTGATGTCTCACCCTCTTAAAAACATTTTGGGTAAGCAAGACTAATAAGTTCATCTTTCCCAAATAGCCATTGAATTGAGAAAATTTGAGATATAATATAAATAACAAGCATCTATCAAAGGACAAGTTATGGCTAACTTTTTCACAGAATGGACAGAAGAGGAACTCACTAATGCACCCGATGATACACCCATAGAAGTGGTGTCTGTAGAAGTACCTACTCTAGACTTGTGGATGATATATATAGATGGGGTTTGTAACTCAAAAGGCTCAGGAATGAGAATAGCCATATTCATATCCATATAAGGGCTGATAGAACAATCTATCTGAATTACTTTTCCAGTAACAAACAAGTAGAGGAGTATAAAGCATTTCTTCTAACACTCAATCAATTGTGATTATTAGAGGCAAAAAAGGTTTTGGTACACAATGACTCACACCTTATAGTAAACGAGGTTGAATACACCTTTGAAGCAAAATAAGAGAGAATGAAGAAATAATTATAAGAAATGAAAAAAATAAATTTTTACCTTTGAAGAATTTGAGATCAAACAAGCACCAAGAGAAGGAAACATACATGTTGATTTGCTCACAAGTTTGGCATCAACAGTATACACTGAATTGAATAGAGCAATACATATATCATGCCTATAACCCCCTTATATCTCACCAAACATCAAGACTTCAGTTACACTATACTTTCCAATGCCATCATCAACTTTTCATTGCTGACCCCATACTTGGAGTACCTTATTGAAGGAATCCTCCCCATAAATAAAGAAGAATCACGAAAAGTGACAACCAAGTCAAAAACTACATTGTCCTTTAGGGAACCCTTTACCGAAAAAACTATGGCAAACTATGGCTAAAGTGTTTACCTAAACAAAAAGCCCAGTTCGTGATGAAAGAACTACACGCGGGAATATGCAGTGCAAACTTAGGTGGAAGGACCCTTTCACAATGAGATATACAACAAGGTTATTATTGACCTAACCAACAAAAGAACTGCATTGACCATGTCTAAAAATGTTATAGGTTCCAAAGACATGCCAATATACCACACCAGCCTACAAGCGATATGAAAGCCATCATTAACCCATGGCCTTTTCAAAAGTGAGGTTTGTACATAGTAGGTCCCTTACTTATTGCTCTAAGTTAGAAGAAGTTCCTTATTGTGGCCACCGATTATTTTTCAAATGGAATAGAAACCGAACCACTTGTAAGAATATGAGAGAACGATGTACAAAAATTCATCTAGCACAACATAATCTACAGATTTGGCTTACCTTGTGAACTTGTAAACAATAATAAGATTTGGTTTATTTTTTCCAAGAATTGAGCATCAAGCTATCATATTCTATCCTTTATAGACCGTAGGCCAACGATTAAGCAAAATTTCCCAACAAAACATTAATTAACATTTTACGAAAGCGATTAGAAGGAGAGAAAGGAAAGTAGATTGATGAATTGTCAGAAGTTCTTAAAGATAACCCTAGAACTGTAACAAAAGATATCTCATTTTCATTAGTATATGAGACATATGTTGTCATTCCTTTGGAAATACAATAACCTACTTTATGCTTCATAGTCTAAAAAGAACACAATGATGAAATTTGTAAAGAAGATCTACCGCTAACAAAAGGGAAAAGAGATAATGCTCTAATAAGGATAACGACATAAAAAGAACTATCTAACAATCTTACAATAAATCTATCAAGAAAAAAAACTTCAACGTAGGAGATATGGTCCTCTACAAAGCTCTCAGAAACAAGGTAGAGATGGTCTTTGGTAATTTCATAGCAACATGGAAGGGTCCTTATATGATTTATGAAATTACCCTTGTATGGTTCTACAAGATAGAAAGTGATGGAAAACAAGAAGACTTGAGGTGGAATAGTGAACAATTGAAGAAATGCTATTTTTGAATAGAACATCTTGTATTTTGAACTAATCGATGAAGCACTTCAAAGGTACGAATCAAGAATTATATAAATCTTATCGCAAATAAAATAACGCAATAATTCCTAAGTATAGAGTAAATAGGCTAAATACCCCCCCCCCCAACCACTTGGGATGCGATTATAAGAAGCATATCACCCATGCTAAGAAAAGATCATGAGTTGACAAACATGAACCTCCAATTTGGGATAAACAAGACAAGTGAAGAATTTAATTTTCAACTTGTCTCACAAATAAAATAACACAACAACATCCAAGTATGAAGTAAGGAGGCCAAATGGTCCCCCTACTAGGGATGCGAGTATAAAAGGATCATCACCAATCCTAATAAATGATTGTGAGTTCATAAATGTGAACTTCCCCTTTGGGATAAACAAAGAAAATGAATAATTGCATTTCTAACTTGTCTCTATTTCTTGTCTCGCGAATAAAATAATGTGATAACCCTAAGTTTGGAGTGAGAAGGCCAAATGGTCCGTCCCATTTGGGATGAAGGTATAAGAGGCAAATTGCCCATCCTAAGAAAGGATCATGAGTTCAAAAACGTGAACCTCTTCTTTGGGATAAATAAGAAAAGTAAAGAATTTCATTATTGACGTGTCGTTGTCTCCTGTCTCGCAAATAAAATAATGCGATAACATCTAAGTATGGCATAAGGAGGCCAAATGGTCCCTTATAGTTGGGATGTATAAATAAGAGGCATGTAAACCATCCTAAGAGTATTATATTCATAAGTGGACCTCTTAAAAATAAAGCTAAATAGATTGAAGACAATAATGAAAAGGAAACAACTTATTCATTAAAAGATAACATCATAATACAAATATATCAAATAGCGGATTGTTCATCTCTTGACATCACCCGATGACATTTGTGTCTTGAAAAAACTCTTCTTACAGTGGTCAATCTTTTGGTGCAATGTGAGACGTTCTTTAGTGTCCTCACTAATCTTACACTTAAGAGCTAGACTTTGTGGCATAGTTCATTTCTTTCAACAGTTAAATGTCCATTCTCTCTAAGGATTATATATCATCCCTCATAAATGAGATGAACTTCATTGTGTAGATCTTGAAGTTTTTGAGATGCCTTGGTATAAGTGGAATGCTTTTCCTCAATATATTTTTTGACATGATAACCCACTTTATGTAGTTGTCGAGTGGACCACTCAAAGTCACAAACAATCAATATCGATTGAAAAGAAAAAGGTGATGGTGGTGTTAAAATCCATACAAAAAAGATAATTAGTACTTACATCAAGCAAATGTCGTTTAACCATGTGCCAAAGTGAACCCTCTTTTTTCACTCAAGAAATAGCTAAACGATCTTCAAATGTTCCAATATGGTGGTACAGATCATTTTAGACCTTTTTTTCACCAAAAATACCATTCTTAATAGTACAGGTAGGTTTTTGTTACGACAAACCATAAAGGCCATGTCTACAATGTCATCGCTCCAAATAGGTACAAGAACTTTAGAGGGTCGATGTTTGGGTGGTGGTTTAACACGAGGAGAACTCTTACTAGCCCTATAATGTAGTTATTATCCTTATCGATCAACATCTGGTTAATCATCATAGGAATTACATCCAACTTCAAGTGCCTCAGAATCAATTGAAGGTGTTATAGTAGGACCACCAATTTATGAATTGGAATCACCCCATTCAAGGAGACATTTTTCATGGTAACCAACCATGACCAAGGTGTCCACAATAAAGTTAAACACAAGGTCATCAAAATTTACTTTGGAAAACTTTCAAATTGGCTTGAAACACATAAGCAATGGACTAAATTTCTCTTAACAAGCATGAAGAAAAAATGAAGATATAAACAAAATGAAACACGTCATTTTATTTATACTTGAACTACCTATATTATTAAATACAAGTTTCAAAAATCAAATATATGTGATGATCCCAAAAGGCTACATTAAAAGTTAAGTCACAAAACTATAGCAAGACTACATCCAAAATGGACTAAGCTACAAAAGATAAGACACTAAAGTACAAGATAGAGTAAATTCATTTCTTTTCTTGAGGCTCCTCTTGGTGAACCATTGATGAGTGCTCAAAAGGTACTAAAATTATCATGATTTTATTCACTTTAATTGATTAAAAAGACATATTTATATGATTTTATCATATTTTTATATAAATCTATTTTTTCGGAATTACGGGTATTTTTATTGTTTTTCAGATATTTTCGCTTAAAAAAGAACTTAAAGACTCAGGAAAATATTGGAGGTAATACATCACAAATATATTCATAAATTAAATGAGAAAAGGTCAAAAAAAGATAGATAAATAGGACAAAATGGGTCAAAAATGTCAAAAAGGATGAAATCGTGCACACAGCTACCCAACAGTGCCAGCCAACGCGCGCAGCATGCCCAGCAGCGCCGAGCAATACGCACGTATCGCCCAGTCACACCGAAGTCATCGCGCACACAATGCCCAATCCGCGCATGCCTCTGCTCCATTCCGCTTGCGCCTCCACCCCCCACCTACCAATGATGTCGACTGACATCATCATTCACCTACTACGTGTTTCCTCCATTTTTTAATCATTTTCCACCCACTTTTTCTTCCTCTCCTCACCTATAAATACCCGCATTCTCTTCACACCAAAACACACCTCAAAAACATCTTCTTCTCTCTTTCTCTCCATTTTTTAGTTTTTCTTAGTATTAGAGTTCTTCTCTTTTTGAGAAGAAGTAATTATGTTTTTATAATTTAATAGCTTTTTATTCAATAAATGGAAATGTAATTCCATTTGGAGGTTTCCACTAATAGAATTAACATCAAAGTACTCTAAGGATTTTTTTTATTTTTTTTTTGCAATTATTTTTTATGTTTTATTCTTATATGTTATATTTAATTTGTTTGTGATTAAATTTAACATTGTTGGTTGTTTGTAAACATGATATAATAATAACGTTGTTATGCTTGCAAAATATTAAATAGGTAAAAATCTCTAAAATGAATTGATTTTGTTTTTATTTAAGATTTTATATTAAGAATGTTAGAGAGAAATATATTATTTTTCATTACAAACTTAAATCTGAAAATTATATTTTAAGGTTTAGTTATCCGGTCTAATTTAGAGTAGTGCTCTTTTATTTGTTGGTACAATCGCCCGATAGTTAGAGTGAAGCTCTATTTCAAAAGTTTTTATAAGAATTATTATCTAAAAATGTATTGATAGCATGTTTTCAGTAATGGTTTTAAAACTTGAAAGTTAGTACTGAGATAATTAAATTCTTAGGTTTAATTTTGACATCTTTAATAAAGTTTAAACTGTCTAACTCCACCAAAGGTAGCATTTAAATGGTTCATTTTCAATCTCTTAGAAAAATGAATTAATTTAATTAACCAAATTAGTTATCAACCTCACTCATAGGTATTAATTGATTTGTTTAGTTAACAAAGAATATCTAACCCCACCAAAGGTGGTATTCATATAAAAAAGAGAAAATCAATAAATATCAATTTATATCTTTCATAACCTAAATAATATGAGCAAGCATAATTAACTTAGTTATTAAATTCATAAATACTCTACTATTATAAATGATAAAATTTGTATAAATATTTATAAAATCTGTATCTATGTTTATTTTTATGTTATTAGATTAAAAACACAAAAACCAAAAATATCGTGACAGGATGTTTAGGATTTAATTTTGTTTCTAAAAGCTTCAATAATAAATTAAAAACCACATATATTCATTCCTTAGATCGACCTTGAGAGTATACCAATGTTGACCAACACCTGTATATGACCCATTTGGTCCTATTTTTTCATCTTTTTTTGACTTTTTTCTCATTTAATTTATGAATATATTTGTGATGTATTGTCTCAAGTATTTTTTTGAGTCTTTAAGTTCTTTTTTAAGCGAAAATACATGAAAAATAATAAAAATACACGTGATTCTGAAAAGATAGATTTATATAAAAACATGATAAAATCATATAAATATATATCTTTTTAATCAATTAAAGTGAATAAAATCATGGTAATTTTAGTGCTTTTTGAGCACTCATCAACCACCTATTTGCACGGGAGGCTTCTTTCTTTTCCATTAAGTGGGAGAACATGGAAAAGTTAACTAAAGATTTTTGTAACAAAATAAAAGAAATCTAGGATTGCAATTTTTCATCAAATTAATCAACTCAAATCATATTATTTTCTCTTGATTTATATTTTTATAGTACATTTAATTTGTCAACCGAAAACTTCTAATTTTATCCATACATCTCTTCCGAGCTCTGTATAGACACACCTTGCTAAATTAATTCACTATATTCCTATGAGAATTAAATTCACCAAGATTCATTACGTTCTAAGTTCTCAAATGACCACACATACAATTAGGGTATATTCCTATCCTTCATATATACATGTTATTTTATCCATGAGCAATATACACAAAAATGCCTCTTCTAAGTTTATTTAAGTACCACAGATCATTTGATAAATCCTCGAATAATCAAAAGCATTAAGCACAAATAGAATAAACAAATCAAATGTCTTATAAATCTTTCAAAAATAATTAAACTTAAGCTTCATAAATTTAGATAAAACACAACCCTAGAAAAATTAAATTACTTCATAAATTAAAATTAAAATTACAACAATTAAGGAATATTAGATGAAGAATAGAAGAAAATTAAAACATCTCGGCTCGTAAATATTTGGCACACGCAGAACACAATAGAAGCCAAAAATGACTTCTACGTGTTCCATAGTCCAGCCCCAAACGAACCAAAAATCCCAAAAACTAAAAACTTCATTTTTTAGCAATAAATGCCCTATTTATAGCTAAAACTACTTCCATTCGCTTTGGTCGGGTTTGAAATACACGCGCTCATCCAAACCATTGTTTTTTTGATCTGACGATTCACATGGCGCGCGTGGGGGATGACGCGTTGACTTCTTCTCTCCTGTGTAGAAATTAAATTTCCTTAATTGCATTTTAGCCCTCCAATTTAATTCAAATTAACTTTTAAACTTTCTTTAATTGTAATTAAGCTCTTTTCTAATTTAAATTAACTTTTCAACTTTTGTCAATTACAATTAAGCCCGATTTTAATTCAAATTATATTTTTAGACTATTACATATTGCAATTAAGCACTCTTTTATTTTAAATTATATTTTTAGACATAAACTTGCAATTAAGTACCTTTTCGATTCAAATCATTTAATTTTCTTAAAAATATATTCCTTAACACATAAACAGTAAATATTAATTTATTCAACTAAAATTAACTAAATATGTCAAGAAAATAGCAATTATAATTAATAAAATAGATGAAAATAACTATATAAAATACAGTTATCAAGTGCCAAAAGGGAGAGAGAGAAGTTCAAGAGAAGATACAATTTTGGTGGAGATTGGTGTTACAGTTCAAGAGATTTATTGTATTTATTCTTTTTCTCCTTTCTTTATTGATTTAAATGTCTTTTTTATTGAAAATATGAGATTTATGAACACAAGTATGTTTAACTAATTTATTAATCTAGGAAATTTATGAACCTAATTTTTTATATGTGATGATATAATATTTTTACCCCAATTATATTATTTATTCTAATTTTTATGTTTTTAATTGTTTGTCCAACAATTGATCTATAGAGACAATTAGATAAATTTGAGAGAATTATTTTTTTTCTTTATAAAATAACATGCATAGTTTCAAGGCTAAAATATATGATTCTTATATATGTCATATATAATTAATTAACTTAATAAGTAATATGCAATTCAATTGATATGAGAGTGTAATTGGGTTAATTACTATATGGTATATAGTTTACTTAAAAGAGGAATATATGCTAGGTTAAATTCAATTGATCATGTAATTGATTAGTAATTATATTTTGGAGAATTTTAGTCAATCACGTGCTTAAGAAATTGGAGGATTAAGTATTCCTAGATTTTTTTCTTAAATATCTTTTTAGCTCCTAATTTTGAGTTAGTTAACTATTGTTATTTATTTTTGATTCTTTTAATTTTTATTTCTCAAAACACAAAAAAATGATCTTTATATTTTTTAGTTTTAAAATTAGTTTCTTACAACATATTTGTGATAAATGTTTTTTCTTATCATTATATTACTTGTTTGCGATACATATACTTATATACTCATTGCATGCATTTCGTGTCGATCATTTGTACAATGTGTCTATATCCAAAACTTGAATAAGGAAGGAGGCCCTAATAGGATTTGAGTTTCCTCTTCTTCAATGAGGATTCGTTGATATTGTAGAGTTATATGACTACTTTTAAACTACTTATTTGTCTTACTTTGTGCTAAAATGTCATAAAATACTTAAGTTGTATTTGATTATGTCGATAGGTGGAATGAGTTAAAAATTATTTATTTTGTACTTATTGAGAAATCATTAGTTTTCTAGATTTTTCTAATATTTTTATTGATATTTTATTATTTTTATTTGATAGTTAGATGTACTTAGGAATATACATGAATATACTTAAAAGGAAAGCCAAACACTCACTTGTAACCAGCCAACACTATTCCACTCCTCCTCTAAGAAGTTGAAATGTGGTGCTTTATATATGTATTTATTTACAAGCGTGCTTTTCGCATGCACCAACATGATTTGTTTGTTATCACGTTTCTTTTTCCATCCCAGTCTCAATACAACTCTATAACAGATCAATTTCATTAATATAAATATAAAATATATGGAGTATCAGAAATATAGAATTTAGATAAAAATATATAGTAGTTGCCATGAAGAGAGCGGAGTTCAAAAGAATATACAATTTGGTAGATATTTAAGAGAAGATTGGTGCTACAATATATGAGATTGATTCTATTTATTTTTCTCTTCCTTTCTTTATTAATTGATATGACTTTTTTATTGAACAATATAAGATTTATGAACTTAATTATGTCTAGTAATTTTATTAATCTAGGGGTCTTATGAACCCAAATTTCTACATGTGATATTTTACCCATTTAATTTAATTATATTGTTTAATCTAATTTTTAAGGTATTAATTATTTAGTCACAATCGATTTATAAATGCAATTAATTAAATTTGAGATAATTATTTAATTATTTATCTTAATTAAATAACATGCATATTTTATAGGCATAGATATATAATTTTTATGTATGTGATCCATAATTGATGAACATAAGGAGTAGGTTGCATATCATGTATAACATAGTTTATGCTATATGAGCATGTATTAGGTTACCTGTAATGTACACTCTCCAGTTCCCGAAAAGCGAGGAAGTATAGTTATAACTAATTTTTGTGACTAAAATTTCCCTACATTGTGTGACAATAACGATGATGATTATTACCATTCATGAATTTTATTGTAAATAACATATATAATGAATTATTGATTTATTATAATATTAAGTAGAATAGATTCCTACTAAGCTACGAATAGCTCACCTCGTTTTCCTTTTTCCCTCCAAATTAGAGCGAGCTAATGTGGTCTGTGACTCAATGTAGAAGTAAAAGAAGGAAATTTGAGGTTATTTTATTTAGTATTTCACTGTGTATCATGTACTTGGAGATAATGATGAGACATAATGTAAAATAAATCACCTTTTAATATACATATTTTTTATAATTTAAATTATTTTGTTAAATTGTATTTTAAATGTGGATATCCAAAATTTAATTTAGATTTTATTAAATTAATTTCTTACATTTTCGCTAAAATATAATTTAAAATTTACTCCTTCCTATCTCACGTACCCATTTTTTGGTATATTAGAAGAAAGGATAATGAATTTGAAATTGGAGATCAAGTACTTTTGAAATTCTCTCCATGGAAAATTGTTGTTCAATTTGAGATGTGGAATTTGATGTTGTAGATCAAGTATTTTTGAAATTCTTTCTATAGAAAGGTGTTGTTAAATTTGGAAATATAGGTAAAGTTAAGTCCTTGGTATGCTGATTCATACAACATTATAGAACGCATTGATCTGGCTGCTAATCACTTGAAATTATTATCTAAACTTTCTCGAATTCATATGTATTTCTTATTTCTATGCTTTAAATATATGTATCCTATCATTTCTATGTTTTGGAACCTTAATCCATTGAATTAGGAGATGACATGATCTATGAAGAGAAATTAGTATGAATTTTTGATAGAAAAGATCAAGATCTTCGAAGATACATTATCTATTTGGTGCAAGTTCTTAGGAGAAATCATATAATAGAAGAATCTACCTGGTAACTTGAAAATCTAATTCGTACCAAGTATCAGTAATTTTTTTAGTTAAGTAAATAAATTTTGTAGACAAAATATTTTTAAAGACAAAGTAATGACACCTACTTTTGTAGATTTTAATTACATAAATTATATATATTAATTAGACTTTTCTTTACCATTATAATTAAATATTGATATTTTAAATTAATGTACGAAGATTAAAAAGTTTTTCATTGAGAATTAATTATATTAATGAGTTATTTAATTTAAGATTAAATTGATAATTTCTTTGATTTTAATATAATAAATAGTTTTTTTAATATAAAAAAGGAAGAGTTATAACGCCATATGTGATCATCATCCTTATTAAGTGAGAAAGGCCGTTCAATCATTATGGAGAAAAAAGATAAAAGAATTTGCAACTTTTTTCTTTCTTTCTTCAATCATTTCTCACAAATTATTACTTTTTCTTAATCATTTATGTCATTCAAGGTACCAAATTAACGTTCTTTTTACTATCTTTTCTAACTTATAATCTTTTCTTTCTATTACTCATTATTTTAAGAATATTTAATTTAAATAATTTTTTTTACAACCCATGTAATAGTATCTCTTCTAATATTTTTAATTCATGATTGAGTATGAAAGTGATATTCATTTTACTAAATTATCATTGCTCATAATTTATTTCTATACAATAATTTTTTAGAGAAAAACCCAAATTTAAAAACCTTAAAATTTTCAATTTTCAACAACTTTAAATAATTGTTAAATAATTAATTTTTCTTAACCATGTTTACGTAAATTGATTATATACAGTGTCTATTATTCTTTAATTAATTTGATAGTTTTGAATAACTAGTAACTATAATACTAGTCTAGGGATTATCAAAATTTAGAAGAAGACTATATAACCATATTTTAGAATCTAGCTCTTAATGTAAGTTATCTTATTTGAAAAGGTTAGTTGTTTGAAAATTATAAATTAACTAATTTTATAACCGTGAAATTAATAAGAGATGATACTTCAACGGAGTTTATTAATCGTTCTTGAACCGTGGAGTTCATTTGGCTTTGTAAATGGACATATTTTAATCAAATTTAATAAGTGCTTGTTTATATTTAACTTAAACATGTTCATAATATTTTATTTATAAGTTTTCGCAAATTTAGTACTCTCTTAATAGAAAATAAGTATTTTATGTTTAGAAAGAAGATAATTGATTCTTACATAAATTTATAAGTTTTTACTCATATTTATGGCATAAGTATAGATTTGGATTATAACATAGAAATTTATATATATTCAACTTTTAGTAGTTTATTCACTAATATTATGATAATTCAAAAGCTTTTACTCAATTTTTTTATAGATTTTGATTAACGAATAGAATTTTATATATAATTTTTAATAACAACATTTTAGAATATTATTATGTATTATTTTCAAGCTATCAAACAAGCACCACCTTAGATTCAATGGTAACATACAAAGATAAATAATTAATTAATGTGAGCCTGTTTACACGCGTATGACCAACACACAACATTAAAACTTCGCATGTTTGCATGTGTAATGAGCTCTACACATGTATGACCAACTTTTCTAAAGTAAGAGTTTAGTGAGGTTTTTCTTTTAATAAATCATTTAAGCTAATTATAGTTATTTTCCTACATAAATACATATTCAATTATACTTATTTATTCAAATTATTAATAAAGCTTGTGTATAATTTCATGTAATGATTTGTATTTATTTTATAGTTGAATATTAAAGGTTAAATAAATAGGTTCTATAATAATTATTTTTTAAACTTATACACTCGTTGAGTATTTTTATTCACCCTATTTTCTTTTAATTTTTTCTCTTAAACAATATTAGTTTCGATTAAAAACTTGATTACTATCTTTGAAGAAGACTAAATAATTTACTGATTTTACCTTGTATGATTTCTCATTCTTTTGGAGTTACTAGAAACTTATTTGATCGAGTTTCTTGACAACTTAGTGGTGTTATAACTTGTTTTGTAATTTCTTAATGATGATAGACTGTATAATAAACTAATGTCACTTATTACTTAATATTATTTTTTATGACTGATAATATGAATATTGAGTTATGAATGCTATAAACAAGTAGATAGCATATTTTGTATTTACAGGTTTGTATAAAGTAGAAAAACAAGAGAGACTATACCAATTTTTTCGTATATTCTAAAGTATATAGGACTTCTTGAAGTACTAGTAAACTTATGATGGGTCCTCACAAGTATAGTAAACAATGATTTACTCATTTAAACACATTAAGTAGCATGTTATATTATACGTAATATGTTACATTTTGATATTTATGAAGCATATTTAATTGGAAAATTGCATAAAATAACACTCCAAATTTTATAACAATAAAATGTTACCTCAATAACATTAAATATGATTCAATTGAATATCTTTTAACATCAAACAAGGCAAAATGCTTGCATTTTTATTTGAACATCGTCTAATTGGATGACGTTTAATATAAAATGATGTGTCATATATTTTTTTTAATAGTAAAAAATATGATTTTGACCTAAGAATACTATTTTTATAGTTACGAGTTTAAGAATGCTATTTTTTTTATTCTTTTCAATTTAATATTTGTGTTAATAAACCAAACAATATAGGTAGGATTATAGATTTATACATGGTTCTTTTCATATTTTGTCACCGTGAAACATATTTCTTTTATAACTGTCCTATCAAGTGTTACTATTAGTTGCATATATTTGATCAATCTATTTATGTATGCCTATTGCCATAAATTCGTATTAAAAACTAGACTATGTGTCTATTTTTATCAATTTAGGCATCTGGGTTTGACTTTTCCAACATGAAGAAGAAACCTATAAATTTTCTTCTGAATCTTTCGGTTACCTTGTATATATTTTATTGTTATTTTTTTTTACCATGATTGTTCTTCTGCAAGTGATTATTACACTTGTTTTTTTATGTCACTCATAATTTCTTTTGATATCAACTGTCTATTAATATTTTAATAAAATTATTTGACGTTATTAGTTATATACTTATATGTAATGTGGTTGTAGAGACTATTTTTTCAAAAAAAAATTAATCTGTAATTCAAGTAATATAACTCTAATTCTATTGCATTGTATCTAAGTTTGAATCTTATTTTAATAATTTTTAATTATTTAATTAAAAAGAGATTTTAGTGTTATTTTTTTTAAAATTGTTTAAATTACAAAATAAATTATACAGTAATTTATCACAGTAATTTATCAGTTTTTGGTATATTAATAACTTTTTAGGATTCGTAGTGTGTTTTTTTTTAAAGTTAATTAAGTAAAAAAAAAATATTAAGAAAAATGAAGTAATAAAACGCAAAGCGGAACAAAAGCCCAAGCCCACGTTCAGGTACCTTTTTATCTTATTGGAAAGAAAGCCTTTCCTTCTTCTATTAAAAAAAAACAAAAAAGATTTCCTTCTTAATAGGAGCAAAATTTGGCCGCCTCTCTACCACTGTCCCTTGTATAGTCGTATTCCCTCTGCAGCTGCTCTCCCTCAAACTAAAACCTCACTCTCTCTTTCTTCTTTTCTACCTTCTTCTGCCTCCAAAAACCTCTCACTTCATTTTCATAGTTGGTAACTTTCATTTGCCCCTCTATTGTTTTCATTTCCGCCCTAATCGCTGTTTGGTTGTGGGGAAAGCTAAAGAAAATGAAAGCCTGATTTTGCATTTTTTTAAAAAATTATTATCAATTGAAAAATTCATCTGGGCTTAGTTTAATAGGTTGTATTCGGTTCATTTGGTTGTAAAGTTATTTGTTTATTTTTTCCAGTATCTAGGACAATGAATATACTCAAAGGTTCTGATTTTTGTTTCTTGGCCATACAGATTTTGTTATTTTAATTTCAGTTACTTTTGTTGGCGTATATTGGTTTTCTTATTGGATGTTTATTGTTTGTACGTATCGACTTTGCGTCTGTGCTATGTATATATCTTTTTTATGTGATTTTATAGCTAATGGGGAAGGACATTGTTACTTGGCTTCATTGTATGAATCCATAGAACTATAGCTTCTTTTGCATCTATTTGGTATATGTTGCCTGTAAATTAAATGAGAATTGATGCCTTTGCATTATTTTGTTCATGCGTTTTGACTTATTGATTATTAATTGCATTAGCTAGTTCCAAAAAATCAACTTCCCCATTTTCATTTCATTTTGGATATCATAGGAAAATAACACACTTGGATGCTAAGAAGTTTTATATAACTGGTGGTTTTATATTCTAGAAGGAAGGAGACTTACTTTTGAAAAATATCATTTCTAGTACTTTAATTGTTGTACCCACAGACGTTGGAAACAATTTTTATTTTACTGACAGAGACATAAAATGCACTTTTACCTCTAAAAAATGCTTAGTAGTGCATCTGATAGATGATATTTAGCTTTTACATTTGTCAATGTGTAATGGATATATGCAATATTGCTGTATGCCTGTAAGAGATGACATCAAAAGTTTTTGCCTAAGATGCGATTCAAATGAAAAAACAAATCTTTGTGGGTATTGTGTCTAATTTGCAAAAAATAAAAATAAAAAAATAAAATAAAAATAAAATAAAAAATTTCAGAATAGGAAGCGAATGGCTGGAAAATCAAACAAAGGGAGGAACAGGAGGGCGTCCAATAATGTCATAAATTCTTCCGAGTCAACAGTATCATCAGATGCTTCTGGTAAAGAAAAAACTGGCATATTAGAAACCACGAAATCTGACTCTAATGGTGCCCCAGTGGTTGAGTTAGCTTCCAAGCCAGAGATAAAAGAGTCAGTGGCTGAAGATCCATTCCAGGCAAAGCAAGGTGAAGTAATTTGTTTATTCTTTGATCACACTATTTATTTAATTAATGGGAAATATGCTGGTTTTAGCAACATTGGATTTTGACTTGCGTGTGTATGCTACGTGTAGGAGAAGAATAGTAACTAATCCTCATAAAAGCTCTTGTTAGGAAGTCAACTAACTATTCCCTCGTATGTTATATTTGGATCTTAACACTCTTTCTCACTTGAAGGATGTTTTAGTTTTTTTTTATAAACTTTTTTCCTAAATTAACGGGCTCTCACTTGTGGGCTAAGTAAATGAATATGATGGGCTCTCATTTGTGGGCTGTGTAGATAGTTTTGAAGGTCCATCAAATGGAGTTAGATAGAATCCTATTGATTGAGTAGATAGTATATAACATTTTGAAGGGTCCATCAAGTGGAGATAGACTTTAAGTGAGGTAGGAGTAAAAAAAAGAGGCCTATTTAATATTGGTGAAAATTTTGGAGTTAAGGAACACTCCGATACTATTTAGGATAAGAGTTAGCAATCAATTCTCCTAAAAGCTCAAGTTGTTAGGAGATGGACTAACTATTCTTTTTATTTGGATTTTAACACTTTGCTTTCTATATTATGAATTTGACCGCCTAAAGGAAATTAAACAAAATTTCCCTCCATTTTACCTATTGTGTGTACATGCAGTATTTTGAATTTTTTGATTTGCATCTTCGCTGCTACTTTTGTTTTTGTTTTTGTGTTTTTGAACTTTTGTACATTATATATGTATAGTTATGATTGTAGAAAATCAATGCATAAATATTATTATAATACCAAGACATTCTTCATCCTATTAATATGTGTGACAAATTACTCTAGGTCGAGTTAAATGAAAGAGCATTCAGAATAAGAACTAACCTTTCATAATTTAATAGATATTTGTTTCCTATAAAAACGTTGACTACCTGAGAAATGTATAATAATATTACCTCCTCCCCCTTTTGTCGTAAGAAGAAAGGTTGAAACTTGAATGCCCCCTTTCTTTTTATTATCCGTTTGATTCTATAATTGCATTTTTTATGAGAAATATGATTGAGACAATCTAGATTTTCTGCTCCATTAAACCCTTTTCTTGCACTCTTCAATAATCATACTATCATGTATTTTGCATATATATATGACTAGAAAATAACAAAAACCTTCTTTACTATGAAAATTAATATACTTTCTTGAAGAGTTGAAGGAGCTTGAATTATCCTGTCTAAATGTTTCCGAGCTTGACTAATATTCATTTTGTATTAGGAATTAAATATGTTTATTTATTCTATATCTTTAACATTTTTCTAATAACCCTTTGGAAATGCTTTCCTCACTTATTGGTTGCACGTTTATGCATGTTTCATGCATTCAAATCAAATATATAATAAGCGAATCTCTTATTTAGCATGTACAAGGTGAGCCTCCTAATTTGTATGTTGTCTCAATCTGAATAACTGGATGTTGTAGTGGTATAGTTAACCTTTGCTTTTATAGCTTATTAGCCATGTTTCTGATTTGAAGAGCCCCTCCACTTTTTCCTTGCAAATACAGGCGAGCTTCATCTTTTCCCTGTCTCTGTCAAAACACAAACTGGAGAAAAACTGGAGCTGCAAGTGAGTTCATTTTATGTTCTTCGTGATTCATGATCTATTGGATTGAACTTTTGTAATTAATTACAAGATGCAGGCGATGCCTTTTTCTGACCTCTTCTACCTGCGTGCCTATCTGGAAGTTATTTGATTTTTCAAATCTATAATTTGAGTTCTCTTTGTTATCCAATTTGCTGATTTTTGATCTTTCAATTTACCCTTTGCTATGTGATTAGCATATTTGTTATTTAACCAATTTATTTAATCTACCAAAGCTGAATCCGGGAGATTCTGTTATGGATATAAGACAATTTCTCCTTGATGCTCCGGAGACATGTTTCTTCACATGCTATGATTTGTTACTACACACAAAGGATGGTAGCACTCACTATCTGGAAGATTATAATGAGATTTCTGAAGTGGCTGACATTACAACTGGTGGATGCTCCTTGGAGATGGCTCCTGGTAAGTACTACAAATGCTTTTCTTCTTTGGTTGTTTGATCTTGTAGGTTTTAACCAGGATGTGGCTTTGACAGCTTTGTACGATGATAGATCCACAAGGGCTCATGTATATCGTACAAGAGAGTTGCTCTCGCTATTTGGAGTCCATGCATCATTATCAACATCACTTGCATTAGAGCATGAGGTGTCACAGAATAAAGCTGCAGTTGAAGGAGGTTTGACATAAAACCCAATAGGGGTTTTCTTTTCTTGAATATGTTGTGCAAGAAAAGAGCTATTATAACTAGACCTATATTTTTCTGCTACCTTTGGTCTGTTAGGATCAGATACCATGAAGAATGAAATTGCGGAGCTGGATGGCTTGGGTTTCATGGAGGATGTTGCTGGTTCACTGAGTAATTTGCTTAAATCACCAATGAAAGAGATAAAATGTGTGGAGAGTATTGTGTTTTCATCTTTCAATCCTCCTCCAAGCTACAGAAGGTTGGGTTATTTTTTTAAATTGCATTTCATCTTGTTTCCTAATAATGATTAATTGTAGTTGGTAATTTTTCTTGACAACCTGCCATTGGCACTTTTTGCTCCCCAGGCTTGTTGGGGATTTAATTTATTTGGATGTAGCAACTTTGGAGGGAAATAAGTTCTGCATTACAGGGACTACAAAATTGTTTTATGTCAACTCGAGCACCGCAAATACCCTTGACCCTCGGTCAAGTAAAAGTAGTTTTGAAGCAACAACTCTTATTGGACTCTTACAAAAGATCAGCTCCAAGTTTAAGAAAGGTATAGACATGGCTAATTTTCTCTTGAATTTTATTGAAGTTTGCAGTGAAGTGATTGAGCTTTGCCCCAGCTTTTCGTGAGATTTTGGAGCGGAGGGCAAGTGCACATCCTTTTGAAAATGTTCAATCTTTGTTGCCACCTAATTCATGGCTAGGACTGCATCCAGTTCCTGGTGAGTTTATGTATCTGAACTTACTGGGTTTTTTTGGAAGAATACATGCTCTGCATATATAGGCTTTGAGAGCTGTTTAGAACCCGTTTCTGTAGTTTGTACTGTGAAAATAATACTTCTAATATTCTCTTCTGCGCAAAAAAAGTTGTGGGTTAGATTTACGATTAGTGTCATGTTTACAATTAAACTTGCTGCCTGCTTACCTCATTAGGCAGTACTGTTTCCAATAATTAGGATTTGAGAGCTGTGTAGGCCCTGCTTCTGTAGTCTGTACTTTAAAAATAATAGTTGACATTCTATTTTGCACAAAATTTGAGGGGCAGATTCATGAGTAGTGTCATATTTACAAGTTAATTCTCCTTTAAGGTTGAGGGGCTTATGTGATTGGGAAAGTAACTCTGATTCCTTCGGGTCATTGTGTTTCTCATGGAAGAACCTCTTACGATCATATAGTAATCTATGTCCCGAAAAAAGAAAAAAAGAAGTTAAAGTGGCGCCATAGTCACAGTAAGGCTCTGGATTATCAAGTAATTTACAAGCGGATGTCATTTCTTCCATGTGAGATAAGAAAAGGAAATGTACAATTGTGCTCCTATTATGCATGCTGCATAGATATCTTTTATCTGATATTTTACTGTGAACAATATTGTGATAATTTGTAGTCACCTAAATCTCGATTTTCACCACTCAAAATGTAGTTAGATGGATGACATTCTCATTGACATTATTTTTTCAAATTTTCCAATTGTCCCTGTGAACAGTTTGTTTCATAAATTCATAGGTATTGGTGAAATTTTATTTTACATTCAATCTGGAATTGATGTCAAACTTACCAGCAAGTTTATTCTTACATTTTTCTTCAAATATATCTCAATTGTTTTCCTACTTTTGAATATTTTCAAACTTTGTTTAAAAATCAATTATAAACTTGAAAAGTCAGCATGTTAGTGAAATTAAGGTATACATCATGGGACGTGAGATCAGTATTATAACAAGCTTTGTTTAGTTTCATTTTCCCCCTCCTTTTAACCAGACTGAGTTTTGTTCTCTCTCTATGACTTTGTGGCGATTGATAAATGTACATTAGATCTACTTTTGCTGGTTATCTATATTCTTAATTCTCACTGTCACTACTGTTATTGTCTGTGTCTTTCTTGGTATTACAAACCTCAAGTCTTGTAGCTTGCCCTTTTCAATTTACAATGTATATGCACTACTTCCAGCATTTAAGCTTGTTTTAGCTAATCTTTTGAATTTATGTTTTCCTTTCTGTGACGTGTTCTTTACGTGACTAAATTATATGGAATACATTATTGCAGATCACAAACGTGATGCGGCCAGAGCTGAGGATGCACTGATTCTTTCATATGGCAGTGAGTTGATTGGTATGCAAAGGGATTGGAATGAAGAGTTGCAATCTTGTCGAGAATTTCCCCATAGTAGTCCTCAGGAAAGGTATCTTCTGATAAGATTGTCTTGTCACAACCTAAGTCCTTCATGTTTGGATCTTGTTAGGGGTGTTCATCGGTTTTGACTGTTGAATTTGTACTAATCCAATCCAATCATTTGATCAGATTTCAGAATTTCCATTCGATCCGATCACTTGTTATGTAATGTATTTTATGCACTTTTTGGGTTATTTTTGAGGATGTCCTATAATTTTTCATCAACAATCAACATATAAGTATTTGATGTAGAATGAAGTCACAAATATTACAAGAACAATGCAAATTATTACATTTTAATAATATTACAATCTTAAACTCAATATGGATACAAAATTAAATCTAAAATTAAGTTATAAATGTGAAGGGGAGAACTCAATGACATTAAAATATTTTGCCAACTTTACAAGTTAAGTAAATTGAGAGAAAATGTATAATAAAAAGTAGTAAACATCTTAAAAGAGTGAGATATGTACAATATATAAACATTATTTAATTTTGATCTACTTTGATCAGATTGTAATGGATGGTAGATAGTGCAATCCATCAACCAATGCAAACATAATGGATTGAGAATTTTTCAATTCAATCCAATCATCGCTTAAAAAAAAAATTAACGGATTGGTTTGTATTTTTTGGGTTCATTGGATGATTGGATTTTTTGCACATCACTAAGCCTTGTCCATCTATCAGTTATGCTCTTTTTCTATGGTATCTTCACTTTTGAAGATTGTGTTTTGCAGAATTTTGCGGGATAGGGCTCTCTACAAGGTGACTTCGGACTTTGTTGATGCTTCAATTAGTGGTGCTATTGGAGTTATCCGCAGATGCATACCTCCTATAAATCCAACGGACCCGGAATGCTTTCACATGTTAGTATGACTTAAGAAAATAGATTTTCCATTTTAATTACATTTTCTGATATTATGCAAGACTACTGTTTTGTTTATTTTATGTGTATATTGTTCTTATCACCGTCTCTGATTATGATGAGCTAGCACATGGATGTTCAATATGTTTTTCCCAAGAGCAGCAGAATATCATCGAAAAGACGAATCTGGTCACATTGTATTCTGTAGTCGGGGCAATAGCCATCATATTTTCCTCCATGAATCTTTCAGTAGAAAAAGGCAAATTAACCTCCCATGAAGAAGACACCTTTTTTGCCAACCCAAAATATAAAAATAAAAAATCCTTCCTGTAAAAAAATAAAATTGAAAGCCACATCTGTTCCTCTTTCAGCTTTGCAATAGCATCCAGTCATCCTGTTTGTTTTTCCAAGACATCCACTTCACTTCCACAGATCTCACATGCTTCATTACTTTTAATAATGTTGATTACCCTGCTGAATCACCTTCAATTGTGTCATCCATGACCCTCATAGTTATTGCTGATTGGAGATACTATAAAGTAGCAAGGCATTCAGGCATTACCCCAGATGCTTTTTCTCATTTTATATTGGGCAGCTGTTAGATTTGTGAAATGTCAATTTCAACGTTCTATATAAACTCTGCTCTCTTTGACAGCAGCCAAGGTTTTAAAGGTGGAAACAGATATGGGGGTGGTTTTGCTAAATGAGGCAAATCATAAGCCCCAAGTTGAGGCATAAGCCTCACTTGAAACTGAAAAAAATGAGAAAATTATGAACAATCTAGTACGTACTTCATACCTATAAATAATTGTTATGCAGAGAAAAATAAGTTGAGACGAAAGGGGTAATTGGTGCCACTAATCTCTTGGTTAAGTATTGCAATGGAGTACTTTAGTCCCTTTCTTGTTCAAGGTGATCCCATAATTGACTCATTTTTCAAAATGGAATTAAATTATGGGGGTGGTTTTGCTAAATGAGGCAAGTCATAAGCCCCAAGTTGAGGCATAAGCCTCACTTGAAACTGAAAAAAATGAGAAAATTATGAACAATCTAGTACGTACTTCATACCTATAAATAATTGTTATGCAGAGAAAAATAAGTTGAGACGAAAAGGGTAATCGGTGCCACTAATCTCTTGGTTAAGTATTGCAATGGAGTAATTTAGTCCCTTTCTTGTTCAAGGTGATCCCATAATTGACTCATTTTTCAAAATGGAATTAAATTAAATCTGACAATTGGAAAAACATTAAAAACACTTAAAATCTGATTTAGAAAAAAATAAAACAAAACTTCCAACTTTCTTCAAATGCCAAAACCCCTTCCCCATTACTAACATCTGATTAATAAATTAAACAAGAAGACAAAACTAAAGTTTAACCCCATCTTCTTTAGCGAGAAAACCCATCTTGAAACCCATAACCAACCCTACATCAGACACAACCCTTAAATCAACAAAGCTATGACTTTGATTGTGATGCAGGGGATTAGATTTCCCCACTTGTCGTTTTTGATCCTTTAATGTCGCTTATTTCGCACTACAAATGCTTTGTTTATTTGCACTTTATTTTACTATTTTTTATGCTTTTTAGTTGAGGTGTCTTGAGTTTACTATTTTGTCTTTTAACATAAAAAGTTTGATAGAAATAGGAAGAGTAGTGCACCAGAAGAGGTAGAATGAATTTAGTTTTTATTGAAAGAATCCTCTCTGAATTTTCTATGACATTTATGGGTCAGAACCATAGAGTTTTATCCATTTCTGGGAGATTTCATCTTCTCAGAATTAATTTTCAGCTTCTACACTAAGTGGTATTAGAGACTTAGGCTTTCCCTGTGCAATGATCTAAAGATAAGCAATGGGATGTGAATGAAACTTCCATCGCGAGGGTGTTGTCTAAATTTCTATGCGATCAAGAACAAAGAAATGAGGTAGTTTCAAACCTTTTTGCAAGAATTTAAGTAGGCTATGTCACAATTTCGTGAAGAAATTATGACTGAACTGTGCAAACCACAAGCCAAAGAACCCAGTGAACCCATTGCGAGGGTGAAGAAAACCAACAGGATGTGAATGACACTTCCATCGCGAGGGTGCTGGCTAAATTTCTACGCTATCAAGAACAAAGAAATGAGGTGTAGTTTAAAACCTTTCTACTAGAATTTAAGCAGACCATGTCACAATTTCGTGAAGAAATTATGACTGAACTATGCAACCCACAAGCCAAAGAACCTAGTGAACCCATTCGAGGTAACTCCTCCTCGCAACCACCCTCGACGTTGAACCCACCTCTCAACAACACCTATGCTGAATGCTTAGATGAGGTCGACCCTTACAATTTGAGTCCCTTAACATTTCTTCAAGCCCATACCCATTTCTAAAGCCTAAAAAATTACACAGTTGAAAAGTATACCAACTTGAGACCCATGCCCAACAAACACCTACTAAACCAAAGTTTTCTCGCCATTACCCACCTCAAACAACAACACCCACTCCATTTCGAAACAAATAGTTTGAATAATCAAACAATAGGCACATAAATGACATTCCATTTTATGGGGGACAAATGCATATATCTGGATTTTTGGACTCGGTTAAATCAATGGACAATTACTTTGATTAAATGGAAATTTAAGAGGATAAATAAGTAAAAATGGTAGCATATAAGCTTAAAGGAGGAGCTAGTGCATGGTGGGATAGGATTCAAAACACTAGGAGGAGACATGGTGAGCTAGCTATTAATTCTTGGGTTTTGACGAGGAGACTCATGTTTGAAAAATTCTTACCCTTTGATTATCAACAAACACTCTTCAAGCAATACCACAATTGTCATCAGGCGGTTAGGAATGTTGTTGAATACGTTTATGAGTTTCAAGAAGTTAGAGCTAGATATGATCTGGAAGAGAGTAAACTTCAAGAAGTTAGAGCTAGATATGATCTGGAAGAGAGTAAACTTCAAGAAGTTATGAAATTTATAATTGGATTGAAAGAACCCCTAAAGAGTCAGTGGATGTCTGAAATGTACAAAGCTTTCCAGAAGCTGTCACTTTAGACTTAAAATATGAAGCTCAACTAAACAAGTCTCCATGCAATGCCTCTGCTAGGAGATTAAACGGTGTACTATTCTATGATAAACAATACCATTTTCAAGCATCTCAACAGAATCCATCTTATTTACAATAATGACATCTTGATCTACTTTCAGCTACAGGAAACATGGTTAAAAAACCTATGGCTGATTCCAAACCCAATCCTTATATTAAGAGTGAGTCTTTTAAATGTTTCAAATGTAACCAACCAGGTCATTGATCAAGTGAATGCCCTTTGAGAAAGACTATAAACATTGTGGAGGACATTGGAGATCAACAAGACAACAATGACAGTGATGAGGAAAGGGAAAGTTTTGATGAAGTTGAGTTTGTTATGGGAGATAACGGGGAGAAATTTGCTTGCATTGTTCAGAGACTTCTACTAACACCTAGAGAAGAAGGGAGGTCACGAGGCGTTCTATTTTTAGAATAAGCTGTACAATCCATAGAAAGATGTGTGAAGTAATTGTGGATAGTGGTAGTTCAGAGAATGTGATGTCAAAGAAATTAGTGAAGGCTATGGAACTTCATACCCTGAAGCACCCAAATCCATACAAAAGTGGGATGGGTCAAGAAAGAGGCTAAGTTTATCGTGATTGAGAAATGTAGGGCATCTCTGTCCATTGCCGTGAAGCATCCAAATCCATACAAAAGTGGGATGGATCAAGAAAGAGGCTAAGTTTATCGTGATTGAGAAATGTAGGGCATCTCTGTCCATTGCAAGATATTACCAAGATGAAATGGAATGTGACATTATTGATATGGATGAATGTCATATGTTACTTGGTAGGCATTGGCAGTTTGATAAGGAGATTGCGCACAAAGGGAAAGAAAACACATATTCATTTGTGTGGCATAACAAGAAAATAGTTATCGTCCCACAATCTGAAAATCCTAAATCAACTATTGGTGTAGCTCAAAACAAGCCAGTTTTGCTAAATGTCACTGGAATTGAGATCAATCAAGAACTAAAGGGACATCAAACTGTTTTGGTTTTGATGTTCAAATAAATTGTCCAGAACAGATAGGAACTATCAATATTGTTGAAGTCTTTCTTAGAAGAATTTAAAGATGTAGCACCCAAAGAATTACCAAGTGAGTTACCACCTTTAAGAAATAGATAACACCAGATATATTTGGTACCAGGAGCTAAATTGCCAAATTTGCCACACGATAGATTGGGTCCCAAAGATCATAGGATTTTACAAGAGATTGTAGATGACTTATTAAAAAACATCTCCAAGAAGGTTTAAGTCCATGTGTTGTATCGGCCTTGTTGGTGTCTATCAAAGATGGGAGTTGCAAGATATGTGTTGATAGTAATAGGTTTCCAATACCAAGATTAGAAGATATTCTGGATAGATTGGGAGAGCCAAAATATATTCCAAACTAGATCGTAGGAGTGGTTATCATCGAATAAGGATAAGGTCTGGAGATGAATGGAAGATTTCTTTCAATCCAAAGATGGATTATATGAATGGAAAGTGATGCCTTGTGGGTTATCCAATGCCCCCATCACCTTTGTGAGATTAATGAACCAGGTACTCAAACCTTTTGCAAGTGCTTTTATGTTAGTTTACTTTGATGATGTATTGATTTTCAGTATAGGGGTTGAGGAACACTTGATTCAATTGATGTCCGTATTGAAAGTATTGAAAGATAACAAGTATTTAAATCTTAAGAATTGTGAATTCTTGGTTGATAGTTTAATTTTCTTAGGATTTGTTATAAGTATCATAAGAGTGTTTGTAGACCATAAAAATGTTACAGTAACTGGTCAGCTCCAACTAGTGTACATGAAGTTAGGAATTTTCATGAATTTGCTACGTTTTACTAGAGATTTATCAAGAACTTCAATTCTGTAGTAGCACTAGTTGTTGAATGTTTGGAAAAATATAAGTACTGTTGGGAAGCTCTTCAACAAGAAGTTTTTAATTAATCAAGAGTAAACTAACTATTGCTCCTATCCTTGGTGCAATATTGATGCATGAGGGAAGAGTAATTGAGTATTATAGTGAAAAATTTAGTGATACTAGGAGGAAATGGTTAGTTTATGAACAAGAATTTTATGCAGTAATTAGAGTACTGCAACACTTGGAACATTACTTCATACAAAAAGACTTTGTGTTGCACAATGATCTTCAATCACTTTAGTCCTTGAATTCTAAAGAATTTGAGTAATATGCACACTAGGTGGGTATTGTATTGGTTTACTTTTGTATTCAAGCACAAGTTTGGTAAACAAAATGTCAGTCGGTGTATTGAGTAGGAGGACTCATATCCACTCTGGCTAGAATTGAAATCCTGAGTTTTGATGAGTTACCTCATATGTTTGCAGAAGATGAAGATTTTAAAGAAGTTTGTGGCCAAATGTAAGGGTGGATGTCTCAAACGGGGGGGTATCACATTATAAAGGGTTCCTATTCAAAGGAAAAAAACTCTGTATTCCTATAACATCTTTGTGTGAATTTCTAATCAAGGAGTATCATTCTAATGGATTATTAGCTCATATCGGAAGAGATAAGACTCTTCTATCCTCAGAAGCCAAGTATTACTTGCCTCAATTAAAAAAAGAGGTTGCAAAGCATGTTCAGAGATACTTTATCTGCCTAACAACCAAGGGTACTTCGCAAAATACACGTTTGTATTCTCCATTACCAATCCCTCAAAGTATTTGGAAGGACCTAAGCATGGATTTCAGCCTAGTGTTACCCAAAACACCAAGGCATTTTGATTCGATAATATTAGTAGTCAATCTATTCTCAAAAATGGCTCACTTTGTATAATATAAAAAGACTACAAATGCTAGCCATGTAGCATTGTTGTTCTTTAAAGAAACAGTGAGACGACATAGGATACCCAAGTCTATAGTGACTGATTGAGATGTCAAGCTTACGAGTCATTTTTGGAAGGAGCTCTGGAAGAGGTTTGGGATTGAATTAAAATTTAGTATTACGTGCCATCCACAAATCGATGGAAAGACTTAAGTGGTGATTAGGACACCTAGATTCATGATCAAGTGTATTTTTGGGGACAAACCTAAACACGGGGACACATGATTAGCACAAGCTGAATTTGCTTTCAACAGCATGGCTAACAGGTTTACAAGTCACTCTATTTTTATGATAGTATACACAAAGGTCCCAAATTTTGTGACAAATCTCATTGCACTCTCTCTTTTTAAGAGTCAGCTAGCCAGTAAATGTGTAGAAGCAATTGTTCAATTTTTGAATGAAGTAAGAGCTCATCTAGAAGCTAGTACTTTATCTTATAAACAACATGCAAACAAAAAAAAAGGTTTAAAGCTTTCTCAGTTGGTGATTTTGTCATGACACACATTAGTAAAGGAACGACACTAGCATGAACTTACTCCAAACTACAAGATAGAAAGATAGGTCCTTACATGGTTGTGAAGAAAGTGGGTGACCATGTTTATGTGCTTGATTTATCAGAGTCCATATAAATTAATTAAATAAATATAATTAATTTCGGGTACGAGCGGGTACGTTTATCAGTATAACTGTATTCGAATTGTACCCATTGTTTCATGTTCGTTTAATACCCAAAACCGTATTCGTCTTCGAAATTTATCGGATAAAAACAGAATCGATGGTCCGGATAACCACGGATAACTGAACTTGTAGTTTTTTTTGCTCATTCCTAACTGCTATCAAATAATTACTGTTCCGATTTTTACAGTCAAGCATTAAGGTGGGTTGCAATAAGAAGCTATTGTGGAACACTTTTGTATATTGCTTAGAAATATTGGTGTTATAGCAGTTTGTTAGTTTTGATTTCGTTTCTAGATATGTGATGTATTTGGTAGTTTGAATGTTGGTTCGGATTGTAATTTTGCTTTTTATTCGATGAAATTCTTACTAATTATAAAAAAAAATCAGTGTTTCTTTAGGAAAAATCATTATCTTGTTTATTTTTGCAGACCGATGTAGTGCTTGTTGACTAACACTGCTTTATTTGTTCTTTTGTACTCTAGGTATGTTCATAACAATATATTTTTTAGTTTTGCTATCGATGCGGACCTTGAGAAGATATCTAAGAAACATGCATCAGATGCCAAGTTTAGTTTTGGAAGCTCTAAAACATTATCAGAGAAGGCTTCAAATAGTTTGGTGCATGGAGAGAGTGAAATTCTCAATGGGGAAATACGTGATAAACCATCTGCAGTAGATGAGAATAGTAGCATGGAATTGGCTTCTGATGATTCTTCCATAACACAATCAGCTGAGACTGAGCAGGCTACATATGCTTCTGCAAACAATGATTTGAAAGGCACCAAAGCATACCAGGAAGCTGATGTTCCTGGACTTTCTAATCTTGCAATGGCTATAATTGATTTCCAGGGTCACAGAGTTGTGGCTCAGGTGGGATTCAGTTTAAATTGTCATATTTGTTTTTGGGTTTTTTATTTATGTAGTTGTAATTCCTGATATGTTGATTATTACATGATTGAATTTTATTATCATATTTATGATCTTGTAGAAATTCTCCCTGTATGCAGGGAAAAAAATCATGTTCATATGTATTTGTCTTCATATCTCATTTTCTTGGAAAAAGCTAAAAAACCATCATTTACATGTACATTCTGCTATTGTATATGGGCATTGGCATATCCCATTCTTCTACTTCAAACTCATTTATCAGTTTTGGTAATTCTATATGTATGTATGTGTGTGTATATACGTATGTGTATGTGTGTATATATGTTTATTTCTTTTTAGGAGGACCTTCAGTTATTGTTTTGAATTTCATAGTCTTTTCAGCTTTTCAAGAATTAGAACCTTCTTTACACTATATTATTCACGTATTGCTGTGCAGAGTGTATTACCGGGCATTCTTCAAGGGGATAAATCAGATTCTCTGTTGTATGGTTCTGTTGACAATGGCAAGAAGATATGTTGGAATGAAGATTTTCATTCCAAGGTGAGGCAATGTCTAAAGCTTTTGTTTACTTCATCATGCTTAATATTTGCTGCATGCATAGCATCAATTTATGCTTAATTCAGAGAATAGCAGGTTGACCTTATTTATGAGATTTCATTTATGGAACATAACTTCCTTGTGGGAAATGCCAATACCAACAATTTATTATTATTAGGTGGTGGAGGCAGCAAAGCGTCTTCATCTTAAGGAACACACAGTTCTTGATGAATCTGGAAATGTTTTCAAGTTAGCTGCACCAGTGGAGTGCAAGGGCATAGTTGGTAGTGATGACAGGTGAATATGCACTTGCTCATCCTAATACCCGTTCTTCTCTTGAAACTTGCAAATTCGCCATTGGCAGTTTGAGCAGATGCTTTGATGCAACGCATGGAGTTTGTTAGCTTGTTGAAAAATATCTTACTCCAGTTTCACGTTTTTTGTTTGTTTGGGGGTTCTAGATATTCTTACTCCAGTTGCATATTACTCCTTCTTCTGTATGTTTTGGAGTTTACATGTTTTTATATACTGAAATTCCTGCATGAACATCTTTTCTCTCTTTTCTATTGGATGATTCAGGCATTACCTTCTTGACTTGATGAGATTGACTCCCCGTGATCCAAATTATACTGGACCGGGATCTCGATTTTGTATCCTGAGATCAGAATTAGTTACAGCCTATTGCCAGGTATATCAAGATATTCTGATATTTGCCTTTATGAATCATTTGTTGAATTGCTAATGTAAATGTTTTTCACATTTGAATAAGGCCAAAGCTGCCAAGCTATCAAAAAGTAAGTCCGAACGTGAAAGCCATAGTAATGTGCAGTCTCCAAATGCTGCTGGTGAACAACAGGTGCTTCTTGTTTAAATTCAAATGCAGTTTTTAGTAGCTCTTTTAACTCCGTTGTTACACTTTCTGTGATCCTCAACTATTTCATTATTTTGGAAGCGGTATATGTGATTGGATGCATCTCCTCATGGGTGCCCTTGAAATCGGTTGTAACAGTATGAGAAGGCTATTATTTGGACAAATTTCTCTAAGTTATTGTTAATGGTTGAACATAACATTAAAGTCATGCATACTGGTAGATATGTTGATTGCATCTTGTTAGAAGTTGTTAGGAAACCAAATCTTCTAAAAGTTTAAGCTATTAGGACAAGGATTAACAATCATTTTGTGCATCTATCACTTTCCTACGAGTGTTGGCTTTATGCATCATGTAGGCCAAACACTTGTAATTCAACAATTGGGTTACTGGGTTTGAACACAGGACCTCTAGATCTGATACCATGTTAGAAGTAGGAAACCAAATCTCCTAAAGCTTAAGCTATTTAACAATTATTTTATACATCTATCACATCTTACTGGCAGCCACTTACGGTGAGGATACCTGAAAGGAGGGCATGTTTTTCCTGCTTTTCTGGCCTAATGTCTGGTTTTTAACCTGAACTGAAGTATATATTTTAGCAGCAGAAGTCTTCTAGCCCTTGAAAATAGCTGTAATTGCTCGAATTGTGTTGTTCTTTTCCTCTTGCGGGAGGTTGTACTGCCTTTTACTGTGTGGAAGGATGACCATGTTCTGTTGACTTGAGGTCTTGTGCTATTGAAAAGATCCTTTGTCTATGAATGCGTTAAAATTTTTAGGTATGACCCATAAAGCTAGGGTTCATTTGATGTAAATTTCGTTTCAAAGTGCATTCTATTTGGGTTGCTCCATGTTCTCTGTCACTCATTTCTCTAGAGATGCTATCACCTAGTTCGTTCTTTTTTTTCTTTCTTTCTTTCCTTTTTTTGTATAGAATAGATTATGGAAATAATTCATGCCGGGTCTGTTCTCTAGTTGTTTGGCTTATACAGTCTCTATTTTTATAGGATATCCTGAAAGAAGAGAATAGTGAGAATGTTCAAGAATGTAGGTCTGCAACTGCTGAAAACATTGAATTAGATGGGGAAATTTATTTTAATCCTAATGTCTTCACAGAGTTTAAACTGGCTGGAAGTCAAGAGGTTAGTTTTGGGCCTTCTCGTCTCTTTCATATTTCTTTTCTTAATTCAATAATCAAAATATTATTCTCCTTGAACTGCTAGGAAATAGCAGCAGATGAAGAAAATGTGAGAAAAGCAAGTTTGTACCTCACGGATGTTGTGCTTCCAAAATTTATACAAGATCTTTGCACACTTGAAGTATCACCAATGGATGGCCAGACGTTTACTGAAGCACTCCATGCTCATGGAATCAATGTTCGATATATTGGAAAAGTATGCATCGGTTTCATTTATATTTATCACATAATTTGGATGGTGAATATTGAGATTCACAAAATAGTGCTACGATTTTTGTAATATTACATGAAATAGAAGGGTATGTATGTGCAACTGTTCTTTTTTCTTTTGTAGTATTTGGCTGCTTGGTAGGGGTGCAACTGTTTAACTTTTTTTTTGGGGGTTTTGTTTTAAGTTTTTGGTCATCAATTGTTTAGTATAATTGCTAAAGGTATGTGCTGATAGTTTGATTGATATAACAGGTGGCTGAGGGAACCAGACATTTTCCACATCTTTGGGATCTTTGTTCTAATGAGATCGTAGTCAGGTCTGCTAAGCACATCCTCAAGGTGATTATTGAGATTTGATTTATTTTTACCTTTATTGTTAAAAATGACCATATTTCATAAATAGTTTTTGATGCCTGGTTAACGGGAATTTTTTACAATTATTGGTCTTTTGCTGTATCATGTATCTGTGAGATCTTAGACATTCAAATGCTTCTTCCCCCACCTTATTAAACCACCATCCATTATTAGTGTTTAAGTTAATTAAATGGGAGATTGGCAATTTTCATGCTTTGTATTGTATATGGGAAATCATAGATCTTTCAGGCCTCGGCTTATGTTTAAATGGTTGGATTTCTCTTGCTTGGGTGTTACATGTATTTTTTGGTCCTCCTAGCTCATTAACCCACAACATGCTGCCATAAATCATGGATGATGCTGATTCCCTGCATTGATACCATTCATGTTTTTGTGCTACCACAAGTTTGTTTCACGTTCATTGAGATTTCAAAAATGATTGCTTTAGTGGCCATGTTTGTTGCAATTTTTTTAAAATGATTGAGATATCTCGAGTTAATTGTATAAATTACAACTCCGCTTTTTAATCCATTTCCCTCCTTTGATCTGGGTTGTCATATCTTGGCTTATGATTACATGTTACCAAATCAGGCACATGGATTTACTTCTCTTTTTCATGCTTGTCTTTATTTAATGTTTGCTCATCTTATTAACATCTTGTGCTGCTTGTAGGATATTTTAAGAGAGACAGAGGATCATGATCTTGGGTCAGCAATTTCACATTTCTTGAACTGTTTCTTTGGAAGCTGCCAAGCTATTGACACCAAGTTTACTTCTAGCAATATGCAATCCAAGAATTCAAGAAAGGTATCTGTGGTAGGCTAAAGATTCAAGTGCAGTTTTTGACTTACATTTTAGCTTAAGGTTGAAGTATGTTGGGTCCTTTTCTTTGTTCTAAAATATAATTGAAAATTTTATTTGTGAATTTTTGCATTGTTTAAGCTTTTCTTTTTTGATTCTTGAGGCCATAATAGAACTCTTTTGAATACTGCTCTCTATTTGCTGTGTAACTGAATGCATTTGGTAATTGTTTTTTTAATGTTTTTTTATTGATTAAATGGGAATGCATTTGGCTATTGTTATTATTTTCAGGGCCAGCCAGGTTTTCAATCATCAGGTAAAGTTTCTAAGGGGACTGCCGGGGGGAAAGCTGGATCATCTGCCTGGAAAAGCCAATCATATATGCATATTAGCTCACAAACTCTTTGGGCAGATATTCAAGAATTTGCAAAACTCAAATATCAGGTACTAATAATTGTCATTAACTCAACTCAAGCTCTATGGAGATGCTGTATACCCTTTGGGACTTGAATGGGTCAGATATTTTACAGGACTAAATAGGACAATTTTTGTTTTTGGCATGTTGTTAAGAGATGTGTTTTCTTGATTTTTATCATGCTTAATTTTATCCAGTTTCTATGGATAACCTGACAACATGCATAATTTTTATGGATGAAAAAATCATGCTATTTCTCGATATTTTGATCGATATATCCAGAAAATCAAAGTGTGGATATTGAAATGGGGTACAAGTCGTTTTCTACAAAAAAATCGATGATATTGTGAAATATTGGTGAAAATATCGATATAAATATCAGTATGTCAATTTCGATTCGGATGCTTTTTATTTTCCAAATGTCATGGAAAATATAGGATATATCGGTAATATCGGTTTGGTGGAAACTTTGGTTGGAAAATTTACAATTTTTTTAAAAATGGGTATAAATGTTTTATTATTTGTTTATATATTTAAATTAATATTTGAATAATAATTTTTTATTTTTCATTTTATAAAAGCTTCTATTGTAATAACATTAGAGCAAACAATCCAAGATGAAATCTATATGAAAGTGAGCAATTATTTATTTATATATGTTTGTATTGCATGTAATTTTATATATTTCATACCCACCATTTTCTTATTAGATATTTCTCATTGTAATTATGCTATATCTTATATTAATATTTGTTAAATAAAGATTCTGCTTAAGTTTTGTTATTGTTGTATGTATATAATGTAATTTATATATGCTATAAATATGTCATTTATATGATAAATTGTCTTAGTGTATTACTGTTTATTTTAATGTTTACCAAAATTTTATAAAATATTTCCAAATTTTGATAACAGTTTTCCCTAATTTCTTTAATTTTCTTTTAAATATCCATCGATATTGATAATATCCTTGATATTTTTGTATAATTGAAGTCTCGATATTTTCGTCCATAATAATTTTGGGTCAGTCACAAATACCTTTGTTTTTTCCTTCTTTAAACAACCATTTTTTTGAAAATAAATCCTAATAAAGTATCGCTTCAGGACTTTTTCAGAATTTTTAGGGCATATAGGAAAATCAAGGGAAGTAGAGTAAATGTGTAATTGAACTAAGATTTTGAGGTTTTTTTTTTGGTTGCTGTTTTGAAAAACTTTAGGGATTAGTGCATTAATTTCTCAAATATTCATGCTGAGATTTGTTTATTTGTTGATTCATACTTTCCAGGTGGTCTTTTATTATTTAAGTCACCGAAGATAAAGTAGAATAGAACATTCCTTTTAATTCTGATTATATTATGAGTTCGCTGCATGTGTCCTTTATTTGTTGTGTATAGGGGTGTCCATAAACCGGGCCGGATCATACCAAACCGAACGGTTTTATTAATCAAATGGTCCGGTCCGGTTTGTACTAATTTTAAACCGTTCGAACCGGACCGGATCGGTTTAATAATATATTAAAAATTTCACATTATTCTTCATTAAATTATAAAAAAATCGGACCAAACCGGACCGAATCGTTTTATAAATCAAACGGTCCGATCCGGTTTAAATATTTTTTAGGCAAAACCGGACCGGACCATGAACACCCCTAGTTGTGTATGGTGGTTTGATGGAATTTTTACTGCTGCAGTTTGAGTTGCTAGAAGAAGCTGAGATGCAAGTAAAGAAAGTTTCTGTAATCCGCAACCTTTGCCAAAAGGTAAGTTATACCTTCATGAATCAGTTCAACTTGTGCTTGCCTTTAGCAATGTACAATATCGTATTTGCTCTTTTGATGCATGTTTTTCCTGGACCCTGTGTAGATGTTGCATTAGTTGTGTGCTATTTTTGTTTGTTGTTTTGCTCTTTCTACATGTAAAAGAGGCTGCACATAGTGGTCAAAACATCTCGAGCTTCTAATAAGATGTTTCTCAACAAACAAGGCTGTACATGCATTCATATTGTGGTCGCAAAATGCCTTGCCATAGTTCTTAACTTCTAAGTCTTCCCTCATCTTTACTGCCGATGACTATTGTAGTTTGTCATATATATGGAAAGCTAACCTTTTACGTTAGTGTTAGACAAGCTGGTGGCAACTAACATACTTTTAGCTATATATCAATATAGAAGAATGTTCTTAAGCTTGTGACTGTTGTCATTAACTTAGGATGTCTACGCAATTTCTCTGCTCTCACTATTTTTAACATATTCTTGCATTGTTGATACTGGTAAATTTTCTCTAAATTTGCATTGCCGAATGATTTATTTATGTATTTCCCTCAATTTATTACTTCTTCTTTTGCAGGTTGGCATTACAATTGCAGCTCGGAGATATGATCTCAATTCTTCTGCACCATTCCAAACATCGGATATCTTGAATCTCCAACCTGTAGTGAAGCACTCCATTCCCATATGTTCAGAAGCTAAAGAGCTTGTTGAAACAGGAAAGATTCAGTTGGCTGAGGTTTGTATTGTTTTTAGTTATTTGTGATCTTTCATTGATTTCACTTTAGGAGCAATATTAGACTCTAGGCCTCGGATTTGTTCCATTCTGGAGCCTAAGGGTCTATTTGACAGCTTAACTTGAAAATAGTTCTAAAAAACTATTTTCTAATCACTATCAAGAAACAATTTTCAATAATTTTACAAAACACTGACTTGTTTGAACATTATTCTTAAAAAAGTGTTGTGAAACAAAAAACAAAAAAATGACTGAAGGTGTTTGGCCAAATTATTTTTAAATATGGTTTCCATAGTGAAATGTTTTCTTGATTTAAATTTAACCTTTGTCGGAATGGGTCAGCAATTTTGGCCGTTGCCAATGGAAAATGCAAGTAGAACGTCATCAGATTTGAAGGTTAGGGATGATGATAAATATGCCAAGCGAGAGAGATGAGAATATTGAACCCTATTTTGGCTGAAACTTATGTTTTTCTCTCAAATAGAAGAAATAGAAAAATGCAAATGGATCTCTCATTAATCATTATTTATTTTGTTATCCTAAGGACACAAGGAGTACACAATTCTGTGTGTGTTCATTGTGTTTTCAAGAACGGTGAAAACACCTGTTAGCTGTTCTCTGTTTTTTGTTTGTTTGTAGCTACATTATTTCAAAAATTATTACTATAAAACAATGGCCAAACTAACCTAATATTTTTTAAAACCTATTTTCTGTTTTTTACGTATAGAAAACTGGTTTTTAGTTATGTGTCCAAAGAGGCCTAAAGTTTTCCTTTTTTTGAAACATGAAATTAGTCTCTCTCTCTCTCTCTCTCTCTCAAGAAATTAATGTTACTTAAGAAATTTAGCATGGTCATTTAAAATTTGGAATGGACAATTTAAAGTCACCAAAGGGTGTAAAAGCTAATAAGATAATGTTCAGTTATTTGAAACGGGAAATAAGTGTTTTACGAATCATGAAGAAATACTATTTAACAATTTGGAAACTCAGAGGAAACACAAAAGTAATAATTTAGAAGTTATGCATCTTAATGTCTCTGTAATCATGTCGCCTTTTACAATTGTACTAAAATGCATTTAACAAATTGTGTTGCCCTCTATGTTCCAGGGAATGCTTAGTGAAGCTTATGCATTATTCTCTGAGGCATTTTCAATTTTACAGCAGGTATTTTATTTAACTTGGTTTTGCCTCTTGGAGTTTTGTATGTTTGTTGGATTATCGTTTATTTCTTTGTATTTACTTTCAGGTTATGGGACCAATGCATAGGGAGGTTGCTAACTGTTGCAGGTAGCTCATCAAAATTTGCATCCTTGATACACTTGGGCACCGAATTATGTTCTCATGTTCTTTTGTATTTCAGGTACCTTGCCATGGTCTTGTATCATGCAGGAGATATGGCTGGAGCCATCATGCAGCAGCACAAGGAACTGATCATCAATGAACGTTGCCTGGGCATAGACCACCCTGACACTGCTCACAGGCATGATTTTCTTTAATTTATTTTTCTTTCAACTCAGGTTTGGTTCCTAATTTTTTGAATGTGTTAACCTCTCCAAATTCTCAATTGTAATTGAATTTTAGAATTATTTTGATTTCTAACTGTGATATGGGAAGTCCTTAATCTTGTCTTTTCCTGGGTCTACTACTCTGATTTGAAACCCATGATTATAGCAGTGGTATATTGTTCTGGATGAGTGGTACATTATGATCTGGATTGTGACTTGTAGCCCATAGAATAATAGATGAATCATAATAACAATCTTTGTTCAATTGGTGGTATATTTATCTTTGTATGTTCTGGTTTTTGATTTTTTCCAGAATCGAGGATACATTAATTTCTTAATTTGTATTGTTTACGTTTTCCTGAAAAATAGTAAAAATTATTGGGTTACCCAACATGCTGCATGCATTTTTAGCTCTCGATAACAAACATTACAACGGCCAACACAATTGAATATAATTCTCAAATTTGTTTTCATTCTTTGGACTATAAAATTTGTTGTGATCTGAGAAACTTCATGGAGCTATGTGAACTTTTCTTTATTTTGCTAATATTCATCTTTGTTTTTTCAGCTACATAGCAATTAGGAATTGGTATCTATGAAGTACCCATATTCTTATTTTGGTACCCTTTTTTACCTTTATTCTCAACAGGACCTTTGGAGTACCCCTATTTAAGTTACTGGTACCAATTTTGGTCAATTTTGACAATAATCTCATTGAATTAGGGTACTTCAGAGATATCATTACTGTTGGAATTGATCAAAGTGGGTACCAATAACTTAAATGGGGGTAGTCCAAAGGTATCAGCTGATAATAAGGGTTAATAAGGGTCAAAAAGGATACAAAAATAAGAATAAGATACCTCAAAGGTATCAGCCCCTAACAATTATTATTGTTATTTTTTCAAGTTTCCTGTCATAAGTATGATATTTCCATTGGTATACTGTCCAATATTATGTAACAGGGGTAATTCCCTTGGTACTATTACTGGGATTGATTTAAATCTACTATGCCCAATGGGCATTACAACTTTGGTTTTATGGGATATGCTCCTATACTCTAAACACAGGTCAAATCCCCCGTCCCAAACTATCATTAGGTTAAAAGGAAAAACGATTCTTTGTGCATATCTGCATATGTACCTCATATCCAATGTCTTGTTTCGCTGACCTACTACCTCCATGTTTGCAGTTATGGCAATATGGCTCTTTTCTACCATGGACTTAATCATGCAGAACTTGCACTGAGGCATATGTCACGGGCATTGCTCCTGCTTAGTTTATCATCAGGACCAGATCACCCTGACATTGCTGCAACTTTTATAAATGTTGCAATGATGTACCAGGATATCGGGAAGATGAATACTGCACTTCGTTATCTGCAAGAGGCCTTGAAAAAGAATGAGAAGCTTTTAGGCAAGGAGCATATACAAACTGCTGTATGCTATCATGCCCTTGCCATTGCATTCAATTGTATGGGTGCCTTCAAGCTTTCTCACCAGGTATGCATCTTAACTGAAAGGAAATTTACATGGTCGATTGGATAATTATTGCAATTCTCCTTTATATAGACATTCTATTAAAAATTATATAATTTTGTCGTTTCTGTGGTAGCATGAGAAAAAAACCTATGACATACTTGTCAAGCAACTTGGTGAGGAGGATTCAAGGACACGTGACTCTGAAAACTGGATGAAGACATTTAAGATGCGAGAGTTACAGGTATCTATAGTATACTAATTATCCTTTTAGTTTGAATTTAAATGAGCCTGTGAATGTAAAGATTATTAAATTAGGATTTTAAAACAATCCACTAAGATCTGTAAAAAATTATGATTTTAAAAGACAATTTAACTAGAAATTTGTTACTCTTATTTTATTTCATCTTTTCTTGATTTTTGATTCTTAATCATATATTTTCTTTCCTTTTAAGAGAAAAAGAAAAGACGCCAATTTATTTTCTGTTATATTAATTTTAATTTAACTGTTAGAAATCTATTTTTCCTTTTCTTGTAATTATAACTTGATTTTGATTGTTGATCATACACAACTCTTACCTGGTTTTCTTAATTGTACTAGAATTTCCTTGAAGGAAAAAAGGGATTCATTGAAAATTGAACCATTGCATCTCTCTTAGCAATTCTTTATGTGAGGGAAAATTCTACCTAAATCACTAGAATTCTACAAAATTCTATAAATTCACCTAGAGTCTATTTAAGTTTTTAAAATCCATTAAATTTTCAATTAAATAACTCCCTAAATTTTCTTGTTATGATTTTTGCTTTTTTCGTTTTCTTCCGCTCTTGTATTATATGGTTATTTTGGCAGTTGAATGCGCAGAAGCAAAAGGGCCAAGCTTTGAATCTTGCTTCGGCCCAGAAGACAATTGATATCTTAAAGGTAATTTCTTTTCATTGTGTTCAATTGATATCTCGAAGGCATGCTGGTTACATTATTCCTGTATAGGTTGACTTTTGTACTCTATGTTTCGAAAAATAAGCATCACAAAATTCTACTGAAAAGATTAACTCCTCAAAAGTAGAAATTATGTCATTGACCTAACTGACGTTTGTTCTATTATCACAAACATCCTTTCAAAATAGAAGCCATTATAGAATTCGGTTAAATCAATTAAAGTAAATTAAACAAATAATATTTAAAAAAAATAAAATATAGGAAAAGTAACGTAATTAAAATATGTACAATTTTAAATAAAATAAAGCAAAGAAAAATATTAAATGTTTGACAAAGGGCTATTTCCTTACGATTTCAGATAATCAAAAGATATTAATGCAGTTGAATAATTGCGTATTTGAGTCAAATTCAAACACCCTTGTGAATAAGAACATGATACAGACTTCATAGATACAATCATGAATTTATCACCGTTTGTAAACCAATTTACAAGAACAGTTTTTTTTTCTTCTTTTTTTGCATCCAAACACCAAAACTAATCTGAGCTTTTGCAGTGTAACCAATCAAGCAACACCATCTCTTTCAATTAAACATACTTTATCCAGTTATACAAACAATAGCACATGAACAGAAAAGATACCAAATAGAACAATTGTCTCACACAATCACACAACTAAATTAGATTCCTAAATAAAAACCAAGTTAAAATACATGTATCATGCATTAGTAACTACATTCCCATTTGTTTCATGGGAGATGGAGGAGATTTTACACCAACAAATTTTCTTTTGGCATTTCCTAGAAAACTAAAAGATAAGAAATTTTCCCATGCAAATTAACCATATGTTGAAAGACCCATTATCCTCGTCATTGATATTGAGTAAATAATTATTTTTAAAAAAGTTAATAGTAAAATGTATCATAATACTTGGCATAATCTGCCAAACCCACAATTTTTTTTTGGTAATAGTAGTTTTATTATTTTTATTTTTTTGAGTGGCGATATTATCACAACTTAAATTGTTAATGTCACAACTATTCTTCATTAGTGACAACTTTATGCAACAATAGTGACACTAAAATATAATTAATTATAATGGTAGGATATACAATTCATATACTATTGTTGTGCCAGTAATTGAAGTTATTGTAGTAAGATCATTATCGTTTTTTCAAATAAAATTTATGTAAAATAAGTAATTATTTATTGAGCATGTTTGTGATATTAAGCCAAACCTCAAGTGTATTTTTGATATTATGTTTGGTTTGAACATTGGAATGAAAGAGTATAAAAATAATAAAAAAATATATTATATTTGAAATAGGGGTAAATTTAGAAAAGAAACTTTATTGTTATCCAAAGTAAAAAATGGGAGAAAGAAACCAAACTTTATTGTTATCCAACGTATTCCATTGGGACAGAGATTCATTTCATTTCCGTATTCTTCAGTAACAGTACACAAACCAAACAAAGGAACGCTCAGAATTCTATTCTATTATGGTCAATCACACATGATCTTACTCTTTTCAAGGCAGGCATAGATTTAATTTTATAGTTGACCTTTGGTTGCAGGCCCATCCCGACTTGATACAATCATTCCAAACTGCTGCAGCTGGATCTGCTGGAAGTTCAAGTGCTTCTGTCAACAAATCTCTCAATGTTGCCGTAATTGGTGACACTCTTTCCCGAGGAAGGGGAGTTGATGAGAGGGGTGCTCGTGCAGCTGCTGAAGTCAGAAAGAAAGCAGCAGCAAGGGGTCTTTTAATTCGCCCTCATGGTGTTCCTGTCCAAGCATTGCCTCCTTTTTCTCAGCTCCTTAATATAATCAATTCCGGTGTGACCCCTGAGTCTGCTGACAAAGGAGATAAAGATGAAGTAAAGGATACCAACAGTCATCCAACAAATGGTTCTGTAGATGCCAAAAACGAACAACCTCCTTCAGAGCAAGATCAAGCACCACCTGTTGGCTTGGGCAAAGGCCTACGATCATTCGATGCCAAGAAAAAGAAATCAAAATCAAAGATTGCATCTTGAATTATTGAGCATCTCTGATTTTGTGTGAGATTGGGATGTTTCATTGTTTGACATGTGAGAAACTATTCTTGTTTCCCCTCGGAGTAAAATCACATAAGGTGAAATTTGGAAGATCTGGATCGGTTCGGTCGATAGATTAGAAACACGCAAGTCACTAGTGCAATTTGTTTTCTACATCGTAGTACTGACTGATAGATGAAGATAAATTTTATGCGGACAATATTTGAGAATTCTATGAAGGCGTCACCTGGAAGGTTTTTATGCTGCACTCATCCAACATTGTGTTGTAACATTTTGATATTCTTGTTTTTGCTTCACTTTTCTTTTTTTTATTCTCTTTGAGAATGATTTCAAAGCCTCTTATGTGAAAAATAAAATATGATTGGTAGCTTGCATAGTATTTAATTTAATTTTGAGATAGATCTTGAACTCTACTTTGTAAAAATACCTGGCTTAACTATACAATGTGTACTCTACAGTCTACAACTTGATACCTATTTCTTTTCCCCAACCTTTTCAAGTTTTACACATTTGGTCCTTTTACTATTTTCATTAAAATTTTGCAAGAGTATGTGTTCCGTTAAACATGTGTTGATAAGTGATTAATTTAGCCCTTACTCCATTGAAATAATTTAAATAATAATAAAAGGATAAACAATAAATTTTCTACTCCAAATTTCAATCCCGAGTTAGACGGAGGGTTCCATGGCCCCAAAGTTGGTTCCTAAATGAGGTTTCTGGGGTGAAGGGTGCTAGTAGTCTTACAAGGCAAATGAGATATCTTTTAATTCTATAATTTTGTTTTTAAAAGAGATATTTAGATCATTTTCTTAATAAAATGAAACATATTAGTTATTTTATTTTTTAAAAGAGATAAGACATTAATTAGTTACTTTTTAAACTGTATAATATTATTTTATTAATAAAAAAATTAATAGAATAGTAAAATATATTTAATGGGATAAAATTATCACTAAAGTTTTTTTCTTCATGTATTTTGCTTTTTTTTATGGTTTAGTATTGGAGTCATTTTTCAATTATAAAGTTAATAATATCAATATTTTCAGTGATATTAGTGATATAAAGAGGTTCATCTAATCCAATATAAGTTTTTCTAATGTGGCATCTTGGATTGGTTTGCTAGTTCTAACTCAATAATTAGGGAGTTCAACCTACTAACCTATTTTAATTTTTTCTTTTATATTTATTTAAAAGACTAATATTAATGTGTATTATATATGATTTAAAATTTTAACTACTTTAAAGAAAACAAAAATTAAAATGATTGAACATTTATTTATTTATTGATTACCTTTTTGTTAATTTATTTATGTGAAAATAAAAAGTTATACTCTAAATATAATTTACAAGTAGATGAAAAATCACGTTAATAAAATTCGACATAATTTAAATCGTTAAAAAATATGGTAAATTGAAGTTTTTTTAATTTTTAATATTAATTCAAATTTATTTTAATATTAAAAAAATATGTCTACAAAATTATTTTAGCATTTATTTAAGAAACTTATTTTTTTCCTTAGCTAAGTCATTTATATAGAAAAAATTGAAAATAATCTAATGTCATCTATTTCTTTCATTTTTTATTCAAAAAATATTCTACTTAGTATAAAAACAATTAATATAGAAAAAATAAAAAATCTTCATATCTTTATGATTTTTGAGAAGATAAAATCATATTAAAAACTAAAATAAATTTATATATAAAAATGTATAAATTTAAATATAATTAATAAAAAAATTATATTATTAATTATATTTAAAAATGAATCAAACTAAAAAACAAACTAGAGGGCCAAAGGACCTCTAGCACATCAAAGCACATAAATTGATTAAAAGGATCTAGGTTGGATTAATACTGAGTTAGGCTTGGATGAGCCTCTTACACCTCTCCATTTTTCAGATCTTTTTATCACTTCTTTATTCTCTACATAGTAGAAAACAAAAAATAAATTACCAGCTACCATGACAGCTGTTGCTTTAAACAGTAGAGTTGATATGTTTATATCAACTTGTTATAAATTTGCCAAAACAAAATTTGATTTAATTTGATTGTAAAAATAATTAATTATAAGATAATAGTAAAATAATAAATTATGTAAAAAATAAAGGATATACAAAAAATTAAATGATTCAACTTTTTTACATAAAAAGTTTACGCGGTTAAAAGAATACACATCACTAAAAATATTCTAATAAATCCAAATATAAAGTAGACGTACCAATATCCATATTAACCCACTCAAAACACAAATCCTAAATACACCCGATTTACCTCATAAATAAAACGGGAATGCAATCATCAGAATATTGGAATTTGAATAAATAATATGTTGATTTTCTCTGATTTTTGTTGAGAGAGTTATTGAATTGATTTTGGCTTAATGTCTAATGTTATATTTATACATTGAAAGGAAGAAACTAGTCGTTATTAAACTAGCCGTTAAACTAGCCATTACTAAACTAGCCGTTAAACTAGCCGTTAAACTAGCCGTTATTAAACTAGCCGTTAATAAACTAGCCGTTATTAATCTAATTATTCTCAACACTCCCCCTCAAGTTAGGTGTGTAGATATCGGTTAACCCTAACTTGCTTAAATTTTCTTCAAATGATTTTAAATCTAAACCTTTGGTGAAGATGTCCGCCAATTGTTTTTCACTTCTCACAAATGGAGTTTCGATTTCCTTTGCTTGAATTTTTTCTCGAATGAAGTGGCAATCCACTTCGATGTGTTTTGTTCTCTCGTGAAACACCGGATTTGATGCTATATGTCGCACCGCTTGGTTATCACAAAACATTTTCATTGGTTCTTGAATTTTAATTCCGATATCCAGAAGAAGTTGTTTGATCCAAGTTAGCTTGCTTGAGGTTGATGCCATGGCTAGATATTCTGCCTCGGCACTTGATCGTGCCACAACATTTTGTTTCTTGCTTTTCCATGTGACTAAATTTCCGCCTACAAATGTGCAAAAACCAGTGGTTGATTTTCTATCAAAGCTACCAGCCCAATCTGCATCGGAGTAGCCACACACTTCATTAGAATTATTACGTTTCATGAGAATTCTTTTACTAGGTGTCCCTTTTAAATATTTTAAAATTCTATGTATAGCCTCTAAATGTGGTGTTCTAGGTGTATGCATAAATTTACTAATTTGGCTTACTGAAAAAGAAATGTCTGGTCGGGTTACCGTTAAATAAATTAATTTTCCTACAAGTCTTTGAAATTGGCTTATGTCTTCTAAGGGTTCGCCATCCTCAATATTTAATTTGCATTTACTATCTATTGGTGTAGATGTTGGTTTACTCCCTAATTTACCAGTTTCTTTCAATAGGTCAAGTGTATATTTTCTTTGTGAAATAAAGAGTCCCTTGGGTGAATGTGCTATTTCTATTCCTAGAAAATATTTTAATAAACCTAAGTCTTTGATATCAAAATTCTCCTTTAATTTCATTTTCACTTTTTTAATTTCTTCCAAATTATTTCCGGTAATTATTATATCATCTACATATACTAGAATTATGGTTGTGAATGTACCATAATTTTTGGAAAATAATGAGTGATCGGCATTACTAATTTTAAAATGACAAGAAATTAAATAAGAGCTTAGTTTTCCATACCATGCTCGTGGAGATTGCTTTAGTCCATAAATAGATTTTTTTAACCTACACACTAGACTAGAATTGTTTTCTTTTTTATGACCAGGTGGAAGCGTCATATATACCTCTTCTTCAAGTGTTCCTTGGAGAAAAGCATTCTTGACATCCATTTGATGTAAGGTCCAGTTTTGGTTTACCGCTATGGAAAGTAAAATCCTAACGGTATTCATTTTGGCCACGGGTGCAAATGTTTCTTGATAGTCTACACCATAGGTTTGAGTGTAATCTTTTGCCACTAATCGTGCTTTGTACCTTTCAATAGTACCATCACTATTAAACTTAATCTTATAGACCCATTTGCATCCTACGGGTTTCTTTCCTTTGGGTAGTTGTACGACTACCCATGTTTCATTTTTTTCAAGTGCTCGAAGTTCTTCTTCCATTGCTTTGCACCATACCAGTTGGCCTATTGCTTCCTCATAGTTATTTGGTTCATTTTCTTTGGAAATTGAGGTCAAATAAGTCCTATATTGTGGTGTAACATTTTCATAAGATAAATAATTTTGGATAGGATATTTTACCTCATATGTTACAAAATCCCGTAATCTAGTTGTAGGTTGTGGAGTCCGATTAGACCTTCTCAATGGTATTATTTAGGTAGTACCATCTTCCCCCTCACTTTGAGAAGTTTCTTCCTCTTCATTCTCATTGATTATTTCATTTTCATTTTCTACTACTATATTTCCTTCTTCAGAATAAAAAAATGGAAATGTAAATTCATTTGGTTCCTCTTGGTTATTAGTCTCCTTTTCTAGTGTTTTGTAATATGGCTCATTTTCTTGGAATGTCACATCTCTTGAAATGTAATGTTTTTTGTTAATCGGATCATAGCATTTATAACCCTTTTTTTGAGATGAATACCCCAAGAAAATAGCTTTGATTGATGTATAATCTAACTTGTGTTGTTTATTTTTGTGCACATAACATGTACATCCAAATACTCTTAAATGATAGATATTGAGTTTTTCTTGGTAGAGGATTTCTAGTGGGCTTTTGAAAATCAAATTGGCACTTGGCAATCTATTAATTAAATATGTTGCGGTGAGAACAACATCCGACCAAAAAATTATTGGAACATTATTTTGAAACAAAAGTACTCTTGTTACTTCAAGTAAATTTCGATTTTTTCTTTCCGACACACCATTTTGTTGGGGTGTGTAAATACAAGTTGTTTGATGTAAAATTCCTTTTTGCTTGAAAAAATTTGTAAAATTTTGATTTACAAATTCCGTTCCATTATCACTTCTAAAAGTTTTAATCTTTGCATCATATTGATTTTCTACAAAATTATAAAATTCTTGAAATTGAGAAAATACTTCACTTTTATTTTTTAACAAGTGTAACCATGTGGTTCTTGAAAAATCATCTATAAATATAACAAAGTATTTATAACCATTAAAAGACTCAATTGGAGCAGGGCCCCAAACATCAGAATGTATTAACTCAAAAGGTTTTTTGCTTTTACAATTGGATAAACTAAATGGTAACCTTGTGTGTTTTCCTAATTTACAAATTTCACAACTACTACAATCTAGTTGTTTGAAATCAAAAATACATTTTAAAATCTTATCGGAAGGATGTCCAATTCTCTTATGCCAAAGAGTGCCTAATTCTTCTTCTTTTTTAATATTGAAGTTGCGTTTTTCTTCACTCAGAATATAAAGCCCATTTTCTAGAAAACCTTCACCAATGATATTCTTCGTTATCAATTCCTGAAAAATCACATTTTTGGATGTAAATGTAATTTCACAATTTAAGTCTCATGTGATTTTACTAATGGATAACAAGTTAGATGTACAATTATTCACATGCAAAACATTTGAAATTTTTCTTGAAAGGAGACTAATTGAACCATTTCCTAAAATTTCCATTTTTTCACCATTTGCAACGATTACAAATTGTTTAGTCTCAATTTTTTTGTAATTATTGAGTAAGTTTTTATTTCCAGTTATGTGATCAGTTGAACCTGAATCAAGAATCCATTTGGAATTTAAAGAATTTTGAGTAAGGTTTGTAATCATACCAGAGGTTTTTTGAGATTTTCCTTGAAACATCACGGATAATTGTGTATATAGCTGCCTCATTTGATCCATATCCACCTCACCTTTTATTTCTTTTTCAGCCTCGTTTGTACTCATATCCTCTTTTTCCTTTTGTGCAGAGTAATCCATTTTCTCTCTACTCTCTACCCGATTTTGTCGCTGATCTCCCCCTCTGACGAAGCCTCCACCTCGCCTTCCCTTTTGCCGGAGATGAGGGTTGAGACACCAGCATTCCTCACGCTTGTGTCCTTCCTTCTTACAATAATCGCAGCGAGTGAGTGACCAGCATTCCTCGCGCTTATGTCCTTCCTTCTTACAATAATCACATCGAGTGAGTGTTTGATTTAATTTGATTGTAAAAATAATTAATTATAGGATAATAGTAAAATAATAAATTATGTAAAAAATAAACGATATACAAAAAATTAAATGATTCAACTTTTTTACATAAAAAGTTTACTCGGTTAAAAGAATACACATCACTAAAAATATTCTAATAAATCCAAATATAAAGTAGACGTACCAATATCCATATTAACCCACTCAAAACACAAATCCTAAATACACCCCATTTACCTCATAAATAAAACGGGAATGCAATCATCAGAATATTGGAATTTGAATAAATAATACGGCTTATAAAACACAGAGAATTGACAGTAAGAAAACTAAAGCTGCAATGGTGATGAAAGTCAACGACTTGCATAGTGAGTTGTTCGAATGATAAAAGGATATTTGCTTCACTAGAAGCTTTTGGCTTTTCCCTTAGGAATCTAGATGAGGAAGGTTAATCTTGATTTTTCTATCTCTCGGCTTCTATCAAAGTGGATCAATTAAGAGTTGAGAACAGTTGGGACATATTAATTTGAGGTGAATTACAAATATTTTTTTATTAAACCTATTTTTTGAAACTGATATTTAAATAACAAATCTTTATCTCAGTTCAAAACAAAACCTTCAAATGAATTTTTTTCTAATATCAAATGATAATCGTTTCAAAACTTTAAAGGATGACCATTTACTACAAACATCAATCAAGTTCAAGTAATGCTTGAATTTGTTAACTAAAATTGTCTTGATTAACATATTAATTGAATTCTCTGTAGTAGTTACGTTGTTAACAACAATAACACCCTGAGACACAATATCATAAATAAAATGATATTTGACATCAATGTGTTTGATTCTTTCATAATACATAATATTTTGATCAAATGTATTGCGCTTTGACTATTACAAACTATAACATAAATATTCTACTGTAAATCTAAATTGCAGTCTTCCAACTAATAACACAATGAGAAAAAATGAAAGCATAACATGTCATAGATATTCTTCTATCCAAATCACCAACATAATTGAAGTCTGTATAACCAATAACATTGAAACAAGTATTAAAACTCCCATCATATATCAACCCAAAATTAGAAGTGCCTCTCAAATAACCAAGTGTCCATCTCATTGCTTTCTAGTTAACCTTACAAGATTACCCATATATCTACTAACAACACTAATAATATGTAAAATGTCTAGGTGAGTACAAACCGTGTTGTCGAGAGGATTCCAGAATCAATCTTATTTCTTTGAGAATCGTTCCAGAAGTGGGTGAACCAAACCTGAATCGGTGTCTTTGTATGGTCGACAAATCACACTAGTTTTTCCCTCACCCTACGCTGCACTATTTTGGCCAATGCCACTAATTTTGGCGGGGAGGAGTGGCATGTGCGGCTCACTTTGTCGTTGGTTGGCCACCAAAATTTTGAGACTAATTGATCAAAATGTGCTATTTTGATGGAAGTCTCAAATTTTTCAAGTGACAAATGAATTTCCAAATACATTCGAGGGCAACTTGATTGGGAAGAAATTTGCACGTGGGGTGATAACTGTATTTTATATAGTTATTTTCACCTATTTTATTAATTAAAACTGCTATGTTCTTAATGTTTTTAGTTAATTTTAGTTTAATAAATTAGTATTTACTGTTTTTTTTAAATATTTTAATAAAAATTAAATAATTTGTATCGAAAACGTACTTAATTGCAAATTTGTGTCCAAAAATATAATTTCAAATAAAAGAGTGTTTAATTGCAATTTGTAAAAATCGAAAATATAATTTAAATTAAAATTGGGCTTAATTTTAATTATTGAAAGTTTAAACATTTAATTTAAATTACCAAAAGGGCTATATTGCAATTAAACAAAGTTTAAAATGTAAATTGAAATATATTTGTGGGTGAAAATACAATTAATAAAAGTGAGTTTTCTGCACAGGTAAAGAATTCCACGCGGCATCATCTACGCGTCAATGTGGACCGTCAGATCAACACATAAACGGTTAGGATGCGTGTGTGTTCTTCAAACCCGACCAAGGAGAGTGGGTGCAGAATTCCTGTCACGCGGCTCGGCGCCCGAGTGGGGCCCACTGGCCGCGCAGAATGGCGTGCAGGGTGGGTCCCACATGTCGGCTGCACAGAATTCCCCGAGGCGCATCACTCACCGTTGGATCCGTTGAACGGTCCAGATTGAAGCACGTGGATCCAGCTGTCGTGCACCGAGCTGCTACCCGACATGTTCCCGTGCATTGCGCTGCATCGTTTCTCCATGAGCCCGACCTGCTCGTCCAATGAAACGCTGCCACGTGTCTCTGAATTGCTCGCAGCTAATCACATGGCAACACGTGGCATGCGTAGAAGAAAAAATAAATTCAGAAACGCGCAGAATTGTTTTCACGCGTGATATTTTTTTATTCCCCCCGCTCATTTATTTGTATCCCCCGCTAATATTAAAAAAAAATATATAATAATAATAAAAAAAGGAATAATAATAGTGGGGGATATATGTAACGAGAATTTTTCATGTAGACGCGTTTTTTTCTTTTTTTTTGGTTTCGTTTTTGAGTTCTTTCTTTTGCAGAATTCTCTTCTTCTTCTTTTTTTCTTCATTTTATTTTTGAGCAGAGAGTTTTCTCTCAAATTTGTGAAGGATTTTCGAGTTCTTCGATTTGTTTTAATTATTTCCTCTTAAGAAGTTTTCATTTTTCCCTCTCTGCGTGTCTCTTTTACACGCAAAAATTTTTATTTTGACATTGTTGTTGTGTATTATCTTAGGATAAATTACAGAGAAAGAGGTTGATGAAGAAGAAGGAAATGGAAGAAATTATTTTTCATTGAGGAATCGTGAAAGAGTTTCTCCTAACTCATTTTCTTTTAATTTTTGTTTCTCTACAGTGTTTTATTTTTGTGGTGTTGTAATTTTAATTTCTGCTATGAACTAATATATTTGTTCTAGGATTGCAGTGTTACGTAAATTATGAAACTTGAAGTAATTATTTTTGAATGATTTGTGGAACTGTTTTAAGTTGTTTATTTTACCTGCTGAAAACGTTTTTAATTATCGGAAGATTAATTAACTGAAATGTGACACTTAAATAAACTTGAAAAAGGAATTTTTGTGGGTTGCTCGGGATAAAATAACGTATATACATAAGGGATAGAAATATACTTTTATTGTATGTGTAACTTTTTGAGAACTCAGAACTTAATAAATCTGGTTGAAATTAATTCACATAGGAATATAGTGAATCAGTTTAACTAGATGTGTCTGTATGGAGCTTGAAAGAGATATATAGATAAATTAGGAGTTCTTGGTTAACAACTTAAAACATAAGAACATAAATCAAGAGAAAATAAAATATTCAAGTGAATTAATTCGGGTAAACTGCAATCCTAGAATTTTCATAAAAATTGTTAAAAAGAAACAAAAATATTGATTAAGTCAAACTACATAAAATTATTGATTGTTTGAATAAAATTAGGTTTAAATAATTTTAGTAATTAACAAGAGTTGGTAACATTTCTCTATGGGAACGATAATTTATTTATCATATTATTACTTGAGACCGTGTATACTTGCACATTTTTCGTGTGTTGTAAAACACACAACATGGGGCCCTACTCGGACTATGCTTCCACTACCGAATGGATGGTCTTTTCTTTTTGACAATTGAGGAAACCTTACTTGTTGAAAGTTTCAAAAATAGAATCACCATTTCTCAGTGGTACATATATGTCCGATTCGTTGACCTGATGATTACAAGGGATGATCTTTCTTGGACTCCTTATGATCGAAGTCCTAGAACTTATAAATTTATCTTTTGTTTTTTTATAGGAAGCACAATGAGTCAATCTTATAGAGACCATGTAGAAATTTGATTTGGGTCAAGTCCCTGGCCAAGCTTGATGGTGAATGGCACACCATAAGACAAAAGTAACTTGGGCTCACCATGTAGGACTAGAGGGTGGTCGACCTATAAATGTCGCACGATAAAGGTATGCTTGGATAACAATTATAGTTGAACCCTGTCCTAGTTGATGGTGCTTAACTTGAGACATAGGTTCCATCATGGGTGGATAGGTATAGGTGCATCACCTATGTTTCTGCTAAGTTGTGATATAGCCAAAATGATTGGCGGATGGATGGCCTACTTGTTGGCATACTGGATCTCTTGACTATTAGTTGACGTTTGAGTGGTTGAGCTAGTTGATTGGTTCATGACTTTTCTTAAAAGTCCAGAAGTCAAGTTAATGAAAATGGTGGACCAGATGAATATTAGTCGTTTGGAAAATCTTTCCGCTTCTTGGACTCTTTTCAAAGATCTATAGGAATTTTACATAGACTAAGAACTTGGAGAACTTTTTTAAGAGTCCTACAATTTTTTTTAGCCGAGTATAACACACTTCTTTCCCATATATGACGTTAGATATTGATGTCAATTTTTGTCAATATCAGGTAGGACTTTATTCCATGGATCTACGAGATGAACAAAACATTTGGACCTTGACCATTGTGTAGGGGAGTGGTCTTTGGCCATCCGATGCTTAAGCTAGTAATGAGATGATGAAGATTAAAGGATATCTACCATCTCACTCTGTGATTATGAGAAAAAAAAAGTGTTTAGCTATGATTTTTATTTTGAGATTCAAGTTATGTTCGATCTTAGTTAAGTTATTATGATTGTGTAACTATATGAGTATATATATAGAAGAAATAATTAAACTTATGGTTATCTATTGTAAGAATATGATTGACTTGTATTATTGTAAATATTTATCCTTAATTATCTCTTTAAGATAATTATTAAACCTTTTATCTTTTTAGGATAATTATCTTACAGTTATACTTATATGATGACTTAAATTCTCAAATTAACATCTTCAACCGTAATTGTTATTACATTAGCAAGATAATTTAGTAAAACAACTATTTTTATTCCAATTTAATAATAATATAACAAATACAATCAAAATCAATTTAAATTTAATTCTTCTTCTTTCCCATTCTCTCAATTTATAATTAATTCTTTTTCAGTTCCTTTCAAGTTACATTACATATCAGTAAATATGCTCCTTTGTTTGATACATATTTTTACGTTTCAAATTTTTGTACGCCCTTGTCATTCTAACTATAAGTTTACAGGTCATGCAAGTGATCTATTATATTTTTAAATACAGATATTGATCATAGGAAGAGTTTAATTAGTTTGTAATTGATTACTTATTTGAATATCACTAATACTATTTGAAAAATGGAAAATAAATTACAAAAAATTATTAAACTAATGTATATTTGTTTTGTCTATTTGTGTATATTCAAATATATGTTAGTCCATTTCGGTATATTTTACTTAAGTTTTATCATATTTATTAATTTTTTCATTTATTAAGTATTAATTAATTAATTAATTAATTAATTATATATATATATATATACATTTGGTTTGCAGGAAGCAAATGTAAGTAGAAATGAAAGATAAAACTATTTGTTATATATATATATATATATATATGTTTGAACCACGTCTAGTTCAACGGAGTCATAAGACATCTCAGGATATCCATGTAGAGCCTAGGGTTTTGGTGGCATTGATGCTCCTCACGTGTTTCAAACGTAGGGTGGCAAGTCATAGCATGACACATATTTCTTTCGCTCTCTCCAGGTTTCGAACATCAGTCATAACCCTTAAGACCTTATTAGGGAGTAACTTGGTACCATATAATGTTTCAAACACGCGAGGAGCATCAATGCCACAAGAACCCTAGGCCCCACGTGGATATCCTGAGATGTCTTGTGCCTCCGCTGAGCTAGGCATGGTTCAAACATCAAAAGAATCCCTTTTTACTTGCAACCATCCATTCCTTTTTGTTGGGGAAAACCCTCCTAAGAACCCAATCACCCCTAGAAAATGTTTTGAAGCACACAGTTTTGTTGTAGTATTATGATATATTTTTTGCTCGATCATTCTTCTTAAAGCTTCGTCCCTTTTCTCCTCTACTAGGGTCAGTTTGGTTGCTCTTTTCACCTCATTTTGTTCCTCTTTTAGAGCTAATATGGGGGTAGGAATAGTGACCTCGGTTGGTATGACTGCCTCAGTTCCATATACTGGGGAGAATGAGGTCTCTTAAGTGCTTCTATGGGGGCTTGTCCTGACAGTCCATAACGTACCTAGAAACTCTTCCATCCATCGTTCTTTGGTGCTTTCTAACTTTTTCTTTAAAATGTTGATCATTATTTCATTGGAAGACTCTACTTGACCATTAACCTGAGGGTTGTAGGGTATTGAATGGCTTATCTTAATATTGTATTTGAGAGTGAACACTTGGATTTTTTGACTGGTAAATTGTATCCTATTATCTGTAACGAGCTCCTTGCGGAGGCTAAATTGACAAACTATGGATTTTGATATGAAACTAATTACCTCTTCCTTTCATATTCCTCCTAGGGGCTCTACTTCAATCCATTTTGAAAAATAATCAGTGGTAATAAGGAGAAACTTTTTCTGGCGAGTGCCTTCCCTACTATATCCAATCGGGATATGTAGAAAGGCCAAGGACTTACTACTCCCACCATGGTATTCGGGGGTGTGTAGTTCAACGAGGTAAATATTTGGCCTTTGTTGCACTTCTAAGCGTATTTAATGCAATCTTTTAACATGGTGAGCCAATAATAACCTTGCCTCATGATTCATTGGGATAATCTTCTACCCCCAGAATGCAAACCGTAATCTCCTTCATGTGCTTCATACATCATTCTTGCATCTCCCTCTCTAGCTATGCGTAGGAGGCCGGGGCTGAGTGAGTTTTTGTAGTATAATTTTCCTACCTCAATCATGTATCGACCTACCTTGGCTTTAATTTCCTTTACAGTCGTTCAATCTTTGGGTAGGTCCCTCTTATCCAAAAGGGAGTGTACACACATCCAATCCTTCTTTTCACCTTTGCCAACACCATTACTGATACCACCCGGTCTTGCTTGGTCTCCCTTATAAATGCCAAGGTTGCTAAGGCATCGACGTGACTATTCTTGTTTCATGCTATCTGCTCTATCTTGAACTTAGAGAATTTTGAGCATTCTCGTTTTACTCTCTCCAAGTACCTCTTCATATTTCCATCTCTTGCTTCAAATGTTCAAAAACAATTATTGACCACGAGCTTGGAATCACTGTGAAATAATTTTATCTTTCCTAGCCTTTTCGCTGTCATGACTCCAAATATGCAAGCTTCATACTCTGTGATGTTATTAGTTGCTTGAAAATCAAGCCTGATCATATATTCAAAGCAATTGTCCTCTGTATCGACTATAACCACCCCTAGCCTTGCACCTTTGAAGTTGTGTGCCCCATCCAAAAATACCTTCTAGGTCGGTGCATCCTTTTGGTCTACCATACATACTTCCATTGTCTTTGTTTTGTTAACGACCTCGGGACTATCAGTGAATTCGGCCACAAATTTGACACAACCTACCCTTTGATGGCTATTCTAGCCATGTTCTTGATCTCATACTCTCCCAACTCCATGGCTATCTGGGCCAATCTTCTTGCAACCTCTAGCTTTGTTAGTACATTTTTAAGAGGGTGTGAGGTGAGTACCACGATTTTATTTGAGCCAAAGTAATGCATGAGCTTTCATGAAATAGTCTTGAGAGCAAAGACAAGTTTATCTATGGTCGGATATTTTATTTGAACCTCTGTTAAAATTTGGCTAACATAGTAGATGGGGTGCTGAATTTTGTTGCTCTCAGTTATTAGCACGACATTGCATGTTTGGGGTGTGACAACTAAATATAGATAAAGAATCTCTCCTAGTAGGGGGCTGACTAGGACAAGGGATTACTAAGGTATTTTTTTATTTCTTTGAAGGTTGTGTTGCAATCCTCGTTCCAAAAGACAGTTTTGTTCTTTCTTAGCATCTTAAAGAAAGGCATACACTTATATGTGCATTTAGCAATGAATTTGTTCAATGCCCCTATTCTTCCATTCAATTGTTGTATTCCCCTGAGACTACTGGGTGGCTTCATGTTTACCAGTGCATCTAACTTTTCTAGATTGGCCTTAATTCCTTTTGGAGACACGAGGTACCCTAGGAATTTTCCTACAGCCACACCAAAAATGCATTTTTTGGGGTTAAATTTCATGCCATACCTTCGTATCACTTCAAATATCTCCTATAAGTCTTTGATATGGTTTAGGGGTTGAGCTAACTTTACCACCATGTCGTCAATGTACGCTTCCAAGTTCTTGCCTAGTTCTTTTTTGAACATTTTGTTAATGGTGCGTTGATATGTTGCACCCTTATTTTTCAATTTGAATGGAATTCTCGTGTAGTCGATCGTTCTTTCTTTTGTTATGAAAGAAGTTTTCTCCTCATCTTTAAGGTGAATTCTAATTTGGTGATACCCAGAGTATGCATTTAAGAAACTCATCAACCCAAACCCAAAAGAGGCGTCCACTAGCTAATCAATGCTCGGGAGAGGGAATAAGTCTTTGGGGGCAGGCCTCATTTAGATCAGTGAAGGCTACACACATGCGAGATGCTCCACATGCCTTCTTTACTAGTACCAAATTTTAGAGCCACGTGGGATACTTGAATTCCCTAATGACCCCCTCCTTTGAGGGAAGCTACATGATGTTTGATTGCTTCATTTTTCTCTTTGGGTGATTTCCATTTTCATTATTGGATGGGTCTAGCTTCTGAGTTGATGTTTAGCCGATGCGTTATAACTCTTGAATCAATTCTTGACATATCCATAGGGGCCTATGAAAAGATATTTGCATTAGCTCTGAGGAATAATGAGAGTTGCTCCTCGAGTTCTACCGCCAAATCTTCACCTATTTTCATAGGGTGGATTTTTCCCTCAACATTCATTGGGAAGTCTTTCACCTTAATTAGATAGACCGACTTCATTACACTTTTTTCCTTGGTCTATTTAGAGGGATACCTCTAGGTGATTACTATTTTGGGGCGGTTCCTTTCATAGTAGCATTATAATAACTCCTAGAATTCTCCTGATCTTTTCTTACCTTTTTGGGGCCATCAGTTGTAGGGAATTTGATTACCTGATGGAAGGTGGATGTGACTACCTTCATCTTGTGTATCTATGGTCTTCCTAGGATGGAATTGTAATGTGCATGGGTATCAATGATAAAAAATGGTCATTATTATTACCCCTTTTGTCATGACAGGAAAGATTACTGTTCCTTTTGCATAGGTGGTGCTGTTGTTAAACCCTACAAGAGAAAGCTCTATTTTAACAATGTTAGTGTCTTCTACTCCAAGAGCCCTAACGATGGTCAAGAAAAAGAGGTCTACGGAACTCCTAGTATTGATCATTATTCGACGGATGTCACAAGACCCGATCCTCAAGGTTATTACCAAAGGGTCCTCGTGATGGGACAAGGTTTCATCTATCTCTGTGAAGATTAATTTTGTAAGGGGTCTCGATTTATCCAAAGTGTATATATAGCATTGTGTAGCTCCCTTGAAAATCTTTTGCTGGCATTGTAAGAGACCCTACTGACTCTTGGCCCTTCATGTATGGTGTGAATGGTTTTAATGTTGGGCTCACCACGTGGCTCTCTACCACTGCTTGATGGGTTCGTTGGTTGAAACATTCTCTGTTTGCCTTGGTTGCTTCTCCTATCTTCATTTTCTGTGATGGGGTCCTTCAAATATATGATGAGAGAAAACCGGCATCGCCGATTCTTGCCAATACTTTGGTTTTAATATTTATAAATCTCTCGCAAGTGCACGAATCATTTGGTACAAAATGATAAGAATACTCCCAAGGTCGATCTAAGGAAGGAATGTATGTGGTTTTTAATTTATTATTCAAACTTTTAAAAACGAAATTAAATCCTAAACATCCTGTCAAGATATTTTGGGGTTTTGTATTTTTAATCTAATGACATAAAAATAAACCTAGATTCAATAAACATTTATGCAAATTTTATCATTTATAATGGCGGAGTATTTATGGATATAATAACTAAGTTAATTATGCTTGCTCATATTATTTAGGTTATTAAAGATATGAATTGATATTTATTGATTCTCCCTTTTTTGTATGAATACCACCTTTGGTGGGGTTAGATATTCTTTGTTAACTAAACAAATCAATTAACACCTATGGGTGGGGTTGATAACTAATTTGCCTAATTAAATTAATTCCTTTTTCTAAGAGATTGAAAATGAACCATTTAAATGCCACCTTTGGTGGGGTTAGACAGTTTAAACTTTATTCAAGGTGTCCAAATTAAACCTAAGAATTTAGTTATCCGAGTACTAACTTTCAAGTTTTAAAACCACTACTGAAAACATGTCGTCAATACATTTTCAGATAATAATTCTTATAAAAACTTTTGAAATAGAGCTTCACTCTAACTAGCGGGCAATTGTACCATCAAATAAAAGAGCACTACTCTAAATCAGACCGGATAACTAAACCTTAAAATCTAATTTTCAGGTTTAAGTTTGTAATGAAAAATAATATATTTCTCTCTAACATTCTTAATATATAATCTTGAATAAAAACAAAATCAATTCATTTTAGAGATTTTTACCTATTTAATATTTCGCAAGCATAACAACGTTATTATTACATCATGTTTATAAACAACCAGTACAGTTAAATTTAATTACAGACAAATTAAATATAACATGTAAGAATAAAGCATAAAAAAATAACTGTAAAGAAAATAAAATCCTTACAGAACTTCGACGCTATTCCCGTTGCTGGAAAACCTCCAAGCGGAATTTGCACTCCCATTTATTGAATCAAAAAGCTAATAAATTACATAAACATAACTAGTTCTTCCCAAAAAGGGAAGAACTCTAAAACTAAGAGAAATTAACTAAAAACTAAGAAAAACTAAAAATCTAAGAAAAGAGAGAAAGAAAGAAGAGAGAAGTGTGTTTTTGAAGGTGTTGAAGGTGTGTTTTGAAATGAAGGGAAGGGGGTATTTATAGGTGAGGATGGAGAGAAAAAATGAGTAAAAGAATGTTAAAAAAATGTAAAAACGCGTAATGGAATTGCTGAGGTCATTGATGATGTCAGCATGACGTCATGAGGCGGCTGCACATGAAAAATGGGGCGAAACGGGTGTCGGCACGCGCGGAAAGGTATCGCTGCGCGCAGGGGCACACGCGTGAACAGTAGCCGCGCGCTGGGGCGCGCGGTTGGGTAGCTTCGCGACGCGGCGACACGATTTTCTCCTTTTTGACCCATTTTGTCCAATTTTTCCATATTTGTTGACCTTTCCCCATTTATTTATTAATATATTTGTGATGTATTGCTTCCAGTATTCCTCTTTGAGTCTTTAAGTTACGTTTTTAAGGCAAAATACGTGAAAAACAATAAAAATACCCGTGATTCTGAAAAGGACAAATTTATATAAATATATGATAAAACATATAAATATATATATTTTTAATGTGCATAAATCATGGTTATTTTAGTGATTTTTGAGCACTCATCAATATCCCCTAGCTAATAATTCTTCCAACTCTCTTTTTAAGTTTCTACAGTCTCTGGTTTCATGGCCCATATGTTTATGAAAGGCACACCATTTGGATTCGTCTCTTTGGAGAGTGTGCATCTTGGGAGGCCACCTAGTTTCTAGCTCCCTCTCCATTCTTTTTACAATTTGTGTTAAACCAATCCTTAAAGGAGGACCCCTAAATGGAGATAACTATCTTTCCCAAGTTTCTCTATTTTCCTACCAATTTTTATTTACCGACCATTTTCTATTTACTGGCCAGTTTCTATTTACTAGCTAGTGTTAGGTTTGTCTATGGTCTGTAACAAAGAGCTTGTTTTTGTAACTTTGATGAGTTTGGTCTAGACTTATCCTCCTTTTTCCTTGTTTAGGACCATCTCTCCCTCCGTTCGAAAATCCTTGACTTGGCTAAGCTCCCTTTCTAAGTTAATGAAATTTATGACCTCCCCATAAGCTTCCTCTAAGGTGCGTGGCATTGTTTTGGTTAACTCCATGAACAGGTTGGAGCCCTTTAGTAGGCCTCGCCTGAAGTCCTCTATAGCAATAGAGCTAGTGTAGTCAACGATTTCCATTTTTTCTTCTTTGAATCGCTTAATGTATTCTTCTATTGGTTCCCTTTCCCTTTGTATAATTGAGAAAAGGTAGTGAGATTCCTTCCTCAAGGGTTTGTTGCAAGCGTAGTTCATGATGAACAACTTGGCGAATTGTGGAAAAAAGGATATGGGTATGGGAGGTAGGTTGTTGAAACATTTATGTGCACATCATTATGTTTCATTTTGCTTGGGTGAGACTCGTAGGTCTCATGGCTATTTTGAAATGTTGAACATGTGTTACTGGATCTTTTGTCCCAAAATAGTCAGGGCATTTAGGAGCATTGAACTTTGGTACAGGTTTATCATTTTCAATTGCATCCGAAAAGAGGGAGATGTATAGTTGTTTCCAATCTCTATCCACCTCGTAATGCATTTTCACCTTCTCTTGTTTCTCACCTGTTACTTTCAAGGCTTGCTCTTGTCATTTTTTTGTTTTCTTCTAGAGCTTGTAACCGTGTCTCTTAGTTCTTTCTTTCTTGGATCCATTGTTCCTCGTCAGGATGAGCCAAGTTGGAAAGGGGATTTCTTTCAACTTCATGCTCAATTTTTTATGGCTTGGACTGACTGCTCCCCGTTACCTCTCGATTAGTTGGTTCAGCAGTTTCTGAGGTACTTCCCTCTACTTGGGAGTGTAGAAACCTATTTTCTCTTCTTGTTTTTTCGAGCTCTTTCCTTAGCTATAGGAATTGGAGAGATAACTCTTGATAGAAGGCGTTGTCCTATGCCCTGTCACCATTGGTGTTTGGTAGTGGGTTTCGTTAGGTAGGTAATGTTTAAGACCGATGTTTAAACAATTGGTGTCCGATAATGTTTCGAACCCCAGAGGTACTAGGTTACTCTCTAATAAGGTCTTAAGGGTCAAGACAGGGGTTCGAAACTTGGGGAGAGTGAAAGAAACATGTGTCCTAGGTTGGTCAGGAACCATCAATGCCTAGGGGCCCATGTGGATATCCCAAGATCTTGAACACTGTGAATTTTAACCAAGTTCAAACAATATATATATATAGTAGCCCAACTGGTATCATGTTACTCTCTAATAAGGTCTTCAGGGTCAGGACCGGGGTTCGAAATCTGGAGAGAGCAAAAGAAACATATGTCCTAGGTTGGTCAAGAACCATCAATACCTAGGGGCCCCACGTGGATATCCCAAGATCTTGAACACTGTGAATTTCAACCATGTTCAAACAATATATATATATATTTGGTTTGCAAGAAGCAAATGTAAGTATAAATGAAAGATAAAACTATTTGTTATATATATATATATATATATATCAGGATTAATATTTTGATTTAATGTGATTGGGTCAAATAAAGTTAAAAATTCATTTATGATACATATATACTACCTAATAATTAATGAATTTAAGTGCCTGACTAAACCAAAATCGAATTCATACAATTATACAAAGTACATTGCTGAAAACCAAATAAGAGTGATATTATGGCAACAATGTACTAATATATTTGATCTAATTATATGAGTTTAAATTTAAGAAGATAGCAAAGAAATAACATAATAGCATTATAACTCTAAAATGTAAATGGGTTTGTATTTTATTGCTAAAATTAGAATAAACAAAATTACATGTATTTATATGTACGTGTAATTTAACTCATCAAAACAAATTCTCAAAATGCCATATTATTAACGTTTTCTTATACTTAATATATAACAATATTACAAGATTGAGTTTAAATAAAATAATCTACATTATCTGTCATTAAAGTATTAGATCTTTAATTATGTCACTAGTACAACCCATATCTATTGGGAATGGAGTAACCCTAATTCGGGATAATTGATGCGAGGACATCTAATTAGGGATATTTATATGTGATAGAGATTATGTTAGACTGGACCAAACTTAATGCAAATCCTATTAATATCTATTTACTTATGACTATTTCACTATCTCATCGACGACCATATGTGAGACAATCTTAATATTAATTGATTTGACTAGCCTCTTGTTATGCCACTTTGGTATTTGATTTACTTGATGATGCTTCAACAGTTGTTGGACTAAGATATCTTGTATCTTGATATCTCGATGTTCAAGGTGGTTGGAAGGTTATCTTATAAGATGAAAAATCTACTATTTTGTTTATAGATATCAGAGAGTAATTTTCTTGTTTAACAGTTTCATGATTTGGATGACTATGCATATCCTATGATATTATCACACTAGAGTTATACATAAGAACCGTAGGTACTCAAGGAGAAGCAATAGTTAGTGGGATAAAATATGCATTTTGATTAACTCTAATTATGAATTAACTATGGATGATTTAGATGTACCTAATGATTATATCAATGGATTATTCATGTACATTTTAATTGAAAAAACACTAGTTGGAATACTAGAGATATCAATTCTAGATTTATAGTAGAATAATTCTAGAATTAAATAAATTTGACATTTAATGAAGAGTTAATTATTGTATAAAGTTTTATTTAAGCTCGAATGTGTAGTTCTATGATACCAACATGAACCATGTTTCACTTTGTGAGAAAAAAATGATTAATTATGAATTAATCATTTATTGATCAATTGATATATTTATTAACATGAATTTATAAGGGTCATAAATATCAAATAAAAATTTGAAAATATTTTGGTAATATTGCCTAAAAATATTTAATTTAATTTATTGAATGAATTAAATATTTATTTTATTTAATTTGACTTAAATAATATTTAAGTAATGAAGGGTAAAAATATCTTTTTACACATATTAGGTGTGTGAGGCTCCCTAAACAAGCTTTTAACATTTTAATAAATATTAAATATGATTTAATTTTAAATTAAATTAAATATTTAGAGAATAATTAAATAGAGATTTAATTATTGTTAATTATTTATCGTAAATCAAACGAGGATCTAAATAGGATTTGGATTGATTTTTGACAAGTCAAATCTTAAAGGTTAATTTTTTGACCAAGAAGTCCAAGGCCGGTGCCCTTATTAGAATAGCGAGAGATTTTAGTTAATTTCCTATTTGACTAAAAATTGATTTACATAAGCATATTTTTAATTGAAATATGATTATTATTAAATTATAACCCTAACATACAATATAAAAATGAAATAAAATTCAAAGCTCACGGAAGAAGAGGTCATTGGCAGGCCATATTTGAACTTTTTGGATAAATTTTAAAAACTCAATTGAGAGTGAATATGTTTTAAGAAATTTTTTCCCTAATACAACTAGTGAAAAAAATAAATAGTAATCTTCTTAGTTCTTTTGGATATTCGGTTATTTGGGTCTTAAGTATAGACAAGAACTTTGTGATTTAATCAACTTGAAATTCATCATTTCTTACACCAGAAAAATTCGGAAGAAGAAGCGGTTCTAATTTTATATTCTTCTTCTCAATATTGAATGGTATAAATTGTATTATTTTATGATTAATTATATTAATAAAATGAAAATGAACAAAAATCTAAATTTTTCTATATACTACTCTTTCGTTAATTTGATAAAGATTTGATATTTATAGTGATTTTTTTTAAAATCAAAACTAAGAAGTGATATCATATTGATTTTTTGACGTTACTAATATGATTAAAGCCGCATGTATGTTATCATATAATTTTTAGGTTGAAACAAAATTTTGCATTGAATTTATTTGCTATGGTTTTAATTCAATTATTTGTATCAAATTCTTTATGATGTTAATTTTATGGTTTATTTGGAATTTTAGATTTAAAGAATTTACACTCCTCTTCTGAGTGTATAGGATTAATGTATGCTCAGTTTTAAATGTTATAAGTGTTTTTTGGTTTTTTTTTGGGTCAACTTTCTATATCATATTTTACTGCTGTATTGTGTTTGGATCGAAATTATACGCTTGTTTGCATAAGATATTAGGGATACACAAATCAATAAAATGCGAGACTATTGGTGTTGTAACCATCGAGGCAAACTCTTTCCAGGTTGTGGTTCCGTTTGAACATGTAAACAAGTTTATTGATGACTCTTTTTGAGTAGGGAATAACACCTTAGTCGCTCATGGTGGCTGGCACATTGGCTGCCTTGCAATGGCTTCTGGGCTCGTTACCGAATGGTTAGGAAGGGTTTGGGCCCACTCGAGTAGGTCTTTTCAATTTCCTTTTCATTTTTATTTGATCTCAATTTTAGGTGAAATTTGATTTCGTTTTAAATTTAAATTATTTGGAATAATTTTTTTTTTTTGGTTCGATTCTTAATTAGCAAAGTCAAGCCCATGAAGTGAAAAATTGGATATTTCCAACTAAAAATAAATATGTAATTAATTTTTTTATTTTTATATCTAAAAGAACCCCATCATAAATATCATGTTATATTTTTTTTTTTTGACATGTCTTAAATGTTTGTATGAATTGTTCATGTTTTGTAATAACATTGACATGTATATGTAATGCCATTTATAATAGGTGTACATACCACGTTAGATTGATTAATTAAAAATGTGTGTAACGTGCAAATGCAAGCATCCTTGAAAATTACTTTTGTAAAACTATTTTACCAAAAATATGCATGTAAAAGAAAATTTAATTTAATGAGATTAAATTAAGAAAAATAGAATAAGAGATGTTTTTTGAAATCTAATTAATTATAATTGTCATAAATAAAACGTGTTTGGATGGAATTAAAGTTAAATTATTTTTAAGTTAGCTTAAATTAAATCATTTAAATCATCAAATAATGAACATTAAATGTTATTTAAAATTAAATTAAAACCATTTAAAATACTGAGTCGGAGCAGGGAAGCTTCAAAATTTTCCCATGGTCTCTCCATAGCTGTGAAAAATCAATTGGGCCTTCTATTATTCTAGAATAATCTTCCAGATTAGGGTGTTTAATTGTGGTTATTAACAACCATGGCTTCTGCCAAAAGGATAGGAGACCACTACCGAAGCCAAATATTGACTTCCAAAGAGAGTATCTTCAGAAAAAGAAATGGTGGGTTACACTCAACAAATATTATTAAAATGTTAATTATGTTTAGACTAAAACATAGGGATTATAAGCAATTTGTGGATATAGAGATATGGATAATCTCCCTAATTGACATTGTCTCATTTAATAGGAGTGCTTGATGACCAACACAGAGTTGGCATCTAAGTCCTAAGGTATTTGGATAATTGCTATTGTAGTAATCTAAAATTGACTGTATGCATGCATCATTTACTATTTTTGAATTTTATAACATGTTTAATATGAATAAAGATTGAATGTTGCTTGTTTAATAATGCAGCTCATGATCAGTCGACCATTGAAATAGGCTAGGCATGTCTCCATGAAAAATGTCATGAATGTCAAGTGAAAGAAGGCACTTCGATTTGCAAACACGTGCTTAAGATGATTATGCACATAAATGATACAAAGGTCAATGAGATGGTTATTGATCATGCCACCCAAGTGGGTATGATCTTGGAGACATTATGATGCACAAAATTATTATGTATAAATTTTGGATGATTTATAAAATAGTTTGCAAGTACATTAATCACTTATAAAAAATGATAAATACATTTCCAAGGCAGTCTAGAGATGAATCATGTTGTTTTTAAATTATTCAACAAATTCTTAAAAATAAAATTAATAACCTAAACATCTTGTCACTATTGTTTTGGTTTGAGTTTTCAAACTAATGGCATAAAATAAAGATATATACAATAAATAATTAAGTCATTAAACATTTATCATATAATGAAGAATTTATGAAATATATTAGTTAGTTAATTATGCTTTAATATTAAATAGGATATTAAAGATATAATTAATATAATTGATTCTCTCTTATATTTTGAAAATAGAAGATTAATTAAGTCAATCATTTCTTAATAATTAAAATTACTTATTGTCTTCGGTCAGATTTAGTAGTTAATTTTAATTAAATTATGCTTATTTCCTAAGAGATAGTGAACCATTTAATTGACACCTTTGGTCGAATCTAAAAATTTAAACTCACATCAAGGTGTCCAAAAATAAAAGATCAATTAAGTCTACCATTTATTATTAATTAAAATCACTTACCGTATTTGGTCGGGTCTAATAATTAATTTTCATTAAATTTTATTTCTTTTCTGAGAGATAGTGAACCATTTAATTTCCGCCTTCGATCGGGTCTAATAATTTCAACTCACATCAAGGTGTCTAAGTTAGGTTTATTATTTAAATATCTTGAACTAACTTTTAGATTTTAAAACTATTATAAATTATATATCATTAATATATCTTTCAATAATAAATTTTATAAAAATCCTTGAAATAGAGTATGCCTCGAGATCATATTTAGATATGTACATATTTAATATCCACGAGTATTACTCTAAATTAATTCATATTTTTTAATCTTAAATCTAACTCTATAAAAAATAGTTCGTTAATATATTTTTCATTTATAAACTTTAGTTTAAACCTTGATGATGAAATAAAACTTATTATTTTATAATTTTTTTAATCTATTGTAATATTTTATAAGCGTAACATCATTACTAAATATTCCATACTATTTATAGCTAGACATGTATAGTTTAATAAATGATTAATAAATTAAACATATGTCATGTAAAACAACATTTAGAAATATTCTAAAAAGAATACATTTAAATATATCTCAACAAAGAACTATAAATAAGAAAATAAAAGAAAAGATTGAAAGAAACTAAGAAATCAGCTAGAAAAGAGCTGGTGGGATATGGGATATCTATTACAAAAGAAATAGTCTTATTCATAGGGTGAAGAAAGGAGGAAAAAATGGGTATATTAACTTGGTGTGGTGGCATATATTTTATTCACGTTGCAACATACACAACTATACATGGTTTTAAGTATGATACACTCTCTTCGTGCCACAACACATAGTTTTCATGGCACAACCTACTTATTTCTTGGATATATTCCTTTGGCCTCGCACTGCCGCTTACAATGTTTTCACATTATGGAACACTTCAAAATACATCGATTTAGAATGCTAAATTCCTTGTAATTTCTTTTTCCCAATTTTTAAACTTACGTAATATTTTACAATTTTTTTCTTTTAGTCTTCCAAGTTGGCTTCAAGTATAATTCTTTCAAGTTGAATCTTTTTAATACAAGAAATACTTGAAAAACAATAAAATATACCCATGATTCCGAAAAGATATATTTACATAAAATGATAGTAAAACAAGAAAATATAAATATATACAATCACTAAACATGCATAAAATCACGATTTATTAAGTGTTTTTAAGCACTTATCACTCTAGCCCCTAGTTTTATTCAACTTAAAAGTAATTACTTTATGAACAAGATAAGGTATAACTTGACTCATGTATTGGGGTTAATTGCGCTATATACTAACAACGAGTGGGTAATTTGTAAAAGTGCTCAAAATGTTTATTTTATTACAATTATGCTGACAACATATTGGTAACGATAAAAACATGCCTAACATCGTGCATTTTTAAAGTTATAATTATGCCCATAACATATGGATAATGATGAAATTATGCCTAAACATGGGAATACTTTTATCTTTACCCATACGTTGTGGGCATAATTGCAATAAAGTAAATATTTTATGTATTTTTGCAAATTATCCCATTTATTTTGGGCATAAAGTGTAATTAATCCTAGCTACTGAATAAGCTCACTACCTTTGAGTCAATAATAGACAATACAAGGGTAAAGGTGAGGCAAATGTTGCCATGGAACAACCTTCCACTAGCAAGAAGAGGAAGAGTTGATTGAAGGGAAAGAAAAGCCTCAAACCATTCTAAAAGGAGGAAAAGGCAAGGGGAAGAACAAGGGTCCAATAGAAAATTGTTTCCAATGTGAACAACTTGAGTATTGGAAGAGGATTTTTCCTTGCTACCTAACAGAGCTTAAAAATAAGAAGAAGGAAAAGGGTAAATATGATTTACATGTTCTTGAATCTTGTTTGAAATAATAGGATTTGTTCGCCTGAATAGTTGTTTCAAGGGCATCTAACCATATTTGTTCTTCATTGCAATTGATTAGTTTGCTAGTCAAACTTAAGGATCAATACTTCACCATGCATGTAGGTAAATGAGACACTATTTTAGGTAAAGTAGTGAGAGAAGTGCAATTTTAGGTTAGGAATAATAGATTTTTGGTATTTAAAGCTATATATTTTGTAACACAGTTTACTAGAAATTTGATTTTGATTTCTAGGTTGTACGAACATGATTATAAAAATTTATTTAGTAATAATAGTGTGACTATTATAAACAATGGAATTTATGTGTGTACTTTATTTTTGAAAATGTTCTTTATGTATTAAACTTGAAATAAGATTGATTAATTTTGATATATTCATAAATTAAACACCTAAAACTAAAAAGAAAAAAAAATGATTATACTTATCTATGAAACTTGAGGCTAGGTCAACACTAATAAAGGATGGTCTTTTAAGTGAGCTAAATTCTGGCATACTTACAATTTATGAATCTTGTCTTCAAGGCAAAATTACTAGAGGCTCTTATAAATGAAGAGACAAAGAGGCACTAAACCTTTCCAACTTATACACTTTGACGTCTGTTGTCTAACGAGTGTTCAAGCTAGAGGTGGTTATGAGTACTTCATCACATTTATTGATGATTACTCAAGATATGGGTATATTTACCTAATGTAGCAAAACTTTGTTCAAGTTTATGGTGAAGCTGGAAAGAAATTGTTCAGTCATTGAACGTACTTTGATTGGATCGAGGTGTCGAATACCTTGACATTAGGTTCAAGGTCAATTACTAGAGAATGGTATTGTATAACAGCTCATAGCATCTAATAAACCATAATAGAATGGTGTGACAGAAAGGAGAAAGATTATTTGATATGTTGGGTTCATGATGAGATACTCATGATTACCTACATCATTTTGGGCATATGCACTACAAACTATCATATACTTGTTGAATATGGTTCCTTCCAAGTCAATTACTAAGACACCATTCAAGTTGTGGAGTGATTGTAAACCTAGTTTGTGTCACATTTACATTTAGGGGTGTTCTACACGCTTGGATTCTACATTAAAAGTATATATTGTATGATATTCAAAGGAAACCAATAATGGTATGTTTTGTAACGCATAAGAAAATAATGTGTTTTTGTTGACCAACATTGTATTCCTTAATAGCGATTATATGACAAACCACAAGCCAACAAGGTGCTACTTGAGGAGTTACATTATGATAGGTTCAGATAAACACCAACTATTAGAGATGATACTTGACAAGTTGAGGATAACACAATCCATAGTCACAATTTATCACAACCTCGACATAGTAGGAGGGAAATATGATTGCAAGACCATTACATAATCGAAGGGGAAAAATGTTTATGTTTGATAGTCATATCGATTACCCATTGTCTCATAAACAAGAAATCGAAGATATTGACAAGGATAAATGGATTGAGGCTATTAATCTTGAGATGGAATTGTGTATTCCAACTCAGTCTTAGAATTTATAGACAAAGGGCTATATAAGAGGAAAATATGAATGGATGAAAAAGTGGATACTTTCAAAGCTAGGATAATGGAACATAGTTTTACCCAAAAGAAGGGAGTTGATTATGAGAAAACTATCTTTCTAGTGGCTACTTAAATACATTGAGATACTCTTGTCCATAGCTACTACTTTAGACTATGAGATATGGGGGGCTAAAGAATTTTTAGGTTGAAGCTATTAACACCTATTGTTATACTTTGAATTGTTGCTTCTTAAGATTCAATACATACCGATCTTCTTATGAGCTTATACATAAAAAGAAACCAAATGTAAAACACCTTCGTATGTTTAGAAATACTTGCTATATTCTTAGAGGTATAGAGAATTTAGACAAGTTTGTGGACAAAGTGATCATGGAATATTTTTGGGGATATTCTAACAATAGCTATGCTTATCGGGTTTGAAATTTAAGAACTTTAACTGATATGGAATCAATCCATGTTGTGATTGATGACTTTGGAGCTACTAAACTTGTTGAGTCTAATGATAATGATGTGTTTGGTGATTGGGGTTCTTTAGAAAATGCCATAGATAATGCTAAGACTTCCATTTATTATAACTCCGATCGTCCCTCTAAGGACTTCTGAAGATGAAAAAGAACATGAACAAGAAGACTCTTCTCTTCCAAAGTGGGTAAAGAATGTTCGTTCTGTAGAAAACATTACTGGTAATGTGAAAGGTGGTGTTAGGATGAGATGATAGTTATAGGAGACCTTAAACTACATAAGTTTCACCTCTACTATCCTTCCTATAAATATTAAGAAAGCTCTATAGGATGAACATTAGGACAATTCACTACAAGAGAAAATTACTCAATTTCAAAGGAATTATGTATGGAATCTTGTCCCCAAACATACTGATAAACATTTTATTGGTACACGTTGGCTGTAAAAGAACAAAGAAGATAAAAATGGCATGATTCCACAAAACAAGTGTTGCCTTACTTCTCAAAGGTACACAAAGATTGAAGGAATTGACTTTGTGAAGAGACTTTTGCACTAGTTTCCAATCTAAAGTCAGTAAGACTACTCAATGGTATAGTGTGCTACTTTGGGCTTAAGTTATACTAGATGGACATGAAGAGTGCTTTCCTCAATGTGGTTATCAAAAAGGAATTTTATGTAGAACAATAAACTCTCACTTTCCTAATCATGTGATGAGTCTAAAGAAAGCACTGTATGATTTAAAGAAAACTCCATGCACTTGCTATGAATATATATCCATGTTTTCCCTGAATAATGGTTTCTTGAGAGGAGATGGTGAATTAAAGTGTTTCATTGGGGTTGAAGTCAAACAGATGAAATATGAGATTTCTCTCTCCCAAGTGAAGTATTCCAAAGAGATGGTTGAGAAGTTTGGATTGGAAAATACCAAACTTTCTCACACTCTTATGATTATTACTATTAAATTTCATCAAGATCGTTATGGTAATGAATTCGAGCAAACTTTGTACCAAAGTATGATTGAAAGTCTTCCTCTACTTGACTGCAAGTTAGCCAAATATCTCCTTCAGTGTAGGAGTTTGTGCTAGATTTTAGGCTAGTCTAAAGGAATCTCATTTAGTAGATGTTAAACAAATTATCAAGTATGTTAATGGCACATCAGAATTTGGTATTTGGAATCCTCAGGACACTACTACAGAGTTGGTTGGGTATTTTGATGCCAAATAGGTAGGGTATAATAATGATAAAAAGAGTACTTTAGGTGTTTGTTTCTATTTGGGTATCTCTTTGATTTCTTGTAACAGTAAAAAGTAGAGTTATGTGTCCCTATCTACCACTAAGGCTAAGCATATTGTTGCGGGGTTGTGTTGCTCACAATTGTTATGGATGAAGCAAATGTTGTTTGACTATGGTATCATAGTAAGAAACCTTACTTTAATTTCTAACAACATTAATGCAATTTTCATTTCAAAAAACCGAATGCAACATTCAAGGACCAAACACATTAATATTTGACATCATTTCATAATAGAGCTAGTGGAATCGAACATATTATCATTGCAGTATATTAGCATTAATCTTCAGCTTGCTGATATTTTTACTAAAGGTTTAGACTTTCTTAGGTTTGATTCCCTAAGAAAGGCTATTGGTGTCATGAAGTAACTGTAAAATAGTTAGCACAAAAACACAAGTGCATGTGCGTGTTCTAAAACGAATTTAATAATGAATAATCCTAACTAGATGATTCAAAACATATGTCATTTAAATTAAATCAACTAGAAAATCCTAGAACAAAAAGATCAAGCACAAGTTCCATAAAAATATCTTATTTAAAGATTAATAATCAAATCAAATAATTATGATATGACAAAAACAATTATTTGATCTAACAATTTAAGAACAAAAATAAAGAAAAAACCATAAGAACATATTATCAAAATATCATAAAATAATTAGGCTTATTAATCGATCAAACATAACCACCAATATTTGATAGATTAACTAAATAAAAAATCCTAAACAATTATGATCTTATATTTTTAAAATAAGATAGAGAAATTAAGAAGAATAATATAATTCTCTTGTGTGATTAATTGAAACAATGAGTAATGAGTTTTATTTATAGGAAAAATTAAAACCCTTAATCCTATGTAATTGATAAATATATTTTCTATTATAAATAAGATTAGTAATACTCATTAATTAAGATAACTCATATATGATTGATAAATATCTTTTCTATTACAAATAGGATTAGTAATACTAACTAATTAAGAAGATTCCTATTTAAAATAGATTTCTTTTAAAATAAATTTTATGCTAAAGATTTTAGATATAATTTAGAGTATATCTTATCTAATATCTTTTAAAATAGATTTTATACTATCTTTTATGCTAAAGATTTCAACTATAATTCAGAGTATATCTGATCTAATATCTTATTTTATAGTATATCTTATCTAATATCTTTTAGCATATATTATTCCATATTTTAGCACTAAAAATAATTTCAGATTTATAAGCATATGCTATTAAATGCATGAATGTAATCCTATGTGTCGTAGTTATCAAAGATATACCTGAAGTACAATTATTTGAAACTCGAGCATTTGTTTGGATTTTCTTGATAGACTTGATATTACGCCTAAAAACAAATTTACAAATATATATTTTTTCCACGAAAATAGCCAACACTTATAGTCCTTACAAACTCCCCCTTTGGTATTTTTCGTGTGACAAAACCTCTCTCTCACTACATGACACTTATATGAATAAGATAAAATATAATGATTTCCTAGACTCCATAGTGGAACTATCCCATGGTTTAGTGAATCCATCTTCGCTACAACTTGACAAGTTTATAAGTAACTGAAAAGACATAGGCAAAGCAAGCAACAACTTGGCTTGAAAGCCTTATTGTACATTAGTTTAGTTTACATAAAAATAAACAAAGTGTAAAGAATAATCATGTAGTGTGCATATCAATAAAGCTTAATTAAATATATTCTCCCCTATATATATATAACAAAATAAAAACATGGAAGTAAAACACATTATTCTCTCCCCCTTTTTGACATACGAGAAGGACAAAACATTAGAAAAAGTAATGAAGCTAAAGACCTTCTAAAAGATATAGCAATGTAAAATCAAAGTAATGAAAAAGTGCAATGTGCTTTAAACTCCCCCTAAGTTCTATAACTCTCTAACTTAGAAACCAATTAAAAATGTAATAAACGAAAATAGGATGTAAATGAAAAAAATATGATTTTTTTATTTTTATTTTTATTTTTAAATTTACATAAATAGCCACATAATGTATTAAACTCATTTAATCACAAGGGAGCACATAACCAATTAAGAACTCACCAACTTTTAACTCAAATTTTGATTATTTATTATATAAATAAATAAGTAAAGTAGAAGAGGTACACCAACACAATTCACACATATAATGATATATTGACATTTACTTAAAGTAGTATATATATTTAAACTCCAAAAATATTTCAATTAATTTATGTATGACCTATCAAGAAAGACTCAAAAGAAAAAAATATCACCTATCATATAAAATTATAATTAAGTCTTTAATCTCACAAAATAAAATATATTTATTAAAAAAATCATCAAATTAAAAAGATGCCTAGTGTTTTATCAATTAAAGATTTGGAAAAAAATAGACAAACATACGACATACCGGCACGGGTAGGGTTAATACCAGTACCTCCACATTTATGTGATGCTGATGATCCACCACCGGGGTGGTGGGTGATATATTTAGCGACCTTTAAGATAGGATTACCTTTAAGATAGTCAATTCCGAACGGGTGGCGAACTCTTTTATGTCTTTCTGTAGTAGTGGGGGAACATGGCATAGACATGGAAAACGATGAATTACGATGTTTATATTATTTAAAAAGGAACGGGTTAGATAGAGGAAGGGCATATATATCTTATGTTATAGGTCACGGGTTGCATCTCAAATTTCCTGATAGCACTTCGGGGTGGAAAGATAAATATTTTTATATTATTGGAGATATATGGGATGACGGGGTGAATTTCCCAATTCGACATACTTGGAACCCTAATTTTAACACTTCACAACCTCGTGCTAATGAGTTTATGATTAAACTGGATATTAGTGGAAAAGAAAAAATAAGGCGAATTGAGCTACAAAATACCTCGAATGAAGGTTACCATGATATCCTGTCTATAGCTCGCTTAAAGAAGTCCGGGGCGTGGCGAGGTTATACAAATGAATATCAAGAACATTATTTTAGTATGTATGTTGTTTATGTTTATGTGCATAGTTGGTAATTGACTAATGTATTATGTATCTTACAAGGATGGATTATTCGCACGTTGATCTGGGGGATCTTATTAACACTTCATGTGTTCAAGAGCTAGCTTCTAGGTATTCGCGTCTTACACGTATGACCTCATCACCTACACAATAGGATCTGTTCACTAACTTAGAGGTTGAAACTATTCCAGAGAATGCAATTCCTTCAACTAATTTGGACAACCCGAGCTCGACATCGCCTTATGAAATGGCAATGTCAAAAAAAGGAAGGTTGTGGAATATACCCCTGGAATGGAGGCGATGGACATGGATGACTTTGAGTTCGATCAGGTTGTTTTGAAAGATGCCGTTGTTTTGGAGACTCCTATTACTTATTTTAACGAGGGAATTTTTGAACGAATAGAGCTAAAACAAGATCTGTATCATCATTTTGGAACGGAGGTTGAGAGGGCGCAAGTGAGAGCAGCTCGTAAGAGCGAAGGACGCATGGGGAACTAATTGCAGATCGCTTATTGGAGGTATAAAAACCATTTAATTTTTTCTATAATAACACTTTATTACATTGTTTTGATTTGTCGTTTACAGGCGGTGTGTTCAACAAGAGAGGCTGAGCTATCATTGTGAGGTTATAAACGCGAAGTATAAGCCAGTCGGTTACAAATAGCCAATTATGAGAAATTGGTAAAAGATATGGGCACAAAAACTTTAAACTTAGAGAACGAAGTGGTTGATAAAGTGGAGAAATTGAGAAAAGCGGACACATATTGTTTTGAGAAGGGTGAGGCCGCTAAACATTTTGAAAATCTAGTGAAAGAGGCCGATGAAAAGAACTTTGCGCTTCAAGAACAAGTTTATGCTATGTTGACTCAAGTTAGTTCGCTATCCACATTAGTATATACATTAAGAGTGGAATGTACCAAGGCTTACCGTAATGGTGCGAGCTTTGTAATTAATAACCTCAAACTGCATGCTGAAAAGCTAGGTTTGAATGCGTCTTATGTGTCATTGATGCGAGCTTTTCAGAGCAACAGGCCAAAAACACCTGAGGTTGCCACACCGCAAGGTTCACCGTGAGATACCGCGGTCACCTCCAGTCATCAGCGTGATGGGGTAGTAGTGGAAGATGCTACTCCGTGAAAAAATTGTTATATTATATATATATTGTAAGAAATTTGGGAACTTGAATTCATTTAATTTTAAATGTTGTATTTATTTATATATATATTTGTTCGGTTTGAAATTTTATATATTTATACTATGTTAGTGTGGTATGTATAATTGGGAGGTTTTAAGGCCATGTTGATCTAAATTTTATTTAACCAAGCGAGCAGAAAACTGCTAAGAAGTAACCGCAGTGCGTTTAATGTAATGGATTATAGTAAAGTAAATTTGGATGATTTGTTTGAAACGACGGGGTCATTACTAATTAAAAAAGTACTTCTTGTAGTAGAAGAGCAGGCTATGTCTACTCAAGGTGGAAAAATAAGTTCAACCTTAGTTATAATACCTACATCACCTGATGTAAGAAAACAGGTTGTTTCCCCTAATCATAGCGAGGAGGTTAATCAAATTCCTCGAAAGGTCGCGAAGGGTAAAATTAAGGAAATATGCCCTACTCTTGTTAGGCCGTCGGTTTCTATTATGAATGAGGTGTGTATTGAAAATTATCCACTTGGTGAGGTATCCATTTTAAAGGATATTAAGCCCTTACAAAGTATATACCTTCCCTTGAAAGAGAGAGGTGATTCAAGCGGGGTGGAGAAGCTTTTCAAAGAAGGTATGTTTAACACACCTCGCATGCAAGAAGAATTGTATCATCACTTTGGGGTACCTGAGGACCATCCATCTATTTACACAGCCCGTAAGAGAGAGAGGGTGGTCTTGTGTGACATATGATAGCGAGACGTATGTTTGACATAAATGCTAAAAAAAATTTATTTTTATTTTTATTTTTTCTTAAAAGTGAATTGATATTGTAACATAAATTTTTTTAGGCCATAGCTGTGACAAAGGATGCAGAAATAGAAGCAAAAATATGCGAAGAAACCAATGGATGTACAAAGCAAGAGTTACATGTATGGAAAGCGCGATGTAAAGTTCTGAAGAAGGATTTAGCAGATGCGTGAGAAGATTTGAAGTTAGCGCTTTTTGAACAACAAAAATATAAGAATGAGGTGGATGGACTGCATCAATTAGTGGAATATTGGAAAAAGAGGGCATGTGGTAATGAACAAACATAAAATGTTCTCATGTTTGTGCGATTAGGAATGTTTTGGCCATCTAAGAGTGAGATGATTGTAATAATAATGAACAATGTGATGTGAATAAAATCTGGTAAGCATGTTAGTCTTAGGACGAAGAGTGAGGTGATTGTAATAATAATGAACAATGTGATGCGAATAAAATCTGGTAAGCATGTTAGTCTCAGGATGATGTTTTTGCTACTGTACTTCACATCTCGAGTGGGGGGGGTCAGGGGACTCCTCCTCCAATCACGAGGCATAGGATGCATCCCACATCTTGAGTGGGAGGGTCAGGGGACTCCTCCTCCAATCACGAGGCATAAGATAGACTGCATCTCGAGTGGGGGGGTCAGGAGACTCCTCCTCCAATCACGAGGCAATGAGGTGTCTTGCATCTCAAGTGAGAAGGACACATTGACTTATCCTCACTTGGGGCATGAAATACGCCCAAAACATTGTGAGCGTATTCCGCATCTTGAGTGGAAGGGTCAGGGGACTCCTCCTCTAATCATGAAGCATAGGATGCATCCTGCATCTCGAGTAGAGGGTCAGGAGACTCCTCTTCCAATCACGAGGCATAAGACAGACCGCATCTCGAGTGGGGGGGGTCAGGAGACTCCTCCTCCAATCACGAGGCAATGGGGTGTCTTGCATCACAAGTGAGAAGAACACATTGACTTATGCTCACTTGGAGCATGAAATAAGATGCTCGAAACATTACGAGCGTATTCCGTATCTCGAGTGGGCGGTCAGGGGACTCCTCCTCCAATCACGAGGCATAGGATGTGTCCTGCATCTCAAGTGGGGCGGTCAGGGGACTCCTCTTCCATTCACGAGGCAATGCTTTGAAAATTTGATAGGTTAGAAATTCATCTCATATGTAAATATTTATCATATCAAGCATTTACATATAATATTTTTTAAGAAGCTCTCCGTTCCAACTCAAACCTTCTTTTATCCCATCACATTCTATTAAGTAAGAACATGCTGGTATGATATCATATATTTGATATGGGCCTTCCCACGTGGCAGCAAATTTTCCCGCATTAACTTCCACTTTGTTACCCAATGCTCTTCGCAAGACCCCTTCCCCAAATACTAAAATTTTTGTGCTTGAAGAATTTATTATACGTCTTTTGGAGTGTTCTTTTTTGTGATTCAAGTCTTATTAGAGCTTCTTCTCTTTTTTCTTCGGCTAACAACAGGTCCTCTTGTCATAAACAATCATTTTCTTCATGATCTATATCTGACCGTAGGGTAGGTTCTAATATATCAAGAGGTATGACTGCTTCGGTACCATAGACAAGAGAAAAAAGGTTTCTTCTATTGCAGTTTTGGGAGTAGTTCGTGTGGCCCAGAGGGTACCAGGCAACACATCCCCCCATTTTTCTTTAGCTCCCTCCAAACGCTTTCGTAGTATATTAATGAGGGTTTTATTAGATGATTTGGTCTGACCATTTTTTTTGCGGGCGGTAAGGGGTAGAATGAGATAATTTGATGCTTTCTTGTCGCAGAAAGATATAATCTTTTGGCCAGTGAATTGTTTGCCGTTATCAATAACCAACTCATGAGGTAGGCCATATCTGCATATAATGTTCCACCATATGAACCTCTCCACATCCGACTCTTGGATTCAGGCCAAAGGTTCCGCCTCTATCCTTTTGGTAAAGTAATCAGTTGCGACAATGATAAACTTTCTTTGTCCTGAAGCGATGGGTAACGGTCCCATGATGTCCAAACCCCATTTTTGAAACGGCGAGGGGCTAATAATGGATCTTAAGTTTGTACCCAGATGGTTTGGCACATTAGCATGTCTCTGACCATCTGAGCTTGAACCGTAGGTAAGCACTTAAGCCATGGACCACCTTGATTCTTCCTGTACAAAGCTCCCTGAATGATAACATAACTGTTTGTTTTCGTTATGAGCTTACGAGCCAAGTGCTTGTCTTCGGGGAGGGTACCACTGGTAAGATATTCTATATATGGCATCAACCAAGAATCATGAGTAGTATGCACGACGTTTGTTCGCGTTTGAAGTTTCACTTCACTTGGGTTAACACTAGGCCTCGATAAACTAGATATTGGTATAACTCTCTTTAAATCGGAATTCCCCGTCGATACTAACATAGCTAAGGAGTCAGCATGAGCGTTTTCTCCTCTTGGAATTTGTTTGATTTTAAAGGTTTCGAACGCAGCCTTCAATTTTTTTTATCTCTAATGCGTAGAGTTTCATTCTCTCCTCCTTGGCTTCGAAATTGTCATTGGCTTGGTTTACCACCAACCATGAATCGCTATGAATTAACACCCTTCTAGCTCTAATATTTAACAATTGCTGTAATGCCAAAAGTAAGGCTTCATTTTCCGCGATATTATTAGTTCCTTGAAAGGTGACTCGAAGGCATTGCTCTATCAAGGCTCCCCTCGGGGTGAAAATTACGATTCCTACTCCTTCTCCACGCAAATTACTTGTACCATCGACATATGCCCTCTATAATCCTTCTTCCAAAGACGATGTTTCTATTGCGAGAATAGGCCCTATCTCATGTACGGAATGGCAGTCTTAGGTGTTCTCATTCGTCCATTCTACAACAAAATCTGACAGGGCTTGTCCTTTGATCGCGGCTAAAGGTTTATAATGTATTTCAAACTCACTGAGCTCAATAGCTATTTGAGAAAGATGACCGGACAAATCAGGTTTGCCCAAAATGTTTTTCAAGGGGTAAAGAGTAAGGACTATTACCCTGTGTGAAACAAAATAATATCTGAGTTTGCGGGCCGTCATTCTTATAGTAAAAGCCGCTTTATCTAGAGAGGGATATCGTTGTTGAGCTCCTGTTAACGAATGACTCACATAATAAACAGGGTATTGTGTTCCTCCACGGTCGACCACTAATACCACACTAGAAGCTTTGTCCGTAAAGGACATGTACAAGTATAAGTTTTCGCCCGCCGTTGGACTAACTAAAAGATGTGCTATTCCCAAGTAATCCTTAATGGACTGGAAAGCTTGTTCACACTCGATATCCCATAAGTACTCTGTGTTCTTTTTAAGCAATCGATATAACGGTACGCACTTTTCGATGCAGTTAGAAATGAAACAACTTAATGCTGTGATATGCCCATTTAATTGTTGAACTTCCTGAAGACAAGTTGGGGATTTCATGTTGATTAAAGCCAAGATTTTGTCCAGATTGGCTTCGATTCCCCTTGAAGTAACTAAATATCCCAAAAACTTCCCTGAGGCTACGCCAAATACACACTTTTTTGGATTAAGACGCATCTTATAATTCTGAATTATACCAAAGACTTCTTGGAGGTCTTTAATGTGGTCTACTGCCCATTTAGTTTTTACCAACATGTCATCAACGTATACCTCCATATTTCGGCCTATTTGATTTTGGAACATCTTATTCATCATTCTTTGATATGTGGCACCGACATTTTTTAAACCGAAGGGTATCTTTGTGTAAAAAAATGTCCCTTCTTCCGTGATGAATGCTATTTTCTCTTCGTCCCTTGGATGCATCTGAATTTGGTGATAGCCTGAATAAGCATCTAAAAAACTCATTGATTTGAATCCAGCTATAGTATCTACTAATTGGTCTATATTTGGCAAAGGGAAACAATCTTTTGGTGTTGCTTTATTCAAATATATGAAATCCACACACATTCGGTGCTCGCCTCTGGCTTTATTTACTAACACCACATTTGATAGCTACGTGGGGTATCAGAACTCTTGAATCCAACCTACATTTTTCAAGGAGTTAATCTTCTTTTTTATGATCTCATTCTTTTCTCTAGCAAACTTCCGCTTTCTTTGTTGGACCGGTTTTTTGGTATGATCTAAACATAATTTATGGGAGATGATATCTAAATATATGCAGGGCATGTCCTCAGGTTTCCAAGCGAACAATTTTTTGTTAATTTTCAAAAAGTTTACAATGGTAGTTTTAAGCGAAGGAGATAGTGCGCCATTTATTTTAACATATTGTTCGCTCCCTACGTCTCCTATAATGATTATATCATATTCTTCGTGAACCTCCATAGTAGTCCGCTCATTTGTATAAGCTTTTTTAAGTTTATGGAAGTGACTTCCATTCTTTAATTGCTATTTCAAAGCTTGTGGTGATGCATTTTTAGGAGCTTGTGGTAATGCATTTTTCATGGAAGCGTTGTAGCAACTTTGCGCCTTATCTTGCTCCCCTTCAATTTGTCGTATCCCATTGGCGGTAGGGTATTTAATCAGCTGATGATACATTGAAGGCCCCGCTTTCAATTTGTGTATCCATGGGCGTCCCAAAATAGTATTATAAGATGTGGGAGTGTTCAAAACAACAAAAGTTGTTAAGGCTATGAATCCTTCCATTGACACTGGTAGGCGAATGGTTCCTACCGACATGGTCACACTACCATTGAAACCAACAAGGGGCATCTATTGTGAGGTGATTTCTTTAGGGTCTATGTTCATATCAATCAAAGTAGATAAATATAAGAGATCAGATGAGCTGCCGTTATCAACCAATATTCTACGCACCTCACAATGAGCAATTCTTACTGTGATTATGAGAGGATCATCATGAGGATGCAAGCATTCTTTGTCTTCGAAAGTAATAGGGTACAATGGTCCTTCCAATCTCATGCCATATATTAAATGTCCCATATCCCGAGCCTCTCTTGCGTATCTTTTTCGGGAATTGTTAGAGTGACCAGCCATGGTGAGACCTCCATGTATGGTGTGAATTATTCGTACGTCCCTTGATGGGATTGGGTGCCCTCTGGTTGACTCATTTCGACTCATAATTGGTTTTTCCATTGCCTTAATCCTTTGATCTGAATTTTCTCTCCGAATATCGTCTCTTGGATTCTTGGTTTTATCAAATATATCTCCCAGATATCCTTATGAAAGTAAGTGCTTAATTTCCCATTTTAAATGTCAAGATTCCTGAGTCCAATGTCCCGTGTCTCTATGAAACACACAATATTTGTTGGGGTTCCTAAGAGGAGCTTTCATAATGGGTGGCCAATTTACGTTATCAAGGCTTTCCATACGACGCACCGCTTCTACCAACGCCACACGTAAGGGGGAGCCGCGAAAGATAGATAAAGCATGATTCCAAGTGTTGGAATTATGCTTTGGTCTAAAAGTGGGTTTGAAACAGGAGAAATTAGTACGCTTGTCAGCCACAGGTTTTCTGTCTTATTCACTCTTACTGAAAGAGGGTCGCTTTTGGTTTCTATTTATTGACGGTTTTTTCGACTTCATCTCCCTTTCAACATTAAAAACTTTTGAGTCTCTTCATAGACAACATCTAACGAGCGTGGCGTAGATTTTGTCAATTCTATGAAAAGGCCTTTATCACGTTTTATGCCCTTCCGAAAAGCTTCTATGGCTATTGAATTGGGGAATTGGGTAATTTCCATCTTTTCTGTTTTAAATCTCCTCATGTAAGCGTCGATCGATTCATCCTCCTCTTGGATAATCGAGAATAGGTGATGTGACTCCTTCTTGATAGGTTTATTACAAGCATAATTAGTAATAAATACTCTGATCAGAGTGTCAAAGCTGGCAATACTCTTGGAGGGTAATTCCATAAACCATTGCTAGGTTGAATCTTGATGAGTACCCATAAACAATTTGCAATGCATGGATTCTCTTTTATCTTCAGATAGGCTCATTGCAGCCATAGCCATTTTGAATTGAAGAACATGTGCAACAGGATCTTTAGTCCCCTTGTATGCGGGGCATTTGGGGGCATTAAATTTGAGAGGGGGTATTGTTAATTCAATGGCATCAGAGAAAGGAGATGTGGATAATTGATTACAAACATTTTCTATATCACCCCAAGGTTTTGTCTTTTCTTGCTTTGCAAATCTATCATTAACCTTGATCCACATTTTTTCTTCCATATCTTTTAACCTTTTTTCCAATTCTCCACTCGGATCGCACGGTGGAAAGGACTCAATTGTCGGTCTATATATTGGGAGACTTGGGTGAGACGTCCCGTCTACGAGGGGAGGATCAGAAACCACGTTCAGTCGTTCTCTCACCGAACATTGATGAGGATTTGAAATATGAGCCGCATGCTCTCTTCTGACGGGTTGATGCACCATATGAGAATCTCGAGGTGTAAAGAGGGAACTTGTTGTTTCTGAATATGTGTCTCGTTCTAATCGAGATCTTAATTATTTATTATCCTTTTGACATTCAATAAAAGCTTGTTGTAATTCTATGATTTGTTTTTAAAGTCCTCGTATCATTGCATCCCCTTCATAAGCTGGATTATCAGGCAAGTTGGACGAGTGTACTTCGCTTGTCGAAGTGCGCCTTATGGTGTGATTTGATAGTGACCTGATGGGTGAAGAGCGAGGTGCCCTATTATTTTCACATTATAAAGCCTCTGGAACGAGATCGTTTGGGTTTGGGACCTTTGGGACGAGGTCGTTTGGTTGGATAGTGAATGGGTGATCCATTTATATATTAGGTGATACCAGTAAATTCTCTTAAGAAAAATCTTTTACACAGGCGGCACCAATTGTTTGGAGAGAATTTAAGTATCTAATTTTAATGATTTTTAGTGAGATAAGAAATTATGTCTTTTTGAATCCTCCCTTCCTCTCATATGAGGGGTGTATATATAAGCATCTTTATGTACATAGCGAGGTCCGTCTTAGCGACCCGGTTACAATAAACTAGCTTACAGAATCGAGATTGTTTGTTACAAGTATATACAAATAAAGGGTTTTATATATAGGTCGCTCATGGATAATGACCTCGATATCAAGGACATCATAACTATACCAAGTCTTGTCATCCCAAACCTCGCTGCTTGAGGACGAGATGCTTTGTAGATTGGGTTGACGTGTTTTTCTGAGTTCGTTGGGCATAGGTCTTTTGCAGAGCTAGCTTTTATATTCCCGCTTCAACCTAACGGGGTACCTATACATATCAGGTCGCATGTCTGTTATATATTTAGTATCAAACGTAAATAAATATAGAAAGTAATTTAACATTAGAGCATAACAATAATACTTACCATGGGAAGTCAAATATGAAAATTGAATTGGGGGGAAACGAACTAGTACTCTCAACATTTGCGCTATACGTGCAACATCTTTTTCAAGATCTCTTTGCTTTCAATACTCAATTAATTTGCAAATGTCATCCCACTTTCTTTTTACTTGTCTCTTTGGGAACATATTATATCTAAATCTCCACACCGATCTTCATGAAGTCCCACTCCATACCCTCACATCAAACAGTGGTTCTACTAGTTCATGGTCCGCAAAGCTGGCAGTTTCATATAAAGTCTCGACCTCCTGTTCATAGTCAATGAAAAGGGAGACGGACTGCTCAACAATATGACAATGCATCAGACATTAGCAGTAGAACAGTACATAATGAGTTAAAAGGGACTTACTTCAAAAAATCATCTCTCCATCATATTCCATAAGGTCCTTTTTTCCATTTTTTCGAGCCTAATAAATAGTCAAGTAATTCGTAGGGCCCCAAAGTGATCATATAATTGGTCTTGAGCAAAAGGATTACCAAACATCTCTTTCTCAAACAAACACGAGTGGCTAACATGATGTCCTCTCAAAGTACAGAAATGAAGAACGAGCTCCTTAGGAGCAATAGACTCTTATAGAACATCAGGCTTCTTAAGAGTTACAAACTCCTTATGGGTCGCAGGCTCCAAATGAGTAACAAGCTCCAGCAATAGATCTTAGGTCAGTATCCAAATAGTGTGACATATTGGCATGTCGTTGGCAGTTATCGCACCTTTTGACATAAGAGATGCAATCTTTGAGAAACGTGGGCCAGTAATAACCCTATCGAATACTCCTTTGAGAAAGTGTTCTTCCACTAGAATGAGCTCCATATTGGCCATCATGTAAATCACTTAAGACTATCCGACCCTTAGCTGCAGGTAAGCACTTAAGCCACAGACCACCATGATTTTTCTTATACAAACCTCCCTAAACGATAGCATAGATCCCTACTTTTTTCATGAGCTTACGAGCTAAGTGCTTGTCTTCGGGGAGAGTACCGTTAATAAGATATTTTGTATATGGCATTAACCAAGAATCATGAATAGTGTGTATGACATTCATTTGCGTTTGAATTTTTAATTCACTTGGGGTAACACTAGGTCTTGATAAACAAGATACTGGGATGACTCTCTTTAAATCCAATTTCACCGCCGATGCTAACATGGCTAAGGAATCAGTGTGGACGTTTTCTCCGGTGGTATCTGTTTGATCTGAAAAGTTTCAAATGCAGCTTTGCTTTTTTCACCTCTAGTGCATAGAGTTACATTCTCTCCTCCTTGGCCTCAAAATTGTTGTTGACTTGGTTTACTACTAGCCGTGAATCACTATGAATTAACACCTTCTTAGCTCCAAGGGTTATCAATTGCTGCAACACCAAAAGTAAGGCTTCATATTCTGCGATATTGTTAGTTTCTTGGAAGGTGATCTGAAGGCATTTCTCTATCAAGGCTCCCATCGGGGTGAAGATTACTATTCAAACTCTTGATCCACTTGAGTTGCTTGTGCCATCCATGTATACCTTCCATAATTCCACTTTAGGGGACAATGTTTATGCTATGAGGGTTGGCTCTATCTCATGTATTGAATTACATTCTTGGGTATTCTCATTTGTCCATTTTGCGATAAAATCTACTAAGGCTTGGCCTTTGATTGTTGCCAAAGGTTTATAATGTATTTCAAATTCGCTGAGCTCAATAGCTATTTGAGAAATATGGCCGAACAGATCAGGTTTGCCCAAAAACATTTTCAAGAGATAGGGAGTATGACCACTACCCTGTGTGCACCAAAATAATGTCTGAGTTTGCGTGCCATCATTCTTATAGTAAATGTCGTTTTATCTAGAGAAGGATATCGATGTTGAGCTCATGTTAATTAATAACTCACATAATACATAGGGTATTGAGTTCCCCTATGGTCGACCGCTAATACTGCACTAGAAGCTTTGTCCGTAAAGGACATGTACATGTATAAGTCTTCGCCCGCCATTGGACTAACTAAAAGAGGTGCTCTTCCCAAGTAATCTTTAATGGATTGGAAAGCTTTTTCGCACTCGATATCCCATAAGTACTCCATGTTCTTTTTAAGCAGTCGAAAAATGGTAGGCACTTTTCGGTGCACTTAGAAATGAAACGACTTAATGCTACAATACACCCATTCAATTGTTGGACTTCCTGAAGACACCTTGGGGATTTCATGTTGACTAAGGTCGAATTTTTATCTGGATTGGCTTCGATACCTCTTGACATGACTAAGTACCCCAGAAACTTCCCTGAGGCTACGCCAAACACATAATTTTTTGGATTGAGACGCATTTTATAATTCCGAATTATATCAAAGACTTCTTAGAGGTCATTAATGTGGTATGTAGCACATTTAGTTTTAACCAACATGTCATCGACTTATACCTCCATATTTTGGCCTATTTGGTTTTGGAACATCTTATTCATCATTCTTTGATAAGTAGCACCGACATTTTTTAAACCGAATGTCATCTTCGTGTAATAGAACATCCCTTCTTCCATGATAAATGTTGTTTTATCTTCGTCCCTGAGATGCATTTGGATTTGGTGGTAGCCTGAATAAGCATCCATAAAGCTCATTGATTCGAATCCAACCGTGGCATCTACTAATTAGTCTATATTGGGCAAAGGGAAACAATCTGTTGGTGTTGCTTTATTCAAATATGTGAAATCCACACACATTCTATGCTCGCTTCCTGCTTTGTTTACTAACACCACATTTGATAGCCATGTTGGATACCGGACCTCTCGAACCCAACCTACATTTTTTAAGGACTCGATCTTCTTTTTGATGATTTCATTCTTTTCTCTAGCAAATTTTAGCTTTCTTTGTTGGACCGGTTTTTTGGTATGATCTAAACACAACTCATGGGATATGATATCTGAATCTATGCCGTACATGTCCTCAGGTTTCCAAGCGAACAGATCTTTGTTATTTTTTAAGAAATCAACGAGGGTGATTTTAAATGAAGGAGATAGTGCATCATTGATTTTAACATATTGTTCGCTTCCCCTATCTCCTATAAGGATCATATCATATTCACCGTGGACCTCCATGGTGGTTAGTTCACTTGTATGAAATTTCTTAAATTTGTGGAGGTGACTTGTAACCTTTAGTTGCTATTTCAAGGTTTGGGGTAACACATTCTTTATGGCAGCATTGTAGCAACTTCATGCCCTATCTTGTTCCCCTTCCATTTGTCGTATCCCATCGGCGGTAGGATATTTAATCTACTGATGATATGTCAAAGTCACTGCTTTCATTTTGTGTATCCACGGGTGTCCCAAAATAGCATTATAAGATGTGGGAGTATTTAAAACGACGAAGGTTGTTAAAACTATAGATCCTTCTACCAATACCGGTAGGCATATGGTTCCTACCAACATTGTTACACTTCCATTGAAACCTACAAGAGGCATTTGTTGTGAGATGATTTCTTTGGGATCTATGTTTGTGTCAAGTAGAGTAGATAAATATAAGAGATCGGATGAACTACCATTGTCAACTAATATCCGACGTACCTCGCAATAAGATATTCACACTGTAATTATGAGAGGATCATCATGGGGATGTAGGCATTCTTTTTCTTTGAAAGTAATAGGATACACAGGTCCTTCTAGTCTTATGCCATATATTAAACGTCTCGTATCTCGAGACTCTCTTGCATATCTTTTTTCTAGAATTGTTAGAGTGACCAGCCATGGTGCGACCACCATGTATGGTGCATATTATCCGCACATCCCCTAGTGGAATGGGGTGTCCTCTATTTGGTTCATTTCAGATCAGAATTGATTTGTTTGGTGTCTTGACCCTTCGATCTGAATTTTCCCTCTGAATCTCTTCTCATGTATTCTTGGCTTTATCAACTAGATCCCTTAAATACCCTTATGAAAGTAGGTGTTCAATTTCCCATTTTAAATTGTGGCAGTCCTGAGTCCAATGCCTTGTGTCTCTATGAAATGTGCATTATTTGTTGGGGTTCCTAGGCGGAGCTTTCATAGCTGGTGACCAATTTACGTTATTGAGGCGTTCCATACGACACACTACTTCCACCAACATTACACGTAATGGGGGTCCACGAAAGGGAGATAAATCTTGGTTCCAAGTGTTGGGATTGTTCTTTGGTCTAAAGGTCGGATGGAAATGGGAAAAGTTAGTATGCTTATCGCCCATATGCCTTCTGTCTTCTTCACTCTTACTCAAGGGGGGCCACCTCTGGTTTTTATTAACAGACAGTTTGTTTGATTTCATCTCCCTTTCCACATTAACAAATTTTTGAGTTTCCTCATAAACTACGTCTAAAAAACATGGTGTGGATTTCGTCAATTCTATGAAAAGGCCATTATCACTCTTTATGCCTTTTCGAAAAGCTTATGTGGCTATAGAATCAGGGCATTGACTAATTTCATCTTCTCTGTTTTAAATCTTTGCATGTAAGCTTCAATTGATTCATACTCCTCTTGGATAATCGAAAATAGGTGATGTGACTCCTTCTTGATAGGTTTGTTACAAGCATAATTGGTAATGAATATTTTGACCAGAGCATCAAAGCTAGCAATACTCTTGGGGGGTAACTTCATAAACCATTGTTGGGTCGAATCTTGGAAAGTAGCTACAAATAACTTGCAGTATATGGATTCTCGTTTATCTTCGGATAGGCTGACCACATCCATGTCCATTTTGAATTGAAGAATGTGTGCAACAGGATCTTTAGTTCCCTTATACGCGGGACATTTAGGAGCATTAAATTTAGTGGGAGGTACTGTTAACTCAATGAAATTAGAGAAAGGAGACGTAGATAATTGATTACAAACGTTTTCAATATCACCCCAAGGCTTCGCCTTTTCCTATCTTGCAAATCTATCATTAACCTTTATCCACATATTTTCTTCCATTTCTTTTCATCTTTTGTCTAATTCTCCACTCAGATCGTGCAATGGAATGGGTTCAATTGTGGGTCCATAAGTTAGGGGATTTGGATAAGAAGTCCCCTCGATGATAAGAGGATTAGAAATCATGTGTAGGCATTGCTCCCTCATCTCACATTGATGAGGATTTGAAGTATGAGTGGCATGCTCTCTTCTGGGAGGCTGACGTACCATCTGAGGGTTGTGAGGTGTAAAAAGGGAACTAGCTATGTCTGAGTAAGTGTTTTGTTCTAATCGAGATCTTAATTCCTTGTTATCCTTTTGACATTCAATGAAACCTTGTTCTAATTCCGTAATCTGTTTTTGAAGTCCTCGTATCATTGCATCTCCTTTATAAGGAGGATTATCTGAATTGTGGCTTGGGGAAATACCATAAGGTCGCATAACCTGGGTGGCTGGGCACATATCATGCAAGGTTGAAAACTCTCTTCGCTAGCTGAAGTAGGCCTTAAGGCATGGTTTAATAACGACCTGATGGGTGAGGAGTAGAGCGTTTTATTATTAAGGTCACATTTTAGAGCCTCTAAAAGGAAGTCATTTGGTTGGATAATGGACGGATGATCCATCTGGAGTTTAAAGCGACACTGGTAAATTCTCTTAAAGTAAAGTAGTTCTCAAATGTTGGATTAAAAAAAATTTCAGTTTCCCACAGACGGCACAAATTTTTTGGAGAGAATTTAGGTATATGATTTTAGTGATTTTTAGTGAAAAGTGAGAAATAGAACCACTGGAACATATCTTGTATTCTCCTTATTTAAGGGGTATATATATGTATAATATCTTACGTATATAGCAGGGTGTGTATTAACCGACCTGGATACACGGTTACATGTATTTGCACATAAACTAGCTTACAATAGAAATTAAATTGTTACAAGCATTTACAAATAAAGGGAAGTCGTTTATATTCAGGTCACCCGTGAAGAGGGAGGGTACCGATTACGTCGAGATATCATAGTTTCACCGAGTCTTGACATCCAAGATCTCGCAGTTTGATAGCGAGGTACTTTTGTCGACTGGGTTTGTACGCTTTACCAAGTTCGTTGGGCTTAGGCCATTTTTTGAGCCATTCTTATATCCTCGCTTTACCCTAGCGGGATACCTGCACTTATTAGATCGTATTTTCGTTACATATTTAATACCAAACATTTTTAATATTGCATTTTAACCTATGTATTTTATAAATTATATTTTTGAAATCATTGGTATGTTTTAACGTATGTAAGATATGTTTAACTTGAAAGATATAAATGACAAAGGAGCAAACAAATTCTCACAATCAAAATCATTATTATCATACAATGTAGGACCTAAATGCTAATATTTGTACAAGATATATCACAGAGGGGTCAAAACATTAATTTGGAAAAGCATGATTATATATGCACTGCGGCATAGCACTCTCGAGATTAGTTTCATAGAACTGGAAATAGTCTTATGTTACGGCATGAGTTGATGCATGTCGTAGCTTTCACACTCAGATTTGCATTCAAATGCTTAAATTCAAGCTCATCTTTATCTAAACTGTTATAAACTTGTTATATTAGCATTTAATTATTTTAAACCTATGCAATCCTACTCCTAACTACATTGTAATTTTTTTTATTGTACATATGTAGCTAGGGTTAACAACAAAAGGAACCACATATTGTAGATATAGATTTAATGGAAAATACACTTAGGTCTACATAGAATTTGAAGGCTAGAGGCAAGATAGAATTTAAAAAGGAAATTAATGAGTTTTTATTATTTTTCTTCTTAGTTTTTCTATTACTCTAATTATGATTCTTTCATAATATATTCCTAGCTAATTTATTTATGTGATTGCATACAATTTCAAATCTCGAGACTATGATTTTAATTAATAAAATGTTATGATGAATTTTTTGATTCAATCCTTGATTTTTGATATGTGTGACTCTATGTTTAAATGATATTAATAAAGTGTCCCATTAATCCTCCATGTGGGCCTCCTTAACTAAAATATCATGCATAGAACAATTAGGTATACATAATTTTTTTTTCTTAAATTAGTAACCATATAATTTGTAAAACATACCAAAGACGGACTTATCACATGCATTGTAAAATGATGAAAAATCATTATCATTAGTATACATTTCCTTAATATATTCAAATCCTATCATCCTAGCATTTAAGGCGAAAATTAAAGCATACCTCTGAGATAATGCATCAGCCAATATGTTTTACTTACCTCTTTTGCATTGGATAACATAAGGGAATATTTTAGTGAACTCCATCCATTTGACATATCTTCTATTCAAATTACCTCGACTTATCAAATGTTTTAAGGATTCATGATTTGTGTGAATGATGAATTATTTTGGCTATACACTACCACAATACATGTATTTGGTATCAGAAATTTAGCCTTAATATTTTTATAAATGTAGGCCATAGGGTTTTGGTCTCAGTTTTTAAAAAACAAAGGCCATAGACATGTCCTATAGTCTCGATTATTTGAAAAGTGAGACCATAGACATGCCCTATAACCTCGGTTATTTAAAAACCTAGGCCGTAGACACATTCTATCAATTTTCTCTCTTTTATACTAAACACCAAATATTTTTATCAATTTTTTCTTTTTCCATATTTTCTTTTTCCTTTTCTCTCTTTTTCCCTTTTTCCCTATATTTTTTCCCTTTCTCTTTTCTTTTTCCCGTTTTTCCCTTTCTCTTCTCTTTTATTTTCCCAACCACTTCATATATACCTTTCACTCATGCCTTATTTTTCCTACCCTCATTCCTCTAGTTTCCTCATCCCAGCTCCCCAACCTCCTTATTCCCTCCAACTACCTCATCCCCTCTAACGAGTGCAATAGATTTAGGGTTTGACGAGAGAGAGATGATAGAGATCTAAGAGAGTGAGAGAAAGCGTGCTGCAATTTGTAAAAATCTCAGAGTGTGGGTGAAGAAATATATGGATGGAATGGTGACGAAATTAGATTTGACACCTACTTCTCAATGGCCAAATGAAATGCCTCTATTCCTGCTATGGAAATGACCAAGTGGTTTTAATTTGTGTGAAAATTCTTTTGTTTTCAAGATCCTTTCAGTTTTTATTTTGGATTTCTCTTCCAAATTTGATTTGAAATGATACACAAAAGCTTTAAGCCAACTAAATGGTAGATTATGCATCTTATTCTTTCTTTGTATTCAAAAATTTTGGGTTTTTTTTTTAAATTATAGGATTTAATATTCTTATGGATTTTATTAAAGAAGGATTTCATTTAGTTCCATTTGATTTGAAATTCTACACAAAGCATGGTGTCAAATCATAGCATTCTATTTAGGCATTGCTTCTCGTGTCAAATCGCCCAAAACCTAACTACTTCCTTTTGATCTTATTTTTTCTCTTAGGTCACACTGATATGCTTTTTACTGCTTAGCCTGCGAGCACATGGCATCATCAGGTTAGTTATTGTTGTATTGGGTTCTCTTGGATTTCTCTACATATACATGTTTCATAGGATTTACAGTTGCATGGTTTGTTGTTATTAGATTCAGAATTGTTAATTATCTCTTTTAAAGCAACTTTTTGGATCTCTATCTTACCTATGTATCTTGACTGCTTCATTACTATTTCATGTCTCATATTTCATCTAGGTGATATATATTGATCCAACAACAGACACACTTTGCTATGATGCAAATGTAGGATTTGATGTTTTCAAATCTAAAAAAGAAGCTTTAGATTACATTACAAATGGATCACGATGGCTTTGTAAGAGTACGACTTATACCCATGCAATATTGGGGTATGCTGCTCTTGGAGGGTACAACCTGCTTCTTATAGCAACAAAATTAACTACAAGCATACCCAATTTCCCTGGTGAAGGGTATGTATAAACAGTGAGTGATAGCCAATGGATCAAAATATCACTTCAAAATCCTCAACCCCAAAGTAAAGGAGAAGTAAAGAACATTCAAGAATTGACTGATCTCGACATCGATGGAAAGCACTACAATTGTGAGACTAGGGACATCACATGACCATTTCCAAGTCGTATGTATTTGTATGAACCTGATAATGAATTTGTTTGGAATGGATGGTTTTCATTGCCTTTCAAAAAAATTGGACTTCCACATCATTGTATCATTCTTCTACAGGTTTCTTAATTCTCTCTTTAAATTATGTTTTTTTTATCTAGAAGTAACTTCTTGTTCTTGTCATGTACCTTACTTCCCCTCTCTTTTGATGAGCACAATCTACTGTGTTTTTTGTACATTAAATATCAATATTAGAAAAGTGTCTTCCCTATTTCTTTATTCTTTCTTGATTTTGTGGCTTCTTGTTGCTTGATTTACTTGCTATGTTTTCATACTTTTCTTCTGTTGTTTAAAAATCTGTTATGGTCAAGAAGATCCTCTACTGTGTTATTTTAGTGACAAAAAACTAGTAATAATTTACCTTTATTCTTAACCATCTTGCATCAGTTGTGCTGAGATTGTTATTCCATTTAGCATGTACTAAAATGGTTTCAAATATATTTTCTTCTAGCTAGCTTGTATGCAATGCTACTGTAGTTAAATAGCATAATAATCTTTTGTAATTATCATACTCTTATTGTTCCTTACATGATATTAATGTGTAGGGTTTCGCAGAATGCTAGAGTTTTGAAATTTTGGGTCAGATAGAAGAGATTGTTGATATCATTGCTCAATAGAGAAGGTTGCACCCAGGTACTAGATACCTGGTGAGGGGATTGAATTCATGTTCTAGCACTAGTTTAGTACTTTTTTTACTACCAATACCACGCCTTAAAAAATTAGTTTTGGATTTAAGAAAAAATATCTTGGATTACCAGCACTTTTCAGCCAGGCCAATAGTGCACAAATCAATTATATTTTAGACCGCGTGTGTTAACTGTGTAGAATTGGATTTATTAATTTCTTTCACATGTAATTCTTTGTGTTGTTTGTGGAATTATGCAGTGAAATTGAAGATGCAAAGTTCTTTTGACTCGTTGCTATGGAAGTCTGTTTGGAAAGTCAAGACACTTTCTAAGGTTTGTCACTTTCTTTGGTAGTGTCTTCATGGTATCATAATAGTTATATATTATCTTGTACAATGTCGGTGTCTTATTGTGTTTTACTTTATATATTAATTATTTTCTTAAATTCAATTTATTTTTTTACTTTATATATTAATTGTTTTAGGTAATGATAAGTGTAGTTACAAGGTTAGTCTAAATATGAATCATGTGGTTTTTAAGTTATTCAACAAAGTCTTAAAGATAAAAAATAACAACCTAAACATCTTGTCACAATTGTTTGGGTTTGAGAAATCTAATCTAATAACATAAAAAATAAAGATAGATTCAATAAAACAATTAACAAATATACATTTTTATTTAGTGAAAAATTTATAGGATATATTAGTTAGTTAATCATACTTGTTCATTATTAATTAGTTTATTAAAGATATAAATTAAAGTTATTGATTCTCCCTTTTTTGTAAGAAAATATCCTAAGGTAGGGATCAAATTCTTTATTAATTAAACTTTAACTTTCCACCTTTTGTCGGGGTGACAATTTAAATTTTAATTAAATTATGTTTATTTTCTAAGAAATTACTAAACCATTTAATTTGCTACCTTCGGTCGGTCGACAATTTAAGCTTTCATCATAGAGTCAAAGTTAGGTTAATGATTTGAGTATTTAAAAACTAGCTTTCAAATTTTAAATCTATTATGAAAAGTATGTTGTAAATATACTTTTTAATAATAAATCTTATAAAAATACTTGAAATAGGACATGACACTATATAAAAATTATATAGTAAATATCTAATATTTAAGAATATTACTCTAAATCAGATTCAGATAATTAAATCCTAAATCTAAACCTCATGCTTGTTATGAAAAATACTAAGTCAAGTTATTTTATATAAGAAACTTTTGTTTAAATCTTGATGAAGAAATAAAACTTAATTCATTTCATAAAAATGTTTACATACTTTAATATTTTACAAGTATAACAACATTACTAATTTTTCATATTATTTATAGTCAAATATGTATGTTTTAATAAATTATCAATAAATTAAATATAGCATGTAAAATAACACATAACAATAATCTAAAAATAATATATTTAAATTATACCTAAATTGTATTTTTACAAAATCTTAGTATCATTTCTTTTCTCAAAACCTCTAAATTGAATTACCAACACTATTTATTGAATTGAAACTAAAGCTACTACATAAAATATATTTGTTCAACTCTTAATTGAGATAAAAGCTTTGAAACTACTAAAAGAAAAGAAAAACTTGAAAGAAACTAAGAACTCAATTTAATGAGAAGTTGTGGGATGAAATTGATGATTTTTACAATGAAAGGGAGTAATTTATATAGCTTTAGAAAATTTTACAAAAGAGAGAAAAAAAAAGTGGATTAGATGGTCGGGCATCATGGCACACATTATTTCCATTCCAGAGCAAGACATATTGTACATACTTTGTCCATGATCCACTTCACCTACATTGTAGCACACATTATTTTCACACCACAGCCTGTGTCCTTTTGAAGAACTAGAACCCTTATTTTCTTTTACACCTTTTTTATTGGTTTGGAACACATGTAAGTTTTACATGCATAAATATTTTAAACTTCAATGTTGTAATGGAGTGTTTTATGTATTATTCTTTAAAATCATTTTGGAGCTAAAATACATGAAAAATAATTAAACATACCCATGATTTTGAAAAAATATATTTTCTTTAAAATATAATAAAACTACACAAATACAAATCTATTTTAACACTAAAAGTACATAATATCACGATATATTAAGTGCTTTTAAACACACTTTAGTATTATTAATAAGTTCATTCAAAGGTGAAGCAATAGAAATAAAAACTTTAGCAAACCTTCAATAAACCATGAAAACTTCTTACCTCATTCGCATTCTTAGGTGTAGGCCAATCCCTTATTGCTTTTACCTTTTCTTCATAAACACTAATATCCTATGAACTAACAACAGATCAAAGAAACATGACAAATTCCATGCAAAAAGTGCACTTCTTAAGATTAACATACAATTTGTTCTCTCTCAACACACTAAAAATATCATGCAAGTGTTCCACATGTTCATCCAATTTTTTTCTATAAATTAAAATATCATCAAAGTGAACTACCCCAAATTTTCCCATGAAAGCACGCAAGACATGGTTCATTAACCTCATGAATGTACTAGATGCATTATATAAACCGAAAGGTATTACTAACCACTCATACAATCCATATTTAGTATTAAATGTAGTATTCCATTCATCTCCCTCTTTCACGTGAATATGATAATAGCCATTCTTTATATCAATTTTAGAAAATAAATGAGAAACATGAAATTCATCAAGCATATCATCTAATCTGAGGATATGATGTCTATACTTTAAATATTTTCTCTAGAAATTCTATAACATTTAGTATTCTCTAGAAAAATACCATGTATAAATTCAATTCATGTATTCATCTCTTCAATAAAAACAAAAATAATTCAAAAGGTAGATAAACATGTCATTCACTAATATTTAACTCAGCAAAAATCAATACATTATTGAAAAAAAAGTAATGAATGAAAATTATAGTGAAAGAAAAAAAAGCAAGATTGGAGGGTACATTAAATGAATCATTAAATGTATTAGTACATATATAGCATACATTATGAACATACGAAGGTTGATTGATTATTATTGTTCTCACCATACTATGTGAAGATCTAAAATTTGAGTCTTGCATCTTTTGATATGTTGTTCTACTTCTTCATCATCATATCTCATCTTCTATCAGCATGATATATTGTATCACTTTAAATCAAAATTACATGATATATTGTAACACAAATATATATGAATTGTAAAACAAAATTTAAATGATATAAAATAAAAATTGAGTAAAGAAATGGTTGAAGCTTGTGTATCACATAGTGTTCTTAAGATAATTTTTTTCTCACCGTGGGTGTATAAGAATTCTTGAATATATCTCAAAGTATATAACGATCAACTAGTAGCAAATATACACCACTATTTATTATTCCAACAAATTTTCACGTGTCTAAAATCTATGTAAAGAAACCTAACTGTAGGTGAGAATGTGATTTTTTTAATGCCTTTTCTTTTTTTTTCTTTTTTCCTTCTTGTCTTCTATTTTTTTTTTACTAAAAAAACATGGCTTAATAAAAAACTCACTTTGTAATAGTAGAGAAGAAATAAATTCAAAAAGCCCAAATGGGCAAAACAAAATTGAAAGGAAAAGAAGAAGAAGAAATGGTTTTGGTTTAAATGAGATTAACTAAATTAATCATTATTCCAAACCCCGGTTCCAAATCCATTAAAAAATCAATTAATTTTCATTTATAAAAGTTTCCAACAATCCCCCACATGAATGAAATCTGTATAGGATATGTAGGTGCTATCCTTTGAACTTGCCCTTATGAAAGTATATTTACTTTACTGGTTGGACATTAGACACAATTTCCTTGAACTGTTTTGTTATTTATGTAAGTGATAACATACTTTTGATGAGTGCTCAAAAAGTACTGAAATTACCATAATTTTATGCACGTTAATTGATTAAAAATTTATATAAATATATGATTTTCAAAAACTTGATAAGAAAAACCGGGATCGCCGATCCTTCCAATACTTTGGTTTTATATTTATAAAACTTTCGCAAGTGCACGAATCATTTCGTAGAAAATGATAAGTATACTCCCAAGGTCGATCTAAGGAAGAAATATATGTGGTTTTTAATTTATTATTCAAAATTTTAAAAATGAAATTAAATCCTAAACATCCTATCACGATATTTGGGTTTTTGTTGTTTCTAATCTAATAACATAAAAATAAATATAGATACAGATTCAATAAATATTGATGCAAATTTTATCATTTATAATAGTGGAGTATTTATGGATATAATAACTAAGTAATTACGCTTTCTCATATTATTTAGGTTATTAAAGGTATAAATTGATATTTATTGATTCTCTCTTTTTTATATGAATACCACCTTTGGTGGGGTTAGATATTCTTTGTTAACTAAACAAATCAATTAACACATATGGGTGGGGTTGATAACTAATTTAGTTAATTAAATTAATTTTTTTTCTAAGAGACTGAAAATGAACCATTTAAATGCCACTTTTGGTGGGGTTAGATAGTTTAAACTTTATTCAAGCTGTCCAAATTAAACCTAAGAATTTAATTATCTGAGTACTATCTTTCAAGTTTTAAAACTACCACTAAAAACATGTTTTCAATATATTTTCATATAATAATTCTTATAAAAACTTTTTAAATAGAGCTTAACTCTAACTACCGGGCGATTATACCAACAAATAAAAGAGCACTACTCTAAATCAGACCGGATAACTAAACCTTAAAATCTAATTTTTAGATTTAAGTTTGTAATGAAAAATAATATATTTCTCTCTAACATTCTTAATATAAAATCTTGAATAAAAATAAACTCAATTCATTTTAGAGATTTTTACCTATTTAATATTTCGCAAGCATAACAACATTATTATTATATCATGTTTACAAACAGCCACCAAAGTTAAATTTAATTACAGACAAATTAAATATAACATGTAAGAATAAAGCATAAAAAATAATTGTAAAGAAAATAAAATCCTTACAGTACTTTGATGTTATTCCTGTTGCTGGAAAACCTCTAAACGGAATTTGCACTCCCATTTATTGAATCAAAAAACAAATAAATTATAAAAACATAATTAGTTCTTCTCAAAAAGAGAAGAACTCTAAAACTAAGAAAAACTAACTAAGGAAAAACTAAAAACTAAGAAATGGAAAGAAAGAAAGAGAAAGAAGATGTGTTTTGAGGTGTGATTTGAAGTGAAGAGAATGGGGGTAGTAATAGGTGAGGAGAGGAAGGAAAAGTGGGTGAAAAATGATTAAAAATAGAGAAAACATAGAGTAGTGAATGATAACATCATACTACTAACGTCATGGTGATGTGAGGTGAGTTGGCACGCACCAAATGGAGAGAAAGCGTGCTTGGGACCAGGCACTGATGGGTGCGGGCGCATGCAGAATGGGCGTGCTTCTCGTGTTGGCCAGCGTGGCTGGGCAGCTGCGTGCGCAATTTCCTCCGTTTTGACATTTTTGACCTTTTGGACCCATTTTGTCCAATTTTTTCATATTTATTGACTTTTCCTCATTTATTTTATGAATATATTTGTGATGTATTGCCTCCAGTATTCCTATTTGAGTCTTTTAGTTACGTTTTTTAAGCAAAAATACCTAAAAACAATAAAGTACTCGTGATTCTGAAAAGACAGATTTATATAAATATATGATAAAATCATATATATATATATTAATCAATTAACGTGCATAAAATCATGGTAATTTTAGTATTTTTTGAGCACTCATCACAACCCCCAAACAGCTTCTTGCTAGTCCCTTAGCAAGAGAAGTGATAAAAACTAAAAATTAAACTATCCTAAATCACTTCCGTGGATTGACACGGTTACATTTAGCCTATGCAACAAGCCTTTAAACCACTAGGTTTCCCTAATGGACGAGTTTGAGTCTCGTGAGGATTTTCAGTAATGATATCCACAAACATTGAACTAAATATAAAAATTAAAAGAAATAATAAAAACAATCAACTTAAAAACTAAAATTACAACAAAGTTAAAAATTAACTTTTAAGAATAAAAGAAAACAACATATCACAAAAATGTCTCATACTTTTTAATCTCCTTTAAGATCATAATTAAAATCTCAAGCATAAGTTATTTTAATCTCTTTAAATAATCATCATTTATTATAATAATTAGTCAAAAATCATTTTCATATTTTATATAAAAAATATATCAATTTAGTTTCACCCAATTTTAGTGTCTAGAATCTGAATTCGCTTCGACTCTATTCACTAGTCAATACTCTCAAAACACTGAATCCTATGGGTTCAAACACTCATACTAATTTATATGTGAAATAGTTGATGTATAGAAATGAACTAATATGTTCGTATATGTATAAAGAATAAAGGCTCAAAGTGTTATTTTGATGTTGATCTCATGAAAAGAATCGAATGTATACATTATAAAGATATCGTATATAAAAAATTATTTTCATGCATAACTCAAACTCATTAAGAAAGAATTTCAAGATATATGCTTTTTCCAAATGAAGAAAGTGCAATGACTTTTTAGGGAATTACTTCCTATATCTTTCTTTTGTAATTAGCTTTTACTCAAAACTTTGTAGGCAATGTGGGTCATAGTAAGTTTTTACAAATGTAGGCAATTAGGATCTCTAATCAATTAGGTTGGGTTTCCTTTGCAAATCCTTATTCATTCATGGGATTGATCATCACATTCCCCTCGATAACTTATCAACTAACTCTCTATTTAATCCTTTGGTTGGTGTATTCACCATGTTATCCTTTAACTTCACATAGTCAATAGAGATAATAATAGTTTATATTATTTTTCTAATGGTATTATGTATATGAAGTATATGTCGAGACTTACTATTATACATATTATTTTATGGCCTTTCAATAGCCGATTGACTATCACAATAGATGCATATTGTAGGAACAAGCTTCACTCATTTAGGAAGATCTTCTAAAAAATTGTGTAGCCATTCAACTTCTTCACCACATTTATCCAAAGTAATGAACTTAGATTCCATCGTGGATCTAGTCATGTATATATATTTGGAGGACTTCAATGAAATAGCTACACCACTCAATGTGAGCATATATCCACTGGTAGATTTTGAGTCTTTCATGTCATATATCCAATTTGTATCGATGTACTCTTCTAAAAGAGCTAGATAGCTTGTGTAATGCAATTCATAGCTACATGTGAATCTTAAGTATCTAAGTAGTCTTATTATGTTTTCAATGATTAGATACAGGATTGTTGGTATCTCTACTTAGTTTACCATTAGTGTATGCTATGTCTAGTCTTGAATATTTCAATTGAGATACACTTTCATCTCTATTCTTAGATAGGTGTAGATTTACATCTACCAGTGTTCTAATAATTTTAGAATCATTATTGTTGAATTTCTCAATTATCTTATCAATATAATGACATTGACTTAAAATGAGATCACTTAATATCCTCGATATCTTATTTTCTAAAATTACATTAGAAAGTCCTATGTCTTTCATGTCAAACCTTGAATTCAACATATCCTTAGTGGATTTGATCATTATTAAGCCACTGGTCCTATTCGAGCGATGATTCTATATGGGCCAAAAAAATGAGGAGCTAATTTTCTTGATGAACGAAAAGCAACTGATGATTGTCTGTAGGGTTGGAGCCTAAGATATACATAATCTCCCTATTTGAATGTGACTTCTCGTCGAGGTATATCAGGTTGGCATTTCATTCGGTTCTGAGCTTGTAGTAGGTTGTGCCTTAATTCTCGTAGTAGGTGATCTTTGGTACGTAGGTGTTCATCCACAGCTAGCATTTGGGCAGTTTTGGGGACATATGTTAGTATGAGAGGTGGTGGAATGCCGTAAACTGCTTCAAAGGAGTCATCTGTGTTATGGAGTGGATGAAGGTGTTGTAGCTGTACTCAGCCCAAGGAATCCAATCAATCCATTTGTGGGGTTGATCCCCAGTGAAGCAGCGCAGATACTGTTCCAGTGTGCGGTTGGTCACCTCAGTTTGTCCATCGGTATGTGGGTGGTAGCTAGAGCTCATGCATAATTGGGTTCCTTGTAAACGAAACAACTCTTGCCAGAAGGAACTAATAAACACCTTATCACGATCACTGACAATAGAAGTAGGCATACCATGCAGTCGCAGGATGTTGGACACAAATGTCTTGGCTACTGTAGGAGCTGAAAATGGGTGCCTCATAGGGATGAAATGAGCATATTTACTTAAGCGATCCACGATTACCATTATGACTGTATGTCCTTTTGAAGTAGGTAGTCCTTCCACAAAATCCATTGAGATATCAGCCCAAATCTTCTCAGGAATGGGAAGAGGTTAAAGCAATCCTGCTGGTTTCATAGTTTCTATTTTGAACCGTTGGCAAGTGTCACATTCCATGAGGACTTTCTTCAACGTTTGGTGCAGTTTGGGCCAGGTGAAGCTACTTTTTATGCGTGAGAGGGTCTTGAGGAACCCAAAGTGCCCCCATTGGAGAAGAGTGACAATCAGCGATCATCTGAGGTATGAGGGAGGATTTAGGGCTCAGATATACCTTGTTGTTTTTAAACCAAACCCCATCCCTCTGTAACAATTTATAAGCCCTTGTAGGAGTAGAATTGGCTATCAGGTTTGTGTAGAAAGGATCCTGCTGAACCTTCTTCTGTAGTTGTGGCCACCAATCCATTTGTGGCTGAGATATACTTAAGAATAAGAATTCCACTACTCGTGAAAGAGAATCAGCTCCTTGGTTTTCCTTCCCACGTTTGTACTTAATCTTATAATCATATCCAAGTGGTTTAGGCAACCATCGTGCTTGTGCTGAGATGGTGATGCGTTGTTCCAACAAATACTTGAGGCTCCTCTGATCAGTGAGGATGGTGAATGGTTTTCCTAGTAGGTAAGGACTCCATACCCGGATAGATTTAATGATAACTAACATTTCTTTCTCATAGGTTGATAGAGTCAATGCTGAACCCTTGAGAGATTGGCTGAAATAAGCTATTGGCCTCCCTACTTGAGTGAGGATAGCTCCCAACCCGATGCCACTGGCATCACATTCAATTACAAATCTTTGGGAAAAATTGGATAGGCTTAAAACTGGTGGGGTTGTTAAGGCCTCCTTCAATTGTCTAAATGAGTTTTTAGCCTCTGTATTCCAGTTAAACCCTTCTTTGCTCAAGAGACGAGTTAAGGGAGCTGCCAAACTACCAAAATTACGTACAAATTTTCTTTAATAACCAACTAACCCCAGGAAGCCTCTGACTCCTTTAGATGTGGTTAGGGTTGGCCATTCCTCAATAGCTAGGATCTTTGATGGATTCACAAAGACCCCTTGATCTGAGACCACATGGCCCAAATATTCTATTTGTTTCACCCTGAATTGGCATTTGGTTTCCTTGGCATACAACTTGTGGGTGGCTAGAAGCTGAAGGGCTATCTTCACATGCTCCAAATGGTCATCTCTTGATTGGGAGTAGATTAAGATGAAAGAATACCAGGATGAACTTTCGAAGGTAAGGTTTAAATAGGTCATTCATGAGACCTTGGAAAGTAACTGGGGCATTAGTAAGGCCAAATGGCATTACTAAGAATTCATAATGGCCTTCATAGGTTCTAAAAGCCATCTTAGGGATATCTTCCTGATAAACTCGTATTTGATGATACCCTGATCGCAGATCTATCTTGGAGAATATATGAGCTCCATGGAGCTCATCCAATAGTTCATCAATTACTAGAATAGGGTATTTGTCCTTAACTGTGCAATCATTCAGAGCTCGATAGTCTACACAGAATCTCCAGCTACCGTCAGTTTTTTTTACTAACAACACTGGTGAAGAAAATGGGCTGCTGATGTACTTGATTAGCCCAGAATGAAGGAGTTCCTTAACCATCTTCTCAATCTCTGTCTTTTGATAATAGGGGTAGCGGTAGGGTCTGACATTAAATCGCCCTGCTCCTAGCTTCAGGGGAATACGATGATCTTGTTATCGTTTTGGAGGCAGCTCTGAGGGTAGCTCAAATATATGAGAAAACTCTGTTAATAATTGTCTCATCTCTAGAAATGAGGACATATCCTTCTGTGGTTCATGATCCAATATGGGCAAAATTTGAAGGAACAATCCTATATTCTGTAGCTCATCGCATTCCTTGTTGATTAGGGTTGCACTATTAGTCCTTTGTAAACCTTGGAATGTATGAGTGACCCCTCCTATCTTGAAGCTGAGGGTGAGTCTTTTATAATCCATGTCTATTGGCCCTAGGGTTTCAAGCCACTGAACCCCAAATACTAGCTGGCATGAAGCTACTGGTAGCACAAAATAATCTATTGAGACCGTATACCCTTAAATTGAAAGAGTAAGGCCCCTGCATTGTCCTTGGCACTCAAATTTTTCACGATTTGCTATCATAACTTCCAATTTCTGATTCTTAGTGATAGGGAAACCAAGCTGGGAAACCAAGGTTTGGTCAATGAAGTTATGTGTACTGTCCCCATCTATCAGAACTAGTACTTTCTTATTTATGAGGTTTCCCATAACTCTAAGTGTTTGAGGATGATTAGTACATGTTATTGTATGAAATGAGATTTCTGGCACCAGCTCCTGAGGTTCTTGTTTAGGGTGTTCTTCTTTTGGAGTTATGATAGGGTTCTTAGGCAGTTCCTCTATCATAAAAATTTGGGGTCGTGCGCAACGGTGACCTGCTACAAACTTCTCATCACAGTAGTAGCACAAGTCTTTATCTCTTCGTTCTCGTGCCTCCTGATTTGTGATACAACGAAATGTATTAGTCGAGTCAATTGGTGTTGAGTTGCTTCTTTATTGGCGAGGGGGTCCTAACCCACCAGTTGTAGGATTAGTGGAGGTCCTTGTTGTCATAGAGGATGTTGGGTATCGTGGATATTGAATGGCTTTCCTCTGGAGCATATTATTTTCTTCAATCAATCTTGCCACTCCTATAGCTTCAGCCAACATTCGTGGCTTCTTAATTTTTACTTCAATTCTGATCTCATCTCTTAATCCAGCAATGAAACAACCTATCAAAAATTCTTCTGGAAGACCATCCACTCTGTGAGAGAGTTTCTCAAATGTTTCCTAGTAAGTAGCTACACTTGAGGTATGTTTGAGTCTGGTCAGGGCTTCAGAGGGATCTTCATAATCGATTGGGCCAAATCTCAGCTGCATAGCTTGGATAAATTCCTCCCAAGTGAGTGGGCCACGAAACTTGGTGATCCATCTATGCCATTGTAAGGCAATACCATCCAAATGAAACGATGCCAACTGCACCCTTTGTTCTGGTGTAGTATTTGTGAATTCAAAGTATTGCTCGGCTTTGTATATCCACCCAGTGGGATCTTCCCCTGTAAAGGTAGGAAATGATAGCCTAAAGTGGGAACGTGGTGGCTCATTAGGGTTCCTGAACCCACCATTTGGGTGTGGGTTTTCTTCTCGTGCGAACTGGTTTTCTTCAGGTAAATTCCGAGTGGCACGAAGCCCCTGTAACTCGGTTAGCACAACCTGTAAGCTTACGCCTATCTGATTGAAGCCTGATTCATGTTTTGCCAGGGTTTCCATTACCTCGTCACGAAACTCAGCGTTGGATTTACCCCTGGTGTCCATAGCTCTGATACCACTGTTACAGAAACTTGCAGGTAAGAAGATAAGCAAGAGAATAGCAGAGGAAAATGCTGGATTTAGGTAAAATTTTCTATATCTCCCTTCTGATTTCCTAAATGGCTTTATATATAGCCTTAGAATTGATGAACAAACCCTAACCGATTTTCTGACATTCATAACAGAAACCCTAATTTATTCGGTGGTCCCCTTTCAGTTTTTCTAACCGAATTGGTGCGCCTTCTTCTGCCTTCCTCGTGCGTGCGCGATGATCCTCTGGTGAGCAGGAGCAGGACGAGTTTGTATCATAATATAGATGATTAAGAACAGATGAAAGAAGCAAGGAAGGAAAAATATATCATATTACTAGAAAGAAATAGTAATATATATAAGTATTACTAATTAGCCATGATACTAACTAAGGACAAAAAAATCAAGTAATACCTACGTGAATAAATGATAAAAAAAAATTGAACAACTAAAGCAATTACAATATGAGGTCATTAGATTATCAAGTACAATAGAGACAATAAAAAAATCAATTAATAAACAGATTAAAAGCTTCATCTCCAAAACATAGTAGTAAAAAGAACAATTAAATTGAGATTATTAGATTGAGAAAAAATAATATCCAGTTCCTAAAACCTGTATGTTCAAGAAAATAAGAAAAATGGGAGGAAACAGCTATCTTAAAATTGTGGGAAATATATTAAATACAACTAAATTAAAAAATATTATATAGTTATAAGGCATAATTATATAATTACAAATATTTACGAATTGTAAAACAAAATTTAAATTACATAAAAAAAATTAAGAAAAAAATAATCGAGTTCCGTATATCATACAATATTCTTAAAATAATATTTTACTTACTATATATGTTTTGAGAATTTCGAAAAAAATATTTTTCAGAAAATATATTTAGTAAATATATACTACTATTTTTTACTCCCACGAAATGTGTCTGAATTCTACGTGAAAGATTCTAAATCTACACGAAAATATAATTTTTTTTTTCTTTTCCTTCTTGTCGATCTTCTCTGTTTTTTTTTTTCTACTAAAAAATGTGGCTTAATGAGAAGCTCACTTTGTTACAGCGAAAAGAAATAAAGTAAAAAAATCCAAACCCGCAAAACAAAATTAATGGGAAAAAAAGAAGAAGAAACGGGGTTGGTTTAAAGGAGATTAATTAAATTAATCATTATTTCAAACCCACCCTTCCAAATCCATTAAAAAAAATCAACTAATTTTCATTTATAAAAATTTCCAACAAAGGATTAATTTCACAAAGAGCAGGGCTAGTATATATATGAGGGAGAGTTTGAAGAGAGCTGATGTGAGTATTTATACTTAATTAAAAAGATGCAAATTTTGTAACGCTATAATATTAAAATTAATGGTAATTATATATTTTTAATTTTTAAGAAATATAATCAACGTTACTACGAAAAATGGGATGGAAAAGTTCATATTCTTGAATGTTACTTTTTTTCTTCTCCTTTCTTTTATTGGATGCTTTAAACACTACTTTGAAAACGGTAAGCTCACATTCTTAGATGGCATTTGTTTCTCTTGTCTTTATTATGAATTTTAGATACCGAACCTAGCTAGCTGCACTTTATTTTGGCCTTTTCACATTTCTCACATTTCTTGGACTTTGTTCATAAAATAGAAAATAATGTGAAATAACCATTTATTTTTTATAAATATAATCAGCATTACTATGGAAATTGGAATGCAAAAGGTCAAATTCTTTAACTTTGCTTTTTGTTTTTTATTCGATGCTTACATTAGTTCGAAAACAACATGTTCACATTCTTATTGTTGCTAATTGATACTTAGTCGTAACAAGTTTTTGGATAAGGAAAAATATATGAATAATTTAAATTTGATAAGTATATAATAATATTAATTAAATATTAATAATTATTATTTTAAATTTTTTTATGTTAAAAAATAAAATAAAAAAGCTAAATTAATGTTAAAATTTTATATAAAAGTAAAAAAAAAATACTCTTAAAATAAATAAATATTTAATTTGTTACTTTAATAAAAAGTAAATATATAACAATAATTATTTAATTAGCAAAAATAATTAATTTATTACTTTAATGAAAGATATATACATAATAATTATTATTTTATGAACAATAGATATAACGCTTTGTGATAATGATAATCTAAATATGAGTTATTCTTCATTTCACAAATAAGTTAAAAGTTAAATATAATAGGATGAAACTGATCGACATGAATTGTGTGCAATGTGTATAAAAGTATACATATCGTAAATAAATAATATAATGATAAAAAAATATCGTTCTTACAGAGAGTATGTTATTAGAAACTAATTTTAAAACTGAAAAGAAATAGAGATCAATTTTTTTAGTGTTTTGAAAAAGCAAAAGGATACGGGGTTTTATTTTTTGACAATTACTCAAAATTGACAGTTAAGAAGATACATAAGAAAATATCTAAAAATACATAATCCTCCAATTTCTTAAGCATGTGAATCACTAAAACCCCATAATATAATTTCCAATCAATTATATGATCAATCCAATCTAACTTAGTATGTATTTCTCTCTCAAGTAAACTATACATCATATAGTAATTAACCTAATCACACTCTTATGTCAATTAAACTGTATATTACTCATTAAGTTCATCAATTATGAGTCATATACATAAGAATCATAGATTAATAAATTAACTAAACATAATTAAGTTCATAAATATTATATTATTGATAAAGAATTACATGAAAATGGATAGAGAAAGAAGAATAAGAATAAATACAATTAGTCTTTTGATTGTAGCACTAATTTCCTCTTAAATCTCTACCTAATTATATCTACTTTTGAACTTCTCTCTATTCTTGGCAGCTGATGGATTTTTCTCTTCTTAATTCTATGTTTTTTGATACTATTTATATTTTATAGGGTTTTATTTTGTTTTTATATTAAAAAATTAATTTGTTTTAAAGTTGCATTAAGATTGAAATGCGAAAAGGATATGCGAAAAAATAAATTAGCTCGCATACGTTGAGCTATGCTTGCACACTGGATTAATATATATATATGTGTCATGTGTCAGCATTTGAGAATAGGAGATGCAAGAATTGGTGGCATGAACCTGATAAGTACATCAATAGATATTGCTAAATATATACATGGATATTTCTAAGTAAATCCACATGTTAAGTGTAAGTAGATCTATGTATATTTCTAAGTACCTCTAACTAAGTGCACCTACTTCACTAAGTATATCCACGACTATTTCTAAGTATATCCACCTATTAAATAAAAATCTCAAAAATTTCAAAAAATCAATATTCTCTCAATAAATATAAAATAATTAATTATTAGTTTGTTCCACCTATATTGACATAATTAAACACAAATTAAGTATTTTTTGATATTTTAGCACAAATTAAGATAAATAAGTGATTAAATAACTCTATGAAAGTAGTGTTATCACACCCTCAAACTTAACTTTTTGCTTGCCCTCAAGCAAAGCTAAATCTATCTAGCTAATATGATATGGTAGCACATTCATAAATATATATCTATTAATACATGCATATTTAGCGAAAACTATCATCTTCAACGTACAATTCTAATACAAGGAGATTTACATATTCATTCATTAATGTTCCATCAATAAAAGGATATACAAGGTTTTTAACAAATTGATTTATGTGTATGTTGCACATGATATTATCCAATGCACTCATGAAATCAACCTATATGAGTCTACTTATTAATTCAATTTTAGAATAAGTCTCATAAGTCTATTTTTTACATCCCTCTGCACTAATATAAATATGCTCTTAGCTAAAGATCAATAAGGGTTTTACGTGTCTGTAATGTAAGGCTCAAGTAGGGGTCGATAAATGAAGATATTTGGGCTATTTTCATACCTTAGCTATTTTTTATTCATCATGCACTATTTAACTACAATTGAGGTTTTACTTGATATTTTAGTACACCTTATCTTATCGTTCTTTTCATATTCTTTTATTTCACATCTTCTTTTGTAACTTCATAACACCCTCAAACTTATTTTCTTTTTTTAGAGGTATAATTTTGTTTTGAGTGTTTTTCTTCTTCTTCTTCTTTTTTATTGGGTGCATTACATTTCACCTTATTTTATAGCATAACACATGATTGCATTTTTTCCTTTTCATACAAGCTAAACATGCAAGGGTAAAGATAGTTCTTATTGATTAGGCATAAAATGTGGTTTAAAGATATGAAAGGTTCTTTGAAAGACTTGATCGATCAAAATATGCCCTAAATAATTTCTCATGCTAAATACTACTTAGGATTTTACTAAAGAGATGATCCAATAGATTCTAAAACATGGTAGATCTCATCAACTTACATAGCTCACTACAAATTTACTCTCAATAAGAACAACAAAATTACTCATGAACATGTGTATAAAATTTTGAATAATCTAATAAAAAATAGTAAGCATATCACATGATTAATGTAAGTATCTTAACAAGTATATTACATTCGTTATCCTATTAATGGAAACCATTTTTTATTGTTGGGTTCATATGTATCATATCAATCATGCATGCATTTAGTTTCCATGTGTTTATCAATTTCAAGTTAAATCATGATTAAATATATCCTATAAAATAAAAAATTCTAAATATTAAAAATGCACACTAAATACTAAAGTAGAGAATGAAGTCTCCTCCCCCAAACTTAGTTTCCATGTACACATATAAATATGAAAAGGTAAAATAAAACTCCCTTAGTCTTAGAACACCATATCTATTGTTGAAAATGCTCAATATTGTTACGACATTGCTCTCCACATTTATTCGCCTACAAAACAAACACAATAAAAATATAAGTAAAACAATGTTGGGTTGCTTCCCAATCAGCATCACATTTAACGTCCTTGACTAGACAGTCATATCAACTCCGAAGGTACATCCCTATGTGCCCATTTACTATTAAGTTTGCCCGAAAATAGTTTGAGTCTTGAATGATTCAATAATACTTGATGTTTTGATTTAAAAATACGGTGCTTAATTGTCTTATCATGCCATATTTTTGTTTTCTTTTTGTACTTTTTGACATTCTTATAAATACTCCCTCATAGCTAATCTAATTTATGTATTTGTAGCATCTTTTTCACCTCTATATTGGACTCTTCTACTTGCCCACTTGATTGGAGATGGTAAGATAAAGGTGTGAGGTTTAACCTCTGTGGCCCTTCAATAGATGGTTTGAGCTTAGATCCTATTTAACAATTCTTCGCAACCATATTAGGTATACACATGAGACATGTAGCCTTCAAATATTTCACATAATCAACAATATAATCATAGATTCCATACTTTCAAAATTATAACAGATTGAGTTTTTTCTTGGTGAGTTTACTTCATTGTTCACAACATCATGTGTAATAGTCTTAAATATGGATGACTCAAAAAAATCCTTTAAGTTATCATCATGATTAGTAACATCTATCCAAAAGCATTCTTTAGCATTTTCAATATTAGAGGGTTCAAATGCTTTAAAAACTTTAAATGTTACTTATTCATCTTGCACTCTCATTGTAAGCTCACCTTTTTATAGTTCAAGTAATACTCTTTCGATTGCTAAGAATAGAAAACCAAGTATGATAGGAATATTATAGTCCTATTCCATGTTTAGTACAGTAAAATCTGCCAAAAAGATGAACTTGTCTTCTTTTGCTAGCACATCTTCTACCACAACTTAGGTAGCTTAATTAATCTATCTGCCATTTGTAATGTTATTGAAGTGGGTTTGGCTTTACCAACCCCTAATCTCTCAAAGATTAATAATGACTTAGGGTTAATGCTTGAACTAAGTCATATAGTTCTTTCTCAAAGTTCATGTTCCCAATTTGCAAGGAATGTCAAAGCTACTCAGATCTTTCAATTTTTGGGGTATTTTTGTAGCAAGGATGGTACTATAAGCTTCAATCAAGGTTATTGTTTCATAATCTCAAAGCCTCATTTTTCTTATAAAGGATGTCCTTTAGAAATTTTGCATAGGAAGACATTTTTTCAAGTGTATTTACAAATAGGATATTTATGTGCCACTTCTTCAAGACATCCAAATTTTTTGAAAACTACATATCTAACCTTTTCTTTTGCAGTCTTTGAGAAAAAGTAAAGGTGGATTAGTAAAGGTTGCTTTTCTTTGGCTAAATTATTTTCTTGTCAATGGTCTCTTTATCCACTAGTTCCTCCTCATCCTTGTTAACTTATTGTTTCCCATCATCCTTGTCTCATGTTCTTTCTCTAGATTTTTACCACTCCTCAAGGCAAAGGCATTACAGTGCTCCTTACCTTCTCTTCTTGGGTTTATAACTGTATCACTTGGAAGGTTACCTTAAGGTCTTTGACTTATGGCCTATGTAAGTTTCCTCATTTGGGTCTTTAAATTTTGAATTGAAGCCTTTTGAGTAGGCACTTTTGTATTTACTAATTGGATGAATTCTTTCATCAATCCCATTAAAGCATTTATATTGTCCTCAGTAGGTGGCTTCTTCTCTTAGACTTGAGATTATTATGATTGTTAAAAACCAGGTGGTGAAATGATTGACCATTGAATTGATTACCACCTTGATTGTTGTTATTACTCCAAGAGAAATTTGGATGATGTCTCTATCTATGGTTATATATGTCATGATATAATTTACCTCATGAACTCTAGCTACTATTCTTATAGCTACCATTATGTTCATTAGCCATTGATAATTATTACTAGCCATTTTTTCAAGTCATAAACTTCATTGTAAGATTTGGTCAGTAAAGCTCCATTAGCGGATGCATCAACAATGGTTATTATTTGAGCATTGAAACCATTATAGGGATCCAATTAGGGATACCATGGTGAGGACACTTTCTTAGCAATTTTTTTAATCTTTCACATGCTTCATATAAAGATTTCCCTTCATATTATTGGTAGGAGGTAATGTCATTCCTAAGCTTTCCATTCTTTGTTGGGAAGTACTTCTTCAAGAATTTCTCTGCCAAATCATTTCAAGTTGTAATGGAATTAGGTGGAAAATATTTTAGCCAAGCTCGAGTATGGTCTCTCAAATAGTAGGGGAACAATATAAGCCTAAATGCCTTCTCAGTCACACCACTAAATTTGAATGAATATCCAACTTCAATAAAAAATATGAGATGTAAATGAGGATCGTTTATTGGTAATCTATTGAATTGTCCAACTATTTGTAACATTTGAAATATTATTGGCTTTACTTCAAACTAATTAGCGTGAATTTTTTCCCTTGTAATACTTGGATTCAGCCCTTCCAACATAGGTAATGTATATTTATTCATAACTCTATCTGTATCATTCATTAAAGGTATTTGGTTGCTCAAATGTAGCTCATTATTGTTTATTTCTAATGGATTAGCCATTTCTTCCACTTGGATAACAACTTTTTATTTTCTTATTGATGTCAAAGTATGCTTGATTTCGGGATCTAAAAGTAAAATTTCTTCCTTACAGACTCTCCTCATACAACAGAGCCAAATATATTTCTAACAACACTAAAGGAAATGTCAAAATTAAAAATAAATAAATAAATTATTCTTCAAAAAAATCATCATTCATATGAAATATTTTTATATAGAGAAAAGTTTGTTTGGATTCTTAAAGTAAATGAATATTTTAAAATAAATATTGTAGGTCCTATTGCACTTTATGTTTATGTGTTGGCTTCCCGTGTGCAAAACACAGAGTCTATTTATTTTACTTAGTGTGTCTATCTTCCTCTGTATAAGTTTGGTTTACACTTTGTATGCGAGCATGTTTACATACATCATGATATTAGTTTTTGTAGTGTCCATGTTAGGTCAAGCTCCCTCATTGACGTTGTTTCTCATGTTTTTATTTCATTTGAAAGTTGGTATTTATGATAATTACTTTGCAATTTTTGAAACAAAAAATGGGATAGTGTTCGACGAGGTTGGTTATGAGCTTGGATGATTTCTATAAATATCCCTTTCTTTATATTTGACATCTAGAAAATTGTAGCGGAGCTTTGTCAAATTGACATCTCATTTTATATTTTTGGATCACTATTACCTTGAGTATTGTCCGGTATTAGAGAGAAAAATTATGCTCTTGAGTGGTGAATACTCGAGGTGGTGTTTATGAGTGGGTTTTATGTGAGGAGCCTATGTGATTGTGATTCATGTGTTGGTTGGTAGTTGTTATGATGTAACTTTCTTAAATCATTAGTAGTGTGTGGTACATAATTGATTATGTATCGCACATAAATGATTTGTGATTTATGGTTGAATGCCTTTTTCATGGCAGTTATTGGTTGTTAGCAGTTGAGGGTGGTCTTGAGATTTGATTATTCTCATTATGATTCACTTTGTTAATCATTGGTTACTGATCACACTACATCGAGTGATGCTGAGTTAGGAAAAAAGTCAGGCTCATGGGTCGAACCAAGTCGTTATAAAGGTAACAAGTGAAGGCAATAATGCATAGTTTAGACAAAGGTCTCAGTTGATAGAGGTATTGGTGATTTTATTTCTATTAGGGATGTAATTATTTTATTACTTAGTAGATTTTTTTGTTGTCAAGTGATTGTCATAAGCAACCTGATATTGGTACCACATAGGTAAGGGTTATGCATGCTCTATTGTTTGGCTAGTACAATCTGAGTTTAAATTGTGTATGTTTCGACATATTAAAGTTTAAACTCTAATTATAAAGCTTTCTTTATTTATTATTTTCTTTATGAACATTAGATATTATATTTGTTTTATTACTATTTACTTGTAATTAGTTGCTACTGTGTGATTATCAGTTAAGTGTTTATCTTTATGTTTGTTTGCATGTTTGGGATGAGTCCTTAAGGATTTTGTATCTCTTTAACCTAATTATGTATCAAATCTTGGAAATTTTCATTGTTGTTATGCATGATTAGTTTATATGTTAGTATAAATTGAGTTTCTATTATGTATGTAACAACATACTAGATTTAGACTCTGATTAGAAAGATTATTTGATTTTTATAATTGTATGCTTTCTTTCCTCTACTTGTAGCTTGCATATAGCTTTCTATTTATTACTTTTGTTGTATTAAATTAATCTGTTTCCTTCCTAATTAATTTATATTGCTTCTACATTTTAGCCTGTGAGTCTCTACCATCACTAGTGTGTTTATTGTAGTTTGTTCTTTATTACTATTGGTTGTTTTTGTTATGTTTTGAATTGAGCATGTTGTTTTGTACTTTTCTATGTTATTTTCTTAATTCACATTTGTGAGGTCTGCTTGGCCAAGTTGGAATATAACTTGCAAAAATATTCCATGGGTTGGTATTTTTACCCCTCATTTAGGTCCCCATTGCCTATTTGGGTGAGAAGAACAATTCAACTTTGTGAAATTGTTCTTACTTATGGAATTCTCATTTGATATTAGAGTGGATCACCCCTATTTAGGCTTAACCATTTGGATGCTTGATACTAAAGCTCTATCTACACATACACACATCTTGTATATTTGTGTGCATTGTCTCCAGTGGAGAAAGATGTTGTTGGTTTGTAAGATTATTTATCTTCGTGAACTATTATTGTTTGCATGTTCCTTGATTTCTTGTTCATGCATATCTCTTTCTCACTAGTTCTTTTTATCTTGCCCGATAATTATCATAATTGTTACTATGCCTAATTGGTTTATCCTTTACTAGTATTCTTCATTACTTGTTACTTTAACATGCTCTTTATGTGTGGTTGCCTTGCTTACTGCTTACTTCTTCTTCTATGACTATTTATATGAGTATCATGTCACATGTTTTCATCATGTAATGTCAAAGTATTAGGATTTTTTTTCTTCTTATAGCCTTGTTATTCATATGCCATATCATATAGATTACATCTCCTTTATTTTACTAGGTTTTTCTTTCTTGCACCTAGTATGTGAAGTATTGGTTCTCTGTTTGTCTTCTGTTGTTTAAAGTTCTTCTTTTGCCTTCTGTCCCTTGTCTTATGCGTTAGATTTTAGGAGAAAAATTGTGGTGGGTTATAAGCTTATGTACATAAGCGTTTCTTCTCTTTTCTCTATATTATGCTTGTTTTAGTTTTCCTTATGCATTTGTATGTCATATAGATTATTTATCTGTGTTCACGACTCTTGAATTACATGCATTATTGTGACTAGACTATTGTGTTTTGTTGGCATTCTTAGTGTTTAAGGAGTTGACCCTATCTAAGCATATCTCTTATTTATGTGTTAGAACTTGAGCCTTTATCACATGCTTAGATGTCTTAGTAGCATCCCTTGTTTCTTCTCTCTCTTACGAATGTTGCTTGTGTTACACACTAGTTAGTCAGTTTCATTCCTTCCCTTGACTACCAATGATATGAGTGTTGCCAATGATCTTTTTTAGGCAACAATGTGCAATTTTTTACCAATGATCTTTCTAGAGGCAACATTATATGATGATCTCTCATGAGGCATATTATTATCTTTTTGGCCTATGATATCCTTTAGGATCATCCTTGTCATCTCACTTTTTTTATTGTTATCGTGTTTTGTGAGATTGATGATCTTACTCTCTATTAACATATTTCTCTTTTATGATTTTTTTTTCTTTCCTAATTTGTATTATTTGTTTTCTACTGTGTGAAGATGCTTTTACTTTGGGAGAGTTTTGAGAGTGCAGGATGCATAACATGTTTATTACCTGACATGTACATCTTTAGGATGAGAGGTGTATATGAAATTTACATTGTCAGGGGGAGATGTTGTGTTTGTTTTGCTTCCTCGATGTTTGTCCTATTTTTGAGTTTATGTTATATTGTTGTTCCTATGATGCTTCCTTATTTTTGAAATTACTTTGTATGAATCATGCATAAATAGGGTTGTTAGTATGACATGTAGCATGTATAGTATGCATTCTATTGTTTCACATGTCATCTTATATGTATACCATCATTCTTGTTTTGTAGTAATTTATTGCATGTAATTATTTTCTTGGTATTGTTGCTAGAATGCATGACACATGTTTTCTTTAGTAGAATGTGATGTCTTTCCTTATATGTGTGCATAGTATGGGGTGAGGTTGTAGAACTAAATACACCCAAGTGGTATTTGAGGGGAAGATAGTTGAGTTACTTGGAGTGTGTCAACTTAAAAGATAGTAGGATTTCTAGTCGATTATTTTTTTGGACTTGCTAACACATTTATATGGCATTGGTGTTTGATCGCTCACTTTTTTGATGTGTTGTAAGCATATTGTAGAGACCTTTATGCCCTCCCATACCACGTAGAGATGTGGAGCTCTATGCTATATATCACATTTAGGAGATGTTTTTATTTTACACTTATCTTAGTTTTCTAGTGTATTTAGTTTGTTGTTTATTGCACGTTTTTACCTTGGTGTTACCTTGTTGTTGTTCTTTGTCTATTTTATATGACTGCATATGCTATTTCTTATTGTATTTTCTTTAATCTTCTCTATTGTGTTGCATGAGTGTTAAGATTATTGCATTTCTATCTGCCCTTCCTTCTTCATATAAAGGTGTGGTATGTTATGCTTTTGCTTAACTTCCCATGTTAAAAAGGGGAGAAGTGTGCATAACTTGTGTTTTTTTATGCATTATTTATTGACATGTTGTTTGCTACATGGAATGGTGAGTTTAGTTTTCATTGCATCTGAGTTACCTAATGTGCATACATTTAGTGGGAATGTTGCATATATTCAGGGGGAGTTTGTATTTTTGTGTTGCAATATGATTATGTTTGTTTATGCTAAATGTTCACTATATTTAGCCTATCAGTGTGTGCTATAGGGCTAACAAAATAGTATTTGGATAGACTAAATGTTGTTTCTACATTATACATTCACGAGGTATGTGCTTGTTTTGTGTTTACATGTTATAGGTGTAGATTGAAGCCATTGAGCTTCAGACTTATTCTATACAGATGTGTTGAGACTCTCATGTTTCAGGCTGGTAGAGTATGGATGAGTTGATTAGAGAAGATGTGTGTACTTGACCTAGGTGTGTTTTTGGATATTATGTGTGTAGTGATGTATTGTTTATAGGAACAAACATTTTAGGTCCTCATCTTGATCATCTCATGATTGGCATACGTCTATACATAGTTATGCTATCTTTTGACATGGAAAACCAAAGAGAGAGATTATAAGTCCTATTGTACTTTGTTTCAGTGTACTAGCTTCTCATGTGCAAAATATAGAGTCTATTTATTTTACTTATTATATTTGTCTTTCTCTATGTAAGATTGGTTATTGTCAATCACGGAGCTGGTTTTTGTATTGTACATGTTAGATTGAGTGTTATGGTTTTTGGCAAGCGAGCATGCGATAAAGCCAATATTTTTGCTTGTGTTTTTACTTCATTTTGGGTCGAGGTATTTATGAAAATTAGTCAAAAGTTTTGGAAACAAAAAAAATCCCATTTTTGGCACCTCGATGAGGCTACTTAATAAGGACCCTCGATGAGGCCTTAGTAGGTTGGTCGTGAGCTTGGATGATTTCTATAAATACCCCTTCTCTTTGTATTTGGCATCCCAAGAAATTATAGCAGAGCTTTGTCAAATTGACATCTTATTTTCTATTTCCTGAACACTATTAAATTGAGTGTTATTCTGTATTAGTGATTCATGACCATGTGAACAAATAGTGCTCTTGAGTGGTGAGTACTCGAGGTAGTTTTTTCAAGTGGGTTTTATGTTAGAAGCCTATGTAACGGTGAGACATGTATTGGTTGGTAGTTGCAATGATGCAACTTTCTCAAATCGTTAGCTATGTGCGATACATGGTTGAATATGTGATTCACATAGATGATTTTATGGTTCATGGTTAAACGTGTTTCCTATGGTGGTTATTGGTTGTTCATGGTTGTAGGTAGTCCTCACATTTGGTTGTTCACATTATGATTTACTTTACCGATAATTGGTTATTGATCGCACTACATTGGATGGTGTTGGATTTGAAGGAAAGTCATGTTCATATGTTAGACCAAGTCATTGTGTAGATAGGAAATGAGGGAAGTAATAGGTAATTCAGACTGAGGTCTCAACTAATATAGGTTTGGTGATTTTATTTCTATTACGGTTGTAATTGTTTTATTGCTTAGTGGATTTTTACTATCAAGTGGTTTCCATAAGCAACTTGAGGATGTTACCACATATAATATCATATTTTCTTATTATTTGGCTAGTACAATCTAAGTTTAAATTGTGAATGTTTTTACATATTAAAGTTTAAATTTTGATTAGAAAGTTTTCTTTATTTATTGTTTGCTTCCTAAACAATGAATATCATATTTGCTTCATTACTAGTTGTTTGTGATTATTTTTATTACTGTTATGATTATCTATTAAGTGTTTATCTTTCCATTTGTTTGCATGTTTTGGACGAGTCCTTGAGGAGTCAGTATCTCCTTAACCTAATTATGTATCAGGTCCTGTACTTCTTCAATGTTGTTATACATGATGAATTTGTGAGTTAGTATAATATAAGTTTCTATCATGTGTGTAACAACATACTAGATGTAGACTTTAATTAGAAAGCATATTTGATTTGTGTTGTTGCATGCATTCTTTCATTTTTTGTAGCATACCTATAGCTTTCTGTTTATTACTTTTGCTTTATTAAATTCATCTACCTGCTTCCTTGTTAATTTATATTGCTTATGCATTTTATCCTCATGGAAGTTTGGTATGAGTCTTTAAGAAGTTAGTATCTCCCTACTTTGGTAATATATAAGATGTTAGACTCTTCATTATGGTTTTTTATGTTATGTATGACTGTATGTTGTGAAATTATAATCATCATTTATCGAATATGTTCTCATTTATGAGGTTTTAAAGTGATTGGAAATCCTTTATCTTTTTTCAATATATATGACTAATTCGCTTGCAGTATGTGTGTTGAATTAGCATATTGTGTTGTACTTCTGCTATGTTATTTGTATAATTCATGTTTGGGAGGCCTTATTGGTCGAGTTGGAATAGATCTTATGAAAGGATTCCACGAGTTGGAATTTTCACCCCACATTTAGGTCCCGATTTTCTATTAGGAGGAACAATTCACTTTTTAGCAATTGTTACTAGGTATGAAATTCTCAAATATAATGAAATTCACACCATGTGTATGCAATAAATGTCTCTACACTTTAATATATAACTTGTTTCTTTCATATGTGAATCATTGGCATCATTAATATCATAAATACTAGTGTATTGGTTGCTACCACATGTCTCATGCTACTTGTCTACTCCTTCCAATGGTGTGCCATGTAATCCATAACTGTGAATCATAAATTTCCACATAGCATTGAGTCAGTATGCATTGAAAATGACAATGAATAGTCTCTCGTGCCATATGTCGTGCTATAATTTTCCCAGTAAAATCTACATGCCATGTGTCTCTTTCCTATTGGCAAGCACTGTTAATTTTTCCTTTTTTCATCTCAGCCCTTGATCTAAAGCTGATATGACAGTCTAGATTTCACCTGAGCAATATTTAATCTCCTAATTCCCCATAAACCCTAATAAGCCAAAATTAACATAATTTTTTGGGCCAAGAAGAGAAAAAATACAGGAAAATTTGAAAGGAGATACATTTTGGTGGGGATTCAATAGGAGATTGGTACTACAATTGAAGAGATTGATTGTATTTCTTCTTCTCATTTTTTATCAATTTTTATGTCTTTTTTATGAAAAATATGAGCTTTATAACAAAATTATGTCTAGTTAATTAATTAATCTAGGAATCTTATGAACGTAATTTTCAACATAAAATGATCTAATATTTTACCCAATTATGATTTTAATTTAATTGCATTATTTAATCTAATTTTTATGCTATTAATTGTTTGGCCAAAAATTAATCTATAGAGGCAATTAAATATAAATATATGTGAGAGAATTACTTAATTGTTTGTCTTGATTAAATAACATGCATAATTTCTAGGCATAGATGTATGACTCTTATGTATGTGCTATATAATTGATGAGTTTAATGAGTAGTATGTAATTTAATTAACATGAAAGTGTGATTATGTTAATTATTATATATATGATGTGTTGTTTACTTGAGAGAGGGATACATGCTACATTATATTTAATTTATCATGTAATTGATTGATAATTATATTTGGTGATTTTGGTGATTCAAATGTTTAAAATTTTAGGGATTAAGTATTCATAGATATTTTCTCATATATCTTTTTAGCTACCAAATCTGATTTAATTAAATTTTAGTTCTTTTAATTTGCTTTCTTAAAAGATAAAAACACAAATAAAAATTAGATTTTTATTTTTTTCTTTTAAAAATTAATTTCTAATAACATAATCTCGGTGTGAATGATCTTTTCTTATTATTATAGTTTGCAATATGTATACTTGGTATTCATTGCACATAATTTGTGTCCAATCAAGTTTTTCGCACTCTTGTGAGAGATTATAAACATTATAAATTATTATTTTTTATCTTATTTTATTTTAGTTTAGTTATTTTTCATAATTTTAATTTAATTTTATTTAGTTATTTAGTTAGGTAGTCATTTATTTTTATTTATTAATTTATTTATTTTCGTTAATTTCCTTAAGTTATTTTCTTTTATTTATTTTTTAATTTTAATTAATGTATTTAGTTATATATTTTTAATTTTGACATCTCCTTTAGTGTTGTTAGAAATATATTTGGATCTATTGTATGAGCATAGTCTGTAAGGAAGATATGTTACTTTTAGATCGCAAAATCAAGCATACTTTGAAATCAATAAGAAAACAAAAAGTTGTTATCCAAGTGGAAGAAATGATCAATCCATTAGAAATAAAAAATAATGAGCTAAATTTTAGCAATCAAATACCTTTAATGAATGATAAGGACAAAGTTATGAATAAATAAACATTACCTATGTTGGAAGGACTGAATCAAAGTATTACAAGGCCAAAAATTCAAACTAATTAGTTTGAACTAAAACAATGATGTTTCAAATGCTACAAATAGTTGGATAATATAGCGGATTACCAAGATAGAATCCTCATCTACATCTCATATTGTTTATTAAAGTTGTAGATTCATTTAAATTTATTTGTTAAATGAGAAATGACATTACCTCCTATCAACAATATGAAGGAGAATGTTTATACAAAGCATAGGAAAGATTCAAAGAATTGCTAAGGAATTGTCATCACCATGATATCCCTCATTGGATCTAAATGGAGACTTTCTACAATAGTCTTAATGCTCAAACAAGAACTATTGTTGATGCATTTACTAATGAAAATTTGCTAAACAAATCTTACAATCAAGCTTATGATTTACTTAAGAAAATGGCTAGCAATAATTATTAATAGGAAGTGGATAGAATAATAGCCACAAGAAGAGTTTCCAGAATGCATGAGGCAAATGATATCACAACACTTACAGCTCAAGTGTCACCTTTGGTTAATCTTTTGAAGGTTGCAAGATCATCACCGAGTATAAACTTGTTTCAAGATTCAGGGGTGTCGTATGTGTTTTGTGGGGAATCCCATTTGTTTGATAATTGTCCAAATAATCTTGAATTGACATTCTATGTGGGTAATATGAACCGAAATAATAATCCATAATCAAACATATATAACCTAGGATGGAGACAACATCTCAATTTCTCTTGGAATAACAACAATCAGGGTGGTAATCAATTCAACCATCAATCATTTCCACCACCTGGTTTTCAATAACCATAGTAATAATAAAACTAAGATAAGAAGTCATATATTAAGAAAAATACAAATGCTTTAATAGGGATGGTGAAAGACTTCTTTCAGTCAGTAAATAAAAACAATTTCCACTCAAGAGGCTTCAATTCAAAATTTAGAGACTTAAATGGGAAAAATTGCCCAAGTTATAAGCCAAAGGCCTCAAGGCAACCTTCAAAGGGACACAATTGTAAATAGAAATGCAATGCTATAGCCTTGAGGAGTGGTAAGACTCTAGGGGATCCCATGAAACAAAAAAGGATAAAGAGGAACCAAAAACTAACAAGGATGATGAGGAATTAGTGGATAAAGACAATAATGGAAAGGAAACAATTTAGCAAAAAAGGAGCAACCTCTACAAACCCATTATATATTTCCCTCAAAGACTATAAAAGCAAAAGTTAGATATAAATATTTTAAATTTTTTGGATATCTTTAAAAAGCTACACATAAATATATCATTTACAGATGCACTTGAATAAATGCCTTCTTACGCTAAATTTCTAAAGGACATCCTATCTAAGAAAAAGAAGGCTTAGAGAAAATGAAACAATAACCTTGAATGAAGGTTGTAGTGCCATCCTTGCTAGAAAAATACCTCAAAAACTGAAAGATCTAGGTAGTTTTGACACCTTTTGCAATATTAGGAACAACCACTTTGACAAGGGATTGTGTGACTTGGGTTCCAGTATTAATCTTATGCCATTGTAGATTTTCAAAAGATTAGGTTTGGTAAAGCCAATTCAATTTCAATAAAATTACAAATGGTAGACATATTAATTAAGAGACCTTGGGATATGGTAGAATATTTGCTAGTAAAAATAGACAAGTTCATTTTTCCCATGGATTTCATTATACTAGACATGTAAGATAACTGTAACATATAATGTGAATGTAAGATTAATAAAAAATTTAAAGCATCTGAACCCCCTTATATTGATAATGCTAATGAATGCTTTAAGATAAATGTTACTGATTGTGAGGATGACTTAAAAGAATCTATTGAGTTTCCTACACTTAAGACTCTTACACATGTTGTTGTGAACAAATAAGTAAAGTCACTAAGAAACAATTCAACCTATTTTAACTTTGAAAGTATGGAATCAAAGATTGATATTGTCAATTGTGTGAACTTTTTTAAGGATACGCATCTCATGTGTGTATCAAATGCATTTGTGGAATCTCTTGAGATAAGCTCAAGGCTCAAACCATCTATTGAAGGTCCACCAAGTTTAGACCTCACATATTTACCCTCTCATGCCCAATCAAGTGGGCAAGTGGAAGACTCCAATAGAGAGTTGATAAAGATGCTGAAAATACATAAATTGGATAAGTTACAGTGAAGTGCTTTTAAAAATTCCAAAAATTTCAAAATGAAAACAAAAATATGGCATGATAAGATACTTAAGCACCGTGTTTGCAAATCGGAACATAAAATTTTATTGAACAAATCAAGACTCAAACTATTTCTAGGAAAAAATCAAAAGTAAATGGACTCAGAGGGATGTACCTTAGGACTTGATATGATAATCTAGTCAAGGACATTAAATGGGATACTGGTTGGGAGGAAACCCAATGTTATTTGAACAATATATATATATATATATATATGTAGATAAATAAATGTAGAGAGAAATGGTGCAACAAGATTAAGCATTTTGATGACAGATGTAGTGTGTCAAGACTAAAGGAGTTTCTTTCCTTTTTCATATTTATATGTGCACATTGAGGACAATTTGCAATTTGTTGAGGGAAAGGGAGCTTCAATCTCTACTTTAGTGTTTACTATGTATTTTAAATTTTTAGAGAGTTTGTTTTTTCAGTTTTTAGGATGTTTTAATCATGATTTGGGTAGAAATTGGTAAATATATGTAAACTAAATGTGTGCATACCTTATATGAAACATATGAACGCAATGATAAAAATTAGTTGTCATGACTAGGATAAGGAATGTAAGATGTTTGTTAAGATATGTAAATTAATCATGAAATATGCTTGCTAGTTTTGACTAGATTGAATCAATTTTTTAAGCACATATTCATGATTGATTTTGGTGCTCTTATTGAGAGAAAATTTGTGATGAGTTGTGCTAGTTGATGAGATCTATCATGTTTTAGAATCTATTTGATCATCTCTTAAGGTAAAATCCTGATTAATATTTAGAAAAAGAGATTATTTAGGTCTTATTTGGATCGATTGAGCCTTTCAAGCTAATCATTGTTAATATTCATAGTCACCCATTTTAGCCTAACAAAGAATCTTTCATATCTTTAAGCCATATTTTATGCCTAACCAAAGGCATTATCTTTACCCTTGAACCTTTAGCTTGTATGAAAAGAAACAAAATCTAATCATGTGTTATGCTATAGAGTGAGGTGAAATGTAATGCACCTAAGATAGATAGATAGAGAGAGAGAGAGAGAGAGAGAGAGAGGAAGAAGAAGAAGCAAAACTCACAAGACAATTATCCCTATAAATAAAAATAAAATAAAATTGAAAATAAGTTTGAGGTGTTGTGAAGTTACAAAAAAATGTAGCATAAAAGAATATGAAAAGGATGATTAGAGAGGGTGATTGAAAACATCATCAAGAATAAAAAGAACAAAAAGAAAGCTCAATTGTAGTTAAAAATTGCATGAAGAACAAAAAGAAAACTAAGGTGTGGAAAGAGCTTAAATGCATTTATTTATCGATCCTCGCCTAAGCCTTACATTACAACCATGTAAAGTTCTTATTGATCTTTAGCTAAGTGCATATTTATATTAGTGGAGAGGGATTTGAAAAATAGACTTATGAAAATTATTCTAAGATTGAATTGATTAGCATGCTCATATAAGTTGATTTCATTAGTGCATTGGATGCTATCATATGCCACACATACACGAATCAATATCAAAAACCTTGCATATCCTTGTATTGATGGAACATTGATTGATGAATATGTGAATCTTCTTGTCATAGAATTGTACAACTTTTAAGAGGGATATATTTCACTTAATATGCATGTATTAATAGGGGAAAACATCAAAAATACCTTTGGCATTTACACTATCTTCAAAAATACCCCTAATAACTAACATATGTTACAACAAAGGTTAAAAAATAACATCTATTTTGTAGTTACCAACTCTATCAAACTCTTGAAGAAAATATCAGAAAAACATCTTTAACCTTTCTCTAAAATACATCAATAAAAGTATATCATAAAATATATATCTTCAACCTTTCTCCAAAACACAATTCAACTAATCTATCAACCCCTTCAATGTTGGTCAGAGATGTGTGGTTATGATTTGGGTTGAAAGAGTATGGTATGGTATAGCTTGAGTGAGGTATGGGTCTATGGCTTGAGTGGTGGTATGGGTCTATGGCTTGAGTGGTGGTATGGTTAGGGTTTGTGAATAAGAAGGTGAATTTTGGAACAATCTTCCTGATGATCTTGATATTGTAAATTGCTTAAACGTTTTGTATGCCAACCAGTACTATTGTCAAACATTCCTTTGAATTAGGACCACAACCTAGGTTTGTAACTCTCTTGTTCTTGTTCGATAGCCTTCACCATTTTTATTTATTTGAAGAAGACATTTATAGAATGAGTAGATGAAAACAACGCTTTGGTTCTGTTCAATTTTGTTGAATTGAACAAGTGATGAGGAATTAGACCAAGTTGAATCTATTTTGTTACATAATTTTCAAATGGAAGTTTCAAAGGAAAAAATATATAATAATAATTAAAGATATAAAAGATACAAAAGGAAGTAGAGAAAAAATCCAAGCATCCAACTAATAATTTAGAGGCATGAGGAAGATAATGGACGATGAGAAGGCAAAAGCATGAGGGAGATGATAACTTAGGTATGTGAGGGATTTGGAAACTTTACCACAGTGGAATGTTGATTTTACCTTTTTACCTTTGCACATAAATATTCAACTAATGCCATTAATATGGAGGGCATTTGTGACATTATTCAAATCACAGAGGTATTTTGAATATATTGTAAACCCTAGGGTTTTTTTTTATGTTTTTCCTATTAGTAGATATATATTTATGAATATACTGCCCATGTTAGTTTAATTAGTTAGACTTAGCTTTACTTGAGGATAAGAAAAGAGTTATGTTTAGAGGTGTTATGACTCTATGAAAGTAGAGTCATCAATATACTTTTGTACTTAATATTTGATCATTTTATTTAACAAGTAGTATTTTTAATTTTTTTTGGGATTTTAATAGATTGTTTTATGAATTTTTAATGCAGGACCAATCAAAAGCTACCACGTGAATGCCACACAAGCAAGGGAGTTGACAGAGCATGTCTCGTGGACGACATAAAATCAGAGAAGGTAAATAACGCAAATTTACATTAATAGAATGAAATCACCTCACCAAATGTCAGCACCGCATTCATTCCGAGTTCCTAGCTTAGTCAACGTTCCCACCATGTGTCGTGGCGCTACTCGTCCACTCCTTCCAATTGTGTGCCACACAATCAATAACTAAGAATCACAGATTTCCACATGGTACTGACTTAGTATGCGCTGACCAAGACCAGTCTCCCTTGCCACGTATCGTGCTCTAATTTGCCCAAAATATCATGCATGTCATGTGTTGCTCTCCTATTGGCTAACATTGTTAATTTTTCCTTTTTTTCTCTCAGCCCATCCAGATTCCACCTGAGCTATATTTAATCACCTAATTACCCTATAACCCTAATATGCTAAAATCAATATAATATTTATCAAATTTTGGAACCAAGATGAGAGAAAAATTTAGAAAGAGAATTAATTTTGGTGGAGATTCAAGAAAAGATTGGTATTATAATTCAAGAGTTTAATTTTATTTCTTCTTCTTCTCCTTATTTTATCAATTTGTGTCTTTCTTTATGAAAAATGAGTTTTATGAAGAAAAAAAATTGTCTAGTTAATTTATTAATCGAGGGGTCTTATAAACCAAATTTTCACCATGTGATGATCTAATATTTTATTCCAATTATGATTTTAATTTAATTATATTATTTAATCTGATTTTTATGCTATTAATTGTTTAACCAATAATTGATCTAAAGAGACAATTAAATAAGTTTGAGAGAATTATTTAATTATTTATCTTGATTAAATAACATGCATAGTTTATAGGTATAGATATATGATTCTTATGTATGTGATCTATAATTGATGAATTTAATGAGTAGTATTCAATTTAATTGACACGAGAGTATGATTGGGTTAATTACTATACTGTGTGCAGTTTACTTTAGAGAGTAATACGTGCTAGATTATATTCAATTGATCATGTAATTGATTGATAATTATATTGGAGGATTTTTGTGATTCAAATGTTTAGAAAATTGGAGGATTAAGTATTCCTAGATATTTTCTCACATATCTTCTTAGCTACTTTGATTTAATTAATTATTTTTATTTATTTTTAGTTCTTTTAATTTTGTTTTCTTAAAATATAAAAACACAAAAATTTATGTCTTCTAATAACATAATTTATGTGGGAATGATCTTTTTTTTATCATTATATTACTTGTTGTGATACGTATACTTGCATATTCATTGCACACAAAAATTTGTTTGATCATTTCTTATCATTATTGATTCCCTCTTATAAATACAAATAGGAGATTAATTAGGTCTACTATTTGTTAATAATTAAAATCACTCAATGCTTATGATCGGGTCTATCAATTAATTCTAATTAAATTATGCTTCTTTTTAAAGAGAATAATAAACCATTTAATTTCCACCTTCGTTTGGATCTAGCAATGTAAACTCTTATCAAAATCTTAAAGTTAGATTTAGGATTTAAGTATATGCTAAATATCATTTACATTTTAAAGTACTAGAAAAATATATCTTTAATATATTTTTCAATAATAATTCTTATAAAAATCTTTGAAATATATTTCTCTAAATATCTGAATAATCAAATCCAAAATCAAAGTGTTGGCTGTATATCAAATTCAAATAATTAAATCTTAAATCTAACTCTCATGTTTATTATGAAAAATACTTCGGTAACATATTTTTCTTTCTCAAACTTTATTTGAATCTTAATTAAAAATAAAACTGAATTAATTTTATAAAAATATTTACCTACTTTAATATTTTACAAGCATAACAACATTATTAATATCGCATAGTATTTTCAACGAAACATGCTTAATTTAATAAATGATTAATAAATTAAACATAACATGTAAAATAACGCATAAAGATAATCAATCTAAAAAGAATACATTTAGATTATATCTCAAGTGTATCTTGACAGAATCTGAGTATTGTTTCTGTTTCTCGAAAACCTCCAAATATATTTGTCAACACTATTTATTGAATTGAATATAAAACTACTACATAAAATGTAAACAACTCTCAAATTGAGATAAGAACTTTAAAACAATGAAAAGAAAAGAGAAGATAGAAGAAACTGAGAACTTAGCTTAGAATTGAGTTGTGGGATTAAGGATGATTTAGAATGATAATTAATTTGTGTTCCAATTTATAGGTGAAGAAAAAGAGAAAATAGTGGATCAGATAGGTAGGTGCATGACACACATTACTTCCATTCCACGACATGAGACAAGTTACACACGGTTTGGAACTTGATCCACTACACACGCACCACAACACACATCATTTCCACGCCACAACATGCATTCCCTTCAATAGTTAAAGCCCCTATTTTCTTATACACCCTTTTTAATAATTTGGAATGTATATAAGCTTTACGTATGTAAATATTTTAAGCTTCAATGTTGTAATGGGGTGGTTTCAGGTACTATTCTTCAAGCATTGAACAATTAAATCATTTTGAAGATAAAATACCTGAAAAATAACAAAACATAGCCGTGATTTAAAAAAGATATATTTGCTTTAAAATATAATAAAACTATGCAAATACAAATATATTTTATCATTTAAATTGCATGAAGTCATGATATATTAAGTACCTTTAAGTACCCATTTAGACCACAACTAGCTTCTTGCTAGTCTCTTAGCAAGAAAGGGAAAAAACTAAAATAGAATAAAATTAAACTATCCTAAATCATTTTCGTAGATTGACACTGTTGCATTTAGGGTATGCAATAATCCGTTAAATCCCTTAGTTACTCTAGTGAATGAGTTTAAGTATCGTGAGGGTTTTCAAAGATGATACCCATAAACATCAAATTAAAAATGCAAAAAAAAAAAAACAAACAAATAAAACATAAGCAAACAAAAAATATTTAAACAAAGTAAAAATGAGAAAGATAACAAAATAAAAAAAACAGCAAAATTTCTCATACTTATAATTCCTTTTAAGTATACAACTAAAATCCATAGTATAAGTCATTTTAATATTCTAAACATTCATAGTTTAGTATAATAATTAGTTGAAAATTATTTTCATATTCAAACAAAAATATATCAATATTAAATTTTCCCAATATTAGTGTATGGAATCTAAATTCGCTTCAATTCTATCCTTACAAGGCATACTCTCACTATTATCGATCCTATTTTTTCAAGAACTTATTCAAAGCTGTATGCAAATATAATTTATTTAAATAAATAAATTAATGAGTTTGTATATGCTTAAAAAATAAAAGGCTTAAAGTAGTGCATAATATTGATTTCATGAAAGAATCAAATAAAAATATTTTACAAAGAAATCAAATACTATCTTCGTACATCAATCAAATTTATCAAATAAAAATTCCAAGTAATATGACTTTTAGAGATGAAGAGAATTCAATGACTTCTTATGGATTTATTTCCTATATTGCTTTTGTATTTAGCCATTTTTTACAACTTTTGTAGGATATTTTGGTCATATTATTTAGTTTATGCTATTTACTTTTATCTTTTCTTCTTCTTTTTTTCTTTCTCTCTTTTTGTCTTCAAAATGTTTTTTAGATGACTCATATATAGTTTGTACATATTTTTGTATAATATAGTGAACGGTTAATTTGTGGATTTTTTTGTATTGGTTTAAGTAACTCCATATATATCTCTTTATTTTAGAAGTCATGCATAAATGAAGAGAAATGCATATAATTTTAATTTTTACTTAAGTAGGTCAATTTAAGCAATAAAAATAAATATGTGATACTTTATTAGATATAAAAATCTTAACATTCAATACAAAAATCTATAGAGATAATCTAGTAATTTACAATTAATAAGAAGAGTGTTTAAAGAGTAAAAAAAATATTACCACTTAGAATAGGAAGATAATGGCTCAAAATATTTTCACAAAGTAATATCTACTATTCGATTCCAAATTACTGATTTTGAATTTATTGTAATTTTAATATTTTATTATGAAATATAAATTATGATAGAAACTAACTTAAATAACAAATGTTCACATAACAAAAAAAAATCCATGTTTGATTAGAAACACTTGTATCGTGGCACGAAACCAAATGTTCTTCACAATACATTTCACGTTACTCTTCCTTTTTTATATTATTATATTATTATAATAACAACAAAATAACCATACAAAAATATATACTTTAAACAACAAAGTCAAAAATTATCTATGAAATTAAAATAAATTAAATTGAAGCAATAATAAAATAAAATAATGGGTTACCTCTCTTCCAAGACTATATTTATCATCTTTAGTGAGACGTTGCATGTGGAGTTTCATCATTTGGCAAACTCAATACCCCTATGTTATTGACTTCTATTGTCTTTTTGACCTAGAAACTATTTCTTACCTTACTTCTACAAATGCCCAGTTTGATGCACCACCTGCACTTCCACCTCTTTAACGGAAGCTCCATAGAGTCCAATCTTTAAATAGTTTATTATTAGTTGTCTCTGCTAAATTGAAGGAATGCATTTAGGTTATCCTATATAGTTGGATTATTGGAAGGATTCCATAGCACTTGTTGGTGGAATTACTAACCTTATTGGTTTAAGCTCTGGGTGAATGTAGAATTGTTCTACCATCAGAAGTAATTGAAATGATTCCTCCACCCTGGATTATATGTATTAGCATTTGGATCATACCTTGGTGTTGGTTGGTATCCCCTTATTATATTGACCTACTTAAGTGCAGCACTTTCTTCTGCTTGATAGGGATAAACATCAAGGCCATGCCCCAAAGTACTGCACAAGCCATATTGTTCTTTATTAGTTATTGCATGTGTTATGAGAAACACAACTTACTTGGTGAGTTGAGAAATCTGTATTTGAGCTTCAGTACCAGAGTATATTTAGTAGACTCGGATCTCCTTATTAAGAAGCTTTTCTTCTAGAAATCAGTACCCAACAACTCAAATAGATTATAGGTCTCAAAGGTAGTATTTTCTCCTATCGCTCCTCCAGCAGCATTGTCAATGATGTTGGTGCGAACCCTTTAGGCGAACAACCTATGAACCCACGAACACAAAGGAATAGAAACAATTGATATGTTAAGAATGTGTTTAAGATGATCAGATTAGAAACCTAAGGAAAAAAAATCCTTAAAACCCAAATCTTGAGACACCACAAAGGATGATCACTCCCTTTGATATGTCATATTCAAGTATTCAATGAAGAACACTAGAAGGAAAAGCATAAAGCTTTTTGAATTTTGTTTTCATGAATGAATATTCATCTTGCCTCCAAATTATATAACTCTTCTTATTAATAAGAAAGAAACCCTAAAAGAAAAAACCCTAGATGGAATGGGCCTAATGGGCCTATTTAATTATGGATTGGGCCTAATCCAACCTAAAAAATAAAAGACTAAAAGACTTCAAATAAAAAGCCTATAATTAATTAAAACAAAAATTGCTAGACATAAAAGACCCACAATTAATTAAAACAAAAATTGTTTCCTAAAGTAACCCTTGTACCCAACTTGATCTTCCACACCTATCCCTAATCATTGGACCACAAATTCCTTGTAAAATATCTTGTGAATATTTGGAAACATCAACTTGATCAGCACTTGGGAACATTAACTTGATTAGCACCTTGATCTCCATTATTTCCCACTTCTTAAAAAAGATTCATCCTCAAATCTTAGTTCTATAAGCAGGTCAATTTGGTATAACGGATCCATGTGTGAAGTATATTTGATACTCAATTCCTCTTAAAGGAGGTAATCCATGGGGAATCTCTACATGAAGTTAATCCTCAAAGTCTTGCAATAAAGATACAATGACACTAGGCAAAGATGAGTTAAGATTGTTAGTAGAAAGATAAACATCCTTGTACATAAGTATAAGTACTTGTTGCTTTGCCATCATTGCACTCTTATTCTCATTGTTTTTAGCAATTAAACTCTTTTTTTTATTTTCCTCTCCTGTTTGCTCAATTTTCTCTCTTTTTTGCATACTATTCTTTTCTTTTCGCTCAATTTTCTCTCCTCTTTTCTCACTTTTCTCTCATTTGCACTCAATTTCTTCTCTTTTTTGCTCACTTTTCCCCTCACTATGCTTACTTTTCTCACTTTTCTCTCCATTTTTTTGCTCGACCTCACTTGCTCTTTTTTTATTTTCCTCTTGCTCACACTTTTGTTTTTCTCACATCTTGCACTCATATTCTTACCTAATTTGGTCTTCATAAGCTTGCAAAGGTTTGAGAGGAGCTAATAAAACTTTTTGGTTGTTAATTTCAAAATAATAACAATTTTTATAGCCATCATATGACACCTTCCTATCAAACTTCCATGATCAACCGAGTAATATGTGAGCAGCATACATTGGTGCCACATCAAAGAGAACCTTATCTTCATATTTTCCAATTGATAAAGGAACCCAAACTTGTTTGTTAACCTCCACTTCTCCACAATCATTCCACCATGGTAGCTTGTACGATTTGGGATGCTTCTACCACTTCAAATTTAACTTTTCTACCATCAAGGTACTAGCAACATTAGTGCAGCTCGCACTATCAATAATTAATGCACATACTTTATCCTTCACAAGGCATCTTGCGTGGAAAATATGATCACGGTGCTTGTCATCTTCTTCATCATTAGGCTGTATATTCAAGACTTTCCTTGTGACAAAGGAATCTCTATGCATAGGTTCTTCCACTTCAACATTAGAACTATCCTTTACTAGTGGTATCTCTTCATCATATGAACTGGCACTTTTGATTTTTCCATTTTACTGTACAACCATGATCTTTTTGTCCCATTTATAGGTTGCTCTCTCTTCCATTATGAAATCAGTTTCTTCTTCCTTGAACTCATGTTTTCTATGTCTTTTTTTTTGTAATTTAAAACCGGAAGAGGATTCCAAATCATCCAACCTTACTCATGTTTTCAAACTTTAGAAAAAAATTGAGATAACTCACATACTCTCTCACGTGTTTGCTCTCAAATCAGATTGTTATCACTCTTTTTTTCACTATTTCGACCTCTCTCTCTCTCTCTTTACTCTTTTTGCTCTTTTTTTACCACTTAAAACTCACGCTAACCTCCTTTGTGTTCTTAACAAAATCAAAGAATCCAACTAATCTTAAGAAGTATTCATTTTATTGGCGACAACCCCAAAATTTAGAATTTTGAAAGAACTTAATGGAAAAGTATGATAAAAGGAAAGTCCAAAGAGGACTCTAAAGCAAGACTCTTGATCAAATAGGACTATAAAGAAAGACTCTTGACCAAATATGACTCTAAAGAAAGACTCTTGACCAAGGAGGACTCTAAAGAAAGACTCTTGACTAAAGAGGAATATAAAGAAAGATTCTTAACCAAAGAGGACTCTAAAAGAAGACTCTTGATCAAAGAGGACTCTAAACAAAAAATCTTGATCAAATATGATTCCCCCCCCCCCCCTTTTTTTTAAAATCAATCTTGGGTAGTAAGAACAAAATAAAGGAAAACCAATTTCAACAAGAACAAGAAAACTTAGCAAAAAAACAAGAATTAGATTCTTCAATAATCTACTACTATGTTCTCTTTTTCTTCTTTTTTTTTCTTCCTTTCTTCCTTTTTATTTTTTTATTGCTGCTACAGCTTCTTTTAATAGAAAATTCACAAAAACAATTTTCAACCCTTAATGAACAAGAATCAAAAACAACGCAAAAAGCTACGACAAATCATTAACCCCTTAATAAGTGGTATAAACGACGGAATTTGGGGTCCAAAATGGTACATAAATCAGGCGAATAGTTTTTGTTTCTATAGGAATTGCAACGAGATTCGATTTTATATATTATAATAGTCGTTTTGTTACCCGAATCAAAACTCATGGTTGTTTAAAGTTGCAACTTCGATTTATCAAAATATTTTTTTGAAACTGAGAACAACAACCCTCTTCTTCTTTTTCTTCATTTTTTTAAGAACAAAGATGATTGAACACAAAAAATAAAGAATCAAGAAAAAGATACGAATAATTCAAAGAAAACTATGAAACAAAATCCAAATATGAAAACAACGACAACAAAATTGAAAGAAAACACAAGACTCAAAATGATGAAATTTCTCTTTTTTTTTTGTGATTTGTGACTCAAGAACGTAGAAAAAAATCAAAGGACAGTTTTTTTAAGTCTAAAATTTAAAACAAAGATAAATGAAGATAGATAACCTATTTTCAGCAACTAAGGCTCTGATACCAAATGATGTAGACCCTTTAGGCGAATAACCTGGGAACCCACGAACTCAAAGGAATAGAAACAATTGATTTGCTAAGAATGTGTTTAAGATGATCATATTAGAACCCTAAGGAAACAAAGTCCTTAAAACCCAAATCTTGAGAAGCCACAAAGGATGATCACTCCTTTTGATAAGTCAGATTCAAGTATTCAATCAAGAACAATAGAAGGCAAAGCATGAAGCTTTCTGAAATTTTATTTTCATTAATGAATATTCGTCTTGCCTTCAAATTACATAGTTATTCTTATTAATAGGCAAGAAATCCTAAAATAAAAAACCCTAGATGGAATAGGCCTAATGGGCCTATTTAGTTATAGATTAGGCCTAATCCAACCTTAAAAAATAAAATACTAAAATACTTCAAATAAAAAGCCCATAATTAACTAAAACAATTGGTAGACATAAAAGACCCACAGTTAATTAAAACAAAATTGTTTCCTAAAGTAACCCTTGCATCCAACTTGATCTTCCACACCTATCCTTAGTCATTGAACCGCCAATTCCTTGCAAAATATCTTGTGAATATTTGGAAACATAAACTTGATCAGTACTTAGGAACATTAACTTGATTAGCACCTTGATCTCCATTAGATGTACGGACATTATTATGTCAACCATCATAGAAAAACTTGTTCTACAACTACAAAGAATATCTGTGATGGGGTCATTGAGTTAGAAAGATTTTGAACCTATCCTATGCTTTGTGAAAAGGTTCTCCCTCCATCTTAGAGAAAGTAGCAATCTTTGCTCTCAACTTTGATTTTCTTTTTTGTAGGAATATAATTTCCCATAAAATTATTGTAATCATCCTCCCAAGTCATCAAGGAACCTAAGGGAAGTGACATTAGTCATACCTTGACCATGTCTTTTAGGGTGTAAGGAAAACACTGCATTTTAAGTTGGTCCCTGGTGAGTGCACCGAAAGGGAATGTTTGGACTATTGAGTAGAAGTCACTAATGAATGAGAGTTAGTCTTCATTAGGATATTTATTGAAAAAAGGTAACATGAAAAAATGAATGTTTCTTAAGTCATAGTTTTGAGCAGCTAACCCAATTGGATTGAGGCAGTAGTAGTACCAATTACTGGCCTTATATACTTATCCATAGTTGTTTCCCTAAGTGGTGAATTTTCCTCCATATTTTTGGTTCAAGTGTAGGGTTACGGCCTCGTTCAACATTATTTTCAACTAAAGGTTGTGAGACCTCAAAGTCTAGCCTTCTTAATAGTCTATTATGTATATTGATATTATTTTTGTAAGATGTGAGAGGGTACCTTAAGGACCTCCAACCTCACATAAATTTATAAAAATAAAAATTAAAAGAATTACCTACCAAGTAGAAAAATAAAAAGATAAAATAAATATATAAGTATATTATATTCCATGTTTGTACATTGAAATACGAAACCCATAGTAATTAAAAAAATACAATGATATAGAAGTTAGTAAAAGAAAATAAATTATAAAAAAATTAATTTCATATACAAAAATACTAAATATAAGTAAATAAAATAAAATAATAATGTAAGAATTAGTATATAAAGAAAATAAAATTTAAAATTTAAAATAAAATAAAAAGAGTTGTTTCAAATAATTAAAAAAGAAAGAAAATTTATTTTTTAATTAAAAAAATTAAACTTAAATTTTACATATGTTTTAAGATTTTAAAATATTATTATTAAATAAAATATTATTTTTTATTTTTTATTTTTTAAAATAAAAGAAAGTGATATTTTTTTGAAATTTTTTAATATTTATTTAGAGAAAATTTTAAATTTTAAAATATCTAAAATTAATTAATAACTTAGATATTTTAAAATTTTAAATAAAAATCAAAATATCTACAACGCAAAAAGTTTTAAAAAACTTGATAATAAAAATATAAAAATGTTATTCCTTCTCGATAATGGTGCCAAAAACTTATTGTGCCAAAGTTTGGTGTACAAATTTTGTATATTTTTAAATTGCTCGCAATTGCATGAATGACTTGTAGAAAATGATAAATATATTATTTTAATTATTTGTTTTGGTAAATCTAATCTATCAACAAGAGAAAATAAGGATATATTCAATAAAATAATTGAAAAATAAATATTTACATATAGTAAAGAATTTATAGAATAGATTAGATAGTTAATTATACTTGTTAAATATTAATTAGTTTATTAAAAATATCAATTAAGATTATTTAGTCTCTCTAATAGTTTAAAATCTTACTAAGCTGTTAAAGTTAGGTTTATGGTTTGAATATATGAAAAATAACTTTAAGATTTTAAAACTACTAGGAAAAATATGTCATCAATATATTTTTCAATATTAATTCTCATAAATATCTTTAAAATGTAAAGATCTGAATAATCAAATCCCAAATTGAACAGTTGACTCTAGTTCAGATTCAAATAATTAAATTTTATCTAACTCTCATGTCTATTATGAAAAATACTTCATCAATATATTTTTCCTTTACAAACTTTGTTTAAATCTTAATGAAGAAATAAAACTTATTCAATTCATAAAAATATTTATCTACTTTAATATTTCACATCCATAATAACATTACTAATATCCCATAGTATTTTTAGCTAGAAATGCTTCATTTAATAAATAATCAATAAATTAAACGTAACATATAAAACATCACATAAAGATAATCTAAAAATAATACTTTTAAATTATACCTCAATTGTATCCTTATAGAATCTCTGTATTGTTTATGTTTCTAGAAAATCTCCAAACTGAATTACCAATACTATTTATTGAATTGAAAGTAAAACTACTACATACACTATGTAAACTATGTTTTACTCTCAAATTAAGAAAAAAAAAATTAAAACTATGGAATGAAAAAGAAAAGCTAAAAGAAACTAAGAATTTAGCTTAGAATTGAGCTATGTGATTAAGAATGATTTATTATGAGAATTTGGGGTTCAAGTTATAGGTGAAAACAATAGTGAATTAGATAGGCGAGTGTCGCAGTACACATTATTTTCAAGCCATGGCCCACATTCCTTTCAATAACTGGAACCTTTATTTTCATGTAAACCCTTTTATTAGGTTTAGAACATATGTAAGCTTTATATGTAAATCTTTTAAGCTTCAATGTTGTAATGGAATGCTTTTAGGTACTATTCTTGAGTGTTGAACAATTATATCTTTTTTAATCTAAAATACTTGAAAAATAACAAAATATACCTGTGATTCTGAAAAAAAAAATTTGCTTTTAAAGATAATAAAACTATGCAAATACAAAGCTATTTTATCATTTAAAGTGAATAAAACCACTATATATTAAGTGATTTTAAGCACTCATCTTGGATTTGTAAGATGAAACAAACTATTAGGACCTTGCACCCTCATGGGCCCTCTGATGCTTAAGTCAATAATGGGATGATGGAGCTAGAAGTGATGTGGGTCTTGCTTTGTGATTAAAAGGAAATATAGTGTTGATGTGTGATTCTCTATTATGTGAGAGAAGTTATATTTTGAGCTACATATAATTGTGAACAAATGTGAATATATATAGGGAGAAGAGTTAACTTCATATATATTTCATACCATGTAGATAGAATTCCTATAATATTATGGAAATCTACATATAATTTTCTCTTTTGGATAATTAGGGGATAATTATTGGCCTTTTATTTCCTTATTTAGATTATAAAGTGGTCATGTATATTTAATGGCTACTGCGTATTGGGCTTAGCCTTACAACTTTTTGCTGACTAGACCCACTTTTTGCTTGCTACGTGAGATGGACTAAACACTCAACATTAGCCTCACAGAACCTTTGGTCCATGATTCAATAGGTAAGAGTGTTTATTGTAGTTATGTTTATATCTGGGTTCATGATCCTTCCAGTCACATTGGCAACATTATGCCTACTTTTGTGAGTTATTTTATTTGGCCAAATGATGAATTTTGTACCATGTTTGACTATTCAAAATATACAGAGGGAATTCTTATCATTGGCAGCATTTCTTGATTTTGAATCGAACTCCTAATTAAGGAGTTATGTTGAAGCTAATGTTAGCACTAGAGAAGTCAACCTTTCCTCTTTTTAGCGGAATTTAAGAATATGAATTCTTAGCTTAGAGCCTCTAGGACTGGCTATGCAATTATGCCCATTAGATGTATCCTTTGAGAGATGAATGAGATTAGTTTTCCACCTTTATATTGTCAGGTATGCCTACCAACCTCTTCAAGCCCTTGTAGGTAATGTGAGTGAAATGACTTCTTTGAGGTTCTGAAGTCTCTACATTCCACTCTTCTAGAAGTTGAAGTTATACTTGGATATTTTTCTACCACCAATTATAGATATGTCAACCATGTGTATATGCCTAGACAAACACAAGTTTGAGACATCATGAGTTGGTGATTGATGACATCTTGGATGGTGATGTTGTGCCCAACAAAGTCCTAATCGATAAAGTCATGGCTAGTAAAGTCTTTACCAATAAAGTCCTAGCCAATGAAATCCTAGTCGGTAAAGGTTTTGGAAACAAATTTATGGCCAATGAAGTCCTTACCAAAAAAGACCTAGCCAACAAAGTCTTTGTCAATGAAGTCTTATTTTTCATAGCTATGTTTAATGAAGTTCTAGCAGGTAAAGTCTTAACAATGATGTTTTGGCCTATTAAGTCTTAAATGATGAAGTCTTCACTGATGAAGTTCTTACCAAAATATTCCTAGCCAATGAAGTCTTGGCCAACGAATTTCTAACTGATGAAGTCCTGGCTAGCAAATTCTACTCCAATAAATTCCTAGTAGTTGAAGTCCTGGCCAAAGATGTCTTAGCTAGTAAAGTCCTAGCCAACATAGTTCTATTCAAGGAGGGTTGGTCTTAGTAACTAGTATGGTCCCTCCAAGCAATGCAATCCTTGTTTTCCTATGGTGTTTCATCATTGTTGTATCAGAGACTTGTTGTCTCATTTTTGAAATCCTACAAACCTATGTTTTCATTCTGATATAGTGCACTTGTAGGAACCTGAAATAATTCTTAGACTTGAGGTGGTGTATCATTTGAGCCATGGACCTTTTTATGGTCTATGGACAATTAAAAGGTAATAGAAATCTTATTAAGTTATTCTTTTTGTTAGTTATATTTTGGAGTGTAGAGCCAATAGTTATAGTGCATTCTATCTGTAACATAATATGATCAGCTTTTGTTGATCGTTTGGTGACTTGGTCTCTGAAAGTGTAAAACTCACATGTTAAGTTGATTCTTGTTCACTACCTTGGCATGAGTGTATGCCTTATTAGGGCACTAAAATCCTCATGTACTCCATGGATTCTGGGTAGCTTAGTCCCTAAAGGTGTCTCATTAAGGGCCTACAAATAAAATGTTGATTAGAATAAAATTATTGGTGCAGGACTATCTATCCTTCTATCATGGTAGAGTGTTGTTTATATTCCATGGTTGGAAGGGATACATTTTGGGTAGAAATGTTACTTTATTGAATCTTTGTCTAGACTTGGTTGATTATGTTGATCCCACCAAGTGCTCTTGTGTGAGGCATAGACGTATTTCTGGAGTGTACTTTTAGGATTCTCTTACAAAACTCTTTTGGAAATATTTTCTAGGGAGGTGTGCACAATTGGACGATATGTTTCATACTTTTGTACTTGTGTTACATTTCTATACTTTTTTCTTTTAACTTGCAAATTTATTGTGAGGTGAGAAGGTATCTAAAGGACAAGGCATAGTTGTTCAACTTACAACTCAAGCCTATCTTGTTGGCCATATTCTTGGGTGACCCTATCTTGGTTAATCCATCATACTTCTAGTTGGACTCATACTAGACAATCACAACCTATTAGGTCATGCTATGGTTAGTCATACTTGGTCCTAGTAAGGGCTGGCCACACTTGGTCTAGACTTGCCATACTTTGTCCTAGCCTGTCACACTTGTTCCTAGCTAGTCACACTTTGTTTGGTCCCATCCCATCTGGTTAGGTGATTGTTCAATTTTTGGCATATGCATTCATTCATTAAAAGGCCTATGTTTTGATGTTATAGGTGATCTTTGACTTGTGTACCCATGGCCTTATTTTATTTTTGGACTTTGTTATATTTATGTGAATTTTTTTAAGTTGGAGTGATTTATTGGACCATGTGTTACTTGGCCAAGCCCTTTAGTGTATCATTACCTCTACATGGAGTACTTGAACTTGTTAAGTGATCCAAGCATGAAATATGTCTCAACTTACAAAATAATATGTCACTAAGATAATGAACTTTTTTCCTCTTATGAAGGTGTTGAGTAATGAATTCTTATACTATAAGATTGGATGGCCATACTCAGGCATTTATCACCTAGGATGGTGCATCTTATTTGGTGGTATGTTTTCCTATCTAGCATAGCTTGGACTATTTTGATCGAAATGTTAAATGCAGATTGCATAGCTTATAAAGCAGCAATAATGTAGACATCATGGCCTGTAGGGAAATAATATGGACTTGAATGTGTCAATATGAACTATATAGCCTAATAGGCAATGGTCTAGACTATGTAACCTATAGGTAGGCACTATTACCCTTCGGGAATTGGAAGATGCTATAGAGAGTCCTTGTTGATAAAAAATGGTTTCAGATCTTGTAGCTCAGGAAGACACTTCAAAATGGTCTGGATTATGTTCTTCATGATGTCAATATGGAAAAATGGTTCCTTTCCTTAAACTTGTCTATGTGTTCCCAAGGGATCATTAGTATCATTATAGGTGCCTATGTTGGGAATCTTGAACTTGTAGGGGTATGCAGTAGCCACAACTTTTGTTATGAATTGGGAGTCAATCAAGATAGTTTAGTCTAGAGGTCAACCTTTATTACACCTTTTGCAATTATATACAAGTTGGTCAATAGTTGAATAAATGACTATTGGTACCCTATTTGGGTGATGATTTATGAGGTGGCCATTAGTTGTTGAGGCCACTTGCTTAGCATGGCTGACTTTTATAGAATGTCTTTGTTTATGGGCCTTGAGATGCTTGCATAGATCATGTTTAAATAAAAATTATTTAGTCTAATCCCAACTAGTCCAACATGAATGGTCTAATGGGCGGTGTCTGGGCATCTATGGATGGATGTTTTTGTACTTTATGGGAAGGCTTTGTCTATGAAGCCCTTGGGATTGCTTCCTATCACAATGGGTTATATCATTGGTCCGAGCTGAATTGGGTATGGGGAGATCTTATACAGTCTAGGCATTAAAAGATACCATACGGGCATTCTCTGGAATGGGAAGTAGATCAGGAGACTATGACTCTAGTAGGTGTTCTACAATGGCCTAGAATGTTATGTTCATAATGTGGAGATGGGGGTCAACATTCATGCGACATCTTCAACTATGAACCAGTTAGGTCTTTTGTGGGAAAAATCAAGTGCGAGCTCTTCTACTTGAATAGGTCATGAGAGCACCAAAGGGATGAGTGGCTAGTTGGGGCCCATTATTCTCATTTGAGTGTTAGAACTTATTGATTTTTTATTCTTCGTGGAAGACCAATCTATATTTTTCTAAAAATATTTTAAATGAAGATCGATGGAATAATAGATAATATTTTTCAAATATTTTTTAAATATGTTGGGTGACGAAAGAATGAATGATCTTTGCTCCAAAAAAAATAATGGAATTGGATGGACTATTGGTCTTTTCATACACATATTTTTGTACACCTATTTCCATACGTGTAATGAAAATTGTCAAAAATATAATCGTTGGATTTGTACCGTTACAAGGATTTTGGAGTTGGTTTTATTTTTTTAAGAACTGGCCTACAAGTGGGTGACCTATGGCTAAAATAGTCTCTATCTTTTTTCTAGTAAACCAGGAATGTTTCCCTTTTTGTTGAACAACACACATCCTAGTGGACCCACTTATACTAGCAATGTGTGGGATGTATGTGTTGTCTTAAGGTGTTGGATGGCCAACAATTTTTGGTAGCTAGATGTTTGGTGCACATTCACTCTGGTGATGGTCTCAGGTTTTTTAGAAGATAAATGAATTTTGAGATCTAGATAGATGATGCTCGACTAGGTAGAAAAAAGTCATGTAGGGCCATATATATGCTACATCACCACAGATGATTGATTGGGCTTTTTTTCGACAGTGACCAAATCCCTACTTTCTAAAGGTGTGATGAACGTCATTTTGACTTATTATTTGCTATGTTTTTAAGTGTTTGTTTGTGCTTTACTTTAGCTAAAGTGCTTTTAGAAGAATTCTGGACAAACACGAGCAAAAAGAGTGAAAATAGGGCAATTAATGGCAGCTTACATAATTTGAAACAAACCACAATGTCAAATACCAAAATTTCTATATGTGTCATGGCCCAGATATATTCATACCGTAAAGTGGTTCTTTCGATTCCAACTGGTGATTCTAGGATTTCTATGTACATTGCGGCACAAACCTCTCGGATCCAACTTGTGTTTTTTGAAGTCTTGTGCACGTTGTAGCCTAACTTATCTCATTCCATTGCATAACACTATTATGTTGCAACTGAAGAATCAATATACAATGTGCATCACAAAACAATTTAAAACATGTCATGTCTAGTAGTCAAAATCAAACATAAACCCTAATACATGTTCTATACATTTTTAAGCCCTAAATCAACCTATGAACACACCATGGCCTATATTAAAAAGATATCAAGTCATATTAATAGCCACCAGCTCTCATAGTCATTTCACCATCCATAATATACATATATAGAGAGAAAACCTTCTAATTGTGAAAAATATCCAAAGATTTGAAGAATGCTATGATATCTTATTCATAGATTTGGAATCATTTCTCAAGATGGGGTATTTTTATTCTTTTTTCTCTTTGTAATCTAATGTCTTTTGTATTTGAATTAACTTTTGTTAATTTAATTATGATTGGGTTTTTTTGTAATGTGATATTCTAGTATTGCATCCAGTGATTTAAAGAACAATTTTATGGCTTAAATAAATAAAAAAATTGGATTTATTTCTTGTTCATGTTGAGCCAAGTTTTGATTTATAATTAAAAAAATATTTTAGAACTAAGAATTAGACACATCATTTGTGCTTAGTTGGGTATGAATGAATAAGAATATAATTTAATTTCATTGATTTGTATTAAATTATATGGTTAAATTATCTTTAATTATAAATTGATGATGGGTCACATCTTGATTTATAACTAAAGAATGCATTTTCTTTAGGTTTCTTAATTAATTAATTTCAAGTCTTGCCAAGAAAGTTATTAATTAATTGAGGATCATGGTTTATATATTTTCTTTAATTTATCAATTAATCAATTTTAAAACCATTCCGAAAAGTTATTGATTAACTAATAATTGTGGAGACTTACCATGATTATAGGTGGTTGGTTTATTTAAAAAAAATAGTAATCTAACTTTTATTTAAATAATTTAATTCTTTCTTTCTATGAAGGAACATGCAAACTAATTTTCCATATTAATTTTATCATCCTTGTTTTAGCTATAATTTAGTTTACTTATTTAATTTTAGTTATTAAGTTAGTTTATAATTTATGGTTCTTTTCTCTCAATTAACTAATAAAATGTTTAGGATTTTTTTTCTTAATTAATTTAGGAAATAATTTGAATTTTTAAAACAACCACTTAATTCCTTTACAGATTGATCTTTGGATAACTTATCTTCTAGTGATTCCTACACTTGCGAATAATTAAAATCTGTGCATCAAGTTTTTTGGCACCATTGCTAGAGAATTGGAGTTTTAAATAATTTATTTCTTTTTTAGTTTATTTATTGTGATTTTTTTTTATTTCTATGATTTTGTTAATATTTGAGTTTTTTAATTATTTTTATTTATTTAAATTATTTTTGTTTCTTGTCTATTTTTATTTATTTTCTTTGATTTATTTTCTTTCATCTGTTTATTTTATTTTTATTTATTTTGTTTGTGATATATTTTATGGTGCTTTGAATTTATTGTTTTTTTTTGCTAGTATATGCAAAGAAAAAAATCCCTTGAGAATCAACTCATACCTTTCATAGATAATGTTAACATATCAAAAGAACACTTAATTAGACTGGATATTGAAATCGAGGAGCCTTTACAAGAGAACTTCAAGTGGTTTTACAAGATCCATTAAACATGAGAGATACTTTACCAAGGGGAATAACAATGAAGGAGTATGTAATACCAATCATTTGCACTTCTTCTACCACTATATAGTTGGGAGAGGCAGATAGGAATTATGAATCAAAAAATATTTATTATTCTATGTTGCCCTCTTTTTATAGAATTCCTACTAAAGATCTTTTGACTTTCATTAGGGACTTCTATTCAATTGTACACATTTTCCCTTTGTAAGGGCTTAATGTAGACTAATTTAAAATGAGATTTTTTCCATACACGCTTAAAGATAGGGCTAAAGCTTAACTTATGACTCTCCTACTAGGTTTCCTAATAACTTGGGAGAGAGTCTATAACAAGTTTATGTGAAAATTATTTTCCCATTAGAAAAAATATGATTTGAGAACAAAAATTGTCACATTTTCTCAAATGGAAGGAGAGCCATTCCATGGAGCTTGGTATAGGTTAAAATTACTTCTCACTAAATACCCTTATCACTACTACCCATTGCAACCACAAAATCAATTCTTCTATGATGGCTTACACAACAGTGTCAATTCACATTTGGTAATGTTATAGGTGGTGCTATAGAAGAAAAATAGCCTTTGTAATAGAGACTGAGGTGCTGATCAAGTTGATGTTTTCAAGTGCTGATCAAGTTGATGTTTTCAAGTGCTGACCAAGTTGATGTTTTCAAGTACTGATCAAGTTGATGTTCCCAAATATTCTCAAGATCTTTTATAAGAAATTGGTGATCCAATGACTAGGGATGGATTTGGAAGATCAAGTTGGGTGCAAGGATTACTTTAGAATGAAATTTTTGTTTTAATTAATTGTGGGGATTTTTATGTTTTATTTATCATAAGTTTTTTTTTATTTATTTCTAAGGATTTATTAGGCCCAATCCACCACTAATTAGGCACATTTCATCTAGGGTTTTTTCTTTAGGGCTTGAATTTACGCCTAGGATTTTCTTTTGATTTGAATTTGTATATAGGGTTTTCATGAGGGTTTGGTATTATAAAAACACATTAGCTATTTAACCTTGAGGAGACAAAAAAATATCATTAATAAAAATTTATTTCATAAACCTTCTTGCTTTGCCTTGTTGTGTTCTTGATTGACTGCTTGAATTCGACTTATCAAATTGAGTAATCATGGTGTCTCAAGGTTGGGATTTTAAGGAATATTTTCGTTTTTCTAATCCGATCTTACCAAAGGTTAGGGTTTTAAGGACTTTGTTTCCTTAGGGTTTTAATCCAATCATCTTCAACACTTTCCTAGAAAATTTATTGTTTCTATTCTTTTGAGTTCATGGGTTCCTAGGGTTATTCACCTAAAAGGTCACATCAATTACCTAAGCCAATACAAAAAAAACCACAAATTAGTTGATCACTATATCATATAAAATATCTACAAACTATACATAGGTCCCCTCTAAAAAAGAATATCTCCCAAAAATAACAAAGAAAGAAAAAATAAGAAAAAGAGAAAAATAAATAGTATAAACTTAATACTATGACCCAAATATCCTACAAAAGTTATGAGAACTTGTTAGATACGAAAGTAAAACATAGAAAACAAATCCCCAATAAGTCATTACATTTTCTTCATCTCAAAAGATATATTACTTGAAATTTTTATTTGATGAATTTGATTCGTATATGATAATAGTATTTGATTTCTATCTAAAATCTCCTTATTCCATTCCTTCATGAGATCAATATTATGCACTACTTTGAGCCTTTTTTTTAAATGTATGTGAACTTATTAGTTCATTATGTGAACCTATTAATTCATTTCTTTAATAAACTTTATTTACATATACCTATGAATGAGTGCTTGAACTAATAGGATCAATGTTATTAAGACTATGCCTTATGAGGTTAGAGTTGAAAATTCAGATTCTATACATTTTTTATTTGAATATGAAAATGATTTTCAACAAATTATTATAATAAAATATTAATATTTAGAATATTAAAATGACTTATGCTATAGATTTTAATTGTAAACTTAGAAGAAATAAAAAAATGAGAAATTTTGTTAATTTTTAATTTTTGTATTTAAAATTTTTTGTTTGTGCAAATCATCTTTAAAACCCCAAATGAGACTTAAAATTGTCTACTAGTTTTTGATGCATATGCTAAATGCAACCATTTCAATCTTTAGAAATGATTTATGATAGTTTAATTTTATTCTAGTTTTTGTTTTTAGTTTTTCGCCTTTCTTACTAAGAGACTAGCAAAAAGCTAGTTGGGGATTGTGGTGAGGGCTTAAAAGTGCTTAATATATTATGATTTTATGTACTTTAAATGATAAAATAAATTTTTATTTGCATAGTTTTATTATCTTTTAAGACGAATCAATATTTACACAATTACGAGTATGTTTTGTTTTTTCTAGGTATTTTAGCTTCAAAATGATATAATTAAATCAACACTCAAAGAATAGTACCTGAAAGCACTCCATTATAACATCAAAGGTTAAAAGACTTACCTATATAAAGCTTGTATATGTTCCAAACCATTGAAAAGGATGTAAAAGAAAATAGAGGTTCTAGTCGTTCAAAAGGACGCGGGCTACGACATGGAAATAATGTGTATTATTATATGGATGAAGTGGATCGTGGCCAAAGTGTGTACAGTCTCTCCCATGCGATAGCATATAAATAATGTGTGCTCTGGTACTTGTCCTTCAAATCCACTTTTTTCACTCTTTTGCAACATTTTCTAATGTTATATAAATGACCCCTCCTTCATTGTAAAAACTCATCCCTTATCCTTTTTATTCCATAACTTCTCTTTAAGCTGATTTCTTAGTTTCTTTTAAGTTTTTCTTCTCTTTTAGTAGTTTCAAAGTTCTTCTCTCTATTTAGAATTGAAAAAATATAGTTTATGTAATTGCTTTAGTTTCAATTCAATAAATAGTGTTGGCAATTTTGTTTAGAGATTTTCCAAACAAGAAATGATATTGAGATTCTATAAGGATACAATTGAGGTATGATTTAAATGTGTTCCTTTTAGAATATCTTTATGTGTTGTTTTACATGCTATGTTTAATTTACTGATTATTTATTAAAATATGCATGCCTATCTATAAATAATATGAGATATTAGTAATATTGTTATGCTTGTGAAAATTAAAGTAGATAAATATTTTTATAAAATGAATTAAGTTTTATTTATTCATCAAGATTTAAAAAAAATTGTTATAAAAAAGTAAATTGACTAAGTATTTTTCATAACAAACATGAGAGTTAGACTTATGATTTAAATTTTTGAATCTGATTTAGAGTAATACTCTTGGATATTAAATATTTACCATCTAAATCATATATAGAGTCATGCTCTATTTCAAGAATTTTTATAAAATTTATTATTCAAAAATATATTGACAACATATTTTTCATAATAGATTTAAAATCTGAAAATTAGTTTTCAAATACTTAAATCATTAACCTAACTTAGATACTTTGATGAAAGTTTAAATTTTCAGTTCGACTGAAAGTGACAAATTAAATGGTTTAGTAATTTCTTAGAAAATAAATATAATTTAATTAAAGTTTAAATTGTTGGTCCGGCCAAAGGTGGCAAGCTAAAGTTTAATTAATAAAGAAAAAGATCCCTCCCTTAGAATATTTTCGTACATAAAAAAATCAATAATTTTAATTATATCTTTAATAACCTAATTAGTATTGAGCAAGTACGATTAACTAATTAATATACCCATAAAATCTCCACATAAAATCTCTATTTTCCAATTTGTTTTATTAAACCTATCTTTATTATTTATGTGATTAGATTAGATTTCTTAAACCCAAACATTCATGACAGAATGTTAAAGTTTTTAATTTCATTTTATTTTTTTTTAATTATTCAAATATCACATGATTCTTCTTTATGTCGACCTTAGAAATAAACTTATCATTTTTTATAAGTAATTCGTGCACTTAGAAGTAATTTATAAATATATAAAATTTATATACCAAATTTTAATACACTAAGTTTTAACACATCAAAAACTAGCTAAGTTTATAAATATATTAATTTCAAGTTTAAATTAAAAAAAGTAAGATCTTAAATATATAAAGAAATATAAAAAATGAATTTTAAATTTTATTTTTATTTTTATTTTATTTTATTTTATTTTTAATTTAATTTTTTTCTTCATTTAATAATTTTATCAATTGTTTTTCTTTTCTTTTAATTTTCTTTTCATTATTTACTAGTTATTTTATTTCTTTTATTTTATTAATTTGTATATTAAATATTTTCTTGTAGGATTTATTTGCTTTTGCTAACATGTGTATCAATCATTTATTTATTTTTTTAATTATACGTATTTAGTATTTTTTGTACAAACATGTAATGTGTTATATACTTATATATTTATTTTATCTTTTTTATTTTTCTATTTGAGAGGTGATTTTAATATATGTTTTAAAATTGTTATGCGAAGTAAAAGGTCCTTAGAGTACCCTTTCATACCGTATAAAATTAATATAAATAGAACTAATAGACTGTCAAGAAGGCTAGGCTTTGAAGACCCACAACCTTTAGTTAAAAAACATTTGTGAACCAAACCTTGGCCCTCTACTTGAACCATTAAATATTAGGGACAATCCACCACTTAGGAAAACAACAATAAAAGGAGTATGCAAGGCCAATAATTGGCACTATAACATTTTTAAAATTTTAAGGAGAACCTTTCCATGAATCATAGGATAGGTTCAAACCTTCCTCACTCAATCCCCCCATCACATTTATCCTTTGCTATTATAAGACCAGTTTTTATATTATGAATTGACAAAAAAATGTCAATTCATTATTGATAATGTTGCAGGATGAGCGATGAGAGAAAAGATTACCTAATAGACTTACAATATTTTTGAGATGTTGGTTGCTAATTCCCAATAGAAGAGTTCCCTAGTAATGGGGACTAAGGTGCTAATCAAGTTGATGTTCCCAAAAATTTCAAGATCCTTTGCAAGGAATTGGCGATCCAATGGCTAGGGAAAAGACAAAGAGGATAAAGGAAACTTTGCAAGGCTTGATCATGGAAGTGCAATACAAAAAGGCTGTGCTAGAAGAAAAAAAACTAAATTTGAAGATTCTAAAGCTTCACCAAGGATGGTTTATTACCTTTTTATGCAAGGGATAGATTTAGAAGATTAAGTTGGGAGCAAAGATTAATTTAGGAAGAAATATTTTTGTTTTAATTAATTATGGGCCTTTTAGGGTTTCTTGCTTATACAAAAGAAGAGTTATGTAATTTGGAGGCAAGAATGAATATCATTAATGAAAAGTATATTTCAAAAAGCTTTTGCTTTACCTTCTTGTGTTCTTGATTGAATGCTTGAATTTGACTTATCAAGGGGAGTGATCATCATTTGTGGCATTTCAAGATTGGGGTTTTAAGGACTTTGTTTCCTTATGGTTCTAATATGATCATCTTCAACACGTTCTTAGCAAATCAATTTTTTCTATTCCTTTGAGTTCGTGGGTTCCTAAGTTGTTCGCCTAAAGAGTCCGCACCATTTGGTATCAAAGCCTTGGTTGTAGAAAACAGGTTATCTATCTTCATCTATCTTTGTTTTGAATTTTAGATTTCAAAAAAAAAAATTCCTTTGATTGTTTTCTGTGTTCTTGAGTCACAAATCACAAAAAGAAAAAATCGTCCTTTTGAGTCTTGTGTTTTATTTCAATTTTGTTGTCATTTTTTTCGTAGAATTATTTGAATTCTTCGTATCTTTTTCTTGTTCTTTATTTATGTGTTCAATTTATCTTTTTTCTTCAAAAAGAAAAAAGAAAAGAAGAGGGTTGTTGTTCAATTTCAAAATGTTTTTCTTTTATAAAACGGAGTTACAACTTTAAACGGCCATAACTTTTGACTTGGGCAATGAAAATACAATTATAATATATCTAATTAAAGCTCGCTTCAATTCCTACATTAAATTTAGGCTTTGCCTCTGTTCTTTCAATTTTAGAGTCCAAATTATACCGTTTACACCACTAACCAAATGGTTCAAGATTTGTCACATCTTTTTGCGTTGTTTTCAGTTCTTGTTCAATAGGGTTGCGATTGTTTTTGTGCATTTTCTATTCACAAAGGCAACAGAAGTAAAAAAGAAAAATAAAATAAAAAAAGAAAAAAAAAGAAAAAAAAAGGAAAAAAAAGGAAAAAAAGAAGAAAAGAAGAAGAAGAAAAGAAGAAGAAAAGAAGAACATAGTAGTAGTAGATTGTTCAAGAATCTAATTCTTGTTTTCTTGTTTTTGTTGAAATTGGTTTTTCTTTATTTTGTTCTTGATGCCCAAGACTGATCTAAACAAAGGGAGAATTATAGTTGATCAAGATTCTTTCATTAGAGTCCTATTTGATCAAGAGTCTTCCTTTAGAGTCCTCTTTGGTCAAGAGTCTTTCCTTAGAGTCCTCTTTGGTCAAGAGTCTCTTTAGAGTCCTCTTTTGTCAAGAGTCTTTCTTTAGAGTCTTCTTTAGGTAAAGAGTCTTTCTTTAGAATCATTTTTGGACTTTCCTTCTTTAGAGTTCTCTTTGGACTTTCCTTTTGTCATACTTTGCCATTTAATTATTTTAGAATTCTAAATTTTGAGATTTTCACCAATAAAACAGTTACTTCTTGAGATTAATTGTATTCTTTGATTTTGTTAAGAACACAAAGGAAGATGGCATGATCTTTGAGTGAAAAAAAAGAGAGTGATAACAATCTTATTTGAGAGAAAACATGTGAGAGAGTGTTAAGAAAAGTGAGAGTGATAACAATCTTATTTGAGAAAAACACGCGAGGGAGTGCTAGAAGAAAGGGAGAGTGATAAAATATTATTTGAGACCAAACACATGAGGGAGTGCATGGGTTATCTAATTTTATTTTACAATTTGATAATATGAGTATGGAAAGAGGAGAACCACAAGAGGTTGACTTGAAATTCTTCATCAAATCTGTTCATGACCAATTTAAGAGAATGAATGCAAGGTTAGATGATTTAGAATCCTCTTCTAATTCTCAATCACATAGAAGAAGACATAGAAGAAGAAGAAGTTGATTCCAATGTGGAAGAGAGAACCATTTATAAATGGTACAAAAAGACTAACTACAAAGGAGATATCAATATAGCAGTATAAAGATGACAATTCTACCCTTTCAAGGAAAGAATGATCCTGAGTTATACTTGGAGTGGGAAAGAAAGATTGAGCATATGTTTGATTATCATAACTACTTCGAGGAGAAGAAAGTAAAGCTAGTAGTGGTAGAATTTTTAGATTATACTAGTATATGGTGGGATTAATTGGTGGTCAATAGGCAAAGAAATGGTGAACGACCTATTTGGTTATGGGAAGAGATGAAATCGGTGATGCGTAAGAGGTTTATACCTAGCCATTACTATAGGGATATATATAGAAAGTTAAAAGAGCTGGTCCAAGGTTCCATGAGTGTAGAAGATGATTATAAGAAGATGTAAGTTGCCATGATTAGAGCAAACATAGAGGAAGATAGAAAAGTGATAATGGTTAGATTCATTGTCGGATTAAACAGAGAAATTATTGATGTGATTGAATTGTAACATAATATAGAGATGAAAAAACTACTGCACGAAGCCATTAAAGTGAAGAAGAAAATCAAGTCCAAAAGGTTCATATCTAGTTTGTTCTTTAATTCTCCATGGAAATCAACTTAGAAGGATAAAAAAACTACCTTTATAGCAAAGAAAAAGATGAGGCAAAGTCAAACAGTTCAGTTGCTATTCCTAAAGGTAAATTTGAAATAAAAACTCCTATTGAGTCATGTGATATTAAGTGTTTTAGGTGCCAAGGACTCAGACATATTGCATCTGAATGCCTAAATAAAAGAGTTATGGTTGTACGGGAAGATGGAGAAATCGAAAGTGCTAGTTCAAGTGACAATGAAATGCTACCATTGGAGAATTATTATGATGTAGAATTGGAAGAACCTGTGCATGGGGAATTACTTGTCATAAGGAGATCTCTGAATATATAGCCTAAGAATGAATGAGATGAGGAGAAACATGAGCATATTTTTCACATAAGATGCCATATGAAGGACAAGGTATGCATGGTTATTATTAATAGTGGCATCTCTACTAATTTTTCTAGTATTTTATTGGTAGAAGAGTTGAATTTGAAGTGGAAAAAGCATGTCAAACCGTACAAGCTACAATGGTTGAATGATTGTGGAGAAGTAAATGTCAACAAACATGTTTGGGTTCTTTCCCAATTGGTAAGTATGAGGATAAGGTTTTTGTGATGTGGCACCAATGTATGCTGCTCATATTTTGCTTGGACTACCATGGCAGTTTGATAGGAGATTAATGCATGATGGGTATACAATTTGGTACTCTTTTGAAATGAACAACCAAAAAGTTGTATTAGCCCCTTTCAAACCTTTGCAAGCTTATGAGGACCAGATTAGGATAGCAAGAGAGTGCAAGTTGAGAGAAAAAAAAAGTGTGAGCAAGAGAAAAAAGGAGAGAAAAGTGAGCACAAAAGAGATAAAAGTGAGATAAAAGGAGAAAAAGTGAGCAAAAAAGAGAGAAAAGTGAGCAAGAAGAGAAAAATAAAAGAATGAGTGCATTTTCTAAAAAACATTAGATTAAGAGTGTAATGGTGGCAAGGAAACGTGTGCTTGTAGTTATGTACAAGGATATTTATCCTTCTACTAACGATCTTAACACATCTTTATCTAGTGTTGTTGTCTCTTTATTGTGGGGCTTTGAGGATCTATTTCATGAAGAAATTCCCCATGGATTACCTCCTTTGAGAGGAATTGAGCATTAAATAGACTTCACAACCAGATCTATAATAACAAACTGACCTACTTATAGAGCTAATCCTGAGGAAATGAAGGAAATACAAAGGCAAGTGGATGAGTTACTGCACAAGGGATTTGTAAGGGAGAGTCTTAGCCCATGTTTGGTTCATGTCATCTTAATCCTAAAGAAATATGGAACATGGCGCATATATGTGGATTGCCACACTATTAATAAGATAATGGTAAAGTATAGACATCTTATCCTCATGTTAGATGATATGCTTAATGGGTTGCATGGTTCTCATTTTTTTTTTCTAAAATTGATTTAAAGAATGGATATTATCATATTCTCTTGAAAGAATAAAATGAATGGAAAACTACATTTAAGACTAAATATGAATTGTATGAATGGTTAGTAATGCCTTTTGCTTTAACTAATGCACCTAATACATTCATGAGGTTAATGAACCATGTCTTGCGTGCTTTCGTAGGGAAATTTGTTGTATTTTACTTTGATGATATTTTAGTCTATTGTAAAAGTTTAGAGGAACATATTAAACACTTGTATGCTATTTTTAGCATGTTAAGAGAGAAAAAAAATTATGCTAATCTTAAAAACTGCATATTTTGCAAGGAATCTATTGTTTTTCTTGGATTTGTTGTTATTTTATAGGGTATTAGTGTTGATTAAGAAAATGTAAGGGTAATAAGGGATTGGCCTACACCTAAGAATGCGAATGAGGTAAGAATTTTTCATGGTTTAGTGAGTTTTTATCGAAGGTTTGTTAAAGATTTTAGTTTTATTACTACACCTTTGAATGAACTTGTTAAAAAGAATGTTTTTTTAAGTGGGATGATGTGCATGATCAAGTGTTTAACACTTTAAAAGATAAACTAAAAAATGCACCTTTGTTATGTTTGCCTAACTTTGATAAAGCTTTTGAGATAGAATGTGATGTATCGGGGATTGGCATAGGAGCTACTTTAATGCAGGATTCCAAACCAATTACATATTTTAGCGAAAAGCTAAGTGGGGCAGTGTTGAATTATCCTACTTACTAAAAGGAGCTTTATGCATTAATGAGAACTCTACAAACATGGTAGCATTACTTATGGTCAAGGGAATTCATCATTCAATACGATCATGAGAGTTTTGAATTTTTTAAAGACCCAAGGTATGCTTAATAAAAGACATGCTAAGTGGTGTATTTTATAGAAATGTTTCCTTATGTAATCAAATACAAGCATGGGAAGAACAACGTTGGGGCTAATGCATTGTTTAGGAGGTACGTATTACTTACTTAATTGTAAACTAAATTATTACTTGGTTTTGAATTGCTTAAGAAATTGTATGATAATGATTATGATTTTTGCCAAGTATGGACTGCATGTGATAAGTGTGTGTCTGGTAATTTTTATAGGCATGAAGGATTTATATTCAATAAAGATAAATTATATGTGCCTATTTGTTCTCTTTATGAGTTGCTTGTTAGGAAAAGTCATAGGGGAGGTGTGATGGGTCACTTTGGTGTTCTAAAGACTTTAGATATTTAATGTGAGCATTTTTATTGGCCTAATATAAAGCATAATGTGTAATCTATTTATGAAAAGTGCATTACATGTAAGCAAGAAAAATCTTAAGTTAAACCACATGGCTTATATACCCATTTACCTGTACATAATCAACTTTGGATTGATATATCTATGGATTTTGTTTTAGGATTACCAAGATCTCAAAGTGGTAAGGATAACATCTTTGTTGTTGTTGATAGATTTAGTAAAATAGCTCATTTTATTGCATGTTCTAAAACCAATGACGCAACACATATTGCTGATTTGTTCTTTAAAGAAGTGATTTGGCGCGCTTTATGGAATAAACTATGAACTAAATTGTTATTTTCAACTATTGCACATCCTCAAATGGATGGTCAAACTAAAATATTTAATAGGACACTCACTACTTTGATGTGGGCTATCATTTAAAAGAATATAAGGTAGTGGGAGAAGTGTTTACCATACATTGAATTTGCATATAGTATGACTGTTCATTCTACTTCTTTTTCTCCTTTTGAAGTTGTTTATGGCTTTAATCCTTTAACACCTATTGATATTTTACCTTTGCCTACTAATGAGCATGTTAATCTTGATGGTAAGAAAAAGGAAGATTTTGTGAATGATTTACATGCTAGAATTTGGACCAACATTAAAAGAAAGAATGAGCAATATGCTAAGAAAGCCAATAAATGGCATTTGAAGGTTTTTTTTGAACCTGTAGATTGGGTTTAGGTGCATATGCATAAGGAGAGGTTTCCCACACAATGGAAATCAAAATTGTAGCCTCGAGGAGATGAACATTTTCAAGTCTTGGAACGAATCAATTGTAATGCCTACAAGATATATTTTCTAAGTGACTATGGTAATGTTAGTGCAACTTTTAATTTCACTCATTTATCTTTGTTTGATGTAGATGATTCAAGGACGAATCTTTTTGAAAAAGGGGTGAATAATGGAGAACAAGTTGATGTTCCCAAATATTCTCAACATCCTTTGCAAGAAATTGGCAGTTCAGACTAGGTCAAAGACAAAGAGGATGAAGGAATATTACTATGTCCTAAATATCCTACAAAAGTTGTGAAAACTCATTAAATACAAAAGAAAATATAAGAAATAAATCGTGAAGAAGTCATTGCATTTTCTTTATCTCTAAAAGGCATATTACTAGAATTTTTTATTTAATGTATTTTATTGATGTATGAGTATAGTATTTGATTTTTGTATAAGATCTTTTTATTCGATTCTTTTAATGAGATCAATATTATTCACTACTTTGAGTATTTTCTTCTTTAAAAATATGCAAACTTATTAGTTCATTTCTTTACATAAACTCTATTCGCATATGCCTTTAAATGAGTACTTGTTCCAATATGATAAGTGTTATTGAGAGTATTCCTTGTGCGGTTAGAGGAGAAGTGAATTTAGATTTCATACACTAATATTGGGAAAATTTAATAATGATATATTTTTTATTTGAATATGAAAATGATTTTCAACTAATTATAGTAAACTATTAATGCTTAGAATATTAAAATGACTAATGCTATGGATTTTAATTTTAAACTTAGAAGAAAATAAAAAGCATGAGAAATGTTTCCTCTCTTTGCAGCGTTTTTTAAAGTTATATAAATGACCCACTACTTCACTATAAAAATCATCCCTTATCCTTTTATATAACAATTTATCTTTATGTTGATTTCTTAGTTTCTTTTAAGTTTTTCTTTTCTTTTAATAGTTTCAAAGCTCTTCTCTTAATTGAGAGTTGAACAAATATAGTTTATGTAGCGGCTTTAATTTCAATTCAATAAATAGTGTTGGCAATTTTGTTTAGATATTTTTCATAACAAAAATGATACTTAGATTTTGTAAGGATACAATTGAGGTATGATTTAAATATATTATTTTCAAAAATACCTTTATATGTTGTTTTACCTAGCTATAAATAATATGGGATATTAGTAATGTTTTTATTCTTGTGAAATATTAAAGTAGGTAAATATTTTTATAAAATGAATTAAGTTTTATTCATTCGTCAAGATTTACACAAAATTTTGTTATAGGAAAGTAAATTGACTAAGAATTTTTCATAACAAATATGAGAGATATATTTAGGATTTAATTATCTGAATCTAATTTAGAGTGATATTCTCGAATATTAAATATTTACAATATAAATCTTGTATAGAGTCATGCCTTATTTCAAGGATTTTTATAAAATATGTTATTGAAAAATATATTGACGACATATTTTTCATATTTAATTTAAATCTTAAAGTTATTTTTCAAAAATTAAATCATTAATCTAACTTAGACATCTTGATAAGAGTTTAAATTTTCAACCTGATCGAACGTGGAAAATTAAATGGTTTAGTAATTTCTTAGAAAATGAACATAATTTAATTAAAGTTTAAATTGTGGCCCGATCGAAGGTGGCAAGTTAAGGTTTAATTAATAAAGAAAATGATCCATATCTTAGGATATTTTCTTACATAAAAGAAATAATCAATAATCTTAATTAATATATTTAATGACTTAATTAATATTGAGAAAGTATGATTGAGTAACACATATATCACATAAATTCTCTACTGAACATAAAATGCCTATTTTTCAATTGTTTTATTGAATCTATCTTTATTTTTTATGTCATTAGATTAGGTTTTTCAAACCCAAACAATTGTGATAATTTTTTTATTTTGTTTTAAGAATTTATTGAATTATTAAAAAACCACATGATTCCTCTTTAGTCCAACCTTGGAAGAATATTTATCATTTTTTATAAGGATTCGTGCGCTTGCAAGTAATTTATAAATATACAAAATTTGTATACCAAGTTTTAGTACACTAGTTTTGGCACATCAAAAATTGCTAAATTTATAATTATACTTGTAATGAAGTCAAAATAATAATAATGAGATCTTAATTTCAAGTTCAAAAGAAAAAAAAAGATTAAGATCTTAAATAAATAAATAGATAAAAAGATAGAAATTTTAAATTTTAATTTAAGTTTCTTTTTTTCTTAATTTAATTTTCTTTTCTTCATTTAATTAATTTATCAATTCCATTTCTTTTATTTTAAATTTTAATTTTATTTTCAAACCTTTACCCTCTACCTGAACCATCGAATATGGGGGATAATCCACCACTTAAGGATAAAACAATGAAGAAGTATGTAAGGCTAGTAATTGGCACTAATACTACCTCAATCCAATTGGGTGAGGCTACTTGTAACTATTAATTGTGAAACATTCATTTTTCCATGTTACCTTCTTTCAATGAACTATCTAATGAAGACTTACGATCTTTCTTTAGGGACTTCTACTCAACAATCCAAACTAGTGCATCGACTATCAACTCAAAAAGTAGTGTTTCCCCTACACACTAAAAGACAAAGTCAAGGCATGGCTAATGTCATTTCCCCAGGTTCCTTAATAACCTAGGAGGACATATAAAATAAATTTATGTGAAAATTCAATTCCTGCCCAAAAAAATCAAAGCCAAAAAGCAAAGATTGCTATTTTCTCCCAAATGGAGGGAAAACCTTTCCACAAAGCATGAGATAAGTTCAAACTCTTGCTCACTTAATGCCCCCATCACAATTATCCTTTGTAGATGTAGAACATATTTTTCTATGACAGATTGACATAACAATGTCAGTTCACTATTGATAATGCTGCTATAGGAGAGATAAAAGAAATGACTACCTTTGAGACTTACAATTTCTTTGAGATGTTATGTGCTAATGCCCTATAAAAGAGCTCCCAAGTAATGAAGGTGATGAGTGCTCAAAAAGCACTAAAATAACCATGATTTTATGTACCTTAATTGATTAAAAATACATATATTTATATGTTTTATCATATATTTATATAAATTTGTCTTTTTCGGAATCACGGGTATTTTTATTGTTTTTCAGGTATTTTGGCTTAAAAACGCAATGTAAAGACTCAAAGAGGAATATTTGAAGCAATACATCACAAATATATCAATAAATAAGTGAGAAAAGGTCAACAAACATGGAAAAATCGGACGAAATGGGTCGAAAAGGTCAAAAATGTCAAAAAGACGGAAATCGCGCGCCGCAGCCCAGCCGTGCGCGCAGCCCAGCGCCCAGCCGCGCGCGCCCCACTCCGCGCGCGCAGCGCCCCAGCAGCCCCCCTCCGCGCGCCCAACGTGTTTTCGCCCCATTTTTCACGTGCAGCCACCCCTATGATGTCATGCTGATGTCATTGATGACATCAGCAATTCCAATACGCGTTTTTACATTTTTTAATATTTTTTTAACATTTTTTTACTCATTTTTTCTCTCCATCCTCACCTATAAATACCCCACTTCCCTTCACTTCAAAACACACCTTCAAAACTCACTTCTCTCTTCTTTCTTTCTCTCATTTCTTAGTTTTTAGTTTCTCTTAGTTTCTTTCTAAGTTTCTAAGCTTTTCTTAGTTTTTCTCTTAGTTTTTAGTTCAATTCTCTTAGGTTTAGAGTTCTTCTCTTTTTGAGAGGAACTTGTAATGTTTTTGTAATAATTTAGATTTTTGATTCAATATATGGAAGTGCAAATTCCGCTCGGAGGTTTTCTAGCAACGGGAATAGCGTCGAAGTTCTGTAAGGATTTTATTTTCTTTACAGTTATTTTTATGCTTTATTCTTACATGTTATATTCAACTTGTCTGTGGTTAAATTTAACTATGCTAGCTGTTTAGTAAAAATGATGTAATAACGACGTTGTTATGCTTGCGAAATATTAAATAGGTAAAAATCTTTAAAATGAATTGATTTTGTTTTTATTCAAGATTTTATATTAAGAATGTTAGAGAGAAATATATTATTTTTCATTACAAACTTAAACCCGAAAATTAGATTTTAAGGTTTAGTTATCCGGTCTAATTTAGAGTAGTGCTCTTTTATTTGTTGGTACAATCGCCCGGTAGTTAGAGTGAAACTCTATTTCAAAAGTTTTTATAAGAATTATTATGTGAAAATGTATTGACAACATATTTTCAATAGTGGTTTTAAAACTTGAAAGTTAGTACTCAGATAATTAAATTCTTAAGTTTAATTTGGACACCTTGAATAATGTTTAAATTGTCTAACCCCACCAAAGGTGGCATTTAAATGGTTCATTTTCAATCTCTTAGAAAAAGGAATTAATTTAATTAAGCATATTAGTTATCAACCCCACCCATAGGTGTTAATTGATTTGTTTAGTTAACAAAGAATATCTAACCCCACCAAAGGTGGTATTTATATAAAAAAGAGAGAATCAATAAAATATCAATTTATATCTTTAATAACCTAGTTAATATGAGCAAGCATAATTAATTTAGTTATTATATCCATAAATACTCCGCTAATATAAATGATAAAAATTTGCATGAATATTTATTGAATCCGTATATATGTTTATTTTTAGATAATTATTTATTGAATTTGTATCTATGTTTATTTTTATGTTATTAGATTATATTTAATTAATCTGTATATATGTTTATTTTATGTTATTAGATTAGGAACACAAAAACCAAACTATCGTGACAGGATGTTTAGGATTTAATTTCGTTTTTAAAAGTTTGAATAATAAATTAAAAAACCACATACATTCCTTCCTTAGATCGACCTTGGGAGTATACTTATCATTTTCTTCGAAATGATTCGTGCACTTGCGAGAGTTTTATAAATATTAAAACCAAAGTATTTGCGGGAATCGGCGATGCCGGTTTTCGTTCATCAAGTTTTTGGCGCCGTTGCCGGGGAAGGAATAGCGTTTTTTAAATTATTTATCAAAATTTTAAAAACATTTTTGTGCTGTAAATAATTGTGATATTTTAATAATAATCAAATTTCAAAATTCATAATAAAAATAAAAAAATAAAAAAAAATAAAAAAATAAAAAAATAAAATAAAAATAAATTTTTTTTTAATTGTAAAATAATTTAGAAATTTGAAATTTGAAGTAAAAATTTTTACCGTTCATGAATAAAAAAAAATATTTCAAAAACTTAAATTTCAAAAAATTTTAAGTTAATAAGACATTATATAGCGTGAATAGTAAAATAAAATTACCGTTCATGAATAGTAAAAAAAATAAAAAAATAAAAAAAAACATTACTTAAATTTATACCTAATTAACTAAATAACATGAAAAGTAAAAATCTAAGGGAGTTCTGTCTAGGAGACTAGTTCTTGGAAGCCTTTGTGCCACTAGTCTTTCCTGGGAACGTTGCTCTGGCTAGGAGAATGGTATTTAAGGTGCCGTTTGCACCACCATTCTTTCCTAGGAGCATTCTTGGTTAATACTAATTATGTTACAAAATAAAAAAAAATATAAAAAAAAATTAAAAAAAAATGATAAAAAAAAACAATTTCTTTTTTTTAGGGTTTAACTAGTTTTGTTTAGTGCTTTGTATTAAATAACATGTAAATTTTCTCTAAATTTTTTATTTTGTTGACAGGAGTTTTAAATTTACGTTTACAATAGTCTATGCGTGGTAGGAGATCCTTAGGAAACCCTCTTACACCATATGTAAATAAATTTCATAAATTTAAACAAGTGTCAACAAAACTGGATTCTACCCATCAACCTGTTTTTGAGCCAAACATAGAACCAAGTCTTAATCCTTTACTAGAACCAAAAGAAATGGAGGAAAACCAACATATTAGGGAAACCACGATGAAGGAGTTTGCAAGACCGGTAATAGGCACGGCAACTGCCGCTATCCAGTTGGGGGAGGCTGCTCGGAATTATGACCTTAAAAATATTCATTTTTCTATGCTTCCTTCCTTTTATGGGTTACCTAATGAAGATTCTCTTTCCTTTATGAGAGATTTCTATGCTACGGTCCAAACATTCCCCCTCGGTATTCTAAACGAGGATCAACTTAGGATGAGATGTTTTCCCTACACTCTAAAGGATAAGGCCAAAGCTTGGTTGATGTCACTTCCCCCAGGTTCTCTGATGACATGGGGTAACATTTACAATAAATTCATGGGAAAATTCTATTCCCATCAAAAAACATCAGAGTTGAGAGGAAAGATTGCTACTTTCTCTCAGATGAATGGAGAACCATTCCATGAAGCTTGGGATAGGTTCAAGATGTTTCTCACTCAGTGTCCCCATCATAGCTTTCCCCTGCAGTTGCAGAACCAATTCTTTTACGATGGACTTACACAACAATGTCAGTTCATTGTCGACAACGCTGCAGGAGGAGCAATAGGAGAAAAGACTACCTCAGAGACGTATAACCTCTTTGAGATGTTGGGTGCTAATTCCCAACAGAAAAGCTCCCAAGTGAGAAAAGCTGGAGTTCATGAAATCGACTCCAGTAATGAAGTTCAACAACAACTTGTTCAACTGACTAAGCAAGTTGCCCTTCTCGCTACACAAACCAACACCAATAATGATCAATATGGTTTGTATAGCAACATGGGACATGGTACTGAAGCCTGTCCATATCAAGGAGAAACAACTGGACCTGAACAGGTCAATGTGTTGGGAGCATATCAACAGAGACCAAGGTTTGATCCCAACTCAAATACCTATAATCCTGGGTGGAGAAGTCATCCAAATTTCTCTTGGAGGCAAAACAACCCTCCTTTTACTCAAAGCTCAAACCAGGCAGGCCAGCAATTCCACCCAACTATTCCAAGAAGCATTCCCAATAAACCAACCCTGGAGGACAACTTGAATTCTTTTATTCAAGTTTGTAGGGATAACCAATCTAAAACCAATCAACGGTTGGACTCTGTGGAAGCTTCTATCAAAAAGGTGGAAGTCCAAGTTGAACAGTTAGTTGAACATTTGCAAAAAGGCAAAGACTAATTCGAAATTTAAATGAATTCAATGAAGAGGAGACATTGAGTTTTTCATTCTGCAATCTCCAAGCAACGTCTTACTAGAAGACGATAAATTTTAGTCCTGTATGGGAGGTCACCCATTATTGTATTTTCCTTTGTTTTAGTTTGCGTGTAATAAAAATTCAGATGAAATAAAATTCGTTTGTTTCAAAAATTCTGTCCATTCGCTTAAATTTAAAAAAAAAAATTAGGTTCCTTGCACTTTTTGCTTTTACGTTTTATCAAGTTATAAATATTTCTTAGAGATATCTACTAAAAGCAAAATGTTGATACACAATAGGAGGAGGATCATTTTCAACTACAAACAACCATGGGAGATGCTGAAGATAGGCGGAAAAAGATGAAAGAATATACAATGCCAATCATTGGCAATGTAACTTCCGGTATCCAATTACAAGAGGCTGCAAGGAATTATGAATTGAAAAAGATTCATTATTCTTTGTTGCCTTCCTTTTACGGTATCCCTAATGAAGACCCTTTGCATTTCATTCGAGAATTCTATGCTATTGTCCAAACCTTTCCACTACATGCAATTAATGAAGATCAACTTAGGATGAGGTGTTTTCCTTACACTCTCAAAGATAAAGCTTGGTCATGGTTCATTACTCTACAGTCAGGTTCTTTTAAAACTTGGGAGGCAGTCTATGAAATTTTTATGGGTAGGTTCTATTCCCATCAAAAGACTGTTGATCTAAGAACAAAGATAGCAACATTTTCTCAAATGAATGAAGAGCCCTTTCATGAAGCTTGGGAACGATTCAAACTCCTTTTCATTCAATGTCAAAATCATAGCTTTCCCTTACAGCTACAAAACCAATTCTTTTATGATGGATTGACACTACAGAGTCAATACATGGTTGATAATGCTGCTGGAGGTGCTGTAGGAGAAAAGACCGCAGAGGAAACCTATAATCTTTATGAGCTGTTGGGTTCTAATTCCCAACAAAGAGGTGGTAGAAGGAAAGCAAAGGTCAATGAAGTCGGCTCTGATAATGAGATAACCTTGCAACTTGCTGAATTGACTAAACAAGTGAAATTCTTCACTTCCCACCAAATTTCAAATCAAGAGGTATGTGAAGTGTGTTGTTCAATTGGGCATGGTACTCATAATTGTTCAAATACTTGTGATTCTAGTGTCGATGCCATAGAGGAAGTCCAATCTTTTCAAAGGTATCATCCAAACACCTATAATCACCCAGCCTACACCCAATATCCAACACTAAGGTCGGATAACAACCACCCTTACCCACCAAGCCAATCTTTTAAACCAACCTTAGAAGATAGCTTGAATGCTTTTATTCAAGTTAGTCGTGACAACCAATTGATGACTAATCAAAGGTTGAACACCATGGAGGCTTCGGTTAAAAGAATTGAATCTAAAGTTGGGCAACTGGCTGAACAAATGCAAAAGAAAGAACCAGGAAAGTTGCCCAGTCAACCAGAACAAGCAAAGGATGTTAGAACCCTTCGAAGTGGTAAGGTAGTCAATACCAGTTTACCTGAAATCTCTAACAATCTACCTTGTACTTCAGGTAACAAAGAAGGAAATACTCTAATCTCGCAAAAAGGAGAAACAAGTGTTAAACTTAACAAGCCTTCTGAAAAACTCATTGGGGGGTCATCTGACACCCCCAAAATTCAAAAGACAACAGAACCACACCAGATACAAGTAACTTTTCCCCACCGGTTGAAAGAATCCAAACAAGATAAGCAATTCAATGATCTTTTTAATATGCTCTCTAAAGTAAATATCAATTTACCATTATTAGAAGTGATCATGAATGTGCCCTCATATGCCAAATTTTTCAAAGAGTTGAACACTAAGAAAAGGAGGTATGAACTGAATGAACGAGTAGTAGTATCAGAAATTTCTAGCGCTGTACTTCAGCACAAACTACCCCCTAAGTTGAAAGACCCTGGAAGTTTTATTATAAACATAACTATGGGGGATAGGAAGGTTGCTAAAGCAATGCTTGATTTAGGTGCTAGTATAAATTTGATGCCCTACTCTATATTCTTACAACTCAATCTAGGGGATTTAAAACCCACAACTATGTCCCTTCAACTTGCAGATAGATCTCTTAAATATCCAGAGGGAATAGTTGAGGATGTTTTGGTACAGGTAGACAAACTGATAATACCTGTTGACTTTGTGGTTCTGGATATGCAAGAAAATCAAGCATTGGACAGAGAGCACACAATATTGCTTGGTAGACCATTTATGGCAACTACTAAAACTATTATTGATGTCCAAGATGGAAATTTGACAATGACAGTCTTAGGAGAGACTGTTCATTTTAAAGTTTTTGATTCTTCACCTTTCCCTTCTATTTCTGCCATCGATGAAATATTCGATGTTGATCCTTTGGATAATCTTGTCCAAAACACCTTTTTCCGAACCAGAATAGAGGACAAGCTTGAAACCGTTCTTACACTTGAAAAGGTTGAAGAAGATTTAGATGAGGAAATAAAGGGGTACCTTGAACAACTAGACAATAATGAAGTGATGACAAAATCTAGTACACTTTTAAATCTACCCAGTTCTTCATCTATTAAAGAGGCCAATCCACCTGAACTTGAACTCAAAGACTTACCCGAGCACTTAAAATATGTGTTTTTGGGAGAGGGAGAAACTTATCCAGTGATAATTTCTTCAACCTTGACCAAACCACAAGAAAAGGAACTCATCAAAGTGCTTAAACAGTTTAAGAAATCTATAGGTTGGAGTATAGGGGATATAAGAGGCATTAGTCCAACAATGTGTATGCACAAGATCAACTTGGAGGACGGTGCTAAACCTGTACGAGAGGCCCAAAGAAGACTAAACCCAAACATGCAAGAGGTAGTTAAGAAGGAAATTCTTAAATTATTAGAAGAAGGGATTATCTATCCTATTGCGGATAGTAAGTGGGTTAGTCCAGTGCATGTGGTACCAAAGAAATCTGGGATAACAGTTGTTAAGAATGACAAAAGTGAATTAGTGCCCACTAGAATAATCACTGGATGGAGAATGTGTATAGATTTTAGGAAACTAAATTTATATACGAAAAAGGATCACTTTCCTCTTCCATTCATTGATCAAATGTTGGAAAGATTAGCTGGGCACGAATTTTACTGTTTTTTGGATGGACTGTCTGGATATTATCAAGTACCCATAGCACCAGAAGATCAGGAAAAGACCACATTTACATGTCCTTTTGGGACATTTGCTTTTCGCAGAATGCCATTTGGGTTATGCAATGCCCCTGCCACGTTCCAGAGATGCATGATATCCATTTTCTCGGACATGGTGGAAAAATTCATTGAGATTTTCATGGACGATTTCTCTGTCTTTGGGAACTCATTTGATGATTGCTTACATAAATTGACTTTGGTTTTAGAAAGATGCATTGAATGCAATCTAACCCTTAGTTGGGAGAAAAGTCATTTTATGGTTCAACAAGGGATAGTTTTAGGACATATAATTTCAAACAAGGGTATTGAAGTTGATAAGGCAAAAGTTGAATTGATATCCAAACTACCTCCCCCTACATCTGTGAAGGGGATAAGAAGCTTCTTGGGACATGTAGGATTCTACAGACGATTTATTAAAGATTTCTCTAAAATAAGTCGTCCATTATGTAACTTGCTATCCAAAGATGCTGATTTTGATTTCAACAATGACTGCCTTACTTCCTTTAATACCTTGAAAGATAAACTCACATCTACCCCTGTTATAATGGCACCAAACTGGTCTTTACCCTTTGAAATAATGTGTGACGCTTCTGATTATGCAATAGGAGCAGTCCTGGGACAAAGAGTGGATAAGCGTTTACATGTCATCTACTATGCTAGCAAAACACTCAATGATGCCCAGATGAATTACACCACCACTGAAAAGGAATTCTTGGCTATAGTATTCTCTTTAGACAAATTTCGGTCTTATTTAGTAGGATCTAAAGTGATTGTGCATTCTGATCATGCTGCTTTAAGATACATATTAAGTAAACCAAATGCCAAGCCAAGATTAATCAGGTGGGTCTTACTCTTACAAGAATTTGACCTAGAAATCAAGGATAAGAAAGGCAGTGAAAACTTAGTAGCTGACCATTTGTCTAGGTTAATTTCTGACTTTAATTCTCTTAAAGATGAGAGTAATGACGATATAGTTGAAACCTTTCCTGATGAACAGTTATTTTTCATAGGTCCGAACCCATGGTACGCTGATATTGTAAACTATCTTGCCACTGGTGTTTTGCGACCTAACACTTCATATCAGGAGAAGAAAAGGTTTTTTAAAACTATTAAGGACTATTTCTGGGATGACCCTTATTTATACAAGATTGGTCAAGATCAAGTCATCCGGAGATGTGTACCTGAAGAAGAACATAAGAGCATTCTGACTTTTTGTCATGAACTTCATTGTGGGGGTCATTTTGGAGGAGAAAAGACAGCCCGTAAGATATTACAGTCTGGATTCTTTTGGCCCACTCTTTTTAAAGATGCTCATATGTTTTGTGCACAATGTGATAGATGTCAAAGAACAGGAAACATAAGCAAAAGAGATGAAATGCCTTTGACATCTAATTTAGTTGTTGAACTCTTTGACGTATGGGGGATTGACTTTATGGGTCCTTTTCCCCCATCTAATGGTTTTCAATACATTTTGGTTGCTGTGGATTATGTGTCCAAGTGGGTAGAAGCTATACCCACCAAAACCAATGATGCTAATGTTGTTGTGAAATTCTTGAAAGATTTCATATTCAGTAGGTTCGGAACGCCTAGAGCTATAATAAGTGATGGAGGTAGCCATTTTTGTAACAAACTCTTTGATGGAGTACTAAACAAGTACAACATCACACATAAGGTAGCTACTCCATATCATCCTCAAACTTCCGGTTTAGTGGAAGTAAGTAATAGGCAAATTAAGGGAATACTGGAACGCACTGTGCGTCCCTCAAGGAAGGATTGGGCATTTAAGTTAAATGATGCCTTATGGGCATACCGCACCGCTTACAAAACACCTATTGGGATGAGCCCTTACCGGTTAATCTTTGGGAAAGCGTGCCACCTTCCAATTGAACTTGAACACAAGGCTTATTGGGCAATTAAAGAGCTAAACATGGATTTAGATAAAGCAGGTGAAAAACGAGTACTCCAGCTTCATGAGTTGGAAGAAATTAGGAATGAAGCCTATGAGAATGCCAAATTATACAAGGAGCGTACTAAGCACTATCATGACAAGAGGCTAGTTCCTAAAACTTTTCACCCTGGAATGAAAGTTCTTTTATTTAACTCTCGTTTGAGATTGTTTCCAGGAAAGCTAAGATCAAGATGGGATGGACCATTCAAAATAGTTCAGGTATCTGAACATGGAGTGGTAGAACTATTGGACTCCAAGACACAAAAAACGTTCAAAGTTAATGGCCATCGTGTCAAGCCTTATGTGGAAGAACCGAACAACATTGCTGAAATGGATTGCATTTGGATGAGTAACCCTTAGCACCAAAAAGATACGTCTTGCTAAGACGTTAAACTAAGCGTTGGATGGGAGGCAACCCATCATGTTAGGTAATTTTTTATTGTTATTTGTTTTATTTACTTAATTTTATTGTTTATTTTAGTTTACTTGTATGTGAATAATTTTTAAATTTGTTAAAACTAAAATATTTGTTGAGATGTTAGAAGTTCACAGCGATCTGTCTGTATACACTTTAATGATGAATATGATGGATGCACCTGCATTTCTTCATTACTACTTACACATTCTCAAGAAATAGGTAATCTTTCTCCTCTTTTCTCTTTATCTTTAATTTGCAGTTGTTACATTGAGGACAATGTAAGTTCTAGGTTGGGGGTGGTGAAAAGTTACCATGCTATATATATAAAAATATAAAAATAAAAAAATTCTCACAAAAATTTATCATTTCTTTAAATCAAATTTAAGTAAATAGTTAAGTCTTTGGTACTGTTAGATTAATTTTTGAAAACATATCATGAAATATTGTGTAATTATTTTTGATAATTAGTTAGTTTTTGTCATAACTAGTATTTCTTGATAAAATGTGGAAATTAGATTAAACCCAAAATCGGTATTTATGAATTTTGTTTTAGTGGAGACTACCCTTGTGAGATATAATTTGAGCCTAATTTCTTTTATTCAGAGTGAAATATATATTTTTTCTACTCCAAACACATTTCCTATTTATTCAAAAAGTTTAGATGATCTCTATAGGTATTAACATTGAATGTATGAATTTTTTTCATCTTAATAGAGTATCATATATTTTTTATTATTATTTTTTGTTTAGATTAAACGATTTGAGTAGAAATTGATAGTATATGCTTATATCTCATTCATGCATGACTGCTACAAAAAAAAAAGACATATCTGGGGTTACCTAAACCAAGATCAAACAGAAAAGACACAAAATTAACCACTCACCAAAATCCAAAAAAAATGTACAATCTGTACATGGGTTGACTCTCTAAAAAAATACATATATTGAAAAATATCTACAGAAAAAAAAATAGAGAGATAAAAAATAGTATCATCTACATACTATGACCCACATTGCCTACAAAGTTGTGAGTAAAGGCTAATTACAAAAGAAAGATATAGGAAGTAATTCCCTAAAAAGTCATTGCAATTTCTTCATTTGTAAAAGCATATATCTTGAAATTCTTTCTTAATGAGTTTGATTTATGCATGAAAATAATTTTTGTATATGATATCTTTATAATTTATACATTCGATTCCTTTCATGAGATCAATGTTAAAATAACACTTTGAGCCTTTATTCTTTATACATATGCGAACATATTAGTTCATTTCTATACATCAACTCTTTCGCATATAAATTAGTATGAGTGTTTGAACCCATAGGATTCAGTGCTTTGAGAGTATTGACTTGTGAGGAATAGAGTCGAAGCGAATACTGATTCATGACACTGAAATTGGGTAAAAATTAAATTGATACATTTTTGAAATGAAATATGAAAATGATTTTCGACTAATTATTGTAATAAAATCATGATTGTTTAAAGAGATTAAAATAACTTATGCTTGAGATTTTAATTATGATCTTAAAGGAGATTAAAAAGTATGAGATATTTTTGTGATATGTTGTGTTCTTTTATTCTTAAATTAATTTTTGATTGTGTTGTAATTTTAATTTTTGATTTGATTGTTTTTATCTTTACATTTAGTTCAATGTTTGTGGGTATCATTACTGAAAACCCTCACGAGACTCAAACTCGTCCACTAGGGCAACCTAGGGGTTTAACGGCTTGTTGCATAGGCTAAATGCAACCGTTTCAATCCACGAAAGTGATTTAGGATAGTTTAATTTTTAGCTTTTATCGCTTCTCTTGCTAAGAGACTAGCAAGAAGCTGGTTGGGGGTTGTGATGAGTGCTCAAAAAGCACTAAAATAACCATGATTTTATGTACCTTAATTGATTAAAAATACATACATTTATATGTTTTATCATATATTTATATAAATTTGTCTTTTTCGGAATCACGGGTATTTTTATTATTTTTCAGGTATTTTGGCTTAAAAACGCAATGTAAAGACTCAAAGAGGAATATTTGAAGCAATACATCACAAATATATCAATAAATAAGTGAGAAAAGGTCAACAAACATGGAAAAATCGGACGAAATGGGTCGAAAAGGTCAAAAATGTCAAAAAGACGGAAATCGCGCGCCGCAGCCCAGCCGTGCGCGCAGCCCAGCGCCCCAGCGCCCAGCCGCGCGCGCCCCACTCCGCACGCGCCCGCACGCGCTGGCACTGTTCACGCGCGCCGAGCTGCGCGCAGCGACAGCCCCAGCGCGCGCGCGCAGCGCCCCAGCAGCCCCCCTCCGCGCGCCCAACGCGTTTTCGCCCCATTTTACTCATTTTTTCTCTCCATCCTCACCTATAAATACCCCCCTTCCCTTCATTTCAAAACACACCTTCAAAACTCACTTCTCTCTTCTTTCTTTCTCTCATTTCTTAGTTTTTAGTTTCTCTTAGTTTCTTTCTAAGTTTCTAAGCTTTTCTTAGTTTTTCTCTTAGTTTTTAGTTCAATTCTCTTAGGTTTAGAGTTCTTCTTTTTTTGAGAGGAACTTGTAATGTTTTTGTAATAATTTAGATTTTTGATTCAATATATGGAAGTGCAAATTCCGCTCGGAGGTTTTCTAGCAACGGGAATAGCGTCGAAGTTCTGTAAGGATTTTATTTTCTTTACAGTTATTTTTATGCTTTATTCTTACATGTTATATTCAACTTGTCTGTGGTTAAATTTAACTATGCTAGCTGTTTAGTAAAAATGATGTAATAACGACGTTGTTATGCTTGCGAAATATTAAATAGGTAAAAATCTTTAAAATGAATTGATTTTGTTTTTATTCAAGATTTTATATTAAGAATGTTAGAGAGAAATATATTATTTTTCATTACAAACTTAAACCCGAAAATTAGATTTTAAGGTTTAGTTATCCGGTCTAATTTAGAGTAGTGCTCTTTTATTTGTTGGTACAATCGCCCGGTAGTTAGAGTGAAACTCTATTTCAAAAGTTTTTATAAGAATTATTATGTGAAAATGTATTGACAACATATTTTCAATAGTGGTTTTAAAACTTGAAAGTTAGTACTCGGATAATTAAATTCTTAAGTTTAATTTGGACACCTTGAATAATGTTTAAATTGTCTAACCCCACCAAAGGTGGCATTTAAATGGTTCATTTTCAATCTCTTAGAAAAAGGAATTAATTTAATTAAGCATATTAGTTATCAACCCCACCCATAGGTGTTAATTGATTTGTTTAGTTAACAAAGAATATCTAACCCCACCAAAGGTGGTATTTATATAAAAAAGAGAGAATCAATAAAATATCAATTTATATCTTTAATAACCTAGTTAATATGAGCAAGCATAATTAATTTAGTTATTATATCCATAAATACTCCGCTAATATAAATGATAAAAATTTGCATGAATATTTATTGAATCCGTATATATGTTTATTTTTAGATAATTATTTATTGAATTTGTATCTATGTTTATTTTTATGTTATTAGATTATATTTAATTAATCTGTATATATGTTTATTTTATGTTATTAGATTAGGAACACAAAAACCAAACTATCGTGACAGGATGTTTAGGATTTAATTTCGTTTTTAAAAGTTTGAATAATAAATTAAAAAACCACATACATTCCTTCCTTAGATCGACCTTGGGAGTATACTTATCATTTTCTTCGAAATGATTCGTGCACTTGCGAGAGTTTTATAAATATTAAAACCAAAGTATTTGCGGGAATCGGCGATGCCGGTTTTCGTTCATCAGAAGGCCTGAGTACATGAAATATACTCCACCCCTGAATTTCAAGTGCAGCTTGCTCAACTGACCGTGCAAGTTGCGCTTCTCATAACACATTCCACAACAAATAAAGAACAAGGTGGCTTGTAGTACTTTGGGACACGACTATGATGATTTTCCCTATCAAGGAGAAGTAAGTCAATGTATTGGGGACAAACCAACCAAGACTTGGGTATGATCCCAATGCTAATACCTACAATCAAAGGTGAATGAATCATCACAAATTCTCTTGGAGGCAAAACGACACTCTATCTGTGCAAAGATCAAACTAATAGGGCCAAGGATTCCACCAACAAGTGCCTAAGAGTCCTCCCAACAAGCAAACTCTAGAGGATAATGACTCTATGAAATTAGAGTTATTAGCACATTTTTTACTTAATATTTATTTATTTTATTCAATAAATAGTATTTTTATTGCCAAAAATATTAAAATATAAACTTTAGTGAAAAGGGATGAAAATATAACTTTTGGGATTTTTTTGAATTTTTATGGATTTTTATGTCTTTTTTGTGAATTTACATAGAATCAATCAAGAGCTGTCATGTAAGCATATGAGCTGATTAGGCAAGCCACATAGACACCACACAAGTAGGGACAACTAATCCTAGATAGCTACGTGTAAGAAGGATGAACTGTGTGCCATCTCTCAACATGACATTCAATCCGAGTTTAGAGATCGGTCAAACAATACTACCACAAGTTTCCGCGTGATTTCTCCCCGCATTCCACTCGTGCACCACACCATCCATGAATCACATTGTGCAGCATGACACTGACTCAACATGTGTTGGCTCAGATTGATCTCCATTGCCATGCATCACTCTTTGATTCACCCAATGAATTTTGTGTGCCATGTGTCACGTTATAATTAGCTGGCACGATTGATTTTGCTTGTTTTGAAGCTGATTTGATGATCCAGATTACACCTATGCTATATTTAAGCCCCTACTCACCCCATAAACCCTAAGGAGATGCCATTAGCATAATTTTGGTCAATTTTTAGAGCAAAAGAAAAAGAAAAATACAGAAAAATTCAAAAGATACAATTTTGGGAACAATCTTTTCTTATCATTATATTACTTGTTCGATATGTATACTTGCGTATTCATTGCACACAAAATTCATGTCTTCCAATCAAGTTTTTGGCGCCGTTTGCTGGAGATTATAAATATTAGAATTTAATTTTTTATATATTTTTATATTGTCATTTATTTTTATTTACTTTAATTTTAATTTTAATTTACTTTTTTTATCGATTTATTTCTTATTTATTTTACTTAATTTAATTTATTTATTTTCATATTTATTTTTTTAAAATTTTAATTTATTTATTTATTTTTTATTTAGACATCTTTAGTATTATAGAAACGCAGTTGAGTCTATTGCATGAGTAGAGTTCGTGAGTGAGAAATATTACCTTTAGATCTTGAAATTATCCTATACTTTAAGGTCAATAAGGAAACAACAAGTTGTCAACCAAGAGAAAAAATGGCTAATCCATTAGACATAAATAATAATGAGCCAAACTTGAACAATCAAATTCTTTTGATGGATGATAGAGATAAAGCTATGAATGAATATACAATACCTACATTGGAAGGGCTGAGTCCAAGTATTACAAGGCCAAACATTCAAGCTAATCAGTTTGAGTTAAAGTCAGTGATGTTTCAAATGCTACAAACAGTTGGATAATTCAATAGATTACCAACAGAGGATCCTCATCTACATCTAAGATTGCTTATTGAAGTTAGAGATTCAATTAAGTTCAGTGGTGTGACCGAGGAGGCATTTAGGCTTAGATTGTTCCCTTACTCTTTGCGAGACCATGCTCGAGCTTGGCTAAACTCTTTGCCACCTAATTCCATTACAACTTGGAATGATTTGGTAGAGAAATTCTTGATGGAATACTTTCCACCAACAAAGAATTACAAGCTTAGGAATGACATTACTTCCTACCAACAATATGAAGGAGAATCTTTATATGATGCATGTGAAAGATTTAAGGAAATGTCCTCATCATGGTATTCCTTCTTGGATTCAAGTGGAGAATTTTTACAATTGTCTCCATGCTCAAACAATTACTATTGTTAATTCATATGCTAATGGAGCTTAATTTGCTAGCCAAATCTTACAATTAAGCTTATGATTTACTTAAGAAAATGGCTAGCAATAACTATCAATGGCCAATAGACAGAATGATAGCCATAAGAAGAGTAGTCGTAGTGTATGAGGTAAATTATATCACAACACTTACCACTCAAGTGTCATCTTTGGTTAATCTTTTGAAGGCTCAAAACTCGCTAATAAGTATAAACCATGTCCAAAATTCAAAAGTGTCGTATGTGTTTTGTGGAGGAGCTCATTTGTTTGATAATTTTCAAAATAATCCTAAATCCGTATGCTATGTGGATAATACGAATCAAAACAATAATCCATTCTCAAACATGTATAACCCAAGATGGAGACAACATCCAAATTTTCATGGAATAACAACAGTCAAGGTGGTAATCAATTCAACCATCTAGTTTTTAATAACCATAGCAATCACAAGCCCAAGAAAAAAAGCCATATACCAAGGACAATACAAATGATTTAATGGGGATGAAGAAAAACTTCATCCAATCAGTAAATACAAAAGTGTCCATTCCAGAGGCATAAATTTAGAATTTAGAGAACCAAATCGGGCAAATTTCCCCGACCGTAAGTCAAAGGCCTCAAGGTAACCTTCCAAGTGACACAATTGTAAACCCAAGAAGAGAAGGTAAGGACTAGTGCAACGTCATATCCTTGAGGAGTGGTAAAACATTAGAAGAGGAACATAAGACAGAAAAGGATGAGTAGGAACTGATGGATAAGGAGCAATGAAAAGGAAATAATTCTGCCAAAGAAAAAACAACCTTTACAAACCCATTATTCCTTTCCCTCAAAGACTACAAAAGTCAAATACATAGTTTTCAAAATTTCTAGAAGTCTTTAAGAAGTTGTACATAAACATACCATTCGTAGAGGCACTAGAAAAAATGCCGTCTTATGCCAAATTCATGAAGGATATACTGTCAAAGAAAAAAGGGCTTAGAGATCATGAAATAATAAAATTGACTGAAGATTGTAGCTCCATCCTCGATAGAAAAATACCACAAAAACTGAAAGATCTAGGTAGTTTTGATATCCTTTTCACTATTGGGAACATCCGTTTTGGAAAGGCATTATGTGATTTGGGTTCTAACATTAATCTCATGCCATTATCAGTCTTCCAGAGATTGGGGGTTGGTAAAGCCAAACTCACTTTAGTAACATTACATATGGAAAATGGGTCAATTAAAAGACCCCAAGGTGTGGTAGAAGCTTTGCTAGTAAAAAAGTAGACAAATTCATCTTTCGGGTAGACTTCATTGTGCTAGACATGGAAAAGGACCATGACATTCCTATCATACTTAATCGTCTATTCTTAGCAACCAAAAGAGAACCCATTAATGTACAAAAAGGTGAACTTATAATGAGAGTTCAAGATAAACAAGTAATGTTTAAAGTATTTAAAGCATTTGAACCCTCTGACTTGATAGTGCTAATGAATGCTTAATGATAAATGTTATTGAATGTGGGGAAAACTTGAAAGAATCTATTGAGTCATCCACACTTAAGACTGTTACACATGATGCTATGAACAAGGACATAAACTCACCATAAAACAATTCAACTTGTTTTAACTTTGAAAGTATGGAATTGAAAGTTGATATTGTAGATTGTGTGAGAAGGATGCGCCTCTCATGTGTTTATCAAAGGCAATTATGAAAAAATTTGAGATAGGATCTAAGCTCAAACCATCAATTGAAAGCCAACAAGTTTAGACCTCACACTTTTACCCTTCCATCCCCAGTCAAGTATGAAAGCAAAAGAGTCCAATAAAGAGGTGAAAAAGATGCTGGAAATATATAAATTGGATGAATTATGGTGAAGTGCTTATAAGAATTCCAAAAAGTTCAAAATGAAAACGAAAATATGGCTTGAGAAGAGAATTGAGCACTATGTTCACGTGCCAGAAAATAAAGTATTATTGAACAAATCAAGACTCAAACTGTTTCCATATAAACTCAAAAGTAAATGGACACAAAGGGATGTACCTTAGGACTTGATATGATTGTCCTGTCGAAGACGTTAAGCATGATGCTGGTTGGGAGGAAACCCTACATTATTTTACTTATATTTTCACTGTTTTTGTTTTTTAGGTGAATAACATGGAGAGCAATGGCACAACAAGAATGAGTTTTTTAGCGACAGATATGGTGTGCCATGATTAAAAGAGTTCTTTTTTCTTTTACCTTTTCATATTTATATGTGCATATTAGGGATAATGTGTAATTTAAGTTTGGTGGAGGGAACTTCATTCTCTACATTAATTTTTTTTACTATGCATTTAAATTTTTTAGGATATTTATAATCATGATTCAAGTAGAAATTGATAAATATATGGAAACTAAATGCATACATTATTGATATGAAACATATGAACTCAATGACAAAAATTGGTTGTCATGACTAGGATAAGGAATGTAACATATTTGTTAAGATATTTACATTATTCATGTGATATGCTTGCTAGTTTTGAATGAATTGATTCAAATTTTTATGCACATCTTCATGATTGATTTTGGTGTGCTTATTGAGAGAAAATCTATAGTGAGTTGTGCGAGTTGATGAGGTCCACCAGGTTTAAGAATATATGTGATTATCCCTTGAGGCGAAATCCTAAATAGTATCTAGCAAGAGATATTATTTAGGCCTTAGTTGGATCGATTGAGCCTTTCAAGCTAACCCATGTTAGTATCTTTAGTCACCCATTTGAGTCGAATAAAGATCCTTTCATATCTTTAAGCCATATTTAATGCATAACTAATAAGTATTACCTTTACCCTTGCACCTATAGCTTGTATGAAAGGAAAAAAATGCAATCATGTGTTATGATATAGCGTAAGGTGAAATGTAATGAACCCTATAAAAAGGAAAAAAAGGAAAAAAAACTCATAACACAATTATCCCTCTAAGAAAAAGAAAATAGAATTGAAAATAAGTTTGGGGGTGTTGTGAAGTTACAAAAAAAGAAGAGAAAAGAGATGTGGAATAAAAGAATATGAAAAGAATGATAAAAGAGGGTGTATTGAAATATCAAGTTAAAGCTCAATTGTTGTTAAAAAGTGCATGATGAACAAAAAGAAAGCTAAGGTGTGGAAGAAGCCTAAATGTCTTCTTTTATAGACCCCACCTAAGCCTTATATTACAACCATGTAAAGTTCTTATTGATCTTTAGCTAAGTGCATATTTATTTTATGCCAGAGCATGGGAGTTTCTGTTTCAAATTGGATTGAAGTTCAAACACTAGCATTATGGCTTGCTTTTTATTGCGACGTGGCCTATGTATAATTTCAGGACTGAAATGCCTCTCCAATGCGAAAACACATTCATTTGATCTCAAAAGCTTTCCAAACCCTAAACTTTTACTCACACCAAACACCTTAATAACCTTAAAATCCCACCTTTCTTTAAAGAAAAATTTCAAAATCTTTCACAAAAATCACTTTCCTAAGAATTTCATAAATAAATTTTCAAAAATCATCAACAATATCAAGAAATCTTCATCTTCAAAGAAGGATCTTCTGCATTTTTTTAATCCATAACAACATAAGTACATATTCATAACTTTTTAAAATTTAAGTCTTTAATTAAATTCTTTAAAATTTATGGGTAATTTAGTGAATATTTAAAAGTTTCAAACCCTAATTAGGACAAAGAAGGGTAAGAAAAATATTGGTATAAAGATCTGTGTTGTTATATGGATTTTTTGTGAACCTTTGAAATTGTAGATATTGTTAAATTTTTGAAAATAACACCAACAAGAAGTAGGATTAGTAAAGGAAAAGAGGCTTCAACTTCTAAAGAGTATGATAAGATCAAATTTTGAGTTATAAGGCCAAAATAGACTTTGCAAAAGTTGTAGAAGTGAATATAGGTTTTATACCTAAGAGGGAGATGACATTTGATGCTGGATTGAGGGAATTACGGATGTTATAGTAGTTCTTGGATGGAAAAAGTTTGCAAAATAACCTAATATTTCTATTGAATCTATTGTTTGGGAGTTCTATGCAAATGTTCTTGATGCTATTGACAAGTAATAAAATTATGGCATGTACTAGTCTGGTTTGGGCCAAAGGTTATAAATGCTCATTATTATTTGAAAAATATTGGGCAAGGTGAATGTGAAAATAATTTAAGTAATGTTGATTATACTACAATAATTGAGACCTTAACTATACAAAGGGCTGAATGGATTTATGTTGGTGGTAAACATAAAAAATTGGAAGCAAAGTATTTGGATAAAGTTACTCATATTTAGCAATACTTTGTGTGTTCGATCAAGACTAATGTCTACCATGCATTATAATTTTGTTGATAGATAAAAGGCAATTTTATTGTATGCAATTGCATCCAAGATGTCGATGGATGTAGGTAATCTAATTCATCATGGGATAAGTTATCTACAAAACAATCATCGTTTAATTTTTTTCCCCCAATTAGTCATTGATTTATGTAAGAAAGCAGGGTAACTCACTCAAAAGGTGACATTATTTTACAACCTAGAGAATTATTGAACCTGACATACTTTGATGACCTCACTTCTATTATGAATATTGTTCCAAGAAAAAAAAGGGTTATTCCTCTATCAAAGTTGTCTATGAAAAGGGAAATTTCATAATTTTGGTGAAAGATTGAGCTACATAGAAGAATACTAATAAGCTTATATTCCCAAAACATTGCATTCCTGAATCAATAGCATCATGATTAGATGAATTATAACCGGTTGATGTATGAAATGATCTAATTGTAACTAAGTCATCTTGGGATGGGTACAAGCCATTTTTTCCACCCAATTATTGTTATTATGATTTCATCTTTACACCTCTAGAAAGATCACGAAAACAGATTGAAGAATAAGGTCCAAATAACATAGAGAACGAGCTCTAAATTTGATTAGAGTTTCTATGAGTTTATATTTATTTTACTTTATTTTATTTTGAGAACTTGTTTTTTATTTTATTTTTTGGATATTATATTTGTTTTTTATGTTAATTATTTTGTTTTATTTATTTTCTTATCATGCTAACATTATTTAGAATTATTAATTTTATAATTGTTTGGTCAAGGAGTACTACACAGTTTATCTATGCAAATTTAAATATTTGTATTGATGGATGCACTTGCAATTCCATGCCAACACTTGATCATGTTTACCAAATGAGTAACTGATGCATAAAAAGTGAGTTTTTTTTGTATGATTTCTAAAAATAGCTCGTAAAGGCATGAATCACTTATAGAAAATGATAAGTATACTTCCAATGTCAGTCTAAAGAGGAATAATGTGGTTTTAAATAATACAACAATCAAAAATAATAACTTAAACATCCTGTTATAATTGTTTTGGTTTGAAGATCTAAACTAATAACATAAAAATAAAGATAGATTTAATAAACATTTAGCCAAATAAACATTCATTATGTAATGGAGAATTTTTGGGATAGATTAGCTTGTTAATTATGCTTGATCAATATTAATTAGGATAGTAAAGATATGAATTAAGATTATTGATTCTTCCTTTTTATAAAGAAAATATCTTAAAGCAAGAATCTGATTCTTTTGTTAATAACAAACCAATTAATATCCTAAGGTCGAGATTACCAATCGATTAATTATTAAATTTTGATTTATTTCTAGGGACTTAACAAACCCTCTAGTTATTACAAAAGGTTGGGCATGTAAATTAGACTATTAATCAAGGTGGCAAAGTTAGATTTATTATTTAAGTATTTGGAATTTAACTTTTAAGTTTTAAATCTATTATGAAAAATATGTCATCAATATATTTTTCAATAATGAATATATACAAACTGGAGTCATATTTATAAGTGTAGAAAAGTAGAAAATGGTTGATCAAAAGATTGGCTCTGCATCATAATTCTTTCAATGTCACGGCATGATACAAGTTGTAATTTCTTTGAACACAAGCCATTACGCATATGTCGTGGCCCATAACATTTACACGTCACGACTCACGTCCTTCTAATCAACTTGGAACCCTTATTTTCTTGTATAATTTTTTTTTATGCTTTGGAACATATGTAATGCTTTATACATGTTATTCTTTTTAAGCATCAATGTTGTAATAGTGTCCTTTCAGATATATTCTTTGAAAGTTTGATCAATCAAATCATTTTGAAGCTAAAATACCTAAAAACAACAAAACATAATTGTGACTTCAAAAAGATAATTTTTTTTTAAAGATGGTAAAACTAAGCAAATACAATTTTTTTAATCATTTAGCATACAAAAAATCATGATATATTTAGTAATTTTAAGCAGTCATTAGTAACTTTTCTATTCTTTACACTTTATTTTTAATTTACAACTGTTACATTGAAGGCAATGTAAGTTCTAAATTGGGGTGAAAAATGTTACATTATAAAATTAAGCTAATTTAAAATTTTATTGAAACATATGTTCACATTTTTACTTGTTTTTGTGTGCTTTTATTTATTTTTATTGGTTTTAGGAGTTTAGTTTGAATTTAAATATTTGTTTGCCAAATTATCATGTATTTTACTTAATTTTAAGTAAATAATTAAGTCTTTACATTGTTAGATTAATTTCAAAAATATATCATAGAATAATGTGATAATTTGTTAGTTTTGTCATAATTTCTATTTCATGATAAAATATTAAAATTGCGTTAAACCCAAAATCGTTATTTAGGAATCAAATAGTAGAGACTACCTTGTGAGAATATTTTGAACCATTATATTCACATTTTGAGTGATAATATTGTTTTACTCCTTTAAATATTTTTCTTATCAATTTTAAATTGTATAGATTTTGCATTTGAATGTTAGGATTTTTACATTTAATAAACTGCTATCTATTTATTTGTATTACTTAAATAAAATAACTTAAGTATAAAGTGAAAGTATATGCCCTTCGTTATTCATGCACGATTCTAAAAGGAGGCATATATGGGGTTATCTAAACCAATACAAAAAGAAAAGCCACAAATTAACCACTCACTATATTATACAAAAATATGTACAAATTGTAAATGGGTCATCTCTAAAAAAATATATCTAAAAAGAGACACAAGAAAATATAAGAAAAAGAGAAAAATAAATAGTATAAACTAAATACTATAACCCAAATATCATGAAAAATTCATGAGAAATGGTTAAATACAAAAGAAAACATAGGAAATAAATCCTCAATAACTCATTGCATTTTCTACATCTCTTAAAGGCATATTACTTGAAATTTATATTTGATGAATTTAATTGTTGTATGAGAATAACATTTGATTTATTTATAAAATTATTTTATTCGAATCCTTTCATAAGATCAATATTATGCACTAATTTGAGCCTCCTCTTCTTTAAACATATGCGAACTTATTAGTTCATTTTTTTACATAAACTTTATTTGCATATACTTTTGAATGAGTTCTTTGACCAATAGGATCAATGTTATTTAAGAGTATGGCTTGTGAGGTTAAATTCGAAGCGAATTCGGATTTCATATATTGATATTGGGTAAATTTAATATTGATACATTTTTTATTTGAATAAAAAAATGATTTTCAACTAATTATTATAGTAAACTATGAATGTTTAGAATATTAAAATGACTTATGTTATAAATTTTAATTGTAAACTTAGAAGAAATTAAAAAGCATAAAAATCATAGCATTCAATGCAAAAAAACCTATAGAGATTATTTGGAAATTTGGAATTGATAAGAAGAGTGTTTAAAAGAGTAGAAAAAATATTATCGCTCAAAATGGGAAGATAATGGCTCAAAATATTCACACAAGGTTGTCTCAACTATTTGATTCTTAAACACCGATTTTGAATTTATTGCAATTTCAACATTATATCATAAAATATAATTATGACAAAAACTAACTTATTCCACATTATTCCATGGTATGTTTTTGAAATTAGTCTAACAGTGCAAAGACTTAATCATTTTCTTAAAATTAATTAAAGACATGATAACTTACCAAAAAAATATTTAAAATTAAACTAAAATTTCTAAAACCAATAAAAATAAATAAAATTACAAAAAAAAAAACAAGTAATATTGTAAGACGATATAAAAATATGAACATATGTTTAAATAAAATTTTCAAATTATCCCAATTTTATAACGTAACTTTTCTCATCATTAACCTAGAACTTACATTACTTTCAATATAACAATTGTAAATTAAAGATAAAAAGTAAAGAAGAGAAAATTTACCCATTTATTGAACTTCCTCAAGTATTAGTAAAGAATTATAGGTGCATATGTCAATCCAAATATTTAAATTTACATAGACAAACTTCGTACTTCTTATAAATTTCAAAAAATAGTTATAAAATTAATAGATCTAAAACTTTTCACGTGATAGGAAAATAAAATAAAACAAAAGAATTAACTTAAAATAAAAACTAATATAATATCCAAAAATAATAAAGCAAAAATTTCTTAAAATAAAATACATAAAAAAACTCTAGATCAAATTAAAAGCTCCTTTTGCATGTCAACTGTACCATGTTTTTCATGTTATTGTGATCTTTCTATAGGTGTAAAGGTGAAATCATAATGATGATACTCGAATGTTACTAAATGGCTTGTATTCACCCCAAGATGACTTAGGTGCAAACTGTTCATTTCATATATCAATCGGTTATGATCCATCTGATCATAATGTTATGGATTTAGGAATGCCTCAAACTTTCACCAAAATTATGAAAGTGATTTTTCATAGATAGTTTTGATGAAGTAATGGCCCTTCTTTATCTTGGAACAATGTTCATACCAGAAGTGAGTTCATCAAAATATGTCAAGTTCAATAGTTCTCTATGTTGTAAAAAAATTCATTTTTTGAGTGAGTTACCTCCACTCTCTCACATAAATAAGTGACTAACTAGGGGAAAAAGAAACTCAAATAGTGACTATATCCTATGATGAAATATGTTACATACATCCATATGCATCTTGGATGTGATTACATACATTAAATTTTCCCTATTTATATCAACAGAACTATAATGCCTAGTGGGCATTAATCTTAAACACACAAAGTACTACAAAATAGGAGAAAATTTATCCAAATATTTTTCTTCAAATCCTTTATGTTTACCACTAGCATATATCCATTCAACCACTTGTATAGTTAAGGTCTTAATTATTGTAATGTAATCAACATTATTTAAATAATTTTCATACAATCCTTACCTAATATTTACCAAATGATAATGAGCACTTATAACATCTTGCAAAAATAGGTTTATTACATCCCATACTTGTACTAGATTGTTTAAAAGTCGGTAGCATTCGTATAGAATTACCAAACAATGGATTCAATAGTAACATCAAGTTCTTTTACAAACCTTTCCCATCCTAGAACACACATCTGTAATTCCCTTATGTCCAGCATCAAATTCCATCCCCCTCTTAAGTATAAAACCTTTATTCATTTCTATAGATTTTTTAAAGCATATTTTGTCCTTACAACTCGAAAATTTTGTCCTATCATACTCTTCAGAAGTTAAGCCTCTTTCCCTTTACTAATCCTATTTCTTTTAGTTCTATAAGGTTTATGTGAGTATTGGCGATATTTGTGAACAAAATATACAAACGTAATTTTATTTTATAGGTGTGTCTTTCAAGAATATTTCAAGCCAAAGAAACTATTGAGCTCCAACAAACATATATCAAGTATATCTTTGTTCTTATACACATTAGACTTCATATTAGACATATAGGAATATTTTGAATTTAGGCTACTCGATCAATAGAGACATTTCTAGATTGATCAATGTGTATAGATCGATCCATAATTATCTACTTAGTTTAAAAATACTAAATTAGTTTTCTAATTGACTAGATCGATCGAGCACTATATCAATCGCCTAATTACCTAGATCAATTTAATAATTAGACATGAATCATATTCAATGAATATGCAAGTATACATATCGCAACAAGTAATATAATAATAAGAAAATATCATTCTCACATAAATTATGTTTTTAGAAACTAATTTTTAAAACTAAAAAAATTAAAATTAATTTTTTTTTGTGTTTTTTATATTTTAAGGAAGAAAAATCAAAAGAACTAAAAATAAATAACAATAATTAATTAAATCAGATTTAATAACTAAGAAGATATATGAGAAAATATATAGGAACACTCAATCCTCCAATTTTTTATAATATGAATCACTAAAATCACCCAATATAATTATCAATCAATCACATGATCAATTGAATCTAACCTAGAATGTATTCCTCTTTCAAGTAAATTAAACATTATATAGTAATTAACCTAATCACACTCTCATGTCAATCAAATTATATACTACTCATTAAGCTCATCTAAATGGATCACATACATAAGAATCATGCATCTCTACCTAAAAACTGTGTATGTTATTTAATAAAGACAAACAATTAAATAATTCTCTCAAATTTATTTAATTGCCTCTATGGATCAATTGTTGGCCAAACAATTCATAATATAAAAATCAAATGAAATAATATAATTAAATTAAAATCATAATTGGTGTAAAATATTAGATAATCACTAGGTGAAAATTGGGTTCATAAGACCCCTAAATTAAGAAATTAACTAGACAAAATTTTGTTCATAAATCTCGTATTTTTCATAAAGAAAGACATAAAAATTGATAAAGAAAGGAAAAGAAGAAGAAGAAATACAACCAATCTCTTGAATTGTAGACCAATCTCCTCTTGAATCTCCACCTAAATTGTATCTTCTTTTAAATTTTCATGTGTTTTTATCTCTTCTTGGCTCCAAAAAAATGATAAAAAATATGTTAATTTTGGCTCATTGCGGTTTATAGGGCAATTAAGGAGTTAAATATAGCTCAAGTGGAATCTGGACAGTCAGATCAGCTTTAGATCAAGAGCTAAGATGAAAAAGGAAAAATTAATAGTACCAGCCAATATGAGCACGACACATTACACACGGGATTCATTGGGCAAATTAGAGCATGATGCATAGCAAGAGGACTGGTCTCAGTTAATGTAGGCTAAGTCATCGACACATGGAAAAACATGATTTGCAGTTACGCATTGCATGACACCTGGGTGGAATGAATGGACAAATAAGGTGACGATGAATGGTGAGAGCGTTCACCAAGCTACAAACTCAAAATGAACGCCATGTCGACATATGGCATGGTGTCCATGTGGCTTTATTTATCAACTCCCCTACTTGCGTTGTATCTATGTGGCTGCTTTTGATTGGTCCTATGTTAAAAATTTATTAAAAAATCCAAAAAAATTAAAAAAACAAATCCCAAAAAATTACATATTTTTACCCTTTTTACTAGAAAGTTTATATTTTATATTTTTAACTCTAAAAAAATTACTTATTGAATAAAACGAGTAAATATTAAGTAGAAAAATGTACTGATGATTCTACTTTTATAGAATCATCACATCCCCAAACTTAACTCTTTACTTGTCCTCAAGTAAAGAAAAGTCTAACTAGATAAACTAACATATGCAGTATATTCATAAATATATATTTCTATTAATAAATGCATATTTAGTGAAAACTATCCCCCTTAAAAGTCGTATAGTTCTATGATTATAAGGTTCACATATTCATCAATCAACATTCCATTAATATAAGGATATGCAAGGTTTTTGATGAATTGATTTGTGTATATGTAGCACATGATATCATCCAATACACTCATTAAATCAACCTATATGAGCATGCTAATGAATTCAATCATAGAACAAGTCTCATAAGTCTATTTTTCACATCCCTCTCCATTAATATAAATATACACTTAGCACAAGTATATGTATCAATATAAGTAATATAATGATAAGAAAATATCGTTCTCACAGAGATTATGTTATTAGAAACTAATTTTTAAAATTAAAAAAATAAAAATCAATTTTTTTTTGTATTTTTATATTTTAAGAAAAATTAAAAAACTAAAAATAAATAACAATAATTAATTAAATCATATTTAGTATACGAGAAAATATCTTTGAATACTCCATCCCCTAATTTTCTAAACATGTGAATCATTAAAGTCTACTCAATATAATTATCAATCAATTACATAATTAATTGAATCTAACCTAGCATATATATTTCTCCCAAGTAAACTATACACCATATAGTAATTAGCCTAATCATACTCTCATGTAAATTAAATTTCATACTACTCATTAATCTCCTCAATTATGGATCACATACATAAAAATTATACATCTCTACCTAGAAACTATGCATGTTATTTAATAAAGACAAACAATTAAATAATTCTCTTAAATATATTTAATTGCCTCTATAGATCAATTGTTGGCCAAATAATTCATAACATAAAAATCAGATTAAATAATATAATTAAATTGAAATCATAATTGGGGTAAAATATTAAATCATCACTTGGTGAAAATTGGGTTAACAAGACCTCTAAATTAATAAATTGACTAGACATAATTTTGTTCATAAAACTCATATTTTTCATAAAGAAAGATATACAAATTTATAAAGAAAGGAGAAGAAGAAGATGAAGAAGAAATACAATCAATCTCTTGAATTGTAGCATTGATTTTTTCTTGAATCTCCACCAAAATTATATCTCCTTTTGGATTTTTCTATGTTTTTCTCTCTTATTGGCTCCAAAAACTCATAAAAATTATGTTAATTTTAGCTCATTAGTGTTTATAGGGAAATTAGGGAGTTAAATATAGATCAAGTAAAAGCTAGACCATCATATTATATTCAGATCAAGGGTTATGATGAAAACAAGAAAAATTAACAACGTCAGCCACTAGGAGCACGACATGTGGCATGTGGGGGGGGGGATTTATTAGGAGAATTAAAGCGCAATTCATGATGGGAGGACTGGTCTTGATCAATACTAGCTGAGTCCATGACACGTGGAAAAATGTGATTTATGGTTACAAATTACATGGCAAAAGCATTGACCAAATGGAAAACTCGAAAAGAATGTTGTGCTGACACGTGGCATGGTGCTACATCACTATGAACAAGTGGTATTGTGTGATTTTCTCTCTCTGCTTGTGTGGTGTTCACGTGGCTTTCTCAATCAACTCCCCTACTTACATGGCATCCACGTGACATCTTTTGATTGGTCATGTGTTAAAAATTCTTAAAAAAACCATAAGAATTCCAAAAACAAATCCCAAAAAATTACAAATATTATATTTTCATCCCTTTTCCTTAGAAAATTTATATTTTAATATTTTTAACCCTAAAAGTACTACTTATTGAATAAACAAGAAAATATTATGTAGAAAAAGTGCACTAATGATTCTACTTTCATAGAGTCATTGTCTAACCTGGTCAGAATTAATTAATTATTACACTAGATCTATCAAGGATTGGCTAGATCGATCGAACATATTTTAATTATAGTATTGGATCAATCGATAAGGGTTTTGATTGATCGAGCGACCAAGGCTTTAATTTTAAAACTTATTTCTAACTTGAATTGAATTGGTCTATTAATATATTTTTCTCATTCTTTAAAACTTATTTAATTGATTTTATGGACATAATAATAGTATTCCTTTGATGTAATGCTTCAAAATATTCTATTTAAATAAACCAAAGAACAAAAATTTATCAACCACACAAAAGCATTATTCTCTTCATCTTAATCCTTTTTTTGTTTTGCAAAAACTATTCAAGTAGTCTTTTTCATTTAGATAATTTATCAAATATTTTATGGTTGTATTTGATTGATTAACAATCCTAAAATATTTTTTATATTGTGCTTAAACTAATTGTTCTAGGGTTATTAGTTGATTTTAATTTATTTGATATATTATTACATAATCTAGTTAAGGTTATTCATTATTGAATTTACTCTACAACACACATTTGCACTTGTGTTATTGGGCTAACATTTTAGGTACTTGTTGAATGGGTTCAATTACTTGTGTGACTCAAGTTATCGAAACATTGATCCGGATTTGTACAACTTGCTTGTAAAGACTGTGAAAGAAATCAAAGGCTTATAAGTATATTACTTAGGGGCATTACCTTGGTGGGTAGTTTAAGTCTTAGACATTTAATTGAACATTACTTTCATAATGGATAGTTAGGTGGTCCAATGGACTAGTTATTTTTCTCTTAGGTCATTGGTATAGTCTAGGTTGTTTCCATATAAAAATCTCGTGAGTTAATTTATATGTTTGTATTACTTTATTTACAAGTGATTACAGCTTGACTGTCTATCAAAATTTTAATTGGTCATAATTTTGCTAATTATCTATTCACCCATCTAATTAGTTAGATTCGTAACTAAATGAAACTTTCAGGTTTATTTTTCAAAATTTAACAATATCTAAAAATTCAAATGTTCAAAGACAATCAAGATTACAATACAAATTTTTATGCCAATATATTTCTTGCCCCTCTTTGTCTTAATTATGGTTTGAAACTCTTAAAAATTCACTAAAATACCCACACATTTTAGAGAATTTAATTTTCAAAATTTATAAATACATACTAGTGTTGTTATGGATTGAAGAAAATGAAGAACTTGAAGTTTTGGACTTCATTATAAGTCCAAAAACTTGATGATACAAAATATAGCTAATTTTTGATATTATTACCAATTCTCCGACAACGACGCCAAAAACTTGATATGTCAAATATTTAGGTTAAAGTTTTTGTATAATTTATAAATTACTCATAAATGCACAAACCACTTATAGAAAATGATAAGTATACTTTCAAGGTAGATCTAAAGAGGAATCATGTAGTTTTTTAATAATTCAATAAACTCTTAAAAATGAAATTAAAAACCTAAACATCTTATCACAATTGTTTGGGTTGAGAAATCTAATATGATGTCATAGAAAATAAAAATATATTCATTAAAACAATTGAAAAATAGACATTATATATCATAAAGCATGGATCATTTTCATTATGAATTAAACTTTAACGTGCTACCTTCGGTCGAATGGAAAATTTAAACTTTAATTAAATTATGTTCTTTTTGTAAAAATTAAATCAATAAACCACTTAATTTGTCATCTTTGGTCAACCTGAAAATTTAAACTTTCATCAAGGTATCTAAGTTAGATTAATGGTTTAAGTATTTAAAAACTAACTTTTAGATTTTAAATCTATTATGAAAAATATGTCGTCAATATATTTTTCAATAATAAATATTATAAAAATCCTTAAAATAAATCATGACTCTATATAAGATTTAGATAGTAAATATCTAATAGTATTACTCTAAATCATATTCAAATAATTAAATCCTAAATCTAACTCTCATCTTTGTTAGGAAAAATACTGAGTAAATTTAGTTTTTTATGACAAACTTTTGTTTAAATCTTGAAAAAGAAGTAAAACTTAATTTATTTTATAAAAATATTTACCTATTTTAATATTTCACAAGAATAATAATATTACTAATATCCCATACTATTAATGGTGAGACATGCATGTTTCAATAAATTATTAATAAATTAAACGTAGCATATAAAATAACACATAATGATAATCTAAAAATAATACATTTAAATTATACCTCAATTGTATCCTTACATAATCTTAGTATTGTTTCTATTTTGGAAAACATCTAAAAACAATTTCCAATACTTTTATTGAATTGAAACTAAAAAGACTACATAAACTATATTTATTCAACTTTAAATTGAGAGAAGAACTTTGAAACTACTAAAAGAAACTAAGAAATCAACCTAAAGAGAAGCTATGGAATAAAAAGGATAAGGGATGATTTTTATAATGAAGAAGGGTCATTTATGTAGCTTTATAAAATGCTGCAAAAGAGAGGAAAAATTGGATCACAAGGTCGGGAGAAGTAGTACACATTATTTCCACGGCTCGACATGAGACAGACTATACATTCTTTGGTTAGATCTACTTTACCCATGCCATGGAACACATTATTTCCATGCCTTAGCCCAAGTCCTTCTAAAAATTGGAACCTTTGTTTTCTTTTACACCCTTTACAATGGTTTAGAACATATTTAAGTTTTACGTACCTAAATCTTTTACTCTTCAATGTTATAACAGAGTGCTTTCAAGTACTATTCTTTGAGTGTTGATTTAATTAAATCATTTTGAAGCTAAAATACTTGAAAAGTAAAAAAAACATACCCGTGATTACAAAAGGATAGATTTGATTTTAAAGATAATAAAACTATGCAAATAAAATCTATTTTATCATTTAAAGCACATAAAATCATATATATTAAGTGTGTTTAAGCACTCATCACCACCTAATATCTTTTACAATTGTTATGGTAACTTTGGCTAAAATATTTTCATACTAGACTGAATGTTATGCTTAATGTTATTGACTATATGCACATGGTTCTAAATATGGTAGATTTGATTTTGAGGGAGGAATTTCATGATTGATTACTTACTACATAAGCTTCTATTTAATCCTTGAATGCTAACTAAACTAATAATCAATTAGGCTTCCAAGTCAATTTGTTGTACTTTATTCGTGATGCTTTAATTACATACAAGATGACAAGAACGAACGAGAAGATGGATTCTCCTAACCATAGGATAGTTCCACTACAAAATCTAAGAATTCAATATAACATTGTTTTCCTATGAGTAACACATAGTGAGAGAGTGGTTTTAACATATGAAAATACCAAAGGGGGAGTTTGAAAAGAATTCTAAGTGTTGATAATTTTTGTGGACAAAACATTTATTTGTAAACTAGATTATAGGCTCGTTATCAAGTTTATTAAGCTAAGTTGAAAAAATGCTTGAGTACTAGATAGTCGTATTTTAGGTATATCCTTCATAACTACCACGCATCTTGTTGAACTCATACATTTTCTAACACATTCCACAACACTTACAATCACTTTTTGTGCTAAAAATTATGTTAGTCGATTGATCAACCAAGGGTATCAATCAATTAAGGTTTTTGATAGATTAAGCTTTAATCGACTCCAGTCAAGTCCCTCTTGGGTTATTTATGCTTTTATTCAATTGATCAAACTTCAATTGAGTATTCTTGGGTCAAATTTCTTAATGCACCTCGATCGATCAAGAAAGTAGTTAATGAATTTTAAAAATATTTTTTAACTTGAACCTTATGTGAAATTACATAATACCATTATTTTAATTAAGTATTTTAAAAGCTTAATAGGTTATTTTAATCTTTTTCCTTAAGATATAGTTTTACGGTATCAAAACTCTATATACATCTACACCTTTTCTCACTTTGAAAACATACAAAATATATAATTTTTCAATATCATTATTGTTTTCTTTGTGCTTCATCACTCTACAACTATTCTAGTCATATTCATTCTAGGCATTCTTAATTTTTATTTGATATAAAAGTCACTACTTAGATTATTGCTTTATTAATTGATCTAGACATCTTAGTTTCATGCTTTATGATCTATGTTTTGAACTAGGGTTAGAATTTATTTCTTATTCAAATCCATTTGGAACACATATAGATACTTGTGTTTTTTGTGCTAATTGATAACTCAATAAAAGTAGAGTTATTTAGTCACTTCAAGCTAGATATTTGTCATATTTTGATAATAATATTGTTTAAAATACCTATCTTGTAAGGTATATGTGAGTGTTGGTAATATTCATGAACAAAAAAATAATTGTAATTTTAGTTTCTAAGTGTGTCTTAGAAGAATATTTTCAAGCCAAATAAACTATCGAGCCTCAATTATCACATCTCAAGTATATCTCTATTCCTATGCACGTTAGATTATATATTAGACACATAAGAATAATATGAAAATAGGCTACTCGATCGATCGAGTAGTGACTAGATCAAGAGCTATATTACCTATTGAATTAATTTATATGACTAGATAAATTAAGGAATTAATACTCGATCAATTGAGTAATAAATCAATAGAGATTAATGACTATCGATCCATTTTTTTGATAATTAATTGATATAATGGATCAAACAAGAGGAAATTCGATCTGTAAAGCCCCGTAATTTCAATATAAATAACTAAAGTATCCAAAAATAAATTATAAAAAATGTTATACAATGTAGGGATGTAAAGAGAAAGTTTAATGTAAAAAATTGGGTACAACGTTCACCACCTTACCACTACCACCTCGTTGATACCTTGCCACCACTACTGGCAAGCTACCATAGTTGGCTATAAAATGGTGGCTGAACAACCAAATTTTCTGAAATTTTTCCTTTCTCCCACACTCTATTACATCTTTTCCTTAAGTTGTTCAAACTTTTTGGCATGATTTGGAGGGCATTTTGGGAATGAATATTCGAGTATTTAATGTTATGAAATGAACATTAAAAATGTTATATGTAATCCAAGAATTTTGATGCATGCATCCTGAGAAATGGTTTATTTTTTGGGGAGTTTAATGTATGTTGTCTTGAAAAGTATAGTACCCATAGGCTACTGGTTGAAATAGATAGATTTCGACAAACTATAGGTGCTTATTTGCATCACATGTATCATGAGAGGTATTTTGTCTATGATTCCTTATGATTGAAAGTTTTGGTCGTGATTATTGATTGGGGATTGTTACAGTTGTGAATTGTTACAATGATAAATTATCGTGGACATGGATTATCGCGATGCTCGCACATGGGCATCGAATTTGGACCTTCTATTATGTTTAGAGCTTGATGTCTATTGGGTCTTGGATTTGTTAGCATGATTTGCACATGAGCACAAGTGTTCTAGATCCTTGGATGAGGGCCCATATGACTAGATTTGACGGATACATATGCCATATATATTATAATCATACATGGGGTTAGTGGTAGGCCCACATGCATCTCAGAGTTGGACCATGCATGTGCCCAAGTATTTAGATAATTAATAAATATGGGTTTTCATATCATGCAATAGATTTATGCATCATGTTTTATATTAGCATGTATTGCAATTCCTGTATTGTACTTTCTCTCAGTTTTTTCAGAAGCAAAGAGGTATAGGTATACCCATGATTTGTGATAAAAAATCTCCCCAATTTATATAATGATAATGTTATCATTCATGAAATTTTATTTATAAATATCATGCATGAATATTTGTTAGAAATGTATAATAGAGTATACTCGTACTAGGCTCACGTACGATTTAGAGACGAGGAAAAAGAAAATATCTTCTGGTTATAAAAAAATAGTATTTCACTTTGTAGCCACTATTTGGACTAAATGCTAAGACATGATGTAAAAATGAATCCTATTTCTAATATATGTATCTTATAATTTGTAATTTAAATAGTTTTTGTTAAATTATGTTTTTAAATAGGGATATCTTTAATTAAATTAAATTTTTATTAAAAAAACTTTTTAATTTCTTTTAATTATAATTTAAAAATTTACCCTTTTCCTATCTCATGTACCCAATTTTTTGGGGCATGACACGATCGGTAAAAATATGTCCTTAATTGATCTGGCCCTTAATTAGATCAATTGAGTGATCAAGGCTTTGACCTTTTACTATATTATCCTTATTCCTTAAAACCCAGCTGGTAATTTTAATTTTAACCTAAAATACTTCAAAATATTCTATAAATATAAACCTAAGCACACAATTGAAATCAATCACACAAGATCATTATTCTCTTCATCTTGATCTCTCTCTTGTTTTACAAATATAATATTATAATTCTATAGGCTTCTTTATTTAACTAGTCTATCAAACATTGATGGTTATATTTGATTGATTAATAAGCCTAATTGGTTTATGATATTTTAATCATATGTTCTTATAGATTCTTTTTTATTTTCTTTCTTGAATTATTAGATCAAATAATTGTGTATGTCATATCATAATTATTTGGTTTAATTATTGATATTTAAATCAGCTACCTTTATTGAACTTGTGCTTAAATGATCGTTCTAGGATTGCTAGTTGTTTTCAATTTATTTGATATATTGTTTAAATCAACTAGTTAGGGTTATTCATTATTTGCACTTGTGTTTATGTGATAAATTCTTAGGTGATAGCGGTACAAGTTCGATTGACTTGTGTGACTTGAGTTTGTCAAAATGTTAGTTTGGATCTGAACATCTTTCTTGTAGAGACTATGATGAAAGAAATGACTTGTAAATAGATTACTTGGGGGTATTACCTTGATAGGTAGTTTTAGTCCTATCATTGTAATTGTATACTTAATTTTTATAGTGGATAGTTAGGTGATTTAATGGACTAATGATTTTCTTCTTAGGTCATTGGCGTGACCTAGGTTGTTCACACCTAAGACATATGATTGCATGCTTGGCCACTTAAGAATTTTTAATTTATCATACTTTCACTAATTAGATAATTAAATCCATAACTAAATAAATGAACTTTCATTTAGTATTAAGCATATCACTATATACATTTAGTGTGCCTTGGACCTTGCTATGAATTATTTTATTGAGGATGATAGCTTGGATGTTAAGGAAATTAAATTCTCTTTTTTTTAATATAATGTTAAATTTTTTGAAGAATTATTCTATAAAGGTGTTAGATCCATAAAAGTAATACTAGTTTAAAAGCAAAAATAGAAGAGTTAAATGAAAAATTTGAGACATATATGCTTTCCAAATAAATTAATGGAAGAAAAGAATATTTTGCAAGAACCAAATAATGCTTTGAATTTGAGTCTTATAGATTTAAAAAAAGAAAATGACAAGCTTGCTACAAATAAATTAAAATTGGTGCAAGAGCTTGAAGAGTCAAATGAAGCTATGAAGAGATTGACCATTAAAGCGGAAAGGCTAAACAAAATTTTGGATTATGAAAATCTGTAAGAGATAAGAGAGGACTAGACTATGTACATTAAGATTATACACCATCATCTTCAAAAATAATTGAGTTTGTAAAACCCTCCAACCCTTCTTCTTCACAAGATATACATACAACTTCAACATCAAAAACCACATCTGTAATACCTTCTAACCCTACTCCTAATTTTACTCATTGTACACAAAGAACATTTGCACATGTGAATGAAAAATTTGTTAAGTTTGTGTCTTTTTGTCATCATTGTGGTATCAAATGTCATATTAGGCCAAATGTAGATTTTTGATGAATGCTTCTAAATTGAATAATACTTTCCATGCTTATCATAATAGGACTTATAACCATCTCCATATATTCATGATGCATTATATTCTAGGATGAATGGAAATAATAATGACATGTTTAAAAATTCTACTAGAAAGCATGAAGTTGTTGGTTTAAATAGGCATGAAAAATTCAACACTCGTAATTCTAGGACTAATTACCATCATCCCATCATGCATGTTGCAACTTCATTTAGGATTAATGGGAAATCTAAAGGTATGTTCAAGAATATGCCTATGAAAACTAAGTCAATTGATTTTGAACCCAAAGATATTGAGAAATCAAATTTCAAGAAAGTTAAGGTTAGAAAAAATTGTCTCTATTCAATCGCCTGATTGTCATTTATTGTGCACCTATGTACTTTTTTTAGTGCTTAATTGACCCTAGGTGAGCATATTTAGTTTTTTTTTGTTTTTTTATTGATGTTTCTTTAGTTTAAAAAAAATGAAAGAAGTAGACATGCTTTAACATTAAGATGATCATTATCTACTCCATTCATATATATATTGATTGATTATAAATTATATAAATGAATATTTTGACTTATGCATTTATATATTTTCACATATGGTGATCAATTTTGACATAAACCTATTCACATACTCATTAGACACATATGTATGCCATGCTTGAAGCTTATGATTGATTTTGCAAGACTTTAGAAAATGAGCTAACCTTGATTTCAAAGTCATTTTTGAGATCTATATTTCACTTTATAAAATGCTAATATAGAGAGATACTTAGTTTTGAAAGGACTACCTAATGTGATGTATAAAAGCTACCATGCACATTGAGCGGATAAGGCTACTTCACAACTATTGTGAAATTCATCATACTAGGTATATTAGCTTATGCATATTTTATAATAATAATAATATTAATATTAAAGTAAAAAAGAAAAATATAAAAGATTTTGCATACACAAAAAGAAAGAGCCACAATTGGTTATATAAAAAGAAAATAAATAACTAATCCCTCACACACAAAAATAATACAAGATGGGAATACAAAAAAAAATAGATTAAAGTTCTCTCTCGGTAAGTAATTTTATTTTGTGCAAGTATGAATTCAATTAGAAATTTTTATGATAGTGATACTTCTTCTTTTAAATATTTCATAACTAATCATAAAATGAACTAATTGACATACTGTTGCGTTTTTAATTTTTATCTCACCTTTTGTGATTATCGATATGTCACTATATATGTTAGTAAGTATGTATAACTTGTCTACTTATATTTATATTGTTACACTTTAAAAAAAATTAATTTCATCATTTGTATGTATTATTGTAGTCATATTAAGCTAAATCTACTACTCTTAATTCAAAAAAATTATATATATATATATATATCAATTTTTATAATTTTTGTTTTCTTCTAATTTTTTTAAGGTTTCCAATTATTTTCAATTTATCTTATGCATTGTTTAAACCAACTAGATAAAGTTGTTCATTATTAAATCTGCTCTAAAACACACACTTGCACTTGTGTTTATGTGCTAACTTTTCAAGTAATAGTGGTATGGGTTCAATTAACTCGCGTGACTTGAGTTTGTTGAAATATTGGTCAAAATTCAAACACCTTTCTTGTAGAGACTATGATGAAAGTAGTGACTTATATATTGATTACTTTGGGGCATTATCTTGGTGGGTAGTTTGAGTTTAACCTTATAATTGGATACTTATTTTTTATAGTGGATAGTTAAATGGTCTGATGGACCGATGGTTTTCTTCATAGGTTATTAGTGTAACCTAGGTTGTTTTCATCTAAAAATCTCATGTTTTGATCTTTACATTTCCACATATTTTATTTACCCGCGATTGCATGCTTAGCCTTTTATGAATTTTTGTGTCATGCTTTTGCTAATTAGATAATTAGATCCATAACTAAATAAATGAAATTTCATATCTTATGTTCAATATGGCATTGTAGAAGAAAATATATTAAATGGAGCAAACATAGGAGAAATTGAGACAAATTATGGATCTAGACATCAGTTGATCAATCGAGATCAGTGGATCGATCGAGAATACATTTGAGTTATGCCTCAGAATGAGAAAAATAGAGTTAGATAAATTGATAAAAGTATCAATCAATCGAGCATGGTTAGATCGATCGAGTTTGATCGAGCACTTTTGGGTTTAAATGATATTGTTACTAGATCGATCAAGCATAGCAGTTTTTGATGAGTTAGTGCTAGTTTTAAATATACCTTTCAATCTCAACCCTTAGATCAAAGCTATTACGAATCTTTATCTAATTAGGATTAATATATACTTATTTAAAATACTACAATGAGGCCATAAAAAACACATAATTTACAATTTATAAGAGAGAATATAGAGATTTCATTGCTCCAAAGAGAGATCAAGTAAAGCAAATCAAGGAGGAAATTATATAGCTAGCAAAAAGATTATAAGAGGAGTTGGATTCTTCTTCAAAGTAGGATCTTCATATTTTTCTTCATCTTTCTTATAATTTTTATGCACTCATATATTTTTAATTATAATTTTTAGAACTATGAATGATTAGGTTCTTATTTAGGATTCTTGATAAACCTAGCTATATAACCATGCGATTGATTTTATTTATTAAAATATTTTCTATAATAATTGATTTAATAAATTTGATCTTAATGCTTGAATTATTTGGCCAATAATTATATAATTTTAGATTCATATCCTAGCTTGACAAGGTAGTTTTTGAATTAGTCATATAATTATTATAATATGAATTGAAATAGTATGGCATTATGATTGATAAATGTGTGACTTGATACATGTGATCATAATTGATGTATGAATGAAATACCATGACAATATGATTGTTTGCACATAATCCAAAAGAATGCTTGAAAAATATTCCTAAATATATAAGAGCATGTAGTCAATCAATTACATAGAGAAACCAATCAATGATATTTGATATAGCATGTGGAGTGGTTTGGGGATTCGTAGATCCAATGGCAAGCTTAAGCCCATGCATAGACCACGTAAGTCTCTAATATTGTTTACTTCTCTTTTAATTGTATCTTTGAGCTAATTCTAAGTTTAATCATTAGTTTAGAATTTTTTTATTTGTTACTCGCTTAAATAGTATTACAAATAATACATATCGATACATAGTTATAAAAACAAAATACACTCTGTGGAACGATACTCATGCATAATGTACTCTATTATTCTGATGACCTGTATACTTAAAAATCATTATCGTCACTAACTATGTTTGCAAGTTGATCTATGAATGTATCTAATTTGTGAGGAGTTAATCAGCATGTTGGTCAGAGTCCACTTATGCTAACTTCAAAAGCTATGAAAATAGAGTAGGATATCGTAAATAAAGTATATTAGGGCATTATCGTGGATGGGGTAGTATAAGACCGAGTTTTACTTGAATATTAAACTATTATAATAGATAGATTAGATGGTCCGATAGATTTGTGGTTTGTATCTTAGGTCATGGTTGTTGTTTAGATTATTTTTACCTAAAAATCTCCTGAGTTATTTTTAATTTTCGTATTTTACTATTTATGTGTGATTATATGTCTGAAAGTTGTGTTTAGGTTACGTATATTATAATTTGATAAAATTAAAAATAAAATATTCATTATTTCTAAGTTAATTTAGTCTTTTTTATAACTTTCAAATTAGAACCAAAAATTTTAAAATTAAGAATTGATTCAATATAATAAAAACTATAAAACGATCCTAGTTATGCCATTTGCATTATTTTCGCAAAAAAAAAAATTTGTTTGTTTATCTTAAAAAGAAATACATTCAGTTTATTTAATTCTATAATTTTATAATATATCAAATATATATTTTAAGAATATTAATACTTTTTGCATTTTCTTTTCCTAAAATTGATTGTTATGTATGTTAAATGTGTTGTGTTATTAATATATATTTTACAAATAAGAAATTGATATTAATGTTATTATTCTTTTTAAGTTTTAGCTTAAAAAGTCGTGGGTTGTCATATTTATAAGTATTTAATTATTTTAATAAATATGAAATTTAAGTATTTTTAAATGAAATTTTATTTATTTAATAAATTATTGAAATTTATTATTATTATTGGTAATTCTATGTGTTAATATAAGATTAATAGTTGTACATATTTTTATTGTAATTTATTTTTAACTCTACCAATTTAATTTTGATATTTTGCTTTATATATTATTGATTTTTTGGGTTGAAAATGTCACAAAAGTGAGAAAATTAAAATTTTATAATTTTAAGAAAAAATATATATAATAACTTTACGTTAAACTCTAGACATTTTAAATTAAATTGTTATATATCATTCAAATTAAGTATACTATATTATAGTTTCAAATTAAGTATACTATATTATAGTTAGTTGTAAAATTTTGAAATTGTTCACAAAACTATTACTATTATTAATCATTTAGTCATTGTATAATTTATTTAAAGATAATTATCTCTTATTTTTTATTAGTTAAATAATAAATTATTAATATTTAAAATATTAATAATTATTTTATAAAAAATTAAAATATTAATTATATAACAATAATAATATTATATTTTTAATTAAAATAAAATTTAATAGTGTTAAGTTATTTACAACAAATTTATGACTTGTAAATATATATATTTAATGATATTTTGATAATTTTTTTCTTATTATAATAAAATATATTAATTATATTTTATTTTTTATATTTATTTATAATTTAATATAATTATTATTAATAAAAAATTATTTTAATAATAATAAATGTAATTATCAATTTTGCTGAGAAATAATATATATCTATATATTAATTAGATCTCGCTTACCCTAAATTTTACTCTCACTCCTTGATCCCAACGGGGAAGTATCCTCCGTTATAGCAGTTCGGTAAGTTCCATTGCCGCCCTTAACAAAGCCAGTAGTCTCTTGCCGTTCGCCGTTCTCCATTAGTTTTCACTTTCTGTCAGCCTGTCAGTTTATATTGTGTTTGGCTTTGCCATTTGCTGCCTAATCAATCATAAACCCTAGTCCTCCTTCCCCATAGCTCATCCATCATTCTCACTCTGTATTTCTGGTGCGTGCCCTCTAAACTGTGCGAGAAGAACCAAATTCATCAGCAAATTCAAACATGAACATGAAAGAGCCCACAGTCTGTGAAGAGTGCAAAACAAACCCATCGAAGTACAAATGCCCAGGTTGCTCCATTTACTCTTGCAGCCTTACTTGCGTCAAAGCTCACAAACAACGCACTTGTTGCACTGGAAAGAGAAAACGGACTGAGTTCGTCCCACTTTCTCAGTTCGACGATAATCAGCTCCTATCTGGTATTTTTTTTTTTTTTGGAATTTAAGAACCCTTTCTTAATTTGGGGCCTTGACTCTTCATGAATGGGTTCTCTGTTATATGTTATCGTGAATAAATTTGCTTCTTTTGGCTTCAGATTACTTTATCAATTGTTTTGTGTTTGTATCTTGGTGACTAGATTTTAGTTAGCTTTAGAAGGTTTCACTTCGATCATGCAAGTGTACTTGATTCTTCAAATTTGAGTCATTATTTTATTGTCTTTAGACATGTCTGTTTCTTTGTTGAATTCAACAGATATCCTTTTAGTGCGAACTGTAATTTGCTTAAGACATTTTTTTAATACTCTAGTTACTGGATTATGAGCTTTGGTTATCCATTTGCGTGGTTATGAATTTCCTAACTTGGTTTCATTTAACACACACACACTAACAGTTGTTGCTTCTGCCTGAACGATTCTTTGTGCAGATTATAATTTACTTGAGGAAGTAAAGAGAGTTGCGGAATCTGCCCAGAGACTGAGAAATAAGTTATGCAGATATAACTTCTACAGGCTTCCATTTCACCTTAAAAGCCTTCGAAGTGCTAGTGCAAGTCGTAGAACAAAACTTTTATTTCTTCCTAGTGGAATGTCTGGCAGGGAGAAAAATCAAACCCGATATGATCAAAGGTTAATCTCTTAGAAATTTCCATAAATCTTAAACAAGTAATTATTTATGATTTTCTAGCTTTTGTGTGGCTGAGATCTGTAATTGTGAGAGACCTCTAGTAAGGTAACTATTATTAGACCTTACTGTATAAAAATGCCATTTAAGCAGTATGCAATTCAAGTGTCTTTTGAAATATTTTATTGGATTAATGGCTTAATTTACAAAACTACAAAAGTAACCTTGGATTATATTTACACAACTTTTACCTCCTTTTATCATGAATGTGCATATATGTTTAAAGCATAAAAGGCGGTTTATAATGCCCACATCAATCATTTCTTTGGAGCTTTGCCTCTTATACTACAGAAGTCCTTGCAAAGCTATTGACCTTTGAGCTGTTATAGTTTTTAGAAAGATACACTAGATTTATGTTCGTTGGCCACCAAAAAAAATAAATAAATAATTATGTACATTGAAGTAAACATGCTTTAGTCTTCCCTTGTCTATTGACATTGGTTGTAGGACTTAAGTGGTAAGAGAGAAGAACTGGACTTAAAATCGAAGGACTCCAGTTTGGAGATTGCAATTTGCAAATGTACATCCAATCCTCCCTTATCCCTACCCCCTTCTTCTTTTCCTCTTATAATTCATGTTGCTGATATTTAGGAAAAAAACAATCTTCTGGACTATCGAGTGGCGATTCCATTCAACAGACACTGTTCTACTTGACCATGGGTGATTTTCTTACTGCCTCTTTCATCAACAGTATTTGGCCTTAGCTTTAGTTCAGGTCTGGTAGTGTACTAATAGAATGATGTACTCAATGCACTTGCAGAGTAAATGAAAACATGAACATCTGTTCTGTAATTTTGAACCATCTAGAACCTAGCCCTTGGAATCATCAGCTTCGACAATTCTCTGAGGAGCAGTTTGATTCTCTCAAGTTTTTCGTCCGCAAATATCCAAAGGTTCGTGAATTTCTTTTTCTTGAATGGTTGACATTGATTCTTTTAGCATTCAAAGCACTAATTTCGATTGTATATGGATGGTTAAAAGACGGTAGAAACAATGTGTATTTGTTTGTCGCTAACCTGACTGGTACTAGAAGCTACAATGTTGTTTGTGTTATAATCTAATCCTGCTTTATATTCAGTAGTTTGTTTCCTTCATTATAATTGTGCAGGATTACTGTACTGCTTTGAGCCTAAATTGTGCAAGCTAATTTATCATATTCCCTTAGGGTTGATGGGATTTTCATTATTTTCGCGAACCATGCACTAATTATCACTTCAGGCCTTCAGCTGATAGTCCTTAGTACTTTTATCTCTTTGAAGATCTTTAGTTTGCAAATCTCCTTGACATAATGCTGCAATGTTAAAAGATGCAATTAGCCATGCTTTGTGCGGAAGGAAAACAATTAAAGTGATAGATGTTAATATGTGTTACAATGCAGTGGTTATGATGCACTGAGATACTGTTTAGGAACACCTATTATTATCGTAAGGGTGCTTATTGTTTCCTTCTATTTCTAAGCGGTTGACTTTTCCTGGTGTTCAGAAATAAGCTCCTTGATAAGAATAGTCCTTATGTTAGTTCATTGGTATGCTAGAAACTTCATTTAAAAGATCTAAATTAGTTATGTATTTTATTCCTTTATTGGTTATTTTTACTCTAGATGTTGAATTGTTGATTATATATCCCCTGGCATTTTTCTTCTTTTTTCTTTTTGGTCACACTAGTCTTCCAGGTCACCTTTCTATGAGTTAGATGCTACTCTACCGATAAGGCAGCAATTAACAAATAAATTTATTTTGGAGTATCCGGTTATATATGTTGCTGGCCCTTCACAAATTTTTGATTTTGAAGTCATTAAAGATGTGAATCCCAGTAAACACAAACCTGAGCTTAAAGGTTCTGAAAGCAACGGTCACATAAGCCCTGCAGGTATTCATTTTAAGGAGGAAGAAGTAGAAGACAATGGCTCTTTAGATCCTCAAGTGTTTGATCTCACAAAACATGAAAATTCATATTCTCTGCATCAGTTCTCCCATGAAAGTAGGTCTGAGATGGTAAATAAGTCATCAGACAGAGATTTGGCTTCAGTAACGGGGATGAGCAGCGCCTTGCGATCTATCTCCAAAACTAAGAAACAAGATATTTTTGATGACATGGATTTTGAGTTTGATCAAGGTTTAATAGATGCATACTCTGATCTCATAGCAGAGATTAATCCTGATGATTTTCTTGATTTTGAGGGTGAATTTAGTAAGGTGGAAGTGGTAGGAGAACGGAACTACCCGGGCAATGAGGGATTCTTCTTACAAGAGGATGACTTAGAGGAGGGAGAGATTCTAGGGTAACTGGTGGACAAATAGTACTATTTCCCAAAACATAAAAAGAGGGCAGTTACTACAAGCAATTATAGGTAGAGTTGTCAGTTTTCTGCCTGTACGGGTCTCTTGGGGCTTGGCATCTCCATTGTTTGGCTGCTTATCAAGCATGAGCTTCAGAATCTGACATTATGAGTTCTGATTGTCTTTGTAGCTGCAATGGTTAATTTATTTCCTGCCAGATTTTGTGAAGTAATCTCTGCAGCTTTTCAGAGCTTCAAGTTCTGCTATTTGGCATCTTCATGTATGTCCTTCACAGTGCTTCAATATTAGCTTGTTTTATGCTTAAAATTTTGTTTGTCAAAACTGTATGTGAAGGCCGCCAAACAGTTATTTTACTATAATATTTAGGGAAAACTACAAAAATAAAACTTTTAAAACTTATAACAATAAAATAACATCTATTTCCCTATTACTATTTATTGGCAATGGATAAACACCTGCAAAATCTGGTGTATTTGGTTGAAGTACTAGCATGATTCGGAAGTTTTTAATCACGTGGTTGAAATCGTAATGGGTTAATTACGTTTTATGGCCGTGGAATGAGTTGTAAAAATGATTAAAAAGTTTGTATAGCTACAATTATGTTGTGTAATGTTAAAAAATGTTTAATTGACAATTAATGTGTTTCTAATGACTTGCAAGCATCTTGATCATGTTTGTAAATAGTTACAAAGTTCAAACACATGATTTTATCCTAATATCTTTTTAAAAAAATACACTAGATTTAATTTTGTTAAAAAATTAAATGATATATATCAATTGTGTATAATTTTATAGCTACATATAATGTATGGGTATAATTATAATTATGTAAATTTGTGTATTTTTATAATTCATCTTAAATTTTATGCATAAAATATAGTTAACCTTAGACGTTTATCATTTGCCATTAAAAGAAAAAATCATACAAATATTTGAAGATCTTGGAACTTGGAAGCATATTTTTTAAAACTAAATGGGATTTGAGATATTTTCTTGAGTTATCCAACCTCTATTATTAAAAAAAATTATTTATAATACATGTAACTAAATTTTATATAATTATATTAAATAAAAAAATTGACTATAATATATAAAAATATTCTTTAGAATCATGTGGCTAGTGTGATGTATTGTACTCTGCACATATTTTTTAGCGGCGAATTGGGTTTTCATAAACTCAAAACTCTTATGTTATCTTTGGACTGGAATTGTGAATTGGATTTGATAAACTAAATGAAATTTTAAAGTCTCATCTTAAAATCATAGAGCTTTTTTTTTCCTCCTTTCTTTTCTATTTTGAATTTACTTAAGTTAGTATAGAAATTATAAAAATAACATCATGAAATTATAAATTATAAATATGTTTTATAAAATTTAAATTTTAGGTAGATTTTGAGCTTTCTCATTGTTAAAAAAAACGTTTGATCTTAAGTTTAATCCAAAAAAATATTCAGATATATACGGCTAGGCTTCTTCAAGTCAAGCCGAGTAGGATCAAGATGGATCACATTTCTCAAGAGAAAAATTTATTACAAATGTTCTTAAGATTTAACTTATTTTCACGAGGTTTGTAAAAAAACTTTTATATCCTTGAAGTATTTAGTTAATATCATTAATGTTCTAAACATTTAACAATGTTAACTTTTCATCTAATGATATATTTTTTCTATGATTGACATCAAATTATGACTAACTGTTTTATAATACAAATTGTCACTTCATATAGATTATTATTAAAGGTAAATATTTAAGTTTTTTTTATTAAAATATTGTTTTATTTTTATAATTTCTTTATGTTTTATGTTCATATAGATTGCACTCTATTTATTCATAATATTAAAATTTATTATAATTTTAAAAGTCAACTAAGAACTTTAAAAAGATTTTTAACAGCTCATAGTTTCTAGATACATAATTACTACATGAATATTTTCTAGAATAAAGAGGTTGTTAATGTTGAAACTGTGCCCAGCTAATGAAAATGAAGGTTTTTTTTATGGGTTAAGGAATCTCTAATTACAATAGTGAGAAATCACTGTTTTATTCTTACTTTAATAATTCACCTAACTTTCTACTTTTAGCTTTGAATCTAAGCATTTTAATTTCTTGGCACGATCTACCGACTAAATATGTGGGTTCTATATCTTTATTTCTCTTTTTCATTTTCTACCGATAGTTATTTTGATGATGTAGATGATAACACAGTAAATACATTTGTGTCCTTAATGGTTTTCTTGGTATAAAAAAAACACCTTTCTTGTTTCTTGATAAATTCTTAGGATATTATTGTTAATTTTTTTTCAAACTTATTTATTTTCTCACCATCTTCTTCATTAAAGGCCATATTATTATGATGAGTGATTATAACCTTATTACTCGAGTAATTTACTTTGACTTAGAAGAATTACCAATTTTCATAAGTTTATGGTAAATTTAAATTAGTATTTTTCCTCTTAGAATACAAAGTTCAGTTGTATGGAATTCCTTTTTTAGAAATGCCATTGGTTTTGTAACTTTCTTATTAGTGCTGAAAATCCCTAATTTGATAAAATGGTAGGAATTAACTTAACCTTCTTCATTTCGGTCTATAAGTGAACTAAAAAATCTAAGATAGGCAAGCTTGTTACTTGCTCTTATCTTCTTCCTGAAGTTCTTGATAGCCTTCTTAAAATTTTTAGGAAATAATTTATGGATATAGGTTCTCAATTAAACTTGGATGGAAAGCTTTATAAACAAAAATTGGATCAACTCATTCAAGAATATTAAATTTATTACCTATAGGGAATTCTTTTTATGTAATGCAAAATTTAATATCTTTGATATGTTATTGAGTAGTCTTTTTTGTCTTTAATAACCAATGTATTCATAGGGAATGTTTCACTGAATAGTACTGCTGGTCGTACTATTTTTACTCTTCCTATAAAAGGCGTTTCTTTGAATAGTATTGGTGGTCTTAATATCTTTCATAGGGTCTTTAACTTGCTTGGTGGCAATAGTTGTTGTAATATTGTAGAATAATTTTTAATTATATCCTCTCGTTATTAACTTTGTTACTCTATAATTGGCATTAGTTACCTTTATCTTCTATTCTATTAATGAGAGTTGTGTGAGTTACTTCACTAAATCCAATAGTAACTGTACTTGCTTTAGGCCATTTGTTGTACATTCCTAGTTTTGGACCATCATAGATTGCATAAGTTTTTTTGGTCTTCTTTTTCTATTTCTTCAACCCAACTTAGCTTTTTCTTTTCAAAAATTATACTCTCTTTTGAATTATTAGGTTATTTCTTCTCATTTTGATTTTTCTCTCCAGAAGTTTTATCTTTCTTAGAATGTATCTCTAATGAGGATTCCTCTTTCGAGTTTTTGGACTCTAATGGTCGTTTTGAACTGTTAAGTTCTTCCTGTTTAATTCTTGTCTCCAAAAAAGACTTTTCTAAGTATAAAACCTCAAATTGTTCTTGAACAACTCTTATCTTCTTTTCTTTATCTTAATCTTGATATCAAGATGTTCCAATATTCCTACAAGAACAAAAATAATTCTTAAAAATAACCAAAAATCTTGTTATCGATTCTGACAATGAATCTGAAACTTATTATATATATATTGTAAATTTATTAATATTTTCTTGACAGCTAAGTATGAATTTTCATTACTATGATAATTTAATTCTCGATCATGGAAAGATCTTGATGTATATCTACAAAGATATTCATTTTTTTTCATCTACTTCTATTTTAAAATTGCTTCCCAATATTCATATGAAGCATCTATGTCAATAATCATTTTGTCATCTAGACCTGGATGGTATAAAGTTGGTAAATTTTTTACCTATGTTTCTACCTTATCCATGTACAAAGTATCTTGTTCTGTCCATTTCAAAACATGATATTTTTTGAATTTTATTTTTAAAGGTTTTTGTATTTTTATAATTTTTTGATGTATGCTTCAATATACATTAAACATCCTAATAATCTTAATAATTGATTTTTGTCTTTTAGTTCTTTGGAAAATCCTTGAATATGTTATTAAGTATATAGAGATGATGATTATGATTTCCATCTTCAATTTGTAACCCATAATACTTAATCTTTTGCTGAGAAATTGGTGCTTTCGTCTATGAAAGTACAATGTATTTTTTCCTACATTATTGTAAAATATTGATAATATCCAAATAATATTTAATTAATTTATTACTGAAGACTAAAATATCATCTATGTAAACATAACAAGTATTTTGTAATTTATTAAAGATATTGTCCATATACCTTTGAAAGATACCGTGAGGTTGTTTTAATCCAAATGGTACACGAGTCCATTGGAATTTTCCTTAGAGGCAACTAAATGCCATTAGTGTTTGAGATTCGTCATCTAGTCTTAATTGAAAAAAAAATTCTTTTGCAATCAAAACTTGAGAATTTTTTTCCTTTTATTAATGATAATAATTCTTCTTTGCAATGAAATATATATCATCAATGGTTTCTTTATTCAATGCTTTGAAGTTTACTACCTTTTTTTTATTTGCTTCTTTTTTCAACTTTTTTTTCAACTAAGAATGTTGGACTAGAGTGTGGTGAATTAATTAGTATTATTACTTTTAGTTTGAAAAGTTCTTGAATTTGTTTTTCAAATTCAATTATGTCTTCTAGAAGATAAATAATAGGTTTTACTCTAATGACTATGTTAGGGTCTCTTAGTTTTATGTTGGCAATCATTTTAGATTTATTTATTTTAGATCTAAAAGATTTTTTGAGCTTACTATTTTTAATGATTTTCTGATACCTGTTAAGCCTTTTCTTCCTAGATTTTATTAAGAAAATAGTTTTTTTCCTTTTCTATATTTAATAAAATGTTTTCTAAATAAGGTTTTTGTTGCTATTTTGTGTCTATCTCACATTTTTTTTTCTTTTTGTTGTTGCATAAAAGTTGGGACAGTCAAAAGGTTTTTTTTTTTACATATAAATGATTTCACCATCTAATGCTATTAGAATTATTTTGTCTAAATATTGTGTAAAATATTGTTATAAGTTTAGGAAATTATTTTCTATTAATAAATCAACTCCTATTTCTTTATTTAGATTTATTGTAGTATTATTAACCGTTTTTTTATAATTAAATCTTTTTGTGCATGTTTCTAGAGTTCCTTTAGGAATGCATATTAGCTACATGCATACTAACTCCTATCTCTACATATGCATGTAGATGGTAATTTGTGTAACCTTTAAATTTCAATCATAACTTAATATAAGTATTGTTTGGAATTGTAATACTATACAAATCATCAATCTTCTTATGAAGAGTATTCATATTCTGAGTCAGTTATTTCTTCCTTATTTTCTTCTAATAGATAAATACTACAAGTACCATCTATATCCTATTCCTCTATTGGTTCTAACTCCATCTTAAAAGATTCTTTTAAGATTTTTCTTTATATAAAAGTTCCTTTTTAAATTCTTGTTGAAGCCTATTAGGGAATTCATTAGCGTAATGTCCTATCTTTTTGCTAATTCAATATCTGTATTTCTTTTTCCCTGATGGACAATAATTTTTTTTTGTTGTTTAGATTTAGTTTCACTGATTATTATTATATCATCATCCTCTTTATTTGTAAAACATTTTTGATCATAACGTCTTCCTAACTCTTCATATATTAGGGTTAATAAACCAACTAATTGTTTTTATGTCTTTATATTCTCAGGGTTCATAAACTGCTCTTGTAATTCTTTTCTATATTTGATTAAACTAGGATTATAGCTTTTTCTTTATCTTTGAGGTTTTCCACATTCTTTCATTTCTCATTCTTAGGTATCAGTGCATCTGATCTCCTAGGTAGTTTTCCTTTTAATCCTACAAATGGACCAAACTTATAACCTATGATTTCATTATCCCTGGGTATGCTATTTACACCCCTTCTTAATTCTATAAATTTCTTATGCATGTCTTGTTGTAATTTCTTATTATAACCATATTCTTTTATTTCTTTTAGGAGTTATTTTTGTGTTTCGTTTATGTCTTGTAAGGATTTTATGTTGATTCTTGTACTATATCTATTTTTTCTACTAAAAGAATGAAAGCTTTCATTATTGTTATTTGTTTATTGATATGCCTATTAGGCTTCCATCAAAGTCTAATGATATATTCTATAATTTATTTTTGAACATTATTGGGATAACAATGGTATTATTTTCTCTCTAATATTATGTCATAGACAAATTCTTTCATTATTTTAACTACTTGTTTTAGACCTGTAACCTCTGTATCTTTGTTGAGGTTTCTCTTTCAAGATCTGTAAACGTAAACCTTGATATATTACTATTTCTTACTACATTATTTTTCTTCCTAGTATCAGTGGTTTTTCTTTAATATCTAATTTCTATTCTTATGGTATTTCAAAGTCTATTAATATTTCTATTTTTATTGTTTGTTCAAGTTTTTAAAAAGTTTTATCTATTTCTATGAATTCATTTTGTCCATGTATGAAACTATTAGGGTTGTTTTTTTTAATAAATATCCTATTATGTAGTATACTAAAAATGGATGATTTTCTTATTTTATTAAATCTCTTTTTTTGAATTCATAGGCTAAATTTAATACTTGGTTTAAGTTCTTATCATTAATATTAATGGAAAACTCAGGGTATACTGTGAATTTTAATTTCTAGTATCCTAAGTTTCCATGGATCATTCCTAATAAAGAATCTTTCTCATTTATTATTCTATTATCTAGGAGTACTAATTTTATTGGTGTATCTCTTCCTCCTTTAAAATGTGCTTTTATTAATGTAAGTTCTATAGGCCTCTGTATCATTGTTAGCTTCCCGTGTGTAAAACATGGAGTTTGTTTATTTTACTTAGGTATATAGGTCTTCATCTATGTAAGGTTGGTTACTACGGATTAGTAGTACACACACTCACATAGTTGAGACCACTTTGTATGAGAGCATGTTTACACAAACTATATGGTTGGTTTTCGTATTGTGCATCGTAGATGGAGCTGTGGTTTTTGATAAGTGAACATCACTCGCTCACTGACATTATAGCTTGAGTTTTTTTAGCTCTTTTTAATTGTGGGTATTTATGAAAATTAATCAAAAAATTTAGAAATAAAAATGGCTCTTTTTGCACCTTGCCACCACTCTTGGTGAAGTGGTTGACAAGGTGGTGGTGAGGTTGGCCATGGCTTTAGAAATTTCTATAAATGCCCCTCATTTTTTCATGTATGGTATTTAAAAAAATGTAGTAGAGCTCTATCAAATTGGCATCTCATTTTTATGTTTCTAGATCACTACCTTGAGTGTTGTTCGGTATTATTTATTGGTGACTATGTGAGAAAAAATGTGCTTTTAACTAGTGAGTACCGAGATGGTGTTTGTGGGTTTTATGTGTGATCCATGTGTTGGATGATATTACCCTCGTGCAACTTCTTTTCTTATATGGGAACCTTATTGTGAGAGTAAGCTAAGTTAAATTCTTTGAGTTATCGTATCTCTTATTGTGTGCAATAAGAGATAGAGTGTTTGAGTTTAAGGGCAGTCCTCAAGAGTTTGAATTGTTACACTTCTAGTTACTGATCTGTGGTGTGGGCTTTGGAAGAGAGTTGGGTTTGTGAGTCAAACCATGTTCTTGTGGAAGTAGCAATAGGATGTTTAGACAAAGAAGTTGACTGATAGAGATAATAGTGGTTTTATTTCTTTGAGTTGTAGCTATTTTATTGATTAGTGGATTTTTTGCTATTGAGTGATTGTCTTAAGCAACCTAAGGATGTTACCACATAGTTAGGGTTTCTATATGGGTCTACCTCGTTATATCTATTATTATGCATGCTCGAAAGTATGGCTAGTACAATTAGAGTTTAAATGGTTTATATTTCTATATATTGAAGTTTATACCTTAATTAGAAAGCTTTCATTGTTTATTACATGCTTTTCGTTTACTGATTATATATACTGCTGCTATGATTATCAGTTATGTGTTTATCTGTTGGATGTTATACGTGATTAGATTAAGTATTAATCTAATCTTAGTGTCTATGTTGTATGAACCAATATACTAGGTGTAGGCTCGAATGAGAAGGTGTATTTATTATATGTTGTTGCATACTTTCTTTTCTTTCTACGTAGCATGCCTATAACTTTATAACCATTGCTTATGTTGTTGTAAATTAATCGACCTATACCTTGATTAATTTATATTACTTATGTATATTATGTGCATGTAAGTTTGGTGTGAGACTCTAAGGATTTTGTATCTCCTTACCTTGGTTGTATCCCAAGTGCTAGACTCTTTAATTGGTTTGCTATGTTTAGATTGATCATATGATGTGAGGGCATAATCATCATTTACCGAATATGTTCCCATATATGAAGTCTTGAAGTAATTGAAAATCCTTTGTTGTTTAGTATGCATTCTTATCTCACTTGCAGTTAGTTGTTTTCCATGCATATGTTTGTTGCTAGTTTGAACAAAAGCCTGTTAGGCACACTGTTACTAGTGTGTTTATAGTAGTTAGTTCTTTCTTACTGTTCGTTCTTTTTATTGTGTTGAATTCTGCATGTTGTTTTGTACTTTCACCGTGTTAATTGCTTAATTCACATTATGAGGCATGTTTGATCGAATTGATATGGAGCTCCTGAAAAGATTCCATAGGTTGGCATTTTCATCCCTCATTTAGGTCCTTGTTACATATTTAAGTTGGAAGAACAAATTATCTTCATGTAATTGTTCCTACGCATGGGAATCTTTAATTGGTATTAGAGTAGGTCACCCCTATTTTTCCTTAATCGCTTGGGTACTTGATCCTAGAAATCTATTTTCACATACACACCCCTTGTATGTTTATGCCTATTGTCTCCAATGGGATGGGATGTTGTGGTTCTATGAAGTTATTTATCTTCATGAACTTTTATTGTTTGCATGTTCCCTGTATTCTTATTCATGTATGTCTCTCTCTATCTCTCACTACTTTCTTATCTTGTATGCTATGTTAATTGACCTATTTGTTGCTATGCCTAACTTTTTGTCCTTAACTAGTTTTCCCTTTTACTAGTCGCTTTGACATGCTCTTTATGTACCTTTTCTTTTACTTACTTCTTTTTCTGTGAATTTTACATGAGCATCACATCACATATTTGTTAGCATATAGTGTTAAAAGTATAAGGATCTTTCTTCTTCATATGTCAGGCCATATAGAACGCATCTCTTATATTTTACTAGGTTCTTCTCTTTTGTACCTAGTATGTTGAGTGTTAGTTCTTTGTTTTTCTCTTGGTGATTATTGTTCATCTTTTGCTTGCACTTGTGCTTTAGATGTCTAGTTGGAGAAAATTGAGGTGTGTAACAAGTTTGTGTACATGAATGCTTATGTGTACTGTGCATGTTTAGGTTTTCCATATGTATTTGTATGTCATAAAGATTGTTTTCCTATCTTTAGAAATCTTAACTTACATGGATTATTGTGTCTAAACTAGTGTATCTTGTAGGCATTCTTGGTGTTTGGGGTGTTGACCCTATAAAAGCATGTCTATTTTCTGTGTAGAAACCTATGTATTTCTCACGTGCTTAGATGTTTTTGTAGCATCCATTGTTTCTTCTCTCTCTTGGGTGTATTGTTGTGTTGCTCATTGGTTAGTCAAATTCCTTCCTTCTCTTGACTAAGTAATGATGTAGGTGTTGTCGATGAACACTTTTGAGGCAACTATGTGCATATTTTTTCCTCTAGAGGAAACACTATATAGTTTGTGCTGATAATCTCTCTTGATGCACATACTTGTATTTTTGGCCTATAATATTCTTTGAGGCCATCTTTATCATCTCACTTATTTATTGTAATATTACTTGTCTATTTCTTTAAATTGTGTTTATCTTCCTTTACTACTTTAAAAATAAAAAATTCTTGTCTTTGATCATTTGGCATTCTCATTTCTCTCTCTCTCTTCATAGGACTATTTTGCATGTTTTTCTAACATTCTGCAAGTGAAATGAATTTTTAGAGGGATCAATGATGTTTTATGATTGGCATGCTTTTGACTTGATTTGAATTGTGGTTGTTATGGCATATATATTCATTGTGTGTTTGTATGACTGATAAGTGCTTAAAAGAACTTAATATATCATGACATTTTGCATGTTAAGTGATTATATAGATTTATATTTACTTGTTTTACTATTATTTTACACAAATTTATATATTTAGAATCACAGAAATATTTTGTTATTTTTCGGGTATTTCTTGCTTTTAAAATGATTCAACTTGAAGAATTATACTTGAAATACTCAGATGATTAAAAAGAAAATATATGTAAAGCATTACATATGTTTTAAAATTTGGGGAAAAGAAATACAAGAAAAAAGGTTTTAAATTGATGCAGATTTGAGTGTACAATGGTATGAATTTATAGTGAGTTGTGGTGCGAGGAAAAAGGAAAAAAAATCAAAATGTGTCCCATATTTTTGTTGGGCACGACATGAAAACATTATGTGATGTGGCACAAGTATAGTGGATCGTGTCCAAAATCGTGTACAAGCTATGTATATCGTGTTGTCAACCTAAATTTTTCACATTTTTCTCCTTTTGCCATCCTATAAATAGGACCATATTTTTATTGTAAAAATCATCCAATGATTCAATAATCTCTTAATCCTTTATATTTCTTAGCTTTCTCAATTTTTTCTTTCATTAGTTTAATTTTCTTCTCTCATTTAAGAGTTCAACAAATTTATTTTATTTAATAATTTTAGTTTTAATTCAATAAACAACCAGGAAATTCTATTTGGAGGTTTCCAGAACATAAGTAATTCTAAAAGAATTTTATTAAGGTATATTTAAATATATTATTTTTAGATAATCTCTAAGTGTTGTTTTATAAGCTATATGTGAAATTTATTCATCATTTATTCAACTATGCATGTGTGGCTATAAATAATATGAGATATTAGTAATGTTGTTACGTTTGTGAAATATTAAAGTAGATTAAACATTTTTATAAAATAAATGAAGTTTTATTTATTTATCAAGATTAAAACAAAGTTTGTAATTGAAGAATATATGGACAAAGTATTTTTCATAATAAATAAGAGAGTTAAATTTAAGATTTAAATTATCTGAATATGATATAGTGTAATACTCTTAGATTTATTGATCTATATCAAATGTATAGTTAGAGTGAACTCTATTTCAAAGCTTTTTATAAGAAATATTATTGAACATATATTGATGACATATCCTTCATATTAATTATAAAATCTGAAAGTTAGTTTCAGATACTTAAATCATAAATACAACTTTAATACCTTGAATGAAAGTCTTAACTTACATGCTCGACCTTAGACAGTAACTAGATGGCTTATTAATTCCTTAGAAATAAATAAAAATTTATTTAATGAGTCAATTAGTTATCCTGATTGGTTTATTATTAACAAAATAATTTTGATCTTTATCTTGGGATATTTTCTTATTAAAAAATGAAAATCAATAATCTTAATTCATATATTTAATAACATATTTAATATTGAACATGTGTGATTAACTGACTAATATATCTCATAATTCTCCACTACATGATAAATTTTCAATTGCTTAAATATTTATCAAATTTATCTTTATTTTTAGGTCAGTAATTTAGCTACTCAACCAAAACAATCATGATAGGATGTTTATGTTTTTAATTTCATTTTTTAAATAATTTAAAAACCACATGATTCCTTTTTAGACCGACCTTAGAAGTATATTTATTATTTTCTATAAGTAATTTGTATACTTACGAGCTATTTTATAAATCTTAAAAAATTTGTACACCATAATTTTGTAGAATAAGTTTTTGATGCCATTTCTAGAAAAAATACCTTGAATTCATTCATTCAAATGAGTAGATACAACCAATCAATGCCTAATCAAATGTTAGACTTTGTGGAAATTTCCATTAAGAAAATAGAAATATAGGTGAAGTAGTCAACTGAACACTTGTAGAAGCTAGATAAGGAGTAACTGCAATATAAAAAAAAGAACTCAATAATGAGAGGATATTGAGTTTATAAAAAGATGGAATCCTCCAAAGAAACGTCTCATTAAAGACAATAAAAATAGTTCTGGATAGGAAGTGACCCATTATTATTTATTTATTTCTTTTTCATTTTGTATTTGATTTATTTTGTGTGATTTTTAATTTATGTGTGGTTAATAAATATAGATTTTTATTTTAAAAAAGAGAGGGAACAACAAAACATATGAGAAAAGCATATTAGAGTGCTCTGTAGCATGAGGTTTTAATTTCATAATGGTCATAAATGTAGAACAGTTCGCGCTACAGCTTTGCTACATATCATTTCCTTATGCAAAAACAAAACCTAATTTTTATTTCTTTTTCTCATATTTTCTCTAAAATCCTACCTTTTCTTCCACCCCAAACACACATAATCCCTATAAAATCCCAACTTTCTTCAGTCTATTTTCATAAAATCTTTCTAAAAATCAATTTCCTAGCCAATTTCCACCACTCTATCAAGAAATTTTTAAATTTGTCAAGTTCCTTTAAGATGTTCATCTTCAAAAAAAGGTATTCTTCAAATCTTCAACAAAAAAAGTAAGTCTTTATATTTTTTGAATTTAATTCTTCCATTTAAATTTTTGGGAATTTGTGGAGTATTTATATTTATTAAAGAGTCCAAAACCCTATTTAGAACAAAGAAAGGGATAGGAATTAATTGGATTATATTTTGTTGTTGAAATTTTTGAATCCTTGTTTAAATATTGTGATAAAATTTTGAAAATAGCACCTAAGAGGTTTAGGAAAGGAATGGACATTTCAACTTTTGGATATTTTGATAAATCAAAATTTTTCAACTTTGATGCTATAGTCACTTTGAAAAAGAAGTGGAAGGTTAATGAAGGTTTTATACGGGAAGGAGTGATGAAATGTAACGATGGAACTAAGGGGATTACTAATGTAATAGTAGCCCTAGGTTGAAAAAAATTGTAAAGGAACTAGAGGCTGCTATTGAATCTCTAGTTCAAAATTTTGCTCAAATTTCCCTGTCGCTATTGATGATAAATTTATGTTTAAGAATGCACTAGTTCATGTGAACTTAATGATATAAATTCTCACTTTTATTTAGTACATATTGGAGAATGTGAGTATGAGCAGTATGTTAGTAATGTGGATTATATTGAAATATTAGAAACCTTGACTATACAATGCGCTGAATGGATTATTGCTGGTGGTAAATATAAAGGTTTCGAAGCAAAATATTTCCAAACTAGGATGATGCCCAAACAAGCATTATAGAATTGTTAATAGAGAGAGGGCTATTTTGCTGTATGCATTCGCATCTAAGATTCCCATGGATGTTGGAGCAATAATTCACCAAAAAATTAAACTGTTTACAAATAATTACCGTATGGGTTTCTTTTTTCCCCTAACTAATAGATTCTTTATGTAAGAAAGAGAGGGTACCCCATTCAAAAGATAAGGTTTTTATAAAACCCGATGAATTATTAAACATGACTTATTTTGATGAGCTTACTTTCTGGTACGTCTACCATTCAAAGAGAATGGAGAGCCATTACTACATCAAGAATGTCTATGAAGGAGAAATTTCATAATTTTGGTGAGAGAATAAGCTATATGGAAGAATATTAGCAAACTTATTTTTCCCAACAAGTAGAATTCCTAAATTAGCAGCATCATTATCAAGTGGAACATAATTGGTTAATGTATGAAATGAACCGATTACAATTAAGTCATCTTGGGGTAGATACAAGTAACTTAACAACACCCGAGTACCCTTATCATGACTTCAATTTTATACCTCTAAACAGATTATGATAACAAGAACCTGAAGATTAAGGTCCAAATAGCATGGAGAAGGAGCTCTAAATGATCTAAAATATTTTTTTTGTGTATTTTTGTTTTGGTTTATGTTTTAGTTGTTATTTATTTCGGATTTTGTATTTTTATGTTATTTTATTGCCTATTTTGTGAACATTATTTAAAAATGCTAATTTTATAAATGTTTGTTGAAATTTATGAGAAGTGCACATCTGTGTAGTATATTAATATGTTTGGATTGATGGATGTATATGCAATTCCATACCAACTATTGAACAATTTCAACAAATGGATAACTTTTCTCTCTTTTCTCTCTATCTTTAATTAACTTATAATTGTTACTTTGAGGGCAATATAAATTCTAGGTTGGGTAGGAAAAGTTACATTTATAAAATTATGTGTTAAATTGAAATTTTTATGTTCATATATTTACATTTTAATATTTTTTTTATTTACATTTTTTGTGTTTTTATTTATTTTTATTGAATTAAAAAAATTTAGTTAAATTTTTAAATTTTTCTTACAAAATTATAATGTCTTCTAAAGTTAATTTTAAGAAAATGATTAAGTCTTTGTAATATTAGATTAATTTCAAAAATATTTCATGGAGTAATATGATAATACATAACTTTTTATCGTAATTATTATTTCATGATAACATGTTAAGTTTGCGATAAAAACAAAATCGGTGTTTAGGAATCATATAGTAGTGACTACTCTTGTGAGGGTATATTTTTAGCCATTACTTTCTCATTCTGATTGATAATATTTTTTTACTCTTCAAACACTCTTCTTATCAATTCTAATTGTTAGATGATCTCCATAGGTTTTTGCATTGAATGTTAGGACTTTTACATCTAATAAAGTATCATATGTTTATTTTTATTGCTTAAATTAAATAAGTTAAGTAAAAATTGAAAATATATGTCCTTCTCTTCATTCATGCATGACTTCTAAAAATGAGACATATATGAGGTTACTTAATCAGTAAAATAAAAGATAAAAAATTAGCTACTCACCTATAATACAACATATGTACAATCTCTATATGAGTTATTTTTCTAAAAAAAGAATATCTCTAAAAGATAATAAACATAAAATAGAGAGATAAAAGAAAAATAAAAAAAATGAAGAATGAATAGTATAAACTGTACTATGACCCATTCTCCTTCAATGTTGTAAGAATGAGCTAAATATATTGAGAGAGAAAATTCCTCGAAATGTTATTACATTTTCTTCATCTCCTAAAGGCATATTATTTGAAATTATTATTTAATGATTTTGATGGACGCATAAAAATAACATGTTATTTTTTATAAAATCCTTTTTTGATTCCTTTCTTGAGATCAATATTTATACACTACTTTGATCCTTTTATTCTTTAAACATATGCGAACTAATTAGTTCATTTCTATACATAAACTTTTTCACATATACCTTTGAATGAGTGCTTTAAATAATAGAATTAGTATTAATGATAGTATGCCTTGTAAGGATAGAGTCAAAGCAAATTAGAATTCCTTACACCGTGGTTGCATAAATTTTATATTGATACATTTTTTATTTGAATATGAAAGTAATTTTCAACCAATTAAATAATAAATCATGAATGTTTAGAATATTGATATGACTTATGCTATAGATTTTAATTGTAGACTTAAAAGAAATTTTAAAGCATGAGAAGTTTGTTTTTCTTATTCTTTTTACTTTGTTTTAAATTTTACTTGTTTATATGCTATTTGTTTGTTTTTATTTATTTCATTTTTTTTATGTTTGTGGGTATTATATCTGAAAACCCTCACAAGACTTAAACTCATCTACTAGGGAAATCTAGGAGTTTGAAATCTTGTTTCATACGCTAAATGCAACCATATCAATCTACGAAAATGATTTATGATAGTTTAATTTTAGTTTTTCGCCATTCTGCTAATAGACTACCAAGAAGATGGTTGAGGGTTGTGATAAATACTCATAACCATTTAATAAATTATTATTTTATGCATGTTAAGTGATTATTATATTTGTATTTTATTGTTTTAATATCATTTTATGCAAATATATCTTTTTGAAATTACGAATATATTTTGTTATTTTTCAGATATTTCTTGTATTTAAAATGACTGAACTTGAAGAATTATACTTGAAGTACACTGTTATAACTTAGAGGATTAATAAGAAAATATATGTAAAGCATTAAATATGTTTTAAAATTTGAAAAAAGGGAAATAAAAAAAGGGTTCCAAATTGAAGTGTGCCGTAACATGAATTTATAGTGAGCCATGACACAAGGAAAAAGGAAAAAAACTAAAACGTGTCTCAGATTTATGCGAGCCGTGGTGAGAAAACATTATGTGTTGTGTTACGAGTATAATGGATTATGTCCAAAATTGAATATAGGTTGTGCAAGCCATGACGTGGAAAAGTTGGATGTAGTGGCACCAACCTAAATTATTCACATTTTGTCATTTCGTCACTTTATAAATAGGACCCTATTTCTATTGTAAAAGTCATATAATAATTCAATAATCTCTTAATTCTTTATATTTCTTATCTTTATTAAGCTTTTCTTTTATTAGTTTAAAGTTCTTCTCTCATTTGATAGTTGAACAAATTTAGTTTGTGTAATAGTTTAAGTTTTGATTCAATAAAAAATAAGAAAATTATGTTTGGAGGTTTTTTAGAATAGAAGCAATACTATAAGAATTCTATAAAGGTATATTTAATTTTTTTTTTTTAAGATAATCTCTAAATGTTGTTTTACCTTCCATATGTTTAGTTTATTGATCATTTATTAAGCTATACATGTCTCGCTATAAATAATATAGGATATTAGTAATGTTGTTACGCTTGTGAAATATTCAAGTACATTAAAAAAATTTATAAAATGAATTAATTTTTATTTCTTCTTCAAAATTAAAATAAAGTTTGTAAGTGAAAAATATATGGACGAAGTATTTTTCATAATAAACAATAGATTTAGATTCAAGATTTGAATTATGTGGATATGATTTAGTGTAATACTCTTAGATCTTTTGATCTATATCAAATTTTTAGTTAGAATGAACTCTATTTCAAAGATTTTTATGAGAATTATTATTGAAGATATATTGATGACATATAATTCATAATAGTTGTAAAATTTGAAAGCTAGTTTCAGATACTTAAATCATAAACCCAACTTTGATACCTTGAATGTAAGTCTTAATTTACATGCCTGACTTTAGATAGTATTTAGATGGTTTATTAATTCCTTAGAAATAAATGAAAATTTAATAATGACTCAATTAGTTATCTTGACCTTAGGATGTTAACTGATTTATTATTAACAAAAGAATTTTGATCCCCCCTTAGGATATTTTCTTATTAAAAAGAGAAAATCAATAATCTTATTTATATATTTAATAATCTATTTAATTAATATTGAATAAGCATGATTAACAAACTAAAATATCCTATAAATTCTCCACTACATGATAAATGTTTATTGAATTTATCTTTATTTTTATATTAATAGTTTAAATACTCAACCAAAACAATAATGATGGGACATTTAGGTTTTTTATTTCATTTTTAATAAATTTTTTCTTAATTTAAAAAACACATGATTCCTCTATAGACCAACCTTGGACGTATACTTATCATTTTCTATAAATGATTTGTGCACTTGCAAGCTATTTTATAAATCTTACAAAATTGTATACAACAATTTTGTGCTTCAATGGTTAAATGTTTTGATTTGCTAAACCCTATCATATATGCACATGCCATAACTATTTTTAATTTGTATGGTTATTTTATGAATTTTATGTGGATTTCATACTTTGATGATATGAATGTCTCTAACAAGTTCTAGAATCCACTTTCACTAATATAAAAGGGGTCTCTAACAAGTTCTAGATCACTATTTTTTTTTAAAAAAATACTCAAATATTTTATACCTATTTTTTCACTTACAAAACACCATTTTTTCTTCATTTCCTTCATTTTGTCACTTTATTTATTCTTGTAAGTATTTCTACGAATTATTTTACACTTATTATTCATATTTCTTTATTTTTGTATATTATGTGTTACTATTTATGTGTATAATTTTTTGTATTATGTAGGTTTTATATTTTTATTCAAGCTTAGAAGATAAGAATTTATTTTATTCATTTATTTATTTTAATAATTTTATGTATTTAGGTGTTTGATATATATTAATTTATTTTAAACAAATAATTTTTGAAAATTATTTACATGTATATGAAATATATATATATATATATGCATATAATGTATAATAGGTTTATTAATATTTATTATTATTATATATATGTATAAAATATGTATTATTATTAATTACATCCATTTTTATATATAAATTATTATATATTGTATATTGTTAATATTACATATTTGTTAGGTTTCGTTTTTATGTACTTATTTTTATATGATTTTTTGATAGATATTCTAATAATTAGAAAATTCATATATAATAATATCTAAAATATATTAGTTGGATACATATTTAATATGTTTAATGTTATTAATAGAAAATTAACAAATCTTGGATGTCAAAGTGTAGAATTGAGTAAGACTACATTTCTAGAGCTGAAAGTTTCATGAAATTTGCTTGTAGAAATAGTAATAATGAAATTAGTATGATTTGATGCCCATGTGTTAAATGTAAAAATGAGCAATTTCATGATGTTGACGAGGCTAAGTATCACCTTATCCGTAGTGGTATTCTTTTGAATTATAAATGTTAGTATTACCATGGAGAAAATATTAATAATACTCATGGGGAAGAGATAAATAAGAATGTGAGTGGATTATATACATCTTATCACAATATACAGACAGAAAATATGTTTCATGGTGTTGTTGATGAACTATATGAGGATGATCACAAAAATCTTTAAAAAACTTCTAGAAGATGCCGAAAAACTATTGTATCTAGAATGCAAGAAATACACTAAAATTTCAAGATTAATTCATTTGTACAATGTGAAGGCAAAAAATGGTTTTTTTGACAAGGGATTCACAGAATTACTAAATGTACTAATCGATATGTTTCTTAAGGGTGTTGAATTTCCATCTTCAATGTATCAAGTGAAGAAATATCTTAGTTGATTTGACATGGAATATCATAAGATTCATGCTTGTCCAAATGATTGCATTCTTTATAGAAAAGAATATAAGATATTAAATGATTGTTCGATGTGTAAAGAATTGAGATGGAAGCATGCTACAAATGAGAAAACACCTAAAAAAGGTATGCCTGCAAAGGTTCTTTGGTACTTTCCTCCGATTCCTTGCTTTCAAAGGTTGTTCAAAAGTAAAGAGATATCAAAGATGTTGACTTGACATTCAGATAATCGATCTGATGATGGGATGCTACGTAATCCTTGTGATTCTCCAAATTGGAAAATAGTAGATAATTTATCCCTTCAATTTGCATCTGATCTATATAATCTTTATCTTGATATTGATGATGATGGAATTAATCCACATAGTTCCCTTAGTAGTAGATATGGATGTTGCCAATAATTACGGTAACATATAACCTTTATCCCTGGTTGTGTATGAAAAGAAAATCCACGATGTTAACATTATTGATCTCAGGACTGAAACAACCTAGAGTTGATATTGATGTATATTTGTAGCCTTTGATATATTATTTAAAGATGTTGTGGAATGATGGTGTAAATTTTTACGATGCATATAAAGAAGAAAACTGTAACTTGAAGGGGGTGCTTTTATGGACAATTAATGATTTTCTTACCTATGGGAACTTATCAGGACATGCACCAAAAGATTATATGAGATACCCTATTTGCAGTGATGGCACTTCTGCAACTTATCTTGTTCAAGGATGAAAGATGTCTTATAGAAGACATAGAAGATTTTTCCATCTAGACAAAAGTTTAGATACCAAAAGAAACCGTTCGATGGTGAAGAAGATCATGATCCTACAACAAGACCATTGCAAGGTGTTGATATATTAAGGAAATTTAATGGTATGACATTAAAACAATATGGAAAGATGAAAAAAAGAATACTCACTAATAAAGGGAAACAAAAGAGGTTAACTAATAAAAGGAGTGAAAAGGAAAATGTTACTGAATCAGTATATCATGGTTGTTGGAATAAAAAATCAATATTTTTGGAATTAACTTATTGGAAAGACCTACACATTCATCACATCTTAGATGTCATGCACATTGATAAAAATTTATGTGAGAGCTTGATTGATACATTACTTTATATGCCTGGAAAAATGAAGGATGGAATTAAAGTAAGACTGGATTTAAAGAAATTAGGCATACGACCTCAATTGGCACCAAGGGTGGAAAATGATAAGAATCGAACATACTTTCCACCAAGATCATATACAATGTCAACAAAAGAGAAGGATGTGTTTTGTAAAGGTATAGTGGGTGTGAAAGTTCCTGATGGTTACTTATCCAACTTAAGAAATTTTGTGTCTATCACCAATAAGAAACTTTGTGGATTGAAATCACATGACTGTCATATCTTAATGCAATAGTTATTACCAATTTCTATTAGATCAATTCTTCCAAAACATGTTCAATTATCAATAATTCATCTTTTTTCACTCTTCAGTACAATATGCAAGAAATCTAATCTATTGGCAAGTTAAAGTCTTTACAGAAAGATGTTGTAGAGAATTTGTGTCTACTTGAAAAATATCTTCCTCCTTTTTTTGATATAATGATTCACTTGTGTATTCATTTAGTTTGAGAGGTTCAATTGTGTGGTCCTACTTAAGGTGGAATTATCCTTTTGAGAGATACATGCAAGTTCTTAAAGGATATGTAAATAATAGAAATCATCTTGAAGAATGCATGGTGGAACGTTACATTGCTGAAGTGGCCATTGAATTTTGTTCTGAATACTTTAGTGGTTGCATTGAAATTGGGAATCCTACACACGAGTTGTTCTTAGAATGTCACATGATCCAAGTAGGTAACTCTATGCTCGATGGAAGTAAGAAATTGTTTATTGATTGCACTAAATAGGAAAAAGCACACCGAATCATTTTGGTAAATAATAATGAGGCATAACCATACATAGAGTACGCGATGACAAGTTCAACCTTTTCATTTAAAATAAAATTATTTTTCATTTAACTATTAATGATATCTAATTGATATATCTTTAATAAAATTATAGAATGCATTTAAATTTACTGAAGATAGATCCTTGTTATAAAAAAAGGAGGAGAAAATGGTTGTATGATGAACATAAGCGTGAGCTTATTAATTAGTTTCATAACCATGTAAGTTTCACATACACGAATTCATTAGTACTTCTATATAATGTTTTAAAACTTTGTTTTAAACACATTTAATGTTTTTATATGCATAGATTCGAGTTGAACTCAACAAACCCAATCATAAAATAACAAAAGTTTAGAATGGCTTGTACATGATCCAAAATTTGATGTCAAATCATATTCTAGTTTCACAATTAATGGATCGAGGTTTATGACTCAAGAAAGGGACAAATTCTGAGTAAATTAGAATAGTGGCGTGAATATGTTTGCACAAACTATGCAATTTTCCATTTCAAAAGATGGTGATCTTGTACTTTTTGATATAATATATTATGGTATAATTCAAGAAATTTGGGAACTCGATTATGAGATCTTCCATGAAATAGTATTCTTGTGTGATTGGGTCAAAGATATTATCAATGTTGGATATAAAATAGATGATTTTTGATTTACCCTTGTAAATTTATCAAAGATAAGTCACACTGATGATCCTTTCACGTTAGCACTCATGCAAAGTAAGTATTTTACGTGAGCAATCAAATTGACACAAGATGGTCTATTATGTTAACACCTCCATAAAAAGAGCTCTACCATTGTAATGCTTTAGAAGATGATGACATTCTTGATACATTATCCAATATTAGTCATTTCTCAAACAAATTGCCTAATGTATGTGATGATTTAGTTGATGATGATGATTCATCGTCATGGACTCGAAGTGATTGTGAAGGAATATATATACGATCAACAACCTAATTAAACATAATGTATGTTCTATATTATTCTAATAACTCTTCAATGTTTATATGTTTGGACATAAAATTGTCAATTAATTTCTATTTCATCATTGTTTGTAGATATTTCATAGATCCTAGGGTACCAGAGATTATAGATCCAAATGATCCATTGGGGCAATTTGAAAAGAAAAGGGGTTGTACAAATATACCTGATGCTCCACTTAACAAAGATCATAGAGTACCTATTCTATTTTATGCTACTGTTAATCCATTAGGGGAAAATGGACAACAATTGAAATCTTCTATTGGTAGACTTATAAAGTCAAGTAGACCAATCAATATAAATGATTGGATAAAGGTTGACGATGCTAAAAAGTACAAAATATGGAAAATCATTTATGTAAGTATCTTTTATTTTATAAATAATTACATATATTATATCTTTTGTATTATATCTCATCTAAAATGTGTGTTTTTATATAATCATTTTAAATTCCTTGACACTTGGATGAACAAGTGTTATAAGATTGCAAATAAAGCATGGAAGAAATATAAAACTTCCAAATTGGCCAGAAATTATGTGTTTCCATATTTGGAACCACTTGATGAAGTAGAAATACAAAATCCCTAAAGAACACCCCTGGATTGAACCCCAAATATGGAAAGACTTGGTGGATTATAGACGTATGGATTAATTTTAAATTATTAGGGAAGAACATCAGAATATACAAATATAGAATATTCTTCCTAACCGTACTGGGAGGTCATCAAATCGCAAAGTTAGACAAAGAATGGTATTATTAAGTTGTTAATTTATAAATATTTTTATATTTATTTTCCTCAAATTTAAGTTGATTTCATGGTTAATAAATTTGTTTAATTTATGTAGGAAGCTGAATTGGGTAGACCAATTACCATATTTGAATTGTATATAGAAACAAAGACCCCCAAAATGAAGAAGTCAAGACCAATGACTAAATGAGGAGAAGAACAACTCAATAAGTTGGTTAGTAATTTAACTTGATACAAAGTCTGTATGATTTTTGCTAATTGATGTAATAATGTATGATATGTTTGTTTTCTTTATTATTTGTAGAGAGTTATTCAAGAACAAATAGCCAGGGGTGAAATAATCAAACAACTAGGGAGATATGCTATATATCATGCATTTGGATGCTAGCATACTTGTCATGTTAGGGGAGGAAGCCAATATGATGGTTATATGGAGTTTTTTAACATTCCAAAACAAAAGCTTCAAATGGCTAATAAGGAGAAGTACTGTAAAATTGAAGAAGAGTTTAGCTTATTTAAGGCCTCAATGTTAACTAAGTTTTCCACTTTAAAGGAATATCAATCACAACAGATGTCAAGCATGGTAGTATACTACAATTAGGGTATCCTCTATTGGCCAAGTATGCCACCCAACCTATATCCTATATGGGATATTGTCATCCTATTGGTCCTCCCTTTATGCCAGGAATACAGATGCAATCAGGTAGTGGTTCAATATATCCAATACAATTTGTGCAATCTTACCATCCATCACATCATGATGAATGTTTTTATGAGAATGTCCTTCCAATAGCTACCCTATATGGGAGTCCTCCTCTATTTGATGAAGCATTTGTTGTAAGATTTAAAGTTTATGTAGATAATATATTATTTTTATTTTTTATTATATATAACGCTTAAATTGTTTTACAGAATATGAAATATTTGTTGAAACATCCATCATCAACGAACTATGTTGCTATTGGAATAGTATAGCAATTGAGTGATGATCGAATGATTCATAATTAATATTTTCCAAATTATTGGCGAATAGTAATTAATCATTCATTACTCCATGATTGTCCACTAACTGTACCTGCTGATGCTACCATAGTCCAAGAAGCAGTTGGACAATATGTGGCTTGGCCGTCGAGTCATTTTGTGATAAATTTTGACATGGTACTATGTTTTTACTTAAGATAACACTTTGTTTACTACCTCTATTATATTATTATTCTTTTATTGTTACTAACATATATAATACCTCTTCTTTAGTCTATTATACCAAAATTAGTAAGTGCGACACATTTAAGAGATACAAAGCAAGTATCTCGTGGTAAATCATTGCGTACTAAGTCATTCAAGAAGAAGCCATGGAGAAGTATAGTTATGATTATGCTATAAACTTCAGCAAAAATCTTGGCTCTTTGATGACTATTATTGCGATCAAGACTAGCATAAATGATGGATGAACTGTGCCACTTCCTAGAGAAATTTCTAGTGTATACATTGGCCAAACATATATATCAATCTAGTGCATATTACATCTATTTGAATATTAAATGATCAATTAAAGTATAATTCAAGTGTTGACAAGGTGAGTCCTTAATCAGTAAATAACTTTTATTTATGTAGAACATATATAATTATATTTATATTATCTAATTATTTATATATATTTCTATTATATAGGTCATGTTATTATCGACTTTAAGCTAATCACTCATCACATTTAGCAATGTTCTATGATTCTTTATTTGTCAATCAATATCAAGAGAAGGATGTTAGCATTAGAGCTAAACAATTATGTGATAGGCATTAACACTTAACAGAAATCAGAAGTTGATAATCCCTTGGCCACTAAAGTTTGAAAAACACCAAGATCATTGGATGTTGATAATCCTTTATCTATATGACAATTATTTTTGGTATTGTGACTTAGCTTCCATAGAATTGAGTAAATATGCAAAAATAGTTGTTGAAATGTAAAAGTTATAACCAGCTATTTTTCTTCTATTGTTCTTTGTAATATTTAATAAAAAAACTAACCGTTTAAAACTTTGATAAGGCATGGAAGCTATGGAACAAGAGTAGGGGAATTACCCTAAAAAAATCTCATAAGCTTATAAGGGACAAAGTTATGGTATGTACAAGAAAATATTAATAATTTAATTAATTTTACTATTGAATAATAAATGTGTTCGAATATGGAAAATCATGTACACTTTTTTTTGTAGGTTCCACAAAAAATGATGGAGCCATGTGTGATTACTTCGTCATGAAGTTTATGAGCAAAATCATCACAAATATCAACATTCTAATTAAATATATGGTAATATATTTTACCAATATACCTTTTCATTATATATAAGTTATTTTATGTGAATTCATGATATTACATTCTTTTTTTGAATTTAAATACATGTAGTTCTTTGGTTGGAACAAGTCGGGCTTTATAATATGCAAATTTTTGATGATTTACGAGAGGAATGGGTAGAACACATGGTTCAAATTATAATATCACAAGAAGAATTAATAGAAAATTTTGATGATCTTGAATAGTATATGACAACATCATGGTAATTTTAATAATTCTTTAATTTCTCTATTCCTATGTATCTGAAGTTTTGGCAGCTTGTTTGATTGATGTTTATGTGCTCATGTATTTAGGGGAATGCATTGTTATATGGACCTATTTTTTGCCCAAACTCCATCTCATCTCTCTTTCTAGTTCCCTGGTATGACAACACCATGGTAGTCATTGGCCAGCCAAGTATATGAAAACCGCCAAGAATCATCACATCTTCAAGAGTAATTTTTGTTTACCCCAAGGAAATACAAAAGTATTAGTTTATGGGCACCAAAACTCAACCAAACCAAGTAACAAATCAAAGTTACACTTGACTTCTTATTTAGAGCTCATTATAACATTAAAAATACCTACTTGTTACAATGCTAATATGATTTCGAAGGGATGAGGTTATTTTTATATCACTCTAGTGTCGATGTTGATATCTTTTTTACTAATATACTCTTTTAATATATATAAGTTATTTTTTATGAATTCGTGATATTACATTCTTATTTTGAATTTAAATACATGTAGTTCTTTGGTTGGAACAAGTTGGGCTATGATATCCAAAGTTTTGATGATTTACGAGAAGAATAGGTAGAACACATAGTTCAAATTATAACATCATAAGAAGAATCAGGTGAAGATTATGATGGTCTTGAATAACATAGGACAACACCATGATAATTTTTATAATGCTTTAATTTCTCTATTATTGTGTCTTTAAAGTTTGGGCAGCTTGTTTGATAGATGTTTATGTGCTCAAGTATTTAGGGGAATGAATTGTTATATGGAATAGATGTTTTTTGCCCAAACTCCATCTCATCTCTCTTGCCTAGTTTCCTAGTCACTATGCTAGTGATTCTAAGCAAACCAAGCTTCCTCTCCTTGAAATAAAGTGAGAATATTACAAAATCCATGACAAAAGAGTCGACATCATTTTATTTGTAATTTAATTTAAATATATGTGTGTGTGTGTGTGTATTTTCTATGTAAATTATTTTTTTGTAATAAATTTAATTCTCAAGTAATTAATTAATATTTTATTTTTCAATTATTTGTAGTATTTAAAATCTTTTAAACATATTTTGGTTTTTTCTGTTATTATGTGATCGAATACAGGTTTTAAATATAGTAGAAAATAAGTAAAATGTGTAAAACAAATATACAAAATTTAAAGTTGGTTCACGCGTTGAACCAACTTTAAATTTTAAGTCTCCCAATTTAAAGTCTGTTAATAACCAAACTTAATACTCTCTTTTGGCATAGTGTTTAGTGTCTTTTGAGGCAAAATCCAAGGTGCTACTTAGATTGAGAGAGGAGTTGGGTCTTCCTTGGATCGTTTGGATCTTTCAAGCCTACACTGATTATTTATGTCTTAATTACCCCTCTTTGAGCATTTATGTAAACCCTTATTGTCATTGCACATACATATTATTCGAGCTCAAATGATTAATCCTACTTACCTTGTACATTCTTTGTTGAACTTGTATGGTGTTGGAACATCTGTTTTACCATCTTGGGTTATAATATTAAAAAAAGGGAAGGGAGATAAAGAAAAGAAAAAGAATATGAAATGTTGAGAAGAATATTATAGAAAAAAAACATAGGGAAGAAAAGAAAAGGAAAAAATGAAATGATCAATATAAAAAAGAAAGGGTGCATAAATTTTAGAATTTGATGTACTGTTTTCACACCAACATTATTCGTGAATGAATTTTGAGAAGTGAAGAATAAAGAACCCTTGTTTGAGGGGTTTTTTTTTGTGAACCTGAACCCATTGATTCTACCTTAGCTTGTCATTACAATCTTTGAAAAATCTACTAATTTCTTCTAAGTTGGTATTTACATTAATGGAGATAGCGACTAAATGTGGACGTATGAACTATGACACAATTTGAGTCTATATTTCTAATTTCTTGGTTCACATGAGATTATCTTGATGGCATATAGAGTAAACAAGTTTGGCATAAAACACACAAAGCATGTCATTAAAAAATTAGTTGTAACCTTACATGAATGCATCATGGATTGTTTTCCATGTTAATAGTTAGGTTGAGTGCATTTGTTAATCTATAAGAACCCTTTAGTTTTTTTAACATGCATAGTTTGTTTCCCTTTTTCTATATTTATTTTTTACTGTGTAGATGCTTCTATTTTGGGGGAGTTTTGGGAGTGTAGAATGCATAACATGTTCATTGACTCATATGCATACATTTAAGGATTTTCTGACACATTTATATGGTATTGATGTTTAGGCAAGAGATTTGAGCAACTAGGAATGTGTCAACTTGGAAGATAGTTGGACTCCTAGTCAGCATCTTTTTACAAATTTGTTGACACATATATGTGACATTGGTGTTTGACCGCTCATCTTGTTGATATGTTATATGCATATTGTGAAGCCTCTTATACCTTCTCATAGAACATATAGATGTGGGGCTTAGTGTTATGTATTGTATCAGAGATATGTTTTATGTCTGAACTATTCTTAGTTTGTCTGTGCACTCAGGTTATGGTTTGTTACATACTTTTATTGAGGTATTGTCTTTGTATTATTTTTTTTTCTTGATTGCATGTGTTGCTTCTTTTTATGTTTACCTAAATCTTCTCTGCTATGTTACATGAGTGCTAGGATTATTACATTTCTAGTTAATCTCTCTTCTTCATATAGAGATGTGTTTTATTGCATATTATGTGTGTCCTTGCTTTGACTTTCTATGTCATAAAGGGGGAGAAGTGTGCATTTTATTTTTGCATTGTGTTTATTTGTTAACATGGTGTTTAATGCATAGGAAGGTAAGTGTAATTTTCATTGCATCATGATTATGTGATATGCATACACTTATAAGAAGTGTTTCTTTTGTTCAAGGAGAGTTAGCATATTTGTGTTTCTATATATACATTCACGGGGCTATGTGTTTATTTTGTGCGTGGAGGTTACAGGTGTAGAATGAAGTCTTCATGCTTCAAGTGCGCTATGAGCAGTGGTGCTGAGTTCCCATGCTACAGAGTGGCAAAGGATGGATGAGTTGGTACATGAAGTTGAATAGAGCACTCAAGATAGATGCACTTAGAGTAGGTGTGACTTTTCGGTTTTGGTGCATCGTTGTATTATTCATAGGAACAAACAACTTTAGGACATCTTGATGATAATCTCATGTTTGATGAGTTTTAGTACCTAATTTTTCATATTTTGGACACAAAAAACCAAAGAGGGAGAATGCAAGTTATGTAGGCCTTTATGTCATTGTTGACTTTCCGTGTGCAAAATATGGAGTCTATTTATTTTACTTAGTGTATCTATCTTCTTCTATGTAAGGTTGGTTATTGTGAGCATGTTTACACATACAACAAGGTTGGTTTTCGTAGTATGCATTCTAGGTAAAGTTTTGGTTTTAGGTGAGCGAGAATTTTCTCGATTTTTTTGGTTTACTTTAGATGTGAGTATTTATAAAAATGACTCAACAATTTTTGAAACAAAATATGGTATTTTTTTAGCACCTCGCCACCACCCTTTATAAGGTGGTTAGTGAGGTGGGGGTGAGGTTGGCCGTGGCTTTGGAAATTTCTATATACCCACTATTTTTTCAAGTTTGGTATCTAAAAAAAATGTAGTAGAGCTCTATGAAATTGACCTCTCATTTTTCTATTTTTAATCACTAATACCTTAGTGTTTTGGTATTAATGATTCATGATTGTGTGAGCAAAATCATGCTTTTGAGTAGTGAGTATTCGAGAGGGTGTTTATGAGTGAGTTTTATGTGTGAGCCATATGTTGGTTGATATTTTCTCTCATGCAACTTCTCTTCTTAGGTGAGAACCTCATTTTGAGAGTAAGCTAAGTCAAATTCTTTGAGTTCTTGTATCTCTTGTTGTGTGCAATAAGAGATAGGGTGTTTGAGTTTGAGAGTGATTACACTTATGGTTACTGACTTATGGTTACTAATAACACCACATTAGGTGGTGTGGGCTTTGGAGAATAGCTAGGTTCATGAGTCAAACTAGATCCTTATGGAAATCGAAAACAAAAGTAGCAATAGGTTGTTCTAACAAAAGGTCCCAACTAATAGAGATAATAATGGTTTTATTTCTTTTGTAGTTGTAATTGTTTTATTGATTAGTAAATTATTTTCTATTGAGTGGTTACCTTAAGCAACCCCAAGATGTTACCATATAGATAAGGTTTCTAAGTAATTTTACCTCGTTATATCTATTGTTATGCATGCACGAATATATGGCTAGTACAATAAAAGTTAAATGGTGTAAGTTTTTATATACTGAAGTTTATACTCTGATTAGAAAGCTTTTATTGTTTATATTGCATGATTTTTTTTACTGATTATATGAACTAGTGTTATGATTATCAGTTATGTGTTTATCTATTGGATGTTATACATGATCAGATTACGTGTTAGTTTGATCTGAGTGTATCTTTTATGAACAAACATACTATATGTTACCGCATGCTTTTTTTTTCTTTCTATGTAGCATGCCTATAGCTTTCTAATTATTGATTATGTTGTTGTAAATTAATCTACCTACAATCTGATTAATTTAGATTACTTATTGGTGAGTTCTCAAAAGCTCTTAATATATCATGATTTTATGCATGTTAATTAATTAAATATATTAGTATTTACCTAGTTTTATTATTATTTTATACAAATCTATCTTTTTGGAATCATGAATATTATTTTTTCAAGTATTTTAACTTAAAAATATAAAATTGATCAATACTTGAAGAATTATCCTTGAAACACTCCATAAAATGCTCTAAACTAAAAAAAATGATACAAGAAAATATGGGTACAAATTGAATCAATAGAGCATGTCGCAGTCTGGAGATGTGATGTGCCGTGGCACGAAGAAAAAGGGACTAAGAATAACTGCCTAAGATTCTTTGCAAGATGTGGCATGGATATATGATGTGCCGTGGTGCGAGATGTTTTAATTGAGAACAATGCATGTGACAATTATGTGCATGTCGTGGCAAGAACTATTGTGTGCCACAATGCTTAACGTCTGATCCCATTTTCTGAACATATAAATAGGACCCATATTCAATTGTATCAAAGATCCCATATATAGCTTTTCAGCTTTTCCTTTATTTGAAAGTTGAATAAATTTAGTTTATGAAATAGTTATAATTTCAATTCAATGAACAAGTTTTCCATTCTATTTGAAGGTTTTCCATAAATAATTAAGAGATTCTATTGAGGTGTATTTTTAATGTATTCTGTATGTGTTATTTATACATGCTAGGTTTAATTTACTGGTCATTTATTGGTTTAGTAATTTTTGGTTAATTTTAAAATTTTTCATACAAAATATCATGTCTTTTAATTAATTTTAAGAAAATGATTAAGTCTTTGTATTATTAGATTAATTTCAAAAATATTTCATGGAGTAATGTGATAATTAGTTAGTTTTATCATAATTAGTATTACATGATAAAATGTAAAAGTTGCAATGAACCCAAAATCGATATTTAGGAATCAAATAGTGGAGACTACCTTGTGAGAATATAATTTGAGCCATTATCTTCCCATTAGTAGTGATATTTTTATCTACTCTTTTAAACAATCTTCTTATAAATTTTAAATTGCTAGATGATCTCTATAGGTCTTTGTATTTAATATTAGGATTTTTACATCTAACAAAGTGTCATATATTTATTTTTATTACTTAAATTGAATTATTTAAGTAGAAGTTGAAAGTATATGTCATTCTCTTCATTTATGCACGACTTCTAAAAAAAAGGAGAGACATATATGATGCTACCTAAATCAATAAAAAAAGCCACAAATTAACCACTTACTTTATCATACAAAAAATGTATACAATTTGTACATGGTTCCTCTCTCTAAAAAAAAGTAGAAAGAATATCTCTAAAAAAAGAGAGAAAAAAAAAGAGAGAGAAATGAATAATATAAGCTAAATACTATTACCCAATATCCTTCAAAGTTGTAAGAATTGGTTAAATAAAAAAATATAAAGAAATAATTCCCCAATAAGTATTTGTATTTTCTTCATCTTCTAAAGGTATATTACTTGAAATTTTTATTTGATGAATGATTGATGTATGAAAGTAGCATGTGATTTTTTTTATAAAATCATTTTATTTGATTTCTTTCATGAGATCAATATTTATGCACAAGTTTGAGCTTTTTATTTTTTATACATATGCAAACTTATTAGTTCATTTCTATACATAAATTATATTTGTATATACCTTTGAATAAGTGTTTGAACCAATAAGATTAGTGTTATTGAGAGTATATTTTGTGAGGATAAAGTCAAAGTAAATTTGACTTCTATACACTAAAATTGGGTAAATTTAATATTGATATATATTTTTTATTTGAATACGAAATTAATTTTGAACTAATTATTATAATAAACCATGAAAGTTTATATTATTAAAATAACTTATGCCATAGATTTTAATTGTAATATTAGAAAATATTAAAAAACAAGAGAATTTTTGTTTTTCTTTTTGTTTTGTTTTAAATTTCATTTATTTCTATCTTGTTTATTTGTTTTTGCTATTTATTTTTAATTTTTTGCATTTTAACTTTGATGTTTGTGGATATCATATATGAAAACCCTCACGAGACTTAAATTCATTCACTAAGATAACCTAGGAGTTTAAAGATTTTTTGTATACGCTAAATGCAATTGTATTGATCTAAGGGAATGATTTAGGATAGTTTAATTTTATTTTTAGTTTTTCACCATTCTTGCTAAGAGACTAGCAAGCAACAAGTTGAGGGTTGTAATGAGTGCCCAAAAGCTCTCAATATATCGTGATTTTATGCATGTTAATTTATTAAATAGATTTTTATTTAATCAGTTTTACTATTATTTTATATAAATCTATCTTTTTGGAATCACAGATATATTTTGTTGTCTTTTAGGTATTTTAGCTTAAAAATATAAAATCGATCAATACTAGAAGAATTATACTTGAAGCTCTTCATTACAATGCTCTAAACCATAAAAAGAGTGATACAAAAAAATATGGGTACAAAGTGAATCAGAATAGAGCATGTTGTAGCATGGACACGTTGTGTGATATGGCACGAGACAACATAGACTGAATATAACTACCCTAGATTCTTTGCGGGCCATGGCATGAAAATTTTGTGTGCCACCACGTGAAATGTTTAGATCGAGTACAATGTGTATGGCAGTTACATGCATGCTGCAACATGAATTATTGTGTGCCATAGTGCCAACACATCTAATCTCATTTTATAAACCTATAAATAAGACTCATTTCCATTGTATCAATGATCCCATATACAGCTTTTCAGCTCTTATCTTCTTAGTCTATTAAGCATTTAGCTTTTCTTTTATTAATTTAAATTTCTTCTTTCATTTGAGAGTTGAACAAATTTTATGTATGCAATAGTTGTAGTTTCAATTCAATAAACAAGTTGGGCATTCTATTCGGAGGTTTTTCAAAAATAATTTAGAGATTTTGTTGAGGTATATTTTAAATGTATTTTTTCAGTTATTCTTTTATGCGTTTTTTTACATGCTATGTTTAATTTACTAATCATTTATTAAATTAAGCATATTTGGCTAAAATTATAACGGAATATTAACAATAGTGTTATGCTTGTAAAATACTAAAATGTGTAAAACATTTTTACAAAATTATGTATTATTTTTTATTCAAGAATTCTAAAAAGTTTATTACAAAAAAATATAGTGATGTTAGAATTTTCATAATAAACTTAAAATATGAAAGTTATATTTAAGATTTAATTATTCAAATACAATTTAGAGTACTATTTTTTAATTTTGATTTGGTTCATATGTGTACTTGGAGTGTAAACTCTATTTCAAAGATTTTTATAAGAATTATTATTGAAGGATATATTGATGACATAACTTTCATGATAGTTTTATAATCTGAAAACCAGTTCTCAAATAGTTAAATTCTTGAATCGAACTTTGACACCTTAAATAAAATTTAAATTGTCAGGCCTCACTTAAGAAAGACAAATTAAATGGTTCATTAATCTCTTAAAAATGAAGTAGAATTTAATAATTAATCAATTGATAAGTCCAACCTAAAGATATAATTGGTTTATTATTAATAATGAGAGTGATCCCTACCCTATGATATTTTCACACAAAAAAAAGGGCAAATTAATAATCATAATTCATATATTTAGTAACCTATTTAATATTGAACAAGCACAATCAACTAGCTAATACATCTCATAAATTCTCCTTAGTAAGATAAATATCTAAATGCCTGAATGTTTATTGAATCTATCTTTATTTTTATGTCATTAGATTATATTTTCAAACCAAAACTTTATGACATAATGTTTAGGTTTTATTTTTGTTTTTAGGAATTTTTTAAATAATTTAAAAACCACATGACTTCTATTTAGACCAATCTTAAAAGTATACTTATCATTTTATATAAGTGATTCGTGCACTCGAGCATTTTTAAAATTTTACAAAATTTAACAATCAATATTTTGTGCATCACTTATGTCTGTTATATGCATGTGAGTTTGATGTAAGTTTCTAAGGTGTCTATATGTGAAGAAATCTTTAATTGGTTTGTTATGTTTACATTGATTGCATGCTCTAAGAGTACAATAATCATTTACTAAATATGTTCCCACACATCAAGTCTTGAAGTGATTGAAAATCTTTTGTTGTTTAATATGCATTCTTATTTCATTTGTTGTAAGTTTTTTTTCATGCATATATTTGTTGCTAGTCTGGACAAGAGCATACAAGGCATATTGTCACTAGTTGTTTGCCATGCAGTTAGTTCTTTCTTAAGCATTTTTTACTTCCATTATATGATTTGCTTAATTCACGTTGTGAGGCTTGCTTGGTCGAATTGATATAGAGCTTCCAATAAGATTCCATAGGTTGGCATTCCAATTACCTATTTAAGTTGGAAGAACAATTGACCTTCGTGTAATTGTTCCTATATATGGGAATTTTTTATTAATATTTGGATTCCTCTTAAATGGATATATTCAATTTTTCTTTTATCCTTTTGTGAGATTTTTGATAGTGTATCCATTATAGTTTCTTTTTTAATTAATAGTATATTATATCTTACTTCTACATCTGTAATATGAATATTCATTTCTTTATTACTTATTTCATAATAAACTATATTTTTTATTGAAAATATTTTCCTTGTTCTTGAGAATGATGAATCTTTAAATCTATCTCTTTCCTTAAGATTTAATTTTGTTTTTTATATTTCTTCAAATTTTCTTTTACTAATTACCATTTCTTGTGAGAAATATTCTAAGATATCTTATATTTTCATTTCTATTATTTATTGATTTTCTATTATTTTTACCATTTTTATGTATAAAATATTACTGTTTAATTTCGTTAAGTTTGAAGATATTTATGATATTTTTGAAACCTTAGAGGTATTTGTGATATTACTTCAAAGCTTAGGGATATTTTTAATAATAATTTTCCTCAAGAGAGCAAAAATAATTTGAAAAGAAACTTTGCAGCCATAAGAAGACTAGTAACTTTGAAGAGGAATTGATCATCTACCTCTAAAGCAAATGTACTAAGGGTTAAAGGTGGGCGTAGGTTAGTTGGTAGGTTTTTGAGCCATTTTATAGACCAACCTCATCTTGGTGTTTTTGAAAAACCCAAAACTATAACCGACTTATTACCCCTAAAAAGGTGATTAAACCAACTTACAAGGTTGATTTGAGAGAGATTAGCTTGGCAATTTTGACTTGTAAACATAACATGAGGTTCAATTGAACATGACTCTAATGTAATGTTCAATGGTTAAATTAACCTTACCTTGTCAAAGTCAATATGTATTTGAATATATTCACTAAGTGAAGAATACATAGTAGGGGTGTCCATAAACCGGACCGGACCGGACTAAACCGTAAAATCGGATCGAACCGGACCAAACCGAACGGTTTTACTAATCAAACGGTCCGGTCCGGTTTGTATTAATTTTAAACCGTTCAAACCGGACCGGACCAATTTAATAATATATTAAAAATTTTACATTATTCTTCATTAAATTATAAAAAAAATCGAACCAAATCGGGAATAAAATCGGACCGAACGGTTTTATAAGTCAAACGGTCCGGTCCGGTTAAATTTTTTTAGGAAAAATCGGACCGGACTGGACCATAGACTAATACATAGAAGTTAAAAGCTTAACTTCATTGAAGCCCTTGGACAAATTCTAATAATACTGATAATAAAACACAAGGGTACATCTACTATTAGAAACTCAAAGTAAGACTCTACTCTAATAAATTTTGATTAAACTTGATTACCATAATAGAAAGACCAAATTACTCACTAATAAGACATCTCCAACAATCTGTCTCCTTTTTTTTTTTTTTTTGCCTAATATGAAAATGGCAAGAAAATTACAATAGGCTTAGCTAATAGTTTTCGAGAACAATAAAACTCCATATAAAGAACAATCCTTTATAAACCCAATCGAAAGAACACATAGAAAGAATGATATGATTCTAAACATTAATTAATACTTAAATAATCATGCGAAAGTTAAAAAAATTAAATAAACTTGCAAGATGATAGCATTGGAGGAGAAGACAACATTGGAGGAGAGAATAGTGTTGATTGAAGAAGAAGTCGACGATGAGACTATTTGTTGGAGGCACAATCAACGGCGAGACAGTTGATTGGAGAAGAAGTTGGAAGTATTAACGTTAGTGTTGTCATTGATGTGTCAGCTAGGGGTGTCCATAAACCGAACCGGACCGGACCGGACCGGACCAAACCGAACGGTTTTACTAATCAAACGGTCCGGTCCAGTTTGTATTAATTTTAAACCATTCAAACCGGACCGGACCGGTTTAATAATATATTAAAATTTTTACATTATTATTCATTAAATTATAAAAAAATCGAAACAAACCGGGAATAAAACCAAACCGAACGATTTTATAAGTCAAACGGTCCGGTCCGGTCCGGTTAAATTTTTTTTAGAAAAAACCGGACCGGACCGGACCATGGACACCCCTAGTGTCAGCCATGAGATGTGAGTAAGAGATTGAAAGAAGTTCAGAGATTGGAGTGAGAATTGTGTTTAGAAATGAGTTTACATTTTATATATAAAAATATATTTAAAAGATTATTATGTATTAAAGTAGAGGTTTGGTTCGACTTTGGAAGTTTTTTACTTTTTGAACCTCCAATTGATCTAATAAAGTCATTATAGACTTAGACTCAAGTTAGTTGATCGATTTTTGAAAAGATACCCACCGTTACCAATGGCAGCACGGTTGACAATTTGCAATTTACTCAAAAAAATATAAATTTTTCCCAAAAAAAAATATATTTAGTGTATAAACTAACCTTTTCTCTCTCCTTGCAGTTTGTTTTTTCCTGTAATATTTATATAACTATTTTTACTTTTAATTCTTAAAAAACAATATTTTTTACATTGAAAACATACGAACTACATTTTTTTTTCTTTTTGAATAATAAACTCAGTGTTTTTTCCGTTGTAGAAAATATATATATATATATATATATATATATATATATATATATATATATATAATACTGTATAAAAGATATTAAAAATAAAATTTCATCCATAAAAATAATTGTTATACATTTAAACCTTTATTTTAAGACTTATCTGAATTATCATTTATCTAATTCCATATTTTTCTAAATAATTAACATCACTCATATAACGACAATCAAAGTAAGAAAATAATTATCAATCTATAACCCAAAAATAATTAATTTAGAAATTATATCCCACTAAAAAAAATTATATATAATCTTTGAGCAAATTACTCATTTACTCTAAATCTATCCTTTCTTTAGGGTCCTTTCAGATAACTTATATATTTAATTCCTAACATGGAAAAAATATATACATATGGGAAAAAGGGAGAGAACCCAATAATAGCAATAGAATTACTAAAAATATCGATGATAAAGGAGGAAATGTTATAATAGAAGAAAACAAATTGATATTAACCACTTTTCCTCAATTTTATTAATAAAATATTATATCATTGTTTAAATAATGACTAAACTACCCTCATTTTAAAGAGTGACTTGTGTATCCAATATAACTAAAATATCCAGTTAACAAAAACAAAATAACCTATTTATTATAATACCTGAACATTTTATTTTGGTCAGATTTGGCACCTAAATGTAAATACATCATTAAATCATATACATAATCAAGAATGAATACTTTACAAAGAATAAAAAGTTGCATTAATTTATTAAAAAAAGATATCCTCTCCCGCTTGGACAAACTAGTCAGCCTCAGGTTAGAAGTTTATGATCACAATGGGGTTAATTTTTTGGGTCACCACATGTTCAAAATGGTGTTATTTGATTCTTACAGATGAAGTAATGAAGATATGAATCAAATGACCATCTCCAGTGAACAAAAACTGAGCCCTAAAGATTTACTGAGTCCGGGATATGAAATACTTCTTCAGCGCATGAAGATGACTCCAGGCCTCACCAATTTGAATCATCTCTCCACAGATTGAATTGGTCATGTGTTAAATATTTGATTGCCAATTAATTTTTGTGCCTAAAAATATGAGATGTCTACTACACCTCGTGTAAGCATGACACTTCTGCTAAAGGATGAGGCCACAATGACGAAAGTGCAACTACTTTCCCAATGATGATCAGTGTTGGTGATACCAATTCAGCCGAAGCTATATTACGAGCAAGATCCTTTAACTCGGAAAAAACCTACAAGATTACGGTGCACACACAATTAGATATATATTACATGTTAACGACGGGCAATATCCTAAAAGGTAGAACGACAACCCAATGAAATATTGGAAGTGATTCACTCCATTCCAATGAAAATACTTGTGATTTTTTATGAAATGACAAATTATAAAAAATCACTAAATGTTATTTTCCATGTTTAAAAATTCTATCTAAATATAAATTATCTATAATATCTAAAAAATAGTTTTTGAAATTATTAACACTAATTCAAATTAAAAATATTTAAATACAACTCAAATTAAAATAATTTTCAGATCATATCCTTTATTTTACAAAAAATATTTTTGAATCATAAATCAAAGGGACACACTAAGAGTTTATGAAAAACATAAATGCCAAAAGTAGTCCATATAGTTTGCCCATATACTATGCGAATTGGGATGGGTTGGGATGGGCTCTTAATGGGTTGGTTGCTTTTAAACCATTATATAATTTGGGTGATGCCAATGGACAATGGTAAGGACATAAGATGGGTTAATCCCGATTTACACGTCTAGATATCACTAAAGACGCTGGAAATGAACAATGTTACTATGATCTTAGAAATCTCTAAAACATAGTCCAATAATGAATTTATGTTGTTTAGGTCAATGCAACAGTCTTCGTTTTCATAAAGTTCATCAGTGTATATCAGAGATCGTTTAGGTTACTGGCATCTCTACCCTCCCTTTAGGAATTAGGGTGTTATAATATAATATGCTCCCCTTTTAAATAGTTTAACCTATAATTCAAAAGGCAAAACTGGAAAAATGTAAGAATGATGTCATAACCCTAAGAAAGTTAGTTGCCTCAATATAAAACCAAAATAAATGTCGAAAATGCCCATGGAATTTGCCATGTGCATGGCACATGACATTTTCCATCCATAGTAAACCTTTTTTTTAATGGAAATACCAAAATGATAGAAAATTTAAAACATAAGGTACCAAATTAATAGTAAAAAAACATAAGGTATGAAATTGAAAGTAATTTGAAACGTTTAGTAAAAAAAGAAATGTTTACCCTTTTATTATTATTAATATTTTCAATCATTATTTTCACATTGATTGTCAACGCTGAAATGCATAAAAATCAAGCTTACTGTGCGTTGTCGAGATGTGGTCCCTCGTTCGATAGCAACTGCTGGTGTGTTTTGAGGCAGACCATGGTGCATCAACTTTATGGCAAGAGAAGGAAGAGTTGACAAACCCATATATACCACCAAGGTTGTTTCAGGATCAGCTGTATTCTCTGCAATAAATAGAGGATCTTTTCCTCCTTTTCTTGAATGTCCTGTGAGAAATCGAACACTATTTGCAACACCTCGGTGGGTCAATGGAATCCCTAGCAGTGCTGCTATTCCAGAAGCAGCAGTAATTCCTTCAAAACAACGAAACATATATCATGCGAGTTACCTTTTGAAATTTCGATTTTAGTAACTAAGGAAACAAAATCTTCACGTCTAAGGAGAAAGACTGCAAAAACAACATATAAGATTTGTCTAAGCAATGACAATGGAAGGAAATAAAAATAGCAAAGAGGTTGACAAGCATCATACTACTTAAATCCTAAAAACCCATGACAAACTGCAAGAAAATCGTTCAGCAAACATGTCATACAAAAACTCAAAACGAAAGTCTTTCAATGTCAGCAAGAACATCATCTTTACAATAGCATTTTATACTGTTTGTGTGAGAAAAGAAGGTTGGCCTACTAATAGAGTCTCCCTAACAAAACAATTAGCATTTTTTTTGTTAATTCTCATATTGAAGTTAAACCCCTTAAGGTGCTGCCTGACACCAGAAGAAAGATCTTGATAGGAACAATAGAATAGACAACAAAATATTATAATTTATGAAAGAAAATAGAAGGGTGTAAGGCTTATATCATAAGTAAGCTATATGCCAAGTTAAATGAAAGACACCAAACAGAATTCAATTAACCAATCACAAAGAAGTTGGGAAGGCAGCAGTGACAAGAGTTCTTACAACATGTTTGATGCACAGTATCGAATAGGTAAAGTATAGTCGCATAAGAATGAACTATATTGAATTGTATAATAATTAGTTCATAAATTACGGGTATAATAGAGTTGGATAAAATTGCTTATATATATTTTAATAAAATAATTTTATATTTAAAATGACATAAATTGTTTTATGTAATTTTCTTACATATTAAAATAATTTCATAATAAAAATATATTTAAATCAATATTTAATATATTTTTATATTGGGTAAGGGCACATGGTCCTATAGCTTACACAAATGAAGCGCATAAATCGTGTAGCTTTTAAGTAGACCATATAAGTCCTTGTTTTAATAAAATTAACACTAAAGTCATATTTTAACTATTAACTGAAAAATCGTGCCAGATTTCTATCATTCGCTAATCAGGCTACCAAATTTGTGTGGTTATTAGGGTGATTGTCAAGGGAAAAAATGACCTTACAAATTTGGTTACATGACCAACAAATGATAGAATTTAACATAATTTCTTAATCACGGACAAAATAAGAGTTTAGTGTTAATTTTATAAAAAAAACAAGACCTATATGGTCCACTAAAAAGTTGCACGACTTATGCACTCCACTTATGTTAGCTATAAAACCCCTAACGCCCTTTACCCTTTAAAAATGAAAGAGTAAAAAATGAAAGAAAAAGTCAAGATACATAATTTTAAAACTGAAAATTCAAGCATACTAAGTGTTCAATACAATTTAAACCCACACCCCTGGTGATATGATCCAACAAATATTCAAATATCCAAGATTTTCCAAGTGAGCCAAAAAATGAAACCAAGATATATCCAAGATTTGATTCAAAAACTTTGGGAGAGAAATTTCTCTTGGGTTCTTTTAGAACTTCTAAAATTATGGAAAATTTCTTTGGCATTCACTTTCAACTTATCAATCAATCAGTCAATAATTGATTGTGGCATCTTTATATACCAAGTTCTTTCTTCAATATAACCAACGGGTTGCAATGTCATACAAATCTGTTTACAGATGATCTTAGAGACCTTTCTTGAATCACGAATTTCGTCAGTTTCTTGGCGTGATTCGTATCTATTGGTATCAAAATTTAGGCTCTAAAAATTTGGATTTCTATCCCTTTGTTTTTCATTATTTTTCTTTCTTTTAGTTCTTAATTTTCGGTTCTTATTCTTTTTCTTGATTCTAATACTTCTGTTCTTGATTAATTGGTATTTGAGTTAAAAAAAAAAAGGAACAAAAGAGAAGAGAATGAAAAAGCAAGAGTTCCATTGAAATAGGATTCTTGATTTTTTACTTATTTTGCAAATATTGTTGATCTAAAGTTTCAATTTTTCTACAACTCTAACGTCCACAATTTGATTTTTTTAACTAATCCTAATTTTTTTTTGGTTCTAATCTAAAATTTAGGAGTTTTTTTTTTTAGATTGTTGCCTAAAATTGCCTATAGTTCTACCTTGAAAAAAACACTCTTAATAACCAAAATTTTAGGGAGTTTATGCACAAATCAAATTCCAATATTTCTCATCTTCTTGCAAAAATATGAAATCCATAATTAATTGTTAAGGATTAGAAGAAGAATCTTCTTGAAGAAGGGAGGGGGGAATAATACGGTCTAAGAAATACTCAAATATCCAATATTTTCTAAATGGGCCAAAAAAATGAGCCCAAGAAATGTCCAATATTTAACTCAAAAACTGTGAGGGAAAATTCTCTTGGGTTCTTTTAGAACTTCTAAACTTATTGAAAATTTCCATGGCGTTCACTTTCGACTTATCAATCAATTAGTCCATGATTGATTGTGGTGTCTTCATATACCAATGTTCTTGCTTCAATATAAGCAATAGGTGGCAGTGTCATACAAATCTATTTCTAGACAATCTTAGACACCTTACTTGAATCATGAATTTCGTCAATTTCTTGGCATGGTTTGTATCAGTTGTTATCACAGCTCAGACTATAAAAATTTAGATTTCTATCCTTTTGTTTTCCATTATTTTATTTCTTTAAATTCTTGATTTTTTTCTTGATTTTCAGTTCTTGTTCTTGTTATTGAGTCTAATCTTTTTGTTCTTGATTAGTTAATGCTTGAGTCGGAAAGAAAAAAAAAAGACAGAGTTTGATTGAATTGAGATTCTTGATTCATTGAATAAGGATTTTAATTTCAAATTAACTTTAACTGATGGGCAAATATTGTTTATCTAAAGTTTCAATTTTTCTACAACTCTAAAGTCCATAATTTAATTTAAAAACTAATCCTTTTTTTTTGCTCTAACCTAAAATTTAGGAGTTCTCTTTTTTGTTTTGTTTTTGAATTGTTTCCTAAAATTGTCTGGAGTTCTTATACCTTTAATAAAACACTCTAAGTAACCGAAATTGTGGGAAGTTTGTGTGCAAATCAAATTCTAATTTTTCTCATCTTCTTGCAAAAGTATGAAATCCGAAATCGATTGTTAAGGATTAGAGGAAGAATCCTCTTGAAGAAGAGGAATGATACGGTCCAAGAAACATTCAAATATCCAAGATTTTCTAAGTGAGCCAAAAAATGAGGCCAAGAAATGTCCAATATTTAATTCAAAAATTTTGTGAGGGAAAATTCTCGAGTTTTTTTTTAACTTCTGAACTTATTGGAAATTTCTGTGGTGTTCACTTTCAACTTATCAATCAATCAATCCATAATTGATTGTGACATCTTCATATACCAAGGTTCTTGTTTCAGTATAAGCAATAGGACGTGGTATCATACAAATTTGTTTCTAGACGATCTTAGAGACCTTTCTTGAATCACGGGTTTTTCCATTTTCTTGGCATGGTTCGTATCACTTGGCGGGTCAAAAGTTATATATAACGGTGCAATATCTATTCTTTACAATACTGTCTAACTTCATATCCAATCACATGAATGGACATAAATTATACGATCAGTGTTTTTAGTATTATGTAACAAACATGTTGTTAGTATCTAAAGTCACATAAGTGACGAGTAACCCTTATGTTTTAATAGAAGATTAGAAGTACCACATTCAATGGCACTTCCTCATTTCTGTTTTGTTTCTTCTAATCTTATATAGTTGAACACTATTCATACTTAGAAAGGACAAACTACCTTTATCTCCCATGAGGTTTTGTTAGTTCTAAATGAAGTTCCTTGAGCTAAGACATGTTGGTAACAAACACCATTTGATTCACCAGATGAGGTGCAATATGGTAATTGTATCTACATACCTATATATCCATGAAGATGTGGCACCAAAATACGGAGCACCTGAAACATAATCCACAACTACTAACTGTTGGTGCCTAATATATGCTGGCTGCTGGTTGCAAAGCAAAACAAGCCTGAGGTCATAGAAACCAAGGAGAAGAGCCTAATTCTTGAAGGCTCATGTGCAGTAAAAACTCTAGAACATGAGGCCTATTCCCCAAAGGTCAAAATGTGATATGAAAGAATGGGAATTAACAAAGCATATTAACATAATTTTTGGGGTCTGTGCTTATCCAAGAGTAAATTAAAAAGCGGCCAACATATAGAACTGAATTTAGAAAAAACGTTTGGATCCACATCATTCAAGAAAATGAAGAAAATCAACAATAATAACCAGATGCATGCAACTAATACTAAAACTGTTAACAGTATGGTTATTCTTGATTACTAGGTTAGTACAAGGTAGACTTCAAGGAAACTATACCATGATTAAGGGAAGACGCACAACATACCAATTCATATTAGAGGAACATTGTGACTCAGCTTCGAACCAGAGAATAAAATTCATGAATAATACATCGATAATCATTGTTGACATGACAACATAATGCCAACACTATACTACTAGAGCTCAAATGACATTCTTAAGCCATTAAAATATAGGAAAGAGCAATCTATAGGAAAATGGCATAATGTGAACACTAGACTACTAGAGTATAATTTTCACTTAAACCATCACAACGTACGGAAGAGTTTTTTCATGTGAAAGTGTACTCTCTTTATTTGATACCTGGAATAACTTTAACTTGAATCCCTTGCTGCTGCAGAAAGTCCATCTCCTCTCCACCCCTCCCAAAAACCTAAATAACCAAACAAATATGTCACTTAGAACTTCATTGGATACTTATATTTGAATTCTGATTTATTTCAAGTAGACATGCCCTAAAGCCCTACCTATTCTTGAAATTTCTAATTATATACTCACCAGTGGATCCCCTCCCTTAAGTCTGACAACAGTGGCTCCTGCTTCAGCAAAATTCAATAGCAACTCATGTATCTCTTCCTGCAATAAAAACCCCCTTAAAATTCATTTTCTTCAAAATTTCAAAACAATGTCAACTACAACAACCCCAATCTTTTTTTTTTGGGGAGCAACAACAATCTACATACAGAGCCAAAATAAAACGTAACATAAAAAGCCAATATTTGCACATCCAAACTTTGATACCTAAATACAATTTCAGAGCCAAAAATTAAACAATACTAACCCAAATGCCCATCGCATAATACAGTTTAACGGGCAAACCCATAGCAAAATTCTGATTGAAAGTCAAAAGGAAAACAACGAAGCAAATTAGGCATCCCAATTGTAGAGAAATGCTTTACAGAAAGGGACAATACCTGGGTTCTACTATGGTAACCAGCAGTCTTGCCAACATAAATAAGTCTTGCGTTAGGTCCAATCAAATCCAAGACATCATTGGACACCAAACGATCATACAACAACAAATCAGCACTCTGAATCACCCTCACAGCTTTCAACGTTAATAGCTCTGGGTCACCTGGTCCTGTCCCCACCAAGAACACATTCCCAGGCCCACATTTCTCTGCACCATCGCTAGATCCACATTCATTTTCCCTCTTTTCTCTCAGCACTTGAAGCAGCTTCTTCAGTTGCGGTAGCTGTAAAGCAATGTCATTTTCCCTTATTGAATCAAAATCAGGAACAGTGGAGCATGAAGTGGTTTGCTTAATTCGATCCTTGAATAGCCATTGATCTCTTTGGTATCTCTCAATAGAGTTTTTCTCAGTAAATGGCGAAGAAGAGGAGGTGAAGTTTAAAGAACAAATGGGTTTTGAGTTCCAAGTATTGGGTTTTCTAAAATGAGGCAAAAAAGAAGAAGAAGACATAAAATGAAGCCTGTTGACAAGAGCCATGATTGAAACAATTGGAAAGAGAAGTATTCAGGGTCACCGTTTTGTGTGTGAGATGTTTATAAAGGAAGCAAAGTAGAATTTGTGTTTGAGTCGGAGAGACTTTTGGCGGCGATGAGGAGACACCATAGCTTTTTGGAGTAAGGAAGGGACATCTTTATTCGAGAAAACATCGCAATTACGGATGTATCCCAAGTACCATGGCATATTCTAATTTGACAGTTTTTACGAGTGTATCCAGCCAGTATAAGATGTTATATGTTATTTTAACAAATTTTATTAGAGAAATTATTGAGAAATCTCAATTTTTGTTAAGCCACAGCAAACATTCAAAGGATAAAAGTGAATTGTTTCTTTTGAGCAAATATTCAAAGCCACGTCAGTATTTTTTACTCTTTTTCAATTGATATTAGTGGTTTCCTTAAATAGACAAAAATTCTTGCATACAATTCTACTTACACACTACTCTTATATAACTACCTTACTCAAGTATAATTATTAAAAACATGCATACATAAGCGGTTAGAAATAACTCATACTTATTACTGAAAACATAAAGAACAAAAAATACATAACTAATGGTTGAACATAACTACCACTCTATTAGCTCTCACTTCCAACCATTCACCCTACTTTGGACTCATATATTTGGGATTTGGCTTGTAAATTCTTCGTGAATGTCGTGGCCCATCAATACTCCCCTCCCTTCTCCTCATTAATTGGATCCTTACCCTCAAGGTCCATCTGTGGAAATTGGTCCTATAGCTTTTATGTTGGTTCCCAAGTTGCTTCCTCGACTGGAAGGTGTTTCCATTTCACCAAGCTTTCTTCAACAAGTTGTGTTTTGTGTTTGTTCCAACGGGTGTCTAAAATAGTTTGAGGCTCCAAGATAATTACCCTTTCATCGGTGAATGGTGATAACTTAGTTTGTGTCGTTCTTGGAGTTTTATTGTTAGCCTGGTACCGTTTAAGTAGTGATACATGGAACACTAGATGAATTCATGCCCCTTTTGGTAACTGTAATTTGTATGCCATTGGGTCAAGCTTTTTCAAAATTTGGTAGGGTCCATAAAAACGACGAGCTAATTTCTGATGCACCCGTTTGAAGACAGATTGTTGGCAGTATGGGTGTAGTTTTAAGAGTACCATGTCACCTATCTCGAAGGATATGTCTATTTTCTTCTTATCGGCCATCTATAGGAATGGGCAAAAAACTACGGGTTCGGTTATTCGTGGTTATCTGAACCGGTGATTTGGTTTTCACATGGTAAATTTCAAGTAAAAACTGAACATGAATCAACAAGTACAGTTCGGGTACGATTATACTAAAAAGTGTACATGTTCGTACCCAAAATTAATTATATTTAATTTATTTATTTATATATTTAATAAATTAAAATATATATTAGTCGTTAGGGTTTTTTTAGTTTCACACTTTCACTTTCTTTGTTTTGCATAATTGCAGCTCTCGGTCTCCCCTTAGCCGCTCGCATTTGCCTCTCTCAATCTTTGGTCTCTCTATCGTCTGCCCTGTCGATCTCAGCTCTCAACCCTCTACCTTCTGCCCTCGGCCGCTCTCAACTTTCTAGCACTCAGCTCTCCCGTGGTTAGTCCTTCTCAGCTTCTTACCTTCTTCTTCTTCTTGATCTTTTCAACTTCCCTTGGTTATAACTCTTAGCTCTCCCCCTCCAATAGGATGACACATTTTGTTGTCGAATTTGTAGCAAAGGGAATGGTAATGGGTTTTATGTATAGGATTGTCACATTTTGTTGTTGATTTTGTAGCAAAGGGTAATGGATTTTATGTATAAGATCGTAATATTTTGTTGTTGATTTTGCTGATTTTGTTGACTGTGCCTAAAATTTAAAACAGAGAACACAATGAAGCTAACAGCTTCATTCATAACTCTTCCTGTTAATTTTAATCCCAAGGTAGTATTTATAATGTGATGAATTTTTGTTTTATTGTACTTAATTTTTTTAAAATTTATGTAGTTAAATTCCAATATTTGTATGAGTTTGTAATATTTTATTTGTATTGCTCATTTATTAGTGTGGGCAATTTAATTTTGGATTTATTCTAGTAAGTTAGAATTAAAATTGTTCATTTTAAATTATGTGTTTGTTGTATCACGTTTAATATAATTTTTTTTAAAAATTAAGTCGGATTGTTTTTTTTTTAGTTTTTTTAAATAACTATTCCAAACCATTACTCACGGGTAAAAACCTGTCCCCGAATTGTAACGGTTTTCGGGCAGTTTTGGGTACAATTATTATAATTTGGTTCGGGGACGATTATATCAAAAACCATCCCCGAACGTACCCATGTCCATCCCTAGCCATTTGCTTCATTCTATTCATTGAGTTCTCTAAGTTGGATTTAAGTTGCCTTAGCATCTCATCACAAGTTATAAGTTGTTGATCAATTTCATGTATTGGTGATAGTCCATCCTTATATGTTGGAATGGATGGTGGAAACCTACCATACAATGCTTGAAAAGGGATCATCCTTGTGGACATATGGTAGGTTGTATTATACCAATATTCTACCCATGGTAAATAGTTGCACCATCGCCTTGGTCATTGGTGAACAAAACATCAAAGATATTGTTTAACACAGTGATTGATGACTTCTGTTTGGCCATCTGCCTGTGGGTGGTATACGGAACTGAACTGTAATTTGGTGCCTGACAGCTTGAAGAATTCCTTCCAAAAATTACTGATGAAGATTAGGTCCCAATCACTGACAAATGATTTAGGTATGCCATACAGCTTGATTACACCTTCCAAAAATCTTTCTGCTACTGTTTGTGTAGTAAAAAGATGACTTAAAGTAAGGAAATGAGTATACTTACTCAATCTATCGATCACTACCATGATGGTGTATTTTCCTTGGGAAACTGGTAAGCCTTCAATAAAGTATAGTGTGATGTCACTAGCATGGCATTGGCAGGGGTTGAAAAATCCTAGTTGGAGCTAATGTCTCAGTTTTTACCTTTTGGTAGACCTCACATCCTTTTATGTAGTCTTGTATTTATTTATGCATCCTAGGCCAATAAAATTGTTATCCCAACTTCTTGAATGTCCATAGAATGCCTGAGTGACCCCCTTATTTCGGTGTCATGCATTTTGTGTAATAGTTGGCCTTTTAAAGCTACATTGTTTGGACAATTACTCTTTCTTTGTATAGTAAGAGCCCTTGGTACCATATATATGATCCTCTAGGTTAGGTTGGGATTTGTCGAGCTTTAGATTGGATGTATTGGTCTTCTTTAGCAGCCTTTTTAATATCTTCCCATAAGCTAGCTTATGGAAAGAAAATATGGTTAAGAAGGGGACTACCTTTTTTCTAGAAAAAGCATTGATCAGTTGTAGAGTTTTTATGGCCTAGTTTGTAATGGATTTACACATAGCCCAATAGTTTTTCCATCCATTTTTGTTGTTCTAGTGTAGTTATACGCTACTCTAAGAAATAGCTGCGTTGATCGGTCTGGATGTAAAACTTTTTTCCTAGCAAGTAAGGCTGCCAGATGCGTATGGCTTCAATGATATCCAATATTTCCTTCATATAACGAAAGAAATATATATGTACGTACAATATATCTTTATTTAATTTTGTGTATATATTTTAATTAAATATTATTGTAAATTTATTATTTTTTTTCTTTTTCTATAGTACGTATATGCATAGTTTAAATAAAATAATAATTGACAAAAAAAATTTAATTGTGTGGATAACGTCGGTTGACGTGGCGAACCGACGCTAGCCACGTGTGTAACGTCGGTTTGCCCTGTCAACCAATGCTACACATGTAGCTAGCGTCCGTTTGCCATGTCAACCAACGCTACGTCCAATGTGGATAGCATCAGTTCTACACCGAACCGACTTTAAATTCATTATAAGTCGTTTTTTTCCAAAAACCGACTTTACACAACGACTTAAATACCCATTTTTGTAGTAGTGTATACATTGACTAGGATTGCTTAGTTACGTCGAGAGTGCGACTCATGTAAGCCATTGGTCTGCCCTGTTGAGACAAGACTACCCCAATTCCTTCCCCAGATGCGTCTATTTCAATAGTGAAGGCTTCATTGAAATTTGGCATGGCTAATATAGGAGTAGTTGTCATGGTTTGTTTAAGAGCAAGAAAGACAGTTTTTGCTTCTTTGTGCAACCAGAATTGGCCTTTTTTGATAAGATTGGTGAGAGGCCGAGCGATAATACCATAATCATTGAAAAACTTCCTATAATAGCCAGTCAATCCTAAAAACCCATGCAATTCTGAAATTGTAGTAGGGTAAGGCCAAGCTGTCATAGCAACAATTTTATTTTGGTCCACTTTCTCGCCTTGACTAGTGATGATGTGCCCCAAGTACTCTAATTCTTGCTGTCCAAATGCATATTTGCTAGCCTTAACAAAGAAGCTTTATTGTCTTAATATTGCTAAGGTCTATCTTACATGCATTATATGTTGATCCCAATCCGGACTATAGACTAAGATGTCATCAAAGAAGAACAATATGAATTTGTAAAGGTGTGTCGAAAGATGGAGTTCATGATAGCTTGGAATGTGGATAGTGCATTACATAAGCCGAACGGTATAACCAAGTATTCATAATGCCCATTGTGTGTGCGAAAAGTAGTTTTATGAATATCACTTGGTTTGACTCATACCTGGTGGTAGCCTGCCCTAAGATCAAGTTTGGTAAAATAAGATGCTCTATAGAGCTCATCCAACATATCATCTATGGTGGGTATTGGAAACTGGTCCTTGATGGTTACAACATTGAGCACACGATAATATGTGCAAAAACACCAATTCACATCTTTCTTCTTTACCAGTAGTACAGGTGAAGAAAAAGGACTAGTGTTGGGTCACATAAGTCCATATTACAACATATCTTGCACTTGCTTCTCAATTTCATTTTTTTGATAATGTGCATACCTGTAAGGCCAAGCATTAATTGGTTCAATACCTTCATTAAGGGTAATGTCATCGTCAACCTCCCTTAATGGTGGTAAACTGGTAGGTTCTATGAACAAATCTGTGAATTCCTAGAATATCTTCCTTATGCTTGGATGAATACACTACTGTGGTTCCCTATGATTAGCCTATAAACATAAAGCAAACAAAACATGGCTAGGATGTGTATATTTAGTTATTTCTTCCATTAATGCTGGTTGGATGTGTTGCCCATCAATGCCTACCAACCTCTTGGTCTAATTTTCCCATATGAATTCCATGGTTAACTTTTTCCAATCACAAATAACTAAACCCATCTACTCCAGCCATTGTATTCCTAACACCATATTCAAACCGATTAGCGACAAAACATAAAGAGTGAGAGAAAAAGGAATTCCTTGGAGAAGTACGTGTAAATGCCCGTATCTTCCTTGACATTGTAGATGATTTCTATTAGCAACTCGTACAATGAATGGATCAGTGGGAATCATAGATATGTGAAGAATATTAACCACTTTTGCACTGATAATGTTATGAGTATACCCACTATCAATGAGAATAATAACCTTAAGAGACCCAATCTTAGTTGTAACTTGCATGGTTTTGAAGGAGGACCATCCGATTAAGGCATGCAATGAGACTTTTGACTCAGTTTGAGGGTTAGATATAGCCACTACGGCTGCTTCATCAGTAACCTTTTCATATATTAAATTGTTAGTGCTTCCTTCAAGCAGCAAGAACTATGGACCTTGACATTTATGTTACATAGTGAACTTGTCATTGCAATTGAAAGATAGACCCTGATCACGTCGTTCCTACATTTTTTCCCATGTTAAGTGCCTCATTGAAGATACTAGGGTGGTACGTATAGGAACGGATAGGGTCATCTATGTTTGGTTGGCTTGTGGTGATCTTGTGAATTTCCTCTGGAAAAGGAACTGGTCATCTCTCATGCATGCAAGGTTGATGGCTTCCTTCAGCATTTTTGGCTTGAACATTTGAATAGCTTCAACGATGTCAAGCTTGAGGCCACCCATAAAAGGTGCCAACCAATGCATTTTGTGTCCATCGGTGCACTTGGTTGCCTAACCTTTCAAATTCCTTTTGGTAGTCTCTTAAGGAACCTATTTGTCGAACCCTTGATAAAGCTTCATCAAAGTCCTCACATTCAAGAGGTCTGAATCAAGCCCACAACTCCTCTTCAAAAAATTCCCACATCATCGTTCATCCTTATTCCCTGTGCGCCAAGGAAACTTTTTAAGCCTCTGTGGTGCCTTGATACTCAAAGAATTGATCAACCATGTTGAACCATTTTGTCGGATCATCATCGAAGTAGTTGGGAAACTCCAGCTTGGCCATTTTGGACGAAAAACCTATCGGCTTCCATCTGTTTCTTCTCTGATCTCCTCCCTATTGAAACGAGGGCAGCCAGTTCCATCATTGTTATTGATATTGGACCATTTCTTGTTGGACATCAAAGCCTAAGATAATTTGGTAATGGTTTCTTACAGTCGGTGTAGCTTGTCAATAATGCCAAGTTCCATTCTACTCATGCCATTTTGAAGTCCACCAAGCCCTACTTCCAAATTCTCGATTCTTTCCTTGTTTATGGTCATTGTAACGCAACTATGATACCACTGTTAAGTCCCAGCAAATATTCAAAGGATAAAGTGAACTATTTTCTCTTCTGGTGAGAAAGGTACCCAATTTGAATTCAATATTTTTTCCTCATTTTTCATTGATATTAGTGGCTGCCTTAAATAGGCAAAAGCCTTACACATACTGAATACAATTCTAATCATACACTACTCTAATATAACTGCCCCACTCAAGCATAATTGCTAAAAACATATATATATTAACTGTTGAAAATAACTCACCTAATTATTGAAAATACGATAGAAAAATACATAACTCCCACTCCATTAGCCCTTACTTCCTGCCATTCACTCCACTAAGGACCCATGTATTTGGGGTTTGGCTTGTGCATTCTTTATGAACAGCCTATCAATTTTTTACCGCAAGGCATCTGGATGAATCGAAGTTACTAAACTACTCATTACATCCCACATATGTTCTCTCTTTAGACCTTCCACTCTTAAGCAAGCTTGAGTGAACTTCATACAATACATCTCATAATCCAACATCGGTGGCCAGCTAGAAGAAAATCCTATGTTCTTGATGAAATCACCACCAATAACCACCAAGTTATCATGTTGAAGTCTACCAGCATGACTTTATGACTATTGAAGTCTACCAGCCACCACTTTGAGGTAGTTGAAGCACAACAAATTTCTATCTATTTCTCGACCGTTCTTAACACCATAAGAACAATAATCTTTAATTCTAACAAATTTGTCCAATTTTTAAATTGTTTTGGATTTTGATAATTTATTCTATTAAAAAAATTCACTTTCTATGAATTAAGCAAACTGGATTGAACTAGTTAAACCAACAGTTTTGTGGATGTCGAAGTTACAAGGACTAAAAGTTCGGTAGATGGTTCCGAACATTTAGGAAAGGTTTGGTTATCATTACACTATGAATGTATCATACAGAAACAGTGTGTAGTCAAACCACATATTATCATGTTACACATATATAGGTACACACCGATAGGCACAAACACAACTAAAAATGCCCAACTTTCCCTGACTTCATGCAACATTCCCCTTGAATGCATGCAAGTTAGACAACAATATGTAGTGCAATCTTACACTTATAACTCATGCAATACACAACATGGAAACAAACATATAGTTATGCACAAAAATTTCTCCCCTATTTTGACACTGAAATTCAAAGGAACACCAATATACAAGGGAGATAAGGCATACAAAAATGCTATAATCCTTACACTAATACAATGCAGTTGGAAAGATTAAAGCAATATAGTAAAAAGTACCATATGTTTCAAAAGAAAAAACCATAAATAAGTACCAAGACACTAGCAGGGTAGAAGCATGCAACATTGAATAAACTAAATGCACAGGTAACCAAAAATAAGTGTAGATAAAAAACACCATAGTCTACCTAAGAAAACATATGTGGTGCATTCTAGCAAAAGTTACTAGGCAATAAACGATTAGTAAAAAGCTTGCAAGAAGGAAGCAAAAACAGGGAAACATATAGGTAGACATGTGAAAACAGAGATTGCATACAATGCATATAACATGTTCTACTAACAATCATATTTATGCATGGTTCATACAAAGTGATGACAAAGAGAAGAAAGCATTAGATGGAAAAGACAAAAAAAAATAGATACTCATAAAATTGGACAAATAAGAAGAAGTAAAATAAACACATCACTTCCCTAGACAATATAGATAAGATAGAAAATTGTTCCTCTAAAAGTATACATGTTATACAACAAACATATTATACATTCAACTTCAAACACCCTAACATAGAAGCATCTACACATTGTAGACAGTGAGAAATATAGAATGAGAGAAGCAAACAAAGCATATTCTAAAAATTAGAAGGTCTATAAAGAATAAATAGTACATTCAACAAAAATATTCACATGTTCATCAATCCATGATGCACTCATGTATGTGCATGATTAAATTTTTGATGACATGCACTGTGTGTGATATGCATAATATTTTTACTCTATATGCCACATGTTCATCAATCTATGTGCAGAATTAGTTTCTTTCTCTACTAAAGTAAGTGCCGACCAAGAAGAAATCAATAGGTCTTTCAATGTTTGTAATGACAGGCTAAGATAAGGTGGAATACAGAAGAAATTTAGGCTCAAGCACATTTTTGTTGAACTAGTAATCAAACAATACTTGTCCATGATAGAAATACCCTAACAAAGGGTTATTTTCTCTTTACTTCTTAAACTTTAATCAATAAAGTTGTGTGAACAATACACACAATTAAGACATAACCACTTTATTTTTCTGCTTCTCAACATTTTACTTTTCTTTTCCCTTTTCTTTTGTTTGAGACACAAACAAACTCTAACACTTCACTTTCTTTTTCTTTTCTCCATCTTTTTTGTATTTTTTTATATCTTTCTCCCTTTTTTTATAATTCCATTTTCAACATTCTTCCTCCTTTTTTAAATTTAAACCAATAGGGTAAAATGGATAAACACAGAGCATACAAGCTCAATAAAAGGTGTATAAGGTAAGTGAGAATAAACATTTGAGCTAAGCTTGTGTTTAGGTACAAAGAAATAAAGGAATAACATAAAGGCTCAAAGAAGGGAGAATAAAGATAAGAAAACATTGGTGGCAAGAAAGGATCAAATGATTTAAAGATGGCCAAAATCCTTTTTCTATCCATATAGCACCTAGAATTTTACCTCGAGATATATTAAAGGTGGATTCTAGAGAAATACAAATCATCAAAGTAGGAGATTCACTCAAGCTTCTCAAAATAACCATATATATTCACAAAGATCTATCATATGCAAAGGAAAGATGTATTTATGATAAAAGGAACAAGAAAAATTTAACCATACATGCTTTCAAGGAATACACATGTCAAAACATCAACACTTCAATTCATGTTAAATGCATGCCAAGTATATATCAACAAAGTCCTTTTTAAATTCATTTTACATGTAATAATATAGCAAAGAGAAAGAAACTCTCAATCTCAAGAAACACAAAAACAATAACTACCAAGTGAGATGACAAGAAATGACTCAAAATATATCAAAGTCCAATAATAAAGGAAAGTGTCTCAAAATAGATCAACAATAACACTCACATCATTGTTATTCAGGAGAAAGAAAAAATTGATTAACTAGAACAACAAAGGTAACCTCCCTAAGAGAAGGAAGAAGCAAAGGATGCTACTAAAACCTCTAAGCATATGAGAAGCATACAAGTTTCAACATAGAAACACAATATATGCTTAGACATGGACACAACTAAAACAACATAAGTGTCAATGATGAGCGAAAACTGGCATCGCCGATTCTTGCCAATACTTTGGTTTTAATATTTATAAAACTCTCGCAAGTGCACGAATCATTTCGAAGAAAATGATAAGTATACTCCCAAGGTCGATCTAAGGAAGGAATGTATGTGGTTTTTAATTTATTATTCAAACTTTTAAAAACGAAATTAAATCCTAAACATCCTGTCACGATAGTTTGGTTTTTATGTTCCTAATCTAATAAAATAAACATATATACAGATTAATTAAATATAATCTAATAACATAAAAATAAACATAGATACAAATTCAATAAATAATTATCTAAAAATAAACATATATACAGATTCAATAAATATTCATGCAAATTTTTATCATTTATATTAGCGGAGTATTTATGGATGTAATAACTAAATTAATTATGCTTGCTCATATTACTAGGTTATTAAAGATATAAATTGATATTTTATTGATTCTCTCTTTTTTATATAAATACCACCTTTGGTGGGGTTAGATATTCTTTGTTAACTAAACAAATCAATTAACACCTATGGGTGGGGTTGATAACTAATATGCTTAATTAAATTAATTCCTTTTTCTAAGAGATTGAAAATGAACCATTTAAATGCCACCTTTGGTGGGGTTAGACAATTTAAACATTATTCAAGGTGTCCAAATTAAACATAAGAATTTAATTATCCGAGTACTAACTTTCAAGTTTTAAAACCACTATTGAAAACATGTTGTCAATACATTTTCACATAATAATTCTTATAAAAACTTTTGAAATAGAGTTTCACTCTAACTACCGGGCGATTGTACCAACAAATAAAAGAGCACTACTCTAAATTAGACCGGATAACTAAACCTTAAAATCTAATTTTCAGGTTTAAGTTTGTAATGAAAAATAATATATTTCTCTCTAACATTCTTAATATAAAATCTTGAATAAAAACAAAATCAATTCATTTTAGAGATTTTTACCTATTTAATATTTCGCAAGCATAACAACGTCATTATTACATCATATTTACTAAACAGCCAGCATAGTTAAATTTAACCATAGACAAATTAAATATAACATGTAAGAATAAAGCATAAAAATAACTGTAAAGAAAATAAAATCCTTACAGAACTTCGACGCTATTCCCGTTGCTGGAGAAACTCCAAGCGGAATTTGCACTCCCATTTATTGAATCAAAAATCTAAATTATTACAAAAACATTACAAGTTCCTCTCAAAAAGAGAAGAACTCTAAACCTAAGAGAATTGAACTAAAAACTAAGAGAAAAACTAAGAAAAGCTTAGAAACTAAGAAAGAAACTAAGAGAAACTAAAAACTAAGAAATGAGAGAAAGAAAGAAGAGAGAAGTGAGTTTTTAAGGTGTTGAAGGTGTTTTTAGGTGTGATTTTGAAGTGAAGGGAAGGGGGGTATTTATAGGTGAGGATGGAGAGAAAAAATGAGTAAAAAAATGTTAAAAAATGTAAAAACGCGTAATGGAAATGCTGACGTCATTGATGACGTCAGCATGACGTCGTTGGCGGCTGCACGTGAAAAATGAGTGTCGGCGCGCGCGGATGAACAGTACCCCGCGCGCGCAGCTTGGGGCGGAGCTGGGTGCTGGGGCGCGGCAGCTGGGCGGCACGGCGGCGCGTTTTTCTCCTTTTTGACATTTTTGACCTTTTTGACCCATTTTGTCCAATTTTTCCATATTTGTCGACCTTTCCGCATTTATTTATTAATGTATTTGTGATGTATTGCTTCCAGTATTCCTCTTTGAGTCTTTAAGTTGCATTTTTAAGCCAAAATACCTGAAAAACAATAAAAATACCCGTGATTCCGAAAAAGACAAATTTATATAAATATATGATAAAACATATAAATATATATATTTTTAATCAATTAATTTGCATAAAATCATGGTTATTTTAGTGCTTTTTGAGCACTCATCAGTCAACAAAGAAAGAAGCAAGAAAACTATCTTAGTTACTTCAAAGAAAAAACTGAGGCAAAGTAGAAGGAAAAATATAGGTAAAAGAAGGACAAAAGTCAACAAGAGATAAACAGATAATCAACACACAATATGTGAGGTGCAAATATGTAAAAACTAGTAAGAAAAATGAGAAACATTCTAATTGTCATGTCATAAGAAAGTTAGGACCGCAAGTAAAGAATCCTACTATAGTGACACTACATGATAAAAACATGACATGATACTCATGTAAAAAGCCACAAAAGAAGTGAACAGTAAGTAATGAAGAAAACTAGTAACAAATCAGATAGTCAGGCATGACATCAATTAAAACAATTAATGCACTATGTAAGACAAAGAACCAAGAAAGGGATAAATATATTGACTGGAAAATAGGGAGCATGTAAACAACATGTAAACAAAAAATTCACATATAGGAATAAGACAATCAAATAGAGGAAAGAACAAAGATAACGCTACCCCAACAGATCATTAGAATATAATGATCAAACAACATCCCTCTGTTTAAAGAATTTGTGTGGGGCAACTGAACTAGGAGATAGTCTTTGACTCATATGAGCATGAAATGTATATGAAACTCATGGTTTATTTTTCTTAAAATCTCTATAAAATCCAAACAAGTCATCCATATAAATAGGGAAATGTGGGCTTTTTGAGATAGATTTATTTATTTTAACTTTGTGCCTCAAGCGTATAATGAAACCTGCATGAATAAGCTTAGATGAGTTATAGTAGCTACATCCTAGTAGAGAAGAAGGGGAAGAGCAAGGTGGAGGATTCTGAGTTGTACTTCTCATGAATCTAGGACAATGCCTAGCAATGTGGCTAGTAATTCCATAATAATAACAAGTACGAACAATGGAGTTAGGAAATGAGGTCCTTAACTCTAAAGAGTAGTATATAGAGGAGAAGAAGAGGAAGCACTCATATGGACTTTCACACGAGGATGGGAAGTTAATTGCCCATAGTGTAGTCTTAAATGCTTAAGCTCATCATATTGGTGACAAATAGGAATGACAACAGGTAAAGGAAGTAGACCATTAATAGAGCGATGAAAAGTGCTAGCCTTATATGATTGGTTCACCTTACTAGGGGAATCTAGCTCAAACCATGTAACAAATTTACCTCTTGGGTCAATAGTAGTAGACTTTAACTTTGGTTCTTGATAGGAAGCTTTGAAAAACTTAGTAGAACCATATGTATAAGTCAACACCCTCCCACTATACCCAATTCCATGCTTGTCGCCAAAAAATTTGACATTGCTAATAATTTCATTTAACATTTTTGAGCTTGTTATCATTATTTTGATAGCAATGGTAGAAGCACCAGTTCTTTATCTCATATACTGAGTTTTTCTTTTAAGGTTGTAGCCAAGTCTTCCTTTTCCATGAGGAAGGATTCAAGATAAGAAGTTGAATTATTAAGAATCCTAACTTTCTCATTTAGTTGTTCAACCTTAGCTTCCTTTTCGATAAGAAAGTAAGTCTGATCATCCTTTACACTCTCAAGAACTATAATTTGCTTCTTAATTTTTTTCAATTTCGACACTATGACCATAAGGGGGACCAGGACTAATAAAAAGCTGTGTAGTTTTGCCTGAAGTAGGAACCTTCAACTATTCTTCAAGTTTTGTAATTTTCTTAATATTTGCATTAAACTTCCAACAAATCATCATATCTCTTTTGAATGACCTCATACCTACTTATGAGATCATGTTGTTGTTCATCACTAGAGGACTTCCTTTCTCTCATGTTTTCTTCAATGCATTGATTTTGCATTATTTTTCATCAAAGTTCTCCATAGCCTTTCTTTTATCCCTTTCATACTGAACATGCTCCAATAGTAGTGCATTGTATGAATAAAAAAATTCATTTTTCCCATCTTCAACTTCATTATATTCAACAGTTTCCTCTTAACCATCTAAGGTAGTAGTTGGACGATCATTGATACTAGTAGAAGTAATGAAGGCCATAAAATTAGTATCATCCTCATCATCAATACTAGTACTTTTCAAAATAGTAACCTTAGCTTTAATTACATGCTTTTTCATGTGATTCTATTTTCAAATACACTTGGTAGTAATATGACCTAGCCACATTTAAAGCATCTTATTTTTTTTAGGTGTCCTTTTTTTGAATTCCAAAATTCACCATTTGAGTCTTAATCATCTTTTACTACTCTCGATCCTTTAGAGCTTGAACTCACTTTTCTGATAGCCCTAGAAGAGGGTTTCTTTTTTCTAAAAAATCTTATGAATTTTTGAGCAAGTAATGCCATCTCTTCTTCATTAGGATTAGATTCACACTTAACTAAGTGGCAATAGTAGCAGTACTAGGACCACTTTCCTAGGAAGTCTTGAGTGCCATATTCATTTCCTTGTTTGAAACAAGTTGCTTTTGCCTTGGCAATAAGTGGTGAAGTTCAAAAACTTGTAAATCACCACTAAGTTTATTTATAGTAAGTTCACCCGGTTTGTACATGTTTAAGAACAGTGACTTTAGCCTGAAACCTGTAAGGAAGGCTAGTGATGATTTTCTCAATTTAATTTTCCTCACTGATATATCTTCCTATGTTGTAGGAGTAATTTACAATGTTGGAAAATAGGGCATAAAACTTATCAAGTGTTTGATCTTTCTACATAATGCACAATTCAAGTCTATGGTTAATTTTAGGATTTTGGATCTTTTGATAGTAGACATTCCTTCATGAGTTGTCTCCAGAATGTTTGATGCTTGTTTTGAGGTAGTACAACTCTATATCCTTTTGTAATCATCTTGAGACATAGCTATGATAATAACATATAAACCTTTGCTATTCCATTCACACTCCTTGCTTTTCAATAATTGGTTTAGGAATTACAAAGTTATCGGGTATGGTTTTAGTTAGGTAAGTCTAGCCATTTTCAACTAGGAACTAAAAACAATCTCCTTGGGATCTTAAAAAGACCCTCATTTGTGATTTCCAATATGCATAATTTAGCACATCGAAATATGGAAGTGTACCTACATTACCTACTTCTTCTAACTCCATCAGAGAGAATGTGTGTGTGAAAAAATGAGTTAGCAGAATCAATACTTGAGTGATTAAGCACAAAAGGGTGAACCTTACTCTAATACTAATTAAAAGAGTCCATGACCTGGACTACAACCAAGGTAAGGAGATATAGACTCATAAAGGACTCGTCCCTAACTCGTAAGGAACAAAACAATATAAAACTTATATAGTTCACACAACAGAAGCATAAACATAATAATATCAAAAGTAAAAAAAATTTAATAAGATATATTATAAGTCAAATAGAAAGTAGGTAAATAATAAATGCTTTCAAATCAAAGTTTAAGCTAAGAGTATGTTGAAACATACACACCTTAAACTTGGATTATACTAATACAAACTTAGATCATGCATAATACTTGATATAATGAGGTAAACTCATATATAAACTATATCTATATTGTCACATCCTCAAGTTTCTTATGGTAATTACTCAGTAGTAAATAATTCACTAAACAGTAAATAGGTTACAACATTAATAGATAGTAAAACCATAATTACCTATATCAATTAGGACTTCCATCCAAACCGCCTACTACTACTCTTCACTTCTTCTTTTACAATGACTTGGTTTGACACACAAAATTGGCTATCTTCTACAACTAACACCACCCATTGTGGTATGATTGGTAACCAATGATTAGTAACTAGAAGTGTATCAAATTATACTCTCACAATCCACAACTACAATCAAATCATGTATGGGAGATACAAGGTTAAACCGCATACTCACAGAGCCTACAATTTGATTACTAAATTCACTGAGCGACCCACACTCAAATATAATCTCTCCAAAATAATTTTGACAAAGGAAATAAATATCAGAGTGAATTTTGGTATTTATAGGGATTGGTTATGTCACTTCGTCAGCCACCTCACTAAGGGTAGTGGCGAGGATGATAGCAAACTTGGTAGTGAGGTGCTAAAAATTTGCATTTTGTTAAAAATGCTACGTACTATCCTTAAATATTAGCACATGAAACATGCCAAAAAACACAAGTAAACCAACCATGTGGTATATGTAAGCATGCTTGCATACAAAGTATAATTGTGTGTGTATGAATTACTGATCTGTAGTAACCAACTTTATATAGAGAAAGACAAATACACTAAGTAAAATAAAATAGACACAATGCTTTGCATATGAGAAGCCATCACATAGACATGAGTACAATGGGACTTACACAATTGTTACCCTTGTAATAAATTTAACAACCCTTTCATTTTCACTCAAGAGAAAACATTTAAAATCAAAATTCATTCTTAAAATTTGTTGCAAGTAAGACAAAAATAGTCAAAAGAGGTCAATGTGTAGGTTTTGTGATTTTTTTAGAATTTTTATGGACTTTATGAATTTTTAACGTTGGACCAATCAGAAGTTGCCACGTGACCTGCCATGCAAGAAAAGGAGTTGATTAAGCAAGCCACATAGACCCTACGTAAGTAGGAACAATGAATCATAGATCACCGCGTGTGAGGAGGATGAATCGCATGCCATGTGTTAATACAACGTTCAATCCGACTTCGGAGTGCTGTCAAACAGCACTACCATGTGTCGCCATGCAATTGATCCCCGTATTCCACCCATGCCATGCCATCCATTACCACTAATCATGTTATGCCGCGTGGTGTTGACTGAGTGAGCGTTAACTCGGACCGCTCTCCTCTATCACGTGTCACACTTTGATTTGCCCAGTGAATTTTGGTACCATATGTCATGCTATGATTGGCTAGCATTGTCAATTTTTCTTGTTTTGATCTCAACCATTGATTTGAAGTTGATTTGACGATCCAGATTGCACCTAAGCTATATTTAAGCCACTAATCACCATAAACCATAAGGGGGCATCATTAGCATAATTTTGGTCAATGTTTGGAGCTAAAAAGAGAGAAAAATATAGAAAAATTCAAGATGAGATATAATTTTGGTAGAGATTCAATATGAGATTAACACTACAATTCAAGAGATTGATTGTATTTCTTCTTCTATTCTTTTCTTTATTAATTTTTATGTCTTTCTTTATGAAAAATATGAGTTTTACTAATACAATTATGTGTAGTTAATTTTTTAATATAGAGATCTTATGAACCCAATTTTCAATATGTAATGATCTAATATTTTACCTCAATTATAATTTTAATTTAATTATATTATTTAATCTGAGTTTTATGCTATTAATTATTTGGTCAATAATTTATCTATGTAGTCAATTAAATAAATTTGAGAGAATTATTTAATTGTTTGTCTTGATTAAATAACATGCATAGTTTCTTGGCAAAGATGTATGATTCTTATGTATGTGATACCTAATTGATGAACTTAATAAGTGGTATGCAATTTAATTGGTATAAGAGCGTGATTAAATTAATTATTATATGATGTGTAGTTTACTTGAGAGAGGAATACATGCTAGGTTAGATTCAACTCATCATGTAATTAATTGATAATTATATCGAGGGGATTTTAGTAATTTGCATGTTTAGAAAATTGGGGGATTAAGTATTCATAGATAATTTTTCATATATATATTCTTAGTTACCAAATCAGATTTAATTAATTATTGCTATTTACTTTTAGTTATTTTAATTTTACTTCATTAAAATATAAAAACACAAAAAATTGATTTTTATTTTTGTTTTAGTTTATAATAAAATAATCTCTGTGGGAATGATATTTTCTTATCATTATATTACTTATTGTGATACATATATTTAAATATTTATTGCATACACAATTTGTGTGATGATCAAGTTTTTTTTTCATTACTATAATTTTAATTTTAATTTACTTATTTTCTTTTACCAACTTATTTATTTAATTTATTTATTTTAGTTAATTTCTTTTATTTACTTTAATTTCTTTTCCACTTTAGTGGCCTTGTGCAATTGTTTCTCCATCCTTATGTAATGTTGCAATTCAACCATGTCAGCAATTTTTCTATTTGATTTGGCAATGAATCTAGTCATTGTTTAATCTCTATCTTTCTCTATGTTTGCTCTAATTAAGGAAATTTTCATCTTCTTATAATAATTCTCTATAATCATAGAATCTTGAACCAATCCTTGCAACTTTCTATATAGATCCCTATAATAATGGCTAGGAATAAATCTCTTACGCATCACCAATTTCATCTCTTTCCATGAACAAATAGGCCTCTTACCTTCACCTATTAACCACCAATTGATCCCATCATATACCTACAAAATCTATAAATTCTATAGCTACTAGCTTTACTTTTCCTTGGAGTAATTATGACAATCAAATATATGCTCAACCTTTCTTTCTCACTCTAGGTATAACTCTAAATCATTCTTTCCTTGAAAGGGTGGAATTGTCATCTATATACCGCCTATATTGCTATCTTCTTTGGAGTTAGTCTTTTCATCCCATTTTTAACTTACTCTCTCCTCCACATTGGATTTAGCTTCTTCTTTATCGAACTCATATCTTCTATGTGATTCAGAATCGAAAGAGGATTCTATATCATTCAACCTTGCATTTAGCCTATTAAATTGGTCATTAAAACCCTCAATGAAGAATTTCAAGTCGACCTTTTATGGTTCTCCTCCTTTCTTATTCATGTTTTCAACCTATAAACTAAAATGAGATAACTCATACACTCTTTCACATATTTGTTCTTAAATCAGAATGTTATCGATCATTTTTTTCACACTATTTTAGATTTTTTTCTTGCTTTCTTCCACTCAAAGCTCAAGTCATCCTCATTTTGTGTTCTTAACAAAATCAAAAAATTCAACTAATCTCAAGAAACAATAGATTTGTTGGTGACAATCTCAAAAATCAAAATTTTAAAAAATTAATGAAAAAGGATGACAGAAAGAAAGTCCAAAAAGGACTCTAAAGAACCAAGAAAGTCTAAAGAGGACTCTAACGAAAGAATCTTGACCAAAATATGATTCTTTTTTTAAAATCAAACTTGGATAGAAAGTGTGATAGTTCTCTAAAATGAAATAGATGGAAACTAGAACAAAATAAAGGAAACCTAATCTCAACAAGAACAAGAAAACTTAGCAAAAAATAAGAATTGCAATCTTGAACAATCTGCTACTTTATATCCTTTTATTCTTTTTTTTTTGTTTTTTATGGATTGCTTTTGTGGTAAATGAATTCATAAACTGAATGGCCAAAAACCAAACAAAAAACAACGCAAAAAGATGCGACAAAAACTTTAACCAATCAATAAATGGTAAAATTTATGAAATTAGGGGTCGAAAATAGTGGGGAATGGAGACATAGCCCTTTTTATCTTGTAGGAATCAAGTTGATTTTTGATTTGATATATTATAATATTTGTTTCGTTACTTGAGTAAAAATTTATGGCTAGTTAAAGTTGCAACACCAATTTATCAATATTTTTTAAATCTGTAAAAAACATCAATCTATCTTCTTCTTTCTTTAAGAATAAAGATGGATTGAACATAGATATAAAAAATAAAAAAGATAGGAATAATTCAAAGAGAACTATGAAACGAAGTCTAAAGATAAAAATAATGAAAATGAAATTGAAAGAAAATAAGAAACCAAACGAAGTTTTGTTTTGGCCCCAATTCCCTAGGTAGATAATTTGGCCAAACAAGAAGATCACAAATCAAAACCCAAAAAAAAATTATTTTCATTCCACAAAGATAAGGAAAGAAACAATCAAATTTTGGAATCACGACAGTTTTTGTTTTTGAAAAATGCAAAAAAAGATCATTTTTTAAATCAAGAACTCAAACAAAGATAGATAACCTCTTTCCAACAACAAAGGCTTTGATACTAAATGATGTAGACCCTCTAGGCAAACAACCCTAGGAACCCACAAACTATCGATTTTCTAGAAGCATATTGAAGATGATTGGATTGAAACCCTAAGTAAACAAAGTCCTTAAAACCCTAACTTTTGATATGATTGGATTAAAATCCTATGGAAATAAAGTATTTAAAACCCTAACCTTGACACCCCAAAAAGGATGATCACTCCCTTTGATAATTCGAATTCAAGCATTCAATCAAGAACACAATAAGGCAAAGCAAGAAACTTTCTAAAATAAATTTTTTATTAATGATATTTTTTGGTCCCCTCAAGATTAAATAGCTGCTACGTTTTTATAACAACAAACCCTCATGAAAACCCTAGATGAAAATTCAAGCCTAAAGAAAACCCTAGGCACAAATTCAAGCCCTAAAGAAAAACCCTAGATGAAATGGGCCTAATTAGTGGTGGATTGGGCCTAATCAATCCTTAAAAATAAAAGACTAAATAAACTTATGATAAATAAAACATAAAAACGATCATAATTATTTAAAAAAACAATTGCTTCCTAAAGTAATCCTTGCACCCAACTTGTTCTTCCAAATTTATCACTAGTCATTGGATCCTCAATTCCTTGCAAAAGATCTTAAGAATATTTGGAAACATCAACTTGATCAACACTTCAGAACATCAACTTGATGAGTACCTTAATCTCTATTATAGTGATAACCAGTTATCATGGTTCAATATATTTCCTATGTTGGTAGTATAATATCTTGTGCACATTACTAATCATGTGTAGCTGATCACACTACCATGTACTATGTTAGCTTTGAAAGATTGTTGGATCTATGTGTCAGATCATGTTGTTACATAAGCAATAGGCAAGGGTAGCAATAGACAGTTAGGTTATAGTGGTCTCAATTGATAGAGGTATTTACATTTATACTTTTATCAAGTTGTATCTATTTATTAATTTTAGTTGATAATTTTCTATTGAGTGATTGACATAAGTAAATCGAGGATATTACCATATAAGTAGGGGTTCTATATGGGTTTACCTCATTACATGACAATATTTGTATGATAAGCTATTACGTTAGTATAATCTCAGTTTTTATCATATATGTACCAACATAATTGATTTAGATCTTGATTAGATAACTTTTTGATTTACGTAGTTGAATGATTTCTTTACTTTCATTGTAGCAAGCCTATAACTTTCTATTTGTTACTTCTTCTGATTTAAATTTATATACCTACTTGTGAATTTGGTATGAGTCTCTAAAGAGTGAGTATCTCCTTACCTTGGTTGTGTACCTGGTGTCAAACTATTTCAATTATTATGCTATATTGTATGAGAGTACAATCATCATTTGTTGAATATGTTCCCATGTTTAAGGTCTTGAATTGATTGGAAATCCTTTATAGTTTTTCTAGTATATATGCTTATTTGAAATTATGTGTGATGTTTTCCATGATTATGCACGTTGCTTGTCTTTATAGGATCCTATGAGGCACATCATGATTAATGCATTTGTCACATTTTGTTCTTTCTTACCTATTGGTCGCTTTTATTGTGTGTTGAATTAAGCATTTTGTTTGTTCTTCGATTGTGTTTTCAACTGATGACACTATGAAAGTAAAGTCATCAATACATTTTTTACTTAATATTTTCTCATTTCATTCAATAAGTAGTTTTTTTAGGGTTAAAAATATTAAAATATGAACTTTTTGTGAAAAAGGGTGAAAATATTTTTTTTAATGTTTTGGGATTTTTCTAGAACTTTTATGGTTTTTATGAATTTTTAACGTGGGACCTATCAGAAGCTGCAACGTGGATGCCACATAAGCAAGGGAGCTAATTGGGCTAGCCACATAGATTCCATGCAATCATAGAGGATCAATCATGAAACACCACATGTACTATGTGATATAGAATATTAACATGTGTCATCATGACATTCATTCCAAGTTTGTGGCTTAGTTAATGCTCTCATCAGGTGTCATCATCATATTCATCTATTCATTCCACTTAAGTTCCACATAATTTGTAACCACAAATCATGTCAAGCCATGTGGCCTTGACTCAGCATTCATTTAGCAAAATAAGTCCTCATACATATTACACGTGCTGATTCATACAGTGAACACCGTGTGCCATGTGTCATGCTTCTATTGGCTGGTATTGTTAATTTTTCCTTTTTTCATCTCAATCTTAGATCTGAAGCTGATTTGATGGTCTAGATTCCACTTGAGATTAATTTAACCCCTAATTGCCCCATTAATCCTAATAAGCTGAAATTAACATAATTTTTATCAGTTTTTTGAGCTAAAAAGAGAGAAAGCACAAAAAACATTTATACAGAATAATAAAGGGGCCCGATTAAGACATAGATTATAGAAGTGAATATAAAAATGAAAGGATATCTTAATCCTTACCAACTAGATCTTACAATTTTGGTGGAGATTAGTATTACAATTCAAGATTGATTGTATTTCTTCTTTTTCTCCTTTCTTTATCAATTTTTATGTATTTCTTTATGAAAAATATGAGCTTTATGAATAAAATTATATCTAGTTAATATTTTAATTTAAGGGTCTTATAAACCCAATTTTTAACATGTGATGATATAATATTGTACCCCAATTATGATTTTACTTTAATTATATTATTTAATCTAATTTTTATACTAGTATTTGTTTGGCCAAAAATTGATCTATAGAGACCATTAAATAGATTTGAGAGAATTAAAGGATGAAAAGGACCATTAGACTAAAAAGGATAAGGAAGAACCAAAAAGTAATAAGGTTAAGGAGGAATTAGTGGATGCAGAGAGCCAAGAATTAGTGGATAAAGAGAGTAATGGAAAATAAATAATTAAGCCAAATAAGAGCAACCTCTACAAACCCACTATTCCTTTCCCTTAAAGACTACAAAGGAAAAAGTTAGATATGTTGTCTTTAAAATTCGTAGAAATCTTAACGAAACTGCACATAAATATATCATTTGCATATGCACTTGAACAGATGCCTTCTTATGCCAATATTCTGACGGACATCTTGTCTAATAAAAGGAAGCTTTGAGATAATGAAACAATAACATTGACTAAAATTTGTAGTGTTACCTTTGCTCGAAAACTATCCCAAAACTAAAAGATCTAGGTAGCTTTGACATTCCCTGCACAATTAGGAACACCCATTTTGGCAAGACACTATTTGACTTGGGTTCTAACATTAACCTTATGCCATTATCGATCTTCAAGAGATTAGGAGTTGGTAAATCCAGACCCATTTTAGTAACATTACAAATGGTAGATAGATTAATCGAGGTGTGGTAGAAGATGTGCTAGTAAAAGTAGACAAGTTCATCTTTCCAATGGATTTCACTATAATATATTTGGAAAAGGACTTTAACATTCCTATCGTACTTGGTCATCCATTCTTAGCAACCAAAAAAGCACTCATTGCTGTATAGAAATGTGAGCTTACAATGAGAGTGTAAGATGAACAAGTGACATTAAAATCTTTTAAAGCATATGAGCCCCCTAATCTTGATAATCTAGTGAATGTTTTAGGATAGATGATAATTTAAAAGAATCTATTGAGTTTCTCACACTTAAGAATGTTACACATGATTTTATGAAAAATGAAGTAAAGTCACCAAGAAACAACTCAATCTGTGTTAATTTGGAAAGTGTGAAATTTATGAATGATATTATTGATTGTGTGAACTATTTGGAGGCTACACATCCCATGTGCATACCTAATGTTGTTATGAAGAGTTTTGAGATCTGATCTAAGATCAAACCATCTATTGAAGTTCCACCAATTAGACCCCAAACTTTTTTCCTACCATCCCCAATCAAGTGAGAAAGCAAAAGAGTCCAATAGAGAGGTAAAAAAGATGCCAAAAATACATAAATTGGATGAGTTACGATGGAATGCTTATAAGAATGCCAAAATGTTCAAAAAGAAAACAAAAATATGGCATGAAAATAAAATTGAGCACCATGTTTATAAGCCAGAACATAAAGTATTATTGAACAAATCAAGATTCATACTATTTTCGAGCAAACTCAAAAGTAAATAGGCATAGAGGGATGTACCTTATGACTTGATATGACTACTAGTCAAGGACATTAAACATAATGTTATTTGGAAGGAAACCCAACGTTATTTAATGTATATTTGTATTTTTTTTTGTTTCGTAGGTGAATTAATATGGTGTAACAATATTGATCATTTTGACAATAGATGTGGTGTGCCAAGACTATGCGAGTTTTTTTTCTTTTACTTTTTCATATTTATATGTGCACATTGGTTACAAGGTGAAATTTAGGTTTGGGGGAGGGAACTTCATTCTCTACTTCGTAATTACTATGCATTTTAAATATTTAGGAATTTTTTTACTTTAGGGTTTTTTAATCATGATTTGGGTAGAAATTGATAAATATATGGAAACTAAATACATGCATGATTGATATGAAAAATATGAACTCAATGATAAAAATTGGTTGTCATGACTAGGATAAAGAATGTAACATACCTGTTAAGATACTTACATTAATCATGTGATATGATTTCCAATTTTGATTGAATTGATTCAAATTTGTATGCACATGTTCACGTTTGATTTTGATGATCTTATTGAGAAAAAAATTGTAGTGAGTTATGCGAGTAAATGAGATCTACCAAGTTTTAGTATTTATTTGATCATCCCTTGAGGAAAAATTATGAATAGTATTTAACAAAAGAAATGATTTAGGCCTTATTTGGATCGATTGAGCCTTTCAAGCCAACCATTGTTAATATCCGTAATTACTCATTTGAGCCTAACAAATTCAATAGATTGATTGCAGTTCTTCCTTTTCTTCTTTCTTTATCATTTTTTATATCATTCTTTATGAAAAATATAAGCTTTATGAACAAAATTATGTCTAGTTAATTTATTAAAATAGGGGTCTTATGAACCCAATTTTCAATATGTGATGATATAATATTTTACCCCAATTATGATTTTGATTTAATTATATTATTTAATCTGATTTTTATGTTATTAATTATTTAGCCAACAATTAATCTATAGAGACAATTAAATAGGTTTAAGAGAATTATTTAATTGTTTGTCTTGATTAAATAACATGCGTATTTTTTAGGTATATATGTTAGATTCTTATGTATGTGATCCATAATTGATGAGCTTAATGAGTAGTATGCAATTTAATTGACATGATAGTGTGATTAGGTTAATTACTATATGATCTGTAGTTTACTTGAGAGAGGAATACATACTACGTTAGATTCAATTGATCATGATTGATAATTATATGGGGAGATTTTAGTAATTTATATGTTTAGAAAATTGATTGATTAAGTATTCCTTCTTATATATAGATTCTTAGTTGCCAAATATCATTTAATTAATTATTGCTATTTATTGTTTGTTCTTTTAATTTTTCTTCCTTAAAATATAAAAGCACAAAAAATATTATTTTTATTTTTTTGTTTAAAAATTAGTTTCTAATAACATAATATCTATGAAAACTATCTTTTATTATCATTATATTACTTGTTATGATACGTATACTTGCATATTCATTGAACATGGTTCGTGTCCGATCATCTACATAATTCATGTTATGAGGCCTACTTGGCCGAGTGGTAATAGACATCGCAAAAAGATTTCATAGTTTGGCATTTTGACCTTTCATCTAGGTCCTGGTTTCCTATTTGGTTAGAAGAGTGATTAAACTTTGCGTAATTGTTCCTACATATGGAATCCTTATAGACCATGAGGATTATGATGATGTAATACAGGCCCTAACATTTTAGGGTAGATTGGGAGATAGTAAATGGGAGACATAAATCTTTTGATGCCAAAGTTTGAATGAATGACTCCAAGATTGGGCAACATTTTATCTTTCTCAAATCGATGCCCACCACACACTATAGCATACCAAAGAATGAAAGGACCATATTACTGTTTACCATCCAATCTACAAAAATAATGGATGTCAAGGCAATAATTGATTAGAGGATCAAAATATTGGCAAATAATCACTAGATAAGCTACTTTTTTCCCACAGCTCATCACAACATTATGTGCTAAAGCTAGAGTAAAGTTCCCCACTGGTGAGGTCTTACTATAACTTGGTGATTTATTAACTCTAAACTATATGTGAAGCCTTGGAAGTGGAAAAAAGCCACCCAAGCTAGTAAGATAACCAACTATTCTTTAAGAGTATCAATAAAAGATCAAGTTTGTATGCTACATGAAGAGAAAATATGTCAAAGAACACTTATCCTAATAGCAAGAATGGTTCAGTGGGCAAATACGATTTTAAGCTAAATACATATAGTCCATAGTAGACTATAACCAATTTAGGGAAGCGCTTGAGTATCAAGAGCATGAATTTGTTTTTGGGTCACATAAAGTTGAAAATGATAAGGAACCAGATGATATAGAGGACTAAAGCTCCAAGTTACCCATGCTTATTTTTTTATGTATTTTTTTATTTTTTTATATGATTTTATGTACTTAGTTTTATATTTTCTTTTATTTTTTCCTTTGCACAATGTTTATTTCATTTGGAAAATTTAATTTCATAAATGTTTGGTGATGTTTGATACATATGAGGTGCACAGTGACTATCTATGTGTGATAGAACTTGAATTAGATCATGGAAGCAGCAAGAGTAGTAACTAAATCGTCATGCTTAAGCACACTACACTATTACAAGGAAAGTAAATTTTCTTTCCTTTCCTTATTTTTTTCGTGGATTTACATTTTAACATTTGGGACAATGTAGATTTTAGGTTATTATGAGGGAAAAGTTCCATACAGATTATGAATTTTGATCTTTTTAAACATTTTCATTTTAGATTTAGTTGTTTTGGTTGCAAATAGGTCCAACTAAAAACTTTTTGATACAAAACTATCTCGTAGATTGTTTATTTATGGTGATTAATTGAGTGTTTATGAATTTTGTTTTGTGTGATTTCTTGAACACACTTAAGGTTTGTTATAAAAGTTAGTTCTTATTCATGGCCTATATTTCATGCTTTAAGTTTTGAAATTAAGATGAACCTAAATTTGATGAAATAATGAAGACTTCCTTATGAGATTATTGAGCCTATAATGTATCGTTATGAGGGAGAATTTATATTCTACTCTTTTAAATAGCTTTTCTATGATTCTAAATTGCTTGATGATCTCTATAGGATTTGTATGGGTTGTTAGGATTTTAAACAATCAAATGAAGTTTCATGTTGTTTAATTTCATTACCTTGAAGGAATAACTTTAGTAGGAATTGAAAGTATGTGCCTATCTTTATTTCATGCTTGACTTACTAATGAGAAATGATACTTATAGGGCTTCTAAAAAAATAAGAAGAAGCCATAGTAGCCACTTCCTATAAGTATTATATATATATATATATATATACACACACACACACACACACACGGGTTTATTCCATTTTTGTTATAAAAAGGATAAAAAATTGTATAAATAAATATAATGATTCTGAAATCTTGAAAGTAGTGATATGGTAGTTGCAAATATTAAAAAATAAGCCTTTGAAGTCAAATGCATTTTCATTCATCTATAGGGACATATTTGATACTGATTGCTAAATGATTTTGAATGGAATATGATTTGAGTAATACGATCCCTTCATAATCTTAGCATCTTATTATTTTCATATGATCTATTTTGTGTACATTTGATTCTTTTTCTTGTTTATGAATATATGCAAACTTATTATCTTCCTTCTTTACAAAACTTCTATTCATGTATACTTTGTTAAGTGCTTAAACCCCTAGGGTCGGTGTGTATGAAAAGTGTTTTTTTGTGAGGTTTAGAGTCCAAGTAAATTCAGATTCTTAACACTAAGTTGAGAGAATTAATGTTGATATGTTTTGAGTAATGGAGTACGGATTTGTGATGTGAAACTAATTTCAATGATAAACCTTGATGTGCTAAGATGTTGGAGGAAGTTGTGCTTGAGCCTTAATTACGAACTGAATAGAAAAACATGAGAAATTTCATTGATTTAAGTTTGTAGTTTTGCTTATATTATTATTGGTAGTATTTTTAGTTTTTATTTTCCTTGATTTTTAGCAAAGTGTAGGTTTGGGGGAATTTGTTAAATGTATTTTTGGCCCATAATTTGCAATGATTTTAAGAATTTTCTTTAGGTTTGATTCTAGAATTTTGTTATGCTAGAAGGGATTTTCATGTTTTGTAGGTTCATGAGGTTTTGGAAGAATCCGGGCCTAAAATGAGTAAAAATAGTGAAAATGGGGAAAGAAATGGAAACTTGGACAAGTCAGGATGAACGATAATCAAGCCATAAAAAAAATTTTGTGCGCTACGGCATAAACATATGCATGCTACTGTAAGGCCCTCTTGCATCTCATTGCATGGAACTTTAATTATGACGTGCGCTGAGGTGCACAAAAATGCATATCGCAATGGTCTCCTCTTGGGTTTCCTGTCTGGTGTTCATTTTCATTGCTCACCATGGCAGATAATAAACCATGCCATGACTTGTATTCATTTAATGGCCTAAAATCTCTCTCTATGCCAAAAACGTGTTTTCTTCACTCTTTTCTAAAACCTAACCTATAAATACATCCTAAAACCTTTGCAAAACCTAGCTAGTGAATAGTAGCTGCATTTTACATTTAATTTACATTGAAAATTAGAGAGAGAACTCCCATTTGTGAAGTTTTTCCAAGGATTTATAGAAGGGGATCAACCAACTCAAGGATTTGGAGATAGCATATCAAAAGGGCATATTTTAGTTGTTATATATTATTTCTCTTTGTATTCTGATTATGTCTTTTCTAATTAAATTGATTATTATTAATTTAATTATGAGAGGCTAAGTTTTGTGTATGGGATATTAGTTTTGCTTCCATGAGTGGATGAACAATGGGCTAATTTTATTTAATTGGTAGTTGAGATTTATGGAGACTTGCCTTGATCATTGGGTTCTCTTGCTTAAAAGGGAAAAAATTAATAATTCTAAATTTTGAAGCTATATCGTGAAAATCTAGACTTCATTATTATTATTTAAATTGTATTGTAGATTTGAAGATAATGAAGATCTAAAATTTTGAAAACATATCCTCAAATTTAAATTAAGATATATTTAAATTAATATTTTTTTAATATATATATATAAACGCAACAACGGGAGGTATATATATGACAAAGAGAGAGGAGAAGAAGAACGGTCGCTAAGGAAGAAAGAAAAATAGAAAAAGTAGTGTAGAAGCGAGCAGAGAAAGGAGAGAGAACAACTACCCAAAATTAAAACAAAAGTAGATTCTTTTTGTGAGTCAATTTTCTTTCAATTTCTCTAAGAAAATTATGGTGAATTCGTTTATGTTAAATTTAATTTTTAACATGAACTAATTTTTCTTTATTTTAGGAAAAAGATGTAATTTAATTCTGTATTATGCTTGATTTTCTATGTTAATTTGAATTATTTCTCTTCATATTTTTCTGATTTATTCTAAGTTTATTCTAATTAACTGGCCATTAATTAGATGATTTTAGTCTTGTGATTTACTATCGAAAGAGGCAATTATAGGATAGATCTGGAATATTTTGGCATAGGTAAATATAGAGATCGAAAGACTTGTATGAACATGTCTAGCTTTAAAAATCATTGGTCTTAATGCTTTCTTACTTTATTAAATTGCATACTCTTATGTAAATTAATGAACAAGATTATTTCCAATTAACTATCGAAAGAGGCTTTTGGATATTTTTAAAGATTGCTAACAAATAGAGAGAATTAAATTCAATTAGCTAGATGAGTAAAGCATAGTGATGGATTAGGTGAAATTGATATCCTAGAAATTTCTTACTATCAATTTGATCTTTGAACAACTTTATTTTCTTTAAATTGATTTTGTTTTAAATTTCAATTACAACAACCTTAGTGATTTTCTAGATAAAATTGAGATTAACATAATTTTGGTATTTTTCAAAAATATGTCACCAATGCTTGTCGAGGATTGTTTTTTTTTTCTTATTTTTGCCAATATCGATACAAAGTAATCTTAGTTTTAATTTCGAATTACATTTTATTTTATTTTTATTTTTTCTCTAGGTGTGTTTTTGACATTGGATGTGCCATGCTAGAACTCGAAACATTATTCCTTTTTATTTAGAGATTGAAAGAAATTTTAGATCACGAAGAAAGAAGAAAGTACTAGCCATGGCTAAAGGAGAATAGAATGCATAGACACACACCTTGATGGATTATGTAAGGCCGATTGTGAATGAAAATGACTCAGGTGTAAGACGCCAAACCATTAATGTCGATAATTTTGAGCTCAATCGACGTTGATCAATATGGTGAAAAAAACCCAATTTAGTGGATCGCCACTTGATGACTACAATATTCATTTGCTGATGTTCTTGGAGATTTGTGACACTGTAAAGATGAATGGTGTAACTGAAGACACCATTATACTAAAATTGTTTCCTTTTTCATTAAGAGACAAGGCCAGAGGTTGGTTACAATCGTTACAACCGGGAAGCATCACTAGTTAGCAAGACATGGCATAAAATTTTCTAGCTAAATTCTTTCCACATGAAAAAATAGCCCAACTCAAGAGTGAGATTTTTTCAATTCAGACAAAATGATTTTGAGACACTTTATGAAGCATAGGAAAGGTATAAAGATATGATTCGGTGTTGTCCTCAACATGGATTGCTGGATTGGTTGCATGTTCATATGTTCTATAATGGGTTAAATGGAAAAAACTTGAACAATAGTTGATGCTGCTTCTAGTGGAACTTTGATGTCAAAGACACCTAAAGGTGCTACTTCTCTTTTGGAAGAAATGGCCTCAAACTACTATCAATGGGCAACTGAAAGATCTATGGCTAAGAAAGTTTTCGGGATTCATAAATTGGAACAATTTTCATTCCTTTCAACTCAAATAGCTTCTCTATCTCATTAGATTTCAACCTTCACAACCCAAAGAATACCACAAAGTCTAGAATATGTTGTAGACTCGAATATGACAGTTCCAATGAAAGAAGCAAGTCAAGAACAGGTTCAATACATCAACAATTAGAACTACAATTATCGTGATAATCCTATGCCAAATTACTACCATCCAGGGATTCAAAATCATAAGAATTTTTCTTATGGAAACACAAAGAATGTGCTGCAATCTTCTCTAGGGTTTGATAGTCAACCAATCAAGAAGAAGATGTCACTTGAGGATGCCATGGTTTCCTTTGTTGAGGAGACCAAAGCAAGGTTTAAAAAGAATGATTCACGGATGGATAACATTGAGACTCATTTTAACAATATATGAGCCACTATGAAAAATCTTGAAGTGCAAATTGGGCAACTAGCCACAACCTTTAATGCTCAGCAAAGAGGAAATTTTCCTAGCAATACAGAAGTGAATCCAAAGGAACAAGCAAGGCCATTATACTTAGGATTGGAAGATAAATTGAGAGGTCACCATCAAAGGAAACTGATTCCACGCCTACAGCTCCAAACAATGGCCAAAGCAATCATAAAGTAGAAAAAGAGAAGATTGTTGATGATACACTAAGAGAGGCTGACATGCCTCCATCAATTTCATTTCCAAACAATCCTCATATTCTCTCTACTCCACTTCCTTATTCTCAACATTTTAAAAAAAAAAAACTAGATAAGCAATTTTCTAAGTTTTTGGATATCTTAAAGAAAATTCACATAAATATTCCTTTTGTAGATGCTTTGGAACAGATGCCAAATTATGCCAAATTTCTAAAGGGCATCATTTCCAAGAAGAGAAGGTTGGAGGAGTTTTAAACAATGAAGCTTTCTGAAGAATGAAGTGCCATTCTTAAAAAAAAATTGCCTCAAAAATTAAAAGATCCAGGGAGTTTCACTTTGCCATGCACTATTGGAAATTCATTTTTTGAGAAAGTTTTATGTGATCTTGGTGCAAGCATTAATCTTTTTCCACTTTCTATTTAAGGAAATTAGGACTTGGAGAGATGAAACAAATAACAATTTATTTGCAACTAGTAGACCGATCTATCAAGTATCCATATGGAATCATAGAAGATGTATTGGTAAAGGTAGATAAATTTATTTTTTCTACTGATTTTGTGGTGTTAGATATGGATGAAGACCAAGATGTCCCACTAATTCTTGGTTGACCATTTTTGGCTATGGAAGGGCTTTAATGGATGTTCAAAAGAGTGAGTTAACAATGAGAGTGAACAAGAAAGAGGTTGCATTCAACATCTACGAAGCTATGAGATTTCTAGAAGATCCAAGCACTTCCTTTCAGATAGATATCATTGAGTAATGCATAGTAAAAGGCTGTCAAGAAGATATGTCAATTGATCACCTAGAATGATGTATACCACTTCATCTCACACTTATGATTTCAACAACTCTACTATTTGTGAACCTGATTTACCTTTTATTAGTGAAGATTTTCTCCACTATGTATTTACCTTGGAAGCATTGCACTAGGTTACATCATGTAGCACAGAAGTGGAAAGGCTAGAGCCAATGGTAACAAAGAAAAATTTTGTAATCTCTATAGAAAAAGTGCAGCAAACTACAACTCCAAAGTTGAAGCAATTTCCTAAGCATCTCGCTATGATTTCTTGGGTGATAATTACACCTTTCTAGTGATTGTTGCGGCGTCACTTACACCCAAAGAAGAGGAAAAGTTACTATATATGTTAAGGGATCATAGAAAAACCTTGGGATGAACTATCTCTAACATAAAAGGTATAAGTCCATCTACTTGTATGCATAAGATTCTAATGGAGGAACCTTACAAACCATCAATTGAGCCCCGAAGAATATTAAATCCAGCAATGAAGGAAGTTATAAGAGTTGAAATTTTGAAGCTTTTCAATGTTGGAATTATTTATTCTATTTCAGATAGCTTATAGGTAAGTCCAGTGCATGTTGTACCAAAAAAAGGTTGAATGACGGTGGTAAAAAATGACAACAATTAGCTTATTCCAACAAGAATAGTCATGGGTTGGCATGTACGTATAAATTATCGGAAGTTGAACAAAGCAATAAGGAAGGATCATTTTCCATTTTCATTAATAGATCAAATGTTAGATCGTTTGGCTGGATATCCCTATTATTGCTTCTTAGATGGTTATTCGTGGTATAACCAGATTGTCATAGCCCTCGAAGATCAGGAGAACACTACATTCACATGGCCCTATGGAACATTTTCTTTTAGAAGGATGCCCTTGGATTATGCAATGTGCCAGCAACATTTCAAGGTTGCATGATTGCTATTTTTTCTGATATAGTGGAAGATATAATGGAAATTTTTATGGATGAATTTTTTGTTTTTGGTATATCTTTTGATCATTGTTTGCATAACTTAGCTCTTCTTATGCAGAGATGTGAAGAAAAAAACCTTTTCCTAAACTGGGAAAAGTGTAATTTCATGGTTCAAGAAGGGATTGTGCTTGGACATAAAGTGCCATATAAAGGAATTGAGGTTGATTGAGCTAAAATTGCAACCATAGAAAAACTACTACCTCTAAAGAATGTGAAGGGAATCAAAAGTTTTTTGGGACATGCGGGATTTTATAGAAGATTTATAAAGGATTTCTCTAAACTCTCTAAACCTTTATGTAATCTTCTTGAAAAAATTCTGCATTTGACTTTGATGATGTTTGTTGCAAGCCTTTAATGCAATCAAGGAGAAACTGATTTCAGCACCAGTAATGACTATACTTGATTGGATTCAACCTTTTGAAGTCATGTGTGATACAAGTGACTTTGCAATTGGAGCATTGTAAGGAAAAAATCGATACAAACTGTTTAGCGACATATATTATGCAAGCCGAACATTAAATGAAGCCCAATTGAATTATACAAAAACTAAGAAGGAGATGCTTGCTATGGTGTTTGCTTGTGACAAATTTTGGTCTTACCTCATTGGTACAAAGGTGATAGTATTCACTGGTCTTGTAGCACTTCGTTATTTGTTTAACAAGAAGGATATTAAGCCTAGACTGATTCATTGGATTCTTCTTCTTCAAGAATTTGATTTGGAAGTTTGAGATAAGAAAGGGAGTGAAAATTTAGTTACTGACCATCTCTCTTGGTTTGAGCAAGAGGAAATAAAACCAGATTTAGTGATCCAAGAAGCATTCCCTGATGAGTAGTTGTTTGCGTGTGAGATCAAGCTTCCTTGGTATGCTGATATTGTAAACTACTTAGCTTGTAAGGTATTGCCACCAGATCTTACTTACCACCAACGTAAGAAGTTTTTGCATGATGTGAAATATTATATTTGGGATGAGCCTTTTCTTTTCAAAAGATGCCCTAATCAAATCATCTGAAGATGTGTCCCTGAAGAGGAGATGCAAGCCATTCTCCATCATTTCCATTCCTCATCATATGGAGGAAATTTTGGAGTAACACGAACAACAACTAAGAAATAAAAAAGTGAAAACTATAAACTAATGCAGATCCACCATAAAACTAGAGAAGTTCCTTTCATTTCTTCGATTTGCCTCACTTTGAAATTACAATGAGGACATTGTTTAGTTTAATTTTGAGGGTGTCAAATCCTATAATATTGAGTTGTTGAATTATCTTATCAAGCATGTATTTAAGTATGATTGCATTCATTATGACTATGAAATTTGTGATTGAGGATGGGTTTGAGAAATGTTTTTCAAAATCTGTTATTATGTTAGACAAAATTTTGTGGGTACTTTGATTTAAATCTTTGTCCTTGAAAATAATTGAGCACATAGTAAATTTTTCTCTACTCCATTTTGCCTATGAAGAGAAGGAGTTGAATTAATTGGGTTAGGAAACGTTTAATCTTGCTTTACTCTATAATCCATTAATGGATCCTTGAGGCGAAATCTAATTGATACCAAATATTAGAGAAATGATATAGGAAATTTTGTTTTCATAACAAAAGAGTTTTCCCATCCGTCCTAATTATCACGATAGCATTGCATAGTGTATTTCCATAGTCAACTCCTTTGAGCCTTATTTTACATAAGCCTTATTTGTTCTTTTAACCATATAAACTATTCCCATTCTAAGCTTGAAAAAACCATGAACTTACCTTAAATTTTGAGAAAATACTTTGGTGGAAATTTGCATTTAAAGAGAAATTTAGTTCAAATTAAATAATTCACATTATGTTTGCTCTATTTGATCAAAGAGTAATAAAAAAAGAAGAAGATGAAAAAAAAAGTGAAAGGCAAGAATCGAAAAAAGATTAAAGTGGTTGAAATTAGTAAAGGCTATGAGTATCAAGGCAATCACACCAAAAAAAATAAAAAAATATAAGCACTCTACTTATTGAGTATGACAAAAATATTGTCATCAGTATAAGCATATTATCGAGAAAGAGATATGGTGTGAACCATGTGAATATTCTTTTTATTGTTTCTTTCTATCAAATATTTTCCCAATTTGCTTCAATTGTTCTACTTTTATCTGAATTTGCTGGTGGTTTGGATTTGAATTGACTATTTTACACACACACTCAAGGACTTAGCTTTAGGTTGAAGTAAATTCTTAACTGTTGCTTGACAAATTGCTGAATTTTGATTGATTTTCTTGATATCTTCTATGTAAAAAGAGTAAGTTATTATTGACGAAATCTAAATTCAAATCATGGCTTGGTGAGTGATGGTAGTTATCTATGGGGTCTTGTTGACACTACATACAATTGTTTTTTCTTTTATTTTCTTTTTGTTTGAGGATAAACAAAGTTTTAAGTTTGGGGGTGTTTGGTGACTTGCATAATTTTTAATAATTTATCGCTTCTCAACTTTAACTTTAATATAATTTTATTTATTTTTCATTGAATTTAGACTTCATTATTATTATTTAAATTTTATTGCATATTTGAAGATAATAAAGATAAAAAATTTTAGAAGCATATCCTCAAATTTAAATGAAGATATATTTAAATTAATATTTTTAATATATACATATATATAAAACAAAATCAAACAGTTGGTGTGATTGCCTTGATACTCATAGTTTTTACTAATTTCAACCATTTTAACCCTTTTTTGATTCTTGCTTTTCACATTTTTTTCTTTTTTTATTACTCTTTGATCAAATAGAGCAAACATAATGTGAATTATTTAATTTGAACTAAATTTCTTTTTAATGCAAATTTCCACCAAAGTATTTTCTCAAAATTTAAGGTAAGTTCATGGTTTTTTCAAGCATAGAATGTGAATGATTTATATGGTTAAAAGAAAAAATAAGGTTTATGTAAAATAAGGTTGGGTTAACTATGGAAATATACTATGCAATGATGGTGTGATAATTAGGACAAATGGGAAAGCTTTTTGGTTGTGAAATTTTTTTTTGCCTAGATCATTTCTCTAATATTTGGTATCAATTAGAATTTCACCTCAAGGATCTATCAAAAAATTCTAGATTAAAGCAAGATTAACCTTTTCCTAACCTAGCTAATTCAACTCCTTCTTTTCATAAGCAAAATGGAGTGGAGAAAAATTTACTATGTGCTCAATTAGTTTCAAAGACAAAGATTTAAATCAAAGTACCCACAAAACTTTACCTAACATAATAGCAGATTTTGAAAAACATTTCTCAAACCCATCCTCAATCAAAAATTTCATAGTCATAGTGAATTAAATCATACTCAAATATATGCTTGATAAGATAATTCAACAACTCAATACTATAGGAATTGATAAATTTCTTTAGAAATCAATCTCAGATTGAACTTATCATTTATCTAGCTACTAGTGATTCATGCACTTGCGAGCAATTAAAATTTACACATCAATAGGGACTCAAAAAATAGATCATAGTATGAATTATTTAAGTATTCCCCCTTTTCTCCAACATAAAAAATCTAGAGAGTTCAATAAAATTATGGATAAGATGGCTTCTAAAACTAAGGGCTAGACAGCACATTTTATTTCTAATGCAGGAAAGGCTAGACTTATCAGGTCAGTCATTTACTCTACTCCTATGTATACTATAGGTGCATTTAAATTTGTTTGTAAAAATCAACACTTACTATTTAGGAAATTTTGGTGGAACTCAAAAGATTCTAACTCACATTGTTGAGTTCTCAAAACTTGAAAATCATACGTAAGCCTAAAGGGTTGGGTGGACTAGATTTAGATCATTCCATGAGTTGAATATAGCCTTTAACTATGTTAGGATGGAGCTTAGCAACTAATTCATATAAAATATTAGTTGAAAATCTAATGCAGAAGTATTATAGAAGTAGTGAAGTTATGAATGTGAGGGTCAAACCTACATATTCCAACTTGTACAAGTGCATTTGTGACACTAGATAGGTGTTAAGTAAGGGACTTTGCATTCAAATAGGATGTGGGAACTTCTATGTTACAAAATATCCATGAATTTGTGAGACACCTTCCTTTCTACCTAAAGTACTACTAGGAAAATATGAAGAAGCATAGAGCATCAAGATTAAGCACCTTAGTAATGACAATGGTTGAGATTTGGGATTATTGAATCATCTATTTGATAAGGTATGGAGACAAGATAAGATCATATAAGTGCCTAACAAAATTGGATAATTCTTAGTTAAATCAATATATAATATAATGGTGAAAGAGGGGCACGATATTGACAAATTACAATTTTGGAGGAAAATTTGGAAAGAAAGGTTACATGGAGAACACAAAGTGTTTTTATGGAAGATAGCTTCCAATGCAATATCTATTAAACATAATCTTAGAATATTTCTTCCAAATTTGAACACTATATGTCTTCTTTGTGAACAAAAAGAAGAAACAAATGATCATCTATTTATAAGGTATGGAGACATAAGGATCCAACAATTCAATAAATTGACACTATATCATTTCTAGATCTATTTTTGCATCATCCAAAATATTTTAGAATAGATCAAAACATCAATATGGAATTTACACTCAACATCACTTTGACTTTGATGTAATTGAGTGAATACAAAATACTTTGACTTAAAAAATGAAGAGCCAAACATTTATAAATGTATATTATTTCTGAGAACTAATTTTCTTGAATACTCTCAAGTGCTACATCAAATTGATCAAGAAAATTCTAGAATCATGCAAAATCAAGTGATGAGTATTAGCAAATGGGGGAACCACCCTTTGGGGGGTCCTTAAATTTAACTATGATGTAGCTTTTGAAGAAAATGAAGGTGCTATTGTAGTCATAGCTTGAGATTCCCATGCTAATATGATTGGAATTTGGTGCAAATTACTATTAGTATATAATTTAGAGGTTGTTAAGGCTCGAGCTTTATCCTTAGCTATTGGTTTGGTTAGAGCATGCAAGTAGGTTTCACTCTTTGTTGATAAAAGAAGACTATCAATCTGTGATAAATACAATTTAGGAGGCTTCTAACCAAACTTCTTAGGAAGCTAAGTAATACTCAGATGAAGTATCACTTCTTATTGTTGAAACAATTACGTTAAAACAATGTTGAAACAATATTACCGATAACCTGAAATGAACCGCTTGGGTTGAGTTGCAGACTAAGTCGCTCTCTTTAAGACGTTTAAGGCTCTGCCCAAATTTGTGCAAGCAAACACAACCCCATCATCCCCAGGATAAAACTTCCCAAAATCTTTGTTTTTTTCTATCTTGGAACTTCACTGTACTGATGAAGACAGGAATGCTACACTTGTAAAATTTTATTGCTTGAACTCAAAAGTAATTTAGGATATCTTATTTTTCTTAGTGAGATGAGTTTAGAGATTACTGTGTTGAAACTGAGAGTTGAGGCCCTCTATTTATAGGTTTCAGAAATCGTGTGACTATTATGATAATAACGGTAATGTCTGGGAATGGAGAGCATAACAACCATTTTTCTGAGTAATGAAGAGTAACGACCATTTTCTAAGTAAAGAAGAGTAATGGCCATTTAACGACCATATTCTGAGTAAAATAAAACAACGACCATATTCTAAGTAAAACAAAATAATGGCTATTTTTTTGAGTGGAAAAGTATTTTAATAAAACAAATTTCCAAAAAAATAAAATGTCACCTCACCTCACACACACACACGTACTCGGACTCGGCTCGACATGGAATAGCACGGCTGATCAGTCAGATGGACGATAGTAGCGGTGCGGGTGCATGTGTGGTATCACATTTGCCTAGGTCCTTTCCCCTTCCATAAAAGTGGGTACCCCTTGGGGCCCAATCCCAATACCCAACTCTTTACTATTTATACATCTTTTAAGTAATGTAAAAAAGCAATGTGGGACAAGGCTAAAAATTGGCTTCACTATTTTTTTATAAACATTCATTTTTTCAACAATCCCCTACTTGAATTTTATATAAAAATAATTTTCATCGAGCAACCGATCAAAAAAAATATAAGATTATGCATAAGAAAAAGGTGTCTATCGACTTGAACCTTTGTAAAGTGTTGATGCTTTAGAATATACTAGAGTAACTCGTAGTTTTAAACTCTATCTCTAACAATCATTACACACATAACCTTTCCAAGGTGTAGTTTGAAAAACTCGTGCTTTACAACCATGCATGTGTATCCCAGTATAGTGAATGCTCTAGTAAATTTTTCCCAAAACATTTCCATAGGAAGTGGCCACACTTCCACATTCACATAAGTGAGTCTATCAAGAGTACTTCTGTAGCTATGTACTCCACTCCATATAGAGTATATAACTTATTAAGAGTTTAACAATTAACTCATCCTTTTCTATCGCTTCAGGACTTCATGCTTCTAACAATATAGAATGGGATTTCAAAATAGCATGATTCATCTCATATCACTTCATGACTTGTTATTACCCTTTGAACTTATTTCTTGAGATCTCCAGTCTATAAGTTGGGTTACCATCATGAGTGACTCTTCATTATAAGGGCAATAGTCCCATTCCTTTTAAGGTTTTGAAAACCTTCTCTCTCAGTAATCCTTTCATCAAAAGATTTGCCAAATTTTCATCAAAACGTATATGATCCACTCTTATAGCTCTTGTAGAGAGAAATTCTCTAAAAATACTATGCTTATGACGTATCTATCGTCTCTTGTCGTTGTAGTAATGGTTTTGAATCTTTGCAATAGTCGCGGTACTATCGTAGTGGATTAAGACAACTGGTATCGGTCTTTCCCATAAAGGGATCTCAGCTAACAAACTTCTTAACCAGCATGTTTCTTCACTAGCAATAGGTAGTGCTATCATTTCAGACTCTATTGTAGATTAAGCTAATATTGTCTGTTTCTTACACTTCCAAGAAACAACTCCACCGACTATGTTAAATATATAGCCACTAGTTGCTTTGGAGTCTTCTGATAAAGTGTTCCAATCTGCATCATTGTATCCTTCTAGAACAGGGAAATTTTTTTATAATGTAATCCAAGGTTCATAGTTCTCTTAAGGTATCTCATAACCCTTTCAATAGAATTCCAATGCTCTATACTAGGTCTACTAGTAAACCTACATAGTAGTCCCACAACATAAGCTATGTCTGGTCTAATGCAATTAGTAGCATAACGTAAGCTACCAATGATACTTGTATACTCAGTTTGTCTAACTCTTCGGTGTTCTTGAACAACTTTACACTAGGATCATAAGGAGTACATGCAGGTTTGCAGTTAAAGTAATTATATTTCTTTAAGATCTTCTCAATGTAATGAGATTGATCTAGAGAAATTCCCTTTTCAGACCTAGTAATCTTTATACCAAGGATTACACTCGCTTCTCCGAGATCTTTCATATCAAAGTTAGCACTTAACAAAGTTTTCACATTATTCACAACATGAATATTTGATCCAAAAATAAGCATGTCATCCACATATAAACATATAATAGTGCAAGTGTTATCTTCTCATTTATAATAAATGCATTTGTCACTTTCATTTATTTTGAATCCATGTGAGATAACTAGATTATCAAAATTTTCATGCCATTGCTTAGGTGTTTGTTTTAGACCATAAAGAGATTTATCTAGTTTACAAACTTTATTTTCTTGACCTGGCAATAAAACCTTCAGGTTGGTCAATATACATTTCTTCTTCTAAGTCACCATTTAAGAAAGAAATTTTAACATCCATTTGGTGCACTACTAAATCATGGATAGCAGCAAGAGAGAAAAGTACATGTATGGAAGTTATTCATGTGACTGGTGAAAATGTATCAAAGAAATCTACATTTTCCCTTTGCCTATACCCTTTAACTACAAGACGAGCTTTGTACTTTTCAATAGTACCATCAGGTTTTAATTTCTTCTTTAGTATCCATTTACATCCAATGATTTTGCAACCAAGAGGTAAGTCAACTAAATGCCAAATCTTATTATACTCAAGAGAATCCATTTCATCATTTATGGCTTCTTCTCATAAGTTGGCATCTAAAGAAGATAATGCTTCTTTAAGAGTTTATGGATCTTCCTCTAAGGTATAAGCATAAAAATCAGACCCAAAATCCTTAAGGGTTTGAGCTTGTTTACTTCTCCTAATTTCAGTGTTTAATTCCTCATTTTGTTCACTAGTTTTAGTTATAGGTAAACTACTAGAAGACGAGCCTCCACTATTTTTTCAATTTAAAGGGAAACCTATGTTCATAGAAGTCAACATCATTTGATTCTATAACTACATGATCATTTAAGTCATAGAATTTATAAGATTTACTATTCACAGTGTATCCTATGAATACACATTCATATGCTCTACTAGCAAGTTTATTTCTTTTAGGATCAGAGATCCTAACATAGGCTAAACAACCCCAAGTTTTAAAAGTCAACATAAGTATAATCCGAACAGTCATCTATAAAAGTTATAAAATAACGTTTCCTATTTCTTGTTAAATTTCCATCAAGTTCACATATGTTAGAGTGTATTAATTCTAAAGGTTTAGATTCTTTAACTACTGATTTATGTGAAGTTTTGGTTATTTTAACTTGACTACAAAAATCACATTTTTCAAAATCATTCAAAGCTCTAACTACTCATGTTCTAGATTATGCGTTTATTAACATGACAAAATCTAGCATGCCAGATATTAAAAGAATTCAACATATAAGCAGAAGAAAAAGTTTTATTAATAAACGCCACCTCACCTCACGCACATGCCCAGTCGGACGGTGACTGCGGTACGGTATCACATTTGCCTAGGTCTTCTCCCCTTCTACAAAAGTGAGTACTCTTTAGGGCCCAATCCCAATACCCAACTATTTAATATTTATACATCTTTTAAGTAATATAAAAAAACAATGTGAAACAAGGCTAAAAATTTGCTTCACTAGTTTTTTATAAACATTCATTTTTTCAACACTTACAGATTCATTTTGATATTTTTCAATCTCTTGGAAACCTAAACATTGTAATAATATAGATAATAGTATATCACAATGATTCATAATATAAAGGAAGATAGTTTTTCAAAATATGATGTATTGCCTGAGATTATGAACTTATACATGTATAAGTAAATTATAATTAATAAATTTATAAAAAAAAATATTAGCTATACTTATACATCATTAACAGCCCCACGCAAAATTATGTTGGAGCAAGAAAAACCATCAGTTTGGACCTTAAATCAACAAAAGAAGGTGTTGGAATTAGCCATTTACAATCCTCCTTGAACCACCCTATAGCGTATAAAGTGAACTTATTATTACTATATATCTGTTCATCATTTTTCATTTTGGAAAATTTTGTCCAACTTTTTTGCATTAATTATATGTAATGTAATTATTTTGAAAAATAAATATAAATAAAAAAATTAATTAATATATTTTATCTTATTTATGAATTTTAATATAAATAATACTCTTATGATCTAATCATAAACCTCTCAAAGATTTTTTATTCACTTATTTACCAGATGTTTTTCGTTTTTTTTAATGCATAATTTTCATAAAAAGGATTTATGAAAAAAACCAATGAACTTGATATTTTGCAAAACAACAGTTTCTGCTGTGATAACTTACGGATAATGACATTATCTTTTTCAAGTTTCACTATATTTTATGGGTTATATTTTTGTTTTACGAATCTTATTTAACTTTGTTTGTCTTTATATGCATTTTGTTCGAAGAATATTTTTTCAAATCCTATAATTCATTATTTTTAGCCTCTCAAAGATTTTTTATTCACTTATTTACCAGATGTTTTTCGTTTTTTTTAATGCATAATTTTCATAAAAAGGATTTATGAAAAAAACCAATGAACTTGATATTTTGCAAAACAACAGTTTCTGCTGTGATAACTTACGGATAATGACATTATCTTTTTCAAGTTTCACTATATTTTATGGGTTATATTTTTGTTTTACGAATCTTATTTAACTTTGTTTGTCTTTATATGCATTTTGTTCGAAGAATATTTTTTCAAATCCTATAATTCATTATTTTTAGTATTCTATGCATTTTATTTTAATATTTTCTAATAATTGACTCACCATTTTGTTAACTTATTTACGTTATAATTTGCAATTCTAATTTATATAAATAAAATAATTTAAAAACTAATTAATAACACCATTTTAACAAAAAGATATTATTTTTCTCATATTTTATGTGAAAAATGATAATAGATTTTGTTAGATAATAATTGACAAGTCAATTATTATGCATAAATTATTTATGAATTATTATGTGATTGTATTTAATCTTAATTTATTGTTTATAAGTTTATGCAGGGATTATAATATTTTTATTAATTTCATTAGAAATATTTTTTTAAATTAAATGTATTTTTTTATAAGTATATATGATAGTTAAAAGTAAATTATTATTTAAAACAAATTTGAAATTAAATATTTTATTAAATTAAACTAGCCTTAATTATTAGTAAATAACGAATAAGTAGTTAAAAAAACATAAAAGTCCTTAAGCAAAGAAAATAACATTTTTTATAATCCATTTCATTGATATCCTTTCAAACCAATAAAATTTTGTAATTTTCATTGATTAGAACTTCAAAACTTAGATATGTATCATCAAAAGAGGGAGAAAAATATATGTACTTATTTCTTCTCATGAAATTTTTAAATTTTTTTATGAGAATAAAGTTAACAAAATGTAAGTAAAATTAACATGTTTAAGGTTCTCATAATTTTACTACTCCAAAAAAGGTCCACTTAATAATAATGTATCATTACTTGTTCAAGTGGTGGGGGATTTTTATTATGATGTATTTACTTATATTAATATGTTTTGAATATTTATTTTATTTTTATTAATATTTATTAATAAATATAAAGCATCAAACACATTATTTATTTGTATTAATTTCTTTAAACATAAATTTTATTTCTATTAAGCTATTAACAATAGTAAAACTTAACTACATTTAATTATGAAATATTTTCATATATTTCTAAACTCTATGTTGTTTTATTTATGATTTTTATTTGATCATTCATTTTATAGGGACTAATATGTTTTACCTTAAAATTAGGTGAATGTAACCTAAATATAATTTTATGTTTTAATTTTTTATATAATTAAAATACATAATTATATAAAAAAGAATATTAAATTTTAATACCACAGATAAACATCTAATTTGACACATGCGCGAAATTAATATTCATCTTTTTAAATTGATTTGAATTTTTTGTCATCTAATATTTTTTTTATTTAATATTACTTAGTATATTACTTATTTGTATTTTAGAAAATTATAGAGATATAAAATATGTGTCTATAGCAAAATATTATATATTTTTAAATGGGTTAGGGTACAAAGACCAATGATTTTAAATAATAAACATAAATAATCATATCTGACTATTGAATTATTCAAATCTAATGTGAATATTAATCTTGTGTTATCTACTTTTTCCCATGTAAATTTATAAGTTAATAACTAGTTTTAAATTTTAAATTATGATAGCATCTGCATAATTGATTTAAATTATTCTATAGTTAAAATTATTGTTTACATTTTAATATCATTGATCTTTGAAACACTCCACTTTTTAGAATTCATGTACATTTTGTGTTAATTTCAATTTAATTGTATGGTAACATTAATATACATTATATTAATCAAAATTCTTTGACCATTCTTTTCATATATATAAATGGCCAAAAACTCTTCTAGTTGACCGCACAAAAATCATCATTTGTCGAGTAAAGTGGATCAACTTAAAATGGTTCAGGTTTTTTGGAGAACCTATTGTCGCCCCATTGAAGAAGAGGGTCTTGGTTTGTAGGATCTTGGTCTTTTAAATGATGCCTTGTTGAGAAAATTCGCCTAGTGGATTATCACAAGGAACTCTATCATTATGCTCTTCTTATATAGTTGATATTTGGATATAGGATAAACTCCACAAAGTTATTATGTTTCTTTTTCAGGCTGGCTCAACTTGCAACATCATTACTTGACTCTTTTGGATACGTCTTAGTGGTTAGTTGGTAGAAATTTCTCAATACTACTTTAGACAGATAATTGGCTAGGTACTCCTCTTTTTGAAAGGCTAAACGATCCTCTTTGGACCCACTGTTACAATTGTTAATAGGTGATTATTTGGAGGTTGATGGGTGGTACTTGTTGTAGTCTTTTGAGAAATAATATTCTCGTATGATCTCTGAGAGAAAATTCTACCCTCTTTTTGAGGAGTGGTGGAATGGCTTACCTAAAATCTTCCCTAAAACTACTCTTACAAATGGTTAGAGAGAAAAAATTGTAAACTACAAAACTATTCTATGTTTATCTATGATTATGATTTGTTGAAACAATAGAAAAGTAGTCCTATTTATAGTTAAAAATAGGAGAGAAAAGTGCATTGTGAGGAGAGAAAATGCTAGTCCTAACCCACGTTTATCCATGCCATGATTCACATCTCATTTTGGTTTACCTCAATTTTTCCAAAACATTTGCACCATAGCCAACACTTATCCACGATGCAGTTCAAGTAAAACTATTTTTCTTCACTTTCTTTATTGTTTCACCCCTTAAAAATTGGTTGGATCACATGTACACTTTACATGTATTATTCTTTTCTAAGTTGAAAATGAGTGCTTCATGTTTGATTCTTTAAGCTTTTATCTTTTAAATCAATCTTGAAGCCAAAAATACTTGAATAAAACATAATATCTCTGTGATTCTAAATGATTTGCTTAAATAATGATAAAAACATGCAAATTCAAAACTATTTATTTCATTTAAGTGTAAATAAATCACAAAATAATAATATTTTTCAAGCACTTATAAGAAATGTTGTGTCGGATCTTTAATGAAGATCGAGGTGCTCATAAAGTTGATGTTCTCTAGTGTTAACCAAGTTGATGTTCCCAAATATTCTTAAGATCTTTTGCAAGGAATTGGCGGTCCAATCACTAAGGCAAAGATAAAGATGATGAAAAAAAAGCTTTGCAAGGCTTGATCATGGAAGTGCAATAAAAATAGGTTGTGTTAAAAGATTCAAAAACTAAATTTGAAGATGCTAAAGCTTCACCAAGGATGGTCTATTATATTTTTATGCAAGTAATAGATTTGGAAGATCAAGTTGGTACAAGGCTTAGTTTAGGAAGTAATTTTCATTTTAGTTAATTGTGGGTCTTTTATGTTTTATTTATCATAAGTGTTTTTAGTCTTCTATTTTGTAAGCATGTATTAGGCCTAATCCACAACTAAATAATCCCATTAGGCCTATTTCGTCTAGGGTTTTTTCTTTAGGGTTTCTTACTTATAAAAAAGAGCAACTATGTAATTTAAAGGCAAACCTTATATCATTTATCGAATTTATTTTAGAAATCTTTTTGCTTTGCCTTCTTGTTTTCTTGATTGAATGCTTGAATTTGATTTATCAAAGGGAGTAATAATCCTTTTTGGCATCTCAAAGTTAGGGTTTCAAGGACTATTTCCTTAGGGTTCTAATTCGATTATCTTTAACACGTTCCTATCAAATCGATTGTTCCTATTCTTTTGAGTTCGTGGGTTCTTAGGGTTGTTTTCCTAGAGGGTTATGATCAATCTTATGGTCCTATGAAGATTGTGAGTGCAAGGAATTCCATAATTATCACCAAAGATTGTAGAAGTAATTTGGAAGCCACCACCTTCGAGGTAGAAAATGATCAATATCGATGATGTCGCTTTTGGATCACCTAGTCTAGTAAGTTATGCAAAGGTGTTTTGGACATCAAGATCCTTTGTCAAAGGTTGTTTCTATATTCCAGTTGGGATTGAATTTTCTTTTGAGGTAGATCTCATGGTAGCTATTCATATAGTATTATTATATGCACCGTGTTTGGATGGTGAAGAATTTTGATGAATTTAGACTCTACTTATATGGGGACTTTTTTTTGTAATAATCATTATTGATGCCATGGAAATGATACTCATCTTAGGCTTACTGCTTTGAAAAGATTACTCACATGGACTTTCATTGTTCCCATATTTTTAGGAAGGGTAATGTTATAGCTAATTGTATAGCATCTATAGTACCAAGTAATTGTACAACAACATGGTAGTGGGTTGCTCCATTATTCACTAACACTTTTTGTTTTTTTAATATTAACCATAAGCCTAATTAGAGGTTTTTTGAGGAATTATTTGTATTACATTTTTTATCAACTTAATTGTACTCGTAGTTGATAGGCTAGATGAAGAAGGGAGCTATGAAGGTACCAACCTAGTTTAAATGTCCTAGTACACCTTTGAGGTCTATCAGATGCAACCTTTCATTAAAAAATTGCTTGACCTAATTTTATTTTCTTTAAAAATATTAGTACATCCTTATTTATATATTATATAAAAAGTTCAAAAATGGTGCTTGCACGTGCATTTAACTAGTACATTTTATCTGTCTTTCTTTCAAGAATAGTACTTATGGTTTTAATTTATGGATTTAATACTATAAGTGCACCAAGGATCTGGGGAGTTAATCAAAATGGTAATACTAAAAAATAAGACAACAAGATTAATAAACAAGCATATTATATTGATAGATTAGGTGACTTAGTATACCATAAGTCTTAAAAACAAAATATAGATATTAAGATTGAAATATAGAAAATAAAAGAAGAAATAAGAAAACAAGCTTACTTAATTTACAAAATAAAATTAAATGTAATGAAGGATACAAAGAGAAGCTATTATCAGAGAGGATGGGTATGGAAGCTTAAGAGCAATAAGAGTGGGTAAGTAAGTGATGCCTCTGAATTGAAATGCGCTTTCCTTTTTTATAATCGAGTGATGTATTGTTAGAGATGCCTTTACTGTATTGTGAACAATATTTTGTCTCAAAATTTATATTGTAAAAGATGTTGACACTGTTGTGAATAGTAAGTATCTTTTACTATTTTGTGAACAGTGGCATGTCTGCACCATTCCTTGTTTTATCATCTTTTGTCGACACCATAGTGATCTGCTACAATACTTTTGAATAGTACTTCTACATAGGCTAAATTTTTGATAGGCCTTTGTATGGGTCTATGATAGGTAGTTGAATAGGACTTTTTACAAATAAAATGGGCTTTTAAACCCACAATAATGTTGGGATTTTAACCATAATACATAACATGGGCTTTTAACCCTGATAAAAGATAATGGAAATACATGCTCATAATGTAGATGAGCTCGTAGGCTCGTAATATTCATAGGTTCATATACCCATTTATATAATTATTTGAATTCTTCATGGGAGAATTTTGCTCGTAAAGTATAATATTTCTTCTATAGTGGGTCTTAGGTTGTTTCCTGAAGAAGTATTGGAGATTGGTGATAATGGAGACACTGCTTCATCTGGTGATTGAGTCTAGTATGAATCCTCCTTTTTTTCCAATATGATGGACAATAGGGTTCTTGTGATAATTGTTTGATAATATCCAAGAGTTCTTCTTGGTTTTGAGCTTTGGTAATGAAGGCATTGGTATAATTCCTTTGAGCTAAGAACAACGAAGTATTCTGAATTTCTTCAACTTTTGTTGCTTTATGTCCCGTTCTGGTTAGCCATTGTTCAATGGATGGTTTTAAAATGGTTTTGGAGATCGTGAATTACGACCACCATTTTACATGAAATAGGAAGGTGATGGTAGCTACCTCAGATATAATAGGTTTTAGGACCTATTGATGTACCTAGGGAAGGTAGAATTTTGTTGCAAAGATAAACAAGGGAGGAAATCTTTTCCCTTATCGTGTAGGTTTGAAATAGGTCATAAAATTTTCATAGCTTTCCTTTATCGATGGAAGAAGGATTGTAGGAATAAAACCAAAAGATTTCCACCAGTTGTGAAACCAAGATGAAAATTTTGTTGGGTTAATAGATTTTGAACGAAAAAAGAATAACCATATGTATGGTTATCTTTGTTTTGGATAAGAAAGGCATTGGACCATGCCTGGTAATAATCCTAATAATTGTCGGTTTTATAATGTAGTAGGATTGTGGTAATACTAACTAGGAAGGTCAAAAATTTGGATAAATCATTTCCCCAATTTGTTGGAGATATGACTTTGTCTATTTTGGCAGTAGGGTATTGGGCATCAGCTTGGTTGTGGTAGAGGAAATGTTTGAATTCCATTCTAATAGTTATTTCCAAAATACTCTAATAGTATTATGTTGTTTTTGAAAGAGCTGAAGGCCTGTAATAAAAAAAATTTGCTAAATTGTTTTTGGATATTTAAATAAGGATTTTTTTTCTAATTTCAATTCTTAGTAAAAAAATTAATTTAATAAATCTAATTGAAATTTTGAATTACAAAGTACTATTGCTAATACTTCTTTTTTGATAGTGGAATAATTCTTTTGAAAGTCATTCTATTAGAAAGAGAAATATTGAACGATGAGTTCTTTATCTTCCTGGACTTGTTTAGAATTCCTCTGTAGCCAATATCGCTAGCATCAGTTTCTACTATCTTGGGAAGTATTTGATCAACAAGATTTAAGCAAGGAATGATTTGACCCTATGCTTTGATGGTTTGCAAAATTTTGGTATGTTCTTTTGTCCAAGGCCCAGGAGCTATCTTAAGCCTATTATGAAGTGGTTTTGCCAACCTATTGATATTGGAACATAAATTGAGAACATAATTTAAGCTTCCGAGGGATCTCTAAAGCTGGTTTTTATCGATGATCATGTTAGGAAACTTGTTGTAAACTACAAAGACCTTTCTATATGAATAATGATTCCATTAGACACATTATGTCCAAGAAACATGATATTGGTTTGGAAAATAGTCATATTTTTGGCAGATAAAGCCAGATCATTCTTCTTAATAATATGAAAGAAGGTTTTGAGATGTCAAATGTGTTGTTCGAAAGATTTTGACAATATGAGTACATCGTTAATGTACACGATACATAACTCTAAATAAGGATTAAAAATATCATTCATAATCCTTTGGAATTCAGAAGTGCATTTTTTAACCCAAAGGGCATGACATTCTATTCATACTATCTGAAAAGAACAATAAATTCCATTTTATATCGATGTTTTAGTTCGATTTAGATTTTCCAGAATCTTGACTTCATATCAAACTTTGAAAATATTGATGAAGAATGGAGTTTTTGGTAAAAGGTCTTTTTTATTAGGAATATGGTATTTAATTCATTTCAAGGTCTTGTTAAGGGGTTTGTATTTGATGGCCAATCGAGGTGTTCCTTCCTTGATCTTAGTTGCTTTATTGACATAGAAGGTCGTACAACTACACAACAATCTATAATTTGAGATTAATTTCTTAGATAAGAGATTGTTGATCTCCCTCCTACAAAATTGTTCGAGGTCAACATTCATTTGGATTGGCCTTGATTTTGTGGGGATATATCTTTCATGAAAGGTTGGTTCATATGGTAAATCTACCATATGTTCTTTTCTATTCTAGAAAGCACTGGGTATATCATAACAAACTTCTTTTTCAAAAGAGTTTTGTAGTTTGGAGATTTTGTGTTATATCTACGGGAGTTGAAGTTCTCTTTCAACATTATGAAATTGAACTTTGGTTTTGAGATAGATATGGTCATTTTCTCTATGTTTGATAAGAGTAGAAATAAAATTTTGGTAGATAGAATTGGTTTGAATAATATTGAGATTTTTGGTTTTGGGCTCATCGATGAATAGAAAACTGAGGGTTATCTCATCGTATTTGAATGAAATCTTGCCATATTTGACAAGTTTTGGATTGATGCAATTGAGATTAGTACCTGTATCAAACAATGTTATTGTTTCAAGCTTTGATTTGTTTGGAAATACAAGAGTGACTATAATTCTATACTTCCTACTGGTGATTTTCCTAAGATAGTAGAGAACATTTTCTAGAACTTTGTCCATGTTCTCAAGTACTTGTGCATTGGGTTCACTTATTTTGTCAAGTTCTTAGTCAGAATCACTCTCTTCTATTTGATTACAAGTTTTTGTGGTGGGAACCAAAGTTTTGAAAGTCATCCTTAAGGTGGTGAAGTTCTAGCTTAATGGTTTTAATTTCACCCTTCAAATCTTGGTTTTGACTTTTTGGCTTTGAGATTTTATCTGTCTTTCTTTCAAGAAAAGTAGTGAGGTCGTAATAGCATGTGCTTGTTGAAGGAAGTTCAGATGGTTTTGGTTGTACTTGGGTTTTGGCTAGGGTTTTAGTCAAATGTTCTAGATACAATTGGGTTAGATTAGGGTCATTTAACCTAAGGATTTTATCTTCAAGTTGATTTTTTTCCTTAGTTAATATGTTGATCTTTTTTGAGTGACAGGTTTTAGAGTTAGTGGTTGCTAACTCATCCACATGTACATTTAAGTTATCAAAGTCCTCGATCCAAGGTTCAGACTCAGACTCAGATGATTCTTCTACCATTTGGGCAAACATTTTGTTTAATGTTTCTTTCTCGAGGTCTAGCTCGTGAAGTTTTTGAATTCTTTTGCAGTATGGCCTTTCTTACCTCATTTAAAGCATTTTATGTCTTTAAATTTTGGAATTTTTTTTTAGGTTTTAGCAAAGCTTTTATAAGGTTTCCTGAAAGGTCTTTTATATGATTTTGAATAAAATTCCTTTTGGGGTTTGTCATAAGGTTTTCTATATTTTGAAATATGTTTTTTACTACAGCTTCAACCACAATGTTTGATAGTGGGAAGATATTTATCAGTTTGTAGAATGATCTAATTTCCCTTTTGGAGATTTTAAGCTCCTCTTTTATTTATTTTTGAATTTTCAAATCTTGGCAAACGTTAAGACCTTGGTTTTGTGCAAAGTTGATCATATGGGATGATATGATTCCTATAAGTTTCATGAATTTTTTTTATAACCTTGTCTCCCAAGAGTGGAGGAATTCCTGTTAAGAAATTTTCCTTCTAGAAACGTTGATTTGAATCCTCTCTTAACATAACTCTGCTAAGAAAAGTAGTTTTATAGTTTTGAATGTCATTCATCTTCTCACAATGTAAGTTAGAAAGAATATCAATGTTTTTATCTTTTAAATGGGAAGAGTCTCCTATAAAATGATGCGATATTGTAAAAAGTAATGTGAAGACTGTGTCTCAAATGGGTTGATGACTCTATGAAAATAGAGTCATTAGCGTACTTTTTTACTTAATATTTACTTATTTTATTCAATAAATAGTATTTTTATAGCAAAATAAAATTAAAATATAAAAAATTTGGGATTTTTCTGGAATTTTATGGCTTTTTTTATGAATTTTTAACGTAGGACCAATACCACATATTGCTATGCCATTGCTCTGCATCTTCCACTCATGTGCCATGCCATTCGTTTCCACGAATCACATCCCGCCATGTGTCGCTGACTCATAAGGTGTTGACTCTAACCGATCTCCCTTGCCACACGTCGCTCCCTGATTCGCCTAATGAATTTTTGATGCCACATGTCGTGCTGTGATTGGCTAGAACTGTCACTTTTGCTTGTTTTGATCATAGCCCTTGATCTAAAGCTGATTAGACGGTCCAGATTACACTTGAGCTTTATTTAAGCCCTTAATCACTCTATAAACCATAATTTTAATCCATTAGCATAATTTTGATCATTTTTTGGAGCTAAAAAGAGAGAAAAATACAGAAAAATTTAAGAGAAGATACAATTTTGGTGGAGATTCAAAAGGAGATTAATACTACAATTCAAGAGATTGATTGTATTTCTTTTTCTAATCATTTTTTTAATCAATTTTATGTATTTCTTTATGAAAAACATGAGCTTTATGAACACAATTATGTGTAATTAATTTATTAATCTTATAATCTTATAATCTTATGAACCCAATTTTCACCATGATGATCTAAAATTTTACCCCAATTATAATTTTAATTTAATATTATTTAATCTGATTTTTATGCTATTAATTGTTTAGCCAATAATTTATCCATAGAGGCAATTAAATAGATTTGAGAGAATTATTTAATTGTTTGTCTTGATTAAATAACATGCATAGTTTCTAGGTAGAGATGTATGTGATCCATAATTGATAAACTTAATGAGTAGTATGCAATTTAATTGGAATAAGAGTGTGATTAAATTTATTACTATATGGTGTGTAGTTTACTTGAGAGAGGAATACATGCTAGGTTAGACTTAATTGATCATTTAATTAATTGATAATTATATTGGAAAGATTTTAGCGATTCACATGTTTAGAAAATTGAGAGATTAATTATTCCTAGATATTTTCTCATATATCTTTTTATTCACAAAATTTGATTTAATTAATTGTTGTTATTTAATTTTAGTTATTTTAATTTTGCTTCATTAAAATATAAAAATACAAAAAAAATTAATTTTTATTTTTTTTAAGTTTAGAAAATTAGTTTCTAGTAAAATAATCTATGTGGGAATAATTTTTTCTTATTATTATATTACTTGTTGTGATACATATATTTGTGTATTCATTGCACACATTTTAGTGACTAATTTATTTATTTATTTATTCTAGTTAATTTATTTTATTTATTTTCTTTATTTATTTATTTATTTTTACTTTAATTAATTTATTTAGTTGTTAATTTTTTTCTTTTTCTTTTTTTTTTATTTTATTTTTTAGTTTTTATTTAGACATTTCCTTTAGTATTATATAAACATAGTTGAGTCTATTGCATGAGTAGAGTTTGTGAGGGAAAAATCTTTTCTTTAGATCTTGAAATTGAGCATACTTTGAGATCAATTAGAAAACAACAAGTCACCCAAGAGGAAAAAATGGCTTATCCATTATAAATAAACAATAATGAGCTAAACTTGAACAATCAAATGCTTTTGATGGATGATAGAGATAGAGCTATGAATGAATATGCAATACCTACGTTGGAAGGGCTGAATCCAAGTATTACAAGGCCAAATATTCAAGCTAATTAGTTAAAACTAAAGCCAACGATGTTTCAAATGCTACAAACAGTTGGACAATTCAGGGGATTGCCAACAGAGGATCCTCATCTTCGTCTTAGATCGTGCTCAAGCTTGACTAAACTCTTTGCCACCTGATTCCATTACAACTTGGAATGGTTTGGCAGAGAAATTCTTGATGAAATACTTCCTACTAACAAAGAATTCCAAGCTTAGGAATGACATTACTTCCTACCAATAACACGAAGGAGAATCTCTATATGAAGCATGGGAAAGATTTAAGGAATTGTTAAGGAAGTGCTCTCATCATGGTATTCCTTCTTGGATTCAAATGGAGACTCTTTACAATGGTCTCAATGCTCAAACAAGGACTATCATTGATGAGTCAGCTAATGGAGCTTTGCTATCCAAATCTTACAATCAAGCTTATGATTTACTTGAGAAAATGGCTAGCAATAATTATCAATGACCAATGGACAAAATGATATCCATAAGAAGAGTAGTCGGAATGCATGAGGTAAATGATATCACAGCACTTATAGCTCAAGTGTCATCTTTGCTTAATCTTTTGAAGTCTCAAAACTTGCTAGCGAGTACAAACTAGGTCCAAGATTTAAAAGTGTCATGTGTGTTTTGTGGAGGAGCTCATTTGTTTAATAATTGTCCAAATAATCCTGAATCCATTTGTTATGTGGGTAATGTGAATCGAAACAATAATCCATACTCAAACACATATAACCCAAGATGGAGACAACATCTAAATTTCTCTTGGGGTAACAACAATCAAGATGGTAATCAATTCAACCGTCAATCATTTTAACCACCTAGTTTTCAATAACCACATCAATCATAAGCCCAAGAGAAGAATCCACCTACTGAGGACAATACAAATTCCTTAATGGGGATGATGAAAGACTTCATCCAATCAGTAAATACAAAAGTTTCCACTCAAGAGGCTTCAATTCCAAATTTGGAGAACCAAACGGGGAAACTTTCCCAGGTCATAAGCCAAAGGCCTCAAGGTAACCTTCCAAGTGACATAACTATAAACCCAAGAAGAGAAGGGAATGACCATTGCAGTGCTATAGCCTTGAGGAGTGGTAAAACTCTAGAGGGAGATGAGACTCAAAAAGATAAGGAGGAATATGAGACTAAAAAGGATGAAAAAGAAGTAGTAGATAAAGAAAGTAATGGAAAGGAAATAATTCATCAAAAAAAGAGTAACCTCTACAAACCTACTATTCATTTTCCTCAAAGGCTGCAAAAGCAAAATGTAGATATACAGTTTTCAAAACTTTTGGAAGTCTTTAAGAAACTACACATAAACATACCATTTGCAGGTAGTGTTGACATCCCTTACACTATTAGGAACATTCGTTTTGATAAGGCACTATGTGATTTGGGTTCTAACATTAACCTCATGCCATTATCAATATTCCATAGATTGGAGGTTGGTAAAGCCAAACCCACTTCAGTAACATTACAGATGGAAAATAGGTCAATTAAAAGACCCCGAGGTTGGTAGAAAATTTTCTAGTAAAAGGAGACAAATTCATCTTTCCGGCATACTTCATTGTGCTAGACATGAAAGAGGACCATGACATTCTTATTATACTTGGTCATCCATTCTTAGCAACCATAAGAGCACTCATTGATGTATAAAAATATGAACTTACAAAAAGAGTGCAAGATGAACAAGTAACATTTAATGTGTTCAAAGCAATTAAATTTTTTGATGATGATAATGCTAGTGATTGCTTTCGAATAGATAGCACAACACTAATGAGGTAACCACTGATGTGCTTTATGACATGTTCCCTGTTGATGCTTTAGAGTTTGTGCTTATTAATTCTGTAAACACACATACTAATGAATACCATGACACGTATGTAGGCATACAAATTCATGTCGGTAGCTTAACAACACTTGTTGAATCACCCCCACTTATGACTTTAACACATGATGCTAAGAATAAGGACATTAACTCAACAGAAAACAACTTAACTTGTTTTAATTTTGAAAATATGGAATCAAAGTTGGTATTCTGAACTGTGTGAACTTTTTGGAGGACACGCCTCTCATGTGTGTATCAAATACAGTTGTGGAATGTCTTGAAATAAGCTCACGGTTGAAACCATCCATTGAGGAGCCACAAAAATTAGAGCTTAAACCTTTGACTTCTCGTCTTCATTATACATTTTTGGGTGATAACGAGACACTTCTAGTCATAATCTTGACTGATCTAAATATAGAGCAAGTGGAAGCACTACTAAAGGTGCTAAGGAACTTCAAAAGAGCTATAGGTTGGTCTATTGTCGACCTTAAAGGCATAAGCCCATTAATATGCATGCATAAAATCTTGCTAGAAGAAGAGGCTAAACCTGCTCGGGATGTACAATACCACTTAAATCCCATTATGAAAGAAGTGGTGAAGAAGGAAATTGTCAAGTGGCTGGACATGGGCATTATTTACCCAATATCAGATAGTGAATGGGTAAGTCTAGTCCAATGTGTACCAAAGAAAGAAGGAATCACTGTGGTGGAAAATGAATCCAATGAGTTAATACCTATTGGGACTGTCACGGGATGGAGAGTATGTATGGATTTTCATAAAGTAAATAAAGCTAAAAAGAAGGATCATTTTCCTCTCCCATTTATGGATCAAATGCTTGACTAATTAGCTGGGCATTCTTTCTTTTGCCTTTTAGATGGATACTCTGGTTATAACTAGATTTTATGGCACCTGAAGACCAAGAAAAGATCACATGCATTCACATATCATTATGGAACTTTTGCTTTCAGGAGAATGTCCTTTGGATTATGTAATGCACCTGCTACATTTCAATGCTACATGATGGCCATTTTCTCAAACATGGTGGAAAAGCATCAAGGAATCTTCATGGATGATTTTTTAGTCTTTGGAAACTAATTTGATGAATGTATACACTATCTCTCCCTAGTGTTACAAAGATGTGAAGAAAAAAATTTGGTTTTAAACTGAGAGAAATGTCATTTCATGGTATATGAAGGTATAATCTTGGGTCACAAAATCTCAGCTAATGGCATTGAGGTGGATAGAGCTAAAATAGAAGTGATTGATAAACTACCACCACCTACCAATGTACAAGGAGTAAGAAATTTTCTTGGGCGTGCAGGCTTTTATCGTAGATTCATAAAAGATTTTTCCCAAATCTCCAAACCCTTGTGTAATCTTTTGGAAAAGGACATGCCTTTCAAGTTTGATGATAAATGTTTAACAGCATTTCAAGTGCTTAAAGAAAGACTAGTGTCAGCACCAGTTATAGTCACATCGGATTGCAAGAAGCCCTTTGAATTGATTTGTGATGCAAGTGATTTTGCTATTGGAGCTGTTCTTGGACAACGAAGAGACAAATTTTTTGTGCATATACTATGCAAGCAAGACACTGAATAAGGCCCAAATGAATTATGCTACTATAAAGAAAGAGCTCCTGCCTATTGTATATTCCTTTGAGAAATTCTTATCTTATTTGGTTGGCACCAAAGTGAATGTTTACACAGATCATTCTACAATAAAGTATCTCATGACGAAGAAGGATTCAAAACCACGATTGATAAGATGGGTGCTCCTTCTATAAGAATTTGACTTGGAAATTCATGATAAAAAAGAAACAAAAAATCAGGTACCAGATCATCGGTCTAGACTAGGGAGGGAAGCAAAAATGGATGATAATATGGTAATTGGGGAATCTTTTCCAGATGAGCAACTATTTTCTATAGCTCAAATAGAAGTTCCATGGTATGGAGACATTGCCAATTTTCTTGTTGCCAACTTTCTTCCACTGAACCTCACATGACAACAAAAGAAGAATTTTTTCCATGACATTAAACAGTTTTTAGGTTGACCCTTACCTATATAAAGAATGTGGTGATGGTATTTTGAGAAGGTGTGCCCCTAATGATGAAGTTGAAAGTATCATTTACCATTGTCATAGCTCAAACTATGGTGGTTACTTTGGGAGCTCAAAAACAATAGCTAAAGTACTTCAATCTGGTTATTTTTGGCCTATACTATTTAAAGATGCTTACAATTATGTAAAGATATGTGATAGATGTCAAAGGATAGGTAATATTTTAAAAAGAGATGAGATGCCTCTGAACAGTATACTTCAAGTGGAATTGTATGATATGTGGGGCATCGAATTTATGGGACAATTTCATCCATCATTTGGTAACCAATACATACTAGTAAGAGTGGATTACATGTGAAAGTGGGTAGAATCCATTGCTAGCAACAAATGTGATGCCAAAGTTGTCATGAAATTTCTGAAGCAAAATATTTTCACTAGGTTTAGAACTCCTATGATCATTATTAGTGATGGAGTAAGTCACTTTTGCAATAAAGCATTTAATTCCTTATTTTCTAAGTATGGGATTAAGCATAAAGTGTCTACCCTTTACTATCCCCAAACAAGTGGGCAAGTAGAGGTATCTAATAGAGAAGTCAAAAGAATTTTGGAAAAAACTGTGAACATCTCTAGGACGGATTGGTCATCTAAGTTGGATGATGTTTTATGGGCGTACAAAACTGCATTTAAAACACCAATTGGTACCACCCTGTATAAGCTAGTTTGTGGAAAGGCTTGTCACTTACCATTAGATTTGGAGCACAAAGCATATTGGGCATTCAAACTATTGAATATGTCCATAGATTCAGCTGGTGAGAAAAGAATGCTTCAAATAAATGAATTGGATGAATTACGGTGGAATGCTTATGAAAATGCCAAGCTTTACAAAGAAAATACAAAATGATGGCATGACAAAAAATTGTGCATTGTATCTTTGAACCGGGTCAAAAAGTGTTATTGTACAACTCAAGACTCAATTTTTTTCTGGGAAAATTAAAGAGTAGATGGTCAAGACCATTCATCATCACTAAGGTAACAAAACATAGAGCCATTGAATTAGAAAATAAAGATAAAGAGTGATTTATGGTTAATGGGCATTGGGTGAAGCACTATTATGAAGATCAATTATCAAATGAAACACTTGTGATAACCTTTGGGGATGTGCCTTAGGACTTGATAGGACCGTTTAGTGAAGGACATTAAACGTGACGCTGGTTAAGAGGTAACCCATGTTATTTTACTTATATTTTCATTGTTTTTGTTTTGTAGGTGAATAAATGTGGAAAGCAATGGCGCAACAAGAATGAGCATTCCAGTGACAGATGTGGTGTGCCATGACTAAGAGAGTTTTCTTTCCTTTTATTTTTTTCATATTTATATGTGCACATTGGGGACAATGTGTAATTATATTTAGGGGAGGGAATTTCATTCTCTACATTAGTATTTAGTATGCATTTTAAATTTTTAGGAATTTTTTTTAATTTTTAGGTTGTTTTTAATCATGACTTGAGTAGAAATTGATAAATATATGGAACCTAAATGCATGCATGCTTAATATGAAACATATGAACTCAATGATAAAAATTGGTTGTCAGGACTAGGATAAGGAATGTATCATATTTGTTAAGATATTTACATTAATCATGTGATATGCTTGCTAGTTTTGATTGAATTAATTCAAATTTTTATGCACATGTTCATGATTGATTTTGGTATACTTATTGAGAGAAAATTTGTAGTGAGTTATTCAAGTTGATGATATCTACCAAGTTTTAGAATCTATTTGATCATCCCTTGAGGCAAAATCTTAAATAGTATTTAGCAAGAGAAATGATTTAGGCCTTATTTGGATCGATTGAGCCTTTCAAGCTAACCATTGTTAATATCTTTAGTCACCCATTTGAGCCTAACAAAGAACCATTCATATCTTAACCCACATTTAATGCGTAACTAATAAGTATTACCTTTACCCTTGCACATTTAGCTTGTATATAAAAAAAATTACAATCATTGTGTTGTGTTATAGAGTAAGGTGAAATGTAATGCACCCCATAAAAAAAAGAATCAAAACTCACAACACAATTATTCCTCTAAATAAAAAGAAAATAGAATTGAAAAAATTTTTGGGGGTGTTGTGAAGTTACAAAAAAAAAGAGATGTGGAATAAATGAAAATAATGTCAAAAGATGATGCACTAAAATATCAAGTAAAAGGTCAATTGCAGTTAAAAAGTGTATGATGGAAAAAATGCTAAGGTGTGGAAAGACCCTAAAATTTCTTCATTTATCAACCCCCTACCTAAACCTTACATTACAACTATGTAAAGTCCTTATTGATCTTAAGCTAAGTGTATATGTATATTAGTGGAGAAGGATGTGAAAAATAGACTTATGAGACTTGTTCTAAGATTGAATTGATTAGCATGCTCATATAGGTTGATTTCATGAATGCATTGGATGATATCATGTGCAGCACACACACATGAATCAATTTGTCAAAAACCTTACATATTCTTGTATTGATCGAACATTGATTAATGAATATGTGAGCCTCTTTATTATAGAATTGTATGGTTTTTGAGAGGGATAGTTTTCATGAAATATGCAGGTACTAATAGAAGTATATTTATAAATACACTACCTAAGTTATTTTATTTAGTTATACTTGGCTTTACTTGAGGACAATCAAAGAGTTAAGTTTAGGGGTGTGATGACTCTATGAAAATAAAGTCATTAGCGCACTTTTTTACTTAATATTTACTTATTTTATTCAATAATTAGTATTTTTATGGCCAAAAAATTAAAATATAAACTTTTTAGTGAAAAAAGGGTGAAAATATAATTTTTGGAATTTTTTGGAATTTTTATGCATTTTTAATGCAAGACCAATCAAGAGTTATCACGTGGCATACCACATAAGTAGAGGAGCTGACTAGGCAAGCCACATGGATGCCACGTAAGCATGGAGAGTGAATCACATTATGCCGCTTGTGAGGAGGAAAAAAGGCGTGCCACGTGTAAGCACGTCGTTTAATCCGAGTTTGGAAATTGGTCAACATGTCATACCACGTGTCGCAACGCAATTGCTCCATGCATTCCACCTGTGCGCCATGTCATCCATTTTCGCGAATCACGTCACGCCATGTGTCCCTAATTTTCCCAATGAATTTCTTATGCCATGTGTCGTGTTGTGATTGGCTAGAATTGTCACTTTTGCTTATTTCGTAGCCCTTGATCTGAAGCTGATCTGATGGTCCAGATCGCACCTGAGCTTTATTTAAGCCTCTAGTCACTCCACAAACCCTAATTTCCCTCTATTAGCATAATTTTGGTCATTTTTTGGAGCTAAAAAGAGAAAAATATAGAAAAATTCAAGGGAAGACACAATTTTGGTGGATATTCAAGAGGAGATTAATACCACTGATAAGAGTCAAATTATTGCATTTTTGTTATGATTTAAATGTTGATATTTGTGTGAAAATTGTGTTTATTTGATTATTTAATCCACAAATGTCATTTCACGGGTATTTCGTGTTTAAAGTGCAATTTCAGGTAAAATCATAATTTTGGAGAAGTTTGGGACAAAGTTCAATGATCGGGATTGAGCGAAAATAAAAAGAAAACAAAGTTTCAAAATTTGGAAATCCCGCTGCTGGTGAGATGATTCTCGCCGATGGCAAAATTCTTACAAAGAGCACGGCGAAAATAATGTAGCCGCCGGCAAGTTTCGTCCAAAAACATATTTTTTATGTTGTTTGTTCCAAAATTGCCCCCAAAACCCTAGATCTATATATACAATATGATGGAGAAAGAGGAGCACGACAGAGAGAGGAGGTCTAAGACATTTTTGGAAGAGAAAAGGCAATTTTGGAGAGAAAGTTTGGAGAAGCTTGAAGGATCATCACCATTGTTGCTACCAAGTCTTCATCTCCAAGAGTTTTTCATCTCTTCTCCTTAGCTTTTATTTTCTGCATTTTATTCAGATTTTTTATTCATGGATTCAATTGAGAATATGTTTGTTCTTATTTCTTTTATGAACTAATTCGTTTTTGCTAAGGGTATGATGTAGTTGAATCAAGAAAATCTGATTTCTTTTGTTATTGTTATATGAGTTCATTGTTTTCAAGTTGAGTATTTATTTCCATGCTTAATGCTTTTAAATTTCTGGCCAAGATTTAGATGATTTGTTTCATTATATTGAGACCGAGAGGAGATGTGTAATGAATGCTTCTTGTGATAAATACCGTATGTTGAATGCGAGTGTGAGAACTAATGCATGATGTATGTGGTTATTCTAGAAATTCCATAAATCGTAATGTGCTTGTTTGTGATTAAATCTTCATAGAAATATAGTTGGTTTGCATAGATAAGTAATTCTAATATAACTCGAGAGAGAGTATTAGGTAAATTTGGGTTTTTCAACCATCACTTTTAGCTTTGATTCTCATATAACATGACTTGAAATCAGATTGAATTGATTTAGCGAAATCAAATGCCTTAGCGTTTTTAATCATTTGTGAACAACATTCAATTGTGTTATTTGCGTTTAGTTTTAAGTTAATTTGTTTCTTAAATTTTTTTTCAACAATTCGGTTTTTAAATAAAATTAGGATTAGTCAATTTTGGTACTTAGTAACGCCATTCCTTGTGGGTTCGATATCCGTACTTTTGTACACTTTATTACTTGAACGATTCGTACACTTGCAAAAATAAGCATTAACTACAATTCAGGAGATTGATTATATTTCATTTTCTACTTTTGTTTTATCAATTTTATGTCTTTCTTTATGAACACAATTATGTGTAATTAATTTATTAATCTTTGGATCTTATAAACCTAATTTCACCCATGTGATGATCTAAAATTTTACCCCATGTGATGATGTAAAATTTTACCCCAATTATAATTTTAATTTAATTATATTATTTAATCTGATTTTTATTTTTTTTAAGTTTTGAAAATTAGTTTCTAATAAAATAATCTTTTTGGGAACGATAATTTCTTATCATTATATTACTTGTTGCGATATGTATACTAGTGTATTCATTGCACACATTTTGTGTGTGGCGATCATGGGTTCTTCATGATGATTGAGTATAGGTTCACCATACTCCTCAATTAGAATAACATTGAGGATATCTAAATGTTGTTGTTTTGATAGGTTGTGATCCCCCCATCCTTTCAACTAGCCAAAAAATTAGCTAGTAACAGTTCAATGACTGTTTTGTCCGATGTATCTGATTGGATTTTGTAAGCATTTGATGCCATTCTCATTTGCTATAATGTGTTTAATATTTGGTGTTTTGTCATGCCATCTAAGTTCCCTTTATAAATAGATGACATGTTATATTTTGGCGGGATGGCCTAGTTGGATGGGTACTAACATCTTGCTGTAGGTACCTAACTTATGAAGGTTGTTGCCAAACTAATTTTTGAATTTGAGGAGTCGGTTCGTAAAAAGCTTCCTTGTCAGAGATAGTAGGTTCTTGATTGTTAAGAATGCTAATATTCTGAACTAGATTTTGAGGTTTTTGAGGTGACTTAGAGACAACTGGACCTATTTTGGAATTTGAGCTTTTTTGTTCAATTTGAGACCTATGAATACCTCTAATGAACTCAATTTTGGATAATAATTCTTCCTATTTTGTTTTGGAGACCTGGAAGGATTTGAACATGAGGTTTTGTACTTTACAATTTACAACTGTGTAGGATGTAGAAGGGATATTAGATTTTTTATTTTTAAATATCCTAGTAAGTTGCTTACCTAAGGTACTTAGGTTGATATTAGTAAAGTTTGTTTTAGGTAACTATATTTTTGAGGTTGGTAACATAGTCTTCCTTGGGGGTTTTCAGGGGACATGTTTCAACTATGGTTTAAGCATATGGAAAAGTAATTGGTCTCAATGGAGGGTTTTCGACCTCAAATGTACCATTTAGAGTTTTCCATATTAGTGTTATATGTTTTGTGTTGACCATGTCAATGGTTTTAACTCGTTCAACATTTTTGGTATCTTCAATTATCAAGGTTTGGAGGTTTCCACCCTTGTCTGAGTAATATAACTCAAGGAAATCAAAGAATGTGATATTTTATTGGTAGTGGTTAACATACCTATGATTTTTTTTATCTTCAATCTTGCTTGTTTTGCTATGGCTATTATGTGGAAATTCAATGTCTAGACATAGGGTTTCAATATCTAGTAATTTAAATTTCTTTTCTAAGCCATTTAATTCATGTTCTTGGACCACATTAAGTGATGGTGCTTGAGACATGATAGGTATTGGAGGAGGTGAATCTCTCATCTCTTGTGTTGATTCAATGGTGTAGACTGGTGTAGGTACTAGTGTACTAAAGTCTAATCCTTTAAATGTTGTCCTAGATAAATTTGAGGTTGATTTCCTAGGTCTGGTTTTAAGAGGTAGGTTTAGAGATGATAAGTCGGAGATATCTATCAATGAAATAGAAGAATACCTCGAACTTGTGACTCTGTCAAAGCTTATCTTGACACTACGATCGTTATATTGGGTGATATTCCTAAGCTGGGTATTTTTCTCAGGTTCTTAAGGTTCAGACTCTGGTTGAGTCACACCTTCAAGGAGCCATTCAAATGGTAAGGTGATTTGGTTCCAAGTAATAGGTTTTGGAATAACTTTGTTGAATCTTGTGATATCCATTTGTAGGAGTGTTTCTCCCTTTTTTGACTGATGAATGTGTCTGGTATTGAACACAGACATCATTACATTGTAACACACTCTAAAGATTAATGAAACTGGGATGGATCCCAATTTCATGTCATAATTATGTGTTTTAATTTGTAATGTGAGGGATTCCATTATATTTCAGTCACTTAAGGAGACTGTAAAATTAAGAAAATAGTGAAATGATATTGGTCCCAAACAGAGACTCGACTCAACTATTCCCAATAGAGAATCCTAGAAATTGTTGAATCTAGCATCTGAAAGAATTTCTAGGATTGATGTGTTTAGACCTTCTTTGGTCAAGGTTTTTAATGCAACTTGGACTAATCCTATATGAACATAATTGAAATGTTTGTCAATATGTTTTTGAAATGATTCTTTTCAAAAGAGTTGAATAGTTTCAAAAGGTGAAGAGAGTTAAATGTCCCTCTCCACATTTTTAATAGTGTAGTTGTTTTGAAAAGATTCATCATCTTTATTTTATAAATTTAATCCTTGTGAATCCTTGGAATCTTCCAAGTATCATAGTAACTTTTGGATAAAACTATTTAAAAATATAAATATTAATAAATATATACTCAAATTAATGAATGTTTTTTAAAATCATGAAAAATATTTAATTAAAACTCAAAATACATGTAGAGAAAAAGTTACTTTTTAATCTAAACGATTGAAATATAATACCATAATAAGTGATATAATAAATTATGACAACTAGCCATATTCCTATATATATTTAAGGATTTCAATTTGGTGTGCTAAAAGCGAACAAATATTACGGGGAAATTATCTAATAAAGAAGCATATTTTCAAGTTAGATGGGATTCTCATTGTATGGATTAACATCATGTTTGTACATTATAGAAGACATATCTCCTTATAATCACGTGCCTAGTTATAAAGTCAAATTATATTAATAAAATTAAAATTATACATTTACGTAGAATTTTAATTAATTAGGAAGTAAATGTATAAATTGTATTAAATATTAATTTAATATGCATGAAATTTTAAATTTTAAATTATGGGTATTGAATTCTTATTTTATCTTAAATTAAAAATAACATTTTTATTTTTAAAATATAAAAAATAAAAATAAATCAAATACTATTTTTCTCACAATGATCTGGATCGTAATACATTTTTTTACCTATTTAATTTAATTATTTCAATTTTATGTTTTGAATACCAAAAATAATTTTATTATAATAATTATATATATATATATATATATTATTAATATGTATTTAGTTTTTGTTAATCATGTTTTAAAATTACAATATTAATCACTACATAATTCCTAATTAGCTACTATTAATTTCATAAAATCATATTTGTTGATAACTATGATTTTATTTATTTGCATATAAAATATATACCTACAAGGGTAACGAAGTCATTGCTATAAATGATATTCTTTAATTCCTTGTTTACCCCTGTTAAGGTCAATTTAAAGGCTAGTTTGTGTAAAATAAAGTGATTTTTTTTCATATGAAAACACTACATGTCTAAAATCTCCCATTATTTCGTCTATGTCACATTTGTATATAGGTTGATTTTCTATATAGTGTAAGTTAGAGATGTCAAATGAGAAAGGTTTTCTTATTCACTTAGGCTTAACTTATCTTAAACCGGTTGTAATCTTTTTCATAAAAAGATTACATAAAATTTAAATTGAGAGTTCCATACATCAGAATAATTGCACATATATATAAATTGTACTTTTGACACAGAAAAGACATTTAGGAATAAAAAGTGGGTGATATATCAACCTATGAACTCTTTTTGCGAGCTCTATTCCAACTTGACCAAGTAGTCCTCACAACATGAATTAAGCCTATATCACAAAGAAAATATAACAAAAACAATATGCTTAAATCAAGACACCACAATGACAACATGCATATAAGAAAGAATAATCTAAGGTAAAGACACTAGTGCCGATATGTCTCACAAGCTCATATCCTAGATAGTAACATGCATTGATATGAAAAACAACACACAACATGTAAATTAGGAAAATGTATTGAAAAAGCTATAAAGTATTTTCAATCACCTCAAGACCTCTTATGTGTGAACATATTCGATAAAGAATGACTTTAATCTCATGACATGCGATCATACATAATGATCGGTGCAAAACTGTAAGTACACAATATCGTAGTTTTATAATAAAGTGATAAGAATAGTATCGTCCTCACAGATTGGTAACTTATTTTTTACAAATACCAAAATTATATTAATCTTAATTTTATCTAAATAAGTCACTCAAGTTGTTGTAATTGAAATTTAAAATAAAATTAATTTAAAGAAAGATGCACAAAATAAAATAAAGATATTATTCAAAGATCAAATTAATTGGAAGAAAACTTCTAGGAAATCGATTTCACCTAATCACTCCTTATGCTTTACTCATCTAGCTAATTGAATTTAATTCTCTATATTTGTTAGCAATCTTCAAAAATATCCAAAAGCTTCTTTCGATAGTCAATTGAAAAATAATCTTGTTCATTAATTTACACAAGAATATGTAATTTAATAAAGTAAGAAATCATTAAGACCAATGATTTTTAAAACTACAAAGGTTTATACAAGTCTTTCGATCTCTATATTTACCTATGTTAAAATATTTCAGATATATCCTATAAATTCCTTTTTCGATAGTAAATCACAAAACTAAAATCATCTAATTAATGGCCAGTTAATTAAAAGCATTAAATTCAGAATAAATCACACAAACATGAAGATCACGATTGTTCTTGCGTTTCTCTTTGCTTCTTTCTGATTTTATTTTATTTTTTATTTCTCCCTCTTTTTTGCTAGCCGCCATCCTACTTTATTTTATATATATCAATTGTCAGCTCCCTTCTTACTTATATATCTACGTCTTCTTTTTTTATTTTTCTTCTATCTCCTCACTTTATATATATATATATATATATATATTTAAATATGATTTAAATAAATCTTAATTTACATTTGAGAGTATTTAGATGATATGTTTCTAAAAAATTTGGATCTTCATTATTTTTAAATCTGTAATAAAATTTAAATAATAATAATTAAATCTAAAATCAATAAAAATAAATAAAATTAGACTAAAGTTTAAAATTAAAAGGTGATAAATTATGTCAAATTATGTAAGTCATCAAACATCCTCAAACTTAAAACTTTATTTGTCCTCGAATAAAAAGAAAATAAAAGATAACTATAGATAGTGTCAACATGACCCCATAGAGAACTACTATCACTCACCAAGCCATGATATGAATTTAGATTTCATCACTAATAACTTACTCGTTTTACATCAAAGATAGCATGAAAATCAATCAAAATTCCACAAGTTGTAAAGTAAGAGTTAAGCATTTACTTCAACCTAAAGCTATGTCCTTGAATGTATGTGTGAATTAGTCAATTTAATTCCAAACCACCAGTAAATTCAGATAAAAGTAGAACAACTAAAATCAGAAAAATTCTCTCAAAACTTAACTCCATAAGTCCAATTTTCAGAAATCATCTCCATTAATGTAATCAAATACCAAAATTAGAGATAAAAATGTCTTTAATCAAGGTTGTAATGGCAGGCCACAAGATGAGGGCTAAGAAAGAAATGGATATGAAAAATTAAAGCAAACTAGGAAAATACTTGATAAAAAGAAACAATAAAAAGAATATCCACATGGTTCATACTATAGCTCTTTCTCGACAATATGTTCATACTAATGAAAACATTTTTTTCATACTCAATAAGTAGAGTACTTTTTTTCTCTTTTTTTTTGTGTGGTTTCCTTGATACTCATAGTCTTTACTAATTTCAACCACTTTAACCCTTTTTTCAATTCTTGCCTTTCACTTTCTTTTTTCTTTTTTTTCCCTTTCTTTTTCTATCTTTGATCAAATAGAGAAAACATAACATGGATTATTTAGTTTGAACTAACTTTTTCTTTAAATACAAATTTCCACCAAAGTATTTTCTTAAAATTTAAGGTAAGTTAATGGTTTTTCAGGCGTAGAGTATAAATGATTTATTTAGTTAAAAGAACAAATAAGTCTTATATAAAATAAGGCTCAAAGATGTTGACTATGAGAATACATCATGCAAAGATGGGGTGATAATTAGGACGGTTGGGAAAGCCTTTTGGTTGTGACAAAATATTTCTTAGATCATTTCTCTAATATTTGGTATCAATTAGGATTTCACTTCAAGGATCCATCAACGAATTCTAGAGCAAAGTAAGATTAAACTTTTCCTAACCAAGTTATTTCAAATCCTTCTCTTTATAGGCAAAATAGAGTAGAGAAAAATTTACTATGTGCTAAATTATTTTCAAGGACAAAGATTTAAATCAAAGTACCCACAAAACTCTGACTAACATAATAGCAGATTTTGAAAACAAATTCTCAAACCTATCTTCAATCACAAATTTCAGAGTCATAACGAATTCAATCATACTCAAATAAATGCTTGATAAGAGAATTAAACCACTCGAGACTATAGGAGTTAACACCCCCAAACTTAAACTAAACAATGTCCTCATTGTAAATTTAAAAGTGAGACAAATTGAAAAATGAAAGGAACTTCCCTAGTTTTTATGGTGGATTCCTATTAGTTAGTAATTTTTAGCTCTTTATTTCTGCAAAATAAATCAACATCAAAATCCAAATTATTCAAATAAATAATAATAAAATAAATCCAAATTATGCTTCCCAATTGTGCCTTTCCCTACAAATAGCTCTTTATTCCTACAAAATAAATCAACATCAAAATCCAAATTGTGCCTCCCATAAGTGCTTGTTTTATAGTCTATAGCCAGACTTTTCAATCTTCATCAATCAAGATTTCGAAGAGGAATAATGCACAATTCATTTCCACTTGTTCTCCAAAATGGTGCTTCAATCTCTAACTGTTAACTCTAAATATATTCCCTGCCTTGTCCTCCAAGTCTATTGCTCCAAAAGTGAAAACTTTGTCAATTGTATAAGGACCCGTCCATCTTGATCTTAACTTTCCTGGGAAGAGTTTGAGTCGTGAATTGAAAAGAAAAACTTGTTGTCTTGGAGCAAACTCACGCTTAAGAATATGTTTGGCATGCCACTTCTTTGTCGGTTCTGTGTAGATTGATTAGTGCTCAAAAAACACTAAAATTACTATGATTTTATGCACATTAATTGATTAAAAATATATATATTTATATGATTTTATCATATATTTATATAAATTTGTCTTTTTCAGAATCATGGGTATTTTTATTGTTTTTTAGGTATTTTCGCTTAAAAATGTAACTTAAAGACTCAAAGAGGAATACTGGAGGCAATACATCACAAATATATTAATAAATAAATGAGTAAAGGTCAACAAATATGGAAAAAATGGACAAAATGGGTCAAAAATGTCAAAAAGAAGGAAATCGCGCCACCCAGCCCCGCGCGTGCCCGCGCCCAATGCCGCACCAACCTTGCTCCAGTTCCGCACGCGCCGCTGCCATCTGCGCCCCAATCCGCACGCAGCCACCCCACGTCATGTTGACATCATCATTCACCATTCCGTGTTTCCACCATTTTTTATCATTTTTTCACCACTTTTTCTTCTCATCCTCACCTATAAATACCCTCATTCTCTTCACAACTAAACACACCTCAAAACACATCTTCTTTTATCTTTCTTTCTCTCATTTCTTATTTTTTAAGCTTTTCTTAGTTTCTTTCTTAGTTTTAGAGTTCTTCTCTTTTTGAGAAGAACTAGTTATGTTTTTGTAATTTATTTGCTTTTCGATTCAATAAATGGGAGTGTAAATTCCGTTTGGAGGTTTTCCAGCAACTGGAATAGCATCGAAGTTCTGTAAGGATTTTATTTTCTTTACAGTTATTTTTTATGCTTTATTCTTACATGTTATATTTAATTTTTTTTGTGATTAAATTTAACTTTGCTAGCTGTTTGTAAACATGATGTAATAATAACGTTGTTATGCTTGCGAAATATTAAATAGGTAAAAATCTCTCAAATGAATTGATTTTATTTTTATTAAAGATTTTATATTAAGAATGTTAGAGAGAAATATATTATTTTTCATTACAAACTTAAATCTGAAAATTAGATTTTAAGGTTTAGTTATCCGGTCTGATTTAGAGTAGTGCTCTTTTATTTGTTGGTACAATCGCCCGGTAGTTAGAGTGAAGCTCTATTTTAATAGTTTTTATATGAATTATTATCTGAAAATGTATTGACAACATGTTTTCAGTAGTGGTTTTAAAACTTAAAAGTTAGTACTCGGATAATTAAATTCTTAGGTTTAATTTGGACACCTTGAATAAAGTTTAAACTGTCTAACCCTACCAAAGGTGTCATTTAAATGGTTCATTTTCAATCTCTTAGAAAAGAAATTAATTTAATTAACCAAATTAGTTATCAATCTCACCCATAGGTGTCAATTGATTTGTTTAGTTAACAAATAATATCTAATCCCACCAAAGGTAGTATTCATATAAAAAAGAAAGAATCAATAAATATCAATTTATATCTTTAATAACCTAAATAATATGAGCAAGCATAATTAACTTAGTTATTATATCCATAAATACTCCACTATTTTTATGTTATTAGATTAGAAACACAAAAACCAAACTATCGTGACAGGATGTTTAGGATTTAATTTCGCTTTTAAAAGTTTGAATAATAAATTAAAAACCACATATATTCCTTCCTTAGATCGACCTTGGGAGTATACTTATCCTTTTCTACGAAATGATTTGTGCGCTTGCGAGAGTTTTATAAATATAAAACCAAAGTATTGGTAGAATCGACGATGCTGGTTTCTGGTCATCAAGTTTTTGGCGCCGTTACCGGGGAAGGAATAGTATTTTTAAATTATTTATCAAAATTTTAAAAACATTTTGTGTTGTAAATAATTGTGACTTTTTTTATATAAAAAAAATTAAAATTTTATGATAAGAAAATAAATAAATAAAAATTATAGCGTGAATAGTAAAATAAACTTACCATTCATGAATAGTAAAAAAAACAATTAAAATTTAAAAAACAATAATAAAAAAATAATTTTAAGTTAAAAAAATAAATAAATAAAAATTATAGTGTGAATAGTAAAATAAACTTACCGTTCATGAATAGTAAAAAATATAAAATTTTAAAAATTTTAAGATAAGAAAATAAATAAATAAAAATTATAGCATGAATAGAAAAATAAACTTACCGTTCATGAATAGTAAAAAAAATAAAAAAATAAAAAATAATTAAAATTTTAAAAAAATTAAGTTAAAAAAAATTATAGCGTGAATAGTAAAATAAACTTAATTAACTTAGATTTTGATTAACTTATATAACATACATTTTTATTAAATTAATTAACTTAAATTTTTACTCAACTTAACTTAATTAACTTAATAGCATGAAAGGTAAAGATCTAAGAGAGTTGTGTCTAGGAGACTAGTTCTTGGAAGCCTTTGTGCCACTAGTCTTTCCTAGGAACGTTGTTCTGTCTAGGATGATGGTTTTTAAGGAGCCTTTGCACCACCATTCTTTCCTGGGAGCACTTTTGGTTAATACTGATTATGTTATTTTATCTTTAAAAAACATGAAATAAATAAAATTTAAACTTTGTTTTATTTAAATAAATAAATAAAATCTATCTTTAACTAGTTTTGTTTAGTGTTTTGTATTAAATACCATGTAAATTTTCTCTAAATTTTTGTGTGATTATTATTTTCTTGATAAGAGTTTTAAATTTATGTTTTTAATAGTCTATGCGTGGTAGGAGATCTTTAGGAAACCCCCTTACATCATATGTAAGTAATATTCATAAATTTAAACAACTGTCAACAAGCCTAGATTCCAACCATCAACCTATTTTTGACCCAAACATAGAACTAAGCCTTAATCCTTTATTGGAACCAAAAGAAATGGAAGAAAACCAACATGTGAGGGAAACCACCATGAAGGAGTTTACAAGACCGGTGATTGGCACGGCAACTGCCGTTATCCAACTGGGAGAGGCTGCTCGGAATTATGACCTAAAAAATATTCATTTTTCTATGCTTCCTTCCTTTTATAGGCTGCCTAATGAAGATTCTCTTTTCTTCATTAGAGACTTCTATACTACGGTCCAAACCTTCCCTCTCGGTATTCTAAATGAGGATCAACTTCGAATGAGATGTTTCCCTTACACCTTAAAGGATAAGGCCAAAACTTGGTTAATTTCACTTCCCCCAGGTTCTCTGATGACATGGGAGAACATTTATAATAAATTCATGGGAAAATTCTATTCCCACAAAAAAACATCAGAGTTGAAAGGAAAGATTGCTACTTTCTCTCAAATGGAAGGAGAACCATTCCATGAAGCTTGGGATAGGTTCAAAATGTTTTTTACTCAATGTCCCCATCACAGCTTTCCCCTACAGTTGTAGAACCAATTCTTTTACGATAGACTTACACAACAATGTCAGTTCATTGTCGACAACACTGTAGGAGGAGTAATGGGAGAAAAGATTGCCTCAGAGACATACAACCTCTTTGAGATGTTGGGTGCTAATTCCCAACAAAAAAGCTCACAAGTGAGAAAAGTTGGAGTTCATGAAATCGATTCCAGCAATGAAGTTCAATAACAACTTGTTCAACTGACCAAGCAAGTTTCCCTTCTCATTACACAAACCAACACCAATAGTGAATAGTATGGTTTGTATAGCAACATGGGACATGGTACTGAAGCCTGTCTATATCAAGGAGAAACAACAGCTGGGCCTGAACAAGTTAATGTATTGGGAGCATATCAACAGAGACCAAGGTTCAACCCCAATTCAAATACCTACAATCTTGGGTGGAGAAATCATCCAAACTTCTCCTGGAGGCAAAACAACCCTCCTTTCGCTCAAAGCTCAAATCAGCCAAGCCAACAATTCCACCCACCTATTCCAAGAAGCATTCCCAATAAATCAACCATAGAGGACAACTTGAATTCTTTTATTCAAGTTTGTAGAGATAACCAATCTAAAACCAATCAACAGTTGGACTCTGTGGAAGTTCAAGTAGAATAGTTAGTTGAAAATTTGCAAAAACAAAGCATTTGATGGTCAAATGGGGTAAAATAAATTCAATGAAGAGGAGACATTGAGTTTGTCATTCTGCAATCTCTAAGCAACGTCTTACTAGAAGACGATAAATTTTAGTCCTACATGGGAGGTCACCCATTATTGTATTTTCCTTTGTTTTAGTTTTATTTTGTGTGTAATAAAATTCAAATGAAATAAATTCGTTTGTTTCAAAAATTGTGTCCATTCTTTAAATTTAGCAAAAAACAAAATTTAGGTTCCCTGCACCTTTATGCTTTAAGCCTATACATTTTGTCAAATTATAAATCTTTCTTAGAGATATCTACTATTTTTTAAGAGCTAAATGTTGATACACAATAGGAGGAGGATCAATTTCAACTACAAATAACCATGGGAGATGCTGAAGATAGGCGGAAAATGATGAAAGACTATACAATGCCAATCATTGGCAATGTAACTTCCAGCATACAATTACAAGAGGCTGCAAGGAATTATGAATTGAAAAAGATTCATTATTCTTTGTTTCCTTCCTTTTATAGTGTCCCTAATGAAGACCCTTTTGCATTTCATTCGAGAATTCTATGTTATTGTCCAAACCTTTCCACTACATGCAATTAATAAGATCAACTTAGGATGAGGTGTTTTCCTTACACCCTCAAGGATAAAGCTTGGTCATGGTTCATTACTCTACAATCGGGTTCTCTAAAAACTTGGGAGGCAGTATATGAAATGTTTATGGGTAGGTTCTATTCCCATCAAAAGACTGTTGATCTAAGGACGAAGATAGCAACATTTTCTCAAATGTATGCATAGCCCTTTCATGAAGCTTGGGAACAATTCAAACTCTTTTTCATTCAATGTCATAATCATAGCTTTCCATTGCAACTACATAACCAATTCTTTTATGATGGATTGACACTGCAGAGTCAATACATGGTTGATAATGCTACTGTAGGTGTTGTGGGAGAAAAAAACTATAGAGGAAGCCTATAATCTTTATGAGATATTGGGTTCTAATTCCCAACAAAAAAGTGCTAGAAGAAGAGCAAGAGTCAATGAAGTTGGCTCCGATAATGAGATAACCTTGCAACTTGCTGAATTGACTAAACAAGTGCAACTTCTCACTACCCACCAAATGCCAAATCAAGAGATGTGTGAAGTTTGTTTTTCAATTGGGCATGGTACTCATAATTTTTCAAATACTTGTGATTCTAGTGTCGATGCCATGGAGGAATCCAACTCCTTTCAAAGGTATCATCCAAACACCTATAATCACCCTAACCATCATTGGAAGCAAAAACATTACCCAGCCTACACCCAATGTCCAACACTAAGGTCGAATAACAACCACCCTTACCCACCAAACCAATCTTTTAAGCCAACCTTAGAGGATAGCTTGAATTCTTTTATTCAAGTTAGTCGTGACAACCAATTGATGAATAATCAAAGGTTGAACACCATGGAGGCTTCAGTTAAAAAGATTGAATCTAAAGTTGGGCAACTGGCTGAACAAATGCAAAAGAAAGAACCAGGAAAGTTTCCAGTCAACCAGAAAAAGCAAAGGATGTAAGAACCCTTTGAAGTGGTAAGGTAGTCAATACCGGTTTACCTGAAATCTCTAACGATCTACCTTGTAGCTCAGGTAACAAAGAAGGTGATATTCTAGTCTCGCAAAAAGGAGAAATAAGTGTTAAACTTAACAAGCCTTCTGAAAAACTCATTGGGGGGTCATCTGACATCCCCAAAATTCAAAAGACAATAGAATCACACTAGCTGTAAGTACCTTTTCCACACCGGTTAAAATAATCCAAACAAGATAAGCAATTCTATGATCTTTTTAATATGCTCTCTAAAGTAAATATCAATTTACCATTATTAGAAGTGATCATGAATGTGCCCTCATATGCTAAGTTTTTCAAAGAGTTGAACACTAAGAAAATGAGGTATGAACTGAATGAACGAGTAGTAGTATCAGAAATTTCTAGTGTTGTACTTCAGCACAAACTACTCCCTAAGTTGAAAGAGCCTCGAAGTTTTATTATAAACATTACTATGGGGGATAAGAAGATTGCTAAAGCAATGTTTGATTTAAGTGCTAGTATAAATTTGATGCCCTACTCTATATTCTTACAGCTCAATGTAGGAGATTTAAAACCACAACTTTGTCCCTTCAACTTGCAGATAAATCTCTTAAGTATCCAAAAGGAATAGTTGAGGATGTGTTGGTACAAGTAGACAAACTGATAATGCCTGTTGACTTTGTGGTTTTGGATATGCAAGAAAATCCAGCATTGGACAGAGAGCACACAATATTGCTTGGTAAACCATTTATGGCAACTACTAAAACTATTATTGATGTCCAAGATGAAAATTTGACAATGACAGTCCTAGGAGAGACTGTTCATTTTAAAGTTTTTGATTCTTCACCTTTTCCTTCTATTTCTACCATCGATGAAATATTCGATATTCACCCTTTGGATAATCTTGTCCAAAGCACTTTTTTCCAAACCAGAATAGAAGACAAGCTTGAAACTGTTCTTACACTTGAAGAGGTCGAAGAATATTTAGATAAGGAAATTAAGGGGTACCTTGAACAACTAGACAATGATGAAGTAATGACAAAATCTAGTACACTTTTAAATCTACCCAGTTCTTCATCTAGTAAAGAAGCCAATCCACCTGAACTTGAACTGAAAGACTTACTTGAGCACTTAAAATATGTGTTTTAGGGATAAGGAGAAACTTATCCAGTGATAATTTCTTCAACCTTGACCAAAACCCAAGAAAAGGAACTTATCAAAGTGCTTAAACAGTTTAAGAAATCTATAGGTTGGAGTATCAGGGATGTAAGAGGCATTAGTCCTACAATGTGTATGCACAAGATCAACTTGGAGGATGATGTTAAACCTGTACGAGAGGCCCAAAGAAGACTAAACCTAAATATACAAGAGGTAGTTAAGAAAGAAATTCTTAAATTGTTAGAAGAAGGAATTATCTATCCTATTGCGGACAGTAAGTGGGTTAGTCCAGTGCATGTGGTACCAAAGAAATCTGGGATAACAGTTGTTAAAAATGACAAAAGTGAATTAGTGCCCACTAGAATAATCACTGGATGGAGAATGTGTATAGATTTTAGGAAACTAAATTTATATACTAAAAAGGATCACTTTCCTCTTCCATTCATTGATCAAATGTTGGAAAGATTAGCTAGGCATGAATTTTACTGTTTTTTAGATGGATTGTCTGGATATTATCAAGTACCCATAGCACCAGAAGATCAGGAAAAGGCCACATTTACATGTCCTTTTGGGACATTTTCTTTTCGAAGAATGCCATTTGGGTTATGCAATGTCCCTGCCACTTTCCAGAGATGCATGATATCTATTTTCTCGAACATGGTGGAAAAATTCATTGAGATTTTCATGGAAAATTTCTCTGTCTTTGGGAACTCATTTGATGATTGCTTACATAAATTGACTTTGGTTTTAGAACGATGCATTGAATGCAATCTCACCCTTAGTTGGGAGAAAAGTCATTTTATGGTTCAACAAGGGATAGTTTTAGGACATATAATTTCAAACAAGGGTATTGAAGTTGATAAGGCAAAAGTTGAATTGATATCCAAACTACCTCCTCCTACATATGTGAAGGGGATAAGAAGCTTCTTAGGACATGCATGATTTTACAGACGATTTATTAAAGATTTCTTTAAAATAAGTCGTCCTTTATGTACCTTGCTATCAAAAAATGTTTATTTTGATTTCAACAATGACTGCCTTATTGCCTTTAATACCTTGAAAGAGAAACTAACATCTACCCCTATTATTATGGCACCAAACTGGTCTTTATCTTTTGAAATAATGTGTGATGCTTCTGATTATGCTATAGGAGCAGTCTTGGGACAAAGAGTGGATAAGCGTTTGCATGTCATCTACTATGCTAGCAAAACACTCAATGATGCCCAGATGAATTATACCACCACTGAAAAGGAATTCTTGGCTATAGTGTTTTCTTTAGACAAATTTTGGTCTTATTTAGTAGGATCTAAAGTGATTGTGCATTCTGATCATACTGCTTTAAGATACCTATTAAGTAAACCAAATGCCAAGCCAAGATTAATCAGGTGGGTCTTACTCTTACAAGAATTTGACTTAGAAGTCAAGGATAAGAAAGGCAGTGAAAACTTAGTAGCTAACCATTTGTTTAGGTTGATTTCTGACTTCAATTCTCTTAAAGATGATAGCAATGAAGAAATAGTTGAAACCTTTCCTAATGAACATTTATTTTCAATAGGTCCGAACCCATGGTATGCTGATATTGTAAACTATCTTGTCACTGGTGTTTTGCGACCTAACACTTCATATTAGGACAAGAAAAGGTTTTTTAAAACTATTAAGGACTATTTCTAGGATGACCCTTATTTATACAAGATTGGTCAAGATCAAGTCATCCGGAGATGTGTACCTGAAGAAGAACATAAGAGCATTCTAACTTTTTGTCATGAACTTCATTATGAGGGCCATTTTGGTGGTGAAAAGACAACCCGTAAGGTATTACAGTCTGGATTCTTTTGGCCCACTCTTTTTAAAGATGCTCATATGTTTCGTGCACAATGTGATATATGTCAAAGAATAGGAAACATAAGCAAAAGAGATGAAATGCCTTTGACATCTAATTTAGTTGTTGAACTCTTTGATGTATGGGGGATTAACTTTATGGGTCATTTTCCCCCATCCAATGGTTTTCAGTATATTTTGGTTGTTGTGGATTATGTATCCAAGTGGGTAGAAGTTATCCCTACTAAAACCAATGATGCTAATTTTGTTGTTAAATTCTTTAAGGATTTAATATTCAGCAGGTTTGGAATTCCTAGAGCTATAATAAGTGATGGAGGTAGCCATTTTTGTAACAAGATCTTTGATGGAGTACTAAACAAGTACAACATCACACATAAAGTAGCTACTCCATATCATCCTCAAACTTCTGGTTTAGTGGAAGTAAGTAATAAGAAAATTAAGGGAATATTGGAACGCACTATGCATCCTTCAAGGAAGGGTTGGGCATTTAAGTTAAATGATGCCTTATGGGCATACCGCACCGCTTACAAAACACCTATTGGGATGAGCCCTTACCGGTTAATCTTTGGGAAAGTGTGCCACCTTCCAGTTGAACTTGAACACAAGGCTTACTGGACAATTAAAGAGTTAAACATGGATTTAGATAAAGTAGGAGAAAAATGGTTACTCCATCTTAATGAGTTGGAATAAATTAGGAATGAAGTCTATGAGAATGCCAAATTATGCAAAGAGCGTACTAAGTGCTATCATGACAAGAGGCTAATTCCTACGACTTTTCACCCTGGAATGAAAGTTTTTTTATTTAAATCTCGTTTGAGATTGTTTCCAGGAAAGCTGAGATCAAGATGGGATGGACCATTCAAAATAGTTCAGGTATTTGAACATGGAGTAGTAGAACTATTGGACTCTAAGACACAAAAAACATTCAAAGTTAATGGGCATCGTGTGAAGCCTTATTTAGAATAACCAAACAACATTGCTGAAATGGATTGCATTTGACTGAGTAACCCTTAGCACTATCAATTTACATCTTGCTAAGACGTTAAACTAAACGCTAGATGGGAGGCAACCCATCATTTTAGGTAATTTTCTGTTATTTGTTTTATTTACTTAATTTTATTGTTTATTTTAGTTTAATTATATGTGAATAATTTTTAAATTGTTAAAACTAAAAATATTTGTTGAGATGTTAGAAGTTCACAGCGATCTGTCTGTATACACTTTAATGATGAATATGATGGATGCACCTGTATTTCTCTATTACTACTTGCACATTCTCAGGAAATAGGTAATATTTTTTCTCTTTTCTTTTTATCTTTAATTTACAGTTGTTACATTGAGGACAATGTAAGTTCTAGGTTGGAGGTGGTGAAAAGTTACCATGCTTAATAAAAAAAAGATTTAACAATTTAAAAAAAAAATTTCTTTTTTATGTTCGCATTTTCATTTTTTGTGTTTGGTTTTATTTTATTTTTTTGTTTTTGTGTGATTTAGTAATTTTTGGAATATAAAAAAATATAAAAAAATTTCTCACAAAAATTTATCATTTCTTTAAATCAAATTTAAGTAAATAGTTAAGTTTTTTGTACTGTTAGATTAATTTTTGAAAACATATCATGGAATATTTTGTAATTATTTTTGGTAATTAGTTAGTTTTTTGTCATAACTAGTATTTCTTGATAAAATGTGGAAATTATATGAAACCCAAAATCGGTGTTAGCATTGAATGTATGAATTTTTTCATCTTAATATAGTATCATATATTTTTTTTTTTTTTGCTTAGATTAAATGATTTGAGTAGAAATTGATAGAGTATGCTTATATCTCATTCATGCATGATTGCTACAAAAAAGAGACATATCTGGGGTTACCTAAACCAAGATCAAATAGAAAAGCCACAAAATTAACCACTCACCAAAATCCTAAAAAATGCACAATTTGTACATGGGTTGACTCTCTAAATATATATATATATATATATATATATATATATATATATATATATATTGCAAAAAAGAAGAAGAAATGAAAAATAGAGAGGTAAAGAATATATAGTATAATCTACATACTATGACCCATATTGCCTACAAAGTTGTGAGTACAGGCTAATTACAAAAGAAAGATATAGGAAGTAATTCCCTAAAAAGTCATTGCACTTTCTTCATTTGTAAAAAGCATATATCTTGAAATTCTTTCTTAATGAGTTTGATTTATGCATGAAAATAATTTTTATATATGATATCTTTATAATTTATACATTCGATCCCTTTCATGAGATCAATGTTAAAATAAACTTTGAGCCTTTATTCTTTATACATATGTGAACATATTAGTTTATTTCTATACATCAACTCTTTCGCATATAAATTAGTATGAGTGTTTGAGCTCATAGGATTCGGTGTTTTGAGAGTATTGACAAGTGAGGAATAGAGTCGAAGCGAATTCGGATTCTTGACACTGAAATTGGGTGAAATTAAATTGAAACATTTTTGAAATGAAATATGAAAATGATTTTCGACTAATTATTATAATAAATCATGATTGTTTAAAGAGATTAAAATAACTCATGCTTGAGATTTTAATTATGATCTTAAAGGAGATTAAAAAGTATGAGACATTTTTGTGATATGTTGTTTTCTTTTGTTCTTAAAAGTTAATTTTTGATTTTTCTATAATTTTAGTTTTTGAGTTGATTTTTTTATAATTTATTTTAATTTTTACATTTAGTTCAATGTTTGTGGGTATCATTACTGAAAAACCTCACGAGACTCAAACTCGTCCACTAGGGCAACCTAGGGGTTTAAAAGCTTGTTGCATAGGCTAAATGCAACCTTATCAATCCACGGAAGTGATTTAAGATAGTTTAATGTTTAGTTTTTATCGCTTCTCTTACTAAGGGACTAGCAAGAAGCTAGTTGGGGGTTGTGATGAGTGCTCAAAAAACACTAAAATTACTATGATTTTATGCACATTAATTGATTATATATATATATATATATATATATATATATAATTTTATCGTATATTTATATAAATCTGTCTTTTCGGAATCAGGATTATTTTTTTATTTTTCACGTATTTTTGCTTAAAACGTAACTTAAAGACTCAAAGAAGAATACTGGAGGCAATACATCACAAATATATTAATAAATAAATGAGGAAAGGTCAACAAATATGGAAAATTAGACAAAATGGGTCAAAAAGATAAAAAATGTCAAAAAGAAGGAAATCGTGTCGCCGGGCCACCCAACTGCTTAGTCCCGCATGTGCCTGCACCCAGTTTCGTGCCAGCCACATGTGTCTTGCTCCAGTTTTGCGCGCGCCTTGCTCCAGTTTCGGACGCACCTTGCTCCAGTTTCGCTCGCGCCTTGCTCCTGTCCCGTGCGTGCCTGTGCACGCTGTTGCTACTTCTACGCACACCTGTGCACGCCCCAGCTCCACTTCGTGCACGCCACTACCATCTGTGCCCCAATCCGCACGCATCCGCCTCACGTCATGCTAACGTCATCAAATGACATCATCATTCACCACTCCGCATTTCCACCATTTTTTATTATTTTTTCACCCACTTTTTCTTCCCATCCTCACCTATAAATACCCGCATTCTCTTCACAACTAAACACACCTCAAAACACATCTTTTCTTCTCTTTCTTTCTCTCATTTCTTAATTTTTAAGCTTTTCTTAGTTTCTTTCTTAGTTTTTAGTTTTTCTTAGTTAGTTTCTCTTAGTTTTAGAGTTCTTCTCTTTTTGAGAAGAACTAGTTATGTTTTTGTAATTTTTTTTTTTCGATTCAATAAATGGGAGTGCAAATTCCGTTTGGAGGTTGTCGAGTAACGGGAATAACATCGAAGCTCTGTAAGGATTTTATTTTCTTTATAGTTATTTTTTATGCTTTATTCTTACATGTTATATTTAATTTTTCTGTGATTAAATTTAACTTTGCTGGCTGTTTGTAAACATGATGTAATAATAACGTTTTTATGCTTGCGAAATATTAAATAGGTGAAAATCTCTAAAATGAATTGATTTTGTTTTTATTCAAGATTTTATATTAAGAATGTTAGAGAGAAATATATTATTTTTCATTACAAACTTAAACCTGAAAATTAGATTTTAAGGTTTAGTTATCCGGTCTGATTTAGAGTAGTGCTCTTTTATTTGTTGGTACAATCGCCTAGTAGTTAGAGTGAAGCTCTATTTCAATAGTTTTTATAAGAATTATTATCTAAAAATGTATTGAACGCATGTTTTCAGTAGTGATTTTAAAACTTGAAAGTTAGTACTCGGATAATTAAATTCTTAGGTTTAATTTGGACACCTTGAATAAAGTTTAAATTATCTAATCCCACCAAAGGTGGCATTTAAATGGTTCATTTTCAATCTCTTAGAAAAAGAATTAATTTAATTAACCAAATTAGTTATGAACCCCACCCATAGGTGTTAATTGATTTGTTTAGTTAACAAAGAATATCTAACCTCGCCAAAGATGGTATTCATATAAAAAAGGGAGAATCAATAAATATCAATTTATATCTTTAATAACCTAAATAATATGAGCAATCATAATTAACTTAGTTATTATATCCTTAAATACTCCACTATTATAAATAATAAAATTTTCATAAACATTTATTGAATCTGTATCTATGTTTATTTTTATGTTATTATATTAGAAACGGAAAAACCAAACTATCGTGACAAGATGTTTAAGATTTAATTTCATTTTTAAAAGTTTGAATAATAAATTAAAAACCACACATATTGTTTTTCAGGTATTTTGCCTTAAAAATGCAACTTAAAGACTCAAAGAGGAATACTGGAAGCAATACATCACAAATATATTAATAAATAAATGCGGAAAGGTCGACAAATATGGAAAAATTGGACAAAATGGGTCAAAATGTCAAAAAGGAGAAAAACGCGCCGCCGCGCCCCAGCACCCAGCTCCGCCACAAGCTGCGCGCGCGGCACTGTTCATCCGCGCAGCACTGCGCGCGGGGGGTACAGTTCATGCGCGCAGCACTGCGCGCGGGGGGTACAGTTCATGCGCGCAGCACTGCGCGCGGGTTACTGTTCATGCGCGCAGCACTGCGCGTGGTTTACTGTTCATCCGCGCGCGCCGCCCCTCATTTTTCACGTGCAGCCGCCCCATGACGTCATGCTGATGTCATCAATGACGTCAGCATTTCCATTACGCGTTTTTACATTTTTTTAACATTTTTTTACTCATTTTTTCTCTCTATCCTCACCTATAAATACCCCCTTCCCTTCACTTCAAAAACACACCTAAAAACACCTCCAAATACATTCTTTTCTCTCTTTTCTTAGATTTTTAGGATTCTTTAGTTTTTCTTAGTTTTTCTTATGTTTTCTTAGTTTTTAGCTTTTCTTAGTTAATTTCTCTTAGTTTTAGAGTTCTTCCCTTTTTAGGGAAGAACTAGTTATGTTTTTGTAATATTTTAGCTTTTTGATTCAATAAATGGGAGTGCAAATTCCGCTTGGAGTTTTTCCAGCAACGGGAATAGCGTCGAAGTTCTGTAAGGATTTTATTTTCTTTACAGTTATTTTTATGCTTTATTCTTACATGTTATATTTAATTTGTCTGTGGTTAAATTTAACTGTGCTGGCTATTTAGTAAACATGATGTAATAATAACGTTGTTATGCTTGCGAAATATTAAATAGGTAAAAATCTCTAAAATGAATTGATTTTGTTTTTATTCATGATTTTATATTAAGAATGTTAGAGAGAAATATATTATTTTTCATTACAAACTTAAACCTAAAAATTAGATTTTAAGGTTTAGTTATCCGGTCTGATTTACAGTAGTGCTCTTTTATTTGATGGTACAATCGCCCGGTAGTTAGAGTGAAGCTCTATTTCAAAAGTTTTTATAAGAATTATTATCTGAAAATGTATTGACGACATGTTTTCGGTAGTGGTTTTAAAACTTGAAAGTTAGTACTCGGATAACTAAATTCTTGGGTTTAATTTGGACACCTTGAATAAAGTTTAAACTGTCTAACCCCACCAAAGGTGGCATTTAAATGGTTCATTTTCAATCTCTTAGAAAAAGGAATTAATTTAATTAAGCATATTAGTTATCAACCCCACCCATAGGTGTTAATTGATTTGTTTAGTTAACAAAGAATATCTAACCCCCCCAAAGGTGGTATTCATACAAAAAAGGGAGAATCAATAAATATCAATTCATATCTTTAATAACCTAGATAATATGAGCAAGCATAATTAACTTAGTTATTATATCCATAAATACTCCGCCATTATAAATGATAAAATTTGCATGAATGTTTATTGAATCTATGTTTATTTTTAAGTAAGTAGATTAAAAACACAAAACCCTAAAATATCGTGACAGGATGTTTAGGATTTAATTTCGTTTTTAAAAGATTGAATAATAAATTAAAAACCACACACATTCCTTCCTTAGATCGACCTTGGGAGTATACTTATCATTTTCTTCGAAATGATTCGTGCACTTGCGAGAGTTTTATAAATATTAAAACCAAAGTATTGGCAAGAATCGGCGATGCCGGTTTTTGCTCATCAAGTTTTTGGCGCCGTTGCTGGGGATTTGGTCATCAAGTTTTTGGCGCCGATGCCGGGGATTTGGTCATCAAGTTCTTGGCGTCGTTGCCGGGGATTTGGTCATCAAGTTTTTGACGCCGTTGCTGGGGAAGGAATAGCAGTTTTTAAATTATTTATCAAAATTTTGAAAACATTTTTGTGCTCTAAATAATTGTGATTTTTTTGTTTTAATAGAAAAAAATAATAATCAAATTTCAAATTTCATAAGAAATAAAAAAATTAAAAAATTAAAAGTTAAAAAAATTAAAAAATAAAAATTAATTTTTTTTTAATTGTAAAATAATTTAGAAATTTGAAATTTGAAGTAAAAAATTTTACCGTTCATGAATAGTAAAAAAAATAAAAAAAACAAAAACAAAAAAAACAAATTTTTTTTAAGTTAATAAGAAATAATATAGCGTGAATAGTAAAATAAAATTACCTTTCATGAATAGTAAAAAAAAATTTAAATTTCAAAAATTTTAAGTTGAAATAAATAAATAAAATTTATAGTATAGATAGCAAAATAAAATTAAAATTCATGAATAGTAAAAAAAAATTTAAATTTCAAAAAATTTATTTTTATTTCAATTTTAATTTTATTTATTTTAATTTTTATTATTTTTTTTTATTTTTATTATTTTTTTTCTTTAACTATTTTTTTTTTCTCTTAATTTTTATTTAACTTAATTAACTTAGACTTTTACTAACTTAATTAACTTAGTTTTTTTTAATTAACTTAGATTTTTCAGTAACTTAATTAACTTATATTTTTAGTTTACTTAACTTATATTTTTAGTTTACTTAACTTAATTAACTTAGATTTTTTTTTACTTAACTAACTTAGATTTTTAACTTAGCTTTTTAATTAACTTAACTTAATTAACTTAAACTTTTTAATTAACTTTGATTAAATTACCTTTTTAATTAATTTAGATTTTTTTAACTTAACCAACCTAACTTTTTAATTAACTTAACTTAATTAACTTAGATTTTCTTTTACTTAATTAACTTAAATTTTTACTTAATATAACTTAATTAACTTAACTTTAATAACATGAAAAGTAAAGATCTAAGGGAGTTCTGTCTAGGAGACTAGTTCCTGGATGCCTTTGTGCCACTAGTCTTTCCTGGGAACGTTGTTCTGTCTAGGAGGATGGTTTTTAAGGAGCCTTTGCCCCACCATTCTTTCCTGGGAACACTCTTGGTTAATACTGATTATGTTATTTTAACTTAAAAAAAAAAATTCTGAAACTATCTCCAAAATTTTAAAGTCTTAATTACAATCTCAAGAGTTAGTTTCTTTGTTTGATCTAGGTACAATTGTGTTTTGATGCCTTAATTATTTGATTTGCACCTAGATGTGGGTTATCTAAAACCCTTAAGCATGCTCCCAGTTTTTGGTACAGAAAAATTTGAAAATCAAGAGGGCATGTTTGAAACGATATAGGTAGACAACCTTGTCTTACTTGTAGGTATGATTGACTCAATGATGAGGGGACATTGAGTTTACTTAAAATGCAATCCCCAAGTTACGTCTTGCTAAGACGTTAAACTAAGCGCTGGATGGGAGGCAACCCATCATTTTAGGTAATTTTCTGTTATTTATTTACTTAATTTGATTGTTCATTTTAGTTTAATAATTTTTAAATTGTTAAAACTAACAATATTTGTTGAGATGTTAGAAGTTTACAGCAAACTGTCTGTATACACTTTAATAATGAATATGATGGATGCACCTGCATTTCTCCATTACTACTTATACATTCTCAAGAAATAGGTAATCTTTCTTCTCTTTTCTCTTTATCTTTAATTTAGAGTTGTTACATTGAGGACAATGTAAGTTCTAGGTTGGGGGTGGTGAAAAGTTACCATACTTAATTAGAAAAAAAATTTAACAATTTAAAAATTTTTAAAAAATATATATATATATATAAAAAAAATTAAATATTTTCTCACGAAAATTTATCATTGCTTTAAATCAAATTTAAGTAAATAATTAAGTCTTTTGTACTGTTATATTAATTTTTGAAAACATATCATGAAATATTTTGTAATTATTTTTGATAATTAGTTAGTTTTTGTCATAACTAGTATTTCTTGATAAAATGTGGAAATTATATTAAACCCAAAATCGGTGTTTATGAATTTTTTTTTAGTGGAGACTACCCTTGTGAGATATAATTTGAGCCTAAATTCTTTTATTCAGAGAGAAATATATATTTTTTCTACTCCAAACACATTTCTTATTTATTCAAAAAGTTTAGATGATCTCTATAGGTATTAGCATTGAATGTATGAATTTTTTCTCATCTTAATAGAGTATCATATATTTTTTATTATTATTTTTGCTTAAGATTAAATGATTTGAGTTGAAATTGATAGTATATGCTTATATCTCATTTATGCATGACTGCTACAAAAACAAAAAGACATATCTGGGGTTACCTAAACCAAGATCAAAAAGAAAAGCCACAAAATTAACCACTCACCAAAATAAAATAAAAATGTACAATCTGTACATGGGTTGACTCTCTAAAAAAATACATATATTGAAAAATATCTACAGAAAAAAAAATAGAGAGATAAAAAATATATATATAGTATCATCTACATACTATGACCCACATTACCTACAAAGTTGTGAGTAAAGGCTAATTACAAAAGAAAGATATAGGAAGTAATTCCCTAAAAAGTCATTGCAATTTCTTCATTTGTAAAAAGCATATATCTTGAAATTCTTTCTTAATGAGTTTGATTTATGCATAAAAATAATTTTTATATATGATATCTTTATAATTTATACATTCGATTCCTTTCATGAGATCAATGTTAAAATAACACTTTGAGCCTTTATTCTTTATACATATGCGAACATATTAGTTCATTTCTATACATAAACTCTTTCGCATATAAATTAGTATGAGTGTTTGAACCCATAGGATTCAGTGTTTTGAGAGTATTGACTTGTGAGGAATAGAGTCGAAGCGAATTCTGATTCATGACACTGAAATTGGGTAAAATTAAATTGATACATTTTTTGATATGAAATATGAAAATGATTTTCGACTAATTATTATAATAAATCATGATTGTTTAAAGAGATTAAAATAACTTATGCTTGAGATTTTAATTATGATCTTAAAGGAGATTAAAAAAGTATGAGACATTTTTGTGATATGTTGTTTTCTTTTATTCTTAAATTAATTTTTTTGTAATTTTAGTTTTTGATTTGATTATTTTTATTGTTTTTTTTTTATTTTAGTTCAATGTTTGTGGGTATCATTCCTGAAAACCCTCACGAGACTCAAACTCGTCCACTAGGGCAACCTAGGGGTTTAAAGGCTTGTTGCATAGGCTAAATGCAACCGTTTCAATCCACGAAAGTGATTTAGGATAGTTTAATTTTTAGTTTTTATAGCTTCTCTTGCTAAGGGACTAGCAAGAAGCTGGTTGGGGGTTGTGATGAGTGCTCAAAAAGCACTAAAATAACCATGATTTTATGCAAATTAATTGATTAAAAATATATATATTTATATGTTTTATCATATATTTATATAAATTTGTCTTTTTCGGAATCACGGGTATTTTTATTGTTTTTCAGGTATTTTGGCTTAAAAATGCAACTTAAAGACTCAAAGAGGAATACTGGAAGCAATACATCACAAATATATTAATAAATAAATGCGGAAAGGTCGACAAATATGGAAAAATTGGACAAAATGGGTCAAAAAGGTCAAAAATGTCAAAAAGGAGAAAAACGCGCCGCCGCGCCGCCCAACCGCCGCGCCCCAGCACCCAGCTCCGCCACAAGCTGCGCGCGGCACTGTTCATCCGCGCAGCACTGCGCGCGGGGTACTGTTCATGCGCGCAGCACTGCGCGCGGGTTACTGTTCATCCGCGCGCGACGACCCTCATTTTTCACGTGCAACCTCCCCATGACGTCAGCATTTCCATTACGCGTTTTTACATTTTTTTAACATTTTTTTACTCATTTTTTCTCTCCATCCTCACCTATAAATACCCCCTTCCCTTCACTTCAAAATCACACCTAAAAACACCTCCAAATACATTCTTTTCTCTCTTTTCTTAGATTTTTAGGATTCTTTAGTTTTTCTTAGTTTTTCTTATGTTTTCTTAGTTTTTAGCTTTTCTTAGTTAATTTCTCTTAGTTTTAGAGTTCTTCCCTTTTTAGGGAAGAACTAGTTATGTTTTTGTAATATTTTAGCTTTTTGATTCAATAAATGGGAGTGCAAATTCCGCTTAGAGTTTTTCCAGCAACGGGAATAGCGTCGAAGTTCTGTAAGGATTTTATTTTCTTTACAGTTATTTTTATGCTTTATTCTTACATGTTATATTTAATTTGTCTATGGTTAAATTTAACTGTGCTGGCTATTTAGTAAACATGATGTAATAATAACGTTGTTATGCTTGCGAAATATTAAATAGGTAAAAATCTCTAAAATGAATTGATTTTGTTTTTATTCATGATTTTATATTAAGAATGTTAGAGAGAAATATATTATTTTTCATTACAAACTTAAACCTGAAAATTAGATTTTAAGGTTTAGTTATCCGGTCTGATTTAGAGTAGTGCTCTTTTATTTGATGGTACAATCGCCCGGTAGTTAGAGTGAAGCTCTATTTCAAAAGTTTTTATAAGAATTATTATCTGAAAATGTATTGACGACATGTTTTCGGTAGTGGTTTTAAAACTTGAAAGTTAGTACTCGGATAACTAAATTCTTGGGTTTAATTTGGACACCTTGAATAAAGTTTAAACTGTCTAACCCCACCAAAGGTGGCATTTAAATGGTTCATTTTCAATCTCTTAGAAAAAGGAATTAATTTAATTAAGCATATTAGTTATCAACCCCACCCATAGGTGTTAATTGATTTGTTTAGTTAACAAAGAATATCTAACCCCACCAAAGGTGGTATTCATACAAAAAAGGGAGAATCAATAAATATCAATTCATATCTTTAATAACCTAGATAATATGAGCAAGCATAATTAACTTAGTTATTATATCCATAAATACTCTGCCATTATAAATGATAAAATTTGCATGAATGTTTATTGAATCTATGTTTATTTTTATGTAAGTAGATTAAAAACACAAAACCCCAAAATATTGTGACAGGATGTTTAGGATTTAATTTCGTTTTTAAAAGATTGAATAATAAATTAAAAACCACACACATTCCTTCCTTAGATCGACCTTGGGAGTATACTTATCATTTTCTTCGAAATGATTCGTGCACTTGCGAGAGTTTTATAAATATTAAAACCAAAGTATTGGCAAGAATCGGCGATGCCGGTTTTTGCTCATCAAGTTTTTGGCGCCGTTGCCGGGGATTTGGTCATCATGTTTTTGGCGCCGTTGCCGGGGATTTGGTCATCAAGTTTTTGGCGTCGTTGCCGGGGATTTGGTCATCACTCATCCATCTCATTTAATTGAAGAAGTTGCTTTTTCCCTACTACCTTTAAATCAAAATTAAACTTCTTTATAACCTAATAAGATTTATGCTTTAACTCAACAGGGAGATGACATGCTTTTCCAACTGAAAAGTCATCCATGAAAATTTCCATTAAATCTCCCACCATATAAGAAAAGATAGCCATCATGCAACGTTGAAATGTTGTTGGGGCTTTGCACAATCCAAAGGGCATCCTTCTAAAAGAAAATGTTTCATAGGGGCATGTGAATGTAGTTTTCTCTTGATCTTCAAAGGCTATGGCAATTTGGTTATACCCTAAATAACCATCTAAGAAGTAATAATAAGGATATCTGGCCAATCGATCTAGCATTTTATCCACGAATGAAGGTAGAAAATGATCCTTCCTTGTTGCTTGGTTCAACTTGTAGTAATCCATACATACACACCAACCCATGATTGTTCTTGTAGGAGTAAACTCATTGTTTTCATTTTTTGCGAGATCTATTCCAACTTGACCAAGTAGTCCTCACAACATGAATTAAGCCTATATCACAAAGAAAATATAACAAAAACAATATGCTTAAATCAAGACACCACAATGACATCATGCATATAAAAAAGAATAATCTAACGTAAAGACACTAGTGTCGATATGTCTCACAAGCTCATATCCTAGATAGTAACATGCATTGATATGAAAAACAACACATAACATGTAAATCAGGAAAATGTATTGAAAAAGTTATAAAATATTTTCAATCACTTCAAGATCTCTTATGTGTGAACATATTCGATAAAAAAATGACTTTAATCTCATGGCATGCGATCATACATAATGATCGGTGCAAAACTGTCAGTACACAATATCGTAGTTTTATAATAAAGTGATATGAATAGTATCGATCTGAGAGATTGGTAACTTATTTTTTACAAATACCAAAATTATATTAATCTTAATTTTATCTAAATAAGTCACTCAAGTTGTTGTAATTTAATTTAAAATAAAATTAATTTCAAGAAAAATGCACAAAAAAAAATAAAGATATTATTCAAAGATCAAATTAATTGAAAGAAAACTTCTAGAAAATCGATTTCACCTTATCACTCCTTATGTTTTACTTATCTAGCTAATTGAATTTAATTCTCTATATTTGTTAGCAATATTCAAAATATCCAAAAATTTCTTTCGATAGTCAATTGAAAATAATCTTGTTCATTAATTTACACAAAAATATGTAATTTAATAAAGTAAGAAATCATTAACACCAATGATTTTTAAAACTACATAGTTTATACAAGTCTTTCGATCTCTATATTTAACTATGTTAAAATATTTTAGATTTATCCTATAATTTTCTCTTTCGAGAGTAAATCATAAAACTAAAATCATATAATTAATTGTGAGTTAATTAGAAGCATTAAACTCAGAATAAATCACACAAACATGAAAAGAAATAATTAAAATTAAACATAGTTTAGAATTAAATTATATTTTTTTCTTAGAATAAAGATAAATTAATTTATGTTGAAAATTAAACATAAATAAATTTAATATAATTTTTCTAGGGAAATTAAAAGAAAATTGACTAACAAGATCTTTTTTCGCCTTAATTTTGCGTAGCTGTTTCGTTGCTTTTTCTATTTTTCTTTCTTCTTTCGCGACGTTGTTTCTCTGTGTGTGTCTCTGTTTCCTGAGATTCTGCTTTTATTTATTTTCCGTTCCCGACTATTCCTGCGTTCCTCTTTACTTCTTTCTGATTTTCTTTTTCTTTTTTTTTCTTTTTATTTCTGCCTCTTTTTGCTGGCCGCCATCCTATATATACATATGTCCACTTTTTATATTATATATATATATAATATATATCTCCATTCTCCTCGCCAGCTTTAGTTTCTTTCCTTTTACTCTATATATATTAATTTAAATAAATTTAAATTTAAATTTAAATTTAAAAGTTCTTAAATAATATGTTTCTAAAAAATTTAGATGTTGATTATTTTTAAATTTGTAATAAAATTTAAATAATAATAATAAAGTTTAAAATGAATAAAAATAAATAAAATTAGATTAAAGTTTAAAGTTAAGAATTAATAAATTATATCAAATTAAGAAAATCATCACATAACATAACATAACATATAATGAGGTAAATTCACGTATTTTTCATCTCTTACGTTGTAACATCCTTGGGTTGCTCGTGATAGTCACTTAACCCTAAGAAGTTCATTAAGTAGTAATTCAACAATATATAACTAAATAAAAGTATAAACTTAAATACCTCTTCCAATCGAGACATATGCCCTACATGTACCTAAGCTACCCTTACTATCAACATCGTAACTGATCCAAGTAGATCCAAGCTTGTCCCTAAAGCTCCATCACCACGTGATGTGATTGACTATTGATGGCTCAACCTTCTAACATGTATACACTTTATGTCATCGCAACATCTAGTGGACACATGACACATAATTACATAGGCTTCTCACCTAGACACCACGTTGCAACCATGGAACAAAAACTTGACAATCAAATTATGTATTTATAAAAAACTCACAAGTGCATTAATGATTGGGTTTTTGAAAATACTAACTAATGATTAGGTATTTTTTTAATGAGAGACCATAACTGATAGACCTTAGAGGTGCACTAGGACTTCCTAACTAGGTTGGCACCTTCGTAGCACCCTTCTTCACATAGCTCATCAACTACGAGCATTATTAAAATGATAAAAAATGTACAACAACCAACCACCATGTTCCTGTATAGATACTAGGTGCCCTAGAGGCTATACAATCAACTATATTGTTACCCTCCCTAAAATATATTGTTGAGGAAATAAGTCCCACATCGACCACGGAACCAGCAGAAGAGCTGGTTATAAGTCTATGATAGCTCTTTCCTGATAAGCACATTTTGAGGGAAAAATCATGGTTGCGCAGACTTTAACACGGTATCAAAGCAAGGCTCTAGAGATGAAGGATACACCCGGCACTACCTACCCCACGGTGGGTCACTGCCTAAATAGACTAAACCCTTACCGATATGAAGGGGAGTTTTGAGGAAATAAGTCCCACAACGACCAGGGAACCAGTAGAAGAGCTGGTTATAAGTCTATGACATCTCTTTCCTGATAAGCACATTTTGAGGGAAAAATCATGGCTGCACAGACTTTAACATGGTATCAGAACGAGGCCCTAGCGATGGAGGGATACACCCGACATTACCTACCCCACGGTGGGTCACTACCTAAATGGACTAAACCTTTGCTGATGTGAGGGGGAGTGTTGAGGAAATAAGTCCCACATCGACCAAGGAACCAGCAGAAGAGCTGGTTATAAGTCTATGACATCTCTTTCCTGATAAGCACATTTTGAGGGAAAAATCATGGCTGCGCAGACTTTAACATGGTATCAGAGTGAGGCCTTGGCGATGGAAGGATACACGCGGTACTACCTACCTCACGGTGGGTCACTGCCCAAATGGACTGAACCATTTCCAATGTGAGGGGGATTGTTGAGGAAATAAGTCACACATCGACCAGGGAACAAGCAGAAGAGCTGGTTATAAGTCTGCGACATCGCTTTCCTCATAAGCGCATTTTGAGGGGAAAATCATGGCTACACAGACTTTAACATTGTTGAGGAAATACGTCCTACATCGACCAGGGAACCAAAAAAAGAGCTGGTTATAAGTCTACGACAGCTCTTCACATTTTGAGGGAAAAATCATGGCTGCGTAGACTTTAACATGGTATTAGAGCGAGGCCCTGCCGATGGAGGGATACACCCGACACTACCTACACCACGATGGGTCACTACCCAAATAGACTGAACCCTTGCTGATGTGAGATGGAGTATTGAGGAAATAAGTCCCTCATTGACTAGGGAACGAGTAGAATAGTTGGTTATAAGTCTGCGACAGCTCTTTCCTGATAAGCGCATTTTGAAGGAAAAATCATTGATGTGTAGACTTTAACATGGTATTAGAGCGAGGCCCTGGCGATGGAGGGATACACCCGGCACTACCTACCCCACGTGGGTCACTACCTAAATGGACTGAACCCTTGCCGATGTGAGGGGTGTTTTGAGGAAATAAATCCCACCTTGGGGTAGGTAGTGCCAGGTGTATCCCTCCATCGCCAAGGCCTCACTTTAATACCATGTTAAAGTCTGCACATCCATGATTTTTCCCTCAAAATTCCCTTATCAGGAAAGAGTTGTCGTAGACTTATAACCAACTTTTCTGCTGGTTACTTGGTAGATGTGGGACTTATTTCCTCAACACTCCCCCTCAAATTGGTAAGGGTTTAGTCCATTTGGGCAGTGACCCATCGTGAGGTCGGTACTACCAGGTGTATCCCTCTATCACCAGGGCCTCGCTTTGATACAATGTTAAAGTCTATGTAGCCATGATTTTTCCCTCAAAACGCGCTTATGAGGAAAAAGCTATCGTAGAATTATAACGAGCTCTTCTACTGGTTCCCTGGTCAATATGGGACTTATTTCCTCAACATATAGGAATGGTGAAAATCCATGTAAACAATCCTTTCTAAGCAGCCACCCAAGAAGAGTACCATTTTGATAGCACCGATGATGATATAGTGAGAAAAAAGTCACCATATAAGTAGAGTCTAACTCAAATGAAAGCCTACTCCATCCAAAGGTGGTGGCATACAATATTGCATGAATAATATCGATGAGCTTTACATTAAAAGAAAATGCAAATCCAAGTGGAATACAAAAAAAACCTTTGACATAGGATCTTTATGTCTGAAATACCCCTACACAACTTAATAGACTAGTGGGTCCAAAAATAGCACCATTAGTAATGAACTTTATCCACCTTGAAAGTGGTAGTCTTCAATTTACCTCTATGATTCGCAGTGCTGCTAGTGGAATTCCCTGCATTCATAATCTTTGGAGGACGAGAAGATCATCCACTCTATTTTTCATGGACCCATGTTGTGATAAAGTTGTTGCACATATAAAATGCCAAACTATGGCAAATACAGAGCTTATAGAAGAGAATATATCCTCAAAGTAAGCATCATTTCTAGATTTTCATATAACCTATATGACAAAACTTATATCTACTTTCTATAGATTATCAAGTTGTGAACCAAGGCTAAGTCATACTGTACAAGTCCATAAATCTAGAGTGGAAAATCTACATGATGTTGTCTGCCAAAGAAAAAGTGTAGTATATCCTATAATGCATCTACAAAATGATAACTCAATAAAAGGTGAGAAATAGTCTCATCAATTGACCCACATATGGAGCATAGTGAAGGGAAGGAGTGGCCACTCCTCTTTGCTAACAATTATAGGGAAGCTTGATTTGTATAGCTCACTAGCATAGAATGGACTAGGATGGTCGTATGAAAGGGGCCTAGATCACCTTTCACTAAATCTTATATTCCTCAACCACGCATAGGGAGTCATAGTCCTTTCTAGTTATGACTCCTTATTTGATCAAACCCATCCAAATTATTATATTTGTGCCTTTTCCTACAACTATTGAAGGGACCATAAAGGAAATATTATGGTAAGAATTCTCAAAAGACTACTTTAGGTGCCACCCATCAGCTTGACCCTAATTTCCTACTACCGATTGTAAAGGTGGGTCCATAAGGGGCTAATCAGCCTCACAAATAGAGGAGTACCTAGCCAATTATTTGACAAAAAATTGTTTGAAGAATTCTTAACAACTAACCACCTAGACTTCTCCCAAAGTGTTGAGTAATGACATCGTAAGCCAAGCCAGACTAAAGGGAAAACATAAATAAAGCATAATGCTAAAGTTTCTTATGATAATCTGCCAAGAAAACATTCTTATTAAGTCCTCATTTAAGAAACTAAGATCTCGTAAACTAAGTCCCCCTTCCTCGAGGGGCGACAATAGTCCCTTGATGAAACCTAAATGAATTTAACCCTATGCATACTCCCTTACCAAACAAAATTATTGATGGTTTTCATGATATCATCTAGAATAGTTTTTGGCCATTTTTATATCTAAAAACAATACAAAAAATTTCTCTAAATAATAGAAGTAATCAAACATTTATGCTCTACCAAAGAGATGATGTAACCCTTTCCACATATCCATTTTTGCATGAATTTTGTCTACCAAGCCTTGAAACCAATACTTCTTTGGATCCCCTTGAAATAAGGTGGCACCCATATAGGATAAGGAGGAACACCCAATGTGCATCCCAAAAATAGCTTTGAGAGATGAAATATTACTCCAAGGTACAATTTTTCCAAGTTTATCACTAGTTTTGAGAGATGGCCGTATAAATGAAAAGCCTTAGATAAAACCTATATGTTCATCAGCATATAAAAATGGGTCGGTTCCATAATGCCTTTAGGAGAGGAAATTGACCAAGAGCATTTATTATCCACTAGGACCTAAGGTACATGCTCCAAAACTCTTATGTAATACAAAATAAGAGCAAAGATAGAGGATCTCCCAAATGAATGATGAGTGCTCAAAAAGCACTCAAATTATCATGATTTTATGCACGTTAATTATTTAAAAATATATATATATTTATATGATTTTATCATATATTTATATAAATCTGTCTTTTCATAATCACGGTTATTTTTATTGTTTTTCAGGTATTTTCGCTTACAAAAAGTAAATTAAAGACTCAAAAAGAAATACTGGAGGCAATACATCACAAATATATTCATAAATTAAAGACTCAACGTGTGCGCCGCGCAGCACAACTCCCAGTCCACGCGCACCTACTCTCCATTCCATGTGTGCCCCTGCTCCATTCCACACATGCCCATGCGTGCATTCGCCCATCAATACCCAATCTGTGCGCGCCTTTACTCTATTCCACGTGCGCCGCCACGCCCCACCTACCAACTGACATCATCATCACCTACTACGTGTTTCCTCCTTTTTAATCATTTTTTCACTTACTTTTTCTTCCTCTCCTCACCTATAAATACCCTCATTCTCTTCACTTCAAATCACACCTAAAAACACATCTTCTTCTCTCTTTCTTTCTCTCTTTTCTTAGTTTTTTAGTTTTTCTTAGTTTTTAGTTTTTCCTTAGTTAGTTTTTCTTAGTTTTAGAGTTCTTCTATTTTTGAGAAGAACTAATTATGTTTTTGTAATTTATTTTCTTTTTGATTCAATAAATGGAATGCAAATTCCATTTGGAGGTTTTCCAGCAACAGGTATAACATCGAAGTATTGTAAGGATTTTATTTTCTTTACAGTTATTTTTTATGTTTTATTCTTACATGTTATATTTAATTTTTCTGTGATTAAATTTAACTCTGTTGGCTATTTGTAAACATGATGTAATAATAACGTTGTTATGCTTGCGAAATATTAAATAGGTAAAAATCTCTAAAATGAATTGATTTTGTTTTTATTCAAGATTTTATATTAAGAATGTTAGAGAGAAATATATTATTTTTCATTACAAACTTAAACCTGAAAATTAGATTTTAAGGTTTAGTTATCCGGTTTGATTTAGAGTAGTGATCTTTTATTTGTTGGTACAATCGCCTGGTAGTTAGAGTGAAGCTCTATTTCAAATGTTTTTATAAGAATTATTATCTGGAAATGTATTGTCAACATGTTTTTAGTAGTGGTTTTAAAACTTGAAAGTTAGTACTTGGATAACTAAATTCTTAGGTTTAATTTGGACACCTTGAATAAATTTTAAACTGTCTAACCCCACCAAATGTGGAATTTAAATGGTTCATTTTCAATCTCTTAGAAAAAAAGAATTAATTTAATTAACCAAATTAGTTATCAACCCTACCCATAGATGTTAATGGATTTGTTTAGTTAAAAAAGAATATCTAACCCCACCAAAGGTGGTATTCATACAAAAAAAAGAGAATCAATAAATATCAATTTATATCTTTAATAACCTAAATAATATTAGCAAGTATAATTACTTAGTTGTTATATCCATAAATACTCCACTATTATAAATGATAAAATTTGCATCAATATTTATTGAGGGCTACATTACCCCATTCACTAGAAACCTGCATTACATTAAAGCACTTAGAAGCACGGCTATACAATCCCTAATATAACCTGAGATGAACCCAAACTGATTTTGAGATAGAATACGAGAGAAAATTCCTCTTAGTCATCTGACAATGATCTTTGTAATTAATTGAACATAAATTTTGGTTGAGCAATTGGCCTATAATGGTCAATAGTGATTGCTTGAGGGATTTTAGGGATAAGGATAAGGAAATTTAAATTCAATCCCGGATGCATCTGACCCATCCTAAAATAACCTTGATCTAACCTATCCTAAAATAACCTTGATCTGACCCATCCTAAAATAACCTTGAATTTCTCATATTACATCCATACCAATGATGTCCCAATACTATTGGAAGAAGTTACCTATAAAATCATTTGATTGAAGTCCATTTTAGGGGTTTGTATAAAAAACCATTACAAAAATCTCCTCTGATGAAGGTATGCATAATAAATTGTCATTATCTGTAGCAGTGACCAAGAAGGGCATAACTAACTCAATTAATGCAAAGCCTAAGTGGTCACCAATATGGGTAGAAAAAATTTGGTTATAGTAGCTCAAAATATGTATAGGTATAATATCTAGGTCCTGTGTAATTTCACCATTTATATCCAAATAAGTTAAAGATTTTTGGACCTTTAAACGCAAAAACATCGAGTGCAAAAATGTAATGTTTCTATGTCTACCCTCTAGTAAGAAGATATCCTACCGACGTAGTAATCTATCCAAATCATCATGCACATTAGATTCCAAGTTAAGAAGTCCTCAAAGAAAGAATCGTTATATTACCAATTTTAAATAATAAGGAGACTAGCAGAGGCTTTTTCAATATTATGATTCAACTTACCAAAGAAATTTCTATTCTAAACTTTGAGAGCCAACTTAAGTTCTTTAAGCTTGATGAGCAAAAACCGACATCGCCGATTCTGGCAATACTTTGGTTTTAATATTTATAAAACTCTCGCAAGTGCACGAATCATTTCGTAGAAAATGATAAGTATACTCCCAAGGTCGATCTAAGGAAGGAATGTATGTGGTTTTTAATTTATTATTCAAACTTTTAAAAACGAAATTAAATCCTAAACATCCTGTCACGATATTTTAGGTTTTTGTCTTTTAATCTACTTACATAAAAATAAATATAGATTCAATAAATATTTATGCAAATTTTATCTTTTATAATAGCGGAGTATTTATGGATATAATAACTAAGTTAATTATGCTTGCTAATATTATTTAGGTTATTAAAGATATGAATTGATATTTATTGATTCTCCCATTTTTATATGAATACCATCTTTGGTGGGGTTAGATATTCTTTGTTAACTAAACAAATCAATTAACACCTATGGGTGGGGTTGATAACTAATTTGCTTAATTAAATTAATTCATTTTTCTAAGAGATTGAAAATAAACCATTTAAATGCCACCTTTGGTGGTGTTAGACAGTTTAAACTTTATTCAAGGTGTCCAAATTAAACCTAAGAATTTAGTTATCCGAGTACTAATTTTCAAGTTTTAAAACCACTACTGAAAACATGTTGTCAATACATTTTCAGATAATAATTCTTATAAAAACTTTTGAAATAGAGCTTCACTCTAACTACCAGGCGATTGTACCAACAAATAAAAGAGCACTACTCTAAATCAGACCGGATAACTAAACCTTAAAATCTAATTTTCAGGTTTAAGTTTGTAATGAAAAATAATATATTTCTCTCTAACATTCTTAATATAAAATCTTGAATAAAAACAAAATCAATTCATTTTAGAGATTTTCACCTAATTAATATTTCGCAAGCATAACAACGTTATTATTACATCATGTTTACAAACAGCCAACAGAGTTAAATTTAATCACAGACAAATTAAATATAACAAGTTAGAATAAAGCATAAAAAATAACTGCAAAGAAAATAAAATCCTTACAGAACTTCGATGATATTCCCATTGTTGGAAAACCTCCAAGCGGAATTTGCACTCCCATTTATTGAATAAAAAGCTAATAAATTACAAAAGCATAACTAGTTCTTCCTGATGAGTGCTCAAAAAGCACTAAAATAACCATGATTTTATGTACATTAATTGATTAAAAATATATATATATATATGTTTTATCATATATTTATATAAATTTGTCTTTTTCGGAATCACGGGTATTTTTATTGTTTTTCTCTCCATCCTCACCTATAAATACCCCCCTTCCCTTCACTTCAAATCACACCTTCAAAACTCACTTCTCTCTTCTTTATTTCTCTCATTTCTTAGTTTTTAGTTTCTCTTAGTTTCTTTCTTAGTTTCTAAGCTTTTCTTAGTTTTTCTCTTAGTTTTTAGTTCAATTCTCTTAGGTTTAGAGTTCTTCTCTTTTTGAGAGGAACTTGTAATGTTTTTGTAATAATTTAGATTTTTTATTCAATATATGGAAGTGCAAATTCCGCTCGGAGGTTTTCCAGCTACGGGAATAGCGTCGAAGTTCTGTAAGGATTTTATTTTCTTTACAGTTATTTTTATGCTTTATTCTTACATGTTATATTTAATTTGTCTGTGGTTAAATTTAACTATGCTGGCTGTTTAGTAAATATGATGTAATAATGATGTTGTTATGCTTGTGAAATATTAAATAGGTAAAAATCTCTAAAATGAATTGATTTTGTTTTTATTCAAGATTTTATATTAAGAATGTTAGAGAGAAATATATTATTTTTCATTACAAACTTAAACCTGAAAATTAGATTTTAAGGTTTAGTTATCCGGTCTAATTTAGAGTAGTGCTCTTTTATTTTTTGGTACAATCGCCCGGTAGTTAGAGTGAAACTCTATTTCGAAAGTTTTTATAAGAATTATTATGTGAAAATATATTGACAACATGTTTTCAATAGTGGTTTTAAAACTTGAAAGTTAGTACTCGGATAATTAAATTCTTATGTTTAATTTGGACACCTTGAATAATGTTTAAATTCTAACCCCACCAAAGGTGGCATTTAAATGGTTCATTTTCAATCTCTTAGAAAAAGGAATTAATTTAATTAAGCATATTAGTTATCAACCCCACCCATAGGTGTTAATTGATTTGTTTAGTTAACAAAGAATATCTAACCCCACCAAAGGTGGTATTTATATAAAAAAGAGAATCAATAAAATATCAATTTATATCTTTAATAACCTAGTTAATATGAGCAAGCATAATTAATTTAGTTATTACATCCATAAATACTCCGCTAATATAAATGATAAAAATTTGCATGAATATTTATTGAATCTGTATATATGTTTATTTTTTAATTATTTATTGAATTTGTATCTATGTTTATTTTTATGTTATTAGATTATATTTAATTAATCTGTATATATGTTTATTTTATGTTATTAGATTAGGAACACAAAAACCAAACTATCGTGACAGGATGTTTAGGATTTAATTTCGTTTTTAAAAGTTTGAATAATAAATTAAAAACCACATACATTCCTTCCTTAGATCGACCTTGGGAGTATACTTATCATTTTCTTCGAAATGATTCGTGCACTTGCGAGAGTTTTATAAATATTAAAACCAAAGTATTTGCGAAGATCGGCGATGCCGGTTTTCGTTCATCACTTCCCAAAAAGGGAAGAACTCTAAAACTAAGAGAAATTAACTAAGAAAAGATAAAAACTAAGAAAAACTAAAAAAACTAAAAAATATAAGAAAAGAGAGAATGAAAGAGAGAAGGGAATGTGTTTTGAGGTGTGTTTAGAAGTGAAGATAATGGGGGTATTTATAGGTGAGGATGGGGATAAAAAATGAGTGAAAAAATGTTAAAAAATTGTGAAAACGCGGAGTGTAATTGCTGACATCATGGGAGCGACTGCGCGCGAAAATGGGGCGAAATGGGCAGCAGCGCGCGCGGAGGGCAGCTGGGCACGCAGGGCGTGCGCGGGGGGCAGCAGTAGGGCGCGCAGGCGCGCGCACGGACAACCAGCACCGTGCAGGGATGCGCACGGAAGGATAGCATGGCGCGCGCGGGCGTGGGCGACAGCATGGCACATGTGGCTGGGAACTGGCGCGCGCAGGGCTCGGCGCGGCTGGGCGGCGCGATTTTCTCTTTTTTGACCTTTTTGACTCATTTTGTCCAATTTTTCCATATTTGTTGACCTTTCCCCATTTATTTATTAATATATTTGTGATGTATTGCTTCCAGTATTCCTCTTTGAGTCTTTAAGTTACGTTTTTTAAACAAAAATACCTAAAAACAATAAAAATACCCGTGATTCCGAAAAAGACAAATTTATATAAATATATGATAAAACATATAAATATATATATTTTTAATCAATTAATGTGCATAAAATCATGGTAATTTTAGTGCTTTTTGAGCATTCATCAAAGCTTACCAATGATGACTTCAATTAGACTAGCCTAAACAAGCCTCACCCATATGGTGCGTACTAAATCCATGAAACCAAGATGCTTAATCCACATATCATGAAACCAAAATAGCCTAGGTCCCCAAGAAATAGCTATGGAAGCTAACAATAATAATGAGTGGTGATCAAAATGATGTCTCATGAGAGTGTAGCAAGAAATCATGAACCAATAGTATACAATTTAATTGATAGAAGAATGTGATTAGGTTAATTACTATATGGTGTGTAATTTACTTGAGAGAGGAATCCATGTTTGGTAAGATTCAATTGATCATGTAATTGATTGATAATTATATTGGAAACTTTTAGTGATTCACATGTTTAGAAAATTAGGTGATTATGTGGTGACTCTTTTTTGCACTTGATCGTTATTAGTGCCATGAAGATGGTGGCTTGGGTTGACTACTTATGCTCACATGGATTTTCACTGTACCCATATTTTTAGGGAGGGTAACAATGTAGTAAATTGCATAGCCTCTAGGGACCTAATATCTATACGGTGACATGTTGGTGGGATGCATCATCATTCGCTAACACTTTTTTTTTTGGATATTAATAGCATGTTTAATTGAAGGTTTGCTAAGATATTATTTTTATTATCTTTTATTTTATTTTAATAATACTTAGAGTTGATGGGCTAGATGAAGAAAAGTGCTCTAGAGGTTCCAACCTAGTTGGGATGTTTTGGTGCAGCTTTAAGATCTATCAACTACAACCTTTCATTTAAAAAGAAAGAATAAAAATATCCTTGTAGCATGAAAACAATTGATGGAACCTTTGGCATTTCAAATCTTACCTCGCAATGATTATAAATGTGATAGGTGGGTATCCTTGCAATCTCCAAGTTTATCAAAAATTTATTCAAGTTCTCCAACTTGAACCACCTTATACGTGAATAGTATTATTCTCTAAGAACAATATTGATTAAAGAACCAATTTCTTGAATTGTATTGCTTTGAGTTGAATTTTGTTTGACAAAATTCTCTTAATTAAGTGTGTGAACTTTTCTTTAAAATTTCCCTAACTTGGTTGGACATTAGGGGGGAATATGTGTATTTAAATGGTCTCTATTTGACCTAGTTTGATTTAGAGTATAACTTTAGAATCATCTCCAAGTCAGAATCTTACCAGCAATCAAATTATTTGCTTGTGAGAATCTTATTCCCACACTATGTCATTTACACCACTTATTGGAGTCTCACTACTATTTGTATATACAAATCCATATATCAAATTGAATTTGATGTTTACTAAAATATCATTGCTTGTCCCATAAGTTTAAATGCCTACCAAACATTTAAACTTGCATTTTATTTTTTTCTTTTAATTCATTCAAATAATATTTAATGTAACTAAATAATATTAATTAAGTACATGGACTAAATAGTCATTTCAAATTATCATTATACTCATATATTTATTTTATATTTATGACCTTTATAAAATGTCCAAATAAATAAATATTTATTTTGATCATATGAATAATAAATTTCAAATTAATTCTTCATGTTTATCTTAAAAGCAACACCATTCAATCATTAGTTAACGATGGAATTATCAATTCAAGTTTGAATAAAGTATTGATACATTATTGACCTCTTAATTAATTATCAATCTTTATTAATCTTAGTGTCACTCTACTATTGACCTAAGATTGAAATCTTGAATATTATAGTTGGTATTTATCCTACACCATGTAGATGAGTAATCCATTGATATAACCATTAAATACAACTTAATTCTCCAAAGTACTTTATACCATCATTTCCTTGAGAATCCATTATTGGCATGAATAATTATATATAACCATATTATATATTAAGCATAGCCATTCATATTCTAGATTGTTAAATAAGGAAATTACTATCTAACATCTGTGAAGAAACAGAGTAGATTCTACATCTTGTGAGATAACCTCAAAACCCACAGTGAACATCAAAATACCAAGATACAAGACATCATACATCACCAGTATGAGTATCGCTGAGTAAGTCAAATACCAAGATGCCATAGTAAGGGGCCAGCTAAATCGCTCAAGATTAAGATCGTCACACACGTGATCATCAAGTGAGATATGTAGAAACATAAATAGTTAAACAAATATTATCAATGTTTGAATATATTTAATTCAATCATGTATAATTAACTATTATACAAAGTACCTTAGATATATCCATATCAGTTACCCCAAATAAGGGCTATATCATTCCAAATGAATATGGATTGTACTAGTGATTAATTAAAAATACCTACTTAATCCTCACAGAATATTTTAATTATTTCACTTAAAACTAATCCTTCTATATATACAATGATATACTAAGTTTTAACCTGACATGAATAATCAAGGATTTTTCAATTATTTATTTAAAGAATATAATGTTACATGTAAATAAATGAATTGTTCTTTTTATTTATTTTAATTTAAGCATAGTTTAAATACAAAATCATTTTCATTTTGGAATTTATCATAATAATCTCTCACTAGCCCTTATTCAAAGGGGACATTCCTTTTAACTCCACCCCTTCTAGGTGAACCTCAAAACTCTTCATAAAAAGTGCCTTGGTAACAAATTAGCAAGGTTGTTTTTAAAGTTATCTTTATGATCATTACACCACCCCGTTGTAAAATTTCTCATATTAAATGATTCTTGCCTTTTATATGCTTTATTCATTTGTGGCTTCATAGTTATTTTGAGTTATCCATTGCTCTACTATTATCACAATGCATTGTAACTAGTTAGTCCGTGTTTGGAACTTCTAAATCTGTCAAGAACTTACAAAGGCATACGTCTTCTTTTGTTGCTTCATAACCAACAACATATTCAATCTCAATTGTGGAATTAGCTATACAACCTTACTTAACAATCCTCCACCTTATGGCTTCTCTATCGAGTATAAACACTAGCCTAGACATTAATCCTATAGTCCTTGTATACTTGAAAGTTATAGTCTATGTATCCTATGGGGATCAAATCTCAATAAGAATACACTAGCATATAATTCCCCATTCTCCTAAGATACCTAAAGATTCATTTGATTGTAATCTAATGATCCAAACCATAGTTGTATTGATAAACTGATTATGCAAATGACATAGCACAAATCACTAATAGATTAACAATAAGTTTACACCGAGGTTGATCTTTAAAAGAATTCATTATGGTTTTAAATTTAACTTGTTCTCTTAATAAATGAATGAAACAATCCTAAACACTCTAACAATGTTGGGTTGTAGAACAATCCTAAAAATATAAAATTCTTTAGCTAAAATTAAGCACACAAAATGTTGAACTGAATTAAAATGATTGAGTGAGTATGAGATATTAGTTAGCTAATCACTCATTGGTATAACCATTTAAATTATTTTTCACAATTGACTTAAAAAGTTAAAATTATTGATTTTTTTCCATTTTAAATAGAAAGATCCCAAATAATCACGATGAATCCCAAAAATATTAATTGATTAATTAATTCCTTGATCAGATTTTAATTAATTAATTAGAAATTCTAACAAAAATAATTTAACACAAGTCAATGCAATTAAATTAGACTCTTGTTCATAATTGCATAATTAAACATAAATGATATGTCTAATATCTAATTCTAAAATGTTCATTTTCATCACAAATTAAAATGGCTAATAATAATTTATAAACAAAGATAAGAGGAGCAAGGAATAAGAAACAATTCAACTTTTAATTAAATCAAATCATCAAAATATTCTTCCATTCATGAAATCAAAACAAAAATCCCACACAATAATCTAGCCTAACATAATCAAATTAATCATAATCAATTTATTTACAAAAGACATAGTCAAAATATAGAGAGAAATAAAATATACGATTTAAATACTTTCATGATTTTTAAATCCAAGTCCTTGAATTAATTGATCCTTTTCTTCAAGTTCTTGAAAAATCTTTACAATTAGGAGTTTCTCTCAAATTTCTATGTAAAATAAAAGTAGAATTTGGTTGATACTTTTTAGAGTTCCTTATGATGTATTATAGGTTAGGTTTAAAAGAAGAAATAGGAAAAACATGTCACCATTCTAAAGGGATTAGTGGCCAGTAAATGAAGGCAGGACGTGAAATGCTTTTACTGGTGCAGTGACGCACGAAAAAATCAAACCCCACATGAAAAGGCCAAGGGCACATTTTTGCGACATGGAAATGTTGCATTGCAGCACATGCTAACTCCCATAGAAATAACATAAGGCTACTCCATCATTGCATGAAACTATTTGGGCCATAGTGCACATGCTTTCATGATTGTTTTTATCTTTTTGTTCATTTCAACTTGTCTGAGTTGTCATTTATGGCCCTATTTTCACTATTTTCCTTCGTTTTGGTCCCTAATTCTTCTAAAGCTCATGAACTTACACAACACAAAAATACCTTCCAAAAAAACATAATTCCTATAATAAAACATAAAATTCATACTTAACATAGCAAACCATAGGTTAAAATTATGTTTATCAACGTGGCATACATTAGACTTCCAAATGCTAATGCATATGGTATCGACCTCATATCCTTTATCTCTTGCATCGTCTTTGTTACTGCTCCTTATATAGGGTAATTTCATATCTAGTAGGTAAAGTACCTTTTTGGTATTTTGCATCGAGAAGCTTGATATCACCATGCCTATATATGAGGTATATACTTGGATAAAGTTATGCTTGTACTAATTAAACAATAGAGAAAGAAAGTATATTGAAATAATGAAGTAAACTCATATAGAACTCCTACCTTTGTGGTAACATCCTCAGGCAACTAATGACAACCACATAACAACAAACAATCCACTAATGAATAAAATAGTTTACAACTCAATAGATATATAAACATAAATACTTCTATAAGTCAAGACATATGCCTCAACTGCACCTTTGTTGCCTTGCTAGTTGCTTTCGTAGCTACAATGATCCAAGGATGAATCTGGCTCTCTATTAGAGCACCACCACCACCAAATGGTGCGAACAATCACCAATAATAAATATCATGGATCCTAAAGGTATGGCTTATCCAAAGCTTAGAGACCTAACCATGTAATCTAAGTCTCAAGTATTAATTCTTCTTTAATTTACCTAAACTTTGATACAACAATTTTTTTATAAAACACTCTTAAATCACTAATATTGAACAAACCTCAAAGTATTAGTGACCCATAATCAGAAAACACTTTAACACTTGAAAATCAAGTTTTCAAATCGATAGAGCTTCCCCACATTTTTCTAATTGTTGAAACAAATGAAAAAGGGTTATTTATAGAATATTTTATGTAGCTTGGGTTCCTCGTCAGCCACTTGTTTCCCTCCTCATCGCTCATAGTGACGAGGGATTGGTGACGACGAGCACAAAAAAAATATTTTTTTGTTCAAAAAATTACCAAGTAAGTTTTTACAAATACCCACAAAACAACTTGAAATAAACCCACTAAACACAACCTACCATGGATACTAACATAACAAACTCTCTTGGTATGTGTAAAACATGTAATCATACAAAGTGTTCCTAACTAAGTGAATCTGTTACCATTAGTCATTAACCTTACAGAAAGAAAGACAAAATACTAAGTAAAATAAACAGACTCTAAGTTTTGCACATATAATGCCAAAAAAGGCACTAAGGACGTACAATATTTACATGCATCATTTATAATTTTATAATTTTACTTTAATATTTATTATTATTTTGATTTCATCATTCAAACAAAAATTTATTCACCGTTGCAACATGCATCAAATCAGGGTGCATTTTAGTTATGATGCGTTGAATCTAGGCATATTTCATCTAGATACATTGAATATAGACGTACTGAATCTGGATGCATTGAATTTAGAAAAATTTATTCAACTTCTTTTTGTTTCAACCCCTAGCAACTTGGCTAGTACATATGTAAGGCTTACATATGTTATCCTTTTATTCTTCTAGGTTCTAATTGAGTGCTTTCAAGTACAATTCTTCAAGTGTTGTCAGTTTAATCAATTTGAAACTATAAATACCTACAAAATATATATGTGATTTCAAAAATATAGATTTGCTAAAATGATGATAGAAATATGAAAATACAAATCTATTTTGAATTAAAAATGCATTGAATAACTTTATATTCAATATTTTTCAAGCATTCATTAGTAGTACATAGAGAAGAAGAAAAAGTCATCATATTAACTTTCATACGAGGATTAGAAGTCATATTTCCGTAATAAGGGTCTCCAAATGCTTAAGTTTACCACAGTGGTAACACCAAGGAGTAACAGTAGGTAAAGTCAATAGTGATACAAATCCCACCAACAATTGTGATGAAACCCAATAACAATGATGGATTGAAACCCTAAGATCATGAAGACAAGATTTGTTGAGTCTTAACACGTCACCTAACAAGATGAAAATCAAGACTACAGAGGATTGAAACGCCACACAAAAAAAACCTAAGGATTCTCTCAACAATTAAAGGTGATAAGTTTGGTTTTTTGAATGCCACAAGATTAACTTGATAAGTTCAAGAGTTCTTTTAAGAACTAAGAGGAACACAAGACCTCAAGAAAATAAATTTCTTAATAATTCCAATCTGTTCTTTAAAATTTGTAGTATTCCTCTTTATGCTTGGAACAACCCTCCAAAAATAGGCAAAGGCATAATTATAGCACAAAAATTAAACTAAACAAGTTCTTTATCTTTTCTGGACCCTTAGTCTTCTAAAAACACCTAATAAATAGCTATTTATTGACTTTTAAAGATAGCTAATAAATGGATATTTTGGACTTCTTAAGACACCTAGCTAAATGACTAGATTTAATATATTTTAACATGTCCAGCCAAGACCAAGTTATTCTCATATTTAATATCATTGAAACTCTTTAAATTCACACCCTTTAATGGTCAAACTTTGCAGGCTATGAAATTGCATGCTAATAAGCCTCTTCAATTTCTTTAAGGACATGGTCTAGGCCTTGATTATTATTTGAGTCCATCTTGATCATTTTAGAATCAATCTAATTCTTATAGATTACCCCATTTAGTACTTCCTTGAAACGTTTGGGTCTTGTGCAAATTTAGCTTCATTCCCACTTGTATGATTGACATGTCTAGCTCCTTGGTTTGCATCATTCTCACCCTCTTGAGAAGGATTTGTCCTCAAATCATCACCTAAGTTAAAAGGAGACAAATCAACAACATCAAAGCTTGCACTAACACCATACTCACTTGGTAAGTCAAACTTGTACGCATTATAATTTATGTGTTCCACTACTTGAAATGTTCTGTCACCCCGAGGTAGGAGTTTTGAATGCCATTTCTCCAAAAAATGGTCCTTCCTTAAGTGCAACTAATTAAACCCAATCTCCTAGTTATAACACTACTATCTTACGTCCCTTGTTAGCTTATTAGACATATTATTTGGTCCTTCTTTCAATGTTTAGCCGTGTCTTTTCATGAATCATTTTTACAAATTCTGCTTTCTTCTTGCCATCTAAGTTAATTCTTTCACTCAAAGATAAAAAAGTTAAATCCAAATGTGACGATAGGTTAAAGCCATAAACAATTTAAAATGGTAAAAACTTAGATGCAGAATGTAATTGTAAGAAAATTCAACATGTGGCAAACATTCTTCCCATGTTTTCAAGTTCTTTTTAATGATAGCATGCAACAAAGAAGACAAATTTCTATTTACCACTTCATTTTGGCCATCCGTCTGTGGATGAAAAGTAGTAAAAAACAATAACTTAGTTCGCAACTTTCCCCACAAAGTCTTCCAAAACTTAACTCAAAAACTTGCCATCCCTATCAGAAACAATAGTCCTAGGCATACCATATAACCTAATAATATCTTTGAAGAACCAATTAGCTATATGTGATGCATCATAGGTTTTAGGACATGCAATGAAATGTGCCATCTTAGAAAATCTATCAACCACCATAAAACCTTAATCCCTCCCTTTCTTTGTCCTAGGTAAACCTAAAACAAAGTCCATAGAAATATTAGTCCAAGGCTCAATAGGTATTGGGTGTACAAACCATAGGGTTGCAACTTAGACTTAGCATGTTTACATGTGATAGACTTCTCACAGGTTCTTTTCACATCACATTTCATATGATGCCAAAAAATGATCATCCAAAATTCATAAAGCCTTAGCTACACCAAAATGACTCATCAAATCACCACCATGAGCTTCTCTCACAAGCAATTCACGCAAAGAACACATACGCACACACAACTTATTTTCTTGATACACAAATCCATCATACCTATTGATCACCACACACAAGTATACATATCGTAATAAGTAATGTAATGATAAGAAAATATCATTCCCATGGAGATTATTTAATTAGAAACTAATTTCTAAAATTAAAAAAATAAAAATCAAATTTTCTATTGTGTTTTTATATTTTATGGAACCAAAATTAAAATAACTAAAAGTAAATAGTAATAATTAATTAAATTAGATTGATAACTAAAAAGATATATGAGAAAATATCTAGGAATACTCAACTCCCTAATTTTCTAAACATGTGAATTGCTAAAATCCCCCCAATATAATTATCAATTAATTACATGATCAATTGAATCTAACCTAGCATCTATTCCTCTCTCAAGTAAACTACACACCATATAATAATTAATTTAATCACACTCCCATGCCAATTAAATTGCATACTACTCATTAAGTTCATCAATTATGAATCACATACATAAGAATTATACATCTCTACCTAGAAACTATGCATGTTATTTAATCAAGACAAACAATTAAATAATTCTCCCAAATCTATTTAATTACCTCTATAGATAAATTGTTGTCCAAACAATTAATAACATATAAATAAGATTAAATAATATAATTAAACTATAATTATAATTAGGGTAAAATATTAAATTATCACATGGTAAAAATTGGGTTCATAAGATCTCTAGATTAATAAATTAACTACACATAATTGTGTTCATAAAGCTCATATTTTTCATAAAGGAAGACATAAAAGTTGATAAAAAAAAGAGTAGAAGAAACACAACCAATCTCTTGAATTGTAGTGTTAATCTCCTTCCATCAAAATTGTGTCCCCTCTTGAATTTTTCTGTATTTTCCTATCTTTTTAGCTCCAAAAACTGACAAAAGTATGTGAATGACGACCATTTAGGGTTTATGGGGTGATTAAGAGCTTAAATATAGCTCAGGTGCAATCTGGACCATTAGATCAACTTTAGATCAAGAGATACGATCAAAACAAGCAAGAATGACAATGTCATCCAATCATAGCACGACATGTGGCACACATAATTTACTGGGCGAATCAAGGCGCAATGCGTGGTAAAAGAGACCAGTCATATTCAACTTTCATTGAGTTAGCACCACGCAGAGAAAATTGATTCACGAAAATGGATGGCATGGTGATGAACGAAAACCGGCATCGCCGATCTTCGCAAATACTTTGGTTTTAATATTTATAAAACTCTCGCAAGTGCACGAATCATTTCGAAGAAAATGATAAGTATACTCCCAAGGTCGATCTAAGGAAGGAATGTATGTGGTTTTTAATTTATTATTCAAACTTTTAAAAACGAAATTAAATCCTAAACATCCTGTCACGATATTTTGGGGTTTTGTGTTTTTAATCTACTTACATAAAAATAAACATAGATTCAATAAACATTTATGCAAATTTTATCATTTATAATGGCGAAGTATTTATGGATATAATAACTAAGTTAATTATGCTTGCTCATATTATCTAGGTTATTAAAGATATGAATTGATATTTATTGATTCTCCCTTTTTTGTATGAATACCACCTTTGGTGGGGTTAGATATTCTTTGTTAACTAAACAAATCAATTAACACCTATGGGTGGGGTTGATAACTAATATGCTTAATTAAATTAATTCCTTTTTCTAAGAGATTGAAAATGAACCATTTAAATGCCACCTTCGGTGGGGTTAGACAGTTTAAACTTTATTCAAGGTGTCCAAATTAAACCTAAGAATTTAGCTATCCGAGTACTAACTTTCAAGTTTTAAAACCACTACCGAAAACATGTTGTCAATACATTTTCAGATAATAATTCTTATAAAAACTTTTGAAATAGAGCTTCACTCTAACTACCGGGCGATTGTACCATCAAATAAAAGAGCACTACTCTAAATCAGACCGGATAACTAAACCTTAAAATCTAATTTTCAGGTTTAAGTTTGTAATGAAAAATAATATATTTCTCTCTAACATTCTTAATATAAAATCATGAATAAAAACAAAATCAATTCATTTTCGAGATTTTTACCTATTTAATATTTCGCAAGCATAACAACGTTATTATTACATCATGTTTACTAAATAGCCAGCACAGTTAAATTTAACCACAGACAAATTAAATATAACATGTAAGAATAAAGCATAAAAATAACTGTAAAGAAAATAAAATCCTTACAGAACTTCGACGCTATTCCCGTTGCTGGAGAAACTCCAAGCGGAATTTGCACTCCCATTTATTGAATCAAAGAGCTAAAATATTACAAAAACATAACTAGTTCTTCCCAAAAAGGGAAGAACTCTAAATCTAAGAGAAATTAACTAAGAAAAGCTAAAAACTAAGAAAACATAAGAAAAACTAAAAAAAATCCTAAAAATATAAGAAAAGAGAGAAAAGAATGTATTTGGAGGTTTTTGAAGGTGTGATTTGAAGTGAAGGGAAGGGGGGTATTTATAGGTGAGGATGGAGAGAAAAAGTAGAGAAAAAAATGTTAAAAAAATGTAAAAACGCGGATTATTGATTGCTGACGTCATTTGATGACGTCAGCATGACATGGGGCGGCTGCACAGTACCGGGTATGAACAGTACCGCGGCTGCACAGTACCGGGTATGAACAGTGCCGAGTCTGATGAACAGTACCCGCGGATGAACAGTACCCGCGCTGCTGCTTGGGGCGGAGCTGGGCGTTGGGGCGCGGCGGCGCGTTTTTCTCCTTTTTGACATTTTTGACCTTTTTGACCCATTTTGTCCAATTTTTCCATATTTGTCGACCTTTCCGCATTTATTTATTAATATATTTGTGATGTATTGCTTCCAGTATTCCTCTTTGAGTTTTTAAGTTGCGTTTTTAAGCCAAAATACCTGAAAAACAATAAAAATACCCGTGATTCCGAAAAAGACAAATTTATATAAATATATGATAAAACATATAAATATATATATTTTTAATCAATTAATGTGCATAAAATCATGGTTATTTTAGTGCTTTTTGAGCACTCATCACAACCCCCAACCAGCTTCTTGCTAGTCCCTTAGCAAGAGAAGCGATAAAAACTAAAAATTAAACTATCCTAAATCACTTTCGTGGATTGAAACGGTTGCATTTAGTCTATGCAACAAGCCGTTAAACCCCTAGGTTGCCCTAGTGGACGAGTTTGAGTCTCGTGAGGGTTTTCAGTAATGATACCCACAAACATTGAACTAACTGTAAAAATCAAAAGAAACTATAAAAACAATCAAATCAAAAACTACAATTACAACACAATCAATAATTAATTTAAGAATAAAAGAAAACAACATATCACAAAAATATCTCATACTTTTTAATCTCCTTTAAGATCATAATTAAAATCTCAAGCATAAGTTATTTTAATCTCTTTAAACAATCATGATTTTATTATAATAATTAGTCGAAAATCATTTTCATATTTCATTTCAAAAATGTATCAATTTAATTTTACCCAATTTCAGTGTCATGAATCAGAATTCGCTTTGACTCTATTCCTCACAAGTCAATACTCTCAAAGCACTGAATCCTATGGGTTCAAACACTCATACTAATTTATATGCGAAAGAGTTGATGTATAGAAATGAACTAATAGGTTCGCATATGTATAAAGAATAAAGGCTCAAAGTGTTATTTTAACATTGATCTCATGAAAGGAATCGAATGTATAAATTATAAAGATATCATATATAAAAATTATTTTAATGCATAAATCAAACTCATTAAGAAAGAATTTCGAGATATATGCTTTTTACAAATGAAGAAATTGCAATGACTTTTTAGGGAATTACTTCCTATATATTTCTTTTGTAATTAGCCTTTACTCACAACTTTGTAGGCAATGTGGGTCATAGTATGTAGATGATACTATAATTTTTTTATCTCTCTATTTTTTTTTCTGAAGATTTTTTTTTTTGAATATATGTATTTTTTTAGAGAGTCAACCCATGTACAGATTGTACATTTTTTTGGATTTTGGTGAGTGGTTAATTTTGTGGCTTTTCTGTTTGATCTTGGTTTAGGTAACCCCAGATATGTCTTTTTGTTTTTGTAGCAGTCATGCATAAATGAGATATAAGCATATACTATGAATTTCTACTCAAATCATTTAATCTAAACAAAAATAATAAAAAAATATATGATACTCTATTAAGATGAGAAAAAAAAATTCATACATTCAATGCTAATACCTATAGAGATCATCTAAAAATTCGAATAAATAAGAAATGTGTTTGGAGTAGAAAAAATATATTTCACTCTGAATAAAAGAATTTAGGCTCAAATTATATCTCACAAGGGTAGTCTCCACTAAAAAAAATTCATAAACACCGATTTTGGGTTTAATATAATTTCCACATTTTATCAAGAAATACTAGTTATGACAAAAGCTAACTAATTATCAAAAATAATTACTAAATATTTCATGATATGTTTTCAAAAATTAATCTAACAGTACAAAAGACTTAATTATTTACTTAAATTTGATTTAAAGAAATGATAAATTTTTGTGAGAAAATATTTAAATTGTTTTTTTTTTAATTTTTAAATTGTTAAATCTTTTTTTTTTAATTAAGCATGGTAACTTTTCACCACCCCCAACCTAGAACTTACATTGTCCTCAATGTAACAACTGTAAATTAAAGATAAAGAGAAAAGAGAAGAAAGATTACCTATTTCCTGAGAATTTGTAAGTAGTAATGGAGAAATGCAGGTGCATCCATCATATTCATTATTAAAGTGTATACAGACAGATCGCTGTAAACTTCTAACATCTCAACAAATATTTTTAGTTTTAACAATTTAAAAATTATTAAACTAAAATGAACAATCAAATTAAGTAAATAAAATAAATAACAGAAAATTACCTAAAATGATGGGTTGCCTCCCATCCAGCGCTTAGTTTAACGTCTTAGCAAGACGTAACTTGGGGATTGCCTCTTAAGTAAACTCAATGTCCCCTCATCATTGAGTCAATCATATCTACAAGTAAGACAATGTTGTCTACCTATACTGTTTCAAACATGCCCTATTGACTTTTAAATTTTTCTGTACCAAAAACTAAGGGCATGCTTGAGGGTTTTAGATAACCCACATCTAGGTGCAAATCAAATAATTAAGGCATCATAACACAATTGTACCTAGATCAAGCAAAGAAACTAACTCTTGAGATTAAAACTTTAAAATTTTTGAGATAGTTTCAATTTTTTTTTTTTAAGGTTTAAAATAACATAATTAGTATTAACCAAGAGTGCTCCCAGGAAAGAATGGTGGGGCAAAGGCTCCTTAAATACCATCCTCCTAGACAGAGCAACGTTCCCAGGAAAGACTAGTGGCACAAAGGCTTCCAAGAACTAGTCTCCTAGACAGAACTCCCTTAGATCTTTACTTTTCATGCTATTAAAATTAAGTTAATTAAGTTCAGTTAAGTAAAAATCTAAGTTAATTAAGTTAATGAAAATCTAATTTAATTAAAAAGCTAAGTTGGTTAAGTAAAAAAAATATCTAAATTAATTAAAAAAAACTAAGTTAATCAAAGTTAATTAAAAAGTTCAAGTTAATTAAGTTAAGTTAATTAAAAAGCTAAGTTAAAAATCTAAGTTAGTTAAGTTAAAAAAAATCTAAGTTAATTAAAAAGTTAAGTTAATTAAGTTAAGTAAACTAAAAATCTAAGTTAATTAAGTTAATGAAAAATCTAAGTTAATTAAGTTAAATAAAAATTAAGAGAGAAATAAAAATAATAATAATAATAAAAAAATAATAAAAAAAATAAAAATAAAAATAAATTAAATTAAAATTGATATAAAATAAAATAAAATAAAATAAAATAAAATAAAATAAAGTAAAATAAAATAAAATAAAATAAAATAAACAAAAATAAAATAAAAATAAAATAAAATAAAATTGAAAAAGGTAAAGGAAAATAAAATAAGAATAAAATTAAGATTTTAAAATAAAAATTAAAATTAAATGAAAATTAAAAAGTAAGCATTATTTTTTTTTTAATTAAATTTTTTTTTAATTTTTTTTTACTATTCATGAACGGTAATTTTATTTTACTATTTACATTAGATTATTTATTTATTTTTATTTTAAAATTTTAAAATGTTAATTTTTTTTACTATTCATGAACGGTAATTTTATTTTACTATTTACACTATATTAAAAAAAAATTAAGTTTTTAATTTTTTTTAATTTTTAATTTTTTTTACTATTCATGAATGGTAATTTTTTTTTACTATTTACATTAGATTATTTATTTATTTTTATCTTAAAATTTTAAAATTTTAATTTTTTTTTACTATTCACGAACGGTAATTTTATTTTACTATTTACGCTATAAATTTTATTTATTTATTTTTAACTTAAATTTTTTTGTTTTTTTGTTTTTTTTTTGTTTTTTTTTACTATTTATGAACGGTAATTTTATTTTACTATTCACGCTATATTATTTCTTATTAACTTAAAATTTTTTGAATTTTGAATTTAAAATTTTTTTTTTTATTTATTATTATTATTATTTTTTTACTATTCATGAACGGTAAAATTTTTTTTCTTCAAATTTCAAATTTCTAAAAAAAATTATTTTTTTTTTATTTTTTTTATTTTTTTTTGTTTCTTATGAATTTTGAAATTTGATTATTGTTAAAATATCACAATTATTTACAGCACAAAAATGTTTTTTAAAATTTTGATAAATAATTTAAAAACGTTATTCCTTCCCCGGCAACGGCGCCAAAAACTTGATGAACGAAAACCGGCATCGCCGATCTTCGCAAATACTTTGGTTTTAATATTTATAAAACTCTCGCAAGTGCACGAATCATTTCGAAGAAAATGATAAGTATACTCCCAAGGTCGATCTAAGGAAGGAATGTATGTGGTTTTTAATTTATTATTCAAACTTTTAAAAACGAAATTAAATCCTAAACATCCTGTCACGATATTTTGGGGTTTTGTGTTTTTAATCTACTTACATAAAAATAAACATAGATTCAATAAACATTTATGCAAATTTTATCATTTATAATGGCGAAGTATTTATGGATATAATAACTAAGTTAATTATGCTTGCTCATATTATCTAGGTTATTAAAGATATGAATTGATATTTATTGATTCTCCCTTTTTTGTATGAATACCACCTTTGGTGGGGTTAGATATTCTTTGTTAACTAAACAAATCAATTAACACCTATGGGTGGGGTTGATAACTAATATGCTTAATTAAATTAATTCCTTTTTCTAAGAGATTGAAAATGAACCATTTAAATGCCACCTTCGGTGGGGTTAGACAGTTTAAACTTTATTCAAGGTGTCCAAATTAAACCTAAGAATTTAGCTATCCGAGTACTAACTTTCAAGTTTTAAAACCACTACCGAAAACATGTTGTCAATACATTTTCAGATAATAATTCTTATAAAAACTTTTGAAATAGAGCTTCACTCTAACTACCGGGCGATTGTACCATCAAATAAAAGAGCACTACTCTAAATCAGACCGGATAACTAAACCTTAAAATCTAATTTTCAGGTTTAAGTTTGTAATGAAAAATAATATATTTCTCTCTAACATTCTTAATATAAAATCATGAATAAAAACAAAATCAATTCATTTTCGAGATTTTTACCTATTTAATATTTCGCAAGCATAACAACGTTATTATTACATCATGTTTACTAAATAGCCAGCACAGTTAAATTTAACCACAGACAAATTAAATATAACATGTAAGAATAAAGCATAAAAATAACTGTAAAGAAAATAAAATCCTTACAGAACTTCGACGCTATTCCCGTTGCTGGAGAAACTCCAAGCGGAATTTGCACTCCCATTTATTGAATCAAAGAGCTAAAAAATTACATAAACATAACTAGTTCTTCCCAAAAAAAGGGAAGAACTCTAAAACTAAGAGAAATTAACTAAGAAAAGCTAAAAACTAAGAAAACATAAGAAAAACTAAGAAAAACTAAAGAATCCTAAAAATCTAAGAAAAGAGAGAAAAGAATGTATTTGGAGGTGTTTTTAGGTGTGTTTTGAAGTGAAGGGAAAGGGGGTATTTATAGGTGAGGATGGAGAGAAAAAATGAGTAAAAAAATGTTAAAAAAATGTAAAAACACGTAATGGAAATGCTGAGGTCATTGATTACGCCATGGGGCTGCTGCACGTGAAAAATGGGTGTCGGCGCGCGCGGATGAACAGTACCCGCGCGCGCAGCTTGGGGCGGAGCTGGGCGCTGGGGCGCGGCGGCGCGTTTTCTCCTTTTTTATATTTTTGTTCTTTTTGACCCATTTTGTCCAATTTTTCCATATTTGTTGACCTTTCCCCATTTATTTATTAATATATTTGTGATGTATTGCTTCCAGTATTCCTCTTTGAGTCTTTAAGTTGCATTTTTAAGCCAAAATACCTGAAAAACAATAAAAATACCCGTGATTCCGAAAAAGACAAATTTATATAAATATATGATAAAACATATAAATATATATATTTTTAATCAATTAATGTGCATAAAATCATGGTTATTTTAGTGCTTTTTGAGCACTCATCACATGGCATACGGTTGGAATGTAGGGAGCAATGGTATGGTGACACGTGGTATGGCGGGTTAACCGATCTCCAAACTCAAAATGAACGTTGTACTAACATGTGGCGCTCAGTCCATCCTCCTCACACGAGTCGTAAAGTTATTTGTTGTCCCTACTTACGTGGCATCTACGTGGCTTGCTCAATCAACTCCTCTGCTTGTGTGGTATGTCACGTGGTAGCTCTTGATTGGACCTGTGTGAAAAATTCATAAAAACTCCATAAAAATTCTAAAAAAATCCCAAAAAATTCCAAAAATTATATTTTCACCACTTTTCACTAAAAAGTTTATATTTTAATATTTTTGGCCATACAAATACTATTTATTGAATAAAACAAATAAATATTAAGTAAAAAAGTGTGCTAATGTCTATATTTTCATAAAGTCATCACACCTCCAAACTTAACTCTTTGCTTGTCCTCAAGTAAAGCCAAGTAAAACTAAATAAAATAACTTGGGTAATATATTCATAACTATACTTCGATTAGTACATGTATATTTCACAAAAACTATCCCTATCAAAAGTTATACAATCCTATGATAAGGAGGTTCATATATTCATCAATCAACGTTCCATCAATACAAGGATATGGAAGATTTTTGAAAAAATTATTTGTGTGTGTATGATGCACATGATATCATCCAATGTACCTATGAAATCAACCTTTATGAGTATGCTAATCAATTCAATCTTAGAACAAATCTTAATAGTCTATTTTTCACATACTTCTCCACTAATATAAATATACACTTAGCAAAAGATCAATAAGGCTTGTACATGGTTGTAATGTAAGGCTTAGGTGGGGGGTCGATAAATGAAGACACTTAAACTCTTTCCATACCTTAGCATTTTTTTTATAATCATGCACTTTTTAACTGCAATTGAGCTTTTGCTTGATATTTTAGTGCACCCTCTTTTGCCATTATTTTCATATTCATTTATTCCACATCAACTTATTTTCAATTCTATTTTTTTTTCTTTAGAGGGATAATTGTGTTATGAGTTTTGCTTTTTTATTTTTTTTATAGGGTGCATTACATTTCATCTTATGCTATAGCATAGCATATGATTGCATTTTTTTCTTTTCATACAAGCTAAAGGTGCAAGGGTAAATGTAATACTTATTAATAAAGCATTAAATATGGCTTAAAGATATGAAAGGTCCTTTGTTAGGCTTAAATGGGTGACTATGGATATTAACAATGGTTAGCTTGAAAGGCTTAATCGATCCAAATAAGGCCTAAATCATTTCTTTTGCTAAATAATATTTAGGATTTTACCTCAAGGGATGATCAAATATATTCTAAAACTTGATAGATCTCATCGACTTGCATAACTCACTACAAATTTTCTCTCAATAAGAACACCAAAATCAATCATGAACATGTGCATAAAAATTTGAATCAATCAAATCAAAACTAGCAAGCATATCACATGCTTAATGTAAATATCTTAACAAATATATTATATTCCTTATCCTAGTCATGACAACCAATTTTTATCCTTGAGTTCATATGTTTCATATCAAGCATGAATGCATTTAGTTTCCATATATTTATCAATCTCTACCCAAATCATGATTAAACACATCCTAAAAAAATTCCCTAAAAATTAAAAATGCATGGTAAAAGAAAAATATAGAGAATGAAGGTCCCTCCCCTAAACTTAAATTAAATATTGTCCTCAATGTGCACATATAAATATATAAAAGGTAAAAGAAACAAAAACTCCCTTAATCATGGCACACCACATATGTCATGGAAATGCTCATTCTTGTTGCATCATTTCTCTCCATATTTATTCACCTACAAAAAAAACAATGAAAATATAAGTAAAACAATGTTGGGTTGCCACCCAACCAACGTCACGTTTAACGTCCTTGATTAGACAGTAATATCAAGTCCTAAGGCACATCTCTTTGTATCCATGTACTTTTGAGTTTGCCTAGAAACAGTTTGAGTCTTGATTTGTTCAATAATACCTTATCTTTTGGCTTGCAAACATGGTGCTCCATTCTCTTCTCATGCCATATATTTGTTTTACTTTTGAACTTTTTGGCATTCTTATAAGCACTCCACCACAACTCATCCAATTTATGTATTTCTAATAGCTTTTTAACCTTTTCATTCGACTCTTTCACTTTCATACTTAACTGGAGATAGGAAGGTAAAAGTGTGGGATCTAAACTTGGTGGCACTTTAATTTATGGTTTGAGCTTAGATCTTATCTCAAAATTTTCCATAATCGCCTTTGATATATACATAAGAGGTGTGCCTTCCAAAAAGTTCACACAATCTATAATATCAACCTTTGATGCCATACTTTCAAAGTTAAAACAAGTTGAGTTGTTTTCTGGTAAGTTTATGTCCTTGTTCATAGCATCACATGTAACAGTTTTAAGTGTGGGTGACTCAACATATTTTTTTTATCCTTAAACATTCATTAGCATTATCAATATTAAGGGTTTCAAATTCCTTAAAAATTTCAACCATTATTTGTTCATCTTGCACTCTTATTGTAAGTTTACCTTTTTGTACATCAAGTGCTCTTCCAGTTTCTAAGAATGGATAGACAAGTATGATAGGAATGCCATGGTGCTCTTCTATGTCTAGCATAATGAAGTTTACTAAAAAGATGAATTTGTCTAATTTTACTAGTACATCTTGTACCACACTCCAATGTATCTTAATTGATCTATCTACTATTTGTAATGTTATTGAAGTGTGTTTGGCTTTACCAACCCCTAATCTCTTGAAGATGGATAATGGATTAAGGTTAATGCGAGAACCTAGTCACATAATGCTTTCTCAAAATGGATGTTCCCAATTATACAAGGAATGCTAAAACTACCTGGATCTTTCAACTTTTGGGGTAGTTTTCTAGCAAGGATGGCACTACAACCTTCAATTAAGGTTATTATTTTATTATCTTCAAGCCTCATTTTATTAGACAATATGTCCTTCAGAATTTGGCATAAGTAGGCATATGTTCAAGTGCATTTACAAATGATATGTTTATGTGCAACTTCTTGAAGACTACTAGAAATTTTGAAAACTACGTATTTTACTTTTGCTTTTACAGTCTTTAAGGGAAAGGAATAGTAGGTTTGTAGATGTTTCTTTTTTGGCTGAATTATTTACTTTCCATTACTCTATTTATCCTATAATTCCTCCTCATCCTTTTTAGTTTCTAGTTCCTCATTTTTTTAGGTACCATGTTCTTTCTCTAAAGTTTTACCAGTCCTCTAGTCTATGACGTTGCAATGATCCTTACATTCTCTTCTTAGGTTTACAATTGTGTCACTTGGAAGGTTACCTTAAGGCCTTTGACTTATAGCCTGAGTAAATTGCCCCATTTCGTTCTCCAAATTTTGAATCGAAGCCTCTTGAGTTGACACTTTTGTATTAAATGATTGGATGAAGTCTTTCATCATCCCTATGAAAAAATTTGTATTGTGATCAATAGGTGGATTCTTTTCAGGCTTGTAATTGTTATGGTTGTTGAAAACTAGGTGGTGGAAATGATTGATGGTTGAATTGATTACCACCTTGATTGTTATTATTTCAAGAGAAATTTGGATGTTGTCTCCATCCTGGGTTATATGTGTTTGAGTATGAATTATTGTTTTAATTCACATTACATATATAAAAGACCGATTCAAGATTATATGGACAATTATCAAACAAATGGGCACCATCACAAAACACATAAGACATCCTTGCATCTTGGACCTGGTTTATACTCATTGGAGAGTTTTGAACCATCAAAAGATTTACCAAAGAAGACACTTGAGTTGTAAGCGTCATGATATCATTTACCTCATGTATTCTACCTATTTTTCTTATGGCTATCATCCCGTTCATTAACCATGGATAATTATTGCAAGCCATTTTATACTCTATGTTTCTAATAGCACTAAAAGATATGTCTAAATTAAATATATATAGTAAATAAATTTTTTAAAAAGAATAACAAACTAAATAAATAAATTGAAGTTAATAAATAAATAAATAAGTCAATAAAAGAAAATACATAAATTAAATTAAAATTAAAGTAAAGAAAAATACCTAAATAAAAAATAAAAAATTATTAATTTCTAATATTTATAATCTCTGGCAACGGTACCTAAAACTTGATCGCCACATATGAAGTGTGTGCAATGAATACGCAAGTATATATGTATCACAATAAGTAATATAATAATAAGAAAAAATCGTTTCGAGAGAGATTGTTTAATTAAAAAATTATTTTTAAATCTAAAAAAATAAAAATCAATTTTTTTATTGTGTTTTTATATTTTAAGGAAGCAAAATTAAAATAACTAAAAGTAATTAGTAATAATAATTAAATTCGATTTGGTAACTAAAAAGATATATGAGAAAATATCTAGGAATATTTAATCTCTCAATTTTCTAAACATGCAAATCGCTAAAATCCTCCCAATATAATTATCAATTAATTACATGATCAATTAAATCTAACCTAGCATGTATTCCTCTCTCAAATAAACTACACACCATATAATAATTAATTTAATCACACTCTCATACCAATTAAATTGCATACTACTCATTAACTTCATCAATTATGAATCACATACATAAAAATCATACATTTATACCTAAAAATTATGCATATTATTTAATCAAGATAAACAATTAAATAATTCTCTAAAATCTATTTAATTGTATCTATAAATAAATTGTTGGCCAAACAATTAATAGCATACAAATAAGATTAAATAATATGATTAGATTATAATTATAATTAGGATAAAATATTAAATCATCACATGTTGAAAATTGGGTTCATAAGATCCATAGATTAATAAATTAACTATACATAATTGTGTTCATAAAGCTCATATTTTTCATAAAGGAAGACATAAAAATTGATAAAGAAAAGAGTAAAATAAGAAATACAATCAATCTCTTTAATACATGTGGCATGGCAGATTAACCGATCTCTGAACTCAGAATGAACATCGTACTGACACTTGGTGCACGGTCTGTCCTCCTCATTCATAACGTACTGTTATTTGTTGTCCTTGCTTATGTGGCATCTGTATGGCTTACCCAATTAGCTTCTCTACTTGTGTGGCATGCCACGTGACAACTCTTGATTGGCCTTGCGTGAAAAATTCATAAAAAATTTATAAAAATTTCAAAAATTATATTTTCACCCATTTTCACTAAAACGTTTATATTTTAATATTTTTTGACATAAAAATACTATTTATTGAATAAAACAAGTAAATATTAAGTAAAACAAGTGTACTAATGACTCTAATTTCATAGAGTCATCACCTATAAAACCTACCAAATGCCATTTTTTCACATGCATTGAATACATCACTAAAATCAGTATCTTGTGCATACAAATCTTTAATATATTCAAAGCTAAATAGTTTTGTATCTAAAATGGAGAGTAAAGCATACCTTTGGGACAATGCTTCAACCACCATATTTTCCTTACCATTCTTGTATCTGATCACATAAGGAAATGTTTTAATGAATTCCACCCACTTGGCATGGCATTTTTTCAACCTTTGTTGTCCTTTCAAATGCTTTAAATATTCATGATTTGTGTGAATCACAAATTCCTTTGGCCATAGATAGTGTTTCTAATTTTCAAAAGCCCTTACCAAGGCATGCAACTCCTTATCATAAGTGGGGTAATTTAGGGTTATTCCACTCAATTTTTCACTAAAATAAGCAACAAGATTTCCTTCTCGCATCCAAATAGCTCTAATAGATATTCTTGAAGCATCACACTCAATTTCAAAAGTTTTAACAAAGTTAGGCAAGACAAGCAAAGGTGTATTAGTTAACTTTTCTTTTATCAGATTAAATTCCTTTTCTTGCTCTTTCCTACACGTAAATGGTATATTTTTCTTAATGACTTTAGTAAGAGAGGTGACCAAGCTACTAAAATCATGCACAAATCATCTATAGAAACTAGCCAAGCCGTGGAAACTCCTCACTTGGCTGGTTGTTGTAGGTGATTGCCACACTTGGATTACCTTTACCTTTTCCTCATCCACCTCAATTCCTTTCTTACTAACAACAAAATCAATAAACACCAGATTATCTATGCAAAAGGTGCACTTCTTGAGGTTAGCAAAAAAAAATTATTTCCTTATTAGAATTTCCAAAATAGATTTCAAATGTATTACATGTTCTTCCAAGTTTTTCCTATAAATTAGGATATCATCAAAATACACAACTACAAATCTACCAATAAATGCATGTAAAACATGTTCATCAAACACATAAATGTTCTTGGGGCATTAGTTAAGTCGAACAACATCACTAACCAATAATACAAATCATATTTAGTTTGAAAAGTAGTTTTCCATTCATCAGCTTCCTTCATCCTAGTCTGATGATATCCACTCTTAAGATAATTTTTTGTAAAGACACAAGAACCATGCAATTCATCTAGCATATAATCTAATCTAGGAATGGGATGATGATACTTTAAAATTATGTTGTTGATGGCTCGGCAATAAACACACATCCTCCATGTTCCATCCTTCTTAGGAACCAATAGCACTGACCACACAAGGACTTATGCTTTCATGCATAAACCTCTTATCTAATAATTCACTTACTTACCTCTAAAGTTCCTTGGTCTCCTCAGGATTACTCTTATAATCAGGTCGGTTTGGAATTGATGCACCAGGTATGAATTCAATTTGATGTTTAATCCCTCAGATTGGAGGTAAACCATGAGGTACCTCTTCAGAAAGGAGATCTTCAAACTCCTACAAAAGAGAAACAATATCACTCGATAATGCACCAACGAGATCATTAGTACATAAAAGAGCTCCCTTGTACATGAGTACAATAAGGGGATAATGTGAAAATGATGCTCTCTTGATCTCACTTCTTTTTGCAATATAATTGAATTTTTCCTCTCTTGTTCTCACTATTGCCAAAATGCTTTCTCTCTTTTGTTCACCTTGATCAATGTTTTATCTCCTTTTTTTAAACTCTTTTTTGTTTTCAACTTCATCCTTCCTTTCTTTTTCCTTTTTTCTATTTGATCTTTGCAACTTTAATTGGTCCTCCCTGACATGTTCTAGAGTTAATGGCACAAGAGTAATAGGTTTCCTTTTAAGAGTGAAAAATACTCATTTGTGAATCCATTATGCATAACCTTGAGATCATACTGCCATGGATAATGCCACCAATACTTGTTTTGTTACCGTGACTTCACCACTTTCATTTAGCCACTAAATTCGGTAAGGTTGAGGATGTTTCAAGGTAGTTAATGCCAATTTCTCCACCAAATCAGTGTTGGTTACATTTTTACAACTTTTGCCATCGATAATGACACTACAAACCTTGTTATTTACAAAGCATTGGGTATGAAACAAGTTCTCCCTTTGGTTACTTTCTTCCTCTTTAACCTGCACATTGAAAACTTGCCTTTCTACCAATAAATCTCCAACCATTGCATTTTTCTCATCATCAACATCCTCCAAAGATGGTACGTCATCATCATCTACCTCTTCCTCATTCTTTGAATCAAGCTCTCCTTGAGCATTTATCACTAACATCATTTTGTTCACACATTGGCTGGCTATGTGTCCTCGCCCTTGACATTTAAAACACTTAAGATCACATGTTTTAGAACTCGAAGTCTGGATGTTACCTAAATTAGTGACGGTCTTTGAGTTGTCATTCTTAGATAATTTAAGTTTTGGCTTATTTTGTAGCTACTTGTCCCTTTTTGGAACTATCTTTCATGGACTAGTGGTAGCCATAGGTTGTCCCCTCCTAGCCAATCCCTTTCATTTGAATTGTTCCTCCCTTTTTATGGCTTGATGTACCATATTCGTCAACTCAACATAGTGTTGCATCTCAACTATATATACAATCTCACAATTTAAATTGTGTAAAAATAAAGCCATAGTGGCTTCCTAATCCTCTTCTACATTAGCCTAGATCATAGCTACCTCCATCTCTTTGTAATACTCATCCACACTATTGGAACATTGAGTTAAGCCCTACAACTTTTGATACAATCCCCTATAATAATGATTGGGTACAAAATGATTCCTTATAAGCATTTTCATCTCTTCCTAAGTGCCCACGAGTGGCTCTTTATTCCTCCTCATATTATTTAGTAATTAATCCCTTCTAGGCCTACCCATCCTAGCTTTTCTATTCCCATACCCTCGCTCAAACCTACCCTAGTTCAAATATGGCTCATCAAACTCCTCTATCTCTGCCTCTTCCTCCACATTCTACCATGGAACATGACCACCTTGATGCCTATTGGGAATATCTTACTATTGTCCTCTACGAGTCCCTTCTTCTACCCTATATAACATCTCATGAATAGGCTCTAATTCAGCCCTCATCATACACCTCATCTCCCCTATGAATGCTTGCATTTAGAGGTTTGGAACTATGGGTTGTCGTTATTCTTCAGTTGTATCTTTTTCTTGATTACTAGACATGTTTAGAATCTACAAAACAAGGTTAGAACCCTCACAAGCACTCCTCCACATATTTCACTCAAGAATTGATACACTTGCACTCGTGTTTTTCACTCTAACTTTTTATGGTCTCACTCACTCTTGCATTTTCCCACTCCTTTGTGTCTTCTTTACTTCTTAATCAAACTTCAATAAAATAATTCAAAATAATCCAATAGAAATTCAAAAATGAGAAATAACCAATACTCATTACAAAGATCAAGAACTTGAATAAGGAGAGAAACAAGATTAACAAGAAGATTTTTTTTTACTAGAATCGTGTACCAAGAAATGATATGAACTGATAAATTTTACTCTTTGTGTACTGAGAGATTTCTAACTGAAATCGTATAGTTTTTTTTATAGCAAGGAATAGGAAATCAAGAAATAGAATGCAAATAAAAGATAGTAAAATATAGTTGTTGAGTCTTAACCCGTCACCTAACAAGATGAAAATCAAGACTATGGAGAATTGAAACGCCATACCAAGAAAACCTAAGGATTCTCTCAAGAATTCAAGGTGATAATTTTGGTTGTTTGAACGCTACAAAATTAACTCGATAAGTTCAAGAGTTCTTTTAAGAACTAAGAGAAACACAAGACCTCACAAGAAGATAATTTTCTTAATAATTTTAATATGTTCTTTAAAATTTGTAGTACTCCTCTTTATACTTGGAACAACCCTATAACAATAGGCAAAGTTATAATTAAAACACAAAAATTAGACTAAACAAGTTCTTTACCTTTTTTAGACCCTTAGTCTTCTAAATATACCTAATAAATAGCTATTTATTGGCTTTTAAAGATAGCTAATAAATGCCTATTTTTGACTTCCTAAGATAACCAATTTTTACTTCAAAAGACAACTAATAAATAGCTAAATGACTAGATTCAATATACTTTAACATGCTTAGCCAAGACCAATTTATTCTCATATTTAATATCCTTGAAACTCTTCAAATTCCCATCTTTTAATGGTCAAAATTTGCTGGCTACGAAATTGCATGCTAATAAGCCTCTTCAATTGCTTTGATAACATGGACTAGGCCTTGATTATTATTTGAGTCCATCTTGGTCATTTGAGAATCAACCCAATTCTCATAGATTAGCCTATTTAGTGCTTCCTTGAAAATTTTGGCTCTAAGTCTTGAAATTGAGCCACTAGGAAGTGAAAAAGGGTCTTGTGCAAATTTAGTGACATAAAGAATTAGCTTTAGGTGAGATGCTCACTTTGCTATAGGTAACTGGTTAGAGTGAAACAAATGACTTACCTTTTTGGGTGGTATAGTAGAAATCAACTTGGATCTTGTATAGTTGACTTAACAAACTTAGGAGCAGCTATAATGGAAATAGAAAACCCTTCATTATACTCATTACCATGTTTATCACTACAATAATTGGTGATACTGATCATTTAATTTTTGAGAACCAGTCATCATTTTGTTGATAGTAAAGGACGAATAAGTAAGTTCCTTTTCACTCACATAGAGTTTACCCTTTAATGATTTAATTAAATTTTCATTCTCCTTTATGAAAGAATAGAGGTAGGTAAGCCACTGAATTGTTATGAATCCCAACTCTCTCATGCAGTTATTCAACTTCAACTTCAACTTCTTTTTCAGTAAGAGTATAAGCCAGATATTCTTTGGTACTTTCAAGGACCATTATCTGCTTCTTCAATAGATAAACTTCAATCTTATGATTAGATGATGGATCAAGATTGATATACAGAGAAGTACCTTTACATGAAGTGAAACAATTTAGTTGGTCCTTAAGTTTATTCATCTTCTCATGATTTGTGTTGAACTTTTCTTGCAAATCATTGTATCTCTTTTAAATGAATTCACACCTATTAGTGAGATCAAGTGAATAGACCATCGATTGCAGACTTTTTTTCAAGAGGTTTTTTTAATGCGCTTATCTCTCGTTCTTATTCATGCAAGCTCTCCAAGGCCTTTTTTACCTTTCTCTAACTTAATATGCTCCAATAAAAGTGCATTGTAAGAATCGAGAAACTCATCTTACTCGTTTTCATCATCTTCATAAAGAACCTCTATACATATAAGGTGGCAGTCAAAGGATCTAAGACATTACTTGAAGTAAAAACACTGGGAAGTTAGTGCATCCTTATCATCATTACTAGCATTGTCTGAAATAATAAACTTAGCCTTCATAGCACACTTGTTCATGCATTTTTGCTTATGAAAACAATTAGAAGAAGTATGTTTGGGCTTCCCACATTCATAGCACTTGATTTTGTTGAGATGGCCTTTGCTAGGTTTCTTAGCTTCATTATATGAGTCTTCATCAATCTTAATTGATTTCGAGCCTTTAGTGCTCAAAATGTTTTTCCAACAATGCTAGATAAGGGTTTCTTTTTCCTAAGGTAACATGGTGAACCTTTTGGCAAGTAATGTCATTTCTTCTTTATTAGGGTCAGAATCATCATCACTTAAAATAGTGGCATTCATTTCCTTGTTGGGACCACTACTCTTGGTAATCTTGAGTGCCAAGCTACTAGCAGCAATTTGATCTTGTCTGGATAATAGATGATAAAGTTTGAAGACTTGTAAATCACCAACTAACTCATTCATAGTTAGTTCATCAGGCTCATGCATGGACTTAATCACCGTAACCTTGGCGTGAAACCAATAAGGGAGGCTAATGATGATCTTCTTAATCTGTTTTTCTTTCCTGAAAGGTTTACCCAACTTTTAAGAATAATTGATAGTATTTAAAAATCAAGCATATAAATTGTTAAAAAGTTTCATCCTCTTGCATAATGTAGAGCTCAAAGTCTTTGTTCAACTTCAAAATTATGGATCTCTTGACTGCATAAGTACCTTCATATGTAGTACAACTCTAAATTCTTTTATATTCATCAGGCATAATAGCCTTGATGATTGCATATTAGTTCCTTGCTATTCTATTCAGATTCTTTACTTTCTTCTTTTGTCCACTCAATAATTGGTTTAGGAATTACAATATTATATAGAGGTTTTGGTTAGGTACGTCTAGCCATTTTCAACTAGAAACAAGTTATTAGTGCTTGAAAAATACTAAATATTGTATGATTTATTTGCACTTTAGGGTCAAAATAATTTTAAATTTGCATGATTTTATTATTATTTTAGCAAATCTATATTTTCAAAATCATGGGTATATTTTGTTATTTTTCAAGTATGTTTGGCTTCAAAATGATTCAATTGATAAGGACTTGGAGAATCATACCTAATAGCACTCAATTGCAACCAAAAAGAATAAAAGAATAAACATATGTAAGCCCTACATATGTACCAACTAAGCTTGTAAGGGGTAAAACAAAAAGAAGTTGGAAACACATAGTTTAATGCGAGCCACAATGGTAGAGTTTGTGTGCCACAATGAAAGTGTATCGGATCATAATTTGAATGCGTCAAGAATTAAAGCATGCCATGATAGTGGAAAATATGCACTATGGTGTGCGACCTTTTGATCCCCTTTTCTCTCATTTCGTAATGTTTTCCAGTACTATATATACTCTCTCTCTTGTAACAGTACACAAAACTCAAGAACACCTTCTGAGTTTCCAACATATTTTCTCTGAGAATTGTTATAGTTTTACTTTTTAGTTATATAGTACCTCTTTCAATCCAATAAATAAGTATTGGTAGATCTGTTTAGAGATTTTCCAGATATAAGATTACTATTGAAATTCTATACTTAGAAGGATATGCTTGAGGTATAAATTTTAAATGTATATTTTTATTTTTAGATTAATTTTATGTGTTGTTTTAAATGATATTTTTAATATTCTAGTTATTTATTAAATCTAAACATGTCTAGCTGAATGTTACTATGAGTTATTTGTTATGTTATTATGTTGTTATGCTTGTGAAATATTAACTTAGATAAAAAAATTATAAAATAAATTGATTTTTATTTCTTCATTCAAGAATTTTAAAAAACTTGTTACAAAAAAATATATTGACGACATATTTTTCGTAGTAAGTTTAAAACATGAAAATTAGATTTATGACCTGATTATCTAGATTTGATTTAGAATACAATTCTACTTTAAAGATTTTTTATAAAAATTTATTATTGAAAAATATATTGATAGTATATTTTTCATAATATATTTAAAATCAAAAGTTACTTATGAGATACATCAATTTTAAATCCAATTATGACAGGTTGAATGAAAGTCTAAATTATGTATTCAATCTTAAATAGTGATTTAGATAGTTTTCTATTTCCTAAAAAATAAATCATAATTTAATAATAATTAATTGATAATCTTGACCTTAAGATATTAATTGGTTTTTATTAACAATGAATTTGATCACGATCTTGAGATATTTTCATATAAAAAAGAAAATCAATAATATTAATTTATATACTTAATAACCTCATTAATTTTAAACAAGTATGATTAACTAAGTAATATTTCCTACAAATTATCCATTGAATGATTAAATGTTTATCTTTATAGTATTTGTTTATCTTTAAATTTATGTCAACCACTCAGTAGCAAATAATTCATTAAGCAATAAAACAATTATAGCCCTGACAAAAATAAAACATCAATACCTTTATCAGTTGGGACCTATGTTCGGCTTCCCTTACTTGTTACCTTCGTAACAACCTCGTTTGACACACGAACTTGACTTTACTTCAAAGCCAACACCGCTCGATGTGGTGTGATCAGTAACCGTGATCAATAATATGAAGTGAGCAATCAAATGTGAGAATCACCCTCAATCACAAATAATCAATAACCACTATGGGAACCACTTTCAACCACGAACCACAAATAATATATTGATGACACATAGTCGACCATTTACCACACATAGCTAATGCTTTAAGGAATCTTCAAAACAACCTAAACTAATCTCGGTGTTGTATTTCACACAAAAAGTAAAATAATCAAGAGCTTAATACTCAAGTACTCTATTTTACATACTAATAAAGTAGCACAAATACTAGAACATTCTCCAAGTAATTTTTGACTCATGTAATTTTTAGCAAATTTTGGTACAACAAAAACAAATATAGAGAGAGAAATAAAGGATATTTATAGAAAAAATAGCCACTAATGATCACCCTCGTCGATCACCTTGTAAGGAGTCCGTCGAGACCCTTAAGAACCTTGTTAAGTTGCCAAAAGGTTCAATTTTTTGGTCCAAAAATTACAAAATAAATTTTATAAATATCTCTTGTCTCTTATTTTCTAAAAGATATTATCAGGACTGGGAGTCAGATTCGATAACTTTAGAAGCTAGGTCATTTTCCGATCAACACGTAAACTCTCAGATCTCAGAGAGCCTCTGAAGCTTCTTCGATCCAAATTCATATCCCATTTTAGGAGGTATACTACTTCTGTATCTTTCGTGTACATGTATGCTTCTGTTTTTGGATGTGTTTAGTGAGGGTATGTTGTTTGGCTGCTGAAAAAATTGGGGAGTATTTGTATATCTTAGGAAAAATCGAGTTGGATTTGATTTCACAGGTTTATAATAGTAAATACCTTTTTTTTTAAGAATTGATGAGGAATTGGAGCTCCCTTTCTAGATCCTTCGTCTTTAGTTGTACATTCGTTACCTGATTTGAGCATATTAGGTTTTGTAGATTCGCGAGGTCAGATCGGTTTCTGTGCATTGGGATATTCATTGTAACAGTATAAAGAAACTAAAAGCAAGCGTTCTTTGCCTGAAATAAATGCATGATTTTGGTTTTTATTAGTTTGCCATTGTTATCGACCTTGTCTAAATAATTTTTTTTTTGGGGTAATGATCTAAATACTTTAGTTTAGATTCAAGCTTGTCTAGTTTAAATTGAGATTTTATTAGACGGAGCTTCAGCACTTATGATATAAATGGAAACATTCTCTGTAAATTCTATGATTGGTATTGCATAGAATTTCAATTTTTACTTTTGGGAATTGTGTTGAAGCATCACAGTTCTATAGTTCGGTTTAGCTGCATTTCAGCAATGTGATTGTTGAAGTAGCATAATTTTATATATTTGCATCTAAATGGATCAATCTTCTCATACATTTTATATAGCTTATTTAGGATTGTTGTTTGCTCCATTTAGCATCTTCAAAAGTAACTCACTGAGGAGTTAATACAAGTTCTCTGTGATTGTGTTTGAATTCATTTTGGAATTTTTTTTCCTTGTTTATAGCTAAATTGATGATGTCTGTTACGTGTTCATTCTGTATGCAGTCTTTTGCCTGTTTTAATCATGTGGACGTTCAAGCCATTTATGCACAAAGAGCAAACTAGACTTGAAGGCCGCATGTTGGATGTGGGAAATCTGAAAATACTTGTTCAGAAAGCAATTGCCGAGGGAGGGTTCTCTTGTGTGTACTTAGCTCGTGATGCTTTTCAAGCATCTAAGCAGTATGCTTTAAAGCATATTATATGCAATGATGGTGAGTCGCTGGGTTTGATAATGAAGGAGATCCAAGTTATGAAATCTCTCAAGGGACATTCAAATGTTGTCATTCTTTATGCCCATAGCATCTTAGACATGGGAAGGACAAAAGAAGCACTTCTTCTGATGGAATTTTGTGAAAAATCTCTGGTTAATGTACTTGAAAGTAGAGGATCTAGTTATTTTGACGAGGCACAGGTTCTTTCTATCTTCACAGACGTATGTAATGCAGTTTTTGCCATGCATTGTCTATCTCCACCCATTGCTCACAGGTAATTTATTAGGAACTGTTAGACCTCAAGATGATGATATATTTTCATCATTAGTAGCCACGCCTGTACACTTATCGATTTAAAGTAACCTATGATTGATGTTACGTACTTATGATTTACATGGTGAAATTTGGTAGTTTCAAGTTGGTACTTGAAAGTGACCATGATGAATTTGGTATAACCTTTCTTTCTATTTTATTTTTTCGTTCAATTGTCATTTTTGCTCAACGATTTTTTAAATCTACATCAACAAATAAAAGTTAATTTGATCCTGCCTTCATTTGTGGCCCTTTCATTCATGATACTCAGTGCAACTCATTTTACTTCCACTTATAAATTGGGAATAATATTAACTGTTCATTTAGCATTCTGTGAAATTTGCAAGGCTGAAAAACATGTTTGTTGCTTTCAGGGACTTGAAAGCTGAGAATCTTCTGCTAGGGGCTGATGGATTATGGAAGTTGTGTGATTTTGGGAGCACTTCTACCAATCACAAGCGTTTCGAGAAGCTTGAAGAAATGGGTGTTGAAGAAGACAACATAAGAAAGCACACAACGCCTGCCTATAGGGCACCTGAGGTTTGATATTAATTTTTTTTTGTTTTTTGTTTTTGAAATCTTAGTTTTATAATATTTGTGGAAGATGATTTAATATCTATCTCAATCCTTTTTTAATAGATGTGGGATCTCTTCCGAAGAGAACTTATAAATGAGAAAGTAGACATATGGGCAAGTATTTTGGGCTTGATTGTTTTTCTATATTTGCTTAAAATTTGACTTTAAATTTAACTAATGTTGTCAAAATGAATTGGTACCTGAGGTTGTTCCTTCTCTTTGTAGGCTCTCGGGTGCCTTCTCTTTCGGATTTGCTACTTCAAAAATGCTTTTGATGGAGAATCAAAGCTGCAAGTCTTAAACGGAAACTATCACATTCCAGAGTTACCCAAATACACCTCAGCAATTACTGATCTAATCAGAGACATGCTTCAAGCTTTGCCAGACTGCAGACCAGATATCATGCAGGCAAGCGCTTTGCTTGATTGGCCATTCATCTCCATGAATTTAGGTTAGTTTTAGATCATCCATGTCATGGCACTTTTAGATAGAGATTTTACCTTTTATTTATTATCTTTCTTCTCATGGTTACAGGTGTTTTTTCGTGTCAATGAGCAGTTACCCGTTAATTTACAGAAGTCTTTACCAGACAGGCCTCTTCAAATGCAGTCTAACAATGTACGCGAAGGTAGGATTAACACACTTGTTGGCTGAGCTCATTCACATCACAATTTTATTTTATTGCCACTTTTAGTAAAATTGATTTATGTAGGGGGCAAGCAGGATTTTTTTATTTGTCTTTATGGAAGTTGGAAAACAATGAACATTTGAATCTTATGACAAAAATAGTTGCTTGTGTGAGGTTTAACTTCTAGCAGGCTTTTTTGTCATGTAAAGTTGTGTAAACCTGGCTTTGAGATCTGAATGTGATGTTATTGCCTCTTACACCTAACAAATTGCATACAAAAAGTTGTTTAAATTATGAGACATTGATCTTGACTCTTGATCTTAGAGTCTTGATCTTGTGAAAGTATTCAACTGATATTTCTACTTTGGATTTGTTAGGTAATCCACGAGCTGCAAATATGTCACATCAGATGCCTGAAGCTGGAGATTTGACACAGTTCACATCTAAAGCAGGTGGAGGTGGAGGACAGCTTGGTGCTTTCTGGTCTACACTGCACGCAAAGGACCCACATGTTGGTGAGAGGAGTGAGTCTAAATGTGATGAAACATCTAGCCATCTGACCTCAAAGCATGATAGTCATCCTTCATCAAAGAACAATATACTTTCAAAAGATGAAGATGCAGAAGCTTGTACTGGGAGAAGAAATTCTCGTGGTAAATTATTCAAGCCTGAAGAGGGACCTTTAAAGGACTTTGGATCGAGATTTTTTCAAAATGATACAAACAGTTCTTCCAAGAGGGTCATAAACTCATCGCAGGCTGATATTGCAGCTACTTTTCAAGATGAGGCCTTTGACACCTTTGTTGCTGAATTTGATACTAGAAAAATCAGTTTGGGTGTTAGCAATAACAAAACAAAACACGAAGCATTAGAAGCTGGAGTAGAAATGCTGAAGGAGCAGCTGAAGCAAGCTAACTTGGAGAAAGCTGAAATGACTTCCAAATTTGAAAAATTGTCTGCCATTTGCCGATCTCAAAGGCAGGAGATACAGGAGCTTAAGCAAGCAGTTGCAGCTAGGACACCCTTACCGACTGAAGATGCTTCAAGAAACCAAACCTCATCTTCATACTTGCCAACTTTAATACCTCTGGTATAACTTCCTATAATCTCTTTCTACTTATTTGGTACTGTTACAATTTTGAACTGATTCTATTTAAGGAGTGGGGCCTTACATATTTTTTATATTAGGCCATTGGTGTTGTTTGGTCCCTTGGATCGTAAGTTGGCACTTGGTCTCATTGCTTTAGAAAAATGGTCAATTAAGGACACAATATATTATTTTAATGTTTTTTATTAAAATATTATTTTTTCTATCAAGTGATTAAAATACGATTGAAACACAAGTCTTTAATAAGAGTAAATGTTAAATTTAATATGAAAATATTTAAGAAAAAAATCAACAATAATAATCCAACAAAAAATTATTTAAATACATATTTTAATTTTAAAAAAAATAAAAAAGTTATAAAATTATAGAATAGAATAGTGAAAGTCATAAAATATTAAAACAAATATTTTGTGAATTTCTTTCATATAATTGTCAAAGATTCATAATTTAATCCCGTTTTGATCACTTAACAGATAAAAGTTACATTTTAGTATAAAAAAACATTAAAATAATGTAGTTTGTTCTTAATTGACTCATTTTTTTCAAAATTAAAGGGCTAAATGACCATTTATAATTTAAGGGATCAAATGACACAGATATCCTAGGATACCTCTAAGACACTTTTCTCTTTCATTTATTATATTTAATTTTTACAATTGGCCTTTGACAATAGCCGGAAAAAGGAACCATATGGGAACTACAGCAAGAAAAAGCTAACTGGAGCCCAGAGCCAAATACATGGCATGCTTTTGCCGAAGAACCTAAAGCACATCAATCTACTGCAACTGATAGCCCTGTCAAGTCTGTCCAAACAAGGAACGGTCACCAGAACAAACAGGCCAGTCAAGTGAGTAGAGGTTTCGAGTCTTGGGGTTTTGGAACGGAGAGTTTTAGTGCTGTTTCTGCGGGTAGGTCTCAAACATCAAGACCTGTCAATGAAGGAAATAATAATTCTCAGCGCTTTGGGGAGGTTAAGATTACAGAGAGCAAGTCAGCTTCTCAACCTGCTGGATGGGCGGGCTTTTAGGTTTGAATTGGTTGGGAAAACATGAAGAGACAAATGTATTACTCTTATTTGCTTGATTTTTGCTGTCGAGTGCTCGTATTTTGTAGATTCTGTTTGGTGGGACTTTGTGTGGTAATTTCAAGGGCATACTTATCGGCATGACTCAGTTTAGAGTAAGAAAATAAATCTGTATTTTGACTCGTTATGATGATATAATGAAAGGTGATTATTACGTTGCTTTCTTTTGAGCTTGTTTAAATATTTGCATGAGATCATGATTGTTGTTCCGGAAAAAATTCAATTTCCTGGAATTACTTTTATGGTTGTTGCATTTGAAATTGTAATTTTGATGTCTAAGCTTTTGATTCCTTTGGTTTAATATAGGTAGAGGGTTCATAATGTTGAGATATACTAGTTCATATGTTTCATGTTGATGGTTTTGTTAGTTTTTTGTAAGCCTTACGTGGCACATCTAGTTTACTGTAAGGTTTACATACATTGTTGCTTTATGATGATTGTTAAGTTCACTTTGTCGTCAAGTTTGCTCGAGTTCTATATGTACTTTTAACGCTGAGTATTGGTTCGAAACTGTAAATTTTAAATCAATTTGAATCTGATCCGATTCGAAGTAAATTATTAATTATTTAATCTGAATTCGATTCGTTGTAAATACCAATCCGAACAAATCTGAATTTGTCAATTTTAAGATAATTTAAAACCGATATGATCCAAAAATTATTCAATCCGAATCTGTTGTACATGTCAATCCGAATCTGTCAATTTTAAGGCAATTTGAATCAAATCCGAAAATTATTTAAGCTGAATCTGCTTTAAATGTCAATCCGAACAAATATGAATCTGATTCGTTCAGATAGGGTAAAATCGTAATTTCAACCTATAAAATGAAAAATTACATAAAATCAAAGAAAAATTTAAAATAAAAATATTTTTCATATAAATTTAATAATAAATGATAATATGATTAAAAATACTTCAACAAAAATGATCCAAAAGAAAAAAAATCAATACAAATTATATAATTTAACTCAAAATATTCATAGTTTTAACATAAAGTTTAAAAATATTAAAATTTAAATTACATCAAAATAAAACAACATTTTTAAAGTGTTGTTCACTACAAATCTTCAATATGGGTTGGTTTTAAGATGATTCATTTAATAGAGGCAATATAAAAGACTACGAGCTTCTTCAATGGTTGTCCTTCCTAATAAAAGCAGGTCATTATCGCATAAGAGTTTAGCACCACGTTGAAGCATTGGACATCTTTGTCCATAAAAAAAGACTGCAATACAAATTTTAATTTACCATGAGCCTAAGTGATATATAAATATACAAGTATATTCTTTGGAAACTATAAGGCAACTCTTACACTATGACATGCAACCTCATTAGATGATCCACTTTATGTATGTGGTGCTGTGCCTCATCCGGATTCTGCATTTTTCAGCCTCTTTGCTTAAATTATTTGAAATAATTTGCCGAACAAAGAAATAAAATTAAAAAAAATTGAAGTTTTCTAGAATAAGGTGAAAGAAAATAAAGAGGAGCAATCTATCAGAGATTAAAATAAAATCTATGGGGTTTTACAAAATTCATAAAACATCAATCTCAAAAGCTAACCATGATTAATTTTAGAATAATCAAAACCAGAACCGAATATGCACAGGAAATCAAACATTCTTTTAATTTCTATGTGCATATAAACAGTCCTACACTACAGAACTTGTTATACATGTTTATATGTTCATTTAGAAAATTGAAATAGAACTTGTTGCCTAACATTTGTTTCTCTCAAGTATAAACATGCTCTTAGTAAAGACAACATGTCCAAATACAAAAGAAAGCTGGTACAAGACATTACCTGTCCTTTTTTGATTGTAAGTTGACGAAGTATAGTTTCAAGCTTCGTCTTCCCTACAGCTGGCTCATCACAGAAACAGAAGCTGTGTAATCCTAAATATCCATCACAAACTTGGAAACCATTGCCTCTTGAGGTTCCTAATTGGAAAATAAGTTTCTTATTAGCTTTGTACCAGTAAAAACTAAGTTCTCATGTACCAAATGATATTGCTAATGTAAAACTAAATCAGATTTAGATGGATATTTAAGAAAAATATTAAGCACCAGCTTACCATTTTTTGTCGTAACAAAGGAGTTGTGTCAGGCTAAGCCGATCTACATAATATAAGAAAAGCCAGAACATCTTAGCTATTATATAACCCAAAAAATTCAAAGAGTAATAGCTCATCACCATATCAGAAGTGAACACATGTATAAGGGGACCCATGAACGACGCTTAGAGTCGGACTGGGAACGGGCGAACGAATAGCGACAAGGGAAGGAGAGAGCAGCGACGGGGGAAGGAGAGAGCGGTAACGAGGAATGTGACTGCCGTGGAGCATTTTGATTACCTTTACTCAAAAAAACTCTTTCTTCTCTAGTTGTTTAGTATGGTATTAGAGCACACAAAATCATAGGGTATCTTTGTTCTTCTTGATTCCTTCTTGAGTGACTATTAATGGTGGGGAAATACAATGTCTTACTGTGATGTTATCAACATGCCTATGTCAAAGAATCTAAATGAAGTTCATGACTTTGGTTTTGCTTCAATTGTGATACATTTTTCTTCATCTACTTTTGAACTGTTAGCTTAGAATTTCTCTTCAAATCTTGTTAGTTTGTCTATCGATCTTGACAATTATTATCTAGTCTAAAAATAGCAATTGAAAAGCTTGATAAAAGCGTATTGTTTAGAAGGATGGATCAATACTAGTACCTTTTTTGTTTTCTTGACTTAGGGAAAACAATTCCAAATCCATCTACAAAATAAAATCATCTTAATAATTTGATGAAAAATTGGATCTATGTATATGTTACCAGTGACATCAATTCTATGGTGTCTGGGAAGGGATCAGCTTATGAACAATCGCTTTCACTTGTAGAAAATTTTTCTTTGAGCACCAAGTCTCATAAATTGATCTTTAAAGTCAGATGCAAACTTTGAGAAAGGAAATTAACTCTATCATTAAGTACATATCTAAACTTCGAACAATCTCGCATAATCTTGTATTTGTTGGTAAACCTATCTCAGATAGAGATCTTGTGATGTATGCTTTAGATGGCTTAAGTTGCAATCCTAACTATAATTCTCTAGTCACTTCTATTAATATGATGCATGAAAAACCTAATTTTAGCTCCAATTACACTCAGCTTGAAACCTATGAGAGAATGATTCTTCAACAAATAGGTCTTGATAAAGATCAAGTGTTTTATGCTCATGTTACCTCTACTAATTTTTCTTTTCCTACATAAAACTTGGAACAATTTAGGTAACAATTGTGGAGAATCTTGGAGTTTACATAGGTTTCTTAAGGATCTTCATCCTCAATCAACTATCTCTAGTCACAATTCCTTAGATGAATTTTCATCTAATAATTATTCATCAAACAATGCTCTACCTAAGAGAGGTAATGGTAAGAGGCATGTATTTAAAATTTGTGATAAAGTAGGTCATCAAGCAGCTCAATGCTTTATGCTTCGTGATCTTCTTGATAAGACTTATAAAAGTGACAAAGTGACATCTGCTACTCCATCTACCCGTACGACTAGTGTAAGATTCACCTCTTCTGAGGAAAATTCCTAGTTGCTTGATACAAGAGCAAGCTATCACTTGGTATTTGATGCTTCTAATGTTCCTCATTCTACATTGTACATTGGAAAAGAAGGTGTATTTATAAAAAATAATTATTATGGTTCAAGTTCAATTTCAATGTTCTATTAAAAGCATTCAAATTGATTCAGGGGTTGAGTTTATTGCATTCAAATAATTGGTTCATGAGTCAGGTCTAATTCATCATTTCTCTCGTCCACTTACATTTGAGTAAAATGGCCTTGTGAAAGTAGGTATCGTTATATCATTGAAAAGGTTTTTCCATGTTGCATCAAGCTTCTATGCCAACCAAATTTTTGCTCATATGCCATGAGTATTGTTGTTTACCTGATGTAAAAACTTCTATTTAAAGCCTTAAATGTCTTGTCTCTTTATGAAATGATGTGCAATAGTGTTCCTTACTATAAGTTATTGAGAGCTTTTGGTAGACAATCCTTTTCTTAGGACATATTGTCAAAAGAAGTTACAAGCTCAATTATAACTTGTATTTTTATTGGTTATGTTGCACATCAAAGTGACCATCTTTGTTTAGATATTTCCACAGGTCGTGTCTAAGTGAGTAGACACGTAGTTTTTCATGAAAATGTTTATCCTTTTGCTCAGTTGTCATCCTCTATTTCTCTACCATTTACACCATCTACTTCCACTTTACTTGTTCCATCTACAGTTCCTCTTGTTTCCATAGTCTCACCTATCACATCTTCCCTTTTTTTACCTTCTATGCAATATTTTGAATCATCAATACCCAATTCTGACTCTTCTAGTTCTTTGTTCTATTCATCAATCTTGTATAATCTTGCCTTCTATTGTTCCTTATACATTTCCATTACTAGTTAATTTTCACCCTATGGACCAAGGCCAAGGTAGGTATTAAAAAGCCAAAAGTCTATACTACAAATGTGATATTTTGATATTCCCAAATCAAGGAAGTTTACTCTTAAGACTCCTGAATGACAACCTTCAATGTAAAAGGAATATGATGCTTTAGTTAACAATGGTACTTAGGAATTAATACCATTACTGCTAGCCAAAAGGCAAGTGGGTGTAAATGGGTGTTTAGGGTGAAGCTACTTAATTCAGAGTTTTTAGATAATTATAAAAAGAGGGTAGTGATGCACAAAAGTTATGCATAAATTTTGTATATTTTTAAATAGCTTACAATTTCTCAAATTATTTTGTAAAAAGCTATAAGTGTCCTTCCAAGGTTGGTCTAAAGAGGAATTATATGGTTTTTAAATAATTCAATAAAACTCTCCTAAACATCCTGTTATAATTGTTTTGATTTGAAAATCATATTCTAATGAGATAATTAAAAGATAGATTTGATTTAACAAATATGAGGCATATAAACATTTAATCATTCAATAGAAAATTTACGAAATATATTAGTTAATTAATTATGTTTGGTCACATTAATTTGGTTATTAAACATATAAATTATTATTACTGATTTTTTTTCCTTTTTATATGAAAATGTATTTAAGCGTAACCCAAATTCTTTATTAATAAAAACCAATTAATAGCTTTAAGTATGTCGTACCTATTGATTAATATTAAATTATGATTCATTTATAAGAAAATATCAAACCATCTAAATTATTTCTTTAAGAAGAGCACATAATTTAAACTCTCATTCAAGGTGTCAACGTTAGATTTAAGATTGATGTATCTAAAAACTAAGTTTCATAAATTAAATCTATTATTAAAAATATGTTATGAATATATTTTTCAATAATAAATATTAGGAAAATCTTTAAAATAGAATATATATTCTAAATTAGATCTAGATAATCGAATCCTAAATCTAACTTTCATATTTTAAATTTATTATAAAAAATATGTCGTCAATATATTTTTTAGTAATAAACTTTGTATAAGTCTTGAATGAAGAAATAAAAATCAATTTATTTTATAAAAATATTTACCTAAATTAATATTTCACAAGCATAACAACATAACTAATATCCTATAGTATTTTCAACCAGACATACTTAAATTTGAAAAATTATCAGTAAATTAAATATAGCATTAAAACTGTACATATAATTAATTTTGATAAGAAAAGAATACATGTAAAATTTATACCTCAAGCATATCCTTCAAAATATAGAAATCCAATATCGATATGTATTTGAAAAGCTTCCAAATGGATCCACCTAAACTACTTATTGAATCAAAACTAAAACTATCACAATTTGAGAGAGAATTTGTGCATTTTTCACAAGTTGCTAATGATCAGTTGTGGGATGATTTGTAAAGGTGTTGAGAGCACCTATTTATAGGTGAACAGTTGCAAAACAAAATAGAGGAAAAAAGTGAATAATGAGCTTTCAACGGGAGTTGTGGAAAACTTTTACCACCTCTACGACATATGTTAATTTTGTATGCATTTAAATTACGATCCAATTGTCTCGCACTACGACACATATTAATCACCACCGTGCCACACATTAACTATGTCTTTCCAAATTTATTTGTATTTCACTCCTTTACATTTGGTTGAAGCATATGTAAGGCTTTACATATGTTATTTTTTTATTCTTCTTAGTTACAACTGAGTGCTTTAAAATACAATTCTTCGAGTGTTTATCAATTTAATCATTTTTGAAATTAAAAATACCTAAAAATAACAAAACATATTTGTAATTATGAAAACATAGATTTTCTAAAGTAATAATAAAATTATGCAAATGAAAATCTATTTTGACATTAAAGTACAAAACAAATCATGTCATAGTTAGGTATATTTTATTACTCGTATGACCCATACCCTTGTTGTTAACTTGTCAATAAAAATAAAAATGTAAAGTTTCTCATGTTGTAGTCTCTTTTAAGTTCATACTTCAAATCTAAAGCATAAGCTAAAGTAAAATATAGAAGAGTCACAGTTTATTGTAAACATTAGCTGAAAATCACAAATTCATATGCCATATAAAAAATATATCAATATTAATTTCCCCAATTTCAGCATTAGAAATCCAAATTCGCGTCGACTCTAATCCTCACAAGTCATATTCTCAATATTAGACTTATCTTATGGTTTCAAGCTCTCAATAAGAGGTATATGCAAATAAATTTTATATAAAAAAAATGAACTAATAAGTTTGCATATGTTTAAAGAAGAAAATGCTCAAAATAGTGTCTAACATCGATCTCATAAAATGAACAAAATGTGGTGTTTGAAGAAGTTGAAACTTTAAGAACACCCCTTGAAGAAGAAAAAGTTTTTGAAGATTTGTTGATGATTTTCTAATTTTTTTTAATGGAATGGCTAGAAAATAGATAAGAATGTGATTGTTATGAAAAAATTTGAAATATTGTGGAAGAAAGAGATAATATTTTAGGGTTATTAAGTGTTTGGGAGGAGAAAAAATTAGGATTTTGTTAAGAAGATGAGAAAATTTAAGTAAAATTATGTTTGGAATGCATTAAGGGTGGTATTTTTGTACAAAATTTACACGTGACCAGATACGCAGTAAAAAGCATGCGAGAACACGAGCCTTTTGAGATCCCAATTTTTTTATGCAGAACGGCAGTGCTGCGGTGCAGAAAAAAATCATGCCATGGCACACTTAACCATTCTTCACTTAATTTTTCAATCCAATTTTTTTAATTTTATTTTTTATTTAATTTTTTAATTTTTATTTTTTGAAAATCAAAATTTTTGAAAAAATAAAATTTTAAAAACAAATTTTTTTGATTTTTAAAATAAAAATAAAAATAACGAATATTTACAACACAAACATTTTTTAAGATATATGATAATAAAAATTTTAAAAACGCTATTTTTCCTCGACAACAATGCTAAAAACTTTATGCATAAAAACTTGATACACAAGTTTTGTATATTTTTAAATAGTTTGTAAGTGCATGAATCACTTTTCAAAAAGCGTGAAGTATACCTTTAAGGTATCAAAGAGGAATTACATGATTTTTAAATAATTCAAAAAAAATATTAAAAATGAAAAATAAACCTAAACATCCTATTTTTCCTTTTTTGTATGAAAATGTTCTTACGAAGGGCCCAAATTCTTTGTTAATAAAAAAAATTAATATACTTAAGCAGGACCTACCTATTAATTAATATTAAATTATGATTTTTTTATAAGAAAATAATAAATCATCTAAACTACTATTTTAGGCAAAGTTGATGCTTGCAAAGGTTATCTGGTTTTTAGTACTATTAACAGCATACGTGGTAATGATGTCAAAAACTTGATGTGCCAAAATTAGGCGTATAAATTTTGTATGATTTATAAAATGGCTCACAAGCGCATAAATCACTTATAAAAATGATAAGTATACTTTCAAATTCGGTCTAAAAAGGTATCATGTGATTTTTAAATAATTTAACAAATTCTTAAAAACAAAAAATGAAACCTAAATATTTTGTCACAAAGTTTAGGTTTGAAGATCTAAACTAATGAAATAAAAATAAAAATAGATTCAAAAAACATTTATCATGCAATGGAGAATTTATAGGATACATTAGCTAGTCAATTATGCTCACTTAATATTAAGGTTATTAAAAATATGAATTAAGATTATTGATTTTTCGATTCTTATAAAAAATTATCCTAAGGTAGAGATCAATTTTGTTACTAATCAATTATTAATTAAAATCTTTTGGAAAAGATCAATAATTAATAGTTAACTAAATTATGCTTTATCTCTAAGAAATTAATAAATCATTTAAGTGATGCTTTTGGCAAGACTATCAATTTAAACTCTCATCAAGGTGTCTAAGTTAGGTTATTAATTTAAGTATCTAGAAACCAACTTAAAGATTTTAAATCTTTTATGAAAAATATGTCAATATATTTTTCAATAATAAATCTTATAAAAATCTTTGAAATAGAGTTCTCAAAATCAAATCTATAATATTTAATATAACATCTAAGGATTGACTCTATATCAAATTAAGATAATTAAATCATAAATCTAACTCTCTTGTTTATTATGAAAAATATTTCATCAATATATTTTTCTTTTACAAACTTCTTTTTAATCTTGATGAATAAATAAAACTTAATTTAATCTACTCTAATATTTCACTAGCGTAACAACATTACTAATATCCCATATTATTTATAACCAAACATGAATATTTTAATAAATAATCAATAAACTAAACGTAGCATGTAAAACAACATATAAAGATGATATGAAAAGAGTACATTTAAATATATCTTAATAAAATCTAAATATAGTTTCTATTTTGGAAAACATCCAAACAAAATTGCCAACATCGTTTATTGAATTGAAACTTTAATTACTACATAAATTAAAATTGTTCAACTCTCAAATGAAAAAAACCGAGAAACTACAAAATGAAAAGCTAAGAAAACTTAAGAAATTAAGAAATCAGCTTAAGAATTTAGTTGTGGGATGTAGATTATAATATAATTAGGGTCCTATTTATAGGTGTAAGAAATGAGAAAAATATGTATCAGATGATTGGTATTGCTGTATAGAATTCTTTCACGCAGTGACATACACAAGTAGAACATGGTTTGGAGCTCGGTCTACTATACTCACCCTATGGCATACAACATTTCCAAGCCACAGCCCCCATCCATTATAGGATGTGTGATTCTTAGTCCTTTTTCCTAACGTTGAGGCACATAAAATTTTCATGCCAAAACCCTTGTTGTTTTGAACAAATGGATCCCTTGTTTTCTTTGTAAATCTCTTTTATGGTTTGGAACATATGTACATATGTTATCTATTAGGATTTTAAAGTTGTAATGGAAGCTTTCAGATATATTCTTCAAGTGTTTGATCAATTAAATCTTTTTGAAGCTAAAAAACCTGAAAACAACAAAACATATCAATGATTCCAAAAAGATAGATTTGTTTTAAAAGATAGTAAAACTAAGCAAATACAAATATATTTAATCATTTAACATGCATAATATCATGATATATTATGTGCTTTTAAGCATTCATTATAACTTTCAACTAGCTTCTTGTTAATCTCTTAGGAAGAATGATAAAAAGTTAAAAACAAAATCTAGAATAAAATTAAACTATCAAAACTAGAATAAAATTAAACTATTCTAAATCATTTTGGTAGATTATCATAATTGCATTTAGTGTATTTAACAAGCATTTAAACCCTTAGATTTCCCTAATGGACTAGTTTAAGTCTCGTGATGGTTTTTAGATAAGATACCCACAAATATCAAATTTAAAATGTGAAAATTAAAAATATATAAAAAACAAATAAATAACACATAAATAAATAAAATTTAAAATAGAGTAAAAAGATAATAAAATAATAACAAAATTTCTCTTGCTTTTTAATCTCTTCTAAGATTATAATTAAAATTATTTTAATATTTCCAACATTAATGCTTTATTATAATAATTAGTTGAAAATCATTTTCGTATACAAATAAAAAATGTATCAATATTTAATTTACCCAATTCTAGTGTATGGAATTTGAATTCGCTTCGAATCTATCCTCACAAGACATACTTTCAATAACACTGATTCTATTGGTTTAAGCACTTATTTAAAGGTATATGCAAATAGAATTTATATACATCAAAATTCATAAATGCAAAAAAGTTGTCACAGCCTTTGTCATATCGACTTGGCATTTTAGGTTGACAACTTGTGTGACATTGACACTAATATGGGTGTGATTTGTGTTTGACATATTAAAATATATGTGGCCATGTCCCTCGCTGGTGATTTTGATGATCTTTCATGGCTGCCAAAACTTATAGCTATTTCACATTATTTGTATATGCTTAATTAAGTCCACATGTATCCGTTAATAGCAAAGGGAATATATATAGTTTTTTATATATAAATTGATATATTTTTATGTAACTAGAAATAACTCATACCAAAATTTACAGCTTTAGATCAAATTATCCAATATTTAGACCAAAAACCCTTACTTCATAACTTTATTAAAATGGAATAAGGTCTCGCAGGAGTTCCTGTAACAACTGACGAAGTAGCCAGAGCTTTAGTGACCATTACCAAAGTCCGCAGATATAATGCCTTACATATGGAACATTTATAACGTATTACAAATATTTTCTAAAAATATATAAGACCCTATATCAGGCAATGGTTGTTTGAAGTCAGAAGGGTCATCAAATGTAAGACCTTGCATCCAAACTAAAAGTATGTAGACATTACCTCTCAAGCATATGTAACATATTAAATATGTTTTTTTTTAAATATGAGAGGCATTACATTAGAATAGTCATTGTACTCCAATGGGGCTATCAACTCTTCTCGAGATATTGTGGGGTTTAATCTTATTCTTAATTTATTGATTGTTTTGGTTTTTATAGTTACAGAGTTTTGAGTTTTGGAATTAAAATTTTCTAAATTAAAAAAAATGATCAAAAATGCAAAAATAAATATCTATATTATATTAATATTCTCTCTATATAGCAAGCTAAAGAACAAAGTAATATTAGTGTGGTGGAGAAGAAGGGTGGAAATCATACTCTTAACCCAAAGTTTATGCCACAATGGAGTACTAGATTGAAAAAGACGAAAAAAGTGGAACCAAATCTATATATTTTTTGTTGGAGGTTGTTTTTTCTAAATAGATAAAAAAAAATATCAAAATCGACCTTATTAGATTGATTAGAGGTAGAGAAGTTACAAAAATCAAATAAACCAAATCGAACCTATAATATATTAACATATTAATTTTTTTTAAATATATTTTTAATTATTACTTTATATAATTTTGAATATATCTAAAATTGTAAAATTTAAACTTAATTAGTAAGTACTCTCACTCAAATACTTACAATCATTCTCATCACTCACGTTTCAAGCCTCACTCAAGTCACTCTCAAATTGGTCCAAAATTTATTTCAAAGTCTCCAAATTAATAATTTTTTCTTACGTTAATAAATAAACCATATATTCTTAATTGATAATTTAAGATTTTACCTAGATCTACAACTCTATATGATGTTTGATAAGATGTTAAACATATACTTTAATTTCTATAATAATTTTATAAGAAGTTTTAATGATTAATTTTAAAAACAACCACAATTCTATCTTTGCATAATACATATTAGAACTATCTTATCTATTGTTAATGATAAGAGATTAATCAAATAAAATATCTTATGATAATTACTTTTAAGTTAAATTATATAATATGTTTTTTTGTTTCAATTCAGAAATAACTTTTATATCATATTATGATTATAGGTCCAAAATTGTTGACACCATCTTTCTCAAATTGACTTTATAGATTGGTTTGAATGTTGTTTTTTTTGTGTTAGAACGATTAAGATTTTGAGTTTTTCAAAACCAACAAGATAAAGTCAAAATAACTCAAAAACAAACCTAATCAAGTTACATACACCTCTACCCATACATCAAAAAATTTCAATTAAATATTGATAAATGTAACACTAACAAAAGAGTAATATTCTTAGACATAAATAGGATATTAAGTAAAAAGTTAATCAAATATTTGAAATATAAATAGATTAATCAAGTGGATGGTTGAAATATAAATAGATTAATCAAGTGGAGAGTTCCACCTATAAACTAAATTTAGTGCATTTTGTTTGGATATCACTGTTAGATTGATAGATAAAAAAACCCCAAAAAATGAGTGAATTTTTTTAAATACCTTTAGAAAGACCCCATGTACATCTGGTTCATCCACCCACCCCTTGTTATAAATGAAAGATTCCCCTTGTGGGTTAAAGAGAGTTGGGGAAGGATCATTCCATAGGCTTGTTCTCTCAAGACTAATGGTGGGTAGAGTGCTCCGAAAATGACATTCTTTTAATTATCACATCATTAAGTAAGAAAAAAAAACAGAAGCAAATGTGGTATAAAAGCAGATCTAGCACTACCACGTAACATACTTATCATGGCCTAAGTTGGTGACCTCCATTTCACATTGGAGGGGTACCCGCCTAGTCTCATCAAATGTGTTGGAGCCAACGTCATAATTTGTGATAATAGGGGCGGCCTACCTTCGCGCAGCCCTTTCTCACTATATTCTTAAAATTTCACTTTTTAGTGGGAAGATGTTGTCACGAGATTTTAACTTAAAGGGCTTATGGTTATGCTCTTTTATCTAAACGAACAAACCCAAGAATAAATAAAAAGCTGGCAGTTCTTCCAAATTAGCACTATTTTTTAACCTTCACACAAGAAATTATTCCACATAAGCTTTTGAACCATCACACAAGAAATGGGCAATAAAAATGCATACGTGACAGATGATTTAGAAATATAAAAAACCATTAAAAATTGAATCCGAATCCCTAAATCATTAAGCAAAATGTATTCGAAAAGTCCAAGCTCCATTTTTGCTAGCGTACTAGAAGCTCAGTCAATACTATTAGAAATTATGAATTAAAAATTGTAAACGGTTTTGTATTCAATTTCCGTTTCATCTTCAATTTCCCTTCAGATTCCATTTCATTTTCTTCAGTTTCAAATTTTGAAATTTTCCGTTTCTTTTCGTTTCAGTTCTCGTTTGAATAACATTTTCAGCTCTCTTCTTCCTCATCTGTTTATTAAAACGGTTCTTTAATTATTTGTTTCTCCCGTTTGGGCTTCTGCTTTTAATTACTCTGCTGCTATTTATAAAAGAAAAGAAAAGAAAAGATGAGAATGGATAAGAGAAAGAAAGCGAGAAAACAGAAAGCAGAGGAAAAACAAAGAAACAGAGAAGAGAAGAAGAGAGAGAAGAGAGAGAAAAGAAAAAAAAAGGAAAGGTAAAACGGAAAAAAGTAAAAAAAATTAAAGTTATTTTAATAAAATTATATACGTAAGTTTATTATTGTATAATCGTTGTATCATATGATGATAAGTTTATATTATTTTTATACATTGTTTGAACGAAAGTTCTCACTATCATAATATATTCACGTGGGGTCCTTGATGAGTGTGATCTTGTCCAACACCGTACCAAATTGTACGTGTTCTTTTCGCTCTTATCTAGTTTCGAACATGTGACTTGTTTTTAAGTAAACAGATTTAACGAAGCTAGTACTCATCAGGACATGTCCCGATACGTACTAACTTTGTTGAATCTGTATACTTAATAGATCACAGGTTTGAAATTAGATAAGAGCGAAAATAATACGTGTAACTTGGTGAGGTGTTGGATAAGATCTCCCGCATTAGGAACCACACGTGGATATCTTGCGATGGTGAGAACTTTCGTTCAAACATATACCTATAGTGAGTAGAAAATATTATCTTAAGTATACCGTATAATATATAAACTGCGATTGTTATTTATTACTATTATTTAAATATATATATATATGTATATTTGTATATTTTTTAATTTTTAATAAAATAATTTTATTTTTAAAATTATTTATCAATGTATTATTCCAACAATCTAAATATAACTTTTTATTTTTTATTTTTTATTTTTTCCTGGACAAACAATTTTTTGATTCTGTCTTCTTTCCAAACTGCATACTTTTTAATGAAACCTATTTTTCATATATTTTTATTATCACTTCTTTGAGATATTTTTCACTAATATTAGTTATATCATCATTTTTCAGTAAAACGCTATTTTATAGCATTGCAATTAAGTCTGCAAGTTTGACGTTTGCTTATATATTTGCCTTTTAGAACTTGCTGTTGTTTCCGTTATTAATCTTTTATTACTTAGTTCGAATTTTAATATGTTACTTCTCCATATATAAGCTATTTTATAAGGTTACTTCTTATATCTTCTTTATCAATTTTATTATGTCTTGTTATTATTGATATTTATTTATTAATCATCTATCTGTTACAGGTTTTATAACTTTAGTTAAGACCATTGGAACCGTTTGTCCAACCTTCTAATTGTTATTGTTTTTCTTTTATCACTTTTTCATTTATCACTACTTTCAAGTTGATTATCATCTTTTTTGTTTTTCATGTTCTCTAATTTCAGATCATTGTTTTTATATAATCTTACTAATACTAACGATCTTTATTGCTTTATAGCTATTATATATTCATAAATAGCTTATTTCATAGATAAAAAATATGAAAATTTGCTAAGTGTATTTTGATATCGAGATATAGAGATATAAAAAATTGAGAAAATTTATTTTCTAAAAGATCAATTCATATTTTATGAATTATAGTTTCGTAATTGACAAAATATTATAATTTCATAATTAGGTGAAATAATGTAAATGAATGTGTGAAATAAGGGAATTTTGCATTTGATAAAATTATTTGATTTCGAATTTTGAAATAAATAAATTTGACATCAATGACATTTATTAAATAATGTTTTCATTTTAATTGAATTTTGTATTTAAGAAATAGTAAATTTTGTATTCGTTAGTTTCTTAGTTTTATAAAATAAATTTATTTGATTTCGAATTTTGAAATAAATAAATTTGACATCAATGACAGTTATTGAATAATGTTTTCACTTTAATTGAATTTTGTAATTAAGAAATAGTGAATTTTGTATTTGATAGTTTCTTAGTTTTATAAAATAAATAAATTTTACATTTAAGAAATAATTTGATGAATTTTGTATTCACAAAGGAAGTAAATGTTGTATTTTCAAAATAATGAATCTTGTATCATTGATTTTGAAATATTTAATTTTATAAATTTACGTATTTTTGGGTTTCGTATTTATTGAATTATGAATCAAAATTAGGTTCTAAAGAAAATTAAATCTTCGGTGTAGAAAATTAATTTTCAAATTGAATTAATTAATTTTGGATTAATTATATTAAATTAAAATCTCAAAATTATTTTTGTATTCTAAAATTTAATTTTGGTTCTTTTTAGATATCAATGTACCTAAGAGTATTAATTTGTTTTTGAGATGACAACAAATGTGATAACATTTACATGTTGGAAATTGTTTTTTTTTAATGTGAATTTGTTGGGTCTAACTCAAAAAAGTGATAGATCCACACTAGTACTATTAGACATGTATGCTCAAATAATAAGTTATTCACTTCAAACCATTTGAGAACAGGAAGAAGTTAGTGAATGAACTTTCCAACCTTTATGAATGATGGTGAGGCAAAGCGATTCTAAAGATAACATATGGAAAAAAGATGATTCTAAACAATGTATTGTACATGCTAAAAATTCAGAAGAACCTTGAAAGGTTCGTTGCTTGAGAAGCATGCATTCTAGATGAACGTAAGAATCGTACCTCGAAAGACATGATGAATGTAATGCTATTAAGTTTTGGGTTGTCACAGAACTTGTGGAGGAAGCTATTTTGTCAACTAAATACCTTTTAAATAAGGTATCCCTGAAAAAAAAAACGCATAAGACACCGTATGAATTATTTAAAGTAATGGTACCTTCCTATAAATATTTATGAGTGTAGGGTGTCTTGCAAAATTGGTTATACATATACCTAAGAAGGTGAAGATAAGTCCAAAAACAATAGATTACATCTTTATTGGATATGCACATAATAGTAGTGCTTATCGGTTTCTTGTGCATGAGTTAGAGATCCCAGATATACATGAGAACACAATAATGAAATCAAGGAATGCATCATTATTTAAAAAATGTATTTCCATGTAAATCTCAAGGAGAATCAGGTTCATTTAAACGAACATATGAGACTATGAATGAAGATAGTCAAAATAAAGAACCTGAACAAGAGGTTGAGGTTGAACTCAGACGTAGCAAGAAGGCTAGGACAGAAACATCCTATGGTATAGATTTTTTGACCTATTTGCTAGAAAGTGAACCTCAAACCTATGAAGAGACTGTGAATTCTTCTGAAGGTCCTCAATAGCAAGAAGCCATTAATAGTGAAATTGAGTCCATTCTGCAAAATCACACGTGGGAACTAGTTGATTTACCTCAAAGTAGTAAAACACTAGGGTCTAAGTGGATTTTCATAAGAAAACGTAAATCAAATGAATCAATTGATAAGTACAAGGCAATGCTTGTAATTAAGGGATACAAACAACGACATGACCTTGATTACTTTGATACTTATTCTCCTATGACGAGAATAATATCTATAAGGATGATAATTGCTATCGTAGCTCTGCAAAATCTTGAAATACATCAAATAGATGTAAAGATAGACTTTCTAAATGGAGAGTTAGATGAATAAATCTACATAAACCAACCCAAGGGTTTTTCATGCCTAGAAAAAGAAGGAAATGTCTATAAATTGGTGAAGTCTTTATATGGCTTGAAACAAGCACCAAAACAATGGCATGAAAAGTTTGATAATGTCATGAGGACAAATGGTTTTGAAATCAATGAATGTGATAAATGTGTATATATCAAGGACAAAGAAGATGGTTATGTTATCTTGTGTCTTTACCTTGATGACATGCTAATTGTGGGTAGTAATGATCAAATGATCAAATCTACTAAGTCTATGTTGAATTCAAGGTTTGATATGAAAGACATGAGACTTGATGATGTAATTCTGGGTATTAAGATATCAAGGATATCAAGTGGTCTCATTCTAAGTCAATGTCATTATGTTGCCAAAATATTTAAGAAATTCAACAATGGTGATTCTGGAATTGTGAGAACACCAGTAGATGTAAATCTACACCTATCTAAGAATAAAAGTGAGAGTGTGTCTTAATTAGAATATTCTAGAGTGATAGGAAATCTTATGTACTTGATGAGTTGTACAAGACCAGACATAGCTTATGTTGTAAGCAAACTAAGTAGATATACTAGTAATCTATGATTTGATCATTGGAAAAGGTATAACAAGACTACTTAGATACTTAAGATATACAGGTAGCTATAGAATGCACTACATAAGATATCCAGTTGTATTAGAAGGATACAGTGATGCCAATTGGATATCTATATGAAAGACTCAAAGTCTACCATTGGATATGTATTCATACTGGATGGTGTAGCTGATTCATGGAAGTTCTATAAATAGACATGCATTGTTAGATCCATGATGGAATCTAAGTTCATCACTTTGGATAAATGTGACGAAGAAGCCGAATGGTTATGCAATTTTGTAAAAGATATTTCTAAGTGGGTAAAGCTTGTACCTGCAATATGCATTCATTGTGATAGTCAATCTGCTATTGACAGGGCACAGAACAATATGTATAATGGTAAGTCTCGACATATAAATCGTAGATATAATATCATTAGACAATTACTCTCAACTAAGGTTATCTCTATTAACTATGTGAAGTCAAAAGATAACATAATTGATCCCTTAACTAAAGGGTTAAATCGAGATTTAGTTGATAACATTGATACCCGTAAGATACAGGATAAGCTAAGACTTTTAATAATTTTTATGAAGAGAATACCGAACGGAGAATGCGGGTTACTCTTTGCGAATTATTTTAAAAAATAAAAGATCACCTATGTGAGGGAAAAGTGAGACCGCATTGAAAGAGAATTGTATAAGACTCAATTCTTTAAAGACTCTCACAGAACTAGAATATGTTCATAACCAAAATGATCATAACAGTGAGAACTGAATTATGTCAGGAGAGACTCTTGTGTGAAGTATGTCATTACTAACATAAACGATAGAATAGTTAAAAGACATTGTATCTACTGTTCCGTCAATAAGTATTTTCACAAAGAAAAGTTCAAAGGATAACATTTACTTATTTTATACTGGTTTCGATCTGTTAAATTTTATTTTTATATCAAAGATTTGATTTAAAATTTATTAATTTTTATTCACGTGGAAGATTGTTAGAAATTATGAATTAAAAATTGTAAACGATTTCGTATTCAATTTCCGTTTCATCTTCAATTTTCCTTCAGATTCCATTTCATTTTCTTCAGTTTCAAATTTTAAAAATTTCGGTTTCTTTGGTTGAATAGCATTTTCAGCTCTCTTATCTATTTATTAAAACGATTCTTTAATTATTTGTCTCTCCCGTTTGGGCTTCTGGTTTTAATTCCTCTGCTGCTATTTATAAAAGAAAAGAAAAGAAAAGATGAGAATGGATAAGAGAAAGAAAGCGAGAAAACAGAAAGCAGAGGAAAAACAAAGAAACAGAGAAGAGAAAAAGAGAAGAAAAGAAAGAAGATAGAGAAAAGAAAGAAAAAGAAAAAAAAAAGGAAAGGTTGAACGTAAAGAGGAAAAAGAAAGAAAAAATTATTTATTTATTTTTTATATTTAGAGTTAATTTTTTTAATAGAATTCGTATACTTTAAAATTTATTAAATAATAAATTATGTTATAAGTTGATTATTGTGTAATTGTTGTATAATAAAAAATAAATTTCTGTTATTTGTGTACAGTTATAATGAATAAAACAATTATCTTAAAAATAATGTTATGATATATTATTATTATTTATTAGTGTTATTTATATATATATATATTTATATTTAGATATTTTTTTAATTTTTAATATATTATTCCAACAATCAATACTCCAACGACGGCGTAGCCAACTCTCCATCAACACTTACTCGAAGCTCCAGTCCCACCAACGAAGCCAATGCTCCATTCGTCCTTCGACATTGGCGTTCCAGCTAAAAATCGACAAAGTCGTATTATACCCACCGCCAAATAGTTCAGATGGTCCAATGTTTTAACCAGGTACCGAGCAGTTTAATAGCTATATGCATTTTGTTTATTCTTTTGTGATTTTTGAGTTTGTGATGGAGTAGATGAAGTTCTTGTGTTGCATTTTTTATGAGAACACATTTGTTTTGTTAGTTATAAAATGAAGTTTAATTGATGTTTTATGAATGTGTTAACTACAATGTATGAACTGAGGTAAAAAAAAAAAAAAAAGATTTAGTATTGATGCCATGCTGCTATTCCATAATTTTTTCTGTGGATATATTTGGTCGTCCATAACTTGACCAAATTAAAAAAGGTCAGCCGTATGTTAATGTAATGACTTAAGTCCACCCCGATCTTATACAGTGGACCGGTAATGACAAAACGATTTGATTATGCTACTTCTGTAGGAATGCTAAAAGTCATTATTGGATATTAGTTCTTAATTCAAAGAATAAACACAAGGACCTTAATTCAAGGAATAAAACAAGGAGCTTAATTCAAGGAGTAAAACAAGGAATCCTTAATTCAAGGAGTAAAACAAGGAATCCTTAATTCAAGGAGTAAAACAAGGAATCCTTAATTCAAGGAGTAAATCAAGGAATGCTTAATTTAAAGAGTAATTGAAGGAATAAAATTTCCTTATAAATAGCTATACAATTGTAATGAAAACATGAAGAAAATAATACAAACTAGAGAACTCTTTTGTGTAGAGTTATTTCTTGTTTTTTCTACATGGTATCAGAGCAGGAAAATTAACTTGCTTCTGCTTTATTATTATCTTAGCATCTTCAATCTTTGAAATGGCTGAAGACAAGCCGCTAGGATCAGAAGCTGAAAGTTCATCAGTGCTTTCCTTCATGAATATGCATGAGGTGGATGTCAACCCAAATCAAAGATTAAGCTCAATCTTGTTGAATGAGTTTAATTACTTGCCTTGGTCAAGAGCAGTGTCTCTGGCTCTAGGTGGAAGGTCCAAGTTGGGGTTCATAAATGGAAGCATCGAAGTACCTGATGTTTCCTCACCAACCTATGAATCCTGGCTTAGTAAGGATCAGCTCGTTATGTCATGGCTCCTAAATTCCATGGAACGTAAATTAGCTGAAATATTCAGTTACTCTGAATCTGCATACCAACTATGGGAGACGGTCAAGGAAATGTATGGCAGTCAAAATAATGCTGCACGAGTTTTTCAATTAAAGAAAGACATCTCAGATCTGCAACAAGATGGCAAGCCTTTTGTACAACTCTTAGGAAGCATGAAAAGCATGTGGAATGAGTTGGAAATATATCGTCCTCATACAACCGATGTAGCTCTGCTACGAAAGAGAGCAGAAGAAGATAAGATATTTCAACTTTTGTCCAGTCTGGATTCAACATATGAAGATATACGATGCCATATACTCATGAATACAGAACTTCCTTCCTTCACCAATGTATGTGCGACAATTCAACGTGAAGAAGTAAGAAGGAAAGTCATGAACAAGGATACAATGGCTAATTCACCTGAGGCAAGAGCCTATCTAACCAACGAGAGGAAGTACAAAGGGAAGCATCCAAACTTGAAGTGTCAACATTGCAACCATACGGGCCATGTTAAGGACACATGTTGGATTCTACATCCAGAATTAAAACCTGATTTTATAAAGGATAAGAGTTTACAGAAAGTGAATCGTACTGGACTCCGTGCTAATCATGTTTTTGCCTCTACCTCTAATGGGTCTGATCCATTCAAGAACTTCACAGCGAATCCAGCTGAACTCATGAATGAGTTTATGTTGTATCTTCAAAGCAAGACAAGAGGAGCTAGAATTGACTGTGTGGATAGCATAGAAGAAGGAAACTCGACAGCATTGCTAGGCAAGTTTGCGGGCTTCTTGGCAGATACAAAACTCATACCACAAGAGGACATGCAAGGTATCATAAAAGCCTTTAAAACTGCTCTTAAAATAAATATGTTGCATGATTTTTGGGTTGTAGATTCAGGTGCCACAGATCATATGACAAACCATGTGTCAAAGTCTCATAAGTTTGAAAAATTAGCAAATCCTTCTCAAGTTTCAATTGCAAATGGTGAGAATGTAAAGGTTTTAGGAAAGGAAAAAATAAAATTAATGTCAGATGAAATCGAGTCGGTAGTTTTATATGTACCTTCCTTTCCTTTCCAACTTCTGTCTGTAGGAAAAATCACAAATACCTTGAATTGCTTAGCCATTTTTTCTCCTCACAATGTCATTTTTCAGGATTGTGTCACCAAAAAGACGATTGGTGAAGGGTTTTACTTAGATGGTCTCTATTACATATCCAAGAGCAATCCCAGAGGGTTTCAAGCTAAGTTTAATCCTATCCAAGATAATCAATTGTGGCATCAACGTTTAGCTCACCCTTCTCTACCAATTTTGTCAACTTTATTTCCAAACTTAGGAAATGATGAAATTGCATGTGAAACTTGCCACTTGTCTAAGGCCACTAGATTGCCTTTTAATTCTTCCTTGTCTAGGGCTAGTAAGTGTTTTGAACTAGTTCATTCAGATGTATGGGGACCAATTAATGAATCTTTTGATGGTTATAAGTATTTTGTGATTTTTGTTGATGATTTCTCTCGAGTCACATGGTTATATCTTTTAAAGTCTAAAAATGAAGTTATGGAAGTATTTAAGGACTTTCATAATCTTGTTAAAAATCACTTTTCTTCTAAAATTCAAACCTTAAGGTCTGACAATGGCACCGAATACATGTCCCATATCATGAAACAATATTTGAGCATTCATGGCATTATGCATCAAACAAGTTGTGTTGGCACACCTCAACAAAATGGTGTAGCTGAACGCAAAAACCGGGACTTACTTGAAAAAACTAGAGCATTAATGCTACAAATGAATGTACCAAAGAGATTCTGGTCCCAAGGGGTTATGGCAGCTGCTTACATCATCAATAGATTACCCAGTCGAGTCTTGGATTTCAAGTCTCCTCTAGAGGTCATGAAAGGAAGGAAAATTAACCTTTCACACCTTAGAGTCTTTGGTTGCATCTGTTTTGTACATATTCAATCTCATCATCGAGATAAATTGGATCCTAGAGCTGTTAAATGTATTTTTCTTGGTTATTCATCTACACAAAAGGGATATAAGTGTTATGATCCCCAACTTAGGAGATTAATTGTGTCTAAAGATGTTCGATTTTATGAAACTAACCCTTTTTTTAGCAAGTCACATGAAATCACAAGTCAAGGGGATGACATCTTGGATGTGTTTCCATTACCAAGAATCGAACTTAAGGCTCCACAACAACAAGATCCCAGCTATGTCAACATTGATGCATCTCTCACTGAAAATAACAATGAAGGGTCTCGTCTTAATGGTACACTGCATGAAGATGGTGATAATCAAGATGATCCTCACAATATGGTACAAGATGTGAACGAGTGTGAGATAACTCCTTCTGCTCCACGACGTAATCCAATGCGTGTTAGGCAACCTCCCACAAGACTTCAAGACTTTGTCACCTACAAACCCACACATCCCATCTCAAATTATGTGTCATATAAGAGAGTGACACCAACCCATGCCGCATTCCTCAGCACTATATCGAGTTACAGTGAGCCTCAAAACTTTCATGAGGCCAACAGCCAAGAGGTGTGGAAGGAAGCCATGCAAGAAGAACTTAAAGCCCTAGATCAACACAACACATGGAGCATCACCAAACTTCCAAAAGGCAAGAAAGTTGTGGGTTGCAAATGGATCTATAAGCTCAAATTCAAGTCAGATGGATCAATTGAGAGGTATAAAGCAAGATTGGTGGCTCGGGGATTCACTCAAACATTCGAGGTGGATTACAAAGAAACATTTGCACCTGTTGCAAAAATGAACACAGTAAGAGTGTTACTGTCTGTGGCTGTAAACAAGGGGTGGTCCATGTACCAAATGGATGTGAAGAATGCATTCTTGCATGGTGATCTCAAAGAAGAAGTCTATATGAAATTGCCACCTGGGCATCCTCAAAGCAATGAACTGGATTTAGTGTGCAAATTGCACAAATCCATTTATGGTTTGAAACAGTCCCCACGAGCTTGGTATGCCAAGCTAAGCTCAGTTCTCACTAGTGTTGGTTTCAAAAGCAGCAATGCCGATTCCTCACTATTTGTTCGCACAGGAGCTATGGGCAAATTGGTTGTGCTGATTTATGTAGATGATCTGATAATTACAGGTGATAATGCTGACGAGATTTTCAACCTCAAACAGTCCCTCAGACAAAGGTTTGCAATTAAAGACCTTGGGATATTGAAGTACTTTCTTGGTATAGAAATGGCAACCTCGCACAAGGGACTCTTTCTTAACCAAAGGAAATATGTCCTAGATTTGCTTAAGGAAGCTAACATGAGCGATGCTAAACCAGCCATTACCCCTCTTGACAGCAAGCTCAAACCTAGCTTGAAGGGCACGCCACTCAGGGATATAAGTTATTACCAACGACTGGTTGGTAAGTTGATCTACCTAACAATCACCAGACCTGACATCACATATTCTGTAAGTATTGTGAGCCAATTCATGCACTCCCCAACACTTGAGCATTTGACCCTTGTTAAAAGGATCTTACGCTACTTAAAAGGATCAGTGGGTCGTGGTATTATCATGAAGAAGAATGACAACACACAAATCATGGGGTATTGTGATGCTGATTGGGCAGGGAATGCAATTGATCGCAAGTCCACCACTGGCTACTGTACATTTGTCGGTGGAAACTTGGTCACATGGAAGAGTAAGAAGCAAACTGTCATTGCCAGATCAAGTGCCGAAGCAGAATATCGTGCAATGGCTTCAACTGCGTGTGAGTTGATATGGCTTAAAGGTCTTCTGTGTGATTTAGGTGTTCCTACAACTCTTCCTATGTCCTTATTTTGCGACAATCAGGCAGCTATGCATATAGCATCAAACCCAGTGTTTCACGAGAGGACGAAACACATTGAAGTTGATTGTCATTACGTTCGTGAACAAGTTCAATCACAGGTGATTCAGACACATTATACAAGAAGCTTCGACCAACTGGCTGACATCTTCACCAAGCCCTTGGCTTCTCATCAATTTCAACGACTTTTGTCCAAGCTTGGATCCATAAATCTTCTGGATCCAGCTTGAGGGGGAGTATTGGATATTAGTTCTTAATTCAAAGAATAAACACAAGGACCTTAATTCAAGGAATAAAACAAGGAGCTTAATTCAAGGAGTAAAACAAGGAATCCTTAATTCAAGGAGTAAAACAAGGAATCCTTAATTCAAGGAGTAAAACAAGGAATCCTTAATTCAAGGAGTAAATCAAGGAATGCTTAATTTAAAGAGTAATTGAAGGAATAAAATTTCCTTATAAATAGCTATACAATTGTAATGAAAACATGAAGAAAATAATACAAACTAGAGAACTCTTTTGTGTAGAGTTATTTCTTGTTTTTTCTACAGTCATATTTACTTGGATCCTCGTATTAAATTGACATTTTGAAAATATACATTTTAAAAATGACTTATTCCAACCCTACGCCTAAGTTTTATGTCAATTTTATTAATATAAATAGGAAAATTTAAAATCCAAACTTACTCCGACAGTTGAGTAATTAAGTTGGATTTCTTAATAATAAACATTAAAAATGTCTTGCATTAAACACACGAAAATGTTTATGTTTCATTTTTCTTCATATATATACAAGGAAGTTAAAATTTTAACTTATTCAGACGTTCTGATAAGTAAGATTTTTAACAAGTAGGATTTAAACTTAGTCGAACAATAGGAGAAACTAGTATTTGTTTTTTCTTGCTATAGATAGAAAAGCTAAAAATTCAACTTACTCATACCCTCCAAGTATGTAAGATATTTACAATATTTTACAAAATGACTTACACAAACCCATGAATAACTTGCATATCAATTTTCTTGGTATAAATAGAAACTATTAAAATCCAACTTATTCAAACCCTGCAAGTATGTTTGTTAACAATAAACATTGATGTATGTTTGTTAACAATAAGCATTGATGTATGTTTGTTAACAATAATTATTGAAAATGACTTGTTAAAACCCAAAGAATAAGTTGCATTTAATTTTTCTTCATGTAAATAGGGAAGCTAATTGTAACTTGCTATATTTTGTTCATTTAATGAAAATATTGTCTTCTAATTTCTTATATTGTACTTCAGTTATAATTATTTGTTATAGTAGTTACGTAATTGTACTAATAATTTTCAGGTTATTTTGATAATTAGCATCAAAATTAAGGCTGGTAGGAAGAAGGAGATGATTGAGGAGGAAAATTATTTGGATCAGTAGCTATTTCCTATAATTGTAATGTTAAGAAGTTTCTAGAAACCTTGAGGAATCATTGTACAGAGACTCAAAAGGAAATGTTCAAAGGTACTATTTTTGGACCTATGATTGATATAAAAAATATTCAATGCTCTCGTACAGTATGTCACCATTTGATGGGAATTTTTGGTTTGATATATATGAGAAACACATGTAGTTCTCAAAAGTTGAATTTTCTCTAATAAAGTGGATTGATATGGAAAAATAGGGTGATAGTTCTAAGTTAATAGAAGAAATTTTGAAAAATGTTGCAATCAGTGACTTAAGGATTAAATTTTTTAATTGTTCGTATCATATTTGCAAAGAGAGTTAGAGAAAGATTTTAAAAACAAAACATCAAATAATGACCTAGAGCAAGCGAAACTTGCTTATCTATACACATTAGAAGTGTTAAGCAAAATCACATCGACCATTGACACGTTGATGTGATTGTTAACGTTGATCTAAGTGATTCTATCCCTTGGGATTTAGTTATATGCAAAACTCTAGTTGAACAAGTTAAGAAGAAATTTTTTGATCAAACTAGTGGGTCAAGGTCATGATTATGCATCATATTTCATGTAAGGATTTTAATAATGCCAAAGATTAATCCTTTAAATTGTTATTAGATTTGGGCATACGACTCAATTCTAAGGTTGGAAAAATATGCAAATGTCACATATTTGCACATTGATCCCAAGAACATTAAATTTGAAGTTCTTTAGTGCTCCAACATTTAACCTTCTCAACGGACATGTTTTTAGGTCAACATTGGTAAGTTTCTATTCATTTCAATGTTATAAAATTTGCAACCATCATACTTAGTTTATGAATACTAATTTAAATCATAATTCAATTAATTTGTAACAATTCTTATGTACTCTGTCATTTATAGCAATCTTTTTTTCAAGTTTTATAGCTTACCTTCAAGGAGATCAAAAAAGTTTATATATATATAATCTATCAAGATTTATGTTAAAAAGATTTTAGCATTGAGCCTTAATGAAATTGAGAAGGAGGCATATTTCTTTAAAAAAAATTGTTTTTGTCATTTTTTCAATTAATGTTATTACGTGCAATTATTTAGTTACTAAATTAAAAAGAATTTATTTGAAAATAATTATTCATATTTTATTTAATATAAAATCCTTTTTTAGGTACAAGTAGGAAAGTGTAAAACCCCCTAAATTTATTATATGTACTTGAGGTGTCTTTAAAAAAATATTGGATAATATATTGAAGTGTAGGGATATATTAGAAATTTTTTGAATAAAAAATTGGATCGAACAAAAAAATTAAGAAATCTCTATGTACATCGCTACCACATCGCCAACACCTTGCCATACCTCACCACCACTACTGGCGAGCTCTTTGTTGAGCTGCTTCACAAGCTTCTTGGATTGGTTATAAAAAGGGACAAGCTTTCGCTACTTCAAAAGAGAGTATTAAAGTCTATTAGATGAATGATTTTAAATTGGAAGACTTAAAATATCGTCCACATTTTTCTTAGTCTTTACACTTCTCTTGCTTCTCCTGCCAAGTAATGTATGCAGAGTTAGATCAGATGGGACATGAGGGGACTTCTAGAGTGGTTCCTGCTTGAATTTGGCCCCATCCTATCAAACTCCAATGCTTCTCAACTCTTCGATTGAGTGCAATCTTCTCACCTTTGCTTGTGCAAACTGGAGCTGTTAGATATAGCTTTGCCAAATCATTTTTTACAGCAATAACTTTTGCTCCTGTAGACACGGAACATATGTTTAACATCAGCCACCCTTCGCTAGTTTTGAGACCTTTCCCTGCCTCTCTGAACCCTTTGTTCGGACACCTAAAAGGCATTGGAGGAGGAAGAAGTTACCTGCCAATTCGACAAATTTCAGCAGCAGAACATAAAAGACAATTCAAAGAGGAATGTAATAATCCAATCTCTCATAAAGTATCCATGCAAATCAACATTCGTAACCACAAAGAGAAAATTGTGTTTTGTTTTCTAAAATGACATTTATTTCCATCATATTTTTCGATCGCCTCTTAGAAAGCATAACTGAACCAACTCACTACACAATAGAAGAATGTAAGAGTTATGCAGATTAGCCACTTGACCAGATAAACCAAGTGCCACACATATAAACCTAAATGTGTATAAAAAAGTTGAATATTATGCTAAAAAAAATAGGGGATTTAGAAGAGAAATTGTAAAGGAAGAAAACCCACTAAACAACGTCGGAATTGGTGGTCGGAGATGGCCAGAAACTGAGAAAAAATGGAAGAGGGAGTCATTGGTGGCTTTGGTTTTTGAGTTTACACAGGGTTATGTCTAGATGGGGGAGAAAGAAGAGAAAAGAAAAATAAAAATGTGTGTAGTTGATCACCACACAAATTGTGTGTGTAATGAATACGCAAGTATACGTATAGTAACAAATAATATAATGATAAGTAAAGATCGTTCCCATGGAGATTATTTTTTTAGAAACTAATTTTTAAAACAAAAATAATAAGAATCAATTTTTTTGGTGTTTTTATATCTTAAGAAAGTAAAATTAATAAATAGAAATAATTAATTAAATCAAATTTTGTGACTAAAAAGATATATGAGAAAATATCAAGGAATAATTAATCCCCCAATTTTCTAAACATGTGAATCACTAAAATCCCTCCAATATAATATCAATTAATTACATGATCAATTAAATCTAACCTAGCATGTATTCCTTTCTCAAGTAAATTACACACCATATAGTAATTAATTTAATCACACTCTCATACCAATTAAATTGCATACTACTTATTAAGTTCATCAATTATGGATCACATACATAAGAATCATACATATCTACCTAGAAATTATGCATGTTATTTAATCAAGACAAACAATTAAATAATTTTCTCAAATCTATTTAATTGTCTCTATAGATAAATTATTGGTCAAACAATTAATAGCTTAAAAATCATATTAAATAATATAATTAAATTAATATTATAATTGGGAAAAAATATTAGATCATCACATGGTTAAAATTGGGTTCATAAGATCCCTAGATTAATAAATTAATTACACATAATTATGTTCATAAAGCTCATATTTTTCATAAAGAAAGACATAAAATTAATAAAGAAAAGAGTATAAAAAGAAATACAATCAATCTCTTGAATTGTAGAATTAATTTCCTCTTAAATCTCTACCAAAATTGTGTTGTTTCTTCAATTTTTTTGTATTTTTTTCTTTTTTTAGCTCTAAAAACTGACTAAAATTATGCTAATGGGGGCTAATTATGGTTTATGGAGTGATTATGGGCTTAAATAAAGCTTAGGTGCGATTTGGACCATCCGATCAACTTTAGATCAAGGGCTACTATCAAAACAAGCAAAATTGACAATTTCAGCCAATCATAGAGCAACACGTGGCATCAGAAATTCATTGGGCAAATCAGGGAGAGACGCGTGGCATGGGAGACCGGTTAGAGCAACGCTCGCCGAGTTAGCAACACATGGCACAACATAATTCGCGTGAACAGATGATGTGGTGCATTTGTGGAACACGTGGAGCAATGGAGTGGTGACACGTGGCATGGTGTGTTGACCAATTTTTGAACTCGGATTAAATGCCATGTTGACATGTGGCATGTGTTTTGTCCTCCTCCCACGCGGCGTGACATGATTCGTTGTTTGTGCTTGTGTGGCTTGGCCAATCAACTCCTCATCTTGCGTGGCATACCACGTGACAACTTCTGATTGGTCTTGCGTTAAAAATTCATAAAAATTAAAGAAAAATTCCAAAAATTATATTTTCACCCTTTTTCACTAAAAAGTTTATATTTTAATTTTTTTAGTCATAAAAATACTATTTATTAAATAAAATACGTAAATATTAAGTAAAAAAGTGCGCTAATGACTCTATTTTGGTAGAGTCATCAGTAGCGTCAATTGACACGTAGGATCGACACTACACACGACGTGTTTTAAGTCAGTTTTTCAACGAACCGACTTAAAATTCATTATAAGTCAATTTTCTCTAAAAATCGACTTTAAATCTTGACTTAAATACCCCTTTTTGTAGTAGTGTTTACCCATTTTTCTCACACATATTTTTCTTTATCTCCCCCTCTCTCTAGAACTTTATCTCTCTAAATTGTTCATGTTTTTTGACACATTTTGGAGGGCATCTCGAGGATAAAATATCAAGGAGTTTGAGTTTGGAAGCTCGGTGAAAGAATAAATTTTAGATAGGGGTTCTTACTCTAGTTTTTTTATATTCATGCATTATTTTTATAAACAAAATGTCATGCATCATATGTTATAAATAAAAGTGAAAAACGAGATGCCATGATTTTATTATGTTATAGTGTTATAAATGTTGTTTAAAATGAGATACTCATCATAAATGTTTTATTATGCATACAATGAGAAAGTTTTGTATAAATAAATGAGTATCAAATGTTATTATGAAATGAATATTGAAAATATTATATGGCATTGGAGAATTTTTTATATGCATCATGAGAATGTTTTATATGTGGAGAGTATACCTGTGCAGTAGACAGTTTTCAACATACTACAAGTACGCATTGCATACACATGCATCTTTTGAGATTTATCCATCTATGGTGTCTATATGTGACTGAATTATTGTGATCGATTTATATAACCATGGATTATTTTGGTTGCACACAGGCCTCAGAATTGGAACCCCTATTATTTTTTTCGTTGGCTACATATGAGACTAGAAGTTGGACCCCCTATTTTGTTTGTAGTTGACCTATTCGTAGACGAGGTACCATATGATGTGATTTGATAGATAGATGTGCCCTATGTATCGTGATCTGACATGGGGTTAGAGGTGAACCCATATACATCTCATAGTTGGACCATGCATGTGCCCATGTATTTGGATGACCAATACATATTGGGTTGCATATCATGCATTGGATTTGTATCGCAGGAAATTTTGTATTGCATAAGCATGCATTGGGATACCTAGACTATACACTAATAGCGAGTATGTATAGGTATACCTAGTTTTATGATTGAAATATCCCCACATTATGAACTAATGATGACGATGATTACTTACACTCATAAAAATGTATTAAAATGAGCATGCATCATAAATATCTGTTTATTATGATAAAACTTTAGAATAGACTCCTACTAAGCTATGTATAGCTCATCCCTACTCTTCCCTCACTTCCCAACATTTTTGTTCAAGATAATTAAGATGAAAATAAGATGATTGTGAATAGAGGATTTCAACGTTACAAGGTTTGACTTAAATTCTTATTTCTTTTATTGGTTATTATAATTTACGATTAGGGATGGTGAGACTACTCTAATAAGTTTTAGTTGATTAAATTTAATTTTATGATTTTATAATAGATTTTTCATTTTGAATATAAAACTTCAAAAGGATACCTAAATTGTTTATAACATTGATTTTTAAATAACTAATTTTTTAAAAAGAATTTTTTTAAACATAATTTAAAATTTACCCCTTCTATTTCACATACCCATTTTTTGGGGCATGATAGTTTGGTATCAGAGCATAGTTTTGATCTCCCTAGAACAAAAATTTTCTTTCTAAATGTTGTTTTTGTCTTAGCTACTCACTCGTAGAATAGCCAATAAGAAACATGTGCAAATTAATGTACTAGGTAACGATTGAAATCAAGAAGAACACAAGGAAAAAAGTTCTACTATGAAGAGTTGTAAGGACTCATTTTCTTTACTTTAAAAGTAATGAAAAATTTCTCCATCACTATAAGATGGTTTTGAAAGAAATAGCATATCATCTACCTTCTAAATTGGTTCGCATTAGTTGCAACTTTATTTTTTTGGAGAAATTGGACTTTTATTGGATGATTCATGAAATTGAACTGATTATGGGAGAAATTATCAACGTTTGCTTGTTGTCAAGGCATAGGAGTTTTCTCAACAAATTGTAACAAGTTGAACTAGAAACAAGTTTTTCAAAGTCTTGACGTAATGATTGGATCTTTTTTTGGCAATATTGCTATAAGACGATTCACATCAAATTGGATTGCAACAAATGGATAACGAACGTATTCCACTATGGAGCATTAAATATTATAAGTTATTCTACAAGTCAAAGTCAACATAGTTGATAGGTTAATGAAAAAATTTTGAAGACCAAGACAACCTTTTCAAGAAATGTCCATCTAATCTTATTAGCCAATTTGATAGCCTTTCTAAAGAACAATCAAATCCCTCGTAAACCCTTAAATGGTATTAATCAGTACGAGGAAAAGATAAGAACATAAGCAACATGACTCTAGGACAAGGATCACAAGAGCAAGCCTTCATGATATATGGCAATAGGAACCATAAATCAACAATGATTTGATTTTCCTAAACAACTCTGGGATAAAAAGTTTTTTTAACACTTGTTTCGTCCATTCTTTAACTTTTTTAACGTTTGCCCTATAGTTAAATCTTATAAACCTCTTTCTTTCAAATTTTCCTCTTGGATTTTTTTCTAATATCCTTTATCTTTGTAATAGCCCAATTACTTGATGTAAGAAGTAAATCTTTTCAATAATTTTATAAAGCATTGTTTAGAAGGAAGACTTGATCAGAAAAGAGTAATCCGTCTAAAAGTTTCTAGAAATGGATGCTGATGAAGGAATGATCTTTGAAATGGATACCAGCGGTGAATAAATATTTGAATGCATTTTCTAAAGAATTATCTAGATCTTTCCCAGCTAAAGAGCAATTTTTGTTGAAATTGAGTCAATAACTATCTCTTGGTATTGAATGACACTAGTGGATAAAGGAATTAAGGAAATAATTGGATGAAGTATGGGCAAAAGTATTTGTTCAACTAAGATCACATCCTTGTCAAACGTTAGTAAAAAAGTAGGACACAAGCTTTCAAATTTAAGACCTTGATGATTTTAAGTTTGGAGAATAGGATGTACCAAAACTACCTTTCAAGCTTAGAGAGAGCACTCTTAGAGAATGAGGAACTCATGGGAGCACCACTCTGAAGTAATCAAAGATCAATGATTTTACGCAAAAATTTGAGAAGGCAAAAATTGAAGATTAGAAATATAGTTGATTCAAAATGACATCAATTGGTATTAAACAAAGAACGTAAACATGGAACAACCCTATAAGAATTTAAAGTATGACTATTGATTGCATCAATAATTATTGTATTGAATGACAAAGTATCATATGTAGTGTTCATTGACATGTCATAGGAAGGATTTGGACACACTTGAATGTTTACAAAAAGATTGGTGAAACAAGATTTGCATAAATCAACTTGCAATGATAGCAATAGTAGCACAACATTTGGAGAATTCTATAATAGAATCATTAGGTCGTAAGTTGACAATAAGGAGCAAATAAATTGTTATATTTTATATGGGGAAGTGGAGAAGGATCGCAAGTATGAAAGAAATTATGAGAAAGGTATCTTCAAAGAATTATGATTTCACATAGAAACTATGGACATTCTTAAGTTGAAAGTAGTAGTTTTTGCATAAAGGATATTGGTACATAGTGGAAACACTCGAATGATAAAAGAACTACAATTTGAATGTGTAGGATAATGGAAAAAAAGTACAGCTTTATGCTCAACCTCACAATGTAATGAGTGGCTCAATTTAACAAGCATAGAGTTTTGCAAAGCACCTTGAAGACTATTGTAAGGAGAAATGGTGGATAGATAGATTTTCATTATTGAAACATTTCATTTTCAACAGAAAGATAGCAATCCTAGATAAAGACACTTTAAAGATAAGGAGCCATGGAGAAAAATGTATAAGAATTGGTAGTATATCTAGAATTTATGGAAAGTATCGTAATCTTAAGATAACTTATTGGTAAAAGTATAATGAGAAAGAAAGAAAATTAAATTGTAGTGAATTACATTAGAAGGCGACAAAAGATTTTTGCAAAAGGCCATACAATTGCATAGTATATCAAAGTCAATTGCGCCATATCAAAATCCAAAATTCTTTCTCTTGTCTATAGAACTATTATAAGAAGCTTTACTGCATAATACAAACTACTGAACAACTCAAAACGATTATTCGAATATTAGAATAACATAATGTAAACATGTGTCATGGAGGTCAGGAGAAATTAGGTCGAATATTTTCCAACCATTGATTTCACCTACAACAATGGCTATTTAAGACCACCTAAGAATAACCACATAGACTTTCAAGGTGATGAACAGTAAAGCAAGAAATCAAGGGATAAGCACACAAGTCAAACGGTACATCCTGGAACATGTAAATGTATCAAGAATTAAAAAGGACCTACTAGTGGAAAAAAATGAAGAAAGATATTGCTAAATTGGTATCCAATTGTATGATATTCCAACAAGTGAAGGTAGAACACAAGGAACCTATAGGACCACTCTAACTACTTTTTGTGTCAGAATTGAAATGGGGCAACATAATCATGTACTTTGTAGAAGAATAACCATATACAAGAGGCTTTGAATACAAATTTACTATAAAGATGATTGTATAAATCTCTAATGTGTAGGGCGGAATGCTAAATTTGCATCACACAAGTAAATATCTCAAAGTTAGTATAAGAGTTATGCTGATCGTGGACAATGGTCATTGAACTTTGAAATGGATGAGTAAACTTGTCTCAAGGTTCAACCTTGAAAAATAGTAACTTGTTTCAAAATAAAAGGAAATATTAGCACCACCCTACATCGAACCGTACATAATTATAAAAAGGATTGACAATTTAGCACATCAATCCAAATTAGCCTCAAGATTTTCACAAACTCATAATGTCATAGTCAGAATATTATCCTGGATTAGACAGAACTTCCATTGTAAGAAAACATGTCGTATAAAGAATAGCCAATGGCAATAAATGATTTTCGAGTAAGCAATTTGAGAAGAAGAATAGTATCACTAGTAAAGGTTCAGTGGAAGCATCCTAATGATGAAAACAAATTTTGGAGTTAAAGTTTGAAGCTCGCACGAGCATATGAACTTAAAAAGTTGTGAAATTTGGAGGAAATATTTTTCTTTAAGAGAGTATGAATATAAATCCCCGTAAATTTATTATAAGTACTTAAATTGTTGTAAAAAGAATATTGGACAATATATTGAAGTGTAGGGATATATTGGGAAATTTTTGAGTGAAAATTGAATCGAGAATGGGAAACTTTAGGGAATATCTTTGTACCTCGCCAACACCTCGCCATACCTTTCCACCATTTTATAAACTTCATTTAAAACTTAAGGAAGAAGTAAAACTTAATTCATTTTATAAAAATATTTACCCACTTTGGTGTTTCACAAGCATAGCAATATTACTAATATCACATAATAGTTTTTGCAAGACATGCTTAATTTAATAAATAATTAGTAAATTAAACATAGCATGTAAAACAATACATAAAGATAATCTTAAAAGAATACTTAAATTATATCTCAACTATACCCTTACAAAATCTCTATATTGTTTCTCTTTTTGGAAAACCTTCAAATAAAATTACCGACACCATTTATTGAATTGAAAGTAAAAGTAAAACTACTACATAAAATATATTCAACCTTGAAATTGAGAGAAGAACTTTAAAATATGAAAAACTAAAGAGAAACTAAGCAATCAATAAGAAGAAAGCTGAGGAATGAAAAGGATAACTTTTACAATTAATAAGGGTCCTTTATATAGCTTTAAGACATGCTGTAAAAGGGAGATAAAATGGATTGGATGGTGAAGTACATTGACATACATTGATTCTGTATCATGGCATGATACAACTTGTATGCATTGAATTTCTTAATCCACTACTCCTGCACCGTAGCACACAAAATACCATTTCGCATCACGTGTCTCCCTAAACTTCTATAATCCTATTTTATTTTACACCCTTTTTCAATGGTTGGGAACATATGTAAGCTTTACATATGTTAATTTTTTTATGCTTCAATGTTGTAATGGAGTGATTTCAAGTTCTATTCTTTGAGTGTTGATCAATTAAATCATTTTGAAACTAATATACCTGATACAACAAAACATACACGTGGTTCAAAAAAGATAGATTTTCCTTTAAAGATTTTAATGCTATGTAGATACATATATAATTTATCATTTAAAGTGAATAAAATCATGTTATATTAAGTGCTTTTGAGCACTTATCAAATACTAATAATTAAAAATAAAAAGAAAATGAAAATGAAAGAAAAACTAGACCTACAAATTAGAAAAAAACATAGAAATAACTATAATCATAGAGCTCTAGTCCAGAATGTCCTCTCGTACATCTTCTTTAGTGCCTTATGGTGCCCTGAAGGCAAAGCTATCACTCAGATACTCTAGTGTTGCCCCTATATGCCTATAATTGTAACCAGATTAACTATGTTGCAATCATTACATTTCATAGAAGGAATTTATATAATTAGCTTAATAGCACATGTGTCCACTCAGCTACTCTTATTGCTTTTTTAATAGACCTTCATTTATCAATCTTTTCTTCTATGTTATCGAATGTATCCTTTAAAGATGTCCTTAAAGAATAGACTCTTTTGTTGGCTTGGGAGGCTTTAGTTTGGCTGGTAAGGTTTCCATTTATGTCTAGGTTAACAAGTCCATAGGTTGTAACAAAATGTCATCGATAGGAATTCCAACCTCAACTCTAGGACAAAGTGTTGTTATGAGTTGTGGGAAAAAATAAATAATTCGGTGATAGCTTACTGAAAATCTTATCCTTTGATTTATAATTACCCTAACATCTATGGTTTTGGAGGTTTGGATTGTAAAGAGTAATAGGGCCTTTTCTTTATCAATTGTACTATAATGCCTAGTTGGTATCCATTTTGAGTAGAAGAAATATTCCCAAACACAAGAGATTTTTCAATTCTTTATCATAAAACTATTTATGCCTCTCATTTGTAATATCGTACTCTGCTTCTCCTAATGTTAAGGTCTATATTACTTCCTCATAATATATATTCTCTATGTAAGCCTTATACTCCCCTTGTTTTACATCTCTCATACCATGATAAGAATTAAAAGTGGATGCACTAAAGTGAACGAAAACTCCCATACCTATTACCCTATCATTAACAACCTCAGGTAAATTTGCATAAAATTCTCTTACAATGGACACAATGCGAACTTTAGGACTCTTTACAAATATTTCCCATTCTAGGTTTCCTATTACATCATTTACACTAGGGAATGAGTACTTTCCAAAACCAATTCCCTTTTCTGCAATAAAAGTTTTATTTACCTCTGTAGCCTTTTCAAATATCTTTTTAGCATCAAGGCTTACAAACCTTAATTTATCATATTCTTTTTACATTATAGTGGAAAGTTTGTTTAGTTATGGATCTAATTTGTTAACCAGTAGAAGTATGGTAAATTAAAATTTTGTAAGCGGCCAAACAACTAATCCATTTTGCCTAAAGTAATTCAAAAATAAAATACCAACACATAAGATTTTTAGGGAAAAACAACATAGGCCAAAACAATGACCTAAGATGAAAGCCACCAGTTCACTAGACCATCTAATCATTCACTATTAAAAATAAGTATCCAGTTACAAGGCTAGGACTTAAACTACCTACCCAGGTAATGCCCACAAGTAACCTACTTACAAGCCACTACTTTTATCATAGTCTCTATAAGAAAGGCATTTAGATTTAGACCAAGGTTCAGACAAAATCGATCCCCACGAGTTAATCAAATATGCACCATTGTCACTTGAAAAGTTATCACATAAATGCAAGTGCAACTATGTGTTCTAGAGTAGATTCAATATTGAGCAACCCTAACTAGTTGATTTAAACAATATATCAGATAAATCTAAAACAACTAGAAACTCTAGAACAATCAATTAAAAGCCCAATAACACCATTATTATTGTAGGCTTATTAATCCATCAAACACAACCCTAAATGTTTTGATAAATTGACATATTGAAAAAACCCACTTAAAAACTTTCAACAAAAAAGAGAGAATAAAAGATGAAGAGAATAAGCATAATAGCTTTTGTATTATTAGCTTCAAATATGTGTTTAGGTTTTTATTTAAAGAATATTTTGAAGCACTTTATGCCAAAGTAAAATTACCATCTTGTTCATAAAATGAATTAAATGAGCCAATCCTATTCATATTAGACATAGGTTTACAAATCAAAGCCTTGACTGCTTGATTGATCGAGTATATAGTTCAATGGATTGAATGTCCTATTGATCAATCAAATGAATCAATTAATTAATTCTTTAAAAAATTGATCATTTAGTCATTAATCTCAATTGATCTAATGCTTGATCGATCGAGTATTAATTCCTCAATTGATCTAGTCATATAAATAATTAATTCAACAGGTAATATAGCTCAATTAATCTAGTCACTACTCGATAGATCAAGTAGCCTATTTCATATTGTTCCTATGTTTCTATTATGCAATCCAACATGCGCGGAAACAGAGATATACCTAAGATATAATCACTGAGGCTTGATAGTTTCTTCGACTTGAAAAAATATTTTTATAAGACACCTAGAATCAAAATTACAATTATATGTTTTGTTCATGAATATCACCAAGACTAACATAGATCTTACAATCTTCCCCTTTAGCATATTAGTGTCACAAAACTTCTCTCACACTACATAATACACATAGGAAAAATTAAATTTTTGCATAGTGATACTATCCTTTGATCTAGTGGAACCATCTCCGCTTCTTTCTCGAAAGCTCATGTGAACACTAAAAAACAAAAAACACCAACAACCAAACAACTTGTCTCGAAAGACTTATTGTTTATAAGAGTTCAGTGTATCTAATAATAGAAAAGCAATGTTAAAAAGAAAATTAAACAAATGATAGTAGTTAAAAACATCTCCTCCTATTTTAAATATCCAAACATTCAAAGTAATTTAAAAATAAAAATATCCCCTAAATTAAATATCCTTTTTTTATGTTTCAATTTAAGTTCAAAGTTTTTGATACCAATTAATCTCCCCCTTTTTGTCATACGAATAAACAATATTATCACTAAGTAATAAAAAAATGTATTTAATAACTGAAAAGAAGAGTACATATTTTGAAAAACTCAAAACAATCAAAATAGAGAGCTAAAAATAGTGCTCATTAACATAGTGGTGTGCCTATGTGGAGATAGTACTTAAATGGAGATAATAAAGCCATTCATTTGCACTATTAGTAAGTGAGAATAGGAATGTTTTCAACTTAATTTTCTCTTCATGAGCAGACTACATAAAACTCTTTCAAATGCTTGTTTGGGTCTTTTTTAGCTAAGACGCTGAAAGTAGGTAACAGATGTATTAATCCATATTTTATTTCAAATCCCACCTCCAAGTTGGGGTACACAATACATAAGGATTACTACTCCAAGTTAGGTGCACTTAATTCCTTGAATTCTGGGTCTATAATTGCCATCTCTTCGTGTTCAGTTTCAGATTCACTTAAATAAGTGGATTATGTTGTCTCTTCTTCTATTGACCATTTTGATCTTAGATTGTAGGAATGTCCTTGTTGCATTCAAATCCTACAACAAAAAGTAAAAGGTAGTAAACTAAAAATAAAATAAGAAAATTTCTATAAAGTTGTTAAATTAAAAGAAAAAATTGTAGATTAAAAAGTAAAATAAAAATGTAAAAAGAAGTTAAAAATAAAATCTAAAAAGAAATCAACTTAAAATAAAACAAAAAAAATGAGAAAATTAAATAAAAATTAATCTAATGATTAGTCAAAAAGAAGTTAGTAGACTGAAATGAAAAATCTAAAAGAAATGAAAATAAAATAAAATAAAATAAAAAAGATAAAAATTAAACTAATAATTAATGGTGAAATTGTAAAGCAAATCATGGGCATAAAAACTTGATATACTTATATACATGTAAGTATATGTGATTAATTTGTGCAAATGATAAGTAGATTAAGAATAAAGGTTTTCGAACTCACATGGATTGTTACAATAAATATCACTATTTGTTAGCTTGTTAGTTAATTAGTAAAGGAGGTTTGAAAATTGTTTTTAACTAAAAATAAAACATAAAACAATAACTAAAATACACGAGCACACATATTAAGACAAATAAGTGATTATGGGATAATCCTCATCACTAGCCAATAATCTAATCAATTATATCATAAATCAATATAAGAACTATCCTTGAATTCTTACCTTTAGTTTGGAAAACCTATGCAATTAAGACAAGACTTCAAAATACACTTTTCCTTAACTTGTAATTGATTTAGAATGCCATCATAAATCAACCTAAATCATGAAAAATCTAGACATATTTGCTAGATAATTTATTCATTGCATTAAGTTCTGCAAAGAAAATGACTAAATTAAGCAATATTACAATTCTTAGTAACCTTTAATGAAGGTATCAACTCTGCTAGAAAAAACAATATGAGGTACTACTGATACGTGCCTAAACAACACACATATCTTATGATTATTGGAATTAAAAGAATGAATTAGGTTTTAATGTTACATTTTAACCTAAGTATTTTAAAAATTGTGTTTTTAGAATCGGGGTATGTTTTGAGGTATTTCAAGTATGTTTCAACTTTAAGATTCAACTAAAAAAAGGCCAAAAAATCCTCACAATTAGAGGCATAATTTTCATACAATGGATGACCTAAATGCAAACATTTATATAAGATACATCAAGAAGGGGTCAAAACATTAAATTGGGAAAATTAAGGGTATGTTATGGCAAGATTCTATGTGCACCATGGAATAGTACTCTCAAATTGAATTTCACAGAGTTGGGAACAAGATTGTAGCGTGGCAAGAGTTAAGGCGCACAGTGACCTACATACTTGAATTTTCATTCCAATGCTAATTTTCAAGCACATCTTTATCCAAAGTATTCCATATTTGTAAGATTAGCATTTTAATTTTTTTAAGCCTCTATAGCCCTTATCCTAATTACATTGTAATGCTCTTACTATAAATTTGCAGCTAGGGTTAACAAAAAAAAACAGTCACATATTATAGACACAAACATTTACAGAAATATGTAGGTCTATAGAGAAATTGAAGGTTAGAGGCAAGATAGAATTCAAAAAAGCAATTGAATAGTTAGAAATCAACCATTGACATTAGTCATTAGCTTCTTCTTCTTCTTCTTATTTCTCTTCTTAGTTTTCTATAACTTTAATTATAATTCTTTTATAATTCATGCCTAGCTAGTTATTTATGTGATTGTTGGAAATTTTCAAACCCTAGACTATGATTTTGATTAATAAAATATTATAATGAATATTTATATTCAATCCCTAATTTTTGATGTGTTTTACTCTATGTTTATTATTCAAAACTAGAGTGGCTAACTAATTTAGTGCATGTATATGTTTAATGCAAGTCGAAGATGTTAGTATAGTATTATTATGTAATCGTTAATATTTTTATTCATAGTGGTATCTTGTTACTTCATAACAGTGTGACAAAAAGAAGAGATTTTTACATTCGTGTATGCACTATTATTGGATGATCCCTTTTTATTCAAGTTTTTTCAAGATCAAGTCATACATAAATGTGTGCTTGAGGAGGAACATTAGAGAATTTTGACCTTTTGCCATAAGATTCATTGTGAGGGCCGTGTTGGTAGTAAGAAAAATATCCCTTTATGGTATTACAATCTGGCTTTTCTAGCCAACTTTATTTATATATGCTTATACGTTTTCATGCACTGTTTTAATTGTCAAAGGATTGGTAAGGTAGGAAATAGAAATGAGATTCATTCAACATATAATTTAGTTGTTGAACTATTTGATGTTTAGGGATCGATTTCATGAAACCTTTTCCACCTTCTTTTGGTTTTGAGTACATTTTAGTTACTGTTGATTGAAGCTAAATCCACTAGAACTAATGATGTTGACAATGTTGCTAAATTTTTGAAAGATATAATATTTAGCATGTTTGGGATAACAATGGCCTTAATTAGTGATAGAGGGAGCAACTTCAAAAATAAGCTCTTTGAGGGCTAATAAAGAAGTATAACATTACACACAATACCATCTACAAACTTTTAGTCAGGTTGATGTGAGTAATAGACAAATTGTAAATCTTGTAGTCTTTTTGTATCTTTTTTGGCATTTTCATGTAAAAAAATACGAAGTCTGTATACTTTTCTTGGTGTTTCTTTCTTTCTCTGTCTAATGTTGGTTAATGTTGATTAGTAATTGATGCTTGAGTTTTGTATTTATAAAATAACATGCAAGTGTACAAATCACTTTTTAAGAAGTGACAAGTATACTTCCAAGGTCTTTCTAATGAGGATTTTCTTGTTTTTTAAATAATTCAACAAATTTTCAAAATGAAAATTAATCCTAAACATTCTGTCATAAAGTTTGGGTTTTTAAAAGATATAAACTAAAGATAAAGATAGATTAAGTTCACACAAAATATGGTAGACATACAATTCATTTAATCAATGGATAATTGATGGGATATATAATCACTTGATTATGTTTGGTAAAATTAAATAGATTAGTCAAATATAAACTCACATTATTGATTTTTTCTTATATATACAAATAACACATTTGGTGTGGCCATTATTTTTTATTAATTAAACTTTAACTTGACACCTTTGGTGGGGCCTAAAAATTGAACTATAATTCAATTATGTTTATTTCTAAGAAATTATCAAACCATTTAATTTGTTACCTTTGGTGGGGTTGACAACTTTAAACTTGTATTCAAACTTTCTAAATTACTTTTAGATCGATGAATTTGATAACTGAATTTCATATTTTAAAATCATTACTGAAAATATGTCGTTAACATATTTTCAAATAATAATTCTTATAAAAATCTTTGAAATAGTATTTTCACTCTAACTATACAATTAATATAAATTAAAGATAAACGAGCAATACTCTCAATTGTGAATAATAGTTACTTGAAAAACAACAAAATATATATGCAATTTTAAAAAGATAGATGTACTGAAAATATGGTAAAACTTACACAAATACAAATCTATTTTAACATTTATAGTGCCTAAAATCACGTTATTTTAATGCTTTTAAGCACTCATAAAAACCCTAAATTACCTTCTTACTACTTTATAGCAAGGAAAGCAGAAACACTAAAAACTAAAACTAAAAGAAAAATTAAATAATCCTAAATCATTTTTGTAGATTGACATGTTTTTATTTAGCGTATGCAAGAAGCCTTTAAATTCTTAGGTTGCCCATGTGGATGATTTTAAGTCTCGTAAGGGTTTTGAGAGATGATATCCACAAACATAAAACTAAATAAAAAAAATTAAACAAAAAATAAAATATTGACAAATAAAAAATAACAAAACTAAAATTTTAAATTTAATCAAGTAAAAATAACACAAATAAAAAGTAAGAAAATACAAAATTTCTCATACTTCTAGTATCTTTTAAGTTCATAACTAAAAATAAAAGCATAAGTTATCTTAATATCTTAAAATTCATAGTTCATTATAATAATTAGTTGAAAATAGTATTCATACACTAAAAATATATGTCAATACTAATTTTCCCAATTTTAGTGTTTGGAATTGGAATTCACTTCGACTCTGTCATTACAAGTCATACTTTCAATATCACATTGATCATATTAGTTCAAGCACTCATTCAAAAGTATATGTGAATAGAATTTATGTAAAGAAATGAAATAATGAGTTCACATATGTTTAAAGAATTAAAGGCTCAAAGTAGTGCATAATATTGATCTCATGAAAAGAATCGAATGAAAGAATTTACAAATAAATTAAATACTATTTTCACATATCAATCAAAATCATCAAATAAAAAATTCAAATCATATGCCTTTTATACCTAAAAAAATGCAATGGCTTCTTAGAGATTTATTTCCTATCTTTCGTATGTATTTAGCCATTTCTCACAAGTTTGTAGGATATTTGGGTTATAGTATTATTTTATAAAATTGATTTTTCTTTCTCTCTTTTTTCAAAGTTATTCTCTTTTTTTATATAAAAATGACATATTTTTAGATAATATGGTGATTCGCTAATTTTTAGCTTTTATTTTATGTTGGCTTTGGTAACCCCATATGTGTTTCTTTTTAGAAATCATGCATGAATAAAAGAGGACATATAATTTTAATTTCTACTTAAGACATTCATTTTAAGTAATGAAAATAAATATATGACATTTATTAGATTTACAAAAATTCTAGCATTTAGTGCATAACCTATAGAGATTATAAAAAAAAATATTAAATTGATAAGAACAATGTTTAAAAGATTAGAAAAATTATTATCACTTAGAATGGAAAGATAATGGCTCAAAATATTCTCACAAGGGAGCTTAATCATTTACTTAAAACCAAATGAAAGACATTATAATTTTACAAGAAATTTTTTAAAATCAAATGAAAATTCATAAATCCAATAAAAATAAATAAAAAGTAAAAATAAAGTAAACAAATGTGAAAATGTGAACATACAAAAAGAAATTCCAAATTAGCTCAATTTTATAAGATGTAAATGTTTCCACCCTTAGCCTAGAATTTACATTGCACTTAGTGTAACAATTGTAAATAAAGATAGAGTAAAGAATTAAAAAGTTACCTATTTGTTAAAAATGCTCAAGTATTGATGTGGAATTGGAAGTGCATCCAACATTCCAAACATTTAAATTTACACAGACAGATTACTGTGTACTTCTGAAAAGTTTCAACAAATAGTTATAAAATTAAATAATTCTAAATATTGTTCACATGATAGGAAACAAAATAAAACAAACTAATTAATATAAAAAAAGAAAACATAAATATTCAAAAACAATTAAACTAAATTTCTCAAAATAAAAAAAATAAACAAAATAAAAATTCATAAAAACTCCATAACAAATTTCGAGCTCAATCCTTTTATCATTCAGATCTTATTCTTTAGGTTGATGTTATGATCTTTCAAGAGGTGTAAAGGTGAAAACGTAATATTGATACTTATGTGTTATTAAATGGCTTGTATCCACCCTTATATGGCTAAGTTGTAACTGGTTCATTTCATACATTACCCGGTTATGATCCACATGATCAAATGCAGTTGATTCAGGAATGCAACTAGTTAGAAAATGCATGCTTGCTAATACTCTTCTATGTAGATCACTCTTTCATCAAAATTATGAATTTCATCTTTCATAGTCAACTTTGATGAAGTGGACCTTCATTCCCCTTTTGCTATGTTGGTACAAGAGGTGAGTTCATTGAAATAGGTCATATTTAATAATTCACCAAGTTGAATTATAACTTCACCTTTTGAGTGAGGTACCCCAATTTCTTACAAAAAGCAATGACTAACTTGGGAAAAAAGTAACTCAAATAGTGAATATTTGCAGATAGATTGATCATGTGATGAATTATATTTTGTAAATTTATAGACATCTTGAATGTAATAGCATACAGTAAAGTTTCCCTCTCTCTATTGACTGAGCTGTAATGTTTGATGAGCATTAGTCTTGAACATATAAAGTATTACCAAATGGGGGTAACCATATCCTAATACTTGGATTCAAAGTCCTTATGTTTCCCATTAGTATAATTCCATTCAACCCCTTCTAAATTTAAGGTTTCAAGTATTGTAGCATAATCGACATTACTTAAATATGTTTCATACCCACACTACCCAATATTCACTAAATAATAATGAGCATTTATGTCATAAGTCCAAATAGAACTAGTACATCTCGTACTTTAACTACATTGTCAACAATGTCGGGAACATTAACATAGAATTCTCAAACAAGTAATTCTATTGAAACATCTGGTTCCTTACCCAAAATGTTTCCATTCTAATGCTGGTATAACCTCAAAATTCCCTCAAACTAGGCATTAGGTCCTAAATCAAAGTTCATCCATCTTTCATATATAATACTTTTATTTACTTCTATGGTTTTTTTCAAAACAGAACTTGGCCTTACAACTTAAAAATATGATTCTATCATAATCCTTAGAAGTTGAAACATTTTTCCCCTTTACTATTCCTACCACTTTTAGGTACCATTCAAAAAATATTCAACAATATTTAAATTCTAGAGTTTCTTAGATAATCCAAATAAAAACAACACGAAATAAATTATACCAATATTTTCCTTACCCCATTTTATCCAATTAGGCTTTAGAGCTCTTAATAATTCATAAAAATCCACAAAATTCAAAGAATTTAATTTTAAGACTTCAATTTTTAGAATTTATGATTACCTGTGGTGTAGAGGATGAAGAAAATGAAAAAAAAATCCCTATTAAATATGATGAAGACTTGTTGAGTTTGTTGATGGTTTTTCAAAATTTATTTATGGAATGGGTAGGGAAATGTTAAAAAAGAGATTTTTTTTATAAGGGTTTTAAAGATTATGGAAGAAAGGTGTGGTTTTTGAGGGATTTTATGTGTTTAGAGGATAAATAAATGTTAGGGTTTGTGAAGAAAGTGAAAAAATTTGAGGGAAAAATGGGTGTTTAAGCAAAAGGCTAGAAATTATCTAAAAGTTTTTTAATGCATGCCATGGCATGGAAAAGTGCCACGGCATCAATTTTTTCCTCTTCCTCCAATTTTATGAGTTTTTCCTTCTCTCATTTTTTTACATTATTTTATTTTAAAATAAATAACAAATAACCACAAAATTTATATGTTAAAAAAATAATATAACAAATAAAAATAAATTAAATTAAATCAATAAAAAACCAAATAATGGGTTGCCTCTCATCCAGGACTACATTTATCATCTTTAGTAAGACGTCATTCAGGGGATTTCCTTATTTTGAAAACTCAATGTTCTCTCATCATTTAGTTTAGTTGCTTTTCTAACATTACAACTATTATTTTTCTTACTTCTACAAGTGCTCAATTAGTTTCTCCAATCATACTTCCACTTTATTGATAGAAGCCTCCAAAGAGTCCAACCTTTGATTTGTTCTTGATTGGTTGTCTCTCATAACTTGAATGAATGAATTCAAATTATCCTTTAGAGTTAGCTTGTTGGGAGGATTCTTGACTAACTATTGGCCTTGTTACTTTGAGCTTTGGGAAAATGGAGGATTGTTTTATCTCTAGGAGAAATTGGGATGATTCCTCGACCCTAGGTTATAGGTATTTGCATTGGTATTGTACATGGGTCTTGGTTGGTAACCCCCGATACATTGATCTGCCCAGGTCTAACATTTGCTTTTCCTTGATAAAGATAGGTATCAATATTGTGTCATAAAGTACTACACAAGTCACATTTTTCTTTATTGGTTATGACATGTGTGGTGAGAAACACAACTTGGTTTATTGTGAAAGTTGCATTTGTACTTCGGTATTAGAGTCTAATTCATAGATTTTAGCTCTCCTCACCAAGGAGCTTTTCTGTTGGGAATTAGCACCCAAAATATCAAAGAGATTATAAGTCTCTAAGGTTTTCTTTTCTCCTAATACTCTTCCAGTAGGATTTTCAATGATAAACTGACATTATTGGATCAATGCATCATCAAAAACATATTCTATAGCTATAGAGGATACTTATGATGGGAAATTTGAGTGAGAAATAGTTTGAACCTAACCAATGCTTTGTGGAAAGGTTCTCCCTCCATCTTAGAGAAAGTAACAATCTTTGCTCTTAGCTCTGATGTGTTTTGGTAGGAATAGAATGTTTTCATAAATATATTGTAAATATCTAATGAGGTCATTAGAGAACCTATGGGAAGTGACATTAGCCAAGCCTTATCCCTTTCTTTTAGGATGTAGAGGAAACACCACATTCTAAGTTAGTCCTTGATAAGTACACCAAGAAGGAATGTTTGTACTGTATATTAGAAGTCCCTAATGAAAGACAGTGGGTCTTTATTAGGTAGTCTATTAAAGGAAGGTAACATAAAAAAATGAATATTTCTTAATTCATAACTCTGAGTAGCTTCACCTAGTTGGATTAAGGTAATAGTAGCGCTAATTATTGGCCTTGCATACACCTTCATAGTGGTTCCCTAATTTGTTTATTTTCTCCCATATTTGTTACTTCAAGTGGAGAATCTAGATCTGATTCAAATACAAATGTATTTTAAAATTTGTGGTGCATAAAATTAGATTATATTTAGTGCTTTTAATCACTTGTCACCGGGTCTACAATTTGAAAACTTCTACAGTAGTAGAATCTATCAATGTTGTAATTGAAACTTAGGAGCTACTAAACTTGTTGAATCTGCAGACATCAATGTATTTGGTAATTGGTGTTCTACTAATAATTCCATAGATAATGTTGAGACTTCCTCTACTATAACTATGGTGGACTTTCCAAGGACATCTAAAGACAAGAAAGAAGATGAACAAGAAGGTTCTTCTATATAAAAATGGACCAATAATGCTCATTCTACTAATAACACTATTGGTAATGTTGAAAGTGGTGTTAGAATGAGAAGGAAGTTATATGATTATTTAAACTACATGTGTTTCACCTCTACTATTCTTCCTAAAAATGTTAAGGAAACCCTATAGGACATACATTAGGTCAACTATATATAAGAGCAATTTTCCCAACTCCAAAGGAATGATGTCTGGTATCTTGGTATCTTGTCCCCATACCTACTAAGAAATATGTTATTAGTACACGTTGGCTGTATAAGAACAAGGAAGATGAAAGTGGCATAATTGTATGAAACAAGTCTCGTCTTATAGCTTATGGGTGCACATAAATTAAAGGAATTAACTTTAAAGAAAATTTTACACTAGTTGCCCATATAGAGTTTGTAAGACTTCGCATTGGTCTGGCTTGCTACTTTGGATTTAATTTATATAAGATGGATATAAAGAGTGCTTTCCTCAATCGGGTTATCAAAGAGAAAGTTTATGTTGAACAACTAAAATGGTTCAAAGATCCTCACACTCCTAATCATGGGATAAGATTGAAGAAATCTCTATATTGTTTAAACCAAACTCCATGAGCTTGGTATGAGTATTTCACCATGTTTCCACTCAATAATGGTTTTTTGAAAGGAGTTGGTGGTTATTTTCCACAAGAAATAAGGGTTAAGTTTTCGTCACTTAAGACTATGTTGATGACCACTTTTGGTACTACAAAGGATGATCATACTCAGGGGTATTTTTGTCACTAGGTAGAATAAATTTGAGATGATTTTATGGTAAGTTAAAGTTTTTCCTTAAGTTTCAAGTCAAACAAATGAAAAATGGGATCTTTCTCACCCAAGCAAAGTATGCCAAGGAGCGGTCAAGAATTTTGGATGGTGTAAAACCCAGTTGATTTATTATAAGTACTTATAGTGCCTTAAAAATAATTTTGGAAAATATATTGAAGTGTAGGGACGTATCCAAAAACTTTCATGTGAAAAATTGGATAAAACATGAAAAATTAGGAAATCTCTATGTACTTGGCCAACACCTCGCCACACCATGCCACCACCCTACCATACCTAACCTACTCGCCACCACTATTTGAGAGCTCCTTGTTGAGCTTCTCTAATTTCCTAAAAATGGGGTGAGTTCCACCATTTTCCACACTGATTTTCCTTTTTCTCTCCCTCTCTCACTAGGGCTTCCTTTCCCTTAGCCTACATTAATAAGTGTAAGGAAAATATAAGAAGATTAACAACATGACTCTAGGACAAGGATCATAAGAGAAATTCTTTGCGATATATGGTGGAAAGAGTCATAAAGAAACAATAATTTAATTTTACTACACAACTCTTGGATACAAATTATTTCTGACACATGATTCACCTATTCTTTCACTTCTTTAACTTGTCTTATAGTTAAGACTTATAAAATCACTTATTTCAAATTTTCCTCTTGGATTTATTTTTTATATCCTTAAAGTCTGTAATAGCCCAATTTCTTGATGTAAGAAGTGACTATTTTTAGTTTTTTCCTTAAGCATCACCTAAAAGGAAGACAAGATCAAAGAAATAAAGTTCCTCTACAAACTCTTTAGAAGCAAATACTGATTATGAAAAGAGCTTGACATGGCTACCAGTGGTGAATAAATATTGGGATGTATTTTTGGAAGAATTATTTGTACTTCCCCCAGCTCAAGAATGTTTTTGTAGTCAAGTTATATTCTAGAAACTATGTTATATCTTAGAAACTTCACCAAAGACAATCTCCCATTTTTAAAAGGCATTATTCAATACAAAATTTAAGAAAATAGTTGGATGAATCATTAACAAAAGGGCTCATTCAACCAAGATTTTTTTCTTGTGAATACCTATTTTGAAGGACATAAAATTCAAATTATATATTGATTATTATCAAATAAAAAATAAAATTGGACTATTTATCAACTCAAGGATGCAAACTTTCAAAGTCATGACATCAACACTTACAAGCTAAGAGAATTGAATGTATTGAAACTACTTTTCAAGCTTCTTAGGAGCACTCTTGAAAAATGAGGAAACTCATAAGAGGACTACTTTAAAATAATTGAAGATCAAGGAAATTATTGGAAAATTTGAGAAAGGAAAATTTGGAGACTGCAATATCCCCTATGTAGTTGACTTAGAGAGGTATCAATTTTGTATCAAATAAGGAAACTTAAAAGAAAAACAGCTCTATATGAGTCAAAGGTTGAAATTATCCTATCAACCAATGAAGCATCATACAAATTGTACTAACATATCATAGAAAGGATTTGAACACACTTTGGTTGATATTCTACACAAGAAACAAGATCTATATTTGGAATGTCTTGGAAAACAAGATCTATTTCATTTTCAAACATGAATTATGGTTTCGTGAAGAAGAATGAACAAGATCTACATAATTTTAGGGAAACTAACCTTAAACATTATGAATATTAATCAAGATTGATCCATTGAAAAACACATCAATAAACTAGCAAAAATAGCGATGACTACACCACATACATAGAATTTGATGACAGAAATTTCAAGTTGTAATAAATCAAAGTACGTTGCACACCTCGACACATAAGTCGATAACAAGGACCTAGTAAACTATTATATTTTTTTCATACAGATGAGGAAGAATCATGATTTTAAATGAACTTATCATTGAACTATCTTCAAGGATTATGATTTTACAAGCATCATCCAGACAAAGTGAACATGACAACGGAAACTCTTAAGATGAAAATCAAAGTTGCTGCACAAAATATAATAATAATGGACAAAATACTCAAATGATAGTGCAAGAAAAATACAAGATGTTGGGAGATAAGTACTTCTATATATATCTTGGTAACCATCCTTGCAATGAAATGACTCAACTTGGTGATCCAAAAATTTGTGAAGCATGATGAATATTATCAAAAGGACAAATGGTTGATAGAAGAAATTTTGCTATTGGAACATTTCATTTATTCAATATATAGTATTTTTAGGGCTAAAAATATTAAAATATATTTTTTTTAGTGAAAAGAGGTGAAAATATAACTTTTGGGATTTTTTATGAATTTTTAATGTATTACCGATCAGAAGGTGCCACCTGGCCTACTACCTAAGAAAAAGGGCTAACTGGGTAAGCCACAGAGATGCAATGAAATTAGGGACAATGAATCATAGATCATTGTATGTGAGGAGCGATGAATCGGGTGCCATGTGTCGGCACGACATTCATTTCAAGTTTAAGCGCGGTCAAACCTTCATGCCACATGTCGCCAATATACTATTCCAGTCGTTCCACCAGTGTGAGACACCATTTGCATCCGTGAATCACAATGCATTGTGTGGTGCTGACTTAGCATGTATTGACTCGGGTCGGTCTCCCCTACCATGAGTCACTCTCTGATTCGCCTAGTGAATTTTCTATTCCATGTGTCACACTGTGATTGGCCGGTGTTGTTAAATTTTCTTATTTTGATCTTAACCTTTGATCTGAAGCTGATCTGACGGTCCAAATTATACCTGAGCAATATTTAAGCCTCTAATCACCCCATAAACCTTAAGGAGCCACCATTAATTTTGGTAGAGATACAATTTTGGTGGAGATTTTAGAAAAAATAAGTACTACAATTCAAGAGATTGATTATATTTCTTCTTCTACTCTTTTCTTTATCAATTTTTATGTCTTTCTTCATGAAAAATATGAGCTTTATGAACAAAATTATGTCTAGTTAATTTATTATTCTAGGGATCTTATAAAGCCAATTTTCACCATGTGATGATATAATATTTTACCCCAATTTTAATTTTAATTTATTTTATTATTTAATTTGATTTTTATGCTATTAATTATTTGACCAACAATTTATCTATAAAGTCAATTAAATAGATTTGAAAAATTATTTAATTGTTTGTCTTGATTAAATAACATGCATAATTTCTAGGGAGAGATGTATGATATTTATGTATGTGATCCACAATTGACGAACTTAATGAGTAGTATGCAATTTAATTGTTATGAGAGTGTGATTAAATTAATTATTATATGATATGTAGTTTACTTGAGAGAGGAATACATGTTAAGTTATATTCAATTGATTATGTAATTAATTGATAATTATATTGAAGGGATTTTAGTTATTCGCATTATTAGAAAATCGGAGGATTAAGTATTCTTAGATATTTTCTCATATATCTTATTAGTTACCAAATCTAATTTAATTAATTATTTCTATTTACTTTTAGTTATTTTAATTTTTCTTTCTTAAAATATAAAAACACAAAAAAAAATTAATTTTAATTTTTTTTAGTTTTAAAAATTAGTTTCTAATAAAATAATCTCCATGGGAACCATAATTTTTTATTATTATATTACTTGTTATAATACATATATTTGTGTATTCATTGCACACACAATTTGTGTGACAATCAACTTCATACATGGATTACCACATACTTCTTGAGGTCATGATTCCTTTTGAGTGTTTGTTGATAGTCTTATAAAGATTACTTATTTCATTCCCATAAAAACTCAATCCTTAGTAAACCATTTGAGTAAGTTGTACAAATGGGGGATCACACAATTACTTGGCATCCCAAATTTGATTGTATCTAATCAGATCCAAAGTTTACCGCACGATTATGGAGATGCATACAAGAGGCTTTGGGTACAGAGTTGCTAAATAGCTTAACTTATCATCTTGAAATAGATGGATAATTTAATATGGGTATCCATATGTTATAAAAGATGTTGCGAGTTTGCATGATGGAATTCAAGGGAAACTAGAGTAAACATGTACCCTCAGTGGAATTTGCCTACAATAATTGATATCATACTAGTATTTGGATGGCCTTTATGAAGCCTTATATGGACAATCGTGTAGATCTCTAATGTGTTGGATGAAATGCAAAGATTTTACTATAATGAGAATTGATTTTATATAAGAAATAACTGAAAGGACTTTTATTGTACAAGACAAACTTTGAACAACTTAAACCCGATTATGCTAGTCATGGATGGCCATTGAACTTTCAAGAGGATGACTACATATTTTTCAAGTTTCAACCTCATAAAGGAGTAACTTGTTTCAAAATCAAAATTATTGGTGATGTAGCATATTAGTCAAAATTATCCTCATGATTATAACAAGTTCATTATTTAACAACTACAATACAATCTCGTATTTAGATAGAACTTTTATTGCAAAAAAAATGTCATGTGAAGTAATGGTGATAATTGATTTTTAATTTAGGAATTTGAGAACAATATCACAGTGTGACACATGGAATAGAAAATTCAGTGGAAACAACCTAGTGATGAAAATTGAATTTTGGAGTTAAAGTTTAAAGATTGCATGATTTGTAAAATTTTAAGGATTAAATTTTCTTTGAGGTAGGAAGGTAAAACCCCATAAATTTATTATAAGCACTTAAAGTTCCTTGGTGAGCTTCCCGGATTGCCTATAAAAATGGCATGAGTTTCACCATTTTTCATACCTATTTCTCCTTTTATCTCCCCCTCTCACTAGAGCTTCTTCTCTCTAAGATTTTCGGGTTGCTTTGGCACATTTTGGGGGGCAGTTCAGGTTTGAAATATCAAGGAGTTTAGGATTAGTAGCTCCACAATAGAATAACTTTGCAGGTAGGGGTTCTTACTCTAACTTTTTAAATTCATGCATGGTTATTATAAATGAAATTTCATGCATAATATGTTATGAATAAAAGTGGAAAATTGGATGCCATAATTTTATAAGTAATGTTATAACATCATAAAAAAAATTTAAAATGAGATACTTGTTATAAATATTTTATTATGCATACATTCGAAATATTATATATATAAAATGAGTATCCAATGTTGATATGAAATGATGCATTGAAAATGTAACATGGAATCCGAGAATTTTATTCATACATCATGAAAATTGTTTTATACAAGGGGAGTGCACATATACGTGGTCTTGCAGAGTATTAGTTGTAGTAGACTATTTTCAATAGATGATAATATGCATCACTTCACATGTATTCTCAAAAAATTTCCATCTATAGTGCTTTGTATTTTGGACTACATATGGGCCTCAAAGTTGGACCCCTCATTGTGCCTCCAAGTTTGTTGTCTAGTGCACATAGGCCTTAAATTTGGACCCCCCATTATGTTCCAAACTATTATACGAGGGCCCATTATCATTGATTTGACAAATACATGTGTCATATATATTATAACTGTATATGGGGTTAGAGGTGGACTCACTTGCATCTCAGAGTAAGACCGCACATGTGCCCATGTATTTTGGACATTGATATTACACATCATGCATTGGATTTGTATCACATATCATATTTTATGATCATGCATTGGGTTACTTGTTACATACTTTTCCCTCAGTCCCTTTCAAGTAAGGATGTACTAGTATACTTTGGTTTTGTGACTAAAATCTCCCCACACTTTTTACTAACGATGATTACCATCCATGAAATTTTATTAATAAAATCATGCATCATGAATATATGTTTATTAAAATAATATTTAGAGTAGACTCCTATTGAGCTATGTATAACTAACCTCTACTATTCCTCTTCTACCCAGCTTCGTGATTCGAGATAATCATGATAAAGATAAGATGATGGTAAATGGAGAATTTTGACATTACAAGGTTTGACTTGAAACCTTATTTTTTTATTGGTTATTATAATGTACGATTAGCAAGGTTGAGACTACTCTAATGAATTTAAATTGCTTTTAGGAATGTCTTGGATTTAAATTTATGACTTTATAATGAATTTTTCATTTTGAATAGAAAATATTTGAAGGGTACCTGAATTGTTTAAAATGTGATTTTAAGTGATTTCTAAATTGAATTTTGCATGATTACTAAAGAAAATTTCCTTTAAACATAAATTTAAAAGTTACCCCTTCTATTTCACGTACCAATTTTTTATGGCATTATAGTTTGGAAAATGCCAAACATGCTCAAAATCTGATGAGTATCACTATAAAACTTCATCAAGATCCTTTTGGCAAAGAAGTAGAGTAGACTTTTTACCATAATATGATTGGAAGTCTTCTTTACTTGATCGCTAGTTGACCATATATCTCCTTTAGTGTATATGTTTGTGCTAGATTTTAGGCTAGCCTAAAATAATCTCATCTTGATGTTGTTAAATGGATCATGAAGTATGTTAATGGAATGTTAGAATTTGGTATTTGATATCCTTAGGACACTACTATTAAGTTGGTTTTGCATTCAATTACCGATTGTGTAGGGTGTAATGATGACAAAAAGAGGACATCAAGTAGGTGTTTCTACTTCGATAACTATTTAGTTTCTTGGCACAATAAATAGTATATTTTAGTTATTGTATCTACTCCTAAGGTTGAATATATTGCTACAAGGTTATGTTGCTTACAATTACCATGGATGAAATAGATTTTGTCTGACTATGGGATAATAGTAAGAAACCTTCTTTTACTTTGTCATAACACAAGTGCAATTTGTATTTCTAAAAATCTAGTCCAACATTCAAGGACCAAACACATTGATGTTTGCATCACTTCATAAGGGACCTAGTGGAATCGAACACTTTATCGTGATAGCATATGAGAATTTTCCATTAACATGCTGATAGTTTTACTAACACTTTAGATTTTCTCAGGTTTGAATCCTTAAGAAAGCTATTGGTGCTTGCATTTGTCCCTAAAGGATTGTTATGTGTTTTCTTTAGATTTGGGTGAGCCTAAAGAACTTTGTATTTTGATTTGTCTATTTGTTTTTTGTTCATGTTTGTGTTGCATCTTATTTGTTTTTTTAACTTCTCTACACTACTGCATAAGTGTTAGGATAACTACCTTCTTGTTTTATTTTTCTCTCTCATACAAGGGTGTTCTTTTGACTTCATATGTCAAAAATTGGGACAAGTTTCTGTGCACAACTATGTTTTTTTACCATGCGGTGTGTTGCATATGATATGTGTGTAGGATTGTACTTCATTTTGCTGCCTGATTTCCATTCACTTTGGGGAGTATTACATGAAATGAAGGGGAGTTGTGTATATTACTTGCATTTTTACTACATGTCTATTTTTGTGTAGTTATAACACGATAGTATTTGGATAGATTACACGTTGTTTCTGCATAATATGTTCCCAGGGTATGTGTTTGTTACGTGTGTTTAGTTTACAAGTGTAGATTGAAGTCATTAAGCTTTAGAATTGTAGTGTGAAAATGTATTTAGACCCTTGTGTTTTAGATTTTCAAAGTGTGGATGATTTGATCCAAGAATATGGATGGAGCTCGCAAGATGAATGCACTTAGAGTAGGTGTTTTTGGGTGTTAAGTATATTTCAATCTTTTATTCGTAGGAATAAACATCTTTAGGTCATCTTTATGATCATATCATATTTTATATGTATATGTACTTAGTTGTGTAGTATTTTTCCCCAGAAAGCCAAAGGGAGAGATTGTAAATCATGTAGTCCTTGGTGTCTTTGTTGGCATTCCCGTGTACAAAACACAATCTATTTATTTTACTCAGTGTTTTTATCTATCTCTGTGTAAGGTTGGGCATGAAAGAGTATGAGTGTATGATAGTGGTATGGAAGCGATCTCTCTTTCTGAAAATGAGCTTGTTATTTATAACTGAGTGATGTACTATGTGGAAATGTTATTACTATTCAATGAATAGTTCTTTGTCTGCCACTTGATACTGTTGGGAGTTGACTATTGTGCAATGAATAGTAGTTTGTCTACCACTAGGTACTGTTGGAGATGCCTTACTGTGATAAATAGTAATTATAGCAACATTCTAAATAGGTTAATACTATTGGATGAATAGTGCATTGTTGGCTCCGTTTGTAGTTTTATCATCTTCTCTGAAATCAATAGTGATTACTTTAGAAGACTTTGATGGGGCATTGGATGGGCCTTTACATATAAATGGGTTTAAACCCAAAATTGAAAATGGACTCGCAAGTCCAAAATTTAAATAAAATAGGCTCATAGGCCCAGAATAATAGAAATGGGATCGCATGCCAAAAATATGAAATGGACACGTAGGCCTACTAAAAGTATTGGGTTAAATAACCTAGATTATGGACGGGCTTTTCCAGTCCAAAATAGTAAATCTTCACTAGTTGTTTCTAAATTTATTAGATCAATTGATGAAGGTGAGATTGTTTTATCGGGTGATTGAGCTCATCTGAATCTTCTTCTTCTCTCTTTACTCCAGAAATCTGGCCAGAAGATCCTTGTGATAATTTCTAGAAGTTCTTCCTGGGATTTTGCTTCCAAAATTAAGGCATTTATATATACCTTTTGTGCTAATAGAAGTGAAAATGCTAGGAGTTCCTTCACTTGGGGTTCTCTGTGACCATTTTTTAAAAGTCATTTTCAACAGCTGGTTGTAATAGATTTTTAGGAATCATAAATGATGACCACCATTTAATTTTGGAATGAGCGAGTAATAGTAATCACCTTAGATGTAACAGGTTTTAAAACCCATTGAGAAACCCAAGGATGATAGAATTTTGAACAAAATATGCACAGAAGAAGGAATCTAGCTTCCTCTGATGATGATTTATAATGCTTCTAAAAGGATTCATAACTTTCCTTTACAAGAGAAATGAGAATAGAATGAGGGTTTCCGAATAATTTCCACCATTCAGAAAACCAAGATGGAAATCGAGATGGATGAACCAATTTATTAACAGAGAAAAATAACCAAGAATGTTTGTTATCTTTGTTCTGGATAAGGAATGCATTAAACCATGCCAAGTAATAATCTCAATAATTGTATGTTGTACAATGTGAGAGAGAAGATGTAATGTTAACTGGAAAGGTCGGTGATTTGGAAAGATCATTTCCCCAATCTGTTAGAGATATGATTTTATGACGTTTAGTAGTTGAAAACTACACCTCTGGTGACTTTGGATCATGGAAGTGTTTGAATGCAACACTGCCAGTAATTTCCAGAATACTTTGATAGTATTATGGTGTTTTTGAATGGGAAATAGGCCTATAAAAGAAACCTTTCCCAAAAAGTTTTTGAGTTGTTGAATAGGGATTCTGATCAAAAAATCCCTTTTCAATAATTGTGACAATCTAAGTTTATTGTTTCTAAAAATACTCAGTAGTTGGTTTTGAAAACGATTTAGGAATAGCTCCCTTGTTCCCTTTTGGGGAAAATATGTTGAGGTGGTTACCCTCCATTTTGGAATAGAAATTGTTCCAATTGATTGTTTTGAAATCATTTTGGAAGGCGTTACTTCCTTTTCTTTACTCTTAGAGGTTGTGGCCTCTATTCTGAATGATGCGCCTAAACCTGGAATACTGGCATAGGTTGCCTGTAATGCCTCTGAATCCTGTGACTCTTTGAGGTTTATAATCCATTCTTGGACCAGTTGATATAGATCTTTATCTAATGGAGATAATTCTGGTGATGATTCTTCTAGGGATTACTGGGAGGATGGTTCTACTTCTACAGGTTTGGTTTGGGCCGTTTGGGACCAAGTGATACTTGGTTTTGATGATGAGAGGCTAGTGATAGAATGGTTAGGAGGAGTTTCCATTTTCCTTTTCTTTCTTTTTTCTACTCATTTTGAAACCTGTTTTGGAGAAACTCTCTAGTTAGAAAGTCTGGTAATGAACTGTTCTGTCCTTTGATAAATTCAATGTCAAAATAAAAAACACTTAATAATGCATGCCGTTGGGCAAAAATTTGTTTTGATGCAATGTTTTTAACATCTTTTAATAAAATCACTTTTACAGATTTACAATCAATTCTTAATAAAAATATTTGATTTAATAAATCTCATTGAAATTTAGAAATACAAAGTATTATTGCTAATACTTATTTTTTGACAGTGGCATAATTCTTTTGACAATCATTCCAATGGCTAGAGACAAACTGAATTATAAGTTCTTTATCTTTCTGGACTTGTTTCAATATCCCACCATAGCCAGGTTCATTGGCATCGATTTCTACTATCTTAGGAAGTGTTGGATCCGCAAGATGTAAACAAGAAATGTTTTGAACTTGTGCTTTTATATTTTGCACAATTTTGGTGTGTTCGTTTGTCCATGGCTCAAGGGTTTTCTTAAGCCTATTATGTAATGGCTTTGCCAATCTATTGATATTGAGAAAGAAACATAAAACATAATTTAAGCTACCAAGAAATCTTTGTAGCTGAGTTTTGTCGATGATCTTATCAGGAAACTTAGTAGTAAACTAAAGAGATTGTTCAATCGGAATAACAGTTCCGTTAAACACATTATGTTGGTTTAGAAAAGAGTCATATTTTTGGCTAATAATTCCAGTCCACTCTTTTTTATAATACGAAAGAAGGTTTTGAGATGCTTGATATGTTGTTTGGCATCTTTAGAAAATATAAGTACATCATCAATATACACAATATAGAATTCTGAATAAGGATTGAATATATCATTCATAATCCTTTGAAATTCAGAAGTTGCATTTTTAAGCCCAAAGGGTATTTCACGCCATTATCATCTGCTGCAAGACATGTAATATCTCTTGCTCAGTCATTCCATCTATATTCCAAACATAGATAGAGGATGCGTTATATTTTGGATGGGTTACCTAGGTAGGTTGGGTACCTATGGTGTATAGGTATCTATCTAGACTAGGTTCCTGCCATTTTAATTTTTGAATTTGAGGAATTGGTTCAGAAAGGGTTTCTTGGGAACTATTCTCATCAGAAGTAATAGGTTCTAGTTTACTAAGAACACTAAGATCCTTTGTTGGGTTTTTGGTTGGATTTGAAGTTTATGGAAACTCGGGTACAACTAGACCTAGTTTTGTGTTTGAAGCTTGGTCTTCTAATTGGAACTTAAGGGTATTGCTCCATTTTTGAAGTTTTTCAAGCTTAGATGATATTTCTTCCTGGGCTGGTTTAGAGACCTGGAAGGGTTTGAAGATAGCGTTTTGAACTTTACTATCTATGGCTTGGTAGGAGGTAGAGGGGAGATTAGTCTTTTGATTCTTTTCTATCCTAGTAAGTTGTTTACCTAAAGTGTTTAGGCTGATATTGGTAAAGTTATTTTGAGTAACTATGTTTTTGAGGTTAACTGCCTGGTTATCTTGAGGGTTCTTAAGAGGATAGGCTTCTACCTTACTATTCGTATGGGGAAAGGTAATAGGTCTCAAAGGAGGATGTTCAACCTCAATTGACCCATCCGGGGTTTCTCAAATAGGTGTTTTTCTTTTGGTATTGACCATGTTAATTGAATTAACTCATTCAATTGGTGATATGTCCCTATATTCTTCATATAATAACCTATCAAAATCATCTAATGTGATATCTTAGGTATTGATTTCCAAAAAAGGAATTGATTTGGTTTTTGGAATTATAACTATAGGTTCAGGTTCTATGGCTATTGGTTCTATGATAACGTTGACTAGTTCAGGGTTAATTATGGTTTGAACAATAGGTGTGACTATAGGTTTAATAATAATGTCTTCTAAATTAACTAATTTAAGGTTATCTAGAATGATTGGTAATGATTCAACTATGCTAACTATTTTGAGGTTAATTATAGTATTTGGGGATAGTATTTCCACGAGTATGGAGGTAAAATCTAATTTAATTTTGAATAGGAACTAATATCCTTTGGTTTCGGTATAGATTTTAAACCATTTAAGAAATAATATGTTTTTTTGGTGATATTTAACATACCTAGCATGTTTTCTAAAGATACTAGCTCTAGAATTTTCTAGGTAGGTATTAAGAAACCAATTTTTAATTTTTTTTATTATAGGAAGCTTCTCTGTCTAGACGTAGAATTTCTATGTTTAACATTTTTGGCTCTACTATTAATACATTTAACTTATTAATCCTAGTTGGTATAGTTAGAGCTTGGGACAGAGTTGGTGATAAAGGTGGAAAAAACTGAGGTGATAAAGGTGGAAAAAACTGAGGTGAATCGCTCATCTCAGAAGTTTTGTCAACAATCTAGACTAGTCTGGGTACTGGTGTACTAAAGTCTATAGCTTTAAGTTTTGCCCTAAGGATGTCTGAAGTAGGTGACCTAGGTTTGGGTTTGAGTGGTAAGTCCACAGATGAAAAGTTAGAGATACTAGAAGAATATCTCAAACTAGTAGATCTATCGAAACTAAGTTCAACACTACCATCTTTATATGATATAATTTCCCTAAGTTCTGTATGTTGGACACATTCTAGGGTTTGATTAGTTTCATATTCTGGTTAGGTTACTCCTTCTAGTAGCCATCTATTTGGAAATACCATTTGACTCCAATTAATAGGCTTTGGAATTGTAATATTGGACCTAGAAATATCTGTTTGTAAGAGATCTATTGAATATGTCTAGTATCCCAAGCAGACATCATAGCTTTGTAATGAACCCTATAAATTAAGGATATTGGAATTGCTCCTAGTAGTAGCATTGAGTTATGGGTTTGGATCAATAATGTAAGTGACTTTAGTATGTATGGGTCACTTAAGGAAACTAAGAAATTAGGAAAACAATCAAATAATATGGGTCCTAGTCCTAGGCTCGTTTTAACTGTTCCTAATAAAGAATCCTTGAAATCTATAAGTCTAGCTTCCTTAAGAACATCTAGAATTGTTAATGATAAACCATCTCTGGTTAAAGGTCTTAATCCAACTTAGACTAATCTGATATGAACATATTTGAAACCTTTTTAAAAAAAAATTGTAATGATGCTTTTGAAAACAATTTAATAGTTTCAAAGGGTGAAGAAAGTTGGATGTTCTTTTCCTCAGTTTTAATGATGTAATTTGTTTTCAAAAGATCCATCATCTTTGTTTTTGTAAATTTGATCTCTGTTGACCTTTGAGATCTTCAAGTGATCAATTGATTTTGAAAAAAATTTAATAGTGAGTTAATCACTATTGATGATATTTTTGTTCTTCGAAGTATAAGATGATGATTTTGATAATGTAGAAGAAGATACAGGAAAGTTTATATTTGAAATATTAAAAAAAAATAATGCTCATAAAATATGGCGATAAACTAATCATCAATATAATATCTTTAAATTCTAAACAAGAATCTTAATCTTCAAAATTATTGTCTACTATTAACTATCAAGATACATGTATTACAGACATGAAATTAAGTCACGGAAATATGCTAAGTTATCATACATGAAACATTTAACATGCATTTCTTGTTCTATCTTTTCATATAATATTTATGACTTTCTTCAATTTATAATTAAATAGCTCATTTACTAAACCACCGACAGGTATAAGGTATTATTGCCCTTCAAATGCCAACACATGGCTTAACAATTGGACTTATAACCCTTCGACTGGATCAAATACATAAATGCATCAACCTTACTTATTATCATACAAGAAAATCAAAAAGTCAAATATACTATTATCCAATGTTCAAACAATACTTAAGAATGTTAACTAAAACATGTTTTTAAACAACTTAGAACACCCTATGGCTCTAATACCATAAGTGAGTTATACACGTTTTGTGTGTAGTGGCCACTTCACCGATTAGTAGAAATTTATAGTGTGTCCAGACCGTATGCTTGCTCATATTATTTAGGTTATTAAAGATATAAATTGATATTTATTGATTCTTTTTATATATATAAATACCACCGTTAATGGGATTAGATATTCTTTGTTAATTAAACAAATCAATTAACACCTATATGTGGGGTTGATAATTAATTTGGTTAATTACATTAATTCTTTTTTTCTAAGAGATTGAAAATGAACCATTTTAATTCCACCTTTGGTGGGGTTAGACATTTTAATCTTTATTTAAGGCGTCCAAATTAAACTTAAGAATTTAATTATCTGAGTAATAACTTTCAAGTTTTAAACCCATTACTAAAAATATGTTTTCAATACATTTTTGAATAATAGTTCTTATAGAAACTTTTGAAATAAAACTTCACTCTAACTACTAGGTGATTATACAAAAAAAAAGCACTACTATAAAATCCTTAAGTTTGTAATGAAAAATAATATATTTCTCTCTAACATCCTTAAAAACAAAATCTTGAATAAAAACAAAATCAATTTATTTTATAGAAATGTTTTACCTATTTAATATTTCACAAGCATAAAAACATTATTATTATATCATATTTATAAATAGTCAGTCATATTAAATTTAATCATAGACAAATTAATTATAACATATAAGAATTAAAATATAAAAATAATTGTAAAGAATTCATTTTAAAATTATACCTAAAGAGAATTTTTATAGAACTTTGATGCTAATTCCATTTCTAGAAAACCTCCAAACAAATATGCATTTCCATTTATTGAATCCAAAACTTGAAATTTAAAAAAGCATAACTAGTTCTTCTCAAAAAGAGAAGAACTTTAAAACTAAAAAAAAACTAAGAAAGCTTTCTAGAGAGAGGAAGACTTGAGATTTTTTGGCATGATTTTTAAAATGGGGGAGATGGTCTTTTTATAGGTGAACAAAAGGATAAAATAATGGGAAAATATCTCAAAAATTAGTCTTCAATGCTTTTGGACAAGCTGGCACTTGTATGGTGGCACTAGTGCGAGTGGCTAGGCACGGATGGGAGAGATTTGCTGGAGTACATGGAATTCGGTGGATGGGTGCAGACATGGGTGTGTAATGCATGCAGCTGCATGCGGGAAAGCCTAGGCATGCACATGATTGCATGTGGGAAAGGTGGTTGCATTCACGGGCGTGCGCGAGACTCGACGAATGCGCCTGACTTGGCACAGATTAGGGCATTTTTGACCTTTTTCATTAGTTTCACCCATTTTGTCCAATTTTTCCATTTTTTAGACTATTTCTCATTTTTTTTCTCAACATATTTGTGATGTATTTGGCTCCAGTATTTTTCTTCGAGTATTTAAATTATTTTTGAACAAAAATACTTAAAACAAATAAAAAATACCTATGATTCCGAAAAAATAAATTTATATAAAAATATGATAAAATCATACAAATATAAATTTATTTAATCAATAAAAATACATTAAATTTTTGTAATTTTAGTGATTTTTACACACTCATAAGTGATGAATTACTGGCAATTAGAATTAACTCAAGATAATAAAACCAAGATTATGCATTTAACCTTGATCCAAAGAAAACCTTATCTTCGTACTTTGTATTTTGTCTATCTCCCCTTGGTTGAAGAAACCCTTATCTTTGTGCTTTATATTGTATTTAAACTCTTCTTGATCCTAAAAAAAAGTCTTGGGTTCACACGTGATGAAGCCCCCATTGAGCCTTGTTTTCAAGTAAATGGAGCCCACTATGAGCCTCGGGTTCAAGCAGATGGAGCCCATGTAATGGAGAGAACCACATAAGTGCCCATAACTCTTAAGTTTGGGATTGGCTTTGATAGCAATTGTAAGGAACTTAGGGTTTCATCCCAAAAAGTTAACCTATTCGATGGAATAGCCTAAGTTCTTATAAGCCCATGAATTGCCTCATTAGTCAATGTGGGATTTATTTGCATATTCCCAATAGTACTTATTTTAGGTTTTCTATTAAAAAGAGTTTAAATTAAGAGCTTATGTAATTGAACAAATAGGTACGAAGAGACGGAGACTTTTGAGCTTGTGATTTTCTCTAAGTTTGTATAATCAAAGAATACAAAATTAGGATATACTTTTATCGATTTGCAATACATGCTAATAATGGAGAATGATCTTACAGTCATTCCTTTATTCACATTTTTATCTAAATATTTAGATCTTTCTCTTACTTTATTAATCTTTGGTTGATAGATTTAATGTTAAGTTTACATAACCAAAACCCTCATTTTTGTAAATAAGAGTTAGTTTCCAAAATTCTCTGTGGGAAAAGTTCTTACTTGGTATATACTAAATTACAACACTTTAAGTAATTTAAAGTAAAATTTAAATTAACTATTCATCTAAAAACATCAATTTTTTGCACTGTATCGTTAGGGATATTTATTAAACTAACTCTTTGTTTACTTTTATTTTTATGTAAGTATTTTATATTATTAATAAAAATAATTTATTTATTTATTATTTTATTTTATTTATTTATTATTTTATTTATTTTACTTAATTTGTTTCTAGTCTTTATTTGTTTTTCAATGTCATAATGAATGACATCATACTACAAATTGTGATCAAATTCACAAATTGAAGTTTTGCTTAGCAAGAAATTTAGATAGATCTTCCAATTTTAAGCAACTCTATAATGATTTGAATCATTCCATCCATGAATAAATGGTTGTGAATATTCCCAATCAATCTCTAAGGGAGATGGTCACACCGGCTTTTGATCAACAACCATTATGCATTCAATACAATAAAAATGATGATACTCTTGAAATGACATATGGTATGATTCATCTTTTACCTAAATTTTGAGGTCTAGCTGGTGAGGATCCGAAAAACATCTTAAGGAATTTCATGTGGTCTATTCTAGGATGAAACCTAAGGACACTACAAAGGAATGGGTGAAAATTAGAGCATTTCCATTCTCTTCAATGGAAACACTAAAGAATGGTTGTAGTATTACCATATGGAACTGTAAATAGTTGGACTAAGATAAAAAAACTCTTCTTAGAGAAATATTTTTCAGCTACTTGAACCACTCTAATTAGAAAAGAATATTTTGGTATACAGTAGTACAATAGGGAAATTTTATATAAATATTGGTAGCAATTCAAGAAATTATGTGTAAGTTGCCCTCATCATCAAATAAGTGAGCAGCTTTTAATGAAATACTTCTATTAGGTATTTCTACCCATTGATTGAAGTATGATAGATGTAGCAAGTGTTAGAGCATTGGTTAATAAAACTTCTAAAAATTCTAAAACTGTTATTGTTGCTATGGCTACAAATGCTCAATAGTTTGGCACTTGTTTCAACCCGTAACAAAAGGTCAATGAAGTAGGAGTTCCTAACAATATTTAATAAAAACTGAGCACCCTTACCTCAATTGTGCCATAATTAACAATCAAACAAGTTAAGGCTTGTGGAATTTGCACCGACTTTGGGCACCCAACAAACATGTGTCCCACTATTCAAGATCATAATGTTGAACAAGTGAATGATATAAGGGGATACCAAGGACAAAAAAGGAAAAGATATGATCTTTTCTCTAACACTTACAATTTTTTTGAGGGATCATTCCAACTTTAACCATTGTAGAGAAAATCAAGCAGCTGCCCCTACTAATCCACTAGGATTTTATTTTTTAAAAGATCAACAACCTTATCAAGTAAAGCCACAAAATCCTCCTCCACCTCAAGGTAAATCTTTAGAGGATTTGATAAGTTTGGTAGCATTCAAAATTTCTCAATTCCAACAAGATGCTATGAAGTTTCAACAAGATTCAATCAAGTTTGAATAACATACAAAAGCCACTATCAAGAACCTTGAAAATTAATTTAGTTAGTGAGCTACTATAATTGGAAGATTATAAGCACAAGGGTCTGGTAAAATTCCCTCTCAACCTATGATCAATATTAGGGAGAATATCAGTGTTATCTTATTGAAAAGTGAAAAGAAACTCCCAAGAAACCAACCAATGATAAAGAAGCTAAGGATGAGCTAATTGACTCTTGCATTTGAAAGAAGAAAATAACAACCTTGGTACAAATAATAAAAAGTTGGTGCAAGAGTTCAAAGAATAATATGAACTTGTGAAGAGGTTAAACATTGTAGCTCAAAGACTGAATAAATTTTGTAACTATGGAAAACCTTTTGCAGACAATAGAGGGCTAGAATATGTAGATGAGAACACTACACCATCCTCTTCAAAATCAACTATGTTTTTAAAATATTCTTATCTCTACTCTTCACACACAACACATAAATCTCATACATCTGCTTCTAAATTTATTCCCACATGCCATAATTGTGGTACAAAGGGACATATTAGACCTAGATGTAGTTTTTTAAGGGCATAGAACAATGATGATAATTTTCATGCATCATATTCAACAATTAATAGCCATGTTTCTAAAAATAAGCACATGATTCAAAAGACTCGGAAAGATTAAGTTAAAAATATGATTTAATTTGTTTTGTAGCCTACATCACATTTAAAGCTAAATCTACTACTACACGGTATTTTGATAGTAGATTTTCTATACATATGACTGGTGATCATTCTCTTTTCACAAATTTTAAAAAATATAATGTAGGAAAAATTACTTTTGGTGATGGAAATAAATGAAGGATTATTGGAAAAGGGACAATGCATATTGATGGTATGCCTAGGTTGGATGATGTACTCCATGTTGATGGACTTAATGTGAACCTAATAAGCATCAATCAAATTTGTGACAAAAACTAAAGTGTAAAATTTACCAATAATCATTGTATTATATCAAACCCAAAAGGTAAGAGTGTGGTTAGAAAAATTAGGTCTTATAATAATTGCTACTACATTGATTAGGCCCTAGTACTACTACTTGTAATTTAGCTAATGCTCATTCTATTTTCTTATGGCATCAAAAGATGTGACATATAAACTTTAAAAATCTTGTTAACTTGGGAAAAAAGGAAATTGTGCATGGTCTACCTACCCTTTCTGAAACTGAAAAACCTTTTGTGAACCACGTTAACTTGACAAAACAAACTTGCTTTCATCATAATAATATTAAAGGAGTTAACACAAGTAGAACACTTGAGTTAATTCACATTGACCTAATGGGTCCTATGGGAACTAAGGTTTTGGGTGTCAAGAAATATATTATTTTTGCTTTTGATGATTTTTCTTGTTTTACATGGGTTAGATTTTTTAAAGAAAAATCTGATGCATTTGATTTCTTCAGCTCCTTCTATCTTAAAGTGTAAATTGGAACAAGTAAAAAAAAAATCAACATTATGAGACTAAGAATTAATAATGGTAAAGAATTTGAAAACTCAAGACTTGTTAAATTTTGCATGCAGCAAGGAATAGGACATGAGATGAAAAGATTTTTGTTACAAGCAAAAGGAATTTCCAAGAAGTTTAGGATTGAAGAGTAAGTACTTTATAATATAAAGTGAATCGTGTCTACCTATGTCCAGGTACAAACCAAACTCTTAATGAGTTACGTAAAGGTAAGGAACCTAACCTTAGACATCTAAATGTGCTTAGAGATACATATTACATTCTTAGAGATCATGAAAATACAGGAAAATTTTACTTTAGAAGTTATGAAGGAATCTTTCTTGGTTATTCATTAAGAAATCATGCTTTTAGAGTGTTCAACTTGAGAACTAATATTATGATGGAGTCCATCAATGTTTCCATAGATGATGTAGGTACTAGAACTCCAGTGATTGATGATAAAGATGAACCTTTAAGCACAAGCTTTCCAACTGAAGGATAGAATGATGAAATACCTTCCCTGAAAAGGTAGATAATAAGTAGATGAAGAGTTAACCTTATATGATGAGGACACCATGCCCAACACTTAAACTCAAAGGCCAACATGTACTTTCAAAACCACCCAACTAAAAATACCATTAGTGATCCAACTATAAGCTTTTAGCTATTGCTGCTCAAGATGCTCCCCCCAAATTCTAGCCAAATCGGAAAGAATAGAAGAGAAAAATCTACTTTCATCAAACTGGTCCGGCCCTTTATGTTTATGTTCTTCACTATATCCAAAAAAGCTCCAACAATTTTCTTTTGAGAAAACTTATTAAGGAGATTAGTAAGTGAGGTAACTCAACTTTGTTATGTTTCTCAAATAGAGCTAAAATAATGTTAATAAAGCATTAAAATATGAATTCTGGATAAAATATCATGCATGAGGAGTTAGCTCAATTCATTAGGAAAGATGTTTAGACTTGAATACCTAGACCTAAAGATAAAATATCATAGGAACTAAATGGGTATTTAAAAGTAAATATGATGTTGTGATTAGAAACAAGGCTAGACTAGCTGCAAATGATATAAAAAAAGTTGAAGGACTTAATTTTGATGAAATATTTGCTCATGTAGCTAGGTTAGAATCAATTTCCATTTCATGCTTTATGAAATTTAAACTTTTTCAAATAGATTGAAAGCTTAATTTTCTAAATGGCTTAGTTAGTGAAGAAGTATATGATGAATAACTAAAAGGTTTTATTGACCCATAATTTTCCAAGCGTGTTTATAAACTCAATAAGGCTCTTTATTGTTTGAAACAAGCTTCTAGAGTTTGGTATGATAGACTTATAACTTATTTCTTGGACAAGGGATTTGTTCGAGGGGGAATTGATAAGACTCTTTTTATTAAAAGGACCAACAATGATATATTCATTGCTTAAATATATATCAATAACATAAGTTTTGGGTCAAATTCCAATTATCTTGTCAATGATTTTATAAACATAATGTTTAGTCAATTTGAAATGTCTATGATGGGTGAGCTCACATATTTTCTTAGTTTTCAAATCAAACAATTAAATGATGGCATCTTTATTTCTCAAACCAAGTATGCATGTAATTTAATTAAGAAGTTTGTAATTGAAACAAGTAAGCATTTGAGAATTTCCATAAGTACAAGTGACAAAATTTCATTGGAAGAGTTAGATAAGAGCATTGATTAAATGCTATATAGAAGCATGATAGGAAGCTTGTTGTAGCTCACAACAAGTAGACTTGATATTTGTTTTACTATTAGTGTTTGTGCGCATTATCAATCAGATCTTAAGGAATCACACATTAAACATGTCAAAAGGATCATCAAGTATGTATTTCGAACTAAAAACTTTGGTATTTAGTTTACTAATGATACAACATGAGAAATTAGGGGATACACAAATGCAAATTGGGTAGGAAATCAAGATGTAAGAAAAAGCACTTCAAGATAATGTTTCTATATTGGGAACAATCTGGCATTCTGGACACAGCAAGAAACAAAACTCCATCTCATTATCTACTATAGAGGTAGAATACATTATTGCTAGAAGCTCCTGCATAAAACTTTTATGGATAAAGAACATATTTAAGGAATATGGCTTTGAACAAGGTACAATTCCCCTTTATTGTGATAACACTAGTGCTATATGTATCTCCAAAAATCATGTTTATTGTTCTCAAAGAAAACATATAGACATTAGACATTATTTTATTAGGGAACTTATAGAATATAAAATTTTATCTCTTGAGTTTTTGCTTACTGAAAGGAAATTAGCTAATCTATTCACTAAGGCTTTTGATACCCAAAGATTTTAATCTCTTAGAAGCATCTTAGGAATCTGCACCATTGATTAAATTTCAATACTAATTTTTTTGTGCTTTCTGTTTTGATTACTTGTTCATTTAAAAAAACAAAAAAGGGAGAAAAGTAGATTGCTTTAACATTGACTTGGACATTACATACTACCTTTAAATTTATTGACTATGCATTATGCAAATGGATATTATGATTAATTCATTTACATATTTTTCACTTCTAATGATTGATGTCAACGTGAACCTAATCACACACTCACTGGACACATATATATGTCATGATTGAAGTTTATGATTGACATTGTGAAATTTTGGGGGTTGAGATAACCTTGATTACTAAATTATGGTAGAGCTCTATCTTTCATTTTTCAAAATGTTGCTATAGAGAGACACCTAGTTTTGATAGAGCAACCTCATAGCTAGTGTGAAAGTCATCATGCTAGGTCTTTTATATCGTGTATAATTCCTTTTCAAAAGAAATAAAAAGGAAAAAAAAATACAAAAGTAGTTACGTGTACTAAAAGAAAGATCCACAAATTTTTATGCAAAAATTAAAAATAAATAACTAATCCCCTCTACAAAAATTATAATAAATAGTGAGAGGGAATACAAAAGAAAAAATTAATTAGGTTCTCTCTTTGATAGTAAAATTTTATTTTGTGCAAGTTTGAAAACAACATTAATTTTTTCATGATAGGTGATACTCTTTTCTTTAAATATGTCATAACTAATCATGAATTGACTAATTGACATATTAGTGTAGTATCAATATTCATCTTACTTTTGGTGACTGTGGATAAGTCATTATATGTATTATTATATATGTTTGTGTGTCTTGCTTACATATGTTTATTTTATTAATGAATAGTCACACCTTGAACACAAATTAATTTTCTTATTTATGTGTAATATTGTAGTCATGTTTAACTCAATCTACTACCCTATTCTAAAAATAAATTTTTTTTATCTTTTTTTGAGTTGTTTATTCATATGACAAAAAGGAGGAGAAAAAATGAAAAATTAAATAAAAAAAATCTTTAAAAAGGGAAGCTAATTTAGGGGGAGGATTACTTTAAAAATCCTTTTGGGAGATATTACACATACTGGAGCTTACTTAAATTTTCTACATGATTCATTAATCACTCTTATGAATATTCTTCACTTTTATATCGATACATACACTAAATTGATGAATATTTAGTCTTTCGAGAAAAAAATTTAGTTGTTTATGTTTTTTGTCTTTTCTTGTAAACATGAGTTTTCAAGATTTATGCGAAGATGGTTTCACCAAATCATAGGATAGTTCCACTACATAAAATTATTTTTCCTATGAGCGTTATGTAATGAGAGAAAGGTTTTTTCACACGACTATGCCAAAGAGAAAGATTGTAAGGTTTATGAGTGTTGGCGATATTCGTGAACAAAACATCTAAATGTAATTTTAGTTTCTAGATGAGTCTTTCAAGAATACTTTTCAATCCAAAGAAACTATCGAGCTCTAACAAACACATCTAAAGTATATATCTATTCTTATGCATGTTAAATTTCATAATATACACATAGGAACATTTTGCATATAGGTCACTCGATCAATCGAGACATGTCTAGATCGATCGAGGTGAGTAGATGGATTTAGAACCGATACAACTTGATCAAAAAGTCCTTGATTTAATTTTAAATTGAGGTAGATGGATCGAAGTTTAATGTTTGGTTGATTGAATACTAGATTGATCTAGAAATGGGAAAATTGCTCCACCTATCTTGGGATTTATTTATTTAATAAACTAGATCGATCAAACTTTTTGTGTAAATCGATTGAGCTCGACGTAAATCGATCTTGTGGCCAAGTTTTAAAATTTAACCTATTTTTTCTCAAGATAAATTGTTTCATTATTGTATTGTCCTTGCTTTTTAAAGCTCTTTTTTCATTAGTTAATTTATCAAACATTATGTAGTTGTTTTTAATTGATTAAAAAACCTACAATATTTTAGTTATTATGCTTAAACATCTATTCAAGTGTTGCTAGTGATTTTGATTTATCTATTGTTCTATTAAATCATCAAGACAAGGGTTTTCATTGTTTAATCCACTCTAGGACACACTTTTCACTTGTGTTTTGTGCTAACATTTCAGGTGTAGTTGAATGGGTTCGATAACTTATGTAACTTGAATTTATCAGAACGTTGGTACAAATTTGAACACCTTCCTTATGAAAACTGTGAAAGAAAGCATTGGCTTGTAATTGGGCTACATAGGGGCAGTACCTTAGTGGATATTTTAAGTGATAGTTGATGAGTGCTCAAAAAGTACTAAAATTACCATGATTTTCTGCACGTTAATTGATTAAAAACATATATATTTATATGATTTTATCATATATTTATATAAATCTAACTTTTCGGAATCATGGGTATTTTTATTGTTTTTCAGGCATTTTCACTTAAAAAAGTAACTTAAAGACTAAAAGAAAAATACCGGAGGCAATACATCACAAATATATTCATAAATTAAATGAGAAAAAGTCAAAAAAGATGAAAAAATTGGACAAAATGAGTCACAAATGTCAAAAAAGAGGAAATCGTGCACGCAGTCGTGCTGAGCAACGCACGTGCCACGCCAGCACAATGCCCAGTCTGTGCCCATCTACCTTATCCGTGCGCGCCGCTGCGCCCATCTGCGCGCGCCGTTGCGCCCACACCACCATGACGTCAACAGTATGATGTCATCATTCACTACTCCGCATTATCTCCATTTTTAATTATTTTTTTCACCCATTTTTTCTTGCCCTCCTCACCTATAAATACCTTCATTCTCTTCACTTCAAATCACACCTAAAAACACATCTTCTTCTCTCTTTCTTTCTCTCCATTTCTTAGTTTTTAGCTTTTCTTAGTTAGTTTTTCTTCGTTTTAGAATTCTTCTCTTTTTGAGAAGAACTAATTATGTTTTTGTAATTTATTTGCTTTTTGATCCAATAAATGGAAGTGCAAATTCCGTTTGGAGGTTTTCCAGCAACAGAGTTAGCATCAAAGTACTATAAAGATTTTATTTTCTTTGTAGTTATTTTTATGTTTTATTCTTATATGTTATATTTAATTTGTCTATGATTAAATTTAATATTGCTGGCTATTTGTAAACATGATATAATAGTAATGTTGCTATGCTTGCGAAATATTAAATAGGTAAAAATCACTAAAATGAATTGATTTTATTTTTATTCAAGATTTTATATTAAAAATGTTAGAGAGAAATATATTATTTTTCATTACAAACTTAAATCTTCATGAAAATTAGTTTTAAGGTTTAATCATCTGGTCTGATTTAGAGTAATGCTATTTTATTTGTTGCTACAATCTCCCGGTAGTTAAAGTAAAACTCTATTTCAAAAGTTTTTATAAGAATTATTATCTGAAAATGTATTGACAACATGTTTTCAGTAGTGGTTTTAAAACTTGAAAGTTAGTACTTGAATAACTAAATTCTTAGGTTTAATTTGGACACCTTGAATAAAGTTTAAACTGTCTAACCCCACCACATGTGGCATTTAAATGGTTCATTTTAATATCTTAGAAAAAAGAATTAATTTAACTAACCAAATTAGTTATCAACCCCATCCATAGGTGTTAATTGATTTGTTTAGTTAACAAAGAATATCTAACCCCACCAAAGGTGGTAGTCATATAATAAAGAGAGAATCAATAAATATCATTTAATATCTTTAATAACCTAAATAATATGAGCAAGCATAATTACTTAGTTATTATATCCATAAATACTCCACTATTAGAAAAGATAAATGTTGCATAAATGTTTATTGAATATGTATCTATGTTTATTTTTATGTTATTAGATTAAAAAACACAAAAACTCAAATATCGCGACAAGATCTTTACGATTTAATTTCGTTTTTAAAAGTTTGAATAATAAATTAAAAACCACATATATTCCTTCCTTATATCGAAATTTGGAGTATACTTATCATTTTCTACGAAATAATTCGTGCACTTGCGAGAGTTTTATAAATATAAAATCAAAGTATTGACACGATCGGCGATCCCAATTTTGATCATCAAGTTTTTGGCGTCGTTGCTAGGTAAGTAATAGCGTTTTTAAATTATTTATCAAAATTTAAAAAACTTTTTGTGCTGTAAATAATTATGATTTTTTTTAGTTAAAAAAAATCAAATTTCAAATTTCATGAAAAATTAAAAAAATATTAAAAAAATTTAAATTAAAAACAAATAATAATAATTATTATAGCCTAAATAGTAAAATATTTTTGAAATTTGAAGTAAAAAAAACTTACTGTTCATGAATAGTAAAAAATAAAAAAAAACAAAAAATAATTAATAAAAATTCAAATAATTTTTTTCCTTTTTAAAAAAAACAAAAAAAAAATCAAATTTCAAATTTCATAATAAATAAAAACAATTTAACAATTTTAAATTTAAAAAATAATAATAATAATAATTACTATTATTATTATAGCTTGAATATCAAAATAATTTTAAAATTTGAAATTTCAAGTAAAAAAGCTTTAATAAGTTTTAAATAATAATAATAATAAATTAAAAAAAAGAATGAAATAATTTTTTTTATTTAATTATTTTAAAAAAACACATAAAAAATTTTAAAACAAATAAATAAAAAACAATTTAAAATTTATTTTATTTAAATAAAAAAATAAAGAAATTAAAAAATTAAAAAATTAAAAAAAATTAAAATTTAAAATTTAAAATTTAATTTTTAATTTTCATTTAATTTTAAGTTTTATTTTAAATCTTAATTTTAAATTTTTTAAAATAAAAAAAAATATTTTCAATTTTTAATTTAATTTTTTTTCCTTACTTAATTTTTGTTTAAATTAATTAACTTAGGATTTTACTAATTTAATTTTTGTTTAACTTAATTAACTTGGGTTTTTACTAACTTAATTAACTTAGATTTTCCTTAACTTAATTTTAATAGAATGAAAAGTAAAGATATAAGGGAGTTCTATTTAGAAGACTAGTTCTTAGAAGCATTTGTGTCACTAGTCTTTACTGAGAACGTTGTTCTGTCTAGGAGGATGGTTTTTAAGGAGCCTTTGCACCACCAATATTTTTTGGGAGCACTCTTGGTTAATACTGATTATGGTATTTTAACTTAAAAAAAAGAATAAAAAAACAAATTTCTGAAACTATCTCCAAAATTTTCAAGTTTTAATTACAATCTAAGGAGTTAGTTGCTTTGTTTGATCTAGGTACAATTGTGTTTTGATGCCTTAATTACTTGATTTGTACCTAGATGTGGGTTATCTAAAACCCTCAAGCATGCCCCTAGTTTTAAGTACAGAAAAATTTGAAAATCAATAGGGCATGACTGAAAAAGTATAGGTAGATAACCTTGTCTTACATGTAGGTTTGATTGACTCAATGATGTGGGGACATTGAGTTTACTGGAAAAAAAATCCCCAAGTTACGTCTTACTAAGACGTTAAACTAAGCGCTAGATGGGAGACAACCCATCATTTTAGGTAATTTTATTTATTTAATTTCTATTGTTTACTTTAGGTTAATTACATATGAATAATTTTTAAATTGTTAAAACTAAAAATATTTGTTGAGATGTTAGAAGTTCACAACAATCTTTTTGTGTGTACTTTAATGAACATGATGGATCCATATGCATTTCTCCATCACTACTTGCAACATTCTCAAGAAATAGGTAATATTTCCTCTCTTTTCTCTTTATCTTTAATTTACAGTTGTTACATTGAGAACAATGTAAGTTCTAGGTTGGGGGTGGTGAAAAGTTATCATGCTTAATTTAAAAAAAATAAAAAAAATAAAATATTTTTTTCTTTTTTATGTTCACATTTTCATTTTTATTGTGTTTGGTTTTATTTTCTTTGTGTGATTTAGTAATTTTTGGAATTTAAAAAATAAACAAAAAACAAAATTTCTCGCAAAAATTTATCATTTCTTTAAATCAAATTTAAGTAAATAGTTAAATCTTTTGTACTATTAGATTAATTTTTGAAAACATATCATGAAATATTTGGTAATTTGTTTTGATAATTAGTTAGTTTTTGTCATAAATAGTATTTCTTGATAAGATGTGAAAATTATATTAAACCCAAAATCGGTGTTTATGAATTTGTTTAGTGGAGACTACCTTTGTGAGATATAATTTGAGCCTAATTTCCTTTTTTGAGTTCGTTTCCAAAACCCTAAACTTTGGTATGATCAAATTAGAACTCTAAGGAAAAAAGTCCTTAAAACCCTAACCTTGAGAAGACACAAAGGATAATCACTCTCTTTGATAAGTCAAATTCAAGAGTTCAATCAAAAACACAAGAAGAAAAAGCAAGAACCTTTCTGAAATAAAATTTTATTAATGATATATGGTCTTCCCAAAATTACATAGCTTCTACATTTTTATAACAATAAACACTCATGAAAACCCTATATGCAAATTCAAGCCTAAAGAAAACCCTAGGCATAAATTCAAGCCCTAAAGAAAAAACCCTAGATGAAATGGACCTAATGGGCCTATTTAGTTATATATTGGGCTCAATCCATTCTTAAAAAATAAAAGACTTAAAAGACATGATAAATAAAACATAAAAGACCTACAATTACAAAAAAAGAAAAAACAAAAGAAAAATATCTTCCTAAATTAATCTTAGCTCTATTTGATTCTCAATTTTTCTCAAAGAAGGTAATCCATGGGAAATCTCTTCAGGAAGTAGATCCTCGAAGTCCTATAATAAATATACAATAATACTAAGCAATGATGAGTTAAGATCACTAATAGAAAGATAACATCCTCATACATAAGTACAAGTACTTGTCTTACTATCATTGCACTCGTAATCTCATGTTTTTTCGCAATTATACTCATTCTTTTATTTTCCTCTCCTATTTCCTCACTTTTCTCTCTCTTTTTTCACATTTCTCTCTATTTTTACTCTTGACCTCACTTGCTCTCTTTTTATTTTCCTCTTACTTACAATTTTGTTTCACCCTCATCTTTCACTCTCTTACTATCCTATACAAATTTTCGGTTGTTCATTAAAAAAGAATAATGATTTTTGTACCCATCAGGAAACACCCCCCTATCAAACTACCACGATCGGCCTAGTAATACATAACCAACATACATCGGTGCCACATCACAAAGAACCTCATCTTCATATTTTCCAATTTAAAAAGGAACTCGAACTTGTTTGTTGACCTTCACTTCTCCACAATCATTCATCCATTTTAGGTTGTACGATTTGGGATGTTTTTTCCACTTCAAATTCAACTTTTCTACCAACAAAGCACTAGCAACATTAGTGTTGCTCTCACTATCAATAATCAACGTACATACCTTATCCTTCATGTGGCAACTTGTGTGGAAATTATGCTCACGTTGCTCCTCATCTCCTTCATCTTTAGGCTATATACTCAGGGATCTCCTTATGACAAGTAATTCTCCATGTATAGGTTCTTTCACTTCAATGTCAAAAAAATCCTCTAATAGTGTCATTTCATCTTCACTTGAATTAGTACTCTCGATTTCGCCATTTTCTTGCACAACCATAACCTTTTTGTATAGGAATTCATAAGCAATATGTCCAAATCCTTGGCACGTAAAACACTTAATATCACATGACTTAGTAAGAGTTTTAGTTTTGGGTTTACCATTAGGAACAACAATTGAATTGTTTGACTTTGCCCAATCTTTTGTTCTAAAGACAACTTGATTTCCCTTCCAATTCGATCTACATAGAAAGCAAGAGTACTAACCAGGTCTGAACCTCTTGGACTTGATTTTCTTCTCCATTTTAATGGCTTTGTGCAGTAGTTATTCCATATCTACATAATGTTACAATTCAACCACGTCAACAATATCTCTATTTAATCCGGAAATGAATCTAGCCAGTATTGCTTCTCTATCTACCTCCATGTTTACTCTAATCATGGTAATTTCCATCTCGTTATAATAATCCCCTACACTGATGGAACCTTGAACAAGCTCTTGCAACTTTCTATATAGATCCCTATAGTAATGGCTAGGAATAAACCTCTTACACATCAGTAATTTCATCTCTTCCCATGATCGAATTGGCCTCTCACCATTCCTTCACTTATTAACCACCAATTGATCACATCATATACCTGTATAATCTGAAAAATTCTATAGATGCTAGCTTTACTTTCTTCTACTTAGAGTAACTATGAAAATCAAATACATGCTCAAGCTTTCTATCCCACTGAAAGTATAACTCAAGATCATTCTTTTCTTGAAAAGGTGGAATTGTCATCTTTATACTGCCTATATTTTTATCTTTTTTGGATTTAGTCTTGTTGTCCCATGTATAACTTGCTTTTTCCTCTACATTAGAATCAGCTTTTTCTTTGTCAAACTAATTTCCTCTATCTCTTCTTCTATATGATTCATAACCGAAAGAGGATTCTAAATCATTCAACCTCTTAAATTGGTCATTAATAGCATTGATGAAGAATTTCAAGTCGACCTCTTATGGTTTTCTTCTTTCCTTACTCATGTTTTTAACTTGTAAAATAAAATGAGATAACTCACACACTCCCTCATATGTTTGCTCTTAAATCATATTGTTATTGCTCATTTTTTTCACATTATTTTGGCTTCTTCTTTTTCATGTTTTTTACCACTCAAAGCTCAAGTCAGTCCCCTTTTGTGTTCTTAACAAAATCAAAGAATTCAACTAATCTCAAGAATAACTCAATTTGTTGGTGACAATCTCAAAAATTAGAATTATAAAAAATTAATGGCAAAGGATGACAAAAATAAAGTCCAAAGAAGACTCTAAAAATAAATAAAGAATTTTTTCAAGTTCTTGAAAATTAGAATTAAAAAAAAACATAATTGAGTATAGGAAGAAAGTCTAAAGAGTACTCTAAAGAAAGAAAATTAAATAAAATATGATTCTTTTTTTTTAATCGGACTTGGATAGCAAGTTTGATGATTCTCATGAAATAGATAGAAACTAGAACAAAATAAAGGAAAACTAATTTCAACAAGAACTAGAATCTTGAAAAATCTACTTTTTTTTGTTTTTTTACCTAGTGTTGTGGTAAATGAATTTGTAAACCAAATGAAGAAAACCAAAAAAACACAAAAAGATGTGACCAAAACTTTAACCTCTTGATAAGTGATGTAAATGATAGAATTTGAGATCTAAAAATAGTATGGAACAAAGGAATGGCCCAATAGACTTGTAGGAATTGAGCTGAGCTTTGATTTGATATATTATAATAGTCGTTTCATTACCTGAGTCAAAAGGTATGACTATTTAAAATTGCAACACCAATTTATAATTTTTTCTTTGAAACTGTGAATAGTAACAACCATTCTTCTTCTTTTTTTAAGAACAAAGATGGATTGAACACAGAAATAAAGAACAAGAAAAGATAAGAATAATTCAAAGAGAACTACAAAAATAAATCTAAAGACAAAAATAACGAAAATGAAATTGAAAGAAAATAACGAAACCAAACGAAGTTTTGTTTTGGCCCTAAAACCCTAGGTAGATAATTCAAACAAACAAGAAGATCACAAATATAAATCCCAAAAAAAGAATATTTTTGTGCAATAAATATAAGTAAAGAAAACAATCAAATTTGGAATCAAGACATTTTTTATTTTTTGTGAAACAAAATAGAAAAGGATAAAAAAAATTAAAATCAAGAACTCAAACAAAGATATATGAAGATTGATAACCTCTTTCTAGTAACCAAAGCTCTGATACAAAATGATGTGGACCCTCTAGGAAAAGAACCATAGGATCCTAAAAACTCAAAGGAATAAGAACAATCAATTTGCTAGGAACGTGTTGAAGATGATTTGATTAGAACCTTAAGGAAACAAAGTCCTTGAAACCCTAACCTTTGGTATGATCGGATTAGAACCCTAAGGAAACAAAGTCTTTAAAACCCTAACCTTGAGATTCCACAAAAGATGATCACTCCCTTTGATAAGTTAAATTCAAGCATTCAATCAAGAACACAATATTGCAAAGCAAGAAGCTTTTTGAAATAAATGTTTTATTCATGATATATGTTCTTCCCAAGATTACATAGCTGCTACATTTTTATAACAACAAACCCTCAAAAAAACCCTAGATGCAAATTCAAGCCTAAAGAAAACCTTAGGTGTAAATTCAAGCCCTAAAGAAAAAACCCTAGATGAAATGGGCCTATGTAGTTGTAGATTGGGCCTAATCTATCCTTAAAAAATAAAAGACTAAAAAGACTTATGATAAATAAAACATAAAATGCCCACAATTACAAAAACAAAACTAAAACAAAAATTGCATCCTAAATTAATCCTTGCATCCAACTTGATCTTCCAAAATCTATCATCAGTCATTGGACCACCAATTTCTTGCAAAAGATCTTGAGAATAATTGGGAACATCAACTTTATTAACACCTCAATCTCAATTACATGATCTATAGGACCATTATGTTTTGATCTACTACCCCTAATCTTTTCTATTTTCATATTACCCTTCCTTAATCACCCAGTGGAATGCTTCCTTATTTTTTGTTGTTGAAAATACTAAACATAAAGGGCTTGTGCTTATTAGTTTCTTTACTTCTAATTGTCCCTTTGTTTCTGGATGCTTTACACCTTTATATTCTTTTTCTCATAATGTCTCTCAGTATGTTCCATGTTGCTTCTCTCCAATCATCATTCTCCTTTTTCTACAACTTATATATCTTTTTATATTACTCTTATTTTCTAGGAATTTCCCTTTCTCTCTCATTTCTTGGGTGTGGTGGTTAGTAACTATGCAACTGGTTAATATAATCAAAGTTTCCTTAGTTAGTTCTTAGTTTAGCTCAACAAGTGCCTTCTCAGGTAAGACCAACAGGATACTCGATGTGCCTTACCTTACTATACATATTATTAACCCTTTAACAGATAATCACCTAGTGCCTTTCCATATGTTCCCTCTAGAAGTACCTCCCTTAGCTATCTATTTAAAGACTTTTGCATACTTGAGTCCCTTGTCACTTTCCAATAGTTCCTTGAGCAAGTTATCTCTACTCAGGATGTTGTTCCTTCCCTAGTTCATAAGGACTCTTGTAAACCTATCATCGAGTAGCTTTTGATGATGATTTAGAGGGTGACAGATGTTGACCTTATTTCTATTTTAATCTCTTGTTGTATTTTTCTTTATTTCTTATCCATTGTCAAAAAAAATTTGTAATTAAAAAAATTAAATATATAAATATACAACTTTTATCAATGAACAAGTGTGTAGTGTTATTTTCTACATTGTGGTTTGTTTTTATTCAGCATGTTTCTATTGTATTTTGTTTTCTTGTGTTGCATTTTTTCTAGTTTCTTACTTTAAAATGTTTCTACTGGTTGTAAGAGTGATAAGATTATTACATATCTATATGTCTTTTCTCCCTCGTGTAGGGGTATTCCTTTCATTTTATATGTCAATAAGGGGGAGAAGTTTGTTTCTTAACACAATTTTTTATCCATTGCATTGCCATGTATCACATGCGTAGGATGTATATCTAGGTTGCACTGGTTCTCTTAACTCACATAAATGTAGGGCAAATGTAGCATTAAGTCTAAGAGAGTTCTAATGTAAATTTGTTTCATGTTGAGTATGCTCAACCTATCTATGTTTTGCTGTGTAAGGATAATGCGATAGTATTTGGTTAGACTACATGTAAGTCCATATTATACATTCATAAGGTATGTGTGATGACTCTATGAAAATAGAGTTATTAACGCACTTTTTTACTTAATATTTACTTGTTTTATTCAATAAATAGTTTTTTTGTCAAAAATATTAAAAAATAAACCTTTTAAGGAAAAGAGGTGAAAATATAATTTTTGGAATTTTTTGGGATTTTTCTATAATTTTAAACACAAGACCAATCAGGAGCTGTCACTTGGTATGCCACACAAGTAGAGGAGCTGACTGGGCAAGCCACGCAGACACCACGTAAGCACGAAGAGTGAATCACGTCACGCTGCATGTAAGGAGGATGAAACACGTGCCACGTCTTAGGATGGCGTTCAATTTGAGTTCGGAAATTGATCAACGCGACATATCATATGTCGCTACGTCATTACTCGGTGGGTTCCACCCATGCACCATGCCATCCCTTTCTGCAAATCATGTGGTGCCATATGTTGATGACTCAGTGAGCGTTGACTCTGACTGGTCTCCCCTACCATGTGTCGCTCCTTGATTCGCCCAATAAATTTTTCCCTTGCCACGTGTCGCACTGTGATTAGTTGAAACTGTTAGTTTTGCTTGTTTTGATCGTTTCTTTTGATCGGACTATCCAGATTGCACCTGAGTTTTACTTAAGCCCCTAATCACTCTATAAACCCTAATATGCCTCAATTAGCATAATTTTGGTCATTTTTTCGAGCTAAAAAGAGAGAAAAATACAAAAAAAATCAATAGACGACATAATTTTGGTGGAGATTCAAGAAGAAATTAATACTACAATTTAAGAGATTGATTGTATTTCTTTTTCTACTCTTTTCTTTATCAATTTTATGTCTTTCTTTATGAAAAATATGAGTTTTATGAATACAATTGTGTAATTAATTATTAATCTAGGGATCTTATGAACCCAATTTTCACTGTGTAATGATCTAATATATTTTTCCCAATTATAATATTTATTTAATTATATTATTTAATCTTATTTATGTGCTATTAATTGTTTGATATATAGGCAATTAAATAGATTTGAAAGAATTATTTAATTATTTGTCTTGATTAAATAACATGAATAGTTCTAGGCAGAGATGTATGATTTTTATGTATATGATCCATAATTGATGAACTTAAAGAGTAGTATGCAATTTAATTGGCATGAGAGTGTGATTAAATTAATTACTATATTGTGTGTAGTTTACTTGATAGAGGAATACATGTTAGGTTAGATTCAATTGATCATGTAATTAATTGATATTATATTGAGGGGATTTTAGCGATTCACATGTTTACAAAATTGGGGAATTAAGTATTCCTAGATATTTTCTCATATATCTTTTTAGTTAACAAATTTGATTTAATTAATTATTGCTATTTAATTTTAGTTATTTCAATTTTGCTTCATTAAAATATAAAAGCACAAAAAATTGATTTTTAATATTTGTAGTTTTAAAAATTAGTTTCTAATAAAATAATCTTCGTGGGAATGATTTTTTCTTATCATTATATTACTTGTTGCGATATGTATATTTGAGTATTCATTGCACACACTTCATGTGTGGCGATCAATGTGTTATGAGAATTCCATACATAGGAACAATTACATTAAGGTCAATTGTTTTTCCAACTCAAATAGGTAATTGGGACTTAGGTAAGAGGTGGATATGCCATCCCACAGAATCTTTTCAAAAGCTTTATACAATTCTACCAAGTTGACCTCACAAAGGTGAATTAAGAAAATAACACAACAAAAACTACCAGTAGTAAAGAAGAACAAACTGTGGTAAACAAACTAGTGATAGTGTGCCTTACAGACTCTAGGCCAAGCTAGTAACATATATAAACATAGGAAATATCACACAACTTATCAAGAGAAAGAGACTGACATCTGGTACACAACTAGAGTAAGGTGATACTAACTCCTTAAAGACTCACACCAAACTCACATGCAGTTAAAAGGCAATATAAATTAATCAGGAAACAGACAGGTTAATCTAATATAGTAAAAGTAATGAATAGAAAGCTATATGCATGCAACACAGAAAAGAAAGAAAGTATGTGACAATATATAACAACTTAGAGTCTATATCTTATATGTTGTTACATACATGATAGAAACTCAAATTACACTAACACGCAATCTAATTATGCATAACTATACTAAAGGATTCCAAGATCCTATAAACAATCAGGCTAAAGAGAAACTTACACCTTAAGGACTCATCCCAAAAACTAAAACAATAGAAGAAAATTACTTGAAAAAAAGGAATGAATGCAATAATCATAAACAGACATAAATAAGCAGCAATTAAATTATATGGAATTTAGAAAGAAATCAATAAACAATATAACCTTTATAATCAGAGTTTAAACTTTAGTATGTAGAGACATATCCAATTTAAACTCAGATGGTAGTGTCCAAACATTAGAGCATGCATAAACACTAGATATAATGAGGTAAACCCACATAGAACTCCTATCTTTGTTTTAACATTCTTGGGTTACTTATGGAAACCACTTAACAGTAAACAAATCCATTAAGAAATAAATTAATTACAACCCTAATAGAAATAAAATCACTATTACCTCTATTAGTCAAGGTCCCTATCCAAACTGCCTATTATTGCCCTCACTTGCTACCTTATCAATGACATGGTTTGATACACGACTCTAACTTTTCTATAAAGCTAGGACCATTCGATATAGTGTGATCAGATACCAATGATCAATAAAGTGAACAAGATTTGAACACCCAATATGGGAAACCATTTAACCATGATTCTTGCAAACATATAAATAACCAAAGCAGGAAACACATTCCCATAACCAACCAGCCAACACCACATAAGAAAAAGTTCCATAAAGATAACTACCAGCCAACACATGTCTCATAGTCACACAAGCTTCTCACATAATAAAAAGTTGCATGAAGGCAACTACTATCTAACACATGGCTCACGGCCATACAAGCTCTTCACAAAAGAAAATGTTGTATGAAGGCAACTATTAGCTAACACATGGCTCACAACCATACAATCTTTTCACAAAAGAAAACTTTGCATGAATGGCAATTACTAGTTAACACACAACTCATAGCCACACTAGCTCCTCACATAAAATCACTTGCAAACACCGCCTCAAGTACTCACCCCTCAAGAACATGATTTTTCCCACATAGTAACAAATCATTACCAAATAACACTCAAGGTAATTGTGATTCAAAAACAAAAAATGAGATATCAACTTGATAGAGCTCAACTACTCTTTCTTGGATGAAAAAACATGAAGGGAAGAGGGTATTTATAGACATCACACGAGCTCAATAGTCAACCAAGTTGTGGCCTTGTTGAAGGTCTTTACCGACCACCTTATCGGGGGTCTGATGAGTTATTTGTCGAGGACCTCATCAAGGTGCCAAAACTTCTTTTTTATATTCAAAAAATGTCTAGTAATTTCCATAAATATCCATACCCAAAATTAAATAGAAAAGTCTATGTTTATGCACATAGAACTTATCAAAGGTCTCGTCCTCTTATATGATGCACAGTTTAAAGTCTCTATTTAATTTCAAAATTTTGGATCTCTTTACATGATGTACCCTCATGAGTAGTCTCTATAATATCCAAGCTTTCTTTGAAGATGTACAACTTTTGAATCCTTCTAAAGACATCACAATTCATAGCTCTACTAATAGCATACAGACATTTATTATTCCATTCAAACTCTTTACACTCTTCCTTAGTGCACTCTATCATAGATTTTGGAATCACAGTATTATTAAGTAGGGTTTTGATTGGGTGAGTCTAGCCATTTTCATTGAGAAACTACACATGATCTCCTAGAGACCATAAGAAGGCCCTCATTTTTTATTTCCAATAGGCATATTTTTGCTCATTGAAAAGTACAGGTCTACCTATAATACCTCATTCTCCTGACTCCATTAGAGAGAAAGTGTGTGTGTGAAAAACATAAGTTAACAAAATCAACACTAGAGCAATTAAGCACAAAAGGATGCACCAACTCTAATACCAATTGAAATAGCCCACGACCTGGTCAACCACTAATGTAAGGAGATAGAGACACCTAAAGGAGTTGACATTTTAACTCTCTCAAACAGGAACATAAAGACTTATGCAATTCACACACTAAAAGCACAAATAGTATGATATCGAAAAGGAGATAACTTACAACAATAGATATTATATATATATAAAAAGAAAGTAACAACAAATGCTTTCTAATCAAAGTTCATGTTTAATATGTTGAGACATACACACACATAAAACTTAGATTATACTAACTCAGATAACTAATCATGCATTACACCCGATACAATAAGGTAAACTCATATAGAGACCATAGCTAAGTAGTAACATTCTCAAGTTGCTTAAAGCAACCACTCAGTATTAAATAATCTAAGTAATAACTAGGTTACAAATCTAATAGATAGTAATATCACTATTACATCTATTAGCAGTAACCTCCATCCTAACTACCTATTGCTACACTTTACTTGTTGCTTTGTAATGATTTAGTTTAACACATGAACCTGGATATCCTCCATAGCCTATACCACTCAAATCAGTGTGATTGGTAACCTCAAATAAGTACAAGAAGTGTATCAACTTACACTCTCAAGGGACACATAGTCCACCACTGAAATCAAATTGTGTATGGGAGACACACAATCAAACAACGTATGCATAGCCTACAATATGATTACAAAAATTACTAAGGGATCCATACTCAAATATAGTCTTTCCAAAATAATTTCAATAACAAATATAAATCTCATAATGAATTTTGGTAGAGTTTTAGTTCTTAAACAAAGGGTAAAAAGAAGATAAATGAGTGGGGTATTTATTTCATTCACATTTACCACCTTGCCACCACCTGTAGTGAGGTCCCTGGCGAGTTTATTGGAAAGTTGTGTAAAATTTGATTTTTTTCCCAAAATTATCGAGTACAAACCACAAATACACATACCCAAAATAAAGCCAAAAACCATGAGCAACAACATCGATTTGCTCACCAAAAACTAAAACTCTCAACCTAGCATGCATACTATGAAAGCAACCATATGGTGTGTGTAAAAAATATTGCATACAAAATATACGTAACTATGTATGTGTATATGAATTACTGATCAACAATAACTAACCTTACATAGAGGAAGAAAAATACACTAAGTAAAATAAAACAAGCGCCATGTTTTGCACATGTGAAGCAAACAAAAAGACACGAGTACAACAAAATTTACACAACCCTCACTAGTTGATTAGAATCGTAGCATAAAAAATTTCAATTGGTATAAGAGAGGGTCACTATATATACTTAGTGTGTGCCTAAAACCTTATTATGGATCATTTGAAAAAGGGTTCGTTTACAACTTCCACTCCTTTCTTTGAAGGGTATAACTATCTATATTGTAAGACTCATATGAGAGTCTTTCTTCGTTCTATAGATGAAAGTGTCTGGAATTTTTTTATTTATGGTTGTAAACCACCTACGGCTAAAAAAGATAATGTTTTCTCTCTTAAACCTTGGAACGAGTAGACTATTGAAAATAAAATTGATAGTAATTAGGATTATAAAGGAATTAATGTTATCTTTAGTGTTATGTATATTGTTGAGTTCGGTTATATCTTTAATGTTGATAGTGATAAGCATGCTTGAGATATTTTAGAGCTTGCCCATGAAGGCACCATACAAGTTAAAAGAACTAAACTTTGCATTCTTGGTACTCAATTTGAAAACTTTAGGATGAAATAAGATGGGTCCTTTTCAAAATTCTATGCTAAATTATATTATATTACTAACACCTTTGTCAATCTTGGAGAGAAAATTGATGATTTCAAGATAACTTGAAAGATTCTTTTCTCAGTACCAAAACTATTCCATGCAAAAGGTCACTACTATTGATGAAAGCAATGATGTAGACACCATCAAAATTGAGGAACTTGTTAGCTCACTTCAAGCCTTTGAGATGAGCATTTGAACACCTCCAAAGAACAAATATATCACTTTCAAAACTATCATGACTAATGATGTTTACAATGAGGATGATGAAGAATTCAACTCTTAGCCAAGAGATTCAAGAAAGTCTTTGACCAAAATAATTCATAGAGTAACTAGCAACCAAGCCATTCAAGGGATTAGAATCCAAGAAAATGCAAACCTATGAGTTTCAAAGGTAAGAAAACTAAACCCACTGGACCAAACTATTTTGAATGCAATGGGATTGATTATATTATAGTTGAGTGTGCTAAAAATAAAGAGAACTGGAAGGACTTTCAATGTTATCCTTAGTGACTAAAAAAGTGACAACGAAAATCCTAATCACCCAAAAAATTATGGCACCAACTACTTGGCATTTACTGCAACTACTAGTGGAGACTCCAATAAGTTTGACATTGATTTATACTATGAGGAAACTGATTATGAATACATACTCAATAAATTTAATGCAAATAATCTAGATGAATTTTTTATAGATTTAATTGGCAGCAACAGATAAAAAGATAAGTTATTACAAACTTAAATCCTTTGAAATAAATTTCTCAATTATAAAAAAAATTGAATTTTCTAAAAATACCAATGTTTTAAATTAAAGTCTTGCATGTCTCAAATAGGAAAACAAAAATCTTATGCAGAAGCTTAGAGAATCAAAGGAAGCTATGAAGAGATTGACCATTGGAACTAAAAGGCTAAACAAAGTCTTTAACTATGGATAACCTTTTGGATACAAGAGAGGGTTAGGCTATATAGATAAGGATTCTACACCATCATCTTCAAATATAACTAAGTTCGTAAACCCTCCTACTCTATTTCACATGCTTCACATTCACCTCCAACATCAAAGACCACACTTGAAAGGGATTCTAACTCTACTCTTATTGTTATTGATTATGTACAAAGAACTGTTGTTCCTATAACAGAAAAAATAGTTAAGTTTGTGCTTGTCTACATCATTATGGTACGAAAGATAGTATAAGACCAAAATGTAGGTTTTTAATGAATGCTACCAAAATTAATAATTCCTTCCATGCTTCTAGTTATAGGACTCATTATTATCATCCATCTATGCATAATATGTCCAATAACTCTACTAGAAAGCATGAAGTTATAAGTCTAAAAAGGCAAGTGAATTTCAAAACTTTTAAATCTAGGACTATTTATCATCATCCTACCATGCATATTTCATTTTTAGTTAGGATGAATGTGAAATATAAAGGTAAATTCAAAAAAATGCCTATGACAACTAAGGCATTTGATTTCCAACCCAAAGATATAGAGAAATCAAAATTCAAGAATGAGAGTTCGTTTGTTTATTTATATATCTAAATAATTTAGTCAATAAAAGTATGCTAAATTAAAATTTTGTATGTGATCAAACAATCAATCATGTGTAAGTAAATTAATGAAAAAATAAGAATATCAACATAAGATTTTTAGGTGGAAATAACGTAGGCCATACTAATGACCTAAGCAAAAAAGCATCGATCCACTGAACCACTTGACTATCCACTATGAAAAATAATTATCTCGTTACAAGGCCAAGACTTAAACTATCCACCCAGGTAATGCCCTCAAGTAACCTACTTACAAGCCGCTAATTTCATCATAGTCTCTAGAAGATAGGTGTTCAAATTCAAACCAACATTTTGACAAACTAGAGTCCCATGAGTTAATGGAACCCACACAACTGTCACCTAACAATTTAGCCCATAAACACAATTACAAGTGTGTGTTCTAGAGTAGATTCAATAATTAATAATCCTAACTAGATGATTTAATAAATATATCAGATAAATAAAAATCAACTAGCAACCCTAGAACAATCAGTTTAAGCAAGAGTTCAATAAAGATAGCTTCCTTAAATATTAATAATCAAACCAAATAATTATGATATTATACAAATGATACAATAATTTAAGAGTGAAAATAAAGAAGAAGCTATAAAAACATAACATTTGCACATATAAGACACCTAAACCTATTGGATCTCAAAGTTTTGAATGTATGGGTTTTGGTCATTTTGTAAATGATTGTGCAAATAAAAGAATTAACACTAGAAGAGCTTTCAATACCACATTTACTGACTTTGAAAGTAACAATGACAATCCATTTGAATGAGAAAATATTGACACAAACTTCCTAGAATTTGCTACAAAATTAGGTTGATGCTCTAGTAAGTCTAATATTGATTCAAACAATGAGAAAAGTGACACTGAATTTTTACTTAAACATTCTAATGTCATTGATATTAATGATGTGTTTAGAGAGTTTATAATATGCAAAAGAGATAAGAGAAAAGTTGCTTACATAAGTAACTAAATTTAATGAAAAACTAAAAATTATTTGAAGCAAGCTTATCAGTAATTAAATAGGATAATATTGATCTATTTGAACATTCTAATGCTTTGATTTCAAGTTTTACAGGTTTGGAAAAAGAAAAAGAAATTTTGGTGTCGTAACTTGAAAAACAAAGGAAGTAGTAAGAAGGTTAACAATCAGAGTTGAAAGGTTGAATAAAGTTTTGGATTAAGGAAAGTAAATTGGAGATAAGAGATGGCTAGGATATGTAGATGAGCACACTATATCGTCTTTATCAAAACCAAAAAAATTTGTCAAACCTTCAAACATGTTCTCCTCACATGATACACATGATATTGGTTATAAGGTTGAGAGATCCGCTTCTTCAACATCAAAAACCATATCTATAAGGCCTTTTAACCTTTCTTCTACTATTATGCATTATATTTAAAGAATAGTTACACCTATTATTGAAAAGCATGTTAAGTTTGTACCCATTTATCATAATTGTGGTAGAAAATGACATATTAAAGCTCATTGTAGATTCCTTAGGACTTATCCATATTATAACAATGCCTTTCATGCTAGATAATATGGAAATAATTTTCATCATTCATACATGTATGATGAATCTCCACCAATGATGAAAAAGAATAATAATAAAGGTGAATATATGGATAACCCTAAGAAAAGGTCAAATTCAACTAAGACTATTAATTCCAAACCCAAAAAAAAAACATAGAGAATCCAAAATCTAAGAAAATTTGGGTTAGGAAAGATAGTATGTTTCCGGTCATCTCACCATTTCTGTTTCACCTAGGAATTATAATCATATGCTCGTTTGATCCTAGTGATGAGTGCTCAAAAAGCACTAAAATAACCATGATTTTATGCACATTAATTAATTAAATATATATATATATTTATATATTTTATCATATATTTATATAAATTTGTCTTTTTTGGAATCACGGGTATTTTTATTGTTTTTCAGGTATTTTGGCTTAAAAACGTAACTTAAAGACTCAAATAGGAATACTTGAAGCAATACATCACAAATATTTTAATAAATAAATGGGGAAAGGTCAACAAATATGCAAAAATTGGACAAAATGGGTCAAAAAAGTTAGAAATGTCAAAAATGAGAAAAACGCGCCGCCGCGCCGCCCAGCCGCGCGCGCTGCTACTGTTCATCCGCGCAAAACTACGCGCGCTGGTATTGTTCATTCGCGCAAAGCTGCGCAAAGTTGCTACTGTTCATTCGCGCAAGCTGCGCGTGCTGGTACTGTTCATCCGCGCAAAGTTGCGCGCGCTGGTACTGTTCATCCACGCGCGCCCAGCAGCCCCTTCCGTGCACGCCGACGCCTTTTCGCCCCATTTTTCACGTGCAACCGCCCTATGACGTCATGCTGACGTCATCAATGACCTCAGCATTTCCATTACGCGTTTTTACATTTTTTTAACATTTTTTTACTCATTTTTTCTCTCCATCCTCACCTATAAATACCCCCTTCCCTTCACTTCAAAACACACTTTCAACACCTTCAAAACACACTTCTCTCTTCTTTCTTTCTCTCATTTCTTAGTTTTTAAGCTTTTCTTAGTTTTTCTTATGTTTTCTTAGTTTTTAGCTTTTCTTTATTAATTTCTCTTAGTTTTAGAGTTCTTCCCTTTTTAGGAAGAACTAGTTATGTTTTTGTAATTTATTAGCTTTTTGATTCAATAAATGGGAGTGCAAATTCCGCTTGGAGGTTTTCCAGCAACGGGAATAGCGTCGAAGTTCTGTAAGGATTTTATTTTTTTTACAGTTATTTTTTATGCTTTATTCTTACATGTTATATTTAATTTGTCTGTGATTAAATTTAACTATGCTGGCTGTTTATAATCATGATGTAATAATAACGTTGTTATGCTTGCGAAATATTAAATAGGTAAAAATTTCTAAAATGAATTGATTTTATTTTTATTCAAGATTTTATATTAAGAATGTTAGAGAGAAATATATTATTTTTCATTACAAACTTAAATCTGAAAATTAGATTTTAAGGTTTAGTTATCCGGTCTAATTTAGAGTAGTGCTCTTTTATTTGTTGGTACAATCGATCGGTAGTTAGAGTGAAACTCTATTTCAAAAGTTTTTATAAGAATTATTATGTGAAAATGTATTGACAACATGTTTTCAATAGTGATTTTAAAACTTGAAAGTTAGTACTCGGATAATTAAATTCTTATGTTTAATTTGGACACCTTGAATAAAGTTTAAACTGTCTAACCCCACCAAAGGTGGCATTTAAATGGTTCATTTTCAATCTCTTAGAAAAAGGAATTAATTTAATTAACCAAATTAGTTATCAACCCCACCCATAGGTGTTAAAATTAAATTCTTATGTTTAATTTGGACACCTTGAATAAAGTTTAAACTGTCTAACCCCACCAAAGGTGGCATTTAAATGGTTCATTTTCAATCTCTTAGAAAAAGGAATTAATTTAATTAACCAAATTAGTTATCAACCCCACCCATAGGTGTTAATTGATTTGTTTAGTTAACAAAGAATATCTAACCCCACCAAAGGTGGTATTTATATAAAAAAAGAGAGAATCAATAAAATATCAATTTATATCTTTAATAACCTAGATAATATGAGCAAGCATAATTAATTTAGTTATTATATCCATAAATACTCCACTAATATAAATGATAAAATTTACATAAATATTTATTGAATCTGTATCTATGTTTATTTTTAGATAAATATTTATTGAATTTGTATCTATGTTTATTTTTATGTTATTAGATTATATTTATTAATCTGCATATATGTTTATTTTTATGTTATTAGATTAGGAACACAAAAACCAAACTATCGTGACAGGATGTTTAGGATTTAATTTCGTTTTTAAAAGTTTGAATAATAAATTAAAAACCACATACATTCCTTCCTTAGATCGACCTTGGGAGTATGCTTATCATTTTCTTCGAAATGATTCGTGCACTTGCGAGAGTTTTATAAATATTAAAACCAAAGTATTGGTAAGAATCGACGATGTCGGTTTTCGCTCATCACCTAGGTTAGTCTTTTAATTTGATTAGTTAATATAATATATTTTTTGAATTTAGTTCTTTGATTATTAATTTTGAGAGTGTTGCCTTTCCAAAGTCACCTATTAACATAAGAGTATCAGAGTCTCCTATCTATTGTACACCAGCAACCAGAATCAGCTGAGTGATAAGGCATCCATAGGGTAGTCTGAATATTAGGTTGGTGACTTGAGATTGGTTAATAATCTCATCCTGCATGAGTGATCCAACATCAAAAGAAATTATTTTTCCAATGCAATAAAAGATTTTTGCATGTTGGAGACCAATCTCACTGAAATTCTTGAAAGGTAAGAGGTTGGCACAAATTATTTTATTTAACAATTGATATAAGGTTGTGAATTCAATGTGAACAAAGAGTTTCTTAGTGCTAAACACGACATTAGTGAAATATTTGAAAATGAGGTTAGGATGAGATTGAATGATATAGATCAAAGATTGGTAAGCATTAAGAAAAATCAAGCTAAATTACTTTTTGATTGTCGTTGGGATGTATTTGACGTTTATTAATCAATATACTACTTTGGTTGCATTTGAGTGTTTATATTTCCTATTTTTGCTGCTTCTAAATTTTAAATGTAATATTTTTATTCGTATGAAAAAAAAGGGGAGATAAAATTTGGAAACGTAAATTTGGTATATTCCTATTAAAAATTTGGCTAAAAATAACTTCAAAGAAATTTAAAAATTTGAAATTTGAAACTTATAGGGAGATTTTTACAATATGGAAGTTGTTTTTAATTACTATCATTTTTTTAATTTTCTTTTGATCATTCTTCACTTTTCTATTGTTATATACACTGAACTAATAAATAATGAGTCTATAGGGACAAGTTGTTTGGTTGTTTATGTTTTTGTTATTCAATATAAACATGAGCTTTCAAGAATCAAGCAAAGATGGTTCCACCATATCATAGGATAGTACCACAATGTAAAATTTAATTTTTGTATGAGCGTTATGTAGTGAGAGAGGGTTTTGTTTCACACAAATATACCAAATAAGGAGGTTGTTAAATGTATATTAGTATTGGATATATTCGTGAAACAAAATGTTTAATTGCAATTTTATTTTCTAGATGTATCTTAGAAGAATATTTTAAGCCGTATAAACTATCATTCCTCAACGATCACATATCATGTATATTTATATTCTCATGCATGTTAAATTACATATTAGACATAATAGAGAAAGTATGCACTTGAGCCACTCAATCGATCGAGTGTATACTGGATCGATGGAGTAATAAACATGATAGATATGATTTTAATATATGACTAGACCGATGAAGGATATACTCAATCGATCCACTTATTTTTAAATATCAATTAAATGTATTCTAGACCGATCGAGTGGATGTTTGATCAATCGAATGATATACTTGATCAATCAAGAAATTGAGTGGATCAATCGAGCAACTAGCTTATAGTTTTTTAAATTGTATTTATAATACGATTTGAATTGGCTTTTTACCATATTATCTTTATTTCTTAAATGTATTTTAACTAATTTTATGGACAATGGTAATTATAATTTAACCTAACATGCTTCAAAATATTCTATAAATATAAAGTTAAGCACACTTTTAGAAACAATCTACAAGAGCTTAATTACGCTTATTCTCTTCATCTTTTATTCTCTCTCTTATTTTGCTAAAAGTTTTCAAGTAGGATTTTTCATAAAGTTAATTTATCAAAACATTGTGATTGTATTTGATGGATTAACAATCCTATAATAATAATTTTATTATTGTACTTTTAAATAAAAGTTCTAGAGTTGCTAGTTGTTTTCAATTTATCTGATATATTGTTTAAATCAACTAGTTAGAGTTTTTCATTATTGAAAATGCTTTAAGACACACACTTGCACTTGTTTTTATGTGCTAAAATTTCAGTTGACAATGGTGCAATTTGATTAACTCATGGGACTCGAGTTTGTCGGAACATTGGTTCTGATTCAAACACCTATCTGGTAAAGACTGTGATCAAAGTAGTGGCTTGTAAGTAGGCTACTTGAGGTCATTACCTGGGTGGGTAGTTTGAATCATAACCTTGTAACTAGATACTTATTTTTCATAGTAGATAGTTAGGTAGTCAGATGGACCAATGGTTTTCCTCTTAGGTTATTGGTGTGGTCTAAGTTATTTTCACCTAAAAATCTCATGTGTTGATCTTTTTATTTCTGCATTACTTTACATACATGTGATTGGTTGTTTGATCATTTATAAAATTTTAATTTATCACACATCTATTGACTATATATTTAGATCCATGACTAAACAAACTTTCAATATTGATCTCATAAAAGGAATCAAATGAAAGGATTTTATAAAGTAATCAAATATAATTTTCATGCATAAATTAAATTCATCAAATAAAAATATCAAGTTATATACTTTTAAAATATGAAGAAAATGCGTTGACTTCTTAGAAAATTATTTCCAATACTTTTCTTTTTCTTTTGTATTTAACAAATTCTCATTACTTTAAAGGATAATGAGTCATAATATTTAGTTTATAATATTCATTTTTTTCTCTTTTTTAATTTTTTTTTATGTTTTTAGAGATATATTATTTAGAGAAAGAAACCATGTAGAAATTGTACATATTTTGTATGATAAAGTGAGTGTCTAATTTGTGGCTTTTTATTTTTTGTATTGTTTTAGGTAATCCGATAAGTATCTCTTTTTTAGAAGTTATGCATGAATGAAGAGAAAGGCATATACTTTCAATTTTTACTTAGTTTATTCAATTTAAGCAATAAAAATAAATATGTGACACTCTATTAGATGTAAAAATTCTACATTAAATGCAAAAACCTATAGAGATAATTTAGAAATTTAAAATTTATAAGAAAAGTGTTTGAAAGATTAAAAAATATATCATTACTCAAAATGGGAAGATAATGACTCAAAATATATTCTTATAACGTAGTCTCTATTATTTGATTTCTAAATACCAATTTTGAGTTCATCATAATTTTTCAATAGTTTCTCATGAAATACTAATTATGAAAAAAACTAACTAATTATTACATTATTCCATGAAATGATTTTAAAATTAATATAATAATGTAAAGACTTAATAATTTTCTTAAATTTAACTAAAAGACATAATAATTTTGTAAGAAAAATATTAAAATTATCCTAAAAATTCTTGGAACAATAGAATTAATGAAAATCACACAAACAAAAAGTAAAAGAATAAAATATAAATGTGAATGTGAAAATATAAAAATTTAAACATAAATTTTATAATGTAACATTTTACTACCCTCAACTTAGAACTTACATGTTCTCAATGTAATAATTGTAGAAAAGTTATCAAATTATTGATCCTATTTTGTTAGTATGCAAGTGAATCCATTAATCCAATATCCAAAAATAATTATCACAATATCCAAAAATACTAAAAATTAAAGTTCTTAACGTAAAATAAAAAAATGAAAGAAAAAAACATAAAATTTTGGATCATAATTCATAACTTGTCCTCTGTGTCATCTTACCATTGTTCTTGAGGGTGGTTTTATGATCTTATAGAGGTATGAAATTAAAATCATAATGTTGATACTCGAGTGTTGGTAAGTAGCTTATATCCACCCTAAGATGACTCAATTGTAAGCGATTCATTTTGTATATTAATTTGTACGGTTCGCCTTATTAAAATGATGTTGGTTTAAGAATGCAACTTTTTGGGTGAAGTAAGCATCATGGTACTCTTTTGTGTAGCTCATTCTCTCCTCAAGATTATGAAGTTGGACTTTTAAAAAAATTCTAGAATGAGGGACGACTCTTCATTCTCTTTGGACAATCTTTATGCTAGATGTGAGTTCATCATAGTGTGATAGGTTCAATACTTCACCGAGCTATAAAATCACTTCACCCTTTGAATGAGATACTCCTGCACTTTTATATAAAGCTGATATAATTAGGAGAAAGTAACTCAACGGTGATTGTTAGTCGATAATTTGACCCTACTGTAAATTATGGTCCCTACATCTATGGGAATCTTAGATGTGATTACATACAGTGAAATGGCCCTCTCTATCAACCATATTGTAGTGTCAGGTGGTTATCAGTCTTAAGCATACAAAGTATTGCCAAATTTTAGCAATTTTTTCCAAATATTTTGATGTAAAACAAGGAGTTAACATGACCATACATATGGAAGTGGAACTGAACATGACCATACATGTGGAAGTGGAGCCGAATATACACAAGGCCATTTGTCACTTCCAAGTGGCCCAGTTACAAGGCTTAGAGCCAAACATTTTAAGGAAGCACTTAATGGGCTAATTCTAAAAAAGTGAATTCCAAAATGGGTCCACATGATATTCAAGGCTTCATCCACATCATCCAAGTTATTGTTAAAGCTGGTTAGCATACCAAAAATATGTTACTCTTATAATCAGCTCATAAATGGACAAAACATTACAAGCAATTGGAGGCTAAAAATGTTTTATATGTTATCTTGGTTAGTTTTGATTAAATGTCTTGCATTTAGTTATTTAGTTATATTTTAGCTATCACAATACCTAAAAACATGGACATTTGTTTAATATCTATAGTTATTGATTTCTTTTCCATTTATTCTCTTTTTCATATTCTTGGAGGGTTGTTCCAAGTATTAAGTTTTTGAAATTCGATATGGGAAAGTAGATTGCTTCAGAAAATTTAAAAAAATTATTGGGAGACCTAGTGTTCTTATTCATTCTTGAGAGAATTTTTATATCTTTTCGAGGAATAAATTAGGAATTGATTGTTGACCAATATGTATGTTTATAAATAGGCTAAAATGCATCATATGGTTCCTAAACTATAACTAAATTTACACTTAAGTTCCTAAAACTTTTAAAACATACAATTTGGTTCTTAAATTTTTAAAACTTCACATATAGGTCTCTAAACTTTTAAATCTTATAATTTAATCTCAAACTTTTAAAATTTCACACATAGGTTCAAGTTTAATTACTAAAATACATATTTGTGAATCAAAAATTTAAGATCTATGTGTAAAGTTTCAAAAATTTGAGAACTAAATAGTATGATTTAAAAGTTTAGGAGACCTATGTACGAAGTTTTAAAAATTTGAGAACTAAATCGTACGTTTTAAATTTTTTAAAAACCTATGTATATATTTATTTAAAGTTTGTATACTTTAGCTTTATAAATATGTAAAAATAAAATGATAATTTATAATTTTTCTATTCACATTTTAGATCTATAGACTAATTAAATTATCTAATTTAACTATATAATTATATAAGGAAAAATGGTAGTTCAATTCCACCATCTTTAATGAAAAATGTATTTTAATCTACTACCTATTATATGCGACAATACAAGTTCAATACTTTTTATAAAAAAATGTTCTATAAATCTATTTTATAAAACAATGAATTAGTGTTATCCCACTTTTGAAGTGAACCAGTGGGCCAGCATCAATCCATCATTTTACAAAACGATCATGTGATATTTTTTAAAGTTAACTGACTTATGTTATTTAATCTAATATGTATGTGTTTAAGACATTTTTGTTAAAGGTATCAAACTTTTACAACCGTTCTTCCATGATATGATTAAATAATAAAAATTTAAAATGTCAAAATTGTACACGGTAGGCATCTATTAATATTAGATATTTAAAAATATAATTTAAAATTTGTATATATTAAGTTAATAAATATTGAAACTAATCAGTTTCATAATTTTTTTTAAAAAACAATTTCATAATTTTAATAAATTTAATAAATTTAAAATATATATTATCTCTTAATTAATAAATAACAAGTATTTTATTTTATAATATAAACTCAAAAATAAGAAAATAATAGCATGAGTTCTCAATTTTTAACAAAAGTGCACTTTAATTTCGTACATATTAAATTAGATAACACAACGTCTAAAAAGAGTAGTAGAAATTTATCATTTTTACAAAAAGTAAGATAGCATAAGTCAATTTTACAAAATGTAAGCAATTCACATAAAAATGGTAATCTAAGTCTATTATCTTTAATAAAAATATACTTTAGTTTTTTACATATAAAGTGAATCAATATAAGTGTATTACCTTTACAGAAAAAGAACCATAGAAATCTATTTTGTAAACTAATGGAATTATGTTGTCCCATTTTTGAAGTGGACAAGTAGACACTACAAGTATTTTACAAAATGAATTTTCAGGATCCTTTTTGTAAAAATAGTAGATTTGTGCTACCACATTTAATAAGTACAGATTTAAAGTACAATTTCATTAAATGTAATAGATTTAGGTTATTATTCGTCCAACAATTCACCTATCCTACTTTTGATGTGCCATGAATGATTGGTAAACACGTGGATAAAAAATTCATATTTTATGCAATAACGGTCTACACTTCTAACCATTTTTGCACACTTGTTTGTCGCGTATTAGTGGTATATATATGACATATTGAAAATGGCACAGAAGAATTGCACCCTTATAGAATGAACTTTTACTATTATTTTTATAAAGATAGCAAATTTGTACTATTTATTTAATAATTACGAACTTAAAGTGTAATTTTGTTAAAAATAATAAATTTGAGTGACAATTCACCCTAAAAAATATATTAATAACCTATAAGAAAAAAAAGACTTAAATTTTTTGTAATTATTACCAAATGAGCGTATTAGTCCTATATTAAGTATTAAAGATTTTATAATTTTTCAAAATTAATATTTTAATCTCGTAATTTATAATTTAATCTTATTATTATAAAAATTACATACTTTTTCATAAATAATAAAATTATACCAGAGAAACTTAAAATAAAATAAAAGTTCATTTTAAAAAATCATCGAAAATCTAACAAGTAACCTAATAATTATGAGAATCAAATAATTAGAACACCTGTGATGTCTAGCACCTCCGTAAGAAATAGAAAATGTCCTTTTATTTTCAATTTTACGGTGAATAATGGCACTAAATGGAAAAAAAATTAATTGTTTTTAATGAAAATACCATTAAATTATTAAATTCAATTTGATACCCTAAACTCCCCGGAGAAATCTACCTACTGAAAGAGACTGAGAAGCTATCGATCATCTTAGAAATGGCGTTATCTACCTCCCGGCGCTCAGTATCATCCATCCTCACCCGCACGATATCTACTCTTACCAATTCTTCTTCTTCTTCTTCACTCTCTTCTCGTTATCGCTACGCACTCGTTCTTTTCCAAACACAAATTCATATCGGACCCGAGCCATTTACAATCCCTAGACGTTTCAAGACTTCTGGGTCTGGTTATTCACCTCTAAACGATCCATCTCCAAACTGGAGTAACCGACCTCCTAAGGAAACGATACTTCTCGATGGTTGCGACTACGAGCACTGGCTAATTGTAATGGAGTTCTCTAAGGACCCCAAACCTTCTGAAGAGGAGATGATCAATTCTTATGTCAAAACCCTAGCTTCAGTTGTTGGAAGGTACTCATTAATTTTGACCTATTTTTCTGTTTATCCTTACTGAATGGGTTCAGATTACTTGTGATTTTTTAGTGAGGAGGAGGCGAAGAAGAAGATCTACTCCGTATCGACCACGACGTATACTGGGTTTGGTGCTTTGATATCTGAAGAGTTTTCACTTAAAGTCAAAGGTAAGATGTTATAATTTTCTGTAGTTTGAATTTTAGCACTAAAAAAGATGAGGTTCTTTGTGGATTGTTCATTTCTTAACTTTTCGATGTTTATCTTCGCTTTTCTTTATGTAGATTAATTGGGTTTATTGAAGAATTACGTTGATATTTAGGTAGGATACAAAGTTTAAGAGTAAATAAGGTTTTAATTTAGGTAATTTGCGTTTTGAAGTTTGATTTTTTTACTCTCTATTCTATGATTCTTAGTCATGGAGGGTTTATAGATTCTTTACGTGCTTCCTTTGGATACTTTTTATCACAACTCGATGCATCACTGTACATATTACAATATGATTGGCCTATGTTAGGAAGTGGTCACACGATTACTTTAAAATCTCATGTTCGTAATTTAACATCCAAATTAATAAACACGTCACTCTTTAATTTTAGACTTACTGTGTTTTATGAAATTGTTTTTATTAGAGACTGGAATGATTTGTATTGAATAATAGGGTTACCGGGTGTGCTGTGGGTTTTGCCGGATTCATATCTCGACGTTCCCAACAAAGATTATGGTGGTGAGTATTGTTCATAAGTTGAGAATAGTGTGTATTTGTCACTTTTTGGGCCTTGAAGTACCTTACATATACAAAATTCATTATATTCCATTTAACTTTTGCCCTTGTTGATTTTAGGAGATTTGTTCATTGATGGGAAAGTCATACCTAGACCACAGTATAGGTTCAGTGAGAGACAACAGACTAGGAATAGACCTCGTCCACGGTACGATAGACGCAGGGAAACAATGCATGTTGAAAGGAGAGAACCATTGCTGAGGAGGGAGGATTTGAGGGAGCCTGTACAGCAACCAACATCTACAGATAATCAGAAGGTTACTCCATGAACTCAGGAGAGAACTAAATAGGAGTAGTGTCTGATAATCCATTACTTTTTAAAGCTTAATATTGACTAACATCATCAGTTATTTTTTCGCAATTTAAGTCTGAACCGAACTACAGTCTATGAAAGTTATTAATGATCACCATCTTTGGGGTTATTTCTGACCTTAAAAGCTGTAATCCCTGTCCCACCCCTTCCATTGCAGTTACACTAAAAGAGTCTATGGTTCATACATTGACCATTTCAAGTTTTCATTTACTTATGAATTATTGTGAGTTCATGAATTGGTCCAGTTTCCTGCACACATGCATTTTATGCTTTTTATCTTAAGTTCATGATCTTAGAATGTGTTTAGAAGTGTTTTGGTTTTGTGTCTTTTGGTTCATCATTCGTGTACCTTTGGGTTCCATGAATTAAATATCGTCATATATATTTGAATATAAATGAAATGAAAAACAATGCTTCAAAACGGCATCTGTTGCTCATAGAGACATGGGACCTTGTTGGACGTGGATCTTGACTACGTTCTTAACGTTGAGGAGGCAGGGGAGCTACTAGTTGGGGCTTGTGTATATTCGGCTTTCTTTTGCTCTAGTTAGGCATTCCTTGTTTTTTTAGAATTCTTTCTTAGCATTGAGATCCTGTATCTCGGTGTCTAGTTGTTGAACCAAATCAACTTCTGTCCGTGGGACAGCCAAGGGTCACTGCATCTCATTGAGGTTGGAAGGCACGAGGACCTTGGAGGCACATGAACCCCTGTGTCAGGTTCTGCCTGGTTGGATATATCGGAGCTATGTTGATTTTTACTCCTAAACACCTCTATTGATGGATTGAGAAACTTACTGCATAAATAGTGAGGATGCTATGGATGCATACAATTCTGATGAGGTATCTTGGTGCACTTATAATTTTACCTAGTTGATATTTTAGTTCTGAAATCATAGTGGAAGATCAATTTAGTTTAATGTAGTCTAATTTTTTAAAATTGAATATTTTTTAGGGGCAAAGTTAGATTTCTATATTTATGAAAAAACATTCTGACGTTCTCTCCCTCTCCTTTTCTATATCTTTCCCAATCCCTGTCCTTTCTCCCTTGCACTCTCCCTTTTCCTAGCTCGCACTCTCTCTCTTCCTTAATACAATGCAATAAATTAAAAAGGACCCAGCGGTAAACAAATGGCAAAAAAACAAATTGCTTTACTTTTAAGAGTACAAAGCCTCAAACCATAACAGAAGTAATGACACAACAACAAAAGATTGGTAGATTGAAGATCAAAATAGAAGCTTCAATCAAAATTGTTTCAAGGATTAGATTTAGGGATGTCAAAAAAGATCTTTTGGATCGGTGCTTTGTGGATATTTGTTTAGTCAAAACAAATCATTTTTGAATCAGATTAAATCATGATATACATATAAGATCAATAGATTAGATTATGATAGATTGATTTGTGGATTGGGATGGATACGATTAATTCATGGATAGATTCAAATCTAAATCTTTTTAAAACTAAAAGATTCACACAAATAATCATTTTTAAAATTTATTTCTCTTACATTTTTATAAATATAATTCTCTTTTAAATTTTTTCATAAATTTATCTATTATTGTTTAAAAAAATTAAATAAATATTTAAATCTCATCATATTTATAATTATTTATTTCTTTTTATATTTATTATAAATGATATTATTTTTTAATTTATCATAATTTATTTAAAATAATTTTAAAAAAGGTAAGAAAGTGTTTTCCTATCATAAATAATGTTCTTTTATTGTTTTTTAATTTATTAATTTAAAATATGTAATACATTACATTAAATAATGTTTTAGTTTAAAAATAATAATTTTTTTTAAACAATTCGAATCAGATCATAAATATCTATTAATTTATAAATCAATACTTAATTCGATTCACAGAATAAAACATATCATATCATAGTAAATCTTTTAAATAATTAATCAAATTAAATTTGATTCAATCTATTGTCATTTTTAATTAGATTATATAGTTCTTTACTAGAAAAAAAATTAGGTCAAATATTTATTTTTTTGACATCTTAAATACAGTTTTTTATTTTTTATTTTTAACATCAATAGATAGAGACTATTTTGATTTGAATTAGTTGTAATTAAGAGTTAAAAAAAATAAAAACATAAAAATGATTTTGTTTTTGTACAGATATTTTTTTAATAATAAGAAAACTAAATTGTCACGACAATAAATATAAAAAATTAAATATTATATTTAAAATAAGTAACAAATTTGTAGATTTAGTCGCCCTTACAACTTGTTTTATATGTCTGATCAGAAAGAGTAGGAAGTTAAAGATGTAACTAAATGGTAGAACAAATTCTGTTTTAATATAGATGAAAATTTCAAACTTTTTTTTTCTGAGTGAATTTGATTTCTCAATAATAAAAAAATGTTTGTGATCTGAACAGTAATTTATGAACTTAGGATGAATTTTACAAGTAACTATTTTTTTATTTATTAAAATCATTTCTTTTATGTCTTATAAATATAATATTAATATTAAAATACTCTTATATTATAAAATTATGAATGACCATTATCCACCTCTAGTAACTTTTATCGAATTTTTTAATGATAGATTTATCATAAATATATCTAGTAACACTTATAATAATATCTTACAATAATGATAGTAAACCTTACTTTTGAATAACTATGATAAAAAAAATGAATTTTAATCCAAAATCAAACAATTTTGAGTAATTTGTTCATGAATTAAACACTTGTTATGATTAACAAAATAAAATTAACAAAATGATTTAGTTTGAATTAAATTAACTTTAGATGTGCATGATTGACATTTCCATTTTATTAACTTAGAGTCAATTATGAGTTAATTTAAATTTAGGAGTAAAAAATTTTAAAATTAAAAAATTAGGTATTAATGACATTTTAATTTGTTAATTTATAGTTAATTATGAGCGAATTCAAAACAGGGAATAAATTTCTCGAAATTTAAAAAATAAAGATACTAAGGGCTGTTTAATTTTATTAATTTATAATTAATTAAGAGTTAATTTAAAATTTAAGATTAAATTTGTTAAAATGAAAATAATATACGTGCTAAATGCTAATAAAAAATCATTAATAAAAATAAAGTAATAATATTATTACAGTAAAAATACATAAAATAGTTATTTTATTTTTAATATAAGTTATATCTTATTATTATTATTATTAAATAAAATTATTAGATTTATTTTTATATTACTAATAATTTACATTGTTACAATACTATTATTTTAAAAATATAAAGATTAATATAATGAAACAATAAATTTGTTGCAACTATACTTCATACGGAAAAGACATATATTGTTTTATTTTTTTAAGAAATATATTTTAATATCGTAATTTTTATAATAAATATTAATAATTCTGTTATTATAAAAAATGAATACATCTAATCTCATAATTATTAAAAATTAATATTTTCAGTTTTATAATTATTCAAAAAAAAATATTTTTTTCCATTAAGGAGACTAATTTTTACACTAAAATTATATCAATTTCATAAATAAGGAGACTAAAAATACTACATTTATAAATTATTGAATTAAATATATTTTTAGAAAGAATATATAAATTTAAACTTATATTTCATAAATTTTATCACCAATGTATAATATCTAAAAAATTAAATTATATTTAAAAATTGTATAAAATTAGGTAACATGATTGTGTAAGTAAATTTTTAAGGAATAAAATGTAAATGCAATATAAATATTTTTATTCGACCAAACGAATTCTTCCGGAATTGCACATAAACAATTTTTCATACCGGATAGAATAATGCTATATATCGTAAATTATAATTTATTTCAAGGAGGTATTTTATGATTGATGAATAATGTTATGTCATGGAACACGTGAGTTCTTTCCGTATCTGCACATAAACAATTTTTTATACTCTAGAGAAATGGTTTTTTTTTATGTTATAAATGAAAATTAATATCAATTAATTTTTTATATTATAAAAAATATCATTTAATTTTTTATATTTTATAAAAAATAAAAAATAATTTTTTAATTAATTAGTTAATAATTTTATGATAAAAAATTATTTTTATCATTTCTTTATTTATCAATAAAATAAAATATTTAAAAAATTATTATTTTTATAAAAATAAAAGATTAAATGATATTATTTTAAAAAATTAAATTATATATTTAACTTAATATAAGATATTTATACTATATTTTTTTTATCATAAATTGTAAATTATTTGAAGGTTGGCATTTTGTGATTGATGAATAGTGTTACATTATGAGACTCAATTTTTGAAAAATAGGGTACAAGGCAATGCTAAATTGATTTAGCCATTTACTTATTAGTAATTTGAATAATTATAATTAATATAATAAATAATTATTAATTAAAATAATATAATATTTTTTTTACATCAGCAATTTCTATTAAATGAACTTTTTCTTTACCTAGCTATCGTTTAAGTTGTGGCGAAATTTTTACATGAGTTTAATTTATTAATTATTTTATGTAAACGTTAATATATATATATATATATATATATATATATATATATATATATATATATATATATATATTTGTTTTTAATTCTATAGCGACCATGCACTTCCGTTCTTTATCTGAGAAGCCGCTAATTTCTAACAGTTGGTGCCATTGATCACCAACCCTCTGAAACTCTATTCTCTTTCGAATCTCTTCGCATATCTACTTCCGCTCTTATGTTCCAGCTTTCTTCTTTCAGGTGCCTCTCATTCTCACCCGATCTCATTTTGCTTTTTTTTTTTTTTTTCCTTCTGTTTCCAGACCACCCATTTTAAAGAATTACCCAATATTTTTCGCATTTTGTCGGATTTTAAAGAAAGAAAACCCATGAATCCGAATTATGGGAAAACCTTCGATTTTGATCTTGGGATCGGATCGATGCGACCCAGATCACTAAACGATCAGAAGAACAATACGTCGTCGTATTTGTCATCTTCTTCTTCTTGTTCTTCTATCTTTAAGTCTGCCCAACCGAAACCCTCTTGGACCCACCAGCAGGCACCGCCAACCCAAGCGGGTCGGTCCGGTGTATACAGCGGATCAACTTCCATGGCTGGTGATATTTTGGGCAAGACTTGTGGTTCGTCTACGTCTTCGGGATCAGGTTCGAGCACTGGTATTGGGATTGTGAATAAAAATCCCAATTTGTTTGGAGATCTTGTTAGCTCTGCTTTGGGTCAAGGGAAGAGTAATTCAAATGTTCCTTTGAAGAATGCAACTCCGGTTTCGGCGGCATAAAATAAAAGCTCGTTCTCGATGGGGAATATGGCTGATTCATTGCCGAAGACTGGTAATAATTCGGTTATAAATAGTGGGAATAGTGGTTCTTCCCAGAATTATTGGAGTTGCTCTGTTGGTTTAAGTGGTAATACTTTCAATACCAACAATAATAACAATTATAAAAGTCCGAACCCTGGTGGTCCTTTATTGAAGAGTATGGGTAGTGGTATTGGTGGTAGCAGTGGGTTGAACTCTAAGAAAGATCCATTTGTTTCTTTGGTTGATTTTGGAGCTAAGCAATCTAGCAGTCTTAACTCCACTAGTAAAACTAGTAAGGATCATAATACTTCGAGTCATGATGTTTTTGGGGACTTCCAAAATGCTTCAAAATCAAGCACAACTGCATTTTCATCTAGCAGCATTGCTACTAATGCTGCTAACTTTATGGGATCGAACTCAAGCTCGGGATTGAATTTGGATGATTTTGGGATGCCCAATAGTCAGACACCCGGGTGATCCCCTTGACATGCTTTTTTCATCATCTTCAAAGGGTAATGATGGACTTGGAGGTCAGCAAGTATCAGAAGTTGATGATTGGGGATTAGATTCAGAATTTGGAGGAGGGAATGAATTCGTTGGTGGTACCACTACTGAGCTTGAATGGCTTCCACCCCCTCCTGCTGGTGTAACATTTCCCATGGCAAAGAACAAGGGGATGGATAATTACAAGCAGGGGCAGTTTGCTGAGGCCATTAAGTGGCTCTCTTGGGCGGCTGTTCTTCTTGAGAGAGGAGGTGACAAGGCCATTACTGCAGAGGTTTTATTGAGCAGAGCTTCATGTTATAAAGAAGTAGGGGAGTATAAGAAAGCTGTGGCTGATTGCACTAAGGTATTTTTCTGATCTTTTTCTTCGTCTTTAAACATATTTGCTCTTTGAACTGTGCATGCAATTTTGGTTAGTTCATACAATGTTGAGAGCTATGTCCTGTGAATGGGTTTTTTACTTTATTGTGCAGAGGTTTTATTGAGCAGAGCTTCATGTTATAAAGAAGTAGGGGAGTATAAGAAAGCTGTGGCTGATTGCACTAAGGTATTTTTCTGATCTTTTTCTTCGTCTTTAAACATATTTGCTCTTTGAACTGTGCATGCAATTTTGATTAGTTCATACAATGTGAGAGCTATGTCCTGTGAATGGGTTTTTTACTTTATTGGGCTAAAGGTTCAGCTCACTTACAAAAATGAACTAACCCAGCCTAAATAACAAAACTAGCTGGCCCTCCATCTAAGCAAGTTTTTGAACCATCAGCTGTTGCCACATGGATTCCCAAATTGGGCACATGGCATCTGAAAGTGAGAGCTATGTCCTGTGAATGGGTTTTTTTACTTTATTGGGCTAAAGGTTCAGCTCACTTACAAAAATGAACTAACCCAGCCTAAATAACAAAACTAGCTGGCCCTCCATCTAAGCAAGTTTTTGAACCGTCAGCTGTTGCCACATGGATTCCCAAATTGGGCACATGGCATCTGAAATTAAGCTACTCCAAAATTGAATGCCCAGTAAATGACTCCTATGCCTATGTCGTATCTATGTACCTTGAACCTGTTCTTTTGAACAGAAGCTCCAATTCATTCTATCCTTTGCTGTTGCTGTTCGCTAATCCACAGTCTATTATCTTTTTGTTCTTCCTTCTCCATTAGTCCATCTCTCTTCTTATGTAATTTGTAAGATTCCTCTTTCTCTTAGTTTGTGAAAAATATCATTTGAAATGACAAAACAGAGGCTTTTAACTATGTTTTGTGGGGAGAAAAACCATAGTAGTTAGAACTCTGCTTTCTGGATACAAAGCAGAGGAGCTGGATATCAGTTTTCTGAAGAAAAATCAGAGTTATAATTCCATTTTTTGAAGAAAAAACTGATTAATATAACACTGTTTTTTGGAAGAAAAAAACAGAGCAGATGGTTGCTCAGAAATTCTGAAAACAATAACACCATAAAAAATATTTTTAACCATTTTAATTGAAGAAAGAGGAAGAAGTAAGAGTAGAAATACCTCTATGGATGTATGTACCAAGAGGAATCAATCTGAAAAACAAAATAAAAAAGAAAATAATATAGGCAACATGAAGATGTAAAAGAAAAAGAAGAAAGAACCAAAGGAAGAGTACCCACCTCTTTTTTTTCCTGGCTTTGTGCAAAAGATGAATCGTCTCTTATTTTTGACTCACAATTCACAAATGATGTAGATAAGGATCCAACAAAGTACATATATATTAGGATAATCCTAGCCGAACTTCATTGGTGTAAAATATTATTTTCCTGCCTCAATTTACTTACCGCCTAAATGTTATTTTCTAGAATTGTGTATCAGTTATTTATGTATATCCAATCCAGCATGAAAAACAAGTTGAGGCAAAAGGCTCGCTTGCCTTATTGCACATAGATCCATTTCATACGCCTTGAGTGAGAAAGGCGTAAGCCTTGAAATTGCCATATGAGGGTATACCGAAAATCATTGCAAAATAAAAGCTAGGTGAGGCATGTCTTATTAAGCAATTTATCATAACTTCTCCTAACCATCTGGTGTTGGCATACTGTAGCTAACTACTGTATATTTTCCATATCAATTATAGGAACAAAGATAATACCCCTAAAATATTTCAATTTGAGCATCTGTTAAATTTGTTTTCATTGTTTCCCAAAATTCTTAAGAGGACAAGTACATGATACAATAGCAGATTTGAAATACTATTCCAACTCATTATTCTCCTTCCTGGCCTTACTTTTTAAATGCATTTTCAAAACAACCTTAAAAATATTATTCAATGCTAGATGTTTAAGAAGGATAATAGAAAATGTAATTTAATTTAAACATAATAGAATTAAAAGTGAAAACTTTATACTGTCATTTGCCAAAACGAAACAACCGAAGTGGCAAAACGAAACAAAGGAAAATAAAGCATGGACCTATTAGAAGAAAAATGGAGCCGCTTAAGTGGGTGATGGATTGAAGACAACCAAGTCCAAAGCGTACTATGGTTGTGAGATGATAGCTAGAGGGAAAGCCTAATTACAAGAATAAAATGACAAAGAAGATACCTAATGCCTTTCTTTAATCTAACAATCCCTATACCAAGAAAATACCTCAATTGTCCAGGTCTTTAACTTCAAACTCTATAGCTAGAGTTATCTTAAGTTTCTCGATCTTAGTTAAATCATCATGGTGAGGATTTTATCATCAATATACACAATCAAAGTTGTCTTCAACCCTTCTCTAGATTGTCGAAATAACATCGTGTGATCCAACTATCCCAATTGATATCCTTGATTTTTTATTTCCTTTATAAATATATCAAACCATGTTCCAGACGATTGTTTGAGGCCTCCTATTTGCAAAACACGGGTGGTAGACCATGAAAATCTCTTCGTATAACTTGTCATTAAAAAACACAGTCTTTATGTCAAGTTATTGAAGGAGCTAGTCGAGGTTTGTCGCTAATAACCATAAAACCTGAACTCTATTTAGTTTTGCTACAGGTGCAAACATCTCCTTGTAGTCGATACCATAGGTTTAAATAAATCCTTTAACAACTAGACGAGTCTTGTAACATTCAACTATCCTATTGGCCTTATATTTCACTGTAAAGACCCATTTATAACCAACCAGTTTTTTTTCAAAGCCTGTAGTTCTTCCATTACTATTTCTCTCTATTTGGGAATCTCCCTTGCTTCTTGAATATATTTTTGAATTTTATCCTATCAAGGTTAGAGGTAAAAGCATGGAATCTAGAAGATAGTATTCTAAGATACAAATTTTGAGATAGGATGAAAAGTACAAGACCGATTTTTGTTTTCTAAGAACAATAGGTAAATCATCACTAGAAGGAACAAAATTATCTCTGTTAGAAGGAGACTCCAAGATGCTTGGAGCCATCACCGGTTCAGACTCTTTTAGTATATCAAGCTTGAGATTCTCCTTATATTTTGGGTTTGGCTTCCTTGAATAAACAAGTATCTCCTTGTCCTTGTGTGTTAACATCTCTCTCTGAGTTCAAGTTGCTTTCTTTATATGGCACCTTAGAATGATATGATATGGTTTAATGTTCGGAACAATCTCAAGAAAGGAAATATCAAAATTCAAAAACCAAACTTCACTCAAATTCTTTCCCTGAAGAGACGGTTTCTGAGAATAGGATGTGTTTTCAAAGAATGTAACATTAAGACTGTAGGAAATCAATCTAGGCGTATGATTGGTTCCTAAGCAGTCCCTGATTTTCAGGATGCAATTTCCTGATTTTTAGGGTGACTTCTAGCTTTAATTTTCAGCTTTATTTCTCACTTTGTATTAGTGTATCCTAGCTGTATTTTAGTGTATTATAATTGTGTATTTTAGTTATAATATTAGTATATATATATATGATCTGTATCAGAGAATGAAAGAGAAGAAAGGGAATAAGAATAATACAACTTTAAGAGAGTTTGTTTTCTTTGGGAAGGCCTTTAGGCCTTGGCCTTGGCATGTTCAACACTGATTAACAACATGGTATCAGAGCATTAGGTTAAGAAATCGCTGCTCTTACTCATCAATAACCTTATTTTCTTGCCATTATTCACTAGCTCATGTGAATCTGTCTCACAATTTCAGAGATGTTATCACTTCCTCTATTACTCCATGAAAATCAACATTCTCAAGAGGTCCTCACTTTCAGTATGTCCACCGCAAGGTCAGACATATTCAAGAAGCATGAAAAATCCATCCCTAATCTGGAAAGGGCTAATCACATCAGCTTATAATGTCCTCATTTCCCGTATGTCCACCGCAAGGTCATAGACAGATTCAAGAAGCATGAAAAATCCATCCCTAATTTGGGAAGGGCTAATCACATCAGCTTATAATGCTGAAAGAAAAACTGAAGCCATTTCCTTCTCTTTGTCATGTCTGTCTATAGCCATGGAAACCAGGCGCTTAATGAAGTAAGGAAGGTATTCAGTTCACCAGGAATCTGACCCGTTTATCTACCTGCACATGCCTCACTTCTAGTTTAGAAGACGGGGCACTCTGCAACTCCACAATAGGTCGGGTTGATGGAGTCAAGTCAGCGAAAGAAGGTCATGTTTTAATATCCAGCACCCTCAGAAATGATTCAGTTGTACTGAGGTCACATACAACTCACTTTGCATAAGCATTCCATGCTTTAATGCCTATGAGAACAAGCTGGATCCACACCCATTCAGTTTAGTTCCACTTCATCTTCATCATCGTTTGAGGTGGCTGAAAATACAATTTTCTCAATTGGCAGTGGATCTATGCTTGGAGCTCAAGCATCACCTGCTGCAACTGGTGTTGCAAGCTTCACAGAGAGCATCACCCATGTCATTTTCATCCAATAACATTGATGGAATGTTTCAAGTCCGACAAACCAACAAACTGTAAGAATCTTTTCAAGGTTGATTTTGTGAACCATGCTACAGCAACCAGGTTTTCTGGCAATACAAGCACGAAATTAGCATTGGATCCTTCCAAGTACAACTCGTTTACTTTGGGTAAATGTGGCAAAAGCATTTGCAAAATTCTAGCTGCCAAATCTCCAACCACCAATGGTAGTGGACTTGTCTTCCCATCAATGTATTGACAAGGATTCTATGGGTCCTCAAATGGGTTTCAATCCCAGCCGTAATCTGAAATCTTTGGTGCTTCCAAGTAGCACTCTGAGTTGGCAGTCTTCTGTTCTTACAAGCAGTTAGTGTTTGCCATCTTCTATTATTTCCACAAGCAGTCCAAGTTTCTAGTCTTCAATTCTTCCTGCCCAATCAGCCTTGAATGCAGGCATCTTGAACTTGCAACCTCCATTGCTTCCTGCACAAACTTCTGTAATAGTTTCAAACTTATCCACAAACTTGGTGTTTAGACTTATCCTGCAAACGGTGTTCTGTTTCTGTCAGACAATTTCTCAAGAACAAGACTTTCAACTTCAGTTCAGATTCTGCAAGTTTATTTTCATGGATGTTAATAACAGATTTCAGATGTTAACCTCATCCACAGCAGATTGCAGCAGATTCTGCAAGTTTATCTTCAATATTCTATTAACCTCATCTACAACAGATTGCAGCAGATTCTGTTCAGATTCTGCAAGTTTATCTTCAATATTCTGTTAACCTCATCCACAGCAGATTACAGCTTCATCATCAATCCAAAATTTTGGGAAAAATTCTCATTGCTCTTATCTACACCAACAACAGGGTCTGGATGTCGGTAGTGAACCTTCTCCAGTTTCAATATTTTCAAGCATCAAGTTCAGCTTTGAAAGAACTTTCTTCACTATCAAATTGGCCATAGAAAGATCAAACGTCAATGCAGTAACTCCTGTTTTCTGTATTTGGTAAAGCAGCAAGCTTTTCCATTTTAAGGAAATAATACATAAGAATGATTTCGTCTTAAGGGACCATTCAATTTCTTCCAATAAACTTCTCATTCTAAAGATGAAGTTCTGTGACTAGAAGACGTCCCTAAATCTAATTGGCCTTTATGACACATTCATTGTCTCAATGTTACTTGTTTGGTCTATATCAGATTCAATTGGATATAGCCATTCTCTGAGCTACAAGATATTCAACTGCATTTCTCCACTCAGATTTGGTGGTTAAATCACATACTTCCTCATCATCCCAATCTTCAAGCTACTTAGCAACATGATCAGTAATCATTTTTGGGATGTTATCATATATCAATCTTAGATCCATAAACCTTCGGGATCTAGCTTGAGTGGGAGTGTTGAATGTTAACCCTTTCACTATCTTTCTCATCGTCCCAATCTTCAGGCTACTTAGCAATAGGATCAGTAATCCTTTTTGGGATGTCATCATATATTAAGCTTAGATCCATAAACCTTCGGGATCCAGCTTGAGTGGGGGTGTTGAATGTTAACCCTTAATTCAAGGAGAAAATTGAAGGCAAGATGATTTCCCTCAACTATGTTCCATCTATACAACAAGTAGTAGATATCTTAACCAAAATTTTGTTTCTGAGAATTAAGTGCAACACTTGGTTTGGAAAACATATATTGCCTAGCTTGAGGGGAGTGTAGGAAATCAATCTAGGCGTATGATTGGTTCCTAAGCAGTCCTTGATTTTCAGGAGGTAGTTTCCTGATTTTCAGGGTATAATCAACCCCTAATTTTCAGAGTGACTTCCAGCTTTAAGAGAGCTTGTTTTCTTTGGGAAAGCCTTTAAGCCTTGGCCTTGGCATTTTCAACACTAATTAACAACAAAGACTAAGGGAGACTCTTTTTGTGGATGGATCATAACATTTGTAGCTTTTTTGGGTAGAAGAATATCCAATAAAAATACATTTAAGAGCTCCTGGATCTAGTTTATTTTGATTATAAGAGTGAACATACCCAAAAGTTGTACAACAAAACAATTTTAGGGATAGATTAGAAATAAGACTAGTGGTAGGGAAGTAATTTTTGAATTTGTGGAATGATGTTTCAAAGGGAAGAACATGTCCAAGGATTCTATTTATGAGATAGGCAGATGTTAGAATCACATCTCCTTAGAACATTTTTGGTACACTAATGTGTACCATTAGTGCACATGCCACTTCCAAAAGGTTTATTTTTTCGTTCAACATCTCTATTTTGTTGAAGAGTGTCAACACATGAACTTTGGTGAATGATAACCATGGCGAAGATAATTTCCCAAGGTAGTATTTATATACTCGATACCGCTATCAGTACGTAAAATTTGAATTTATGTCTGAAATTGTGTTTGGATTATGAAATAAAATTGACAAAAACAATGCAAGTATTAGTTTTATCTTTTAATAAGAAAACCCAACAAACTTTGGTATGGTCATCAATAAACGTTACAAACCATTTTGTTTGGGTAGATTTAGAGTTTGAGATAGCCCCATAAATCACTATGAATTATAGTAAATGGCTTCGATGGTATATATTTGGATTTTAGGAATAAAGTATGCTGATGTTCTACAAGTAGACAAATTTCACATTGTAAATCAGACAACCTTGTATTTGAAATAATAGAAGGAAATAAATGTTTCAAATATTGAAAATTGGGATGATCCGTTCTAAAATATCATAACAAAATTTTCATATCCTTAGAAACAGATGTAGATCTATAATTTGTAATTTGATATAGTTCACTCATATTGACTTCTTCAAAGTAGTAGAGTGATTGACGCTCTTTAGCATTGCCAATCATCTTATCTGATGATAGGCCTTGAAATACATAAGATGATGGAAAAATTTTTAGTAGAATAGTTGGAATGTTTTGTTAAATGACTAATAGACAATAAATTACTTGATAACTTTGAAACATGGAGAACAGATTCAAGAGTTATAAAATCACAAAATTTGACTCCCTTTTCTTGCAATAGGTGAGGGAGTGTCATTTGTAATTTTTAATTTAAGATTTTCAACACAAGGTAAATATGAGGAGAACAAATGATAAGCGTCGGTCATGTGATTTGAAGTATTAGAGTTAATTATCTTGGGAGTTTTATTCAAAAGGTAGTATTCAAAGTTTTTAGGAAATTATCTTGATGGGTTAGTGAACCAGAAGGAACATATGTGAAAGATTGACTTGATGTTTGGAAGCTAGAAATCATTCTATTTGTTTTGGGTTGAAATTTTCACTAGAAACAGGACTTTCTTCCTTGAATTTTCTCCGGTCGGTGATCAATTGATGCTTCATAACCACAATTTCTGTAGTTTTGTCTTGGTTTCCAATCCATGGGTCTTTCGTGTATTTCCCAACAAGTATCTTTTGTTTGTCTATTTTTTCGACAATGTTTGTATTAGGGATGTTTATTTATTTAACCTTAGGGGCCCATGAGAAAAAACTCCTGGTCATATCAGGCCTACTTGGCCCGCTAGTTGTAGAAAACCTATCATTAGCCTCAAGCTCATTTGGCCCAGTAAAACCAATTGGTACATTTGAGCCATTAAGTCCACCAGTTCCATTTGGCCCAGTAAGGCCACGAGGAGTAAAAACTCCTCTATGTGACCTTTCAACCTCATTCGAGTGACGAGTTGTTGGGGCAGAAACATCGGTCACATCCTTAGTCGCGTTCAGCATAACATCACACCTTTTCTCCTCGCGACGAACTTCAACGAAGGTTTCTTGTGTTGATAGGAGTGGTAGACAACTGAGAAGTCTCCCTTTTACATCATCCGGCTCTTGATTGAGCCCAACAAGGAACTCAAACACCCTCTCTCTCTAATTTCTCCTTATATTGAACATTGGCATTCGTTCCCATTATTCTTCCACACTCAGGTCCAACTCTTGCCATAAATTTATCATTTTCATGTAATGCTCTATCATATGCCTATTTCTTTGCTTCATCTGCTACAATTGGGTCTTAATTTCAAATATTTGAGAGAAATTTTCATCATCCGAATATGTCTCATGAGCTGCCTCCCACATATCTTTGGCTAATGGGAGAAACAAATATGTTTTGCCAATCGATGACTTCATGGAATGCACAAGCTAAGCCATCACCGTTGAATTCTCTAATTTTCATTTTTTAAGATTGACGGGATTGATTGAAGATGACTCTTCTATCTCGCCAGTGAAGTAACCTAATTTCCTTTTGCTGTGAATTACTAATTTAATGGATTTTGTCCACTCAATAGTTTTTTCCGTTGAGTTTTTTAACTATAAGTTGAATAGATGAACTTTCAAGTCCTCCAAAACTCATGGTGGATCTTTCATCTGTTTCTCTGTTGAGATGATCAGAGGAAATAAACTCATTGTTGTTGTTATTAGCCTCGGTCATTAGGGCCAAAGTTTGAGAGAAAAAACTCTGCTCTGATAACATGTAGATTTGAAAGGATATGTATCTCTTATTTCTGAAACACATTTATAAACCTTGTAATTATAATACAATAAATGTAACAGAAGTTAAAAAGAATTCCTGAAAAATCAGGAAGAAGAGAATCTGAACTCTAACTATATACAGCTAATGTAAAACAGTTGCAGTTTCTAAGATATTCCTGAATTTTGGGATTTCAATTTTGGGTTAGTTTAATTTCAGATGCCATGTGTCCAATTCGGGAATCCATGTGACAACTGGCGGTTCAAAAACTTGCGTAGATGGAGGACCTGCTAGTTAGTTTTGTTAATTAGGCTGGGTTAGTTCCTTGTTGTAAGTAGGCTGAACCTTTAGCCTAATAAAATAAAATAAAAACCCTGTAATTGTTTCCATGGAGTTGTGTCAATGACAACTTTGTAAGCAGCTTGAATGATTTAGCAACTAAACAACCAACAGGGTAAAGAAAGTTTAGGATAAAGAGAAGATAATGAGTGCTATAATTTGCTAAACCCCTAGGGATTTCATATTTTCTATAGTGGTCTGGCATGTGGGAGTTTAAGGTAGCATTTCTCCAGCTATGTTATGTAATTTTGACTACACCCATTTTCAACCGACATTCAGCTTTGTTTTATGTTCATATTCTTTTGAAATTCTTACTCATATTCCTGGTTATTCTTTTCCATTTTTGACCAATTTAGCCATGGAGATTGAAAAAAATGAATCTAACCTATTAAAAAAGCATCATAACCAGAGACGCATGAAGCATTGAGGCGTAAGCTTCATAAAATCCTTGATAAAATATGCCTCGAGGCATAACCCTCGAGCCTTGTGACGAAGAAGCCTCATGAAAGCCATGGCGAAATAATACATATTAGATGTGTAGTTTCCAAAGTAGTAGGGTGTCTTATATATTAATTTCTGCCCATTAAGCATCTGGACTATTGTTTCTTTTGAGATTTATAAGAGCATATTGTTTTTACATCTTCTTTATTGTCTGAGCAAGAAGTTCATGGCCTCTGAATTACTTTACACAGGTGCTAGAACAAGACAGTGCAAATGTTGGTGTTCTTGTACGGCGTGCACTCTTATATGAAAGCATTGAAAAGTACAAACTTGGTTCAGAAGATCTTAGAAGTGTTCAATTATATTGTTCTCTCTTATTTGTCCTCTTCATTTCAAGAAAGTCACTTCCAAAGAGAAGTATGACTACATGCATGAGTTGAATATTATCTATTGTCGACATCTTTAGCTCTGCTTTCATCCAAATCTCATATTTTTCAACTTATGATGTTGCCTTTGTGGGAGATTGGTTAGCAGCTCAACAAGAACTATTGGTGTGGCCAATTCGACCACAAACAAAGCGCGAAGCTTTTCATAACACACATTGACCCACAACAACCTCACCTTTTCTCTTCAAACCTAAATGTCATGTTTGGTCGGTGAGAATAGGAATAAGAATTTAATTGCTTTCTTATAATTTTATGTTTGTGTTATAAATTAAGAATAGAATGAAATTAATTTCTAAAAGAGAAAGAATAAGAATCTCATCCTCTCTAGGCATGATTCTATTACCATGTTAATTTTTGGTTCCAATTTTACCCTAATTTACAAATATAATCCTAAACTTTATACATTATACCCTAAACCTTAAACCCTATATTCTAAACCCCAAAACCCTAACTCTTATACCTTAAACCCCCAACTTTTATACCATAAACCTAAAACCTCAAAACTCAAAAACCTAAACCATATACCCTAATCCTTAAACACTAAATCTTAAACCCCAAAATCTTATTTAAAAAAATAATTTTAATAATATATTTTATTTTTAAGTAATAATTATTTCAAAAAATAATGATTTTAATAATGTTTTTTGTTTGACGAAAAAATAAAAAATAAATAAAATTATTTAAATTTTACTAAATATAAATATATTAAGATAATATACAGTGTTTTTTATTTCATTATAGTTATAAAACAAATATTATAATACTGATTCATTATTTAATTTCAGTGATAAAATAACAATGTAATAGTAATATTGTTTTCTTTACATTCAATTTCATTTTCATTCTCATTTATTTTTCATTCTTTGAATCAAATGCAACCTTAATGGTTTGTCCAATGTCACCCTAACACAAACACATGCAAATCTCATATGTTTGCACATGTGATCTGTAATTTCAACCTTCAAAACTTGACCCACCTCACTCACCAATTTGGACAGTTTATGCTTTCTCTCAAAGACTCCTCAGTTTTAAGAGTAAATGTAGGTATTTTGAGCTGAGATTTAAAAGTGATCACTCTTTTGTCCTATATATCCTTTACAGTATTAATGATCACGGGTAGAAGGAATGTACAAGACACCAATAGCTTTCCTATTAGTCCAAAAAGGATTTTCAAAAGGTTCTTCTTGTAGCTCGTCATCATCTAAGTCTACTAGTTTGGTATGCTTCAAGTGGTCCAAAATAATTTACCTTCATCAATTTACCCGATTCCATATCCACCCGTAACACCCAAATCACATAAATACATTGGACAAAATAAATAAATCATAATGCAACTTTTGAAATTAAAGCAAAAACTTAGATAAGGATTGCTAAAGTTAGAAATTAAAATTAAACGTGAATTACTTAAATATTTTTTAATTTTATAACTATATTAGTAATAAAATAATTATTTGAAAGTCATCATTTTCAAAAAATATGCTTCTTAATAATTATTTGAATGCAATTATCTCCTTTTTAAAATAAGTGTGTTTTTATCATTATCTCCTTTATAATTATTATGAATAAAAATATTATCTATTTTATATATGCGATTTTGTGTTTTTAATAAAATACAGATAATAATATGAATATTAATTAAAACAAGAACTTGGATAAAATTATCAAAAATTTATTCCTTAATGCATGGGATATCGATATAATCATGATTGTATATGGGATATTGATATAACCATGATTGATTTCAATTATGTCAAAATTAAGTCTTTTTTAATTTTGATATTATTCAATTAAATTAACATTGTTTATATTAATTTCAGAAATGTCTTCACACAAAGTGTTTTTTGATGTGTAAGTTACTGTGTAGGATACTTAAAAGATGTACCATATGTTTTGTAGGATATATTTTAGAACTAAACCTTTTCCAAATTAAAATGTTCAACAAATAATTTATAAAAAAAAAACTTTACTGTAAATTTTATTGGGAGGAATAATTGAAATACTTATAAATTCTTTGATTATCATATGTTTTTAATGTAGTACTCTTCTTGTCAATTTTTTCTCTAAAGGGAAAATCCTCAAAGGGATTTCTTGACTGAAGGTAATAATGTATACAACAAAATGAAGAATGAGAATTGAAAAAGAGGATCCCCGTTTTAAAGACAAGGGTAAAAGCAAGGATGTGGATTGCATTTTATGTTTCATTTGATGAAATTTTATATTTATTTTTGTAATTTTAAAAAATATATATGTATATATAATTTTTTTAAAAATTAAAATATGCAGTTATCGAGACTTAAATAAATAATCAAATATAACATATTATAAATTCACCATTAATTATGTTATGTTATTTCTTGTACTAAAAATAATTTTTATTATGCTAAAATTATTGAAACTAACTACTAAAAACAAATAATGCAAAACAATTTTATTATTTTGTAATTTACTAATGATGGTTTTAAACTTTCATTTACAATTATGTATTTGTTATTGACTTAAAATTTTTTAACTTAAAATTAAAATTAGAGTTAAGATTTTTTAAAAGTTCATATTATATTATATATTTTTAAAAGTTTAAAGTTAAATTTAATAGTTTTTTTTATAAAATGTAATAATATTTTTATCAATAAATCTACACCTTAATTAAAAAGTTCGAACGCTATGATATATATGGTAGTAAAATTTCGAATACATAATTCTAAATTTAATTTATTAATATTAGATCTAATAAACAAACTATTTGTATTATACATACAATAAAAGACAATATAAAACACATTTTAAAGTTAACTTATAAATTAAAGAGAAAACTCTCAACTCATACCCAAACTAAGAATACAAAGACTTATTTGTTTTTGATGGAATGATTAAACTAAATAAAAGGTGGACTGTTTATAATCATCACCATGTAATTTACACCGCACAAATATTATCTATACAATTTATTTTTCTACATCATTTAACCACTCAATTTATTTTCTTACATCATTCAATCACTCAATTTATTTTTCTATATCTTTCAACTATTCTATTTATTTTTTTACATTTTTTAACTACTTCATTTATTAAGTTGTTGATTTTCAACATAAATTATTATAATAATGATTAAATTAACAAAATGAATAATTTAATGATAGCAATTATTAATATTTCTAACTTTAACTTTATTATATTTAATTATATATAATAAATAAACAATATTTTTTTAGATACTAGGTTTATTTTAGATTTTTTTTTTATTTATTTATTATTTGGGAATCTTCTCCATAAAACACCCAAACATCAACCTTCTTCTCATCCCCGCAATATTTAAATGGGTGATGGAAAGCTTTTCATAATCTCGTCCCACCTCCCCCGTTAACATCCTTACTCAAACCTTGTCCTACACTTGCATTTTGACTTTTTCTTAGCCTACCTGACCTTCCACACAATAGTGCTTGGTATGGTAGAAGCACACCCTATGATGACTTGGCCTCCACATTCTTTGTCATGCATTGTTAGTTGCTACGGTGCTAATCCAACTGACAGGTATGTGACCAGATTCTAATACCACTTATACGATCGAGATGTTTTTTAAAGATCGTTCATCATTAATTTTTCTAGAAAAAATACACTTAACTATAAAGTTATAAAAAAAAATTAATGGTTAACCAATATCGATTTAAAAACTAACTAGTGCTCGTTCTTATGTAATCCCATACATACACACATACACATTGTTAGGTCCTTTAAGTCGAGTGAAACAGCCGGATCTACTAAAAACAAAGTAGTAGTGGATACATACCAGACCCAAAATATAGCTTGAGAACAGTACCAGTGCCTCCATTACCTTCCAATTAAGACATCAATTTTTTGAAAGAGTTCTTTGTATTCTCGTTCAACGAGTTTTGCAAATCTAAGGCTGCTATAGAGCTGCCACGCTTTGTCTAGCCGGCACATTAATCTCCAAGTCATGAGTTAGCTGATGCCCTACCATTTATATATTTTTTTAAATTGGGAAATATTGGTTTGAATTGAACTAATGTATACATATTTTATTTATATATATGCAGAGAAGGATCAGTGGATCAGTGGTGAGGATATAGACAAAGCTCAAGGGTATATTACTCAATAGATTCTTCACTCACTCACTCATATGCTTTCTTAATACAATTTTATGAAAGCATATCCACTCGTTACAATATAATTGACATTTTTATTTGTAAGTCTTAGAATTACTTCCATATCTAATTTTTCAATTTAATATCAAATCTAAGAATTACATGTTATTTAATGCATATAATGTTAATAAATCATTAATGGTATATTAGTTGTGTGCAATTAATATACTTTATCAGTTGTATATATACTTTTCCTAAAAACACTTTCCCAAAAAACAGATTTTTATTTTCTGTAATTATACATGTATTAATCTTCATTGTAATTATGAGTTTGTAAATACATTTAGTATATTTAATTTGGTATCAGAGCAGGAAAGAATTTTTTTTTTACCGGTTTCTGAGTAGTAGCACCGCCTAGTGCTGCCGTCAGTTTTTATGCAATGTCGTTAATCTTCTCGCACTGTTCAGCTCGCGCCGCAGCTGCAGATCTGTCCGTTCGTTGCAGATCTGTCGTCCACCCGCGCCGTTCAATCCACGCTGTTCAACCCTTGTCATCCACCCCAGCCCTGCGCCGTTCAACCCTACGCGCTGTTTAGCTCGCGCACCTGCGTGCCGACCGTGCACCATTGCGCATCGTCCAGCTCGCACGCCCCTACGCCGTCTAGCTTTGCACCCCTCTGCATCCTCCAGCTTCGTGTCCCTTTACGCCATTCAACTCGCGCACCGTCTAGCTTCGTGCCCCCTGCACGCCATCCATCTTCGTGCCCCTCTACGCCGTCCAACTCGCGTGCCCCTGCGCCGTCGTCGATCAGCTCGCGCGCCCCTGCGCCGTCGTCGACTAGCTCGCGCGCCCCTGCGCCGTCTAGCTTCGCGCCCCTCTGCGTTGTTCAGTTTTCTCTCCAAAATCAGCGCGCCCCTCTACGTCGTTCATTCCTCTGTGAGTTCGAAACCCTGGTGTTCAGTTTTTTAATTGTTTCAGATTTTTAAACCCTAATTATCAACCCTAGCCCATCAGCTCCAAGCCTATCACCTCCTAATTATCAGCCCTAATTCAAGCCCATCAGGCCAAACATTCAGACAATCCATTTATCAGCTCAACCCGGCCCAAAAAAAATCCAATTTTTTTATTCCGCTGCACAATATATTTTTTATTATTATTTCAATGGAAGATTCAAGACAACATTAAGTTTCCAGAAAAAAAGTTAATGGTACAAATTTTCGAACATGGAAAAAAGTTATGTCTGTTTATCTTCGTGGGATGCATAAGATGGGACATGTATCTGGATCAATTAGGGCTCCTAGTCAAGATGATATAGACGCCTATACTAGGTGGGAAGATGATGATGACTTTCTCATGTCAATTCTATTTAGAGCCATCACTGTTGAGGCCATATGGAATACCGTAAGTGATCTTTATACAAATGAGTCTGACTTTATTCAAGTTTATGAACTCATGTGCAAAGCTGCTAGCATGTAGCAAAATGGGCAACCAATATCTTTTTTTTTTACCAAGCTGAAAAATGTATGGGCTGAAATTGACCAGAAATGCCCGTGTAAAATTAAAAATCCAGAAGACCTTCTGTGGTACCAGAAGGAGAAGGAGCTTGAACGAGTACATGTCTTTTTAAGAGGCCTTGATACAAAACATAATAGTGCTAAAGGCGAATTGCTTCGAATGTCAGACCCTCCGAGCTTGACTACTGCCTTTACATACATCCGTAAAGACGAATCTCAGCAAGAGAGTCTTCATCAGGCACATGTTGAGGTATCAAGCCTAGCCATTTAAGCCAAATCAAAGGCACCCTTCCTCCAACAGCAAAATTCAATTCTACTTCATCAATAGGGACCTCTACCGGGTTTTACCAATCGCCCTCGTTCTCCCTGCTCTTATTGCAATGAATAAGGGCATCTTCGTGAGACTTGTTGGAATCTATATCCACACTTGAAACCAAAAGCAGACTACTATGGAGCAAAACGACAACATGGACATCATTTTAAAGCAAAAGCAGCTGCCGTGCAAATTGTCCAAGAACCAGACTACTATGGACAGAATCATCCTATGGAATGTGGAGGTATCCCTACAGCTTCAATAGCTGGTCGTGGTAAGATTGGTATGACCTTAAATGTTTCTCACTCTGTTGGGTCTAATACTTGGATTATTGATTCTGGTGCATCTGATCATATGACTTATGATAAATCTTATTTTAATGAGTTATCTCCCCCACCAATGTCTTATGTTACGAATGCTAATGGTGAGGCCTTTCCTATCTTAGGAAAGGGGTCAGTTTATATCACTCCATCTTTACAGCTTCATAATGTTTTATATGTACCTGACTTATCTCATCACTTAATATTTGTCCCACAATTGAACCTTGAGTCTAAATGCTTTGTAACCTTTTATCCTATGTATGTGATTTTTCAGGATCTTCTTACCAGAGAAATAATTGATCGAGGGTATCTAAGGAGCAGATTGTTCCGTTTGGATCAGAACTACGGAGGGGAGAAACCAGGAGCACGGGCAAGCATTGCATTGACTTCTAGTTCTGATAAGCTAAGTGAAATTTGGTTGTGGCATCGCCGCTTAGGGCATCCGTCTTTTAGTCTTATGAAAAAAACCATGCCCACTTTATTCATTGGTGTTAGTGAGACTGGTTTACATTGTGAGACTTGTGTTTTGGCCAAGAGCCATCATATTACTTATTCTCCTAGTATTTCTAATAAAAGTACTATTCCTCTTGAATTAATTCATTCTGATGTTTGGGGACCATCTAAAGAGTCCACTATATCGGGTATGAGATATTTTGTTTCGTTTATTGATGATTGTACAAGGTTATCGTGGATTTCTCTTCTTAGAACAAAAGATGAAGTTTTTTCAGTTTTTCAAAATTTTCATACCTTCGTTCAAACACAATATAATGGCATCATTCGGATCCTCTGTTCTGACAATGGGGGGAATATGTTAATCATGTTTTTCAAAAACACATGGGATTATTCACCAAACTACTTGTCCGCAAACACCGGAACAAAATGGAGTGTTTGAAAGAAAAAATCGTCATTTACTTGATATGGCTCGTGCACTCTTATTTAGTGCTTATATGCCAAAATAACTTTAGGGTGATGCTGTACAAGCTTCCGCCCATCTCATCAATCGTCTCCCGTCTAGTGTCCTTAACGGAAAAATCACATTCCAAATTCTCGCATCTTACGTCTCCTTATCATCCTTCCATAATATTCCTACCCGTGTATTTGGTTGTGTTGCTTTTGTGCATGTTCCTAAAAATCAAAGATCTAAATTAGATTCCCGAGCAATTAAATGTGTGTTTGTTGGTTATGGAAGTTATCAGAAAGGGTATAAGTGCTTCCATCCACCAACCAGAAAGTATTATGTTACTATGGATGTTACCTTCTTTGAGGACATGAGTTATTTTTCCTCACCTGATACTTCTAGTCAGGGGGAGAATACAAATTTCAAAGAACTGTATCATGGTGAATGGGAGGCATTAGGTGAATCATCAACTGACGTTTCAATGAGACCAGATGATATTTCTAATTCATTGAATCCAGTCATTGTAGAAGCAGATGTTTCAAGTATTCAAGCACCAAATTCACTTACAGCAAATGACATTGAAGATACAACTGTACCCTCAGGCATTACTCCTACCCTTGATCAACAACTCCCTGGTACTGAAGGTCACTCATCTGAGGTATGTACACCTACTAATACTAATAGCATCGAGTCTAATGTTGGACAGTATGTGTTACCAAATAGGTCTACTCGAGGTCAACCAGCCAAAAGGTATGAACCAAATATTAATGCAAAATCAAAATACCCAGTAGCCAATTACATGTCCACTAAAAGATTATCTAAGTCATATAAATCATTTGTGAATCAAATATCTGGTGTATCAGTACCTAACAAAGTGCAGGATGCGTTGGGAGATCCAATATGGAGGAAGGCAATGGTTGAAGAGATGGATGTGTTAAAGAAGAACGATACTTGGCAACTAGTGTCACCACCATAAGGAAAAAAGGCAGTTGGTTGTTGATGGGTGTTTACTATAAAACATAATGGTGATGGATCCGTAAATCGGTATAAAGCTTGTCTTGTAGCAAAAGGGTTTACTCAAACATATGGCGTAGACTACGATAAGACTTTTGCTCCTGTTGCCAAAATGAACACAATTCGGGTTCTGCTCTCACTTGTTGCTAACCTAAACTGGCCATTTTGGCAGTTTGATATCAAGAATGCGTTTCTTCATGGAGAATTAGCCGAGGAGGTGTACATGAGTCTTCCACTTAGGTATGTAGTTGATTCTCTTGGTAATTTTGTATGCAAATTGAGGAAGTCTTTGTATGGCCTCAAGCAATCCCCTCGAGCCTGGTTTGGAAGGTTTTCACAGTTCAAGCAAAAGGTTGGTTACAGACAGAGTAATTTAGACCACACTCTATTTCTCAAACATCAACGAGGGAAGGTAACAACCCTAATCATTTATGTTAATGATATGGTAATCACTGGTGATGAAACTATTGAGATGGATAAATTACAAAGATAGCTAGCCTCTGAATTCGAGATGAAGGACTTAGGTGAACTAAAGTACTTCTTAGGAATTGAGGTAGCCAGGGGAAGAGAAGGAATATATCTGTGTCAGAGGATGTACATTATTGATATGCTAACAAAGACAGGTATGTTGGATTGCAAACCTATTGACACTCCTATTGAGCAAAACCATTGTTTAGCAGAGTATCCAGATCAGATACCAACTGATCGAGCTCTCTATCAGAGATTGGTTGGACGTTTGATTTACTTAGCTCATACTAGACCAGATGTTGCATATGCAGTAAGTGTGGTGAGTCAGTTCATGCATAATCCAAGTGAGAACCATATGAATGTTGTTTTGAGAATTTTAAGGTATTTGAAATCGGCTCCAGGGAGGGGAGTAATGTTCTCTAAACACAACAATCCTCTTGAAGTTTGTGGATTCACAGATGCAGATTGGGTAGGAAGTAATACAGATAGAAAGTCAACATCGGGTTATTTCACCTTTGTGGGAGGAAATTTGGTTACATGGAAAAGTAAGAAGCAGAAAGTGGTGGCACGATCTATTGTTGAGGCCGAGTATAGAGGTATGGCTCATGGGGTTTGTGAATTGTTGTGGATAAGAACTTTGTTATTGGATTTGGGTTTCGAACTCAAAAATACTATGTAGATGTATTGTGACAATCGGGCAGCCATTAATATATCACAAAATCCAGTACAACATGATCGCACTAAGCATGTAGAGGTTGATCGTCACTTTATAAAAGAGAAGTTAGATGCCAAACTTATTAGTTTTCCTTTTGTTCCCACCAGAAGAGCAACTTACAGATATGCTTACCAAAGGAGTCTCCAAAGAGTCATTATATGGCTCACTAAGCAAGTTGGACATGATTGATATCTATGCGCCAACTTGAGGGGGAATGTTAATAAATCATTAATGGTATATTATTTGTATGCAACTAATATACTTTATCAGTTGTATATTAGTTGTATGCAACTAATATACTTTTCCTAAAAACACTTTTCTAAAAAGCAGATTCTTATTTTCTGTATTTATACATGTATTAATCTTCATTGTAATTGTGAGTTTGTAAATACATTTAGTATATTTAATTTATAATTATATAGCCTAATTTATGTGAATATATATGATAGAAAATCAGTGCAGGCCAGGGCCAGAGAGGAAAGAGTCTTGCAAAAATATGTGCATACATCAAGAAAACAACAACTCGTTTCTAATATAAAAATTGATAAAAGATTTTTTTTAATGGAAAAACGATATTAAATAGTTAGTTTAATTAAAGAGGATACTTAAAGGATAAAAATATTTAATCGGTATTTTAGTAACATATGAATGTTAGCGGTGTATACCTTTAAGCATATGAGCTTTTAATTGCAACACTTTAGTCTTATAATTTAAAAAAAAATATGCATTTAAGTTCTAAAAAGATACACTAATAAGTCCGATAACTTTGCGTATTTATCACTAAAGTATATATTTTTTAAAGTTATTAATGAAGGTATTCAATTCTACTTATGACACAAGTCACATGATAATAATTTGAATAATAATATTAACAATTACATATTAACATTTTAGACTAAATATAAATATATTTATGCAATAAACTAGTTGATTATCCTAATTATTAACATGTATAGTAATGACATTTAAATATAGAATTGAACACATCAAAACTTAAGAATTGAAATTAAAATTGTTCATTACATTAAATTAATTAAATCACAATCTAGGACTTAAAATTACCCACAATCACGTTCAACATTTAGCTAGATATTAATAAAAATTTCCATAATAAAAAAGAAAGTGATAAAAAAAGAATTTGAATTAAATGAATTACTGTAGCTAGATGAATTACAGGGTGTTGTTTTCTATTCATAAGATAGAAAAAATGAATCATGATATAAATAAGAATACTGGAATCATAATGAAGAGAGAATTGGTTAATTAAACGGTCAAAAAGAAATTAAAACAGGCCAAAATGCATCTTATCGTGTTTAGGGTCAAACCAATGTATGAATCAAGGTTGTTACAAACACGCATTGGATGGCAAGCAATTGGAAAGGTGGGGCATTACATGCACACTATGTGAGAGTAAGGAGGACAACATGTGGCACACCTTGGCTATGTGGATGTTGATCCAACTAGGCCTTTCTAAGTACATCCACGAGTTTTAAAAATTTAACTTATTTAATTCAAAATTTTCAAACAAATTCAACAAAGTTAGAGAAAAATCCCAAAAAAAAATAGAAAAGCTATATATTCCTTAATAAATATAAAATAAATAATTTTAACTCATTGTAATAATAATAATATATATATATATATATAATAACACTTATCAAAAACACTCTTTTTGTAAAAATTATTCTTATGCTCCTCACTCAAATTATTAAGCTTTCTTATTCTCTTTTATATTACTTTCATGGATAAATACTTAATTTTGATCATGTTTATGCCTAGCTAGATTTTTTCAATGTGATTAAGGGTTATTGTGAGCCTCGACAATGATTGAATAATATTTACGTCTTTCAATTAATTATTTTTTTCTTTTGTTATATTGAAGATATATGTGTTTGATTTTATGTCTGAATGTCAAATATTAATATCTTGATGGTTAGACGTGCAACTAATTGATTGATTAATTGATATATTGTTAGTTTAGAAAGTTAGTCCGTAATAGTTAATTTTCTTATTCATTGGTAGCACATTGTGATTTGTTAATTACAATTGAAATTAAATACGTAGGTTAAATATTGTAAGTATGCTTTAGTTTTTGCTAGTTTAGTTATAATCATTGAGTATCGTATGTAGAAACATATGTGAGTAAGTAGATATTAACAGTGTTTCTAATATATATGGTTCAATTATGTATAATTAAGTATTATACAAATCATCCCAACTAAATGTCTTTACATTAATTATCCAAATAAGAGTCACTTTATTCCAAATGAATATCGATCTTTCTAATGACTTAATTAAAGATGCATTTTATAAACTTTATTGAACGGTCACATATTATATTGATTATTTTACTTAAAATCAATATTCTTGTATATACGTTGATATATTGAGTTTTAAGTCGACATAAATAATTTTTTTTTGTAATAATTAATTTTAAGAATACAATAACACAAGAAAATAAATAAAAAATTCCCTCTATTTTATTTTAATTTAAGAATAGTTTAAATACAAGTTTCTTTGTATTTATGACTCTATCCTAACACTATCTAGGATGATGAATTAAATTAAGCTAAACAAGCATCATGGACATGTAAATTATATTTATCCTTTCCTTCGTTTTTTGTGCTCAGCTAAGTAACAAGGGAAATTACTCTTCTATGTTGGTCACGATGAAAGCAGTTCTCCTTTTTGTCATTCTTTTTGTTTTTTCTTTTGTGCTGCTTCATTACCTTCGATTTTGGCTTGCTCTTTCTTTTTTTGATATATTTTTTTTCAATTGTGGAAGTTGAAATATGTAAACATTTTCCAATACTTTCTTGTTTTGCATCATAGACTCGATAGTAGTGTGATCATTCAACAATTGAGTGAGGTTATTGCTCAATTTATTCATGAAGTAATTACTTTTAAATTGCAAAAAGTTATGGGATAAAGTCTCCAAGATCATCCCAAACTATGTAGCCTCATTGATCCCCGTGCCATTGGTTTCATTATTATTTAAATACATGATCATTATAACCACATACCTTCCTTTATTTTTGATTTCATGATGGCATTAATAGTCTAATACCTTATTTAGTTGGGTGCCCAAGCATGTTTTGCAAAGATTCTATTATCTCATAAATAGTCTATAGTTTTTCATGTTGGGTTCGAATCACATCCTCCATCGTAACTGGAAGGTAGCACTGAATCTTGTTACTGGATTGATATACTTATCATAAGCATCGTGAGAATTTCACACTACATTGGTAGGAGATACTAGAGGACTATCCTTCGTAAGTATAAATAGATATTTTCAATCATCAGAACAATATTATTTTTGTTTTTCCACTTGTTATAATTGTCTACAATCAATTTCTCATTCTCGAGAATGCTCATAAAGTATCTTTACTCGTACTAAATATTTCAAATGGTATTAAGTTAATTTGAAAATATCAAATGTTTATTATTTTTAAAATAGAAAATCCTCAACCAAAATAACTTCAATTAAAATAATAGGCGGGTGAGAGTACAAGCCCACTAGCTTTTTGAATGGAGCACTTAGGTCGTAGCCTTTTTGTGACAGCTTAGTTTACTAATTTTGAATATAAGTAGTTGATTTTTATGTTTTTCTATTTTTAAAAACATTTATTAAAAAAATGATTATGCATTTATTTTTGTCAAAACTTTATTTCTTAAATGCAATTGAAAACATAAAAAAATTCAAAAACCTAAAAAATTATTTTTTTGATGTATAGTGTCACTTTTTCAAAGCTGGTTTACTAAACTATTCCAAAACAATTATTGGACCTACGTACTCGACCTGAAATAACTAGTAGATTGTTGTGGTATTTGTCTCTAAATTAATTTACCATTTAATGTTAACATACACAATTATAAAAATTATAATCATCAAAGGTAAACTTTCACATGTTACTTATGCTTTGATTTAATCACATTAAATCAATCCATTTGCATGCATAATATTTTTTGTAAAACAATTTTACAAAATTCGAATGATGCATGTTATGCATGTGAATTACATAAAAAATAAATAAATAGGACGAGTATTACCAAACCCCTTGAGGGTTTCACCCCTTCTACTAATGTTTTTATTACAAAATTCGAATGATGCATAGGAGCAAAGATACTTTCTTCCAAGTTTTGGTGGTTGGTTGGTGTTGCATGTGTTGGATACATGTTGGCTAATATGTGTATTAGGCTGGGTTGAGTTGTGCATGTGGTGCTTGTTGGTGTTGGATGATGTCTATGGCACTAAATAGTGTTGGCTAGGGTGTGCAGTGTTACACGGAGGTTGTTCGATATAGTGCAATTTAGTTTTCATTTCAATTTGATCTCGTTTCTTACAATTTTGATATTATTTTCTAGAAAATTTAAAAATTAATTTTATAAAAATCCTATATGCTTATAAAGGGTGTAGACAAATTATAGATGACAAATCCTAATGAATCATATAATTAACCACCATAAATAATCACATTCAAATAATTTAAATGCAACCATATAGATATATTACATCTCATGCTATATGTGCGAAACATATAATCTCATACATAGTTATTAAATTAAGGATGAAAGGTTGACGTCCAATATGTTACCTATAACGACAATGCACTTTAATGCAATACAAATCTACTACATTTTATAAAATAGTGTCATAGAAGTTGATTTTATAAAGATAATGAACTTATACTGTCTCATATTTTATAAAGTTAATAGACTTATACTATCATTTTTGAACTTGTAATGCCTTACGTAATAGGTACAGAACTAAAGCGCACATTCGTTAAAAGTAGTAGACTTAAATTATCATTTTTACTTACCCTCTATGCATATTTTTCTAGAAAAATTATCATTTTACCCTCTATACATAATTCACAATCTATAACACTCTTAAAATGTTAATACAAACTAGTAATTATAATGTTTAAATAATTAATTCATAATTAATTATTTATCTATTAAAATACAATATTGTTCATCTTTGTTGCGAATGAACTTTGAGACCAATGGAACTATTAGTTCAAACTAAACAACATTTAATTAACCATTTAATGTTAATTAAGTGTTAATCCTAGATAATCATTCCACTAAGAACCTGGGATTGAACTCATGAAATATACAACTATTATTTACTCAACTCCCTAATATTAAGTAATCCATTGCTATAACCATTACTTGTATATTGATCCTCCACGACTAGTCCATAATTAGATATAGGTAAATGTTTACATTTTACCTCACTACTGATTACATCATTCCCTTGAGTGCTCACAATTCATGTTGAATAACTATTTGTGATTGTATGTTGATTAGTGCTCAAAAAAGCACTAAAATAACCATGATTTTATGTACATTAATTGATTAAAAATATATATATTTATATGTTTTATCATATATTTATATAAATTTGTCTTTTTCGGAATCACGGGTATTTTTATTGTTTTTCAGGAATTTTGGCTTAAAAACGCAATTTAAAGACTCAAAGAGGAATACTTGAAGCAATACATCACAAATATATCAATAAATAAGTGGAAAAAGGTCAAAAAACATGGAAAAATTGGACAAAATGGGTCGAAAAGGTCAAAAATGTCAAAAAGACGGAAATCGCGCGCCGCAGCCCAGCGCCCCATGCTGCGCGCGCTGGCCTGCCCATCCGCGCGCGGGCACTGTTCACGCGCGCCGAGCTGCGCACAGCGCCCAACAGCAGCCCCTCCGTGCGCCCAACACGTTTTCGCCCCATTTTTCACGTGCAGCCGCCCCTGTGACATCATGCTGACGTCATTAATGACATCAGCAATTCCAATACGCGTTTTTACATTTTTTAATATTTTTTTAACATTTTTTTTACTCATTTTTTCTCTCCATCCTCACCTATAAATACCCCCCTTCCCTTCACTTCAAAACACACCCCCAAAACACACTTCTCTCTTCTTTCTTTCTCTCATTTCTTAGTTTTTGAGTTTTCCTTAGTTTCTTTCTTAGTTTCTAAGCTTTTCTTAGTTTTTCTCTTAGTTTTTAGTTCAATTCTCTTAGGTTTAGAGTTCTTCTCTTTTTGAGAGGAACTTGTAATGTTTTTGTAATAATTTAGATTTTTGATTCAATAAATGGGAGTGCAAATTCCGCTTGGAGGTTTTCCAGCTACGGGAATAGCGTCGAAGTTCTGTAAGGATTTTATTTTCTTTACAGTTATTTTTATGCTTTATTCTTACATGTTATATTCAACTTGTCTGTGGTTAAATTTAACTATGCTGGCTGTTTAGTAAATATGATGTAATAATGACGTTGTTATGCTTGCGAAATATTAAATAGGTAAAAATCTCTAAAATGAATTGATTTTGTTTTTATTCAAGATTTTATATTAAGAATGTTAGAGAGAAATATATTATTTTTCATTACAAACTTAAACCTGAAAATTAGATTTTAAGGTTTAGTTATCTGGTCTAATTTAGAGTAGTGCTCTTTTATTTGTTGGTACAATCGCCCGGTAGTTAGAGTGAAACTCTATTTCAAAAGTTTTTATAAGAATTATTATGTGAAAATGTATTGACAACATGTTTTTAATAGTGGTTTTAAAACTTGAAAGTTAGTACTCGGATAATTAAATTCTTAAGTTTAATTTGGACACCTTGAATAAAGTTTAAACTGTCTAACCCCACCAAAGGTGGCATTTAAATGGTTCATTTTCAATCTCTTAGAAAAAGGAATTAATTTAATTAAGCATATTAGTTATCAACCCCACCCATAGGTGTTAATTGATTTGTTTAGTTAACAAAGAATATCTAACCCCACCAAAGGTGGTATTTATATAAAAAAGAGAGAATCAATAAAATATCAATTTATATCTTTAATAACCTAGATAATATGAGCAAGCATAATTAATTTAGTTATTATATCCATAAATACTCCACTAATATAAATGATAAAAATTTGCATGAATATTTATTGAATCTGTATATATGTTTATTTTTTATTTATTGAATTTGTATCTATGTTTATTTTTTATGTTATTAGATTATATTTAATTAATCTGTATATATGTTTATTTTATGTTATTAGATTAGGAACACAAAAACCAAACTATCGTGACAGGATGTTTAGGATTTAATTTCGTTTTTAAAAGTTTGAATAATAAATTAAAAACCACATACATTCCTTCCTTAGATCGACCTTGGGAGTATACTTATCATTTTCTTCGAAATGATTCGTGCACTCGGTTAAATAATGAAACTACTATCTAGCTAGCATCTAAGATAGACGGAGTAGATTCCTCATCTTGTAATATAAACTCCCAATCAACTCTAACGATATCACATTAAGATACAAGACATATTAGCCTACTAGTACAAACATCATTGAGTAAGTCAAATGTCAAAATATTACAAAAAGATGCCAACTATAACACTCAGGATTAAGATTATTCTACAAATGATCATCGAATTGATACGTTGAAACTATTATAGATTAAATGGATTCTAATAGTATTTTAGACATCTATGATCAAAACCTGTACAATCTATTATTTTACAAAGTACTCACAATTGCATGCAATGGTAAGATCCTAACTTCAATGGTTCGTCATGGATATATAGATTATTTTACTTCAACTAAATCTTTTTGTGTATGCAACTATCTCAAGCTGAAAGAGCATGTCTAAATGTGAAGGCTGTTGTGAAGTGTAACCTAGTTACCTATGCAATATATATTGAGGCAACTAGTGATTTCGAGATGGGCCGAAATTCGTTGTTGATGATATGTTAGATAGGATATGAATAAGTGGCAAGAAGTAGCCATTAAAGAAAACAATCCTCGGTATGTGATGAAGAGCAGGACAGTAGTTCCTAAATAGGCAAACTGAATGTTTATTAGGAACAAATAATTTACAGGTTGAATTTTTATGGTGTGTTGGGCATGATATTAGCAAGATACAAGGCAAGTGTTAGAGCATTGTGATGTTCCCAAGTATCAGCCCTCAAAACAATGGTTTGTTTGGTGTGGTTCTTCTGTTCTCATTGATGTGAAAAAACCAGTGAAGGACGTATTGAGGTACCTTGGTGGTATAAATGGGACCAATATTCTTTATCGATCAGGTCTCTTGTATCATGTTTTTGGTCATATGGATTTGGACTATACCAATAATCATTATATGATGAAATCTTGTAGATTGCTTGTCAGACATGATATATCAGAAAGCCTTATTACAACCTATTGTAAACTCCAAGTCGTGTGAAAACCACCAAAATCATATTTGTTAGAGGAAAAGATGAAGAGAACATATTTTTTTGTTACTCTTGTGAGAATTTTGTGATAGTTATTTTCTTTTTCTATGAGTTTCCTATAAATTATAATTGTGAAAATGTGAATCCACCTACAAAAGAGATGTAATTTAAACTCGAGAAGTTGTCACAAATATATATAAGTTTTCATCTTTTTGTTAGACTTGGGTATGAACTAGATTGACTTGAATCACGTAAAATCACTTAGCTTCATTTTTTTTTCTTTTTTTACGCAAAATCACTTTGCTTCATCTTTTTACTGTTACTGCGCTTTGTTTTTGTTGATTTGTTAGTTGATGGTTAATAAATATTAACGGTCTAAAATACAACATATATATGTGTATATACTTCATAAAGATTTAGTTACCATTACCCACTTGCATTTACTACAAAATCATCGAGAAAAGCATGTCACACAAATTTGAACACTCTGCGATTAATACATATAGATTTATGCTAGATTCTATACACTACTGACTACTTAAAGAGTTGTTGTCAGTAGGCACCCCATCTACTCACAGTAGTTATGTACTTATTGATGCATAAGAAAAAAAGCCAGAGAAGCACATCATATACACACCTAGAGTTTACTATAAAATAGCTGATTTAATGAACCATTTTCTGATCACTTGGCGAGAAACATAATTTAGCTCCTTTTTTGTGCTATTTACCATGTGTATGTCTTTTGACAAGATATGGAGAGAGTGTAACCTTCATGGCAAATACCCGTGGACATACTCATAAACTTACACACCAATAGAAATTAAGCAAGACCAAACCAAGTTTCTTTGTTCTATGGGTTTAAATAGGTTGGTTTCGGTTTTAGAAATGTAATTTCAAAACCGAAACCAATATTTTGGAATTGTAAAACAAAACAAACAAGAAACTCAATTCGATCTAGCTTAATTTCAGTCAGGTAAGTTAATTTATCAGTTATTATGTACACGTTAATAGCAAATATATAGGTAATATAAATAGATAATTAAATTTGAGAAGGGACTACAGGTCAAAGCTGTGACTGTTGAAATGGAAGATTGGATGGTGTCTTTCCCTGCGTATGTTGTGAGATCTTATTTCTTTAGCAACACTCGACTCAAGTGTCGCAGGACCACACACCATAACACCAATATCAACATGACCCCAACTCTTGGATATGGACTCAAAAATATCTGCACAAGTATGACATCATCAAGAGTATAAATAATAGGTACACATATTACTTTGAATTTTTATTTTTCGTGAAATACCCAAGTCCAAACATATGACATGGACATAGATATGGGTGCTTGGACACTCTAGTAGGTTGAAAATTTGCAGAAAATTGAGAAAAACAGGCGTGTCCAACAACTAGATACATATCCAAAAATTTAGGACTTTCAATGTATTAAAAGAGTATGTGTAACATAAACAAATACCAGCCTTCCTCCTCTTGTTCAACGGGCAAAAGGACCTGAAAGTCCTATAATTTTTACTAAATAAGCATATTAGTCGCATAATTATTGAGTTAGGCACTAAAGGTCCCGTAATTTTTCAAAATGAGCATTTTAGTCCTATAATTTATGATTTAGATACTATCCGTCCTGTTAATATGAAAAGTAATTTAAATGGATACTTCTAGTCCATTAAAAGTATTAAAAGTGAACACTTATAGTACCTAACTTTCATAAATAACAGGATTATAAGTGTCCAATTCAAAAATTATGAAACTAAAGTTCTTTTTAGAACAATATAACATGACTATTGTGACCTTTTTTCTAAAAAAATATAGGACCTCTTGTGCACAATACAATAATTACGGGATTAAACCGCTTAAATTAAATAATTATGAGACCTCTAATGTCTAGCATCACTTATGCAACAAACCAATTAAAGAAAAAAAACCCACATAAGTCAACTTAAACATTCCTAAGACAAAATTGAGACCCATACAAATGATGTAGGTATTGACAAAACACATGTAAGAGAGAAGCATACCTTTAAAATCTGGTCTCACACCATACTGAATATTGATTATATTTACAGGATTTTCTAGACGCGAATTCTTCAAAGTGACATTATCATGTTGTTGCTCCTGAGTGTTGATATTATTATTATTTTCCTCATATCCCTCCTCCTTCGATGATACTTGTCTTTCCCAAAAGTGCCACAGAACAACCACAAAACCTCCAAAGATAAGGATACTTACAACCATACAAGACATGAAAAGAAGCCCTTTGTACCACCATGTTGTTATATGAAAAGGGTTTATGTATAAGACATCAAGCAAGCTTATTAAGATAAGAAAACCTAAGGTAGATGCGATGACATATAGGCCAGACCATATCTTGTGTCCTGTACCAACCAAAATAGACATGCTGCTACTTTTGGACATGGGACAAAGAGATGAAGAGCTATAAGTATATTCGGTTAATTTACCCTCTTCCTGCAGATACCAATAAAATATAATAAGCCAAAAGATACAAGTTAACTAAATCAAATTGACCTCAAAATAACATGTTAGTTTATACATAATATATATATACACACACGTACATATCTAGTTTACAACTAACAAGTTGCTTTTGGGTCAATTCGATCGTGTATATGCTATTCAAAACCTAAACTAAAAACGAATATGTTAAAATGTCTCACATCGATTGGGCATGAAGTATCAAACACATATATAAATGAGGGCAATCCTTCATCTAATAACATGGGTTTTGAGATGGAGTTAGACCCAAATTTAACATGGTATCAAAGCAGGCAAGCTCATCCCGTGACACACAGCTGTAAGCTCACCACCGTCCATCGATGAACTACCGATGTGAGAGGGAGTATTAAAATGTCCCACATCGATTGGGCATGAAGTATTAAACACATATATAAATGAGTACAATTTTTCATCTCACAACTTGGGTTTTGAGATGGAATTAGACCCAAATTTAACAGAATGATGATTTAGCAGGCAATCAAACCTACCAATGGAGGTGCTGATTCTCGAGTAACATATATACAAGCCTCAAGATTAATCTTGTTAGAGAAAGAGGGGCATATTGACTCCATTTCTAAAGTCGAAAAAAGAGGAATCTCAGTTGATTTTTTAACAGCCCAGATAATCAAAATGTTTTTTGGTAGACAATGCTTTCCTTCTGCAACACGGTGGAGAACATCACTTAAGATAGCAAGGAATGGTGTAATCCCAATTCCACCAGCTACTAGAATAAGATTTCCATACCTGACCAGACAAATTGAAAAATAAGCTCATTAGTAAAAGAAACTAATAGATAGTATGAAGTTGAAAAATAGGCTAAACAGCATTTGTTTCTTTTATACCAGAAACTATTTAAAAAAATATTATTTGCACAATGATGAAATAATAAATCAGAGATAACCCAGTAATTTAAGCGGTATTCGAGGAGTGAATAGCATACATTAAGTGGTACGGTAGCTCATGTCCATAAGGTCCCTCCACAGATGCTGTTAACTCAGAAGGAAGTTCAGAAAGTAGTTCTGTCTCAGGTTGATTTTCGGAAGAATTCAAGATAGTGTCTCTCAGTTTTGCTGTCCATTTACCAAGAACCTTTATGAGAATAGACATGTGATGTTTCCCATCCAGAGGACTAGATGAAACACTAAAAGGATGCCACTGCAGCCATGATAATTCCCGAAGTTGGAGAAAAACAAAACTGAGTGCATTGTACTGCAGACCTAAATTGTCAAGTATGAACCAGTCAGAAATATACCTACCGAACATGAGAAAAAAGAAGTATTAGGTGACGTTTGGTTTACCGAATGGAATTGAAATGGGAATAGAATGGAATGAAAAGTAAACAATACTGTTTGATTTAATCACTGGAATTAAAGAATGAATCAGTATTACAGTGTTTGTTTACAACTGGAATGGAATGAAAAACATTGTATATTATCTTAATATCCTTATATCCAGTAAAATTTAAATAATATCATTTAATTGTTATTTTTTTGTCAGACTAAATACATTATTAAAAAAATTATTTTCTAAATAATTATTACTTAAAAATAAAATATATTATTAAAATTATTATTTTTTTAAATAAGATTTATGGTTTTGAGGTTTGGGGTTTAGGGGTTTAAGATTTAGGATATAGAGCGTAGGATTTAGGATTTAGGGTTTAAATTTGGGGTTTAGGGTTATATTTGTGGGTTAATAATTAAGGTTATATTTGTGGGTTTAGGGTTATATTTATGGGTTTAGGGTTAAAATTATTATTTTTCTAAATAAGATTTAGGATTTAGGGTTTAAGATTTAAGACTTTGAGATTCAGAGTTTATAGTTTATGATATAAGGTATAGAGTATAGGGTTTAATGTTTAGGGTTTAGGGTTTAGGGTTATATTTGTATGCTTAGGATTTAAGGTTTTGAATTATATTTGTAGGTTAAAGTTTAGGGTTAAAAACATTATTTTCCTAAATAGGTTTTAGTGTTTAGGGATTAGGTTTTTGGGTTTTGGGGTTTAGGGCTTAGGATTTAGGGTTTAAGGTTATATACGTGGGTTAAGGTTTAGGGTTAAAAATATTATTTTTCTAAATAAGGTTTAGGATTTAAGATTTAGGATTATATTTAAAGTTGGGGTAAAATTGGAACAAAAAATTAAGATGAGAATGAAACCATGATTCCTACAAGGAGATAAGAAATTCTCATTCTTTCTCATTTAGGAATTGATTCTATTCTATTCCCACTTTTTAACACAAACATAAAATTGGAAGAAATCAACTCTAATTCCATTCCATTTCATTCCAGTGATCCAAACGCTACCTTAGATTATACAAAAACATCATACTTGCAGGTTTTGAAAGGACCAATTCCACTGTTCCACAAGGAAAGCATTTGGCTGAAACTATATGAACAACTCTTCTTGATTGGAAGAACCTCAGAAAGCGATCAAGCATGAAAATAAATATTCCTCCAGCAGCCATGCAAAATATGAAATCACCAACATGCAATGCCAAGAAGACAAGAAAGACGACGTATAGTTGATGAGTGTAGAAGAAAAGCTCAAAGTTGATTTTTCTCACTGGAGGGAGAGATGTTACCCACATCAGTAACCCCGCTAAAAGGCTGATAACTCCTGCAAGGTTGGCAACACCAATATCCTTCCACTCTAATAACTGCACAGAATCGTTGAGTGAAACAGCGTCAAATATATTAGCTAAACAAATTTCAAATTTACATGAATCAACCACTACTAGTACAGGGCAGGACAACCTTCTTGTCCACTTGTATTAACAGAGTTTGTTGATCATCTCATTTTAGGTCTACGAACAATATGCTTTTCACCGTTTTATGCTTCCATGAGAAGGGGAGTAGCAATTTGTTTTTCCATAATTCCTTAACTTCTATATCGAACTTTCTTTTAATTCAACAACTCGTTAAATTCTCTGCTTTTATTCTCTACTCATTGTCCCTTTTCATCAACACCCTGATGCAAACTACCAAGCATGACAGTTATGTTTTATCAAGTAAGAAAGAGGTAAGCGTCTTTGTGGACGTGGGGAACAAGTTGTACCAACTCAGCGACCAAGCATACTTGGAAGCCAAGTTAGTGAAGTCTATTTAATGGCTAACACCCTTGTATGGATTGACTGGGATTATGAATGAAATGTTATGTAGCTTTCTCCGGTATTCCCTATTGTTCTTTCTCCACAACTCTTCTATTTCTCATTCCTAACTCCAGCTTGTTCCTCCCTAATTATATTATGTTTTTCATTCTTCTTTTGTTTCTCACTATTATTCTAATTCTCCTTCTACTTCACAACCTTGACATATTACATATAGGTATCCATCAAACTCTATGTTTGTCATTCCTTCAACCCCTTTTACTAAATCTGTCCTCATTATCTCTGTTTATGATTTGCATAAAAAAGATTCATGCCAACAACCAAAAGAGGTCAAACATATAACCAAGACTTACCTATATCACTGGATATTTACTACAACAAATAAACAGACCAACAGAAGACAGATACACAGCTAAAATAAAGCACAGATAAGCTTGTACATAAGTAAGTTCATACATCACAGAAGAACGAACTATAAATTGGGTTTCATGACTTACTTCTCCTAATAAGTTCCCCTCAATTTGCCAAGCAATTACATAAAATAATCCATGGAGAGTAAATAGCAGCATTGTAAGATGCCCAAGCCACACATGATATCTTGTAGCATGCTCGAAAGGTATGTCTATGAGGCGTAGAAGAACTGATCCCCGAGCAACTGGCAGGAACAGAAATGCCAAGCAGAATATCCCAATACCGCCGAAGCGAAGCCCCAAAATTTCCAGAAATAAAATGCTGACAAATTCAACAAAAAAAATGTAAGCTCAAAAATGAAACCAATCTTGAAAGTTAAAAGAAAGGAACAGGAATCAGTTATGTTAACAATGCAAACACATTCTGGAAGTTTTTAATATAGTACTTATTTGATTCTAAATTTTTCTTTTTTTTTCTACAAACTACTTGATACTTATGAATGCACAACACAAGGATGAAAAATAGAACAAAGGTAATTAACATGCCTACCTTATCTAAGATGCAACACTTAAATGATACAAGTGATGTGCATTTGCAAGAAAAATAATGTATTTCCAGCCTCAACTTTTACATAAATTAATGAGGGCCTCTAGAATTTTGATCCGCCCTTTGAAGACCATAAGAATAAACATGGTTAAAAGGTACCCCAATCTCATTGAATTCTTTTTGGAGGGATCCTATCCGATTTGCAACTACAAGTGAAAGTTTAAAACCTAAATATCACTTCTCAATTTCAAGTTTTCAATAGCATAAGTACCTCAAACATTTGGAAACAACTGTGGTCATTGCAGAAGTAAAGTTCATCTAGAATTTTATACGTTGAACCTCAAGATGCAGAAGTCTATGCAAGAAAATGGAGCCCATGCTAAAAGAGTGTCTCAACATGGTAGTCTTTAGAGTTAAGGGATCACATGTTTATTGCTCTTAAACTTATTACAAAAGCATTTTAATATTCATCGAAAGAAAAATGTGCCAAGACCACCCCTCAATAAAAAGGAAACAAATTGAAAATTTACAATAAAAAATAACCAGAATAAAAGTTTTGAATATGTAACAATTGTAACATAAAACATGTTCGAATATGTCATTTGTGAATTCGCATTGTAATGAATCTAAGACTTCATCTAATTATATTGCTAATATATAATGCATTAAAGCATGTTATACTACGAAAGTCCTACAATAATTTGGACGAGTATAAAGTAGTATTTACAAGTAGGGCTATGTTGACACATAGTCCCTAACTGAAATAAAGTAGTTTATATCAATGGTTCTAGACTTTTAAATTGTATAATTTAATCACAAATAGGTCCTATTGTTGGGGCATAGCGAATAAAAATAAATTAAATTCAATAGAGTAAAATAATAATACCGACAATTTAACGCGATTCACCCTTTGATTTGGGCTATGTTTACAGAAAAAACTCCGAAAAATATTTTTTCTACTAATAAAATTAATAAGTACAAAATGAGAGAATATAACAAATTGAGATAAACCCAAAATAGTGACACACAAATGTTTTCCAAACTCACTATTTTGTTACTCCCCTTTTAGAAAAATATCCAAATATTTTTCTAAAATATTTTCTCTACCTCTCTCACACACACCACTATTTTTTTATTAAAATAAATTATTTCTTTGGCTTTGCTTTTGCTCTCTATTTTTGGTATCCCTCTAAGGCAAAAATATTATATATTTATAGGCAAAATTACCTATCCCTTACGTGCCCAGAATTTGACCACGTAGCTGGCCAAATTTTAGCCATAAAAATATATTTTATTTATTTATTGAATTTGTCAAATGTGATTACACCTAAATTTTTTATTTTTTTCCCTTCTATGTGAGCGGAACCTACACATATAACTTTTAAATTACAAGACCTATTTGTAAAGATTTAAAAGTTTGAAAACTAAAGCATACAATTTAAGAGCTTGAAGACCTCTATATGAAGCTGGTCAAAGTTTTAGGATTGATGAAGTCAATAAGCCTTATAAGTATCACAATTCTATCATACGTTGGATGAACCTTTTGGAGAGGCACCCCTAGATACTTATGACTCTATGAACTTTTATAATACCTAAGATTAAGGGAGGTACCCAAAAAGATAGCGCTTTGCAAAACACAAGTGACCCACTATTGAAGAATAAAAAATAAAACTAAAATGAAATTGTAAACCTTTGCAAAATCAAAGTAGGCAATACATAAGTGAGATCGTGAGTATGTGAGTGAGTCCCACGATAATATTAGGTGATTTTAACTAGTGCTTATAATTATCATCATTCTGTCATGTTAATGATGTGGCACTCCATCATAGTTATGACAAACTATAATAAAGCATTGAAGGACACAAATTGAAGGACCTAAAGGCATAGTTTGATCAAAATTCGAAACATAATACTTTAAGCCACTAACCATGGAATGGACCAAGGGCTGCTAAAACTTTGGTAATGTTTAATCAAATTTAAGTATTAACACATGAATGTGATATTTAACATAGTTCTCCTTGTAGGTAAAGAGATTGTTTCCTGGGCAACTTCACATGTCAAAATTGTCAAAGAGCTACCCCTTTTTATAACTTATCGAATTGGACTTGAATACTGAACATAATTTCTCAGCAATAGATAAATTCAACTTGACCCCAATCAAAACACCTCTGGTAGAGTTGGTTTCATGAGAAAATTATTCATAAAATTATCAAAGGGTAATTGATTTTTGTGAGATTTGAATATTTTGTGTGTATTTTATTATAACAATTGAGAGAATATTTATACAATCTAGAAGGAAGAGATAAATCTACTCTTATAAATATAAAATCATCTAATTTTTTAAAAAAATTAGGAAAGAATAAATATACATGATATTTGGTATTAATATCAAATTGATTTCATAACTACACCTGTGGTCAATTCCTAATTTAGAAAATAAATTCACACTCCCCATCAAGATGGGTTGTGTATATCAAAATGTTGAGTCTGTTTCTAAATTACTCATCAAGTTATCCCTAATTTTTAAGGTTGTTGAGTCAGTTGTTTGAGTCATTTTCTGTTGTGATTACCACGAACACTCAACATGTTATGCATGGGTTGTTTTTCTTTTAATTATTCAGTTACGTAATCTGCCTATTAAAGGTCATTTTTTTAATTCAATAAATCAGAGTTTTCTGATCCTACAGAATTTGATAAGTTTTGTAAATTGAGTGGGATAAAAAAAACAATTGACTACGACTTATACCTCACAGAAAAATTGGATAACCAAGTGTAAGAATATAACTGTTATGAATTTAGTAAGATCAATATTGTTTGAGAAAAGGGTTCCTAAAACCTTTTGGCCCAAGGCTGTGAAATGGACAATACATGTGTTGAATCGATCTCCTACATTAGCTATCAAGGAGATGACACCAAAAGAGGCTTGGAATGGTGAAAAGCCTTATGTAAAACATTTCAGAGTTTTTGGATGTGTGAGGCACATCCATGTTCCAGACGCAAGGAGAAAAAAACTGGAAAACAAAAGGGTGAGATGTGTATTGCTTGGACTCAATGACGAGTCCAAGGGTTACAAAATGTATGATCCAAATGCAAATAAGATCATAATTTGCAGGGATGTTGTGTTTGAAGAAAATCTCATGTGGACTTGGGATGTAAATCACCCAGAAGAAGTAATCATGAATCTAGAATGGGAAGATGAAGAAACTAGTACTAATAAAGATGACGAACCAAATGCAGTTGAAATGGGGACTTTAGCCCATACTGAAGAATCAAGAACAAGGGAGGGCAGAGTTAGAAATTCACCAGCATAGATGCAACACTATCTTTCAGGAGAAGGTCTTTCTTAAGATTCTGAAGATGGAGAAGCAGTAAATATGGCATTTGTGGACTCCAACGACCCTACTAGTTATGAAGAAGCAATAAAGAGTAAGAAATAGAGGCAATCAATGGAGATCAAGATCAAAGCAATTGAAAAAAATCAAACTTAGAAAATGACTACATTTCCAATTGATGTGAAAAGAATTGGTGTCAAATGGATTTACATGACAAAGCTAAATGAGTCTGGTAAGGTTGACAAATTCAAGGCACGACTAGTGGCAAAAGGATATTCATAGGAACATAGGATAGACTATACAAAAGTATTTGCACCAATGGCAAGAATGGATACTACAAAAATGATACTAGCACTTGCTGCTCAATGAGGTTGGGCAATATTTCAACTCGATGTTAAATCTACATTTCTACATGGGATCTTGAATGAAGATGTATATGTAGATCAACCAAAAGGTTTTGAAAAAAAGGGTTGTGAACACATGATCTATAAACTTCACAAAGCTTTGTATGACTTAAAACAAGTACCATGAGTTTGGTTTAGCCGTATTGAGACTTATTTTTCAAAAGAAGGGTTCGAGAAAAGTCAAAATGAACACACTTTTCTTCAAAAGAAACAATGGAGAAAAAACACTCATCATCAGTATATATGTTGATGATCTTATTTATACTAGGAATGATGAATTGACGATGAGCAACTTCAAGGAGTCAATGCAAAAGGACTTTGACATGATAAATGAGGTTCTTTTTGGGAATTGAAGTATTGCAAAGTCTGACAGGAATTTATATTTGTCAAAGAAAGTATGATTTGGAAGTATTGAAACGATTTGGTAAAGAAGATAGTAACTGAGTTTGAAAACCTATTGTACTAGGTCATAAGCTGCATAAAGACGAAGGAAGAGTCAAGGTAAATGAAACACAATTCAAACAAATAGTTGGTAGTTTGATGTATATTACAGCTACTCGTCCCGATTTAATGTTTTTGGTAAGTTTAATTGTTTGTTTCATGGCAAGCCAAACAAAGCTACATTATCAGGCTGCAAAAAGGATTCTTAGGTACCTGAGTTGAACCATCAACTATGGAGTTTTGTATAAAAAGGGAGGAGTTGAGAAACTTGTGGGTTTCATAGATAGTGATTATGTAAGAGAATTGGAAGGAAGAAGGAATACTTCTGGATATGTCTTTCATATGAATAATGCTATTGTTGCATAGCCCTCAAAAAAACAACCAATTATAACCCTATCCACTACTGAAGTCGAATTTATTGCAGCAGCTAGTTGTGCTTGTCAAGCAATCTGGATGAGAAGAATTTTAAAGGAAATAGGGTATACACAAGAAGAAGGAACAACTATCATGTGTGACAATATCTCAACCATAAAACTTGCCAAGAATCCGATTATGCACAGTTGCAACAAGCACATTGATGTGAGATTTTACTTCTTACGAGATTTGACCAATGAACGTACCATCAAAATGATGTTTTGTGATACACATGATCAAGTTACAGATGTGCTAACTAAGTTACTAAAAGTGGAAAATTTTCAACACTTTCCTGAACAACTTGGTGTCTGTGAAATACCTCTATTACACTAAATGCTAAAATAACATTTAGTTTGAGGGAGGGTTTGCTGAGTCTGTTTCTGAATTAGTCATCATGTTATCCCTAATTTTTAGGGTTGTTGAGTTTGTTGTTTGAGTCATTTTTTGTAGTGATTACCACGAAAACTCAACGTGCTATGTGTTGGTTGTTTTTCTTTTAATTATTCAGTTATATAATCTGCCTATTAAAGGCCATTTTTCTAATTCAATAAATCAAAGTTTTCTGATCCTAATTAATCCTTACACAAACATCCCAAGCTTGCACATTAATTATTCAAAACCGATTCTTGGGAGAGATTTGATGAGAATGTCAACTGTTTCAAACCTCGATGGAGTATAAATGATTTGAACAATGGCATTCTCAATTTTCTCAGTGATGAAGTGTCTATCTATCTCAATATGCTTAGTCTTGTTGTGATGAACATGATTTTTTGCAATACTAATGGCAGCCTGATTGTCACAAAACATTTGTATAGACTCTTACGTAAATACTCCAAGTTCACCAAGTAAAATTTTCAGCCAAATTGCTTCACAAATTCCAAGAGCTAGAGCTCTAAATTTTGCTTCAACCGACTGTTTCTTACTCTTCCATGTTACCATATTACCCCAAACATAAGAATAATAACCTGAAATACTCCTTCTATCTGTTACATCTCTTGCCCAATCTGCATCTGTGTAGACTTTGATTTTTCTATTATCACTTTTCTTGAATAGAAGACCTTTTCCAGGAGTCATCTTAAGGTATCTAAGGATTCTAGTAACAGATTCCATGTGTTCTTCAGTTGAATTATTCATGTATTGACTAACCATACTAACAGGAAAACCAATATCAGGTCTAATGTGAGATAGATAAATAAGGTGTCCAACTAGTCTTTGATATCTCCCCCTGTCTATAGGTGTCTTATCTATCCCTGAGCCAATTTTCTTGTTAGAGTCCATTGGAGTTGAGGTCAGTTTACACCCAAGCATACATGTTTCTTTGAGTAAGTCTAGAACATACTTATGTTGAGAAACAAATATGCCATATCTTGATCGTGCAATTTCCATGCCAAGAAAATATCTGAGTTACCTAAGATCTTTAAACTGAAATTCCTTCTATAAGAAATTCTTCAATCTTGCCAGTTCCTCCTTGTAATTGCCTGTCAATATTATATCATAAACATAAACGGTTAAGATAGCTATCTTTTTATCTTATGAGAGTTTGACAAACAATGCGTGATCTGCCTGACACTAAGTATAGCCATTTTGAATGATTGATTTAGTGAATTTACCAAACCATGCCCGTGGAGATTGCTTAAGGCCATATAGAGATTTTTTGAGTCTGCATACTTTGTCCTGGTTGGATGAATGCTCGAAGCCTGATGGAATATCCATATATACTTCTTCTTCAATATCACCATTCAGGAAAGCATTCTTAACATCTAGTTAATGCACTGGGGAGTCCCTATTTGTATCAAGGGAGAATAAAACATGGATGGTGTTGAGTTTAGCAACTGGCGCAAAGGTCTCTTGATAATCTATCCCGTAAGACTGAGTAAAACCCTTAGCAACTAGGCGAGCTTTAAACCTCTCAACGATACCATCTTTTTTATGTTTAATGGTGAATATCCACTTGTATCCCACAGGTCTCTTTCCAATTGGTAATTTTGTAATTGTCCAAGTACCATTCTTTACCAAAGCGTTGATGTCATCTTGTATAGCCTTTTTTGCAATTAGGATCAGTCAGTGCCTCTTGGATCGTATGAGAAATTTGTATATTATCAATCATAGACATAAATGCTTGATATGATGGAGATAAGATTTTATAGGACACAAAGTTTCCAATAGGATGTTTAGTACAAGTACAAACTCATTTTCTCAAAGTAATAGGCAGATTTGAATAATCATTTATATAAATAATATTATCATGACTAGGATTACTCAAACTTGAATGTATTTCTGGAAGATGTGGATCTAGTTCCGATTCATGGTGGTCCTTGAGATGTGTACTGCCCTTTATTTCTTTATCAGAATTTTTCCTTCTTTGGTAGACATGAAGCTCTTTAGGTTCTTGTTAAGGATCATCAGTCATAGATGGCCCAAAAAAAATTTCAAATTGATTTTTTATGACTTGGGAAGTAGATGGACCGATCAGTTGTGGATTGACAGTTTGAATAATAGATAAAGGTGGAGTATGGGTACTCGAAATAATATCCCAAAGATGAGATTCACTCATATTCTCCGCCTAAATCACAGATTTGTGGTAAGCATGATTTTCAAAAAAGGTGACATCTATAGAGTTATAGATTTGTCAAGTAATAGGAGAATAGCACTTATAACCACTTTGTTGAGATGAAAAACCAATAAATACACATTTGATAGATTTAGGGTCTAACTTACTACGATGTTGGAAATATAGATGGATAAAAGCGTCGGAGCCAAAAACCTTAGGATTAATAAAACTAATGAACTTTGTATGAAGGAATAATTGCAAGAGAGTTTGACAAGGAGTTTGAAATTTGAGGACTTTAGATGACATCCTATTGATTAGATAAGCAATAGTAAGAAGAGCATCACCCCAAAAAAATTTGGGAACATGAGTGACAAACATGAGAGATCGAGCAACTTTAAGAAAATATCAATTTTTGCGTTTAGCAACTCCATTCTATTGAGCAGTGTTAATAAAAAAACTTAAGTGAATGATGCCCTGTTGGATGAAATAGGGACCAAGAACAGAATTAAAAAAGTCTTTAGCGTTATCAGTTTTGAGAATTTGAATCCGAGTTTGAATCATAGAATGAAAATTGTAAAAAATCTCACTCACTTCAGATTTATTTTTTATAAGAAACACACAAGTTAATCTAGTATGATCATCAATAAACGATATAAACCATCTTTTCCAGTTAAAGTGTTAACACGTGAGGGTTTCCATACATCACTATGAATCAAAGAGAATGGTTTGGATTGTTTATATGTTAATCTAGAGTAACTATTACGAGTATGTTTTGTAAACTGACATATTTCACAACAAAAAGAGTTTGAATTTTTATTAATAAAAAAAATATTTTTTTTTTGATAAATACAAAAAATTCGGATGACCAAGATGATAGTACCATAACATAATATCACTATTCTTATTAGAATGGGAAATGGATTGATTATTCAAAGAAAACAAACTAAAATTTTGAGTTGTGCTAACGGATGGAGTTTCATCTTGTAGAATATAAAGACTACAACACATCTCAACACTGTCAATCCTCTTCTCCAAATCCAAGTCTTGAAATACACAAAGATTTGAAAAGAATGTACTCACACAATGGAGGTCACGAGTAAATTTACTAATTGAAAGTAAATTACAGTCTAGCATAGGCATATAGAGTACAGTTGTGAGAGTTAGATTCTTATTTATTGTGAGTGAACCCGAACCCTCCACCTTAGAAAGTGTGCCATATGCAATTTAACAATATGATTCCCTGTACTCTTGTTATACTCAGAAAAAATAGATACATCTCTAGTTATATGATATGAAGAGCCAGAGTCAAGAATCCAAGATTTAGTAGTTCTTTTATTGACAAAAAAGACTACTGATTTATTACCTTTCATGGCCAACATCCCAATACCCTGATAGAGTTGGATGACTGACTTAAAAGTTTCTGAAGAGCCTCAAGCTGCGCTTTAGTGAAAGGAGCTGACTTAGATGTATCATTTTTTTCCTTCAACATTAGGATTAGTAGTGACAACAACATTCCCATAACTCTCATAATCACCCCACGATTTTGGCTTCCAATTGGGAGGCTTTCCATGGATTTTCCAACATGTCTCTTTGTAGTTTCCAGGTTTTCGGAAATGGTCACACCATAGATGTCCCTTGTTCTGACGATTATTAGGATTGACACCATGATATTGTTCTCGCATAACAAGGGCAGATGATTCCTGATCTGATAATAGAATTGGAGAGCCCATCATAACATTTTTTCTACTTTCTTCAAGACGAACTTCAGAGAATGCTTCTTTAACCTTAGGAAGGGGATTGACGCTCATGATTCGGCTTCAGACTGCATCACGATTTTTATTGAGGCCATGAATAAATTTAAAGGTTATCTTTTTCTCCACAATAGTACGGTATAAAGTAATATCATCGGTGCAGTTCCAAGCATATTCTTCGAACAGATCCAACTGCTACCAATTGAGTGTGAGAATGTTGAAGTATTGAGTGATAGAGGTATTATCTTGGAAGAGATAATACAAGGCAGTTTCAATAGCAAACAGTTATGAGGTATTTTTAGAACTTGAATAGGAGTCTTTGACAACATTCCACAATTCCTTTGTAGTGGCATATAAAAAAAAATTTCTCCTATATCATTATTCATAGAACTTATTAGCCACGATTTCATTATATGATTGTCAGCTTTCCAAGTTTTGTACGTAAGGTCATCTTGTTTTGGAGCAAAAATTTCACCAGTGAGATATTCCTTCTTGTTTTTTCCACCAATATATATCACCACAGATTGGGACCATTGAAGATAGTTATGTCCATTGAATTTGTGGTTGGTAACCAAGGAGACAACTTCATTGCCGTGAGAGAGAGTTGGACCAAAAAGGAACTGATATGATTGGGGCGTCTTAGAGATTATCTCTAAAATGGAGCTATATTTTTCGACAGCCATGACAGACAAGGATGGACACATAGAGAGAAAAAATATATGGGAGACCTAGGAGGAACCCGTCTTTGATACCATGTGAGTTTTGAATATTTTGTGTGTATTTTATTATGACAATTGAGAGAATATTTATACAACCTAGAAGGAAAAGAGAAATCTACTCTTATAAATATACAATCATCTAATTCTTGAAAAAAAAACAAAATTAGGAAAGAATAAATATACATGATATTTGGTATTAATACCAAATTGATTCTTTGTTTACAGCTGTGTTCAATTCCTACTTTAGGAAATAGTAGGAAATAAATCCACAATCTTTTCATTTCTATTTTTGACATTAAATAGTTTTTAATGATGAGGCACTCAATGAGTTAAGTTACTAAATTGCGGGACTTTTGGAGGTTTGGCAAAAAAAGAGTCAAAATCAGATATATAGGATATACATAATTCTTGTAAGCCTATGCATAGTGAAAAAATACAATTTTGGTTTTTTTTGTAGGGGTGGGGGGATTTCCTAACTTCAAAGAGACATGTTTTTGGGACTTTAATACAATAATCAATAGAATAAAGTAGATATATAAAATAAGTTAAGTTGGCTCAATTCGCTTTCATTTTAAGTGAGTTGTAGCTCAACTCAACTCATTTAAATTTATGTGAACTAAATTCATTTCACCTCAGTTATTGAGATGTTGGAATTATTTATGTTACCATGGGATATACATAATTCTCAAAATCAGATATATAGGATATACATAATTCTTGTAAGCCTATTCATAGTGAAAAACTACAATTTTGGTTTTTTCTTTTTTGTGGGGGGATGGGGGATTTCCTAACTTCAAAGAGACCATGTTTTTGGGACTTTAATACAATAATCAATAGAATAAAATAGATATATAAAATAAGTTAAGTTGACTCAATTCGCTTAGATTCAGTTCATTTTAAGTGAGTTATAACTCAACTCAACTCATTTAAATTTATGTGAACTAAATTCATTTCACCTCAGTTGTTGAGATGTTGGAATTGTTTATGTTACCATGGGCTATTTACGAGAAATGTTTTGGCACATGTAGTAAGTTTGGCTTGTTGTATTTGACTAATATTGTTAGAACTTACTAAAGAAACTGTTTAGTTTCAAGGTGGACACTTAGTTACCTTTAAGGTAGTAATAGTGTTCGTTTGGTGTATTAAAATTATAAATATGTTGATTATGCAATGGAAGAATTTTACTAACTCTTATTTTGCAGGTAGTTTGAGAGGTGACGATCTTTCAAAGGTTACACATTTATTATTTGTCACTAACTTTATTAATTGGAATTGAACTTGTTATTTGTTGTAAGCTTTTGTTAAGTACAGTAGTTGTTCATAACATGTACAGAAGTTGTCAAGAAGGTGAAATATGGATTGGAAGTTGTTCAAGTGTTTAGGAGTGGAGCAACGCTTTGTCAATGATATTGCAGAACAAGTTGGGAGGATTTCAATTGAAGAAAAACAGTCATACTTTACCCAAAACAGTGTCCAATTAAGTTTAGAAATAAGTTACCAGCTTGAGAAGGCTGATGTTACAATTTACTAAAAGCATATAGGCATACAGGGTCAAGGTGGAGATTTGTAGAACTTTTGACACTAAATGGCTATATGAGCTTTGTTATTGATATTGAACTGGGTTTGATAAAGCTTTTAAGAGTCCAAGTTCAATTTTATAATGCAGCAGCACACAGGTGTTTCGTTACATGGGTGTACACACACTTGTCCTTCTTGATTCACTTGTAATATATATATATAGATGATGTTTAGTTGGTAGAAAAGGGATTGAGAATGAAATTGTTCCTATCTTTGGTTGTTATAAACTAGGAATGTAAAGGAAACAATTCCCAAAAGAGATGTGATTGTTATTCCACCATTCCCTAATGGAATTGTTATTCCATTCTCATACTCATTGTATAAAAATAATTATTCCAATTTTACCCTCAAATTCTAACCCTAAAATCCTAAACTCTAAAACCCTAAATCCTACACCAAAAAATCCTAAATTCCTAAAATTCTAAACCCTAAACCCTTTCTTTAATTTTGATTATGTGATATTTGGTGTTGATATGAGAATCAATAATAGGACTTCACTACCATATATTAATACTAAGGTATTATTTTGCAAATAATATGGAAGAAAAAATTAAAAATATTTTTTCTTGTTTTTAATTTTTTTAAGATTAAATAATATTTTTAAGTAATAATTGTTTAAAACTAATAATTTTTAATAATATATTATGTTTGATGGAGAAAATAACAATTAAATGACATTATTTAAACTTCAATGAACATAGTGATATTAAGATAATATATAGTTTTTTTATTCCATTTCAGTTGTAAACCAAACACTACAATACTGATTCATTCTTTAATTTCAATAATCAAATCAAACATTGAAATAGTAATACAGTTTTCTTTATATTCAATTCCATTACCATAATCATTCCCATCACTTTTTCATTTTACGAACCAAATGTGATCTTAGGGTATAAGCTGGTGATTTTAAAAGGCTGAGTATATGAGAGAGGCTTTCTAGTCATTAAGAACTTGGGAATTTGGCTTCTTATAGAAGCCTTAAAGTGAGAAAGTGAGGGAGTGAGAGAGTTTTTTGTCTTATTTTGTATCAATAGATTTAGGGTTTCTTCTTGCAATATGGGTGCAATGGGTAAGTGAAAAGAGGGTTTTAATCTCTGTAAACACTCTTGATTTTAGTGGATTGCTTCAAGCCTTTCTCGTAGATGTAGGAGTTTCAAACCACGTTAAATCCCTATATTCTATCTTCTTCTTTCTTTGTAACTCTTTCTTGTCGTCGATAATCAGAGAGTGATTTGTGTTGCTTGGTGTGAGAAGAACTCATTAAGGTTCTTGCTTGTTTCGATCAATTTGAGGTTTTGGGTATAATTACAAAATATGTCCAAGAATTCTATTTCTTCCTAGCACTTTTCATTTCCATTTTTTTTTACATTAAATAGATTTTAATGATGAGGCACCGAGTGAGTTTGGTTACTAAATTGCAAGGCTATTGGAGGCTTGGCTAAAACAAAAGAGAGTCCCCAAATAAGATATATAGGTTGTACATGACTCTTGTAAAGCATGTGCATAGCAAAAAACTTATTGGAAATATTTTTCCCTACCTCAAAAAGCTTGTGTTTTTGAGTCCTTAATTCAATAATCAATAGAATCAAGTAGATGTATCAAATGCCTTGTGTAGTCTTATTTCGTTTAGATTCAACTCATCTGATGTGAGTTATAGTTTAACTCAAAGCATCTAAATTTACGTGAGTAAAGTTTAGTTCGATTCAACTGATTTTAAAATGAGTTGGGCATACCATCTAATAAGTTGGCTTATTATTCTTAAAAAAAAATTAAAATTTAAAAATTTAAAAATATTTATAAACAAAAATATTAATATAGATATTATATTTTTATAAAATAAGAAAAGAATAAAACTAATATTTTTTAATTGTGATGTTCTACAATAGTATTATCGTAATTACAAAAATGTTATCAATAACAAAGATATTTTCTTAAATGAGTTCGCAAGTTGTACATGAAATAAGTTAGCTAGTTCATTTGAGTTTACGAGCTAAGTAAATTAGTCTTTTAATTCAAGAGCTCATTGAATCAACCTTTAAATAAGTTAAACTAGATTGAACTAGAGCCTAGAAAAGGATAAAGTGACATTCCATGGACTTATTGATACTCAAGTAAGATATTTATCCATAGCTATCATAGTGGACAAGGAACTATACTGGGAAAAAGGAAATTCATGAAATGGAAAATACCTTTTCATTTTAAACGGAAACTGATCAGACATATAGCTGATGGCTTGCATGGTATAAGCATAGATAGCCCAGATAACATAAGAAACAAACAGAAGAATGCCAACAACCTCAGCAGCACAAACAACCCCAAATGGTCCACTCACAATGATTGGAAAAGTCCACCACCGGAGGCTTGGATTTCGCAAGGTCTTCTTACTGTAGCACAAGAATCATTGGACTAGAAAGATATTAAGCGATAAAGAAATTGGAAGGAAAACACTTAAAAAGTTACTATCTCTATATAAGACATACGTATAAAACTCCAGCTTTTCTCCAGAGATGATAAGATATGCAGCAGAAAGAAGTGCTATAAGAAGGATTGGAACACTGAACAGCAAGAAAAAGCTTCCTACAGTTTGAAACAAAAACAAAAATTAAAGGATGACAAAATTCAAAACATCCTTAAAAACTTATAATCATAAAAATAACTCTTATGTTTAGCTCATATTTTTTACTACCAAGAAGGAATGCAACCCAAACATTCACATTGAACATTTCACTCCCGTTCAAATTAAATGTTTAATGTTTATTTTTGTTATTATAAGTTTGAGGGTTTGAGTTAACTTTTCAAAAAAAAAAAAAAAATTAAGGTTCAAAACCCCGAGCAAACATTGTTTAATTTCACGAAGAAGACACTATATTAAGTTTAAAAGAAAACCTGTTGTCCCAAAAACAGTTCCGCTGGTGGATTGGATGCATTTCCTGACGATTTGATTCACAAATTCAGCTGGATACAGAAAAATAAGAGCAACCCATGAAATAAAAACCACCCACATTACAACTTTTAGAACCCATTTTGCCAGTGATACAAACAGAGTTGTCTTCTTCAGATAATCAGGCTCAACATATGAGCTCAACAAAGGACGATGAACAGAGTTTTCATCCATGGCCAAGATAGTTCACTCACACACCTCAACCTGAAACCTCCTCTCTATATTCTTGACTAGCAACTAATTTTACAAGCGACTGAACCTAATGTTAATAATATACAGAAAAGGCCTGAGAAACCCCCAAACTTTGTGGAACCCATTTGCATTACAACCACGTATGTCAAGAACAAGTCAACGTCTAAAGACGATATTCCAAACCAAACTACACAAAGGAAAAACAAAAATAATATAGAGCCACACAAAAGTCTAATACACTAACATGAAATAGATTACCACAACCACAGGCGAAGATTTGAGATGAAGAGGAATGAATAACATGAGCTTTTGTGTTAATGTAAATGACAAGTCACCAAAAAAATGAAGGAGAACAAGACAAGAATAAGAAGAAACGTTACAAAGTAAGCATAATAGCCGTACAAACACCATCGTAAATGTGACGTGACAGAGGGAGCAAGATTTACCACAGCACGTTCACCCAATCCTCAACAGTCACAATAATGATTGTGTGAGCCTTAATCAACCGAAAAAATCTACTTAGCACAATTTATGATAGTACGTGCCATGAATTATAAGTCTAAAAAATATGTCAATTTTATGATCGTATTATAAATATAAAATAAGTTATATTATTCTATTTTATTTGTTATTTAATATTTATAATAAATTTATAAGATAAAGTTATCTCAATTTATTTAAATCTTATTACATATCATTTTATTTAAATTTTTTATTAATATGATAATAAATATTACAAATAATCATATTTTATCTATTATTAATTATTTTTAATTATTTTTGTTTAATTAGTCTTAGTTTGAACAAACGTATATATATATCATATCCCAACTCTTCAAACATTAATTAGAATAAGATGAAATTAATTTACAAAAATCATAGATAATATAATAGTTTATAAAACAGGCATTTCAATTAATACATTTAATCAACAAACACATGATATTATGTAATAAAAATTATATTTTTTGGTATTGTAGTGGAAGGAATTTGTGTAGATAGATAATAAAAATATTTAGATTCTAATCATAATAATTTAATTCTTACAAGACCTACTCTCAACAATGTACAAATAAAGCGTGTAATGTTCTTACAAATTATACAACTTGAACCAAAAAAAAAAATACAACCTTACAACAAAACTTGAATGTGGCGCAAATTATGAAACAATTATAGGAATTTTATCATACAAAATCTCATAATAGTATTTGCTCTCAATTGAGTGTATAAAAATAAAAAATAAAAAATTATCTCTCCTTCTCCCTTATAGTGGCATAACATATAGTGTGTATACAGGGACTGATTTCTATTTTCTCTTAACTTAATGAATTATATACGGAACAAAATTGAATATTAATCTTATTCTCACAATCTTATTTTGCTTTCCAGACCACATAAGGATTCCTAATTCTTATTGGAGTGCACAATTTTAATTCAATTAATTCATTAGATTAAATCCATGTTTATAGCTAAATAATTTTCAACTAAAAATATCATTGCTTGTCAATCAATCACATACATTCTTGGCTACTTCTAAGTTTTTATACATTTTTATTTTCTATTATTTAATTAAATAATTATTTAATTTAATTAATTAATTAATCAATAAAAATAAGAAAAATATCTCTATGATTTTTTATTTATTATAAAAATAATATTTTAATCTTATTGTTATAAAAAAAATTACTCTACAAGGACAAATATAATTTTTATTTAATTTTTTTAATTTTTTCAATTATATTAGATAAAAAATATTATAACTTAAATAAAATATAACTAAAAGAATTAAAATAAAAATATATATAAAAAAAATATGTATTTGTTCTTCTATAGTCATTTTTTCATGATTATAGAACTAAATTATTATAAAAATAAATAAATATAAGATTTAATTATTATTTTTAAAATAAATATATAACCTTTACTGTAACCTTTCCTAAAAATAAATATTTGGCTAATAAAATTATCATTTTACCTCTATGTAACTTATATATATATTAGTTAAATAATTAATTATTTATATACATAAACACAACATCATTCTATAGTTATTAGGGAGCGGACTTGGGACCGATGGAACTGTTTGTTCAATATCAAAAAAACTTTGATATTTAATTAACCCCTTAATTAGATTATCATACCTTAAATCCCAAAATCACTCCATTGTATTGTACTCTTGAATCACAGCTATTATTTTAATCATTTTATATTTTAATTTTTTTAATTTTTGAGACATTTTTAACATTAAATATCTATCAATCTCTTATATAATTTGATTCAAATTAAGTGTTTTCACCACAAAAATGATCAAAAAATAAAAATTGATAACGATTAAAAAAATATTAAGATGATTAAAGTGTACCAATTTTAAAAAATATGATTAATATATATAATTTGTGAAAGTACAATGACAAAAGCATCCTATTATCCTTTAAATTTTATTTATATGTCAAATATATTGTAGTTGTCAAATAAAACTTTAGAAAATTTTATGAAAATTATGAAAATTTTTATAGAACATTAAAATAATCAATTATTTATATTTTAAACTAATTTTTTTATTTAATATATATATTTATTTATAAATATTTTTTATTTAATATATATATTTATTTATAAATATTTTTTATTTGTATTTAGTCAATAAAATTGCTAAAGAGTATTTTTTTACTATTTTTATTTTAAAGAGAAATTACATTTTTGGATGTTTAAATTTTTATATTCTTCTATGTTTAACAATAAAATCTAACTTTTAATTTGTTACTCCCCTAATGTAATTTATTTTTTGAAATATGTGATGTTTAGAAAATATTTAATACTAAATTCTATTATAAAAAAAAATCTGATTAGGATCCTTTATTAGCTTTTGGTATAATATATCCATTGTTACTTTTATTTCTATATTTGCACAAAAGCTTTATCCATAAATATTTTTTCTATTACTCCTCCTCAAAAAATATAAAATGGATTACTATATTTTATATATTATTTAAATTTCTTCATAAATTTTATATTAATTAATTTATAGCTGTGTCATTAACTTAGTACCATGATTTATAATAAATCATAATTTTAGTATTTCAGAGGAGAAAATGTCAAGAGGAACTATGATTCCTCAATCTTTGAAGTCGAATAAGATATAGGAACTCTAAAAGAGCAAATTAGACAACAATATCTTAGCCAACAAATACTAAAAACAAAACTTTTAAAACTTATAATAATAAAATAGTATTCTAATAACGTTGAACGAATTCAATTAAATATAATAATATTTTAATAACGTTGAATAAATTCAATTAGATGAGATTTAATTTTGAACGGATCTAAATGATTCTAATTCGATTTAAACAATATTTAATTTGATCATGTTGAAAATAAAATAATATATCAATTTTTTTAATAACGAAAATATATAAGATGAGAATAAAAAATATTATTTTGTGGTTATAATTTTTAAAATTATGTAAATTATTTTAAAAATCATTGTAATAAAATGATAACAAAAAATCAACAAATAAACTAAAACTCAAAATGTCAAAAAAATAAAAATAATAAAACATATAAAATGTTACAATTTTACAAAATTACACTATTAGAATGGATATAATGAAACTTAACAAAAACTATTTTCTGGATACTAATTAAACATTAATCTTTGTGTAACATGTAATGAGAAATTTATTTCCATGGAATTTCGACCTGACTAGAAGGCACATTGCCTTAGACTCAAAGTGCCTACTATGTTCCAATGGAATGGAGATCATCTCTCACATAATTAGGAGTACAAGGAGGTCAAACAAGTTTGGAAAGCATCTAGAATTAAGCATTTTTTTTTCAAGGATCATAAAAAGTTACTGCTAATAAAGGCAGCTTAAAAGCCGATCGAGCTTGACAACCAATACTTGCTTGGGAGCTTTTATACTATTGCATGAGATATGGAAATGTAGAGGAAAAGTGCTTCATGCGCAAAGAATTTGGAAATCATAATTGGTAATCTTACAAGCTAATTCTTTGATAGAAGATTATAGTAAAGCCAATAACAAACCCATGCACACCTTGAGCACCAACATCAAGTCACCACCGCCTGAAGACTCTGAATTCGAATGTCTAGTCTGCAACCAATAACGGCAATAGGAGCTCGAATGACTTTTATATGTGTCCAAGCCCAAATTTCAACTTTATAACATTTTACACTTAGAATATGGGTTTACACCTAAAATTTCACACTTCCCTTTAAGAGCTAGGAACTAGAAGAGGAGCAGTAGGTTGGCTAACCTGTGACCATCAGCCCAAATTTCACACTTCCCTTTAAGAGCTGTATTCCATAAAGTGGAAGCAAAGCTGGGGCAGTCCAATATTAGTTTTCTAACGTACGACTGGAGTGGAAATTTTCGAGAAGATGTTCATCTCCTGATTCTCTAGTTTTAGATTTTGCCGCAAGAGATGAGATGGTTTTATGTAGATCATTCAATTTTCCATCCAAGGTAGGGTAAAGAATTCCATCTGCACCTCCAGTTGCAATCTGTGTGTTGAGAATGTAGAATGCCTAAAAATCGAATTCTTTCAGGTATATTATATGCATTTTTACACCAAATACTAGAAAACCCGGAGAATTAACGTTTTATAATTTTAATTTTCTTCATATTTCATCAGGCATCTAACCAAAAAAATAAATAAATAAATAAAAGTTCTTTGATAAAAATTTAATACAAGTAATTTCTCAGCATTATCAATGCATACATCAACAAGCCTCTGCAAAGCATACCGTTAGTTCAATTAACCACTTTAAAATGATTTTTGATTTTATTTCAAAAATCAGTCTGGCAGATTCTGAAATAAAATTCATCAAATGTATTATATTATATACAGATGATAAAAAAGCAGCAAAAAAGTGACAATTATGTTCAAGAATCCAAGAGTATATTCATTATTTTAAAGAAAGAAACCTTGGCCAGACCGGTCTTGACTAACAATTCCTGCCTTCTAATCAATGGATCCTTTTTTCCGCCCTCAACCATTTCAAGAGTCTCACCAAGATTTGAGTCTCTATTGTTCTCATTTACTGTCATATCTCCATCACTGTTTGCCTCCTCCACTGATCCACTAACCTTTGAAGATTCTGAAGGATTGTCTGACTCACCCTGGAAGCCAAGGAAATATATGACATTAAAATATAGCGGGCATAACAATTTAAGATATTGCTGAAGAAGACATAAAATCCAAAATTACCTTTGTGCAGAGAGAAGGTACAGACATCTTGAGAAAAACCAGGTCACCAGGACTTAAATAGCGCGTGCAATTTGGACAAAGTAATTGCAATAATACGCGCCTTGCACTCTGACATAGCAAATGTTATAGAAGACTCTTGTTATGAAGAATCATGAGAGCATCAGATTTTTAACAGGAAATGGGACAGAACGACCAATGGTAATGTATCCACACAATAATTTTGTGATAAATTTCTTATTTTATTTTCATAATAAATTGAAGAGAAGAAAGAAACCTTATCAAAAACAAACTCCACCAAATTTTCTTGGAATTCGTGAATGATGATCTATAACAAAAGATTTAAAAAGAAATAGTATTTATCAGACCAATGAGTACATGGTGCAAAAATTCAATTATAGAACTGTCCATCCATAATAAACAATTATCAAATGTAACATGAACTTACCTTTGATGCCAGCTTTGTGTCATCAACAACTGAAAGAAGGCAAACAAGAACCTGAGATGCAGCAGAGAAAAAGCTTACAATAAGAATACCATATCAATTAGGTTGACGACACTAGAAACAGTCATCAGAGCAACCAACTTGGCCGATACATTATATTAAATAAATTGAAAATAAATAACTCTAGTGTCGTGTTAGTTCTTAGAATGAAAATACAATTGAATGAAAAAGGTAATAGAAATGTAATTTAATGGAAATAATATTACTATTATTATGTTTGTTTAGTAATTAAATCAAAATAATGATAAATATTAAAAAAAATTATAAAATTATAAATAAAGTAAAATTAAAAAATAAAAAGTTTTTAATTTTAAATGAAATAAAATAAGAAAAAATAATAAATAATTATATAAATATATGGAAAAAAAAAATATTCTAACGTATTCCGAAGAAGTACGAGAGTAATGAACATTCCTGTTATTAAGCTATTACATGAATGTTTTACATCCTATTCCATATTAACAATCAAACCAAAGATATAAATACCCTTAATCATTCTCATTATTATTTCTATTATTATGATCCAAACATGACCTAGGAGGAGTATTTCTTATTATAACGAGCAATCATGTATGTGTCCTTTCATTCCTTTTATGATCTTTTTCCTTTCCTATAAAAGAAAAAATATCAGCAACCATATTACCAAACTGGGAATAGTAATGTATACCAAATCTTTTTTTATTGATAAAACTTTGTTCCACCAACCTTTGCACTTCCATGCTTGACACAGAGCATTCCAATTCGTGACCCATCCCTTGTATGGATCATTCTAACAAGAAGTGGACCAGATAATTGTGGAATTACATCTGCAGTAGATGTCTTTTCAACAAAAATGATTCAGGAGATGTAAAAAGAAAAACACATGGAGCAATGAGCCAACAAAATGCTTCCAGACAAACTCTACAAAGTTTAATAGTTTTGCATAAACATTACATACCTGGTCAGCAATGCTTAAATACTCAACTAATACACGGTGTATGACAGAGTGATCAACAATTCCTTTCTCCAAAATTGGTTGAATCACTGAACTCATGTGTCGTATCACCGAAGTTTTCTGCAGGTCTATCTTTGAAATTATATCCACTAACCTGAAATATGACACAGATGTGAGGCAGAATATCCTCTAAAGCAACTTATGCAATTGCAAAAGTGAAAGAAGTATAGCAATAATATGACTTCAATATTTATAAATGGTTGAATTCTTACCTGCTCTCTTTCACCGAGACTAATGTCACGACCTTCAATTTCAAGTAGCGATCGTACGGCACTTAGTAACGTCCATTACACTAAGTTTGTCTTTGAATCCGAATGAAACTCCAAAGAGATTAGAAAGAAAGTTTGTAAAGAATGTTTTGTATTACTCTAGAGGGAATTAATCTTAGAATTTCTCAAGATGAATGCAAATGAAGACCAATGGGTCTATTTATAGTGTGGCTCCAAGGTCAAGGCTATGCCACAACTTTTTAGATCATTATAAGCCTAGAATGTACAAAAGTATTCTAATTTTATCTACAATATGTCACAAGATTCTAGGACCTTCTAGCCAACTCTAGAGTCTTCTAGGAGTGTCTAGTTCTTTCATGCACGTTCTAGGATGTTCCGTAAGCTTCTAGAGACTTTCACATCCTTCATGAACCATTCGGCACGTTCTAGAATATTCCAGCCCATTCTAGCACCTTCAAGTGTATTCTGGAGCATTCTAGGGTCTCCATGGCTTGAGTTGGGTCTATCCAACTCTAGCTTTTTTAGACATCTCTAGGCTACTCTAGAACTTTCCCATGTAGAAAGTCTAGATCCATTAGGCAACCACCATTTATTTGGATTTTGCGGGACAATTCGAGCGGGACGTAACACCTTCCCCTACTCAAGTTCGCGACGTCCTCGTCGCACCTTCAAGCTTGAACCTCTCTATGTAATCTTTGAATTTCCACACAGAGTCTTCAGGTTCCTAGCTTGCCTCTATATCTGAGGCATTCTTCCACTTGACCAAGTATTCCCGATAACTTGGTACACTCCTACGTCGGATTAGGCAATCCGCCAAGATAGAGTCTACTTCTCTGTCAAAGGAGGTTACCACTGCAGTGGGCGCCTTTTTTTATTCTCCCCGACTTTTGTCATCCTCGTCTCCATGAGGCTTCAACATGCTTACATGAAAAACTGGATAGATTTTAAGCTTCGGAGGGAGTTGTAACTTGTAGGACACCTTACCACTTGCTTAAGGGCTAGAAATGACCCTTCACACTTCCGCACAAACCCCTGATGAACCTTCTGTAAGGACTTAAACTGTTGGGGCAATAATTTGACAAGGACCAAATCTCCTTCCTGAAATTCCATCATTCTCCTTTTCTTGTCAGCCCATTTCTTCATCTTCTTAGATGCCTTGTTTAAATAGGTTCGGGCTAACTCTGCTTGCTCATGCCATGCCTTGGCAAACTTGAAAGTAGCGGGACTTTTCCCTTCATAGCTTGTGGACAAAGCATGAGGAGTCATGGGTTGCTACCCCATGACGATCTCGAAGGGGCTCTTTATTGTGGACTCGTTTCTCTACCGATTATAAGAAAATTGGGCTACATTCAACAATTTCGCCCAATCATGTTGATTGGCACTAACAAAGTGCTTAAGATACAGCTCCAGCAATGCATTGGCACGTTCTGTTTGTCCATCACTTTCTGGATGAAAACTTGTAGAGAACTTAAAGTCTGATCCCAACAACTTGAACAATTCCATCCAAAACTTGCGAGTAAATCATGGATCTCGGTCACTCACGATATTGGATGGAATCCCCCAATGCTTCACAACATGTTTGAGGAACAACCGTGTTGTCTCATCCACCGTGCAATCCGTTGAGGCAGGTATGAATGTTGCATACTTGCTGAAGCAATTAATCACTACAATGATGCTGCCAAAGCCCTCTGATTTTCGCCCATGGTTTCTCTGGAATAGGCAGTGGCTCTAGCAAACCTCCGGGTACATGCTACTCTATCTTATCATGTTGGCACACAAGACAAGTCCTCACATAAGCTTCAATGTCATCCCATAGTTGAGGCCAGTAGTAGATTTTTTGGATCAAAACAAGGGTACGCCTCATTCCTGGGTGTCTAGCCCATAGTGAATCATGGCAATCCTTGATAAGCTCCTTCCTTATGCTCTCCTATTTTGGCACAAAAATGCGATTTTGCTTGGCATAGAGTAGTCCATCACTCAACCAAAATCGCCTTATTTTTCCTTCCTTGATGAGGGCAAGGAGGTTTTGAGCAAGGACATCATGCTCAAGCCCTTCTTTGATCCTTTCCACCAAAGGGCTACTTGGCCTATGATAACTGTATTTTATATAGTTATTTTCATCTATTTTATTAATTATAATTGCTAGGTTTTTGATGTTTTTAATTAATTTTAGTAGAATAAATTAGTATTTACTGTTTTTTATTTTAATAAAATTAAATAATTTGTATCGAAAACATACTTAATTGCAATTTTGTGTCCAAAAATATAATTTCAAATAAAAGAGTGTTTAATTGCAATTTATAAAAGTCAAAAATATAAGTTAAATTAAAATCGGGCTTAATTTTAATTAATAAAACTTTATTGAAATAATTATTTTTCTAAATAAATATTACTTAAAAAGAAAATATATTATTAAAATTATTATTTTTCTAAATAGGGTTTAGGGTTTTGAGATTTGGGATTTAGGAATTTAGGGTTTAGGGATTTAGGATTTGGGGTTTAGGATTTGGGGTTTAGAGTTTAGGGTTTTATTTGTAGTTTAAGGTTTAGGGTTAAAATTATTATTTTTCTAAATAAGGTTTAGGGTTTTAGAATTTGGGATTTTAGATTTAGGATTTGGGGTTTAGGGTTTAGGGCTTAGGTTTTAGGGTTTAGGAAGTTTGGATTTGGGGTTTAAAGTTTACGGTTTAGGGTTTTGAGTTTTGGGATTTGGGGTTTAGGGTTTTGGGATTTGGGATTTAGGGTTTAGGGTTTTAGGGTTTAGGGTATAAGGTTTAGGGTTTAAGGTTTTGGGATTTATGTTTTAGGGTTTTGGGATATGGGGTTTAAGGTTTATGGTTTTGGGATTTGTGATTTAAGTTTAGGGTTATATTTGGGATGGGGGTAAAATTGGAAAAATAATTGAGATGAGAATGGAATGATGATTTCTAAAGGGGGAGAATGAATTGTAATTCCTTCTCCTTAAGGAATTGATTTCATTCCTAACTTCTTTTTTAGTCCAACCAAACACACAAATGAAAGAATTAATTCTGAGTCCTTTCCATTCCCTCCAACCAAACACAACATAATATCCTTATATTCAGTAAAATTTAAATAATATCATTTAATTGTTTTTTTAAAACAAAATATATTATTAAAATCATTGTTTTTCTAAATAATTATTACTTAAAAATAAAATCTATTATTAAAATTATCATTTTTTTTAAATAGGGTTTATGGTTTTGGGATTTAAGAGTTATGGGTTTTGTGATTAAGGTTTAGGATATAGGATATAAGGTTATATTTTTAGATTAAGTTTAAATTGGAACCAAAAATTAGCATGAGAATGAAATCATGATTCTTAATAGGGGAGGATGGAATTCTTATTCCTTCTCTTTTAAGAATTAATTACATTTCATTCCTAATGCCATAAAGTTCAAATAATACAATATGTCACCAAATTCTAGAGTTCTTTCACTCGTTTTCAAGTTGAAGCATACCATTATCTAACATTCTCTTCACTAGATGAACTGCATACGTGTTACATGCAAGGGTGAGAAGATGTGGTCGAAGCTCGTCAAATACCATATCCTGTTCAGCTTGTGAGCAGAATTTAACACAAGTCTAAGGTAAAAGGGAAGCATTATGAAAGGATAGTAGAAGCAAAAGGTATGAAAATTGTAAACAAGCATAGTTAAGGTGATAATATATACACCTGAAGAACACGAGAAGAAACATGAGAGCTTGCGATTTCAGGAACCTTGCCCTTCATCTTTTGAAGCGCCTCACTCACCAGCCTTATAGTAAATATAATTTGTAAGAAGGACATGTACAAGAGATTTTAGAGAGAAAAACATACTTGATTGTTAGCACTTATGTGAAATAAAGAACGTTTCCACCACATACATACCTGGATCGGTCTTCTTTGGCAATATTGTGACGTCTCATTTTTCCCAAAGATGTGCAAGCTCCTATCAAAACAAAGTTAAGGTTACTGTCAACATAAGCTCCCAATTTGAACTTTTTCTATAGACTTCAAACAATTATAACCATTTCAAACATGATACTCCCCAAACAACAACAAAAAAAAACACCAAAATATATATATAACAGCTTCTTCAGTAACGCAGTTCGAAGACTGAATTTTAATATTAAAAAAATTGGGAAATATAGAATTAAACTACCCTGCTTATCAAAAAACTGATAAATGCAATACCACCGTATTTTATTAAGACTCGGCTCCAGTAGGTACACAATGTACAAAATGCTAAAGACAATTACAAATAGTCGATAGAATGAAATAGAAGAGCTATTCAAATAAAACAAATACTAGCTTGCTCTAAATGGTAATGACGCTTACTCTTCTTCTTCTTGGTCTCAGCGAGCTCCTGCCATAATACCCAAAAATTACAATTCTTCTTCATAGCATATGTTATAATGTTAACCATGAACTTTCTCGAATTCCCAAATGAACATATAAAAGAATTGAAAAAAAATCCCAAAAACAATATCAAATCAAAAACTTGATTTTTACATCGGAGACAAATACAATTGATAACAGTATAAAGACATGAAGAAAACTGATTTATTGTATTGATACTATTGTAATTGTGTGTTTAGAATGTATATAGGAAAACCTATTTATAGGGTTGTACTGTTGTACTTCTCTGATAGTACAGAAATACGGTAGTACAAGTGAAGTATAATATATTTTATATCTCTTAACATCCCCCCTCAAACCCAAGAAGGAAGAGAAAAAATCAACTTGAGTTAGTAAACTAAGTCTTAAAATATGCCTGGTGGATTAGATATGATGAAGATGTCAGCTATTTGATCTATGAAAGATACTGATTTAAGACAAACAATGTCTTGAAGAACATGTTAACGAACAAAATGACAATCAATCTCGATATGTTTTATTCGTTCATGAAATACATCATTGTGAGTAATCTGAATAGCACTCCAATTTTCACAATATAGGTTAGTTGAGATTGACTAGAAAACACTCATATCAACAAGTCGCCAGCAGAGCTAAAGAAGTTCTTGAGTAGTGTCAGGAAGAGCATGATATTCAACTTCAGTGCTGGATCGAGAAGTGAGAGATTGTTTCTTTCTTCGACAAGATATGATAGAGTTCTCAAGAAATAAATAGTATCCAATGGTAGAGTGACAATCAATAGGGTCCCAAATAGCATGCATCTCAAAGAGAAATTGGTTAATCGTTTGATCAGACCTCTGACGTTCGGTATAAAGATCTGTCAGAAGTTGATATTGAATAGCAAGATCTATGGTAGTGAATTGAGTCTCAAGAAATTCCCAGACTTCCTTGACAATGTCAAAATGCCTAAATTCATCATGAGGGTAGAGTGGTGTTGTGGAACCAGATAATAATTTGATGGTGTTTATTCTCCCAGTCTTCAAGACAATCGGTAAATAGAAAGTCGATTTCAGTGGCTTTTTTCATAAGTATAGAGATATCACTGGTTATGAGACGCCATAGTTTGCGTCCTTTCAAGAAATCTTCATTGTGTATGCCCAGGCTAGGTAGTAAGAATCATTAAGAGTGGTAGAGATTGGTTTGGGACATCAGTTTGATCTATTTTAAAAGAACAATAGAGGAAATATAAGGGAACAGTATAAAGGAGTTTAGATAGGTCACAAATAATCTTAAAATGGAAAGAGAAGTTGAAAACAAGCCTGGAATCAGTCTGAACCGGTGGAGAACTGGCACGGGTCAGAACTACTGAATAATAGAGATTGAGATGTTGATCAAGTTGATTTTCCCTAATGCTGATCAAGTTGATATCTCGAAATATTCACAAGATCTTTTGCAATGAATTGGTGGCCCAATGACTAGGGATAGATTTAGAAGATCAAGTTGGGTGCAATAGTTACTTTAAGAAACAATTCTTGTTTTAGTTAATTATGAGCCTTTTATGTTTAACAATTTTTATTTTAGTGAATTGTAGATTTTTTATTTTAAATATTTTAGTCTTTTATTTTTAAGGTTGAATTAAGCCCAATCCATAACTAAATAGGCCCATTAGACTCATTATATTTAGGGTTTTTTTCTTTTAAGGTTTCTTGCTTATTAATAAAAAGAGCTATGTAATTTGGAAGCAATAATGAATATCATTAATGAAAATTATATTTCATAAAGCTTTTGTTTTGCCTTATTGTGTTCTTGAGTGAACACTTGAATCCGACTTATCAAAGAGAGTGATAATCTTTTGTGGCATCTCAAGATTGGAGTTTTAATGACTTTTTTTCTTTAGGGTTTTAATCTGATCATTTTAACACGTTTTTAACATATCAATCATTTCTATTCCTTTGAGTTCGTGAGTTCCTAAGATTGTTCGCCTAGAAGGTCTGCATCATTGGAGCACGGATCGGGCGCTACTGGTTCACGAGTCAAGTGTGGGTTGCAGAATGGGTTGGGCCTACCAGTGGGTTGGCACGCGGGTTCTAGGAATAGATCCTTTGGACGACGTGTGAGGACACATGAGAGGTTAATGTGGGGTGATTTTGGTGATACTGAAATTTTTTGAATGAAATGAATGTAATGATGATATTTTGGCTTTGATTGGATTAGTATAGGCGATGTTTTGTGAGAGCAGAAGTTTTATGGTGATAATGGTTTATTGTGATGAATAAATGTGAAATTTTGATAGAAATTTTAGAAGTATATAAGAGAATTTGATACCATTATAACAATATAGAGAGGTAAAGAAAGATGGATTTATTGTATCGATACTGTTGTAATTGTATATTTGTAATTGTGTATTTAGAATGTACATAAAGAAACATATTTATAGGGTTGTACCATTGATAATAAATAAATATAGCAGTAAAGTGAAGTACAATAATACTACGATATATCTTATATCTCTTAACAAAACAAATACAAACCTTGGTTTGGATGTGAAGTTCTTGCTTCGACAAGGGGGTTTCCTTATCATCTTTAGGTCATGTTTTATGGTTTTTTTGAAGCCTTAAAAGGTTTACCATAGAGGTTTTTGGGAGATTTCGAAGGCTTCGAGTTGAGGAATTTGGGTTTTTTGGAAATGGAGATATGAGTCTCAAGTTTGCCGCCTGGATTTTACTTTCTCTTCTTCATAGGTTTACTGTTGTCCTGATTCTTCGTCGCCATTGAGTGTAGTTCAGTACTTGTTCTTCTCTCTTTTTTTTCTTGATCATAAACAGTGTTACTCACTCAGTTTGAATGAGATAGTTTAATGCGGACTTCTTGTAGGTTTGTAGCCATCAAAGGAAGGATTTACATCTACTACTATATAGATCTACCAAAGTATTTTTAAATCTATTCTATTATTTGAGTTATTTTTTTCTTGGATTATTCAATCAATTATAAGGAAAAATAAATCATAGAATAAAGGTTTTCCGATAAAAAAACCTAGATGATTTTAAAATATTTATTTATCATTAAAATGATAGTGATAATATCACATAAAAAGTGTTAAAGTAGCCTAACTAAACCCCAATTAAGTAAATAGAAAATTGTTTGTTTATTTTTATACAAAAGAGTTGAAATTATTAAAAATATCATATTAAATATTTTTTGAATGATTTGTATCACATGACCAACAAAAGATAAATTATTTAATGAGACATGTAAAAGGAAAGCTTTTTCTCTAAATCCTAATTGTTTTTTTTCTCTACTCATGTTTATATTTTAGATTTTATCTAGTGGATATAGTTAATCTCTTATTAAAATTGGTTTTCTTATGGTAAATTTTTATATATTTTTTTATTTTAGTTAAATAAAATTAATCACGGCTTGTGATCTTTCGATCTAGATCTAAGATGGTATTTCTTCGCATAGATTTTGTTTAGTCTAATTTTTTTGGTATGTTTTTGTTATTTTTAGTGTATATATATCTTTGTAAGTCCTGTTATATTTGGTATTTTCATGTACAAAATAAAGAACATATATTTTTTATTTATTGTATTTATCGTCTCTATGTATGGTTTATTAATGGTGTTTCATTATTCCACATACTCATATAGGATATACTTTATATTTTTTCATGATACGCATATAATATTAGGAGGTTTAACATATTTAAATTGTGTATTTGCATCATTGATTTTTCAAACATTAGTGAAAATATTTAGCATTTTTAACATGAAAAATTGAAATTTTTTGGTCGTTTGTTGAGTTCTTGTGAAAGAGTCAATGAGACTCATCGAGCTCACTATTGTGTGACATATGGCTTGTTGAAGTGGACTTGATTACGCTAGTGGAGGTTTAGTGAGTGTCACTCAACAAGTGGGTTATTATTCTCAACGAATGGTTGACGAGAGTAGTCGAAAAACCTACAACAAGTTGAAATGTTTTTTCTTGTTTTCTCAATAAATAAATTAGTCTATCAAAATGAACATAATTAGACTTTTAAGGGAATTTTCAATTTTTCTTTCATCAACAATCATCAAATATTCAAATTTCATCATCGTATTAAAAATAACAAAGTAAAAACTTATATTATAAGAGTGGTGCAAATACATTCATGTGCCACCAAAAGTAATTTATTAGAAAAGAGTGAATACAAAAATTGTGAAACTCACTCTTAAAAGAAAGGGAGAAGAATAAAAAAAATCAATAAAAAATGCTTCATGTGGGAATCAAAATTTAGTGAAAACAAAGTTAAATGAGAGACAAAGAAAAAGTAAGATAAGCGATAAAAATGATTACATATAAATTATAAAGGAAAAATGGTAGCACAAGCCCATCTTTTTAATGAAAATATACTTTAGATTATACTTATTTGGTGAGGCATCACAAATCCATTATATTTACAAAAATAATAGTAGAATTTTATTTTCAAAAAAGTTATCAAATACGTATTGCATGTCTGGTTAAGAAGGATGACACATGGCTCCTCTATGAGCCCTATCTGACAACTTTTTGAAAATAAACTTATGCTATTTTTTTGTAAAAGTAATGGACTCGTGTTTTCCTACTAAATAAGAACAAGTTTAAAATACTTTTTCATTAAAGATGACAGACTTATATGACTTTTTATTCAATTTAAAGTGTAAAAGATGATTAAGATAAAATATAAGAATGATTGCATCTAAATGAGTAAAAGGGAGATAAAGTATGAATAGAGATAAGAATCATTTAAGAAAATTATTTTTCTTTTTTGATAAAGAATTGTGAAATAAGGAATTTTCACTCCTCAAATGCCCATGAATACCAATAGAACTTAGAACTTGAAGCAAACATATCACATTGTTTGCTTCTCCCCTCATGTTCTTCCTCTTCTAACTTATTAACATTACTAAATGTTGGTTTTCTTTTGAATTTTTTTAAAACATAACATATAACGTGCTAAATCTATATAGAATTTAACATCTATGTGATAACATCTACGAATTGCAACAATAACTACCAATAAAAACAATTTATTAAAAATAAATCAATAATTTATAACAAATAAAAATATAAACATAAATATCTTTATCAATTGAAACGTTTACTATAATTGTGTCTAAGCTACCAACATGTTGTTAGCACAATAATACGATCAAATTGATCCAACGCTCCCGTGAAGCTCCACCACCATATGATCTAGTATAATCATCAACTATACAATATAATGAACAACCTAGGTTTAGGAAACACTCATGCACATAAAACTAGATAACCGAACAACATCTTCATTTTAATTTATTTAAATTAAACCTCCAAAAAATATATTATCACAAAATCACTTTTAAATTGTATCAATGATACACTGAACTAAAAAAAACAAATAAACGTTTGATTGTTTTTCTTAGTGTAAGGATAAAACAAGAAAAAGATCGGGAGTATTTATAATAAATTTCCCAACACACACAAATATATATATTGTCAATAAATGAAAAACACTAATTTATATTTTTCCGTTCTTTTTTCTTTTTCGATCAATATGCATGCACCAAGTTTTGAGTGTGAAATGAGGTTTAAATCTTAGACAAAAGAATCAAATATATACCACTCAAATGCATGACAGATTATATATATTTTTCTTAGTATTATTAGCTTCCCCTTTTCATTAATGGTTCGTTTGTGTTTTCATTTTTTTGAGAGACTAGTTCTCCCTATAAGTTCCATACTCTTTAGACTTAATTAATCTAGTTTAAGCCATGTTCAATTGGAGTTTTTTGGATATATGATGTTGGAATATAATTTGATGTTCTAATCTGCTACTATATATCTCCCAAAATAATCCTCCTTATATTGCTTTGAAGGTTGTTGCAAAGGAGGATTAGAGTTTTGAGCTTGTGGTGGATGATGGCAGCTTTAATGTTTTTTGGTTATGCATACGTCATTTTAGCTTATTTTCTTTCAAACTTTATGTATTTTATTGTTTTTTTTCTAGTGTATGAGTTGTAGTCGTAGATGTAGTTGTTTGATAATGCATGCAATATGGTTTCTTCATATTCTAAGATACCAAGATCCTAGTCTTTGTTTACTAGAAATTGCTTATAATGCTACTAAGTCAATTGCTGGTAGATGAAGACATTATACCCTTTGTTTGTTGTTCCATCTATGTTAATGTTTGTGTTGATTAAATGCAATTTCTATATTTTGGAAAAAAAAAATGTAAGAGATAATGAATCAGATGTTATAGTGCATAATTCTTTTGGACAAAAGATAAATATTTTATTATTGTAATGTAATGGGACACACATAATTGATTTTTGTAAAAGGTAAGTAAATTTGTATGAGCAACATTTATTTATTTTGTAATAATTTAAGTTTTATGAAATTAGAGAGATATACAGCACCAAGCATCAAGATGTGGTGTAATTACTGGTGACAATTTGTTACTGTACAACATGAAACTTGTATAGTTTTATTCAGTATAATACAATTAGCCCATTAAATTTTAATAAGTTATTAATTTTTGACTTAAATTTATGTAATTTATTTTATTAATTTTTAGTGGATATTCTTTAACTCAACCCGAACATAATATAACAAACACAATTTAGTTAATTGGTAGACACAATCCACACACATTTATATCCACTTAATCGACTCACATCTTTTATCCATTTGACTAATTTGTGGTACCCTTAAACGAAAATTTACATTTTGAATCCCAGCCCTTACTTCTTATTATATTTATCGTTCTAAAAAAAAGACATCCATGTATTGCATTAGTATGTTTTGTACACATTAAATAATAAGAAAAATGACAATTTTACCCTTGAACTTTTGTACTTGTGTCCTTTTGGTAACTCAGGATGAAATTGGTACATTTGCTATAAAAACACATGGACAACTAACAAGAAGAGCAAAAAAACCTTGGCTTTTTATTTAGCTTGTAAAAAAAACAGAGAGACTTATTTGTTTGAATTTTATTTTTGTTGGGATACTTTTCTCTTTCGATAATCTTTTTATTATTATTATTAAAAATATTAAAAACTAACTTAGTTATATTCGTTTGGGTTGTTCTTGAGGTAGGTGTCAATATGCTTGAACAATTGGGAGGTCTTCTCTTTGCCTTCCTCTGCCTTGCTTTCATCAATCTGTAAATCACCCTTTATATAGTAATTAGTTGTACTCTTAATGATCGATCCTCCATCTGGGCCTTCAACCAACTTAGTTTCAAAGCTTATTTTCTCAATTAAATCTCCCAAAATATCACCTTCAATCATGGTGTATTTGTAAATGTAGTTGGCTTCATCAACTGCATCAGTCTTGTAAATCACATAACCCAAGACACATCCTGCGTTTATATTCACATTGTCACATCCATGCTAGTTTTGTTAACTTGTAATTATGTTCTATGTTGGTAATTTTAAACTATCATTTTCTTATTTTTTATTTTTATAATTATTTATATACTTAGTATATTTGTATTTAAATTATTGGTTTATATTTTGATTAAATATAAAAGTAATATTAAATATATTAATTATTATTAAAATTGATTAAAATAAATACTAATAAATAATTTAAATAAATATATTTGATATATTTAATTAAAAATATAAATAAAAATGATAAAAAAATATATAGGAATACTCCAACATGATCAATACTAAATTTTATCATCAATTGTTTTCCACATAATAGAGTTAGTCTCCAACTTGTTAATTGACCAATTTGGTTTGGAAAATGTTTCTACTCGCACACTTGTTTCCATAAGAATGGAATCGAATTTACATTTTCTTCGTACCCACTTATTGTTTTTGCCATTTCATACAAGGATCATCTTATAATTAAGTCGTCCCCTTTTGCAATTAATATTATATCTCATTAAAATAAATTCCAAAACTTACCCATATATCAACGCTCACTGTTTTTTTAAAATAAAAATAAAGATTAGTTTTATATATCATATTTATATTACGATCACAATTAATATAATAATTTTTTATTAAATATAATTATGTGAACTTAATTATACTTATTAATAATATTACACTACATTACTTGTAAATTTATTACAAACTTTTGACAAATAAATTTTTTTAGAAATAAAAGACAAATAATTATTTTAGAAATAAAATGTTATATATCCATTGAATCAAACATGAACAATTAGTTAACCATTAGAATAGTGATAAATGCTTTATAGTAGTTAGATGACATATTTTGTTTAGAGATAGTAAATAGTAGATGTATTAATGAGCAATAAATGATGATGACTTTGGGTTTTTCATTGGATATATATAGTACATATATACACGTATAATATATTTAGAGTTTATGAGGACCATATAAGAATAAGCTCGGCATATTACACAAAATAAGTATAAATAACGAACTACGTCCGGTCTCCATCTCAATACAAACATGTAATGTACATCAAAACATCAAATCTCTTACTCTTTCAATTTGAAGGTGAGGATCGGGGAGAAAGAGTGTTCATCTCATACGGGCTGACGGTGCTTGCTCGAAGCATGTTAAAGCCACGCTCTAGGATGTAGCTCACCTGACTTTTGAATTTCAAACGTTGGTTGGATAGGAAAAAGTATAAATATGGATCAATAGTATCCAGGGTCCCATTCATTTTTTGCTTTCTATCAGCTCATTATATTCAAAAAATACTCTATCGTTTCTCTTCGACATTCAACCGCATCAGACCCTTTTTTTTTGTATTTTCTACTCGAACCTTTTGGGTTTAAGTTCGACGATAAAATTTCATTGGCTCGACCCATCCCAATATAGTATGAGTTTTCTACCTTCAAGATTGGCTCGACCCATCCCAATACAGTATGAGTTTTCTACCTTCAAGATTGGCTCTTTACCAGAACTGTGGCTCTCTAAGGCACATCTTTGTTCAGTCTAACCTCATTTCTTTGATTAGCATCACTCATTAGATTTCCTAAATATCCTTTTGATAGCAACTCTTAGGAGATATCCTTTTTCAAATATCGACAATCCCTAGTATCGTGCTTGATGTCTTTGTGGAATGTACACCGTTTGGTAGGGTCTATAGAGCTCTCATTCGAGAAGGCTACATGATATGCTATTCTCCCTTCATTTTTAGGACAACCTTCACAAGGCTAACTCTCAGTGGGGGTCTCTTAAAAGGTGAGAGCGACCTCTCCCACAGTCCCAAACTCCTATTTTAGAAATTTCTATGTCTTGAACTTTGCCCTGTAAATCCTTTATTAGTTTGATACTTCATCCATCTAGGATTCTTCAAACTCAACTCTGTTTTTTTTTCTTTTCCTCTTATGGACACGGGTGTGGTTTACAAACTTTTTTCTTTCTTAACCAATTTAAACTCCCTTTTTACGTTGATAAACTTTTTTTTGTTTTCTCATAGGCCTTTTCCATTAGCTGGGGTACCATCTTCATAAGTTCTAGAAATAGACTTGAATTTCTCAACCATCACTCTGAACACAATGATTAAATTTGAATAGTTCGATATTTCAAATTTTTTCTCGCAAAACCTTTTCATGAATACATTGACTGAGTCATCCATATTATAGACTATGAAGAACAAATGATGTGACTCTTTTTTTAGCATCTTATTATTGGCATAGTTAGCAACAAATAACCTCATCAACTTAGTGAAAGATGTGATGTTTCTTGGCTTCAAATCACTAAACCATTTGCTTGTTGAATCACACAAGGTGGTTGTAAAGGATTTGCATAGCATTGCATCCTTTTTTTCCATAGACATGTTAAGAGGAGACATAATCGTGTTGAAAAGGAGCACATGAGAAACGAGATATTTTTTTCCCTTGTTGCTCGAATGTTTAAAGAGCCTAAATTTCTTAAGGGACTAACTCAGTTCAATCACCTCTGAGAAAGGTGAATCGATCACTTAGTTTGATCACCTTTGAGAAAGGTGAACCGATCAATTGTTTACACATTCTATCTAGATTGGTTTTTTCTTTACCCATATTCTATTTTCTTATCTATTCTTATCAAACAAATACTTTACCTCGCCACAATAAATAGTCAACCAAATTGTTGGGCAACAACTGGTTTCTAGTCAACGTTATCTTGAGTTTGATTTCCTTGATAGTGTCACTCCTTGTACTTCTCATGTTCAACCAATATTCATTCAAATTCTTTGTCCCTCTCCCTTGTTACTCATGTATTATCAAGTGCGAGTTTGATCTCGGGTATCACAGGATGCTTATGAGTCATTGCCTTGACTTGCCTTCTTAACTCTAGATATTTTTCCATATCTCGCTTTACATTTCCTCCATGGATATCCTCATGTCCAAAACTTATTGGAGCAGTTCTTGGTTTGAATTTACCACTTCTATAACTCCATTAGTTGTGTCCCTTACAACCTTATCTTTTAAAGCTGGTGCATTGTTGACACTATCTTCGACCTAAGGACCTATCAATTTGGCCCTCTCAAATGCCCGAGTTTAGACCATAATTTTAAAAAAGAGTATTCGAGTTGCAATGTTCTACTTAGTAAAGTGAAAAATAGACGAGCTAAATATAAACTATCAATAAATCCAACAAAATATGAGGCGTTACATTCTATCAAACATGTCTTAAAATTTGAACCCGACAATAGGTGCCAAAATATTAAGACATGTTTTATTTAGAGAAAGAAAGTAGAGAGATGTATTACTAAGTAATAAATGATGACAACTCTAGGTCTTTTATTGGATAAATATAGTACATGCATACATGTGTTATTCATTTATGGGATCCACATGAACCTTATTAGAATTTGCTCGACATCTTACCCAAAATAAGCATAAATAATGACCTATGTTTTCTCTCTACCTCATACCATATATAATAATTTCGTCTCCTCCTTGATACAAATGTGTAACCTACGTTCAAATAGTCATCACATGTTCAAGGTATACCCTAGAATGTCATCTAATAACTCTAATCTTAAAAAACAATTCATACACAGGTAACTATCATTTGATAAGAAATGTTCTATTTTATGATACATATATATAAATATATCTTTTTATGTTATATATACAAATGTGAATCACATCTAAAATAATTTTGAACAAAAATGTCTTTATACTTTAAAATATTGATATATTTTATCCTTTATATTTAATTTTAAATTTTGAAAAAAAATTAAACTAAACACCTTAAATAAAAGGTTAAAATGCTTTTAAGGTATGCAAATTATGGTCAATTTCACATAAAAGTGTCCTTTTCTCTATACAAATATACTAAGACTCCTATTTTGTTTATATATAAATATTTTTTTTAATTAAGCTATGTCATTGTCATGATAATTACTTAAAACTAATTAATTAATGTGTTAAAACTTAAACATAAAGAGATATTTATGTGTAAACGAAAAAGAAGTTTGATTACCTTTATGTAGAAAAAATAATTCAGGTATGTTTGCGTAAAAAATATAATTTAGATACTTTTATGTATGAAATATATCAAAGTTTGGATATCTCTAAAGATATTTAGCCTAAATAAAAATACTATATAACTAGTGTAGTTCATTGAAAAAAAAAATTAGAGGAAGAGTACCTTCAACAAAGGTGATAGTACTAGAACCTCCATTGCCTTGAACTAATTTAGCAATCTTTTTGAGGTGATGAGGTCCTTCACCAAAGACGATCTTCTTGATAGTACCAGGACCACCATTACCTTCAAGTATGTCAACTATCTTAATTGCTTGAGGGGCAATCTTTGGGATGAGGTTGTTTGCATCGAGTATAAAAGCCTTGAACAATTTGGCTATAGGGGTTTTGGAAGTATAATCTGCCTGGTATGTGAAAACACCCATAATTATCAAATAATATTAAAAGGATCAAATTAAGGATGATTTTAAAGGAGAATAGTTAGTTGTTGATCTAATTTGGAAGAGAGAACCTCTGATTAGTTCAAAGAAAAATATGCAGACTTCAAATTGTTATTTATAGGCCAAGAAAATCTGTAAGGGAAGAAATTATTGGTTAGTTTTGCATTTATATAACAAAAGGTACAAAGTAATTGTATACCTCTGACTATTAACTCTTAACTCACTTATGTGTTAATTGGTTCCGATTATTATGTAAACTTAATTAATATAATATGTAAGTACTGGTTTTGAATAGGACAATTAGTACCTCAGTTACTACTAAATGTATAAGGTTAGGATTTTAAAATTAGATACGTTATTATTTTTAAATAGTTTAATTAAACTTTTTATTAACTTAAAATTTTCTGTTTTTATAAAGCAATAATTGAAGTGATAAATAAATTATGAATTTTATTTTATGACAGTTGTCTTGGTCAAATTGGGTGGTGGGTATATATAAAATGCACTTTGTCAATTATTTAAATAATGTCGGCTCGAAGAACATTATGAATTTTATTTTATGACAGTTGCTTTGGTCAAATTGGGTGGGTATATATAAAATGCACTTTGTCTTTTATTTAAGTAATGCCGGCTTGAGGGAAAATTATGAATTTTATTTTATGACACTTATTTTAATCAAATTATATATATATATATATATATAAACACTTAATTCTGGTCAAATTAAGTGTGCGGTAGTTATATATATATATAAAAGTCTAAACCTTGATAATAATAAAAATTCTTACTCTTATATAAATATTTTATTTTTTTAATATGTTTATATAATTATTTTTTATGATTTTATTTTATTTAAAAATTAAAAAAATTAATTTTAACTTTACTTATAATTTTATAACTTTTGATTTAATATTTATTATTATTTTGATTACATTATTCAAATAACATAATAATAATAATAATAATAATATTGTTTTTATTTAATGAAAGTATTTCATATAGAGAATTTCGGGTACTCAATGACTTAGGACCTAATGGATAAGACATGGTCTTTTATCATCGGGCACTAGACAACTTGATATGTGCAACCTTGTGAGTGTTATTTGCCCTTTTATCTAGTAACCATCCTACACGACCTAAAAATAACAACCTATATATTTTATTGTAAAATTTTATCATATGTAGATTAGCTTTGACATCTCGAACAGAGCATCCATTCTTATAATAGTGATGCCTATCTAGTATGTATCTATATATATCCCTCAATATAAATAAAAAGGATTTAAATTTGTCTTTTCTCTAACATCTCTCTAGAAATCATAATCCACTAAAAATTCTCCAAACAATTTGCACCCACTTAGGGCTTAAATCTTTTTAGTTCTTAGTTAGCATTTGAAACCATACATATTATATTTAAAGATAATCAACCTCTGTCATAGGAAATTTTACTCTTGTCGTCAGGACTAACCATCACATCCATCTCAAATCAAGAAACAACTTTATTCATCTAACCCTTGAGTTTGATTCAATGATCACGTGCCTCATGTCTCATCTATAATCATTTCACATTAGGGGCTAGGATCACGACCTGTAGCATGTGAGAGTTGGCCCGGAGTGACCACAACGATCCCTTACATAACCAATTAAGTTAGTAATAGCTCTAAAAGTGCATCTCTAGAAAGGGATGCTAAAATGGAAAGACTTTAATGACAAGTGGCAGAACTACAATAGGCTTTCATTCTGTTATAAAACGATAACAAGGAACACAGGTCACGCTTAATACAAGATGATTACTCAAAGAAGGTTGAGAGTTCATTTCAAACAAAAACCCCTCAAATGAGACCATGCCCTCGTGAACCAATAAGATATCCCAACTAGTATCAATACAATACAACTCATGAGCAACCTACACCTACAACTTCAACCTAAGAACCTTTATACACAACTCATCAACATCACATACAATCATGTCCCAACACTTTCCGGGACCTTCTAGCTTGGAAACCTTCACTCCAAAGGGATGCTAAGCACAACCTAAGCCTTCCAATAACAATTTGGATGACAAGTTTAAAAAGATGAAGAAAAAATGGAGACAAAAACGAACGATTGATTAAAAATTCGAAGAAAGTTGCATCCTCTTAATGATATCGAAATAGTATGTGCAATTATCAATATTTCCCTTTACTAATAATATTGAACTAGTAGTGCCACCTTCCAAGTTTTCTACTCTGAAGTGTCTCGCTTGTAAGGGGATAAAAGATCATTTAGTGCACGTTATCCACTTCAAAATGGTCATGGCCACAGTAAGCGTGGCAAAGGAAAAAAAAAGCCATGTTCTACAAATTATTTGTCGTAACCTTCCAACAAAAGGTACAGAAATGGTTCATCAAACTACCTCTAAAGAGCATGAAAAAATTCAAGGAGTTGGTTAAGATTTTTATCACTAATTACACATGCAATAAGCTTATTAGGAAGTAATTCTATCATTTAGTTTCCATCATTCAGGAAAATGATGAGACATTGGAGACCTATATGAGAAGATTCAACATGAGAAAAATGGAGATCTCTTAATGTCTAAACTCTATTTCTATTGAAGCTTTCAGAAAGGGAATAAAAAAAGACACTATACTATTCATTTAGTTGGCTAAAACTGTTCCCCAAGATACAATATATGAAGATGATAGAAGTTTGTTAACGTGGAAAGGGAGCTAAAGTCATCAAAAACCATACTGATAAGTGTTTTGGATAACCGAGCAACCAATAAGAAAGATCAAGGAAGAAAGCCTTTTATTGATAGGTGTCCAAACCTACCCCTTTTTAAGCCTATAGTGGCACCTAGGAAAATATAAGAGACATAGGAGAAAGATTTATCTCATTTCAAAGGCCCACCATTGCATGTATAATTGGATGACACTATACAAAGGATGGAAACAATGAAACTAGTAAAATGGTCACAACCTATGAGAACCCATTTTGAGACCCCAATATATATTATGTCTTTCGTAAAGAAACATGGCATTGGACAAAGGACTGTAGGCACCTTAAGTGGGAAATTAAACAAATTTTATCTTATAGACATTTGGGAGACCTAGTGGATAGAAATAGAGGTCCTAGAAGAGAAAACAAGGAGGTGAATCCTTAAAGGGAATTTATTCCACACAATCCTTCTGAAAGAAAGGACAATAGGGTCAATATGCCCCTATAGGGAGATTTTCATGTAATCCATACCATACATGGTGGTCCAATAATGTTAGGACACACTCACAATTAAAGAAAGAGATATGCTTAGGAAGCCAAAGGCGCATACCAACTTATAGCCTGATATGAGAAGGATTGGTGTTCCCATTATGTTTGAAGGAAGGGAGGTCTTACCACCTCACGATGATCCTTCAGTTATCACAGTTAAAATTGCCTATTGTGAGGTGCGTAGAATTTTGGTGTATAATGGATGTTTTTGCAATTTATTATACTTATCGTCACTACTAGATGTGGGAATAGATCATAAGGAGATTACATAAGAACAAATGCTATCAATGCGTTTCAATGGTTATGTAACCATGTCAATTGGAACTACACGACTCTATGTCTCTATGGAAAGAGCTATTGTGCTTACCAATTTTGTGGTGTTGAACACCTCCATCTCTTATAACACAATTTTGGGAAGACCTTGGATCTATAAGATGAGATCCATCCTCTTGACTTACCATCAACTTATAAAGTACCCCTACAATGGATAGGGTAAGAGAAATAAGAGAAGAACAAGAGAAGGTAAGAAGTTGTTACAATTTCACCATGAAAAATGCTTTATCTTTTGGTTCAAATTAGCAACCAAAGTACAAGCAATGATTAAGCCCAAATACTACATGCTTGGTGAAAAGTAGGTAAATGGGATTAATCATTTGGGAAAGGTTTTAAAAAGGTGCAATAAAAATAATGATTAACATAAATGCTTAAAGAGGGATAAAAATGACAAAAATAATTAGTGTTGGCTTGAAAAGTTCAAATGATCCAAAGAATGCCTAAATCCTTTCTCTATCCAAGTAGCACATAAAATTTTTCCTCAAGAGACACTAAAGTGTTATATAGAGTTTGTTAGAGATATACAAATCCACACAAACTTATCAAAATAACCATAAAAATTTACAAAGTTATGGGATATGCATCTGTAAAAGTGCAATTTCAATAAAAAACAATTTAGCCATACACGCGCTCAAAGAATAGACATATCTAAACAGCTACATTTCAATTCAAGTAAAAAGCATGCCAACAAAAAACAAACTAAGTTTCTATTAACTTCACTTTACTTATAGTAAGAAAGATGAATAGTAACAAAAGCATAATTGTCTTGGGAAAACAGAAAGAGAGAAAAATAGTGTCAAATAGATGAACATAAATATTTTTTATTTTTTTAAAGGTAATAATTTAACTTAAAACAAATAAATGAATAGCATACAGACAACAACTAAATCAACATAGAATTCACGTACAGAAGAACTAGAATTAGAGTGAGAAAATAAATAAGAAGCTCAACTCCAATAGATCACTCGGAATAGTGATTAGACAGCATCCCTCCATTTAAAAAACTTGTAAGGCACAATTGAGTTAGGAGATAGTCTCTGAATCATATGAATATAAGATGTATATGGAACTCATGGTCTATTTTGTTTATAATTTTTAAAATATTCAATAGAGGTATCCATATAAATTGAGTCAGTGGAGTTTTTTAGGCATATTTATTTCTTTTTGCACTATGCCTTAGGTGCATAATTCAACCTACTTGAACATGCTTAGATAAGCCATAATATCTACATCCAGTTAAAGAAGATGTGGGTGAATGAGGTGGAGAACTCCGAGATAAACTCCTCATATATCTAAGGCACTGCACAACAAGGTGGACAATAGTGCCACAAAGATAACTGGCACGAAGAGTGGAGTTTGATAATCTAAGTCCTTGACTCCAAGGAATTGCAGGCAGAGGAGAGGAAGAAGAGGTACTTATATTAACTTTCATATGAGGATGAGAAATTAATTTTTTGCAACAAGGTCTCACATGCCCAAGTTCACCACAATGGTGACAAGTAAGGATAACATTAGGTAGAGGCAATAGACCACCAATAGAGCAATTTAAAATGCTAGACTTTGGTGAAGGGTTCACCTTGATAGAGGAATCTGACTGAAAAGACACAATAGACTTATCTCTTTTGTAGGTGGCAACAGACTTCAACTTTGAATCTTGATCAAAAGCTTTGACAAACTTAGTAAAACCCAAACCACTTCACTATAACCAATGCCATGTTTGTTATCAAACATCTTTACATTATTGAGGATTTCATTTAAATTATTTTCATCATATTGTTAACCTCAGTGGTAGAAAATGACATATTTCTTCTTATTAACACTTAGTTTATCCCTCAAAGCTTTAACCAACTTTTCCTTTTTCTTAAGGAAGGATTCAAGATATGCAGTAGAATTATTAATAAATCCAACTTTCTTATGAAATTATTCAATCTCAGCTTCTTTTTTCCTCAGTGAGTAAGTCTGATATTCCTTTATGCTCTTAAGAACAATAATCTTCCTTTTTAACTGTTCAACTTCATTCTTCTGATTAGGAGTGGGTTCAGGATTGATAAAAAGTTGAGTAGCTTTAACTGATGTAGGAAGCTTAAACTATTTCTCAAGCTTCTTCACTTTCTCATGATTTGCATTAAACATTTTAAGCAAATCATTATATCTCTTTTGAATGACCTCACACCTACTTGTGAGATGATGTTATTGATCGTCAATCAAGGACATCCTTTCCTCTATAGTTTTTTTCAACGAGATAATCTTGTGTTCTTTTTATCAAGGCTTTCCTTAGCTCTTTTTCTTAGCTTTTTCAAACTTAATAGACTCCAATGGTAGAGCATTGTAAGAATCAATAAATTTGTGTTGCCCGTATTCATTATCATTAGTTGTAACCTCTTGAACATCTAAGGTAGTAGTTAGAGGATCAATGACATTGCTTGAGGAAAAGAAGGCTAAGAAATTAGCATTATCCTCATCCTTACTATTAGTACTTCCTGAAATAATAACCTCAGCTTTCATCGCATACTTATTCATGTGCTTTTATTTTTGAAAATAATTTTCTATAATGTGACCATGTTTCCATATTCGAAGCATTTGATCTTGTTTAAGTTCTCTATGATTGGTTTCTCATATTCATTATCTAAGTCATCATCTTTTTTTACTGATTTCGATCCTTTAGGGCTCAAACTATCTTTTTTAATAACCCTAGATGAGGGTATCTTCTTTTTGAAGAATCTTGTGAATCTCTGTGCAAGTAAAGACATTTATTCCTCATCAAGATCAGAGTTATAATTAATAGAAGTTGCATTTGTATCAATACTGGAACCACCTCCCTAGTCAGTTATTAGAACCAAATTCTTTCCCTTCTCGGAACCTAATTGTTCTTGTCTTGGAAATAAGTGGCGAAGTTTACTTGTAGATCATTGACTAACTCATTTACTATAAGCTCACAAGGTTTGTACATTGATTCTATCACGGAAAATTTGGCATGAAACTAGTAAGGTAGAATGGTGATGATCTTCTCAATATATTTTTCTTCATTGATGGGCCTACCTAAGTTGTACGAACTGTTGATAATATTTGTGAATTGTGCATAGAACTTGTCAAAAGTCTCGGCCTTTTGCATGATGCACAGCTCAAAATCTCTATTTAATTTCAAAATTCTGGATCTCTTTATAGTAGATGTTCCTTCATAAGTTGTCTCTAAAATATCTCATGCTTGCTTAAGAGTAGTACAACTTTGTATTCTTCGGATGCCTTACTTTCTTCTTTTATCTACTTAATTATAGGTTTTGGAATCATAGTATTATCGATTAGGGTTTTAGTTGGGTACATCGAACCATTCTCGACAAGAAACCACACATAGTCTCTAAGGGGTCACAAGAAGGCCCTCATTTGTGATTTTATATAAGCATAGTTTGATCCATTGAAAAGTGAAGGTTTACCTACATTATCTCATTCTGTTGATTCCATCAAAGAGAATGTATGCATGTGAATAGTGATTTAATAGAATCAACATGGGAGAGATTGAGCCCTAAAAGGGTGCACCAACTCCAATACCATATGAAAAACTTTTACAACCCAGTACATAAACAGGGTAAGGACATACAGACTTCTTAAAGATTCGACCCTAACTCATATGAACAAAATAGTAAACACTCAAGCAAGTAATACAACAGAAACACAAATAAAATAATATTAGATAAGTATATAACTTTGAACAACATATATTATATATATTCAATAGAAAATGAGCAAGAGTATAAAGGCATTCTAATCATAGTTTAAGCTTTTAGTATTTTGTAACATATATACCTTAAATTTAGATTGTACTAGTATAACAATAGAGTGTATATAACACACACTATAATGATATAAACCCACATAGAGACCCTATCTATGTGGTAATATCCTCGGATAGCTTATGAAAACTACTTGGTAGTAAATAATTCACTGAGCAATAAATAATTACAACTCAAAAAGAAATAAAAATACTATTACCTCTATCAATCACGACTTATCTCCGAACTATCTATTAATGCCCTTGCTTGTCGCTTTTGCAATGACCTAGCTTGACACACGAATCTGGCTCTCCTCCACAACCAACCCCACACAATGTGGTGTGATCAATAAGCATAGATCAATAATAAGAAGTGTAATTACTCAATATCTTGAGGATCACCCTCAAACTCAAAATAACCTATCTCTTATTACACACAACAAAATATGAGAGAACCCAAAGAATTTAACTTAACTCATTCTCAAAATTAAGTAAAAATAGTTTACCTTACTATTTTATACTCTCTAAAATGTATCACCAATATCATGACACAACAGTAAAAATGGAACTCGAAATAATAAAAAAATTGGCATAGTGTTCATAACTATGTTTACATGCATTACTGATCCGCAATAACCAACCTTACACTGAAAAAAAACATAACATTGAGTAAAAATAAACTAATATCTTGTTTTCTACATTAAAATCCAACACACAGATATAATAACAAAAGGAAATACAAAAATATTTATTATCCATTTTATCATACTATATTATACAGGTTGTCACAAACACTATACAAAATAATTATAATAGAATTCAATACAGCTCAGTCCAATACAATTATACTTAACACATCTAATATGGTACACCAAACATACCCTAAATGTGTTGACATGTAATGAACCTTGTGGTTAATTGGTAGACACGATCCACACACATTTACATACATGTAATCATCCCATACATTCACTATAGTTTGTAAGGTCATGATGTCTTTAAACTTTCACATCCCAACTATTGTGGAAAAAAAGACATCCATGTAATGTATGGATGTATTTTGCATACATTAAATATTAAGGGAATGAAAATTTTATCCTTGAACATTTATATTTATGTCCTTTTAGAATTAAGGATGAAATTTTACCTTTGCAATACAAATACATCAACAAGTAACAACAAAAGCAAAAACCTTGTCTTTTTATATAGCTTATAGATATAGATATATATAAAAAAAGATTTATTTGTTGAATTTTATTTTTAATTGACTAATTTTCTCTTTTAATAATATTTTTATTAAAAATATTAAAAACTAACTTAGTTGTATTCGCTTGCATTGTTCTTGAGGTAGGTATCAGTAAACTTGAGCATTTGGGAAGTCTTTTCTTTGCTTCCTATATCTTGGTTTCATCAATCTAAAAATCACCTTTTACTTAGTAATTAGTTGTACTCTTAATGATGGATCCTCAATCTGGGCCTTTAACCAACTTAGTTTCAAAGCATATTTCTCAATTAGCTATCTTAAAATATCACCTTCAATCAAAGTGTATTTGTAAATAACATTGGCTTCATCAACTATATCATTCTTACAAATCACATAACCCAAGGCACGTTCTGTTTTTATATTCACAATTCACTACTACAATACATGTATATGGCTTTCATTTTTAACTGTGACCGTAGATCTATGGCCATGGTTATAAGAACAAAGGCATAAATGAGAGAGACTATAGATTGTTACTTATGATCTCAATTTTTTAACCAAAGTAAAAAATTATATCTATGACCTCGATTTTTAAATAAATGAGGCCATAGGATATGTCTATGGCCTCCGTTTTTAAATAAATGAGGCCAAAGACATACCATTTAACCTAATTTTTCAATATAAATTAAAATAAATTGATAAATTGAGAAAATTAAAAGTTGTTATATTAAAATTAAGAATGAAATTACATTTGAGAGTTTTGATATGTACAAAAACATAATAAATCCTTATTATAGTTAGCTAATTAAAATGTTCTATAATACGAAGTACATGCCAAAGCTTGAATACACTAAGACTATCCAGCAAAAAGACAAGTAACATAGCTTATTGGTGTTGATGCTTGGTTCTTGGTGTCGGTTCCTAGTGCTAGTGTTAGTGTTGGCGTGCTGGTGCTTGGTATTGGTGTTGGTATTGGTGCTAGTGTTGGTGCGTTGGTACTCATATTGGTGCTTGTGCTTGGTGTTGGTGTTGATGCTTAATGGTTAGTGCTGGTATATGTACTAGTGTGTTGGTGTTGGTGCTCTTGCCATTGTAGAAACAACTGACACTAGAGACATCAAGCTACATAAGTTAGGCAATGATAAAGCTAAAACTAAATATAACACTATAAATCAAATAATGAGCACCTTTTCTTATTGAAAGACATATAGAGGAGAAGTTCCACACTAATTTGTAACAAGTTATGCTCCCAACTGCTGATCCTCATTGCTTTTGGGTAGAGCTTCTTTAATTTCATCGAGCTTATCATCCTATTTAAGAATAAAATATGCTTCAGACTAGTATAATAAATTTGGGCTTATAATGAAATCAAGTGGAACAAGGAATTTTAACTAAGAAATCATTTCCCTTTTTCATTACCTACATATCTGTGATCCATAGAGTGAAGTTATCACAAAACAGTTGCATTATCAAAGTGTTATCCTTAAATGATTCCTCTTATAGAGTGTCCAACTCATCAAATGGAAACAAATACACCCTTATTCTAATGATCACATACTCGTAGATAATTTTTCCTAGCATGTCAATCATGTGTATAATTAGCCAAAAACTCAAAGAAAAAGTTAAAAAAGGCTAAATTTCATACTACATGAGTTATGTAGAGTTACTAAAGATAGTACGCGCAGAACTTTGACATTTTTCGTCTCCAATTGGCTCTTGGTAAAAACTTCATTAGTACCAAGTTTTTTAAGTTTTTGTTTTGCTTCATTCGATCCAAGCTTGTAAGAGGTACACAGTGAATAATATTTTCACACAAACACCTTTCTACATAAAGCAAGTATTTTCTAAGAAATGTATATTCCAAATTCTATGAAGATAAATAAAAGTACCTTTACAATTCTACATGACTAGAAACAACATGGCGTTCTACAATATATTCAAGGCTGGAAAGATAATGTTTTTTAAAAAAAATTCAAGTCTAATTAAATTCAATAAAAACATAAGTTGTTGAGAACTTGAGACCAAATAACCATAATCATAATTACAGATCATAACAGAAAAATGATCCATTTGAACATACCAATCCCTACGAAAACTAGAAAATTGATTACTATCATATATGGGTAATTAAAATTATGAAACACATACATAAATTCATATTAGAAATTTATACACTCAAGATACTATAGGAGATGTAATAAAACTTTTGGCTGGGGTAAAATTTATACACTCAAAATAGTAAAATCTTATGCAGAATGCAAATGCTATAACCTTGCATAGAGTATAGAAGAAATGCTTGCCTTGACATAAATTTCACAATTCAAGGTGAGCTAAACTCCAATCTCTATATCGGGTTGTTTATCTACAAGTTGATTCTTAAGGAATTCCAACACCGAATGTTTTTTCATTCACAAAATATGATGAATTAATTACAAAATAGGGTTGAATGGTACATAGAACTAGCACAGGGAAAATATACCCATTGCTCAATGAAATTTTTTTCAAAAAATAAAGTGCCACCTCACCTCACTAAAAAGCGGGTGCTCCTTAGGGCCCAAACCCAATCGCAAATTCTTCTTTAGTTAAACATCTCTTAAGAAATATAAGTTAGCAATGTGGGACAAAACTTTAAGAGAGTAAAATTTGGCACTTATTATCATCATTGTTTTTATTGAAATTCATTTCCAACAATCCCCCACTTGAATTTTATATAAAAATAGTTTTCATCGAGCAACCGATCAATTAAAAGTATAAAATTATGTATCAATAAAAGGTGTCTATTGACTCAAACATTTGCATAGTGTTAATGCTTTACAATATACTACAATAACTCGTAGTTTTGAACTCTATCTCTAACAACATTATACACACAACCTTTCCAAGGTGTAGTTCGAAAATCCCGTGCTTTACAGCCATGCATGTGTATCCGAGTATAGTGAATACTCTAGTAAATTTTGCCCATAATTTTCGTAGGAAGCGGTCACACTTTCACATTCACATAAGTGAGTCTATCCAGAGTACTCCTATAGCTATACACTCCACTCCACATAGAGTATATAAATCATTAAGAATTTAATAATTAACTCACCATTTTTGTCGCTTCAGGACTTCATGCTTCTAACAATATAGAATGAGACTTCATAATAGTATAATTCATCTCATATCACTACATGACTTTTTATTACCCATTAAACTTATTTCTTGGGATCTTCAGTCTATAAGTTGGGTTACCATCATAAGTGACTTTCCATTCTAAGGGCATCAATTCCATTCCTTTCGAGGTTTCGAAAAAACTTCTCTCTTGTTAATCCTTTCGTCAAAGGATCACCCAAATTTTTATCAGTATATACATGATCCACTCTTACAGCTCTTGTAGAGAGAAATTCTTTAACAATATTGTGTATCTTTCATCTCTTGACATCGCAATAATGGTTTTTAATCTTTGTAATAACTACAGTACTATCGCAATGGATCAGAATAGCTAGTATCCGTCTTTCCCATAAAGGGATCTCAGTGAACGAACTTCTTAACTAGCCTGTTTCTTCAGTGTTTCAATTAGCATCATTGTATCCTTCTAAAACAGCAAGAAATTTTTTATGATATAATCCAAGGTTCATAACCTATATAGTATTCCCACAACATAAACTATGTCTGATCTAGTGTAGTCAGTAGCATAACATAAGCTACCAATGATGCTTGCATACTCAGTTTGTCTAACATTGTCTCTCGTGTTCTTGATTCACTTTACACTATGATCATAAGGAGTACATGAAGGTTTGCATTTAAAGTAATTACATTTCTTTAAGATCTTCTCAATGTAATGAGATTGATATAGAGAAAGTCTCTTTTCAGATCTAGTAATCTTTATACCAAGGATTACACTCGTTTCTCTGATATCTTTCATATCAAAGTTAGCACATAACAAAGTTTTCCAACATGAATATTTGACCCAAAAATAAGCATGTCATCTACATATAAACATATAATAGTGCAAATGTTATTTTCTTATTTATAATAAATGCATTTGTCACTTTCATTCATTTTGAACCCATGTGAGATAACTAGATTATCAAAATTTTCATGCCCTTACTTAGGTGCTTGTTTTAGACCATAAAGGGATTTACCTAGTTTACAAACTTTATTTTCTTGACCTAGGACAAAAAAAAACTTTTAGGTTGGTCCATATAAATCTCTTATTCTAAGTCACCATTTAAGAAGGTAGTTTTAGCATCCATTTAGTCATTACTAAATTATGGTTAGCAACAAGAGAGAAAAGCACACGTATAGAAATTTTTCGTGTGATTGATGAAAATGTATCAAAGAAATATACATTTTCTCTTTACCTATACCCTCTGACTACAAGACGAGCTTTGTACTTTTCATTAGTATCATCAGGTTTTAATTTCTTCTTTTGTATCCATTTATATCCCATGGTTTTGCAACCAGGAGGTAAGTTAACTAAATGCCAAGTTTTATTATACTTAAGATAATCTATTTCATCATTTATGGCTTTTACCCATGAGTTGGCATCTAAAGAAGATAAGGCTTCTTGAAGAGTTTGGGGATCTTCTTTTAAGGTATAAACATAAAAATCAGACCCAAAATCCTTAGAGGTTCAAGCTCGTTTACTTATCCTAATTTCTGTGTCTAATTTCTCATTTTGTTCACTAGTTTTAGTTATGGGTAAACTATTAGAAGACGAGCCCTCATTATTCTTCAATTTAAAAAAAATCTATGTTAATAGAAATCAACATCATTTGAGTCTATAACTACATGCTCGTTTAAGTCATAGAATTTATAAGCTTTATTATTCACAGCATATCCTATGAACACACATTCATATACTTTACTAACAAATTTATTTCTTTTAGGATCAAGGATCATAACATAGACTAAACAACCCCAAGTTTTAAAATAAGTTAATAAAATTTCTTATTTTTCAAAATTTCATATGGTGAAATTTTACTAGTAAATTTAGGCACTCTATATAGCACATAGAAAATAGTTAATAAAATTTCTCATCACTAATGGGAAGCAACACCAAAGTTTAATAAAATTGCAATAACTTATTCAATAAAAGTTCTATTTTTTATTTCAGCTTTGCCATTCATTTTAGGAGAATCAGGTACAGTTTTTTCATGTATGATTCCATGAGTTTTATAAAACACATTGAAAATATTAAAATCATATTCAGTGCCTCTATCACTTCAAAATATTTTTATGCATGGGGTAATTTATCTATAATAACAACTTGAAATTGTTCATCTAAAGTCATACCTTCAGAAGTTATTCATACTTCTTTTGAAGTGCATCTCGAATTTCCTTAGTGAATCACGTGTTGTCTTTGGTGACATAGACAAAGCCACCATATTCTCTGGCTATTGATCAATACCCACACATACATCTTCAAATCCATCAGTCATTACATTACACCTCAAATCCAAGTACAAGATGAATCAAAATCATCGGGAGCAACTATGGCAATCCAATTACTGAGCATCTTCTTAATATCAGCACGATTAACATAAACCAATTCATACATACTACACAAGTTCACCATAAGGGTCTCATTCAAAGCCATAGTCGGTACTCTTTCAAGTGCATTTTCAAAAACCTTAATCGAATTAGAAAAATTCCTCAAATACATCAAGCAAATAGCTTTGTTATTGATGGCCAACGCATCACCATTATCTCTCTCAATGCAATCATCTTACTTCCTAATATCTGAAACATAGTCCTTAGCCATTAGGTACGTCAATGCTGTGTTTTTTCTCACCAGATTCTGAAATTGAGTTTCTTTCAACAACCCATTACCATTCTTGCCCTCTTTCATAAACATTTCCACTTGATCGAACGAAGTCTTAAAACCTTCTAAATCTCCAATCTGCATCTGAATGTATCCTAGCTTTGAAATCAAAATAGGACCTTTAGGGTTCATTAAAATCAATTATTTAATCAAGCACAAGGAGACAAAGAGCTCTTTCTGATTCAAATGAATCCCAATAATTGAATTCATTACCAAAACTTCTCTTTTCTTTCATATCTTTCTTCAAATCGACTTCCGTAGCTGCCATCGCTGATCAATTCCTCCTAAAAACCCATCATCCCTAACGGACTATCGCTTATGAGTCATGGCCACCATAGTGGTCGCCATCAGAGGAGACAACGAAGCAACACTTTTCTTGTAAGGTAGAGGTATGACTACTAATGATAACGGAGAAAAAAATCATCGCAGAAGGTTTCTTCACATTGGCACCAATAAAGGCGTACTACACATCTGTATGGTGAGTCTTCTTGGTATTTCCATGAAGAGCGTTGATGGTATCAACAATGTCTTACCAATCCTTTTGATGGAGGTTACCACGGTTAAGCTCGAGATAACAGTGACCTCAGGAGTTAATAAGGGTGGATGTGACTTCCTTGCTCCAACAGTCTTCACAGACAAGAGTGGGGGACGGAAGGTGTCAATGATGGCGTAAGGATTTTCGTTCCCTCGTTCATGGAAGACGATCGATGTGATTGTTTGTACAATAAGGATTTATTTGGTGTCATTAGGTATGGTTATTTTTTCTTCCTTTTATGGTTAATAAAAATAACATCTTTTGTCTCCATATTTTAAAGTGTAGTCCCTCGAAACAAAACATTTTGTTGAGATTAGTAATTAATATTTTAGTAGACATGACAGATAAAAAACTTCTTAAAATTGTTATAACAAGTACGTGAAAACAATGTTACCGATATACTGAAATATATTGTTTGGGTTGAATCGCGGACTAGGTCGCTCTCTTTAAGATATTTCGCAACTCTACCCAAATTTGTGCAAGCAAACATAGCCTCGTCGCCCCCATAATAAAACAACCTAGAATTGTTTTTTGTCTCGAAACTTCACTGCACTGATAAAGTCTGAAATGCTATACTTCCAAAATATTTATATTGCTCGAAAAACTGAAAAAACAATTTTGAATTTATTTTTTGGCTTTTCTATGAAGAATTGTAGTGAGTTATTAAGTTGTCTCACACAAAATGAGAATTATTACCATTTATTTATAGTTGAAAAAAGATGTGTAAAGTTCATACAATTATGAAAATAATGGTCACATTTCTCAATGGATACATAACGGTCATGTCTGTTGGATGGAAAAATAATAGTCACATTTTTAAGTGGATACATAACCATCATAAAATAAAATTCATGTCTATTGGGTGGATAAATAAATGTCATGTCTCTTGGAAGATAGTTTTAATAATGAAAAAAAATTCAAAAACTAAAGTGTCACCTTACCTCATACACACGTATTCGGGCTCGGCTCTTTCTGTAAATATATTTATTATATATAATACTGCTTTATAAAAATTAATAGTATTAATTTAAATATTTATTTAAAAATATTAAAATGTAATATTAATTAATAGCATACTTCTACTAATCTTTAATGAATTAGAAATAGGTAAAATTGATAACAATAAGAATTAAAATTATTATTTTTTGGACGTATTTACTTATTATATCGTAAAATAAGAATAAAAATGATTTTTTTATTAAATTATTGTATTAGTATAATAATTATTATTTTTAAAAGTATTGGTTAAAATGAAAACTATAAATTAATAAATTGAAAGAAAAAAAAATTAATATTAAATGATATATACACTTAAAATGAAATAATTTATGTGTGAAATACTAAATGATTTATTATTTTAACGGTCTATTTATCATTAAAATATTTTATACCGTGTTTATCTACCACTCTCCTCTCTAATTTTTCTAATTTTTTAATTCCTAATTTTAATTTTTCTTCTCACCTTTTTCCAATTTTATTGTCTTTTTTATGACATCAGTTTTTTTATTCACACTTTTTCAATAAATTAGTTTTTGTGATGTGTGAATATGCACCCGCCATTTTTTAATATATATTTTTTAATTCTTATAATTGAATGTAATAATAGAATTTGAATATTTGGTGAGTGTTGATAAAATAAAAATTGCAAAAACTTCAAAAGTTAAATTAAGTCTATTCTAATGGATTAAAATATTTTTCTATATATATTTTTGTCAGTACAATGAAAAATACAAACGTATATTTTAACCTTTTTTTATTTAATATATATAGTATCTTTTTCTATAATAAATAATTTAGATAAATATTATTGGTAAATTATATTGAATTTTGGATTAAACAATTTATATATATATATATATATATATGTTAATAAATATAAAATTTATAAAATCAAAAAAATATTTAATTGCAATTAAAAATACATATATTATCAAATTTTATTTATTTAAAAATTAAAATTATTTTATAAATTATTTTATTTAAATTTTTTGTATCTATAAAAGTGATCATATATAAATACTCAATTAATAAAGATTTAAATCTTACACATATTCAAATATACAGTAACAATATCACTCAAATGCAACATATATTGAATTAGTAATGGTATATGGATAAAAATATTTTATGATTATATTGTCATGGCACACACACGGTTGATTGTGCAAAATAATTTACTATTTTATATATAAAGGTTGCTCCATAATATATATTTAATAATAATTTTTTTTAATCTTTTCTTACATTTTTATGTCAATTTTTTTAAAAAAAACTAATTTTTTACTTTTTAAAAGAGACAAGAAAGTAGAGATGGACACGGGTATAAACTGAGACAGTTATTGATATAACTGTTATCGAGCCGAATTATTAAATATGTATCAAAATTTGCTTAAAAATTGTTGTTTGGGAATGATTTTTTACACACGAATAACGATTTGTGATAATTATTTAAAAATACAAAAAAAAATATTTTTTTTAATTTTTTTTAAAAATTTCTATATATTTACATGAAAAATCAATAAACTATAATTATTAATTAATATATAATTTAATTTAATAAATATAATTAATTTTGTATATAAGCGGATACGGTTATCTATATAATCATACATGTTGTTTCATATTTGATTTTTATCTAAAATCATACTCGTTTTTAAAATTTATCGAATAAAAATTGAACCGACGATACGAATAATCGAACCCGCATTTTTTTTGTATATTCCTACCAAAAAAAAGTATTAAATAGAGTTTAAATAGAGTTAAGAGAACCTAAATTATGAAATAGCATTGCTTGATATCTTCTGTACTTTTTAGTACTTTAACATTTTTCATTATATGTATAAAATATTTAATTATTTAATTAATTTTATTTTTAATTTTTAATTTTTAATTTTTTTAATAAAAAATATTTTTATTTTTTTATAACATTAAAAAAAATATTTATTTATGTTATAAGAAAAATGAATATATTTTTTTTATTAAAATGATTAAAAAAGAAACTTCAATGATTATTCCATTTAATTTAACCTAACTTTTTATCATATATATTATCCGTAGGGTCATTTGACTGTGAAGATTTGGCTTTAATAATTGTCTCATTTTTCTTTCTTTTAGATTCCATAATAAAACTTATATTGCTTAAATACTTGAAAGATGTTTAAAAATGTGATTTTAAGTAATTTTATTGCTGCTCATATTATTGCAAAGTAATGACACAAGTCTCATTGTGAATCTGGGACATTGACAGCATTATCAGCAAGATGTTCATGAAATAAATATTGAAAGTTTGGAACGAATAATTTGTTTACTTCAAACAGTCCTCGTGCATGTCTCTTACCTCATCAATTAGCTTTTGACGATCAGGGGTCCCAAACTTAGGGAATGCTTCACGAGATTTAATGGCCAAAGCACGCCTTTCTTCCTTCTTGTAGTCAAGGGAACCCAATGCACCATTTGGACTAGTTGGCATAAATGCGATAAGTGCAACTAATGCAGTGTGCACTGACAAAGTTATGACAGATTAGCAAAGGTAAAGGTAATTGCCATCATGGGAAAACTTCGAAAAAATCTTGACTATCAGACAGACAGACACATGCAAAAGGAATTCTTGCTAATAAAATAAGTAAACCAGAAACAGAGATGATAAATTTTGGCTGGACATAAATGCACCGAATTTGCAGAATTTAGTATTTTCCCCCAATAATCTGGTAATTTTTCATAAGTTACCACAAAATGGCCTTCACTTTTCAGCCCCAAACTGCTTTATATGGCATTGGGAGCTTTCCTAAGAAAACAATCATGGTTAATTGAACCGGTGCATTAAATTTGGTTATGTCAGATGTTCTGAAGTTAGCTTACTATATGGATGCTCCTAACATAATGGAACTTGAAAACTAGTAAATGGCCTAATATAGATAAGCAGTCATCGTGCTATCTTTGTAATGCTCACATTTCTAAGCATATTGGACAAGACTCGCTCTTCAATGATAAATAATCATGGTTACACAAACCCATCTGAGGTGTGGATTACTGGGTTCTGCTAATTGGCTTGAAACTTGAGCAATTTACTAAGACCTCAGCAAGGGTAAAGATAATAATCATTATTTACACATTTCATATACAAACATTAGGATAGGACATAGTTTAAGTTTTAACACAGCATAAAGAACAAATCAAGAATGAAACATACCACTCCAAGATGGCTGCCAGTGTTCAGGATGATGATTCGATATGCTTAAGCAGATCTTGGTTTGGGTCTCAAATCGACCATTTGGCTGTAAAACAAGTAAAATTTGTTAACATTTCTTGGGGAAAAAAAAACATTAAACGATATTATTCTTCAAGAGAGTACAGCGGGTAATTAAGGAGGAACAATCTGTACAGTTAATAACATAAATGATGGAGGCTTGAAGGGATATTCTGCAGGCAACTGGATGCGCCCGTGATAGATCCCACCCTCAAATTCAGTGTCACGGGGTCCTCTGATTGCAAACTGCCATTCAAATATATTCTCCTGGAAACAATTACTAATATCTTTAAACCAAATAATATCACCCAAAAACTTTAGAGGACCTAGAAAATACCATAAACTTTCAAAGGAACATAAAAATGCAAGTATAAAGAACCAGAGGACCAAAGTCATGACAGATAAAAATTATAGAACACAAGTATTGTTGAGGGTAATTCCATCGAGAACGTGTAGCGTCTTCCTATTGGTCCATGTTATTGTTAAATGATAAAAAGGGGTACAAAGCATACGGTCAAATGCACAGTCACCATCCAGTCAACAGACAGGATTGAGTTTGAAATAGAAGGCAGAAAATATTTCCCTTAAGATATTAATTATTAATTAGCTAATATTTGGTATTAAGGGAATTAGAATATTTTCTTTGATTTCATTTGCTTTATTTTAACTCGTATAAATAACCTTATAATTCAGTTATGATTATGCTTTATTTGATCCATCTACTTACTATTTTGGCTTCTCTTTACAAAAACTTGATTTAGGTATCATAGTGGATTTGACACCTCTCGGTATCATTCCCTCTGCATGTTTCTCTGTTTACAAGATCAACTGTAGAGAAACGTGCTGAGTGCAGATATCAATTTTAACTGTTAGAGATGTTAGTTGTGTATTAGATGTCAATAACTAAGTGAATATATTAGTTGTGTATTTAGGTGTTTTAATTATGTATTAGGTGTTTGTCACCTAAGAGTGTCCTTAACTTTGTATATAAATATGTAGTTTCTTTGAATGAAAATAAGAAGAGTGAATTTTAAGGTTTACATGGTATCAGAGCATTTGGGTTACGAAATTTGGAATTTTTTTTTTCCGTTCAAATTAGGGACTGATTTTGGGTAAACACAAATTAGGATTTAGTGCATTTTTGGGTTCCAACTCGGAACACCCTTTTGGAGTGCACATTTTTTCTCACCACCGGCACAGGGAGGGAAGACCAACCGCCGACCGGCCAAACCCCAATGTCCGGTCACCAGACGAGCCGCGAGTGAGCCACACGCGCCATCGTGACTTTTTGTCAACTTTCCACGTGTCTCACCGCCATCACAGGGAGGAAGACCAACCGCCGACCGGCCAAACCCCGAAATCCGATCACCAGACGAGCCGCGAGTAAGCCACAAGCACCATCGCGACTTTCTGCCATCTTTCCACGCGCCGGCGCGTGACAGTGCGTCCGTGCAGCAGTCTTCTCCGGTCGACCTCGTGTTGCTCTCCATTGTTCCCCTGCGTCATCTGTGGTGGTTTGGCACTCATTGCTTATGATTGTTCAGGTTTGGGTTCTTTCAATTTTGTGTTCTTGTTCGCTACTGTTGTTGGATTTTGTTTGTTCGTTTGCTCACTACCTTGTCGTTTGTAGGAGTTATGGTTGAAAAGAAATCTAATGTTGTAACGGATATGGTGCCTGTGATGACTAAAATCACGGACAATAAGCTCAATGGTTCGAATTATTTGTCTTGGAGCAAAACCATTCGAATTTATTTGAGAAGTATCAACAAAGATACTCATTTGACTAATAATCCTCTTAAAGATGATTCAAAGCAGACATGGCTTTAGAGAAGATGCCCGCTTATTTATGCAGATTCAGAATTCTATTGAAAGTAATGTAATTGACTTGATCAATCATTGTGAATTCGTTAAGGAATTGATGGATTATTTGAATTTTTTATATTCTGATAAAGAAAATCTTTCTCGCATGTATGAGGTATGCAAAGCATTTTACCGTGCAAACAAACAAGATCAGTTACTCACAAATTATTTTATGGAATTTAAAAGGACTTATGAGGAACTCAATAGTTTGAAGCCTTTTAGCCCTGATGTAAAGGTTCAGCAAAGTCAATGGGAACAAATTGCGATCATGAGTTTTCTTGCCGGTCTTCCCTCTGCCTTTGAGACTGCTAAGTCCCAGGTTCTTTCTGGTTCTGAGATCTCTTTACAAGAGGTGTTTAGTCGAGTACTTCGTACAGAAAGCACTCCACCTCCACCTGCTCAATTAAATGGTGTTTTGGTCAACCGAAGTAATAATTATGAGCATTGACGGTCAACTTATATGAACAGAAACAAAAGAGACGGCTCGCACGGGTTTGAAACTCAACCACAGGACCTAGGAGGTATTGTATGTCACTATTGTCACAAACCAGGACATACGAAACATGACTGTAGAAAACTTCAATACAAGCATCAAAAAGGTCACTCGGCTCATATTGCATCCACTTCTAATACTTCTGAAAAATCGGTTCTTATCTCTGTAGATGAATTTACCAAGTTCTCACAGTACCAAGAATCACAAAGGTCTTCATCACCTTCTATCACTGCTATTACTGATTCAGGTAAATCAAATGTGTGTCTCATTTCCTCATCTTCCAAATGGGTTATTGATTCTGGTGCCACAGATCATATGACAGATAATTCTAGTCTCTTTTCTACTCTTCAGTCACACACTTCTATCTCTACTGTTACCTTAGCCGATGGGTCACCATCTCGTGTTCTTGGGTCTGGCACAATTACTCTCACTCTTTTGCTTCCTTTGTCGTCTGTCTTACATTTACCTAGCTTATCCTTTAATTTGATCTTTGTAAGTCAGGTTACTCGCAATCTTAACTGTAGCATCTCATTTTCTCCTAATCTTTGCTTATTTTAGAATCTTATGACGAAGAAGACTATTGGTAAAGGACAAGAGTCTGGAGGCCTCTATATTCTTGACATACCAATACCGAAATCTGTCGCTTGCTCTAGTGTAACCTCTTCCTTTAAGGCACATTGTAGACTGGGTCATCCATCTCTTCCTTTACTGAAGAAACTTTGTCCTCAGTTTAATCAGGTGTCTTCATTAGATTGTGAGTCTTGTCAATTTGCAAAACATCATCGTCTTAGTTCAAATCCAAGAGTTAATAAACGTGCTAGTATTCTTTTTGAATTAGTTCATTCTGATGTTTGGGGCCCTTGTGATATTTTGTCTAAACCAAAACATAAGCCTCAAACTTTAACTTTAAAAAACCTTAAAAATATTAATAAAAACAATTATTAATCCTATAAACAATTAAGCATGAGAATAAAATAATAAAACACACAAATTCACTCAAACTTTAACTTAAAAATAACCTTAAAATATTAATAAAAAAATTATCAATCCAATAAGTAATCAAGATTGAAAATAAATAACAATATTAGTTGCAATTCTATTGCTCAAATGTCAATTTAGAATTGTGAGAAGCATCAATAAAGATGGAGGAAGAACCAAGAACAACTAAAAAAACAATATTTAAGCAATGTTTACAGAGATACAAACTTAATTGAAAAAAATAAAAATAGTCAAATCGAGGGAAAAAACTATTTTCAATGTGCAACTTAGTGATTCCAAAATTTGTAATTGTTAGAGGCAAAAGGAAGGAAAGAAATTGGTAAAAGAAGAATGAAGAATGTACAAGTAACAATCCTAATAGTGTTTGTTCACGATAATGATATCATCTTCTTCTTTTTCCTATCTATGATTTTCTCTCTTTTTTAATTTCTAATGAAATTAAGTTAAGATTTTATGAGTAATCTATGAAATCAACATAAAAAATGAGCCACTTGAGGCTATAGCCTCAATCACCTCAAGCAATAAAAGCCTAAAGGCATAAACCTTAATTTACCACGTGAGTCTATAGTCTCATAACTTCTTTTTTTAAGCCTTGTATTCAAAATAGCCTTTTACATCAATAGCATACATAACAACTTCCAGGACTACTACAAGAGAGAAACTCGGTATTCCTTAACCTACAAAACCAAGGTAGTCATTCAGGTAAAAGTTGGTGTGTTAACCTATAGGAATGTAAAAGAAAGTCGGGAAGGAAACAATGAAGGACTTAAACTCAAACTAGATCTCCTCAATAAAAAAAGAGAGCAGAGTTAGATATGGCTTGCAACTTACGAAAAGCAAGTCACAAGCTACTACAATCGCTCAATGAACCCTAGATAGATCTAGATAGGAGACATAGTTCTTAAGAGACTTTGAAAATAACTTATTCTATGTGAGTTTAAATTTATAGGTTCTTTTATGTCCACAACGTATGGAGTGAGTTGCAAAAGTGTCCAAAACATTTAACTACTTGCAATTATGCTCACAACATTATGTGTAACGATAAAAAAACATCTAATTGTTAACCATCGTTTGATTTTGAATTTTTTTCTTCATGCATATTTTACTTTTTGAGTTGATGATGTCACAAAATCGAGATAAATAAAAACTCACAAATCTAAGACACTAAAAAACCAAATAACTGTCTATTAAACTTTATGTATTTTTAAATTAAATATTTCTTCACGTGAGAAACACTTTTTTTGGCTAGTAATTATAAATAGAGTAAATTAATAAATATATCATCGAATTATCACGAAAGTTGCAAATATCATCGAACTTTATCAAGTGTCAAAAATAGTATCCAACTATAATTAATAATACAAATATACCACAACCTTATTTTTTTGGTGGTTAATTTATATCTTTCATGGTAGATTTGCAACTAATAAGAAGTTTGATGGTTGTATCAATAATAAAGAGTTCGGTGGTAGATCCGTCACAACAATGGTAGGTTTGTACTACTAATAATGCTTGAATACTATTTTTTATCACTCAATAAAATTAGATAATATGTTTGTAACTTTCAAGATATTTTAGTGGTATATTTGTTAGTTTATTGAAGGAAAACATTCAAGGCATTTTGGAAATATATAATTGTGTCTTTTCCTTTAAAAATGCATTAGTCCACAAAAGAACAAAGAGTTTGCTTTGGGGAAAAACCTCACAGAGTTATTTCCTACATCCAGGCATTTCATTTCAATAGAGGATCTACAAATCATACTTTGGGCCTAGGCATGATCGCCACTAAGTGTGCCACCATAAGAGGTGCGCCATGTCGGTTCAAAATTAGGATCTAGGTGCTTTGCCATCGTTGAAGTCTCTTGGCACAAACGTCACCCCATTATGTTGCCTATGAAAAAGGATAAGGCCACTCCTTTAGCAACCTATTTAGGGATAGACAAGCACTCGAAGTTGCTGTTAGAGGAAGAACAAACAACTTTAATGAACTCTATTTGCTCGACATAAGGCTTTGCATACAATCCTTAAATTGCACGAGGAAGAATAGAAGTTAAAGAGAAAACACAAAGAGGTAGATAAAGATGAAGAACTGTATACATGACAGCTCAACACTGGAGATTAAGTTGACGTGGGATCAAGTTTGTGATAAACCGTGTCGTACTCGACGAATGCTACAAATCAAGATCATCGCCAACCCTTGTTAGACTGAGGAAGATCTTCAATCAACCAGCAATTCTCAACAATGTTGTCAATTTTTCCCACTAGGATGTGTAACCGTGGAGAAAATCCAAGTTTTCCACCAACGAGGTAACCCAACATAGAAAATGCCTTTGTGGAGTGGGTTAGGGGATTACGATCCCCATCTCATCAAATCCTCAAACCTAAAGTTCTACTATATTTTATAGTTTCTTATATATTTACTTAAAAAATACATTATAGTTAAAAATACATTTGATTTTATTTTTTAACCACCATCAAATCAAACAATTTAATTATAGCTATAAACTTATACATTACATTCAATATTTATTAAATGTAACATAAATTTTGTTAATATAAAACATAAAAATAAATAATTAAACATATATTTATTCGTTTACGGGGAATACCCTACAAATTCTCGAAAACTCCTATGAAGAATCCTCATCCCACCTCCGCAAACATTTAGTGTGGTGATGAGATGTCAAGCCTTGCCCTACTCCACCCCATTAACAACACTAGTTATCATAGGACTTCACATCAAATCACCCCCCACTCACGATCTGCACATAGTACATATATCAAAACTCTTTCGAAGTTAGCTCTCTATATTGCTTCCTCCACAAAACATGACTAGAAATCAAGATCTTCCAAAAATTGGAGAAAATTGTCGAGTAGTCTAAACCCTCAATAAGAACTGTCACACCAAAGGCAAAAGTGGATGTCTAAATCCAAAAATTATGACACCACCTAGGGGCAAATTGGCGGGAACAAAGTCAAATTTAGGAAGAATAATGATAAAGTTCTTCAGGATTTTGAAATACTTCCTTAGTTTCTCTACAAGAGGCTTGGTCAAGATAGGAACAATGGAGTCCACTTCAAAACCCAAGTCAGATTCAACTTCAGGGAGCAAAACACCCACAAAAATGTGCTCAATCATGACAAAACTAGAAGTCCTCGCAAAAGAAGCATGATCGTAGCAAGAAGGTGAAACAAACAGAACCGCCAAGCTATCAACACTACCGACTCCTCCTCCACCACACAGGCTATCACCAACTAGAGGCTGGTTAAACTGTAAGTTACTCAGACAGACTACCTAGTCTACCCAACTACTTGAATGGTCTATGAGACAAATTGACACCAGTCAAGACGTCCTGGCTAAACCTGATCACACCATTGTACCCAGGTTTGGTAACTATACCTCCTCAACAATCGAAGATGGAACAAAAAGCCTAGGGGTTGATGGTGGGGTAACTTTATCATGTACACATAACATCTTCCTATTGATCCATGTCATCGTTTTCTAATCAAAAAGAGTACGGTCAAACGCGCAATCAGCTCAATTAACAAATAGCGTTGAGTTTGAAGCAAAATGCTTAGTTAAATAAATTAATTAGCTAATATATGATATTAAAGGATATTAGAATATCTTCTCTGATTTCATTTGCTTAATTTCAACCTAATTCAGTTATAATGTACACTTTCTCTAATCCATCTACTTACTATTAAGCTTTTCTTTTCTCTCTACAGAAAACTAACTTAGGTATCAGAATGGATTTGATACCCTTGATATCATTCTTTCTAAGTATTTTTATGTCTACAAGATAAGGTGTAAAGCAACATGGACAGTGCAGAGAGCGACTTCAACAAATACTTTGGTACATATAAGCATAGTTAATGATCCTCAAAAATGCATAAATAAAAATCATTTTCAAATAATAGAAGAATAAGAAAAACAATAGGATTGAGACTCTAATATCCCTCTAAGTACAATCCAATTCAGTCCAAAAAAATCACTACACTTATTCTTCAAAACTCAACTAATAACTCTTAGTCCCATCTAAGTAACTTGACATCAATTAGCTTAATCCCTCCATTAAATCTTTATCAATGGCAGAGATTATGGACAAGATTACAAGATTTATTTTACCATAATTAGTGTATTAGTTGTGTATCTATTATTACCTAAAATAGATAAACAGAATATTGAATATTTAGGTAATAGAATATTATATATTCTTACCTAAAATATATAAACAAAATATTGTATATTTAGGTAATAGAATATTATATATTTAGGTAATAAAATATTGTATATATTCTTACCTAAAATAGATTGTACAGTAATTATTATTTAATGAAAAGGATCCTCAAGAAGAATTCATTTAGCCATTGGTGATATTGGACCTTTTCGTCATATATTTGTCTCTCCTAGGTTATCTACTAGTTTAATTTATGTTGGCCAAATGGTGAATAATAACTATGATGTACATTTCTCTCATGGTGGTTGTATTGTGCAGGATCGAGTGTCAGGGAAGGTGATCGCGAAGGAGCCTAAAGTGGGAAGATTATTTCCGTTGCAATTTACTATTCCTCGAACTTTGTCTTTAGCTTCTATTATTGTTGAAAATAAGGTTGTCGTTTGGCATAGATGATTAAGCCATCCAAATAATGTGATTTTATCTAATTTGATGAAACGCAATTTTCTTGGTAATAAAGATCAGTGTTACACTCATTGGTTGCTTTTTGATTGCTCTACTTGTAAACTAGGGTAAAGTAAAATTTTACATTTCTTTACTTATGGTGGTCGTGCTGATACATGTTTTGAGATTATACACAATGATGTTTGGGATATTACTCCTATCATTTCACATGCGCAGTATAAATATTTTGTAATGTTCATTGATGACTATAGTCGTTTCACATGAATATATTTTCTAGGTTTAAAATTTGAGGTGTTCACTTTTTTCCAAACTTTTGTGGCTTATATCGAGACAAAATTTTCCACTTGTATTAAGGTTTTACGATCTGACAATGGTGACGAATATATGTCGCATGACTTTCAAGTCTTTTTGCAACAGAAAGGCATTGTATCTCAATGATCCTGCCCTTATAAACCTCAACAGCATGGGGTGGCTGAACGTAAAAACCGTCACTTGTTGGATATGATTCAACCGTTACTCTTGGAGTCTTCTTCTGCCTAAATTTTGGGTGGAATCTTTGTCCACTGCAGTCTATCTGATTAATCATTTGCCTTCTCAACAATTGAATTTTGATATTCCTTACTATCGTCTTTTTAGTATGCATCTAGATTATCATATGCTACACACGTTTGGAAGTGTTTGCTTTGTTCACTTGCCTCCTCATGAGCGTTACAAGCTTACAACTCAGTCAGTATGATGTGCTTTTATGGGTTATAGCACAACTCACAAGGGATTTTTATGTTATGATGTTGTTACTAATTGTCTGCGTACTTCTAGAAATGTGATTTTCTTTGAACATGAGTACTATTTTCAGCAACATGTTTCCCCTTCTGACGATGTCCTGTTTCCTAGCTTAATGATATCTCTCCATCAATTGAGCATTTTAAATCCGATATTGCCTATCAACGACAACGGCCCCAATCATCACAAATCCTTCCCGACCTTGATCCGGTGCCTACTTCAATGGCTCCTCGGAGATCTTCCCGTACTATTCGTCCTCACAATAGGTATAGTTTCTCTGCCACTTTAGTTAATATTACAGTTCCTACCTCTTATTCTCAAGTAGCTAAACATGCGTGTTGGGTGAAAGTTATGCAAGAAGAACTTCAAGCTCTTCAAGAGAATCATACTTGGGATATTGTTCCATGTCCTACTGGTGTTAAGCCCATGAGGTTTTAACTGGGTATATTCCATTAAGATGCGTTTTGATGGCTCACTTGACAGATATAAGGCGCGATTGGTGACACTCGGTAATCGACAGGAGTATGGGGTCGATTATGAGGAGACATTTGCCCCTGTAGCAAAGATGATGACGATGCAACTTGTTCTTGCTATTGCTGCATCCAAGGGTTGGCCATTGCGACAAATGGATGTTAAGAATGCCTTTTTGCATGGGGACCTTAAGGAATAAATTTTTATGACTCCACCATTAGGGTTGTTTTTTACACCCTCTACCGATGTTTGTAAGCTAAAACAATCACTCTATGGTTTAAAACAGGCTCCACGTGCTTGGTTTGATAAGTTTCGATATACGCTTCTTAGCTTCTCCTTTGTTCAGAGTCAGTATCATTCCTCTTTGTTTCTTTACAAGACTGCTAAAGGAATCATCTTAATTCTGGTATATGTTAATAATATTATAATTACAGAGACTGACTTTGCATTGATTTCTCAGCTTTAAGAACGCCTTCAGGGTTCCCTTCATATGAAAAACTTGAGTCCTTTACAATATTTTTTAAGCCTTGAGGTGCACTTTACCTCAGTTGGTATTTTCTTACACCAGTATAAGTACACCCAGAAATTAATTACTTTGGATTAAGGATGGGCAAAAAAATCGCGGGTTCGGTTATCCGCGGTTATCTGTAGTTATCCAAACCGGTGGTTCAGTTTTTAACCGGTAAAATTCGGGAACGGGGACGATTTCGGGTAAAAACCGAATATAAAACAACGGTTACGGTTATACTAAAAACCGTACCCGCCCGTACCCGAAATTAATTATATTCAATTAATTAAATTATATATTAAATTATAAATAAAAAATTAATTATATATATTTAATAAATTAAATTATATATATATATTTCGGTTTTTTTTCGGGGGGTTTTTCATAACCGTTCCGAACCGTTACCCGTGGGTAAAAAATCGTTCCCGAAACCGTAACGGTTTTGAGGCGATTTCGATTATAGGTTTTATAATTCAGTTCGGGGACGATTATATCAAAAACCGTCCCCGTGCACATTCCTACTTTGGCTGGCATTTAGGATGGTCGTTCTGTTGATACTCCCTTGGAAGTCAATGTTAAATATCGTCGTGATAAGGGAGAATTTGTCTCTGATCCTTCTTTATATAGACAATTGCTAAGGTGTCTAAACTATCTGACTATCACTCGACCTGATATTTTCTTTGTTGTTCAACAAGTTAGTCAATTTATGCAAGCACCTCCACCTGGCTGTTGTCCATCGCATTGTTCACTTTTTGCAAGGCACTTCCACCTGCGGTCTTTTCTTCCCTATGGACTATCCTATTCGTCTGGTTGCATATAGTGATGCTAATTGGGCTATTTGTTCTAATACTCGATGATCAATTACTGGTTGATGCATGTTTTTTGGTGCCTCTCTTGTTTCTTGGAAAAGCAAGAAGCAAGATCGTGTGTCGAAGTCCTCCACTGAATCTGAATATCGTGCTATATCTTCTGCATGTTCTGAGATTGTTTGACTTCAGGAACTATTGGCTGAGTTTGGATTTCCACAACCTGAGTCTACTCCGCTCCATGCGGATAATATTGGGTTAGCAGCAATTTGAATAGCACTAGTGTTATTCAAATTGCTACTAACCTAATATTTCATGAGCGCACCAAGCACATTGAAGTGGATTTTCACTCTATTTGTGAAGCATATGAAGCTCACGTCATCTCGTTGCCTCATATTACCATCGATCTCCAGATTGTTGATGTGTTTACTAAGGCTCTCTCCCGACATCGACATCAATTTCTTGTAACAAATTGATGTCTTTTGATCGTCAAGCATCAATTTTATGGGGGATATTAATGACAGAGATTATGAATAAGATTACAAGATTTAATTTACCATAATTAGTGTATTAGCTGTGTATATATTATTATCTAAAATAAATAAATAGAATATTGTATATTTAGGTAATAGAATATTATATATTCTTACTTAAAATAAATGTATATTTAGATAATAGAATATTGTATATATTATTATATAAAATAGATTGTATAGTAATTTTTATTTAATAAAAAATATCCTCAATAATAAGTTATTCATAGATTTACTAAAAAATTTCTATGTGTAAATTTAGGAAGGATAAAATAATAGTTACAAAAAGCGAAAGAAAGAAAAATAAAACCATCTAAAATTGGTTGAAAGCTTGAAATCCAATTGCATAAACCACGATTGGATTGATATCAGAAAGTGACACATCGAAGATGCCAAAAAGTATCAAATCCATAATTTAAAAAAAAAGTATAAAAATTATTATTATTTCACCTCAAAATTTGAATTACGGAAAAGGACCAACCTTCCATACATCAAAACAAGCCCAAATCCATTACGAGCTAAAAGAATTTTGTAACGCAAACCTCAAGGGGTAGACTCATGAAATCATCGGATGGATTTGATTGCATCTCCTTGAGTTCCTGAAGAATTCTCTTCACCGCTGGATTCTTCCGGTTGTATTTCTCTTCCGCCATAGGCCCCTTCAGATTTGACCTAATCGGAACAATCACCACCGTCCAATCAAGGTATACGAACAAGAATACAAATACGTATGAAAATACGAAACAGAAATATAAGAGAAAATCGAAGGCGGTTTTTTAGTTTCGGAGGTTGGGTAGAGTGTAAAATTCTGTTTAAGAGAACGACAAAAGGACCGGAGTTACACGAAGTTTTCTCTCGAACTTACACCTCATTCTTTCTTAAGTGGCGTTATTTTATTGGAGAAATTCACTCATTTGTTTTAGAATATTATACATTATTATTGAAATATTAATAATAAAATCATCTATACTAATAAAATAATTCAGGATTTTTTTAAAACACAATTGCCTATTACTTTTTAAAAACATAACCAATAAAATTAATGCATAAAATTATACAAAAGAATGCTGGGTTAACTAGTTAGAAAAAACATACCTAATTTTGTGGAGCTCATGAAAGTAACTTTAACACAAATTCTCAAAATCTTCGCTAAATGCTAGGTTTTATAAATAATGTCATAATCTGGTTAGAAGATAAGAGAGAAGATTTTATGTTTTTTTGAAATTGATTGAATAAAACAAGGGTGGTAATTGGGTTTGTATGTTTTGGGCCACAACATCTAATCAAAGTTAATGAAAAAAATTATTTTGTGTTATGTTTATATTCATTCCTACCATTATAAAAAAAAATTGTTATATTAATTCTAAATTTCCTTAACTCACAACATCTAAATTAAACTTTAACAAATAACATTATAACATAAAAAGAAAAAAATAGAAAGATTTTATTTTCGGTGTGATGAAAACAATAAATTCATAAATTTCTTGAATATTTATGGAGCAATTATTATTGGTAGCATTGAAAATAAATTGGCATGATGTAATAACAAGCAAAAGCTTGATAGAATATGCCAAAGACTAGATACATTAATAATAAGCAAAAGTTTGATAGAATAAGCCAAAGACTATATACACTAAGGTGGTGTTTGGTTCGTGAAATGAAATCGGAATCGAAATGAAATGAAAAGGAAACAATGTTGTTTGGTTTGAACACTGGAATCAAGCTCCGAATCAAAATTACAATGTTTGGTTTGCCACTGAAATAGAATAAAAAAAAAACTATAAATTACCTTAATACCCCTACATTTAGTAAAGTTCATATAATGTCATTTAATTAGTATTTTTCGTTAGACAAAATACATTATTGAAATCATTATTTTTCTAAATAATTATTACTTAATTAAAAAGAAATATATTATTTAAATTATTATTTTTGTAAATAGGGTTTAGGGTTTTGAGATTTGGGATTTGGGAATTAGAGTTTAGGGATTTAGGATTTGGGGTTTAGGGTTATATTTGTGGGTTAAGGTTTAGGGTTAAAATTATTATTTTTCTAAAAAGGATTTAGGGTTTTAGAATTTGGGATTTTGGATTTAGGGTTTAGGGTTTTAGGATTTGGAATTTAGGGTTTAGGGTTTAGGGTTTAAGGTTTAGGGATTTGAGATTTAGGTTTTAGGGTTTAGGATTTTAGGTTTTGGGTTTTGGGATTTCGTTTTAGGGTTTAGGGTTTTGGGTTTTCGGTTTTCGGTTTTAGGATTTAGGTTTTAGGGTTTAAGGTTTAGGGTTTAGGGTTTAAGGTTTAAGGATTTGGGATTTGGGGTTTAGGGATTTGAGGTTTTGGGATTTGGGGTTTAGGTTTTTGAGATTTTGGGTTTAAGGTTTTAGATTTTGGGTTTTGGGTTTTGGGTTTGAAGATTTGGGATTTGAGTTTAGGGTTATATTTTGAGTGAGGGTAAATTTGAAAAAAAAAGTTTAGATGGGAATGGAATCATGATTCCTAAAGGGGGGAGAAGAAATTGTGATTCCTTCTCCTTTAGTAATCGATTTCATTCCGTCCCCCCATTTCGCCCAACCAAAAACACAAAATGGAAGGAATCAATTCTGATTCCTTTCCATTCCCTCCAACAAAACATCACCTAATAGTCTTTACTGAATGGCTATCCACTTACATAAAGGCATTGGTTTTTAATCTACTTAATTAAATTCACTTCTGATCATAATCTAATTTTATTATGACTATATGGAGTGACAAAACCTTACAAACCAAAACCTTTCAGATTTTTGGCAATGTGATGTCGAGACAAAAATTACATAGAGGTGATTAACTCTAATTGGAAAGAGAAATGATATGAGCATAATGTATCAAACAATCTAGAAACCAACACAATAGACACAAAGAATAATTTGGATATGTAGAGGGGAAATTGAAAACACTTGAATCCTAATTAAATTTCATACAATCTTGCAATCATAACTCATATATTTACGAGAATAAATCAATGATCAATTAGAGAGACAAGAACTAATGTGGAAATAAAAATAAAGAGAACTATGAATGAAGGAATGGAATAAGAACACAAAAAAATTTCATACATTTAGCATCATAAGAAGGAAAAGAAATTTTTTTTCTTTTTTGACTTAGGATGATGGATCCATTATTTGGGATAGAGATTGAATTAGGAAAGGATTTATATCTTATTATCAGCTTTTGTTCACTACAAGTTCGCCAACCTTAAGCATTAAGATAACATACTTATTCCATAAAGTTATCAGCCAGATACAAAATGATCACATAACTTGAATATCTTCACTACAAGAAATCAAAGATGCTCTCTAGAATATCCATCTATTAAGGACACCTAGATTACATGGTTTTTAAATCATCTTCTATGAACAAAGTTAGCATGTCTTAGGGAAAGACATAATCTCATAAATTCAATAGTTCTTCATCATGTGACCTAAATCCACAATGGAATCACATTTTCCTCACCTAAACATCCAAGACAAATATAAATGAAAATTTGCTGAAAGAAAGTTAGAAATAAAATATATATATATATATATATAAGCGCTAGGAAAAAGAAAAAAGAAAAAAATGAAAGACGGTGGGATAAAAGTATATATAAGACAAGCATAAGGAGATGTAGTAAGGGTTTATATATATAAATCACAAAAACAGAACAAGAAAATAAAAGTGCCACCAATGCAAAAAAGAAACAAAAAAGGGAACGTAGAAGAGAAGAAAAATCTATAATAGATTAACACGAAAGCAAATTATTTTTACGATTCATTTTCCTTTCAACCATTTTCAGAAAAAATATGGTGAAATTTTTTATGTTAAATTTAATTTTTAACATAAACTAAATTTTCTTTATTCTAGGAAAAAGATGTAATCTAATTCTGAACTATGCTTGATTTTTTATGTTAAATTGAATTATTTCTCTTCATATTTGTCTGATTTATTCTGAGTTTATTGTTTCTAATTAACTGGTCATTAATTAGATGATTTTAATATTATGATTTACTATCAAAATAGGGAATTATATGATAGATTTGTAATATTTCAACATAGATAATTATAGAGATTGAAAGACTTGTATAAACCTATGTAGTATTAAAATCATTGGTTTTAATGCATTCTTGTTTTATTATATTACATACTCTTATGTAAATTGATGAATAAGAATGTTTCCAATTGACTATCAAAAGAGACTTTTGAATGTTTTTTTGGAAATTGCTAACAAAAAGAGAGAATTAAATTCAATTAGTTAGATTGAGTAAAACATAGTGAGAGATTATGTGAAATCAATTTTCTAGAAGTTTTCTTCCCATTAATTTGATCTTTGAACAATATATTTATTTTATTTCACACATTTTCTTTAAATTGATTTTATTTTAAATTCCAATTATGAAAACCTTAATAACTTTTCTAGATAAAATTGTCATTAGTATAATTTTGGTATTTGTCAAAAGTAAGTTACCAATTCTTGAGAACGATACTCTTTTTATCACTTTATTATAAAATTACGATACTATACACTTGTAGTTTTGCACCGATCATCTACGTAATGTGCTTTACAAAATAATTGCAAGAATCTTAGTCAAAAGACTACTAATTTATCTAAAAGATCACATTTTCCCACATCAAGCTACTTTCATGCAAGGCATATGGATAGCTAAAAACACTGCAATCTCTCAAGAGATTGCTATGACAATCTCGAAGAAAACCAAAGAAAAAGGAGGTCTAATAGGCAAAAATTTATACATGAAAAAAACTTATGACATACTGAAGTGAAACTTCCTTCTTCATATAATGAAATGCATGGGATTTTTAGAAAAGATATGTCAACTGATTCATCAATGCATTTCCACAGTCTCTTTTTCAACCCTACTCAATGCTACACCTTATGGGAGGTTATTATCTCAAAAAGGGTTGGGATAGAGAAACTCTCTCTTTCCATACATATTCATATTGATTTCAAAATGCTTATCACAAATGATAAAAAAGGTTGAAATCCCAAACCATCTTCGTGGAGTCAAAATAACTCGAAATGCTTTAGTCATATCCCATCTTTTATATGAAGATGATATTATACTATTTATAAGAGTTAATATCAAGAGAGTAAGTCAAATCAAGAAATTTTTTGATTTTTATTGTCTCTGGTTTAGAAAAATAATTAACATGCACAAAATTGTTGTTTTCTTCTTAAAAAACACTCATAATACCCTCAAAAGATAAATCTACAAGAACATCAACATAGAGAAGACAAAATCTTCAGTGAAATATCTTGGTTACTCTCTACTTTTAGGGAGAAGAAAAAAACTAAAATTCAACAAATTACTATAAAAGATGAAAACAAGACTAGAGAACTAGAAATTCATATCATTGTCTCAAGCTGGAAAGATGACTCTTATAAATTCAATCATAGAAACCATACCTATTTATGCAAATAAGCACCTTTAAGCTCCTAAATAGTTCTTGTAAAGCAATTGATTTAATGGTTAAAAGATTTTGGTAGAAAAATATCCAATATTATTGTTACTCACCTATAGCTTGGGAGAGACTATAGAGACCAAAAGAAAATAAAGGTTTGGGTTTCAAAAGTTTTTTAAATTTTAACAAAGCTATGCTTTCAAAAGCAACCTGGGAAATTGTACAACAATCTAACAAGCTCTAGATCAAAGGTTTCAACAGTAAATGTCTAAGAAACACATTTTTTTAGATTCTTTACAAAAGACAAGTGACTTTAGCATTTGGAAAGATCTTCTATAGATTAGAGATTTGATCAATAATGTAAGATGCTAGCGAATAGGAGCACAAAACATTGATCCTTGGCTAGAATCTTGTATCCTGGGACTTACTTAAAAAAAGTTGCCACTCTAGATTCTAAAACACGAGGAATCTAATGAATAAATGTAGAGAATCAAAACTATCTTTGACTTTGTCATTGGACGAACTATTGAAACTAGAATCAATAAAAACTACTGGAGTTTTTTGGCTCAAATATTGCCTCTCTTATTCTAAAAGTAAAACCCTCGTAATAAATAAGGTTAACCATATAAAATGGTTTGATTGTAAAAAATATCACTTCACTATAAATAATTCTTATAAGATTTAGATTGATTCCAAAAAGCCAATCTCTACTCGTATATGTGGAAAAAACTATGGCAAGCCAAAATCTAAAAGAGACACAAGATGCTTCTCTAGATGATATTGAATAATTATTTAAGCACTAGAAAAAGAATAAGTGCTTATAAAATTTAGAATACATAAACTATCTACTTTGACACCAGGATATAGAAGATGAACATATCTTTATTATATACGAAATTTTGAAATTAGGGTGATTTAACTAGAAATGGAATGTAACTTGGAATTTCACCTAAAGATTGGATATTTTTTCGTACATTAACTTCATTCTTAATCCACCTATGAGATGGGAACCATTAGAAATAAACTCTAAAGATTTTACTTTGGTTGTAGTGGTTATGTTAGAATAAATCTAGTGGGTGAGAAATGAAGTCATTTTCAGAAGAATGATTTTGAATCATGATTTTTGGTGAAATGATGCATCACCGAGTTGAGGACTTCTACAAACTACTCTCAAAAAATGAGATGGTTACATTTAAAATAGAGATTTTTTTATCACATATGTACCCTCAATTTGGAAATCTCTTCTACTTAATGCTACCAAACTCAATTTTGATATAACATGGCATCTAGGGAGGGCATGACTAGGATTCATAGTCACATATCACTATGGTAAAATCATGTATCTTAGGTAGGATATGATTTCACTAACTTAATCAAAGAAGCAAAGCCTAATTTTTCTACAGTTTACTTCTATGCATTGTAGTTCACAAACAAAATGATGTACATTGAAGGTGATGCTCAGATTGTTATGAATGTTTTCTTATATGAAAATTGGTAATCAATCTCCTGAACTACTAGATCCATACTAGAAGAGGCAAATCAATATTTACATAAATTCTTGATACTTTTGATTAGGTGGATTCCAAGGAATCTAAACCAAATAGCAAATGATCTCATTTAGTGGGCCAATAGAAATTCTAAGGTTAGAATTATTAAGAACAACTCCATGCAAGTTAGAATCAAGAATTTTTCAAATTTCTCTAACTCACCATAATAGATAGTACACAATCTATTTTTTTCATTAGAAAAAAAATTAATAAAGAACATCACATCACTTTGTATTTTCTCCTCTTTTTATCATCGAGTACTATTATGTATTTTGATTTTGGGATAACAATGTTTTTTTTTTCTTCATAAAATATGAAATGTTTTAAATTTTTGTTTATAACATTGTGTCCACATCTTCAACATTAAGTAAATATAACAAATTATTCCTTTTAAAACATAATTATTACACTTAACAAACGTTTGACATAAAAATGTTACACTTAATCAAATGTTAGGGACAAAAATATTACATTTAATTAAATGTTAAGGATGGAAATTTTATACTTTTGTTTGTTTAGCTAACAAAAATTGCTAAAAGACTTAATTGAAGATGAAGAAAACCATGGTCAAGGTTTAGCACAAGTTGAAAAGATCATGAGAAAAATCATTTGGAGCTTACTAGTAAACTTCTCGATATCAACTTGGATGGAAAAAAAGAAATTGAAGATTTAAAACCAATATTGGATACGTACATCAAATCCCTTCAAATAATGATTCGTGATAATGATAAGTGTATGACCAAGATTGGTGAACTCAAATGATCTATGTAGGGAGAAGAGTCTAAGAGATCATGGTCATTGATTCTTCTCCATATAAGTTTAAGGATGTTGCTCAATTGGAACATGAGATTAACATTTTTTAAATAAAAAAGTGGGTCTTGAATCCTTGTTGGATGGAAAGATGAATAAATTAGTGCTATCAAGAAAAGAGTTAAAGTTGAGAATAATAGAGTCATTCTTCTTGAATCTTGCTTAATGTTGAAAGAAAATATTGTTTAACCTTTTTTCAATTAAGTACCATGAGATTGAAAGAAGTATCGTAGAAACAAACAAATATATTTAGAATCTTACTTAATATTGAAATCAAAGATTGTTTAATCTTTTTCAATTAAGTACCATGATATTAAAGAAGTATTGTAGAAACAAAAGAACATATTTAAAATTTATCTCTAAGAGCCCAACATTTATATGAGATGTTAAAGATAGAAAAATTTCGCAATAATACAAAAGGCCTTGTGTATATTGACAAGCTTGTTACTCTTTCACTTTCTCTTACCCAGTTTGTTAAGGATAAAACACATAATGTCAATTTCTTTTCTAAAGACATAGATGTGACCTACATTTTTTCATCTTCTTCTTCTAACGTTCATTTTTGTGAATTCACCCTCTTTCTTATTCTCCTTCTAAAAGTGGAGATACTCAATGTGAAATGTTTGGATTGAGATTTTTTTTGCAATAAAATATATAAGTTATACATAAAAATATTATTTTTGTAAGTATAAATTCTATGGATATTATAAATATTGTTTCCCCAAAGAAGAGTAAGAAAATGACTAGGATTAAAAAAAAGCAATTCAATTTAATAGAGAATAAAGAGTAAGAAATGAGATTTCAACTTTCATTGCTTTTTTTAATACAATAAATACAATATAGTTTTTAATTTTTAAAAAAATTATGTTAACAAGCTTGTAGTTCAATATGTATAACCTACTTAAATATGTAAAATATGTATGTATTGTAATTATTTCAATAAATAAATAAATAAATTGACTTTATCTCTCACATAAAGAGAGTATATATAAATTGATTTCTAAAAAATTGTGAGGTATTTCTAAAACTACATTTCATCTTAGAAAGAAAAATAACAATTTCTTTTAAATATGATGAATTGATTATATATATATATATATAATATAGGGACAAAAAATGCAAGATAATTTTAAAAAATAATAACTATTTTATTTGTTTGGTTTATTATCACAAATTAAATATACCTATTTTTTTAAATAAGGCACTAATAAATTTTTTAACAAAAATTGACCAAGTACTTGTTTATTTCAAGATCATTTTGATTCCCAAAAGAAGCTTATTCCTTGCATTTTGTTGGACTTTCAAAATAATAGTCTCAAGTATTCTTTTTTTCCCTTCTATTATAACAAAATAATAGTACAAGTAAGAACACCATCTCGTCAAAATATTCAAATCCATCAATGCTTACTAAATTTTCTAATACACAAAGAATTTGCAAATAATAAATACATTTTAATGAATAATGTCCAAACAAAATTAAAAAATTTCAAAATTATTTGGAATATTGTCAAGTAGATATTTTATTAAAATCATTTTAATTTTAAACCCTAAAATAAACAAGTATTATTATAAAAAGAAAAGAAAAATCCCATAAACAATTCTCATTGACCCCAAAAAAAAGGACCTTATGCCAAAACCTTATTTATTAATTAAAAATCCATATTAATATGTTACCATTCAAGAATAAAAGAAATGTATAAATTTTGTGAGTGCCACAAGGTTTAATACCAAAAACCATATTTCAAAATGAAAATATTGTATCATATGACTATTTCAATAAGTGCTTTTATTTTTTCACCCCATAATATTTTTGAACATATATTTAAAAATATTTCCTTCTTGTACCTACATCTAAAAACACAAAAATAATAAGAGGTCAAGTAACTCTTGCAATAAGACTTACTATTGGTTACTTCTTGGATGACCATGATAATTCTCCTAAACTCAATAAGAACACATAACTTGAAGTACTATTTATTTCATCCAAATTTCCAACATGATCATTGTCCGTGTAAGTAACAAGTTTATCATCTCATCCCTTCCTATAAAAAAAATACCAAACTCAATTGTTCCTTGCAAGTAACTCATTACCATTTTTTGCTGTTTGTAAATGAAGCTCAATAAGATTCTCTATATACCTACTAATGAGACTTACCATAAACATTATGTTTGGTCGAGTAGTTATGAGATACATGAGGCTACCCATAATCTGTTTGTAGTAAGTCTTGTCCACCTTAACTCCACCTTCATCCTTCTTGAGCTTAAAGTCAGGCACAATTGGACTATGGACAGGATTACTCTTGTTCATTCCAAACAGTTTCAACACCTCCAATGCATACTTCTTTTGACTAATAAAAATACCATTAGATCTTTGCAAGATCTCAAGACCAAGGAAGTACCTTATTTTACCAAGATCTGTCATATCAAATTTATCCTTCATGGAATTTTTAAATTCTGTAAACATCAGCTTATCATTTCCAGTAAAAAATGAGGTCATCAACATAAAGACTTATAATTAATACTTTTCCTTCTTTTCCGGTCTTTGAATAAGGTATGCTCATAATCATACTTCTCAAAACCTTCCTTTATGAAGTAGACTTCTATATGGTTGTACCATGCACGAGGGGCTTGCTTAAGCCCATAGAGTGCCTTCTTTAACCTGTAAACCCTCTGCTCATGTCCTTTTTGCACATAACCACAAGGTTGATCCACAAAAACTTCTTCATGTAACTCACCATGTAAAAAGTTTGACTTTATGTCTAGTTGATATAGGGTCCAATTTCTTTGAGCTGCAAGTGCTACCACTAAACAAATTGTTTACATGCGCACCACCAATGCAAATACCTCAATATAGTCTACCCCATGCTGTTGTGTGTACCTTTTTGCTACAAGCCTAGCCTTGTGTTTGTCCACTTCTCCATTTTCATTTAGTTTAGTCTTATAAATCCATTTCACTTCAACTGTTTTGCTTCATTTAGGTAACTCTGTTAATTCCCACATGTCATTTTTGTTGATTGCTTCTAGTTCCAAGTCCATGGTTTTCCTTCATTTTTCACTTTTTACTGCATCTTAAAAAAGAATAGGATCAATGGCTACAATATGGCCAAAAGAGCTGTATTATCTTCTTTAAAAAGTCCTTCTCTTGTGTCATAGTCTCTCATACAAGCAAGTGGTCTCCTAATCCTCCTCGCAGGTGTGCTAGAAGAGTTATCTTCAGTTATAAAGTCAGAGGAAAAATTCTCCTCTTTTAGTTTTATATTAGCCTTAAGATTAGATTCAATCCCCTCTTCAATTTCATCCATCATAACTGCTTCCTTTTCAAGATCACCCCATTTATGTCACATACAAGGGATTCTTTATAAGTCTTATCCCAGTCCTAATGATTGTTCTCCTCAAATACAACATTCCTAATGATGATGATTTTATGTGAAGTTGGATAATAAAGTCTGTATGTTTTGGACTCTTCACTGACTCCCAGTAGAACATAACTTAAACTCTTATCATCCAACTTAGTTCTTTTAGCATAAGGTACATGGATATGAGAGAGACAACCAAAAACTCTAAAGTTTGTAATTGACGGTTTGATTCCACTCCAAGCTTCTTTTGGAGTCTAATTTTGTACTATTAATATAGGACTGCGATTCAAGACATGTATTGTCTAGTTGACTACTTCAGGCCAGAAAATTTTGGGAACTTTCTTTTCTGAAATCATACTCCAAACCATATTTATAATAATTCTATTTTTTTCATTCTACAACACCATTTTGTTGTGGCGTGTATGCAGCTGTCAATTGTCTTTGTATACCATGTACATCATAGAAAATGGTGAACTTTTGTATGTAAATTTGCCTCCTCGTTCAGTACATAAGGCTCTAATGGATGAATTTGTTTCTTTCTCAACACGTGTCTTAAATATTTGAAAATTAACAAAGGCTTCTAATTTTTCTGTTAAGAAATAAACCCATGACATTCCCATTGAAAATGCCCCATTTTATGACAATTATAGCATACCAGTGTGGCATTGTGGAATTTTTGTCTGCCTCATCACCTTCCTTTTCCTCCAAAACTTCCACGAACTCGACCACTTCTTTCATGCTGATTTCCACGAGTAACTGTCAAAGCATGTTCTTCTTCGACATGAGAATTCATGTGTTGTTCATGCACAAGCAAGCTACTTTGTAGCTCGTCAATGGTTAAGGTGTCTATATCTTTAGACTCCTCAATGGAACACATGACATATTCAAATTTGAGAGTCATAGATCGTAGAATCTTTTCAACCACTACAATATCTCCCTTGTTCTTATTATTTATTTTCATCTTGTTGGATATGGTAAGGGTTCGAGAAAAATATTCATTAGTAAATTCTCCACCTTTCATGTGAAGAAGTTCGAAATCCTTTTTGAAAGCTTGCAAGTGTGCACGTTTTTCTCTAGTTGCGCCTTGATATTGCAACTTTAACGAGTCCCATAAATACTTCATTGTATCCTTGTTAAGGATTGTCTCCAAAACCGAGCGATCTAATGCTTGAAATAGATAGTTCTTTGTTTTCAAGTCTTTCAATTTTTGATCATCAATGTTCTTTCTCTGAACATCTGAAGGGGCAATGCCTTTTTTCTATTGTAGGAATCCCATTTTCCACCAAGCCACAATACTCCTTTGAACGTAAGAAGTTTTCCATAAGCATAACCCAATGATCATAATGCCCATCAAATTTTGGAACTGTTGGTTGTACAAAGTAATTGTTTGACATCGTATTTTTATTTCTACCCACGTAGAAGACTGTTGCTCCTAATGTTAGCCGAGTCTTACGATGAGGCTTTGATACAAAATGTTATAGTAATTGAAAGACTTAAGAACATATGAAATTGGGAGAAAACAATCTGCTAATTCTTAGAACAAATCCGACTAATATATAACTTTAAAGAACAAATTAAAAATAAGAGAAGATTACTCACTAACAATGTAGTGTGACTAAATAAAAAACTAATTATTCCTTGACAATAGGGATTTATTATTGAGTAGAAAATAACCACTAATAACACCTAATAATTAATCAAAATACTAAGAAAATGATGACTAACAATTAAGTATAAGAAATGATGAGTATAGGTGGTTAAAGTAAAGATGTAGGAATAATAAAGACAACAAGTTAAAAAATTTAAAATAGTGAGAGGTGTTCGATTTTTGAATTGCAAGATTATAGAAATTTGATATAATAATTTAATTAATTAAGAACATAAGATAGCAGTAATGAAAAACGTGTCTACACAAATGAGACCTTCGTTTATTTTTTATTTTTTATGACAACACAAATGAGACTTAAGGGTAGATTTAGTCATTTAGATGCTCTTCGTTAGTTAATACTGTGTGAGCTGGATCCACTCTTCCAGGACTGACCCACTTTTTAATAAAATAATTGGAATAAAAGACATATTATTGCAGGCAAAATAAACTATTTAATCCCATAAAATAAAACCAAAGAGTAATTGAACTTGGAGCATGAACCCATTTCTTCCAACCTCAATCTTAGAGGAAGAGGATATATGTGTAAAAAAGTTGAGTTTTTTTTCCCTCTTTGCATACTTCAGCTGGGTCCTTCGAATTAGTGGGTATCAATCAAAAGCCAAATTCAGGCATGTAACTAAGCCACATCTGATTTTATTTTATTTTTCCCCTAGAAAGTTATCTGTTTTTGTTTTTTTGAGATTCTGGGTTTTGCAGTATGAATCTGAGTAACGGGAAGGGAAATATGTCAACGGCTAGTTCAAGCGCTGGTTTGAAAGCTAGAGATGTTGTTCCTGACCAGTTTCCAGCGGGTTTGAGAGTCCTGGTTGTGGATGACGATTCCACTTGCCTTGCAATCTTGGAGAAGATGCTTAGAACTTGTCGTTATCAAGGTACTCTATCAATTTTTTTGAATTTTTGTTTCAGTCCTTGTATAAATTTATCTCATTCATGGGTTTTCTTGATTTCATTTTTCGTATCTTTCCATTCTTATATCAGCTTTCAGAAAAATAAATAAATAAATAATTCTTATATCAGCTTAGGACATCTCTTTATGAAGGTATATTCTATCAATTGATTTCACTGTCTACATCTGTAGCGTTTTCATGTTTTTTCTCTTGTGATTTGGAATATGTATGGGGTTGAAATTCACCCTTTTCAGATTTGGCTATGTTTTGACTACATCAGTAACATTCTTACCATCAGATTTGGGTTTGACTTGGTTAATCTAATATTCCTTTTTTTGTTGTTTCCTTGTTTTTAAGCTGAAATTCTTGTTTTATGGAAAAGCTTGAATTTTCCCTTATTGGTTTTTCTCCTGAGAATTGATAGGGTAGATTGTTGAATGATTCACTTAATGGTTTGTGAATGTTTCAGTTACAAAATGCAGTCGAGCAGAGAAAGCGCTTTCACTGCTTAGAGGAAACAAAAGTGGGTTTGATATTGTTATTAGTGATGTCCATATGCCGGACATGGACGGATTCAAGCTTCTAGAGCACATTGGGCTGGAGATGGATCTTCCTGTTATAAGTAAGTTAAAGTTTTTGATAATTTTATAGGAAGAACCATTACAGCCTCATTTTATCTTCACACTGATATATAATTCATGTAATTGAATAGTGATGTCTGCCGATGATAGCAAAAATGTTGTCCTGAAGGGAGTTACTCATGGTGCTTGTGATTACTTAATCAAACCGGTGCGGATTGAGGCACTTAAGAACATTTGGCAGCATGTTATTCGGAAAAAGAAGAATGATTGGAAGGATCTGGAGCAGTCTGGGAGTGTAGAAGAAGGAGATAGGCAGCCAAAACAATCTGAAGATGCAGATTACTCCTCCTCAGTGAATGAAAGTAATTGGAAAAGCTGTAAAAAGAGGAAGGATGAAGAAGAAGAAACAGAGGATAGGGATGATCCATTAGCATTGAAGAAACCTCGAGTGGTTTGGTCAATTGAGCTCCATCAACAATTTGTCGCAGCTGTTAATCAGCTTGGAATTGATAGTATAACTCTTTCACATCTTTTGATTTCCTTCCCCCCCCCCCCCCCTCCTCCATGCTACCAATCTTTATATGTGAAGTGATCATATGACTAATGCTGTTTATTTTCAATAGGATATTGACATTCTTTTCAAGTTTCCACCCCAGAACTAATAAAAATTGACAGTTTTTTTTAATGGATAAATTGGTAACTTTTTTAATAGTCATTAAATAGTTCAAGAAAAATGAAGTCAAAGGTTGTCCTACACATCCATGCAATATCAAATCTTTTATTTATTTCCTTTTCTTTCATATAACTCAGTTTTGTTCATTTGCTAAAACTCATAGTTAATAAGATTTTATTTATCTGCTTCATGAATCGGACTGTATTCATTATCATTGAATAGTTGCATTGTTCTTAAAATACTTTAAACCACTTCTGTAGGATTTGTGTCTCAGTAGTTGTTTTGGTTATTTTATTGCAAATCTTTCATCTTTGTTATTGAAAGTTTATATATTGATGCAGAGGCTGTGCCTAAGAAAATTCTGGAGTTGATGAAGGTTCCTGGGCTCACTAGAGAAAATGTTGCCAGCCATCTTCAGGTACAATATGGATGCTTTTGACATAGATCATATTAAACTTAGTGTTAGTGAGAGTATTTTTTGTCTTTGGTATTCTCTAAAATCTATGTTTTGGTAGTAAATTACTTAGGATCTTTTTTCTCTTGAAAACTCATACAGAACCTTATTGAACAGAAATACCGTCTTTACCTTAGAAGGCTTAGTGGTGTATCTCAGCACCAAAATAATTTGAGTAACTCCTTCCTCAGTTCTCAAGAAGCATCTTTAGGGGCAATGGTATCATTAAATGGGCTTGACCTGAAAGCACTAGCTGCCACATGTCAAATCCCGGCACAAAGCCATGCCACACTTCAAGCAGCAGGGCTTGGTCGGTCAACAGCAAAATCAGGCATTCCTCTACCTGTTGTTGATCAGAGAAACCTGTTTAGTTTCGAAAATCCAAAGTTGAGGTTTGGAGAGGGGCAACAACAACAGTTGAGCAATAGACCAATGAAGTTACTTCATGGAATTCCAACAACTGTGGAGTCAAAGCAATTTGCTAGCTTGCATCAGACCTCACAATCCCCTGGGAGTGTCAACATGCCAGGAGCCCAGAATAACTCACCACTCATGCAGATGGCACAACAACAACCGCAGGGCCAGATTCTGAATGAATCTACAGGAAGTCATGTTCTTAGGCTTCCATCATCCATAGAGCAACCTACAGTTTTAAATGGAATTGCTAGTGGAGTTCTACGGAATGGAACTGCTGATGGGGCAGGATATAATACAGTTTTGCAGAACTCTTCAATAATGAGCCTAAGTCCAGACCGCACTGCCGAAGTTCCTAACAGAAGCTTCCCTCTTGGGAGTCCAGGGGTTTCCTGTCTGACATCGAAAGGCCGTTTTCCAGAAGAATTTAACTCAGGAGTAAAAAGATCTTCGGGATTTCTGCCCAGTTATGATATTTTTAATGACCTGAATCAGCATAGATTAAATCAATGGGACTTACAAAATTTGGGATTATCTTTTGATGTCCCACAGCATTCTAACTTGGCACAGGGAAGCTTGGATGTTCCATCTTTAGTTTTAGCACAAGGGTTATCTTCCAGCCAAAGGAGTCTACATAATAGAAATCAAAATCAATCTAATGCTGGCAAGGCTATGTTAACTATGGGGGAAGATAATCATGGGATCACACAAAACACTAGTCAACAGCTTGATAGCTTTCTTCTTGAGAGTTCAATAAGGGTTAAAACCGAAAGGGTTTCATATTCAAATTCTCAAACTGGTTTCTTCATGGAACAGCTGGGTCCGGAGGATCTAATGAGTGCAATTCTCAAACAGGTTGGTTTCATTTGTTCCTTTAGTAGATCAAAATTGGATTATGGATGTAACTTTAGATCCAAGCAAAGGTTTCATTAGTTCTAACTATTTTTTCTTATATTCTGTAGCAGCAGGCAAACACTGTACCAGCTGATAATGAATTTGATTTCGAAGGTTTTTCTTTGGATAATATCCCTGTGTAGAACTTGTTCTGTGCTCAGCTTTCTGTATGATTGCAGTTCTGAGGTACATAGTTGCTGTAAGAGACTGTTCATCTTTCTTCTACTATTGAACAGTGGAGTCTCAAGCGTAGTCTTTGCCATTGAAGGGTTGATTTTACCAAGTCGTATTGTTTTTAATGATTAGTAAGTTATTGCTGGTTTGATTAGAAGATACCAAAGCTCGAGCCGGTGGATATTTTAGTACTAAACACAATCATATCAACAGACATTCCTAATTTATAAGATACTGCTGCATGATACGCTAAAGGCATGCATGCAATGTTATGATTGGCTTTGATGGCAAATCATCCAGCAGAAAAGCTACTACTTTCGGGTGCTTGCATCGATGTTGCTTGGTTTAGTGCCCGTTTCAGTTGTGAGTGTAGAAATTTGTTACATTTGCATCTCTTTGGAGCTTTCTAACTCTAATAACAAATGAAGCTTGCCATTTTATGTTTCATTTCTGATTTTTTTTCCTCGTTAAAGATTTGTATTGGTGTACGTATTCCATTTCGTTGCTCAAGACATAAGCTTGAGTATTCTTTCTTGGGGGCATGTTTTGTTTTATTTAATTAATTTTTCTTGAAGAATCTAAATGTTTAGACAGTAATGTTCCCATTCAATTACTATCTTTCTTCGCATGGACAATAATAAATACTATATATCATAATTATATTTTAATAACAACTGATATGATAGTTTTTCATTAAATATAATTACGTTTTAATAATATTATGTCACATGATTTATAGTAAATTTATGATAAATAAATTTTGTTTTGAATAATGCTAAAATCGTAAAAGTATCAAACAACAGGTCAAACTCTGGAGAAAGATATGGGCTAAAATACATAGATTAAGAAACGTTCAAATTCACGAGATAACAACAAACACAACTTTTAATTTTTTAAAATTTGCTGTGAGGTATTCGATCTATATTTTTTTTTTGGGTAATTTTTCGAAAATTTTAATGTGTTGTCTTTTTTTTTCTCTATTGAAAGTATTGACTGCATTTTTATTTTATTTTAAATAAGAAGTTAAAACACACTTTAGATTGAATGTGTCCAACAAATTGGACTTCTCAATATATTAGTATTTTTTATGTCTTATGTTATTAAAATTTTATTACTATATTTCAATTATTGATACTCATTTATATCCTTTTGAATAATCTTTGCTCATTTTTTTGGTCAATATTAAAAGGAATACCAATAAACCAATTGTGATAATAAAATAGAATATTTTAATTACATAGAATATAAAAGTACTTATACATTAACTAGGATATGGGATATTAGAACTTAAACAATAATAAGTTGAATAATTCAAATTTATTGTTCATTCTTATGTGTCAATATATTACTATTAACTAATCATTCCTATATTTTAAAGTTAAAAGTTGATTTTTATCACAAAATTACATAAAAAACTTAAAATAAAAATTTTCAAACATATTTATTATTATTTTAGAGTAACGATTATTACTAGCTTACGGTCATAATTGTTTTCAATAATGATAACTTTATACAAGAATAATAACACTAAATTTAATTAATTATAATGTTAAAGAAATCAATTCACATACTTTTGGTGTATTAAATATAAATAGTTATTTCATTCATTAAAACTTTCACATATTACAAAGTAAGTAGTAATGTGATGTGACATATGGATTTTTTATTTTAATAGTATCATAATTTCATTTTAGATATATTTTTTACCCTTAATTTTTGAATAATGCCTTAGTTATACCTATATTTAATAAAAAAATATCAATTTAAAGTAAATTTTTAATTTTATTCAGGGTTTTCCACACATGTACATCATATGTGCATTTAATGAAGGCATCTATGGTAATTTTTACTATTTCCTTCATCGGATCAAAAACAACTTATTTACCCACCATTTTTAGTTTTTAAATACATGTTTTAGTATTTTTTGACTCATTTTAAAATTTATTGAACATCACTTAGGAGCTCAACAACTTCACTACTTCACTTATAACTACATGCTATATACCATTATTCAATTAAATTTTATTCAGTTTATGCATGTTTTGTTTTAATGAATATATTACAAAATTTTTGAAATTTTTATAAAGAAAAATGGGAAAAGAGTATGTAATATGCAATTTGTATAAATAATTAGATTGAGCCAATAAAAAAATAGTTTGTATGCACAACTCAACATTTAGTAATACATATCAAACCTATAGCCACATTATTACAAACAATATTAATTTCATAATGGTTACTGAGCAAGTATTTATTTGAAATTTGAATAAGTTTCAACCTTTTATCATTCTTAAAATCATCAAAAATGCATAAAAGTAAAAAAAAAACAATATTGAAAAAAATCTAAATTTAAGCTAATCAAAAGGGATGATCAAAAACAGAAAGAAAGAGAGAGCTAATCAATAGGAAAAAAATAGAATATAAAGAGAGTTTTTGAGCTTTTAGATGATAGAAAAGGAAATGAAGAGAGTATGAATTAATTAAAAATATTAAAACATGTATTTAAGGACTCAAAAATGGTAAAAAAAGAGGAAGTTATTAATGTTACAGTGGGTGAAATAGTAAAAATTTGCAAGTCTTGTTGTACTTCATGTCTTTGTGTTGGCTTTTCGTGTACAAAATACAGTGTCTGTTATTTTACTTAGTATATTTATCTTCCTTTGTATAAGGTTAGTTATTACATATTAGTAATTTACACACACACACATATGTACACTTTGTATGCAAGCATGTTTATACACACCACATGGTTGGTTTTCTTAGTATGCATGCTAAGTTAAGGGTTGCGCTTGCTTGTCGACGTTGTCACTTGCGTTTTTAGTTCGTTTCTTGTACAAGTATTTATGGATAGTACTCGACAATTTTTGGAACCAAAATGTAACTTTTTAGTGCCTTACTAATAAGCTCTCCATGGACCTTACCAACACCCTTTCCACCACCTTTGATGGGGTGGTTAGCAGGGTGGTAATCCGAGTTCTATAAATAACCCTCTTATTTCTCACCCATTTCTTAAGACCTAAAACTCTACCAAAATTCAAACTGAGATTTATATCTATTTTCAAAATTATTTTAGAGAGTTTGCATTTGAGAGTGGGTCATTTTTTGGTTAGTTATCAAATTGTTATTTGTGTGAGTATGTGATTTGACTATGTGCCTCCCGTACGTAATTTGATATTTGTAGTAGACTGTGTGTCCCATGAGATTAAGAGTAGTTACACTTCAAGTTACTAATCAGTGGTTTTCAATCACACCACATTGGGTGGTGTTGGTTATGGAGGATAGCTGGGTTCACGTGTTGAACCAAACAGTTGTCGAAGCATCAAGTAAAGGGAAACAATAGACAGTTTTGATGGAGGTTTTGACTGATAGAGGTAATAATAGTTTTATTGTTTATCAAAGTTGTAACTTGTTTATTGTTAGCGAATTATTTACTACTGAGTGTGTGTCTTAAGTAACTCAAGGATGTTACCACATAAATATGATCTCTATGTGGGTTTACCTCATTACATTGATTATTATGCATGAACTTTATTGTTTTAATACAATCTAAGTTTAAGGTGTGTATGTTAAAACATATTGTAACTTCAACTCTTATTAGAAAGCATTTATTATTTCCTGTAGTTTGCTTGCTTTATAATATCTGCTATTAAAAATCATCTATTTATCTAATATTTATTTACTTATGACTTTACTGCATTTTTTGTTTATGTAAGTTAGGATTGAGTTGTTAAGGATTCTGTATCTCCTTACCCTAGTAGTATACCAGGTCATAAACTTTTTCAATTAGTATTAGAGTGGGTGCACCTTTTTGGGCTTAATCATTTCAATATTATTTTGTTAACTTGCTTAATTACATAGACACATTCTCTCTGATGAAGTTAGGACAAAAGGTAACGTAGGTAGACCTCCACTTTTTAATGGTCTAACCTATGCCTATTGGAAATCTCAAATAAGGGTCTTTTCTAGTCCCATGGAGACCGTGTTTGGTTCCTTATAGAAAATGGGTGGACTTACCAAACTAAAACCCTAGTGGTAGTATCGTGATTCCTAAACCAATGATAGAGTGGACGAAGGAAGAAAGAAAGTAATCTGAGTGGAAAAGTAAGGGTTTATATGCTATTATCAAGGCTATGTCGCCTAATAGGTATAAAAGAATATAGAGTTGTACTACCTCCAATCAAGCATGGAAAATTCTAGAGAAAACTCATGAAAGAATTTCTATTGTAAAGAGATCTAGAATTTTGAAGTTAAATAGAGATTTTGAACTCTATATCATGCAAGAGGATAAAACCTTTGACCAATTTTTTTGCACATTTTTTCATCATTATCAAATGTTCCTATAACTTAAGGTAGACCTATTAGTGAGGAAAAATAGATTGAGAAAATAATCGCTAGCCTACCCTATTGGTTTCATGCCAAAGTTACCGTACTTGAGTCCATGCACAAGCCTGATGAACTTACTATTAATAAGTTAGTTGGTGACCTATAAATCTTCAAACTTCATCACCTGTTGCTTAGACAAGGTCAAAATTCTACTAATAAGGGAAATAATTTAGCACCTAAGATTTCCCAAGAAAGTAGTCCCTATATTGGCTCAAATACCACTTATGTTGAGTATGAATTTGATCCTGATGAGGAGGAAATAACCTTCGTTACCCATAGATTTACCATATTCTTTAGAAAGGAAAAATATCATTTGGGTTTATTGGAAGAGATACATCTAGTTCCAAAGCCTCGAATTCTACTAAAGATAATTAAGACTCAAGAAATGAATTTGAGAAGCCAAGCAAAGAACACTTAAATAAAATCATATATTTCAAATGTGAGAAACTAGATCACATTACTACAGGGTTTTTTTAGAAACAAAATTGCACGAATAAGTATGCTATAAAAGCTGAGGTTATTGTTTTAGAAAGCATCAGTAGTGTTGATGAGAATGGCACTAATATTTTAGCCTTCATTGCCTCTAGTAGTGTCGTTGATCCTCTCACTATTACCTCAGAAGTTCAACAAGTAACTGTTGAAGATGATGATGATTATGAGCAAGATGAACTACTTCACTCCTACCATGCTCTCTTATTAGAGCATATCAAGTCTGAAAATGATAAGAAAAAGGCTATGGACAACCTTGATAAAAAAGAACACGAAATCAGCATGCTGAAGAAAACTCTAGAGGAAAAGAAGTTCTCTATTGATAAAAAAAACAACATGATCTCACAAGAAGTTGTGAGGTCATTTAAAAGAGGTATGATGATTTGCTCATAAAATTTAATGCAAATCGTGAGGAAGTTAAAAATCTTGAGGAACAACTAAAAGTTCTAACTTTATGCAAAACTACATAGCTATTTGTTAGTCATGATCCCTCATCTTATTAGAGTGTCGAGATTTAAAAATTAAAGAAGCAAATTATTGTTTTTGAGTGTTAAAAGGAATATCTAACTTACTCGCTTACCAAAAAGGATGCTGAGGTTGATCAACTAAATGAGAAAGTTAGGTTTTTGAACAATTTAGCAACATATCTTAAAACATTCCTTAATGAAAAGAAAGATTTGATTAAAGATTTGAAAGAAAAGTATAGTGTCATTGAGAAGGAACTAGCTCACTTTACCTCTTTACCTCCACTGTCAATAAGATGATGATTAGGTCAAAAAAGTTAAATGATTCCTCAGTAGTACAAATACATTTGGAGACAAACATGGCATTGGTTATGATGAAGAATTTCTACCTCAACAATGGGAACTACTAAGTTCGTAAAGTCATCCAATCAAGAACCAAAGTTGAAGTATGGTGTTGTAGACCCAAAAGGTAAGTCATTTTTGTTATTTAAATCTGTTTCCTCTAGAAAGGTGAACCCTTCACCTAAGGCTAACACTTCCCATCACTCCAATAGTGGTCTACTGCCTTTACCTATCGTCTTTACCATTTGCCAACATTGTGGCAAGCTTGGACATTTGAGACCATACTATGAAAATTGACTTATTATCCTTGTGTGGAAGTCAATATGAGTGCTTCCTCTTCTTTTCCTCCCCGTACTACTCCTCGAAGTTAGGGACCCATTTTTCCCAACTCCATTGTTTGTAGTTGTTAATGTTTGTGACATTATTGGCCACATTGCTAGGCATTTTCCTATATTTATAAGGAATACATCTCAAAGTTCTCCATCTCAATCTTCCCCATATTATTTGTCTAAATGTAACTACTATGGCTCGTTTGAGCATGTTCATACATGTTACATTATGCACTTGAGGTACAAAGTAGAAAAAAATAAATCTGCCTCAAAAATTCCGCCTCGTCCAACTTACATCGATGACTTGACTGAATTCTCTAAAAACTATAAACAAAATAGATCATGAGTCCCATATGCATTTCATGCTCATATGAGTCAGAGACTATCTTCGAGTTATGTTACCTCTCATAAATTCTTTAAAAGGAGGGATGTTATTTGATCACTATTTTTGGGTGATCTGTTGGAGTTGATTTGTTTAATTTTATTCCTCTCTTTGTTAGTCATCTTTCTATTTGTGAATTTATGTTATTTTGTTTGACATTTCTTCTTGTCTCTCTCTTATTGTTTCCTTGGTTTACACAGTATGCTAATTGTCATATTTATTGTTTTACCTATTTGATCGATCCTTTACTAGTTTTCTCACATGTTAATTTCTTTGATACGTTCATTATGCGTGTTTATCGTACATACTACCTACTTCTTCCTCTATGGCCTTTTATATATGAATCACATCACATGTTCATCATGTAGAGTCAAAGTATTTGGGTTATACTTTTTGTAGTCTTGTCATTTATATTTCATGTCATATAGATTGCATCTCACCTATGTTACTAGGTTCTACTTTCATGTACCTAGTATGTTGTATATTGGTCCTTTATCTGTCTTCTATTGGTGTCCGTTCTTATTTTTCTTGATCTTCTTTCTCATTTCAAGAACTTTTTCCTTCTTCTTGGGCATTGTTCTATCTTAATATCTTTCTTATCATCTCACTTAATAGTTTTTTTTTTGTGTTTCTTGAGACTGATAGGTTTTCTCTTTGCTAAACTATTGCATGTAAAATGTATTGTAGAAGGATCATGCTAATATATGTTTGGCTTACATTTGACTTAAATTGAAGCATGAATTTTTTTATATGTATATTCCTTAAGAGCATATATGGCTAAAGTTTTCTTGTTCATTTGATAAGAAATATGTATTTCCTTTGCAATGCCATATCATTGTGAATTTGTAAGGTTATTTTATGAAGCTTGTGTGGTTTTATTACCTTGATGTTTTGTATATCTCTAATGAGCTCTAGAATCCACTTTTAGTTTCTCATTAGGCAAAATTATAGGTACTTCTTGGTTGGAAAGATAATTTAGACCATCTTTAAATCATTTTATCCTTCTTAACATCAATATTTTCTTATACTCAGTCTCCCTTCTTTGAGCCACTATGTTATCTCTTCATTTTATTTGCACCTAAATACTGGCTTAACCTAAATATTTATTCCCACTTACCTTATCCACCCTTTGATTGAGCATCTTTTATATGTTCTTTGGATTGTCTATATTACCATCTTGGTTTCAATCAACAAACAAAAAGAAAAAAGAAGAATGGTAAAAATAAAAGGATATAAAAAAGGGAAAGATTGAGAAAAGAAAAAGATAAATGAAGTCTTGATCTTTGTTTTTTTTTAAAGAAGGAAATAAAAGGAAAGAAAAGTAAAAGGATGATAAATATGTTAAGGAAGTGTTGCATATACATATGAATTTTGTGTACTATTTCACAACGTCATTGGTTGAAGTTTAAGAAGTAAAGAGAAAAGAACCAATATTTAAGGGAACTTATCTATTTGATTGGACCAAAAAAGGTGTGTTCAAGCTTAAATTTTTTCTTTCCCCTACCTATATCTTAGCCTAACATTATAAACTTTGAAAGACTTATTGATTTCTTCTAGGCTGGCTCTACATTAGTTGGGAGAGGGAAACTAATTGTGGTAAGATGAAACCTGGTTCAACTTAAGTCTATATTTATATTTTCTTCTTTTGCATAAGCATATCATGATGACATATAGAGTAAAAAAAAATTGCATATCACACAATATGCATGATATCAAAAATTTAGTCATACCCTTACATGAATGCATCATGGATTTATGGACATGTGGATATTTATGTTGATTGTATTGTCTATCCTTTAATTATCCTCTAATTTTTTGAACTTGTTTAGGTTGCTTTCATATTTTTATACTTCTTATTGTCTACTTTGTATAGATGCTTCTATGTTAAGAGAGTTTTTACGAGTAGAATGCATAACATGTTTACTGTATCACATGCATACTTTTAGGAAAAAAGGTATGCGTCTTATGTATGCTATCAAGAGAAGCTCTATATTTTTTTTACTTTTTGTTATTGTTGTATTTATGAATTATTATTGTTGTCTTGTTTATGTGATATTTCCTTCTTTTTGACATCCTATATGTCATCCTTTGTGTCTATCTATTTCCCTGTTGTAATTAGTTATTACATGCTTCTCTCATGTCCTTCATTGCCTAGTATTTGTTGCTATAATCCATGACATATGTTTTGGTAAATTGGGATGCCTTCTGTCTACACTTTTCTTAAGTTGTCTGTGAATTCAGTTTGTTGACTATTGTATGCTTTTACTTTTCGTTATCTCGGTGTTATCCTTTATCCTTTTCACATGACTGCATATGGTACTTCTTATAGTGTTTTCTTTGCATCAGTGTTAGGATGATAACATATTTGTATATCTTTTCTCCTTCATATAGGGTTGTACCTTTGACTTTCAGTGTCAAAAGGAGGATAAGTTTATATGCACAACTATATGTTTGTTGTCATGTGATGAGGGCTTAAAAGTACTAAAATTACCGTGATTTAATGTAATTAAATTGATTAAATATATTTATATTTGTATGATTTTATCATACTTTTATATAAAAATTTCTTTTCGAAATCATAAGTATTTTTATTGTTTTTTAGGTATTTTTGTTCAAAAATAACTTAAAGACTCAGAGAAAAATACTGATAGCAATAAATCACAAATATATTGAGAAAAAAGAGAAAAAGTTAAAAAAAAAAGAAAAAATTGGACAAAATGGGTCAAAATTGTCAAAAAAGCCAAAATATCGCTCGTATTCGAACATTCATGTCAAGTCCCGCGGGGCCAAACGCCTATCTAGTGCAATTTTCGTGCCTCATATGTGTGCCAGTCTGTCTAAACGCGTCCAAAATCAATTTTTGAAATATGTTTCCACCTTTTTTGGCCTTTTCCTTACCTATAAAAGGATCTTCTTCTCTAATTGTGAAATACACAATTTTCTCAACTTTTTCTCTCTCTATCTTTCTTTCTCTAGATTTTTTTTAGTTTTAGAGTTCTTCTCTTTATGAGAAGAACTAGCTATGTTTTTATAGATTTTTATTTTTTAATTCAATAAACGGAAATATAAATCCATTTGGAGGTTTTCTAGCAATAGAATTAGCATCAAAGTTTTGGAAGGATTTTTTTGAGTTATAATTTTAAAATAAATTCTTTACAGTTATTTTTATATGTTATATTTAATTTGTCTGTGATTAAATTTAATATGACTGACTGTTTGTAAATATGATATAATAATAATGTTGTTATGCTTCTGAAACATTAAATAGGTAAAACATTTTTATAAAATAAATTGATTTTATTTCTATTCAAGATTTTATATTTAGGATGTTAGAGAGAAATATATTATTTTTTATTACAAACTTAAATCTGAAAATTAGACTATAAGATTTAATTATCCGGTTTGATTTATAGTAGTGCTCTTTTATTTATTGGTATAATCGCCTGATAGTTAGAATGAAGCTCTATTTCAAAAGTTTTTACAATAACTATTATGCAAAAATGTATTGAAAACATATTTTCAGTAATGATTTTAAAACTTGAAAGTCATTACTCGGATAATTAAATTTTTAGGTTTAATTTGGATACCTTGAATAAAGTTTAAAATGTCTAACCCCACCCAAGTTGGCATTTAAATGGTTCATTTTCAATCACTTAGGAAAAAAAGAATTAATTTAATTAATCAAATTAATTATCGACCCCACCCATAGGTGTTAATTGGTTTGTGTAATTAACAAAGAATATCAAACCCTACCAAAGGTGGTATTCATATAAAAAAGAGAGAATCAATAAATATCAATTTATATATTTAATAACCTAAATAATATGAGAAAACATAATAAACTTAATTATTATACCCTTAAATAATTCACTGTTATGAATGATAAAAATTTGCATAATTGTTTATTCAATCCATATCTATGTTTATTTTTTATGTTACTAGATTAGGAAACAAACAAACCAAAATATCGTGACAGGATATTTAAGATTTAATTTCGTTTTTAAGATTTTGAATAATAAATGAAAAATCAGATATATTCTTTCCTTAAATCGACTTTGTGAGTATACTTGTCATTTTCTATAAAATGATTCGTGCAATTACGAGAGTTTTACAATTATAAAACAAAAGTATCTGTAAGATCAACATTGCATGTCGATCTTGTCTTATCAAGATGCCATGTGTTGCATGGGTTGTGAGTTTAGGATTGCACTACATATTGTTGCCTAACTAGCATGCATTTAGGGAGAGTGTTGCATGAAGTTGTGGGGAGTTGTGCATATTTACTTGTGTTTGTGCCTATCGTTGTGTACCTGTGTAGATGTAACATGATAGCATATGGTTTGACTATACGTTATTTCTGCATGATACATTGACGAGGTGTGTGTTTGTCTCATGTGTATAGGTTATAGGTGTTAAATGAAGTCTTCATTCTTCAAGTGTGTTGTGTGAAGTGGTACTATGTTCCTTGTGATAGAAGATTTGATAAGTTGATTCATGAAGTTTGATGGAACACTCTAGATAGATGCACTTGGAATATGTGTGTCATTGTGTTATTTATGGGAACAAATAACTTTAAGATCTCTTCATGATCATATCATGTTTGATTAGTTTATTTATTTAGTTGCATATTGTTTTTATAAGAAAAGCCAAAGAGGGAGAATGTGACTCCTATTGTAATCTGTATCTTTGTGTTGGCTTCCCATGTACAAAACATGGTGTCTATTGTTTTACTTAATGTATTTATCTTCCTCTATGTAGGTTTGATTACTACAAATCATTAATTTATACAAACACATAGTTAGGTATATTTTATATGCAAGCATGTTTACACACACCACATGGTTAGTTTTCATAGTGTGCATGCTAAGTTTAGGGTTGTGCTTGCTCACTAACATTGTCAATTGCATTTTTAGTTTGTTTTTAGTATGGGTATTTATGATAGTATTTGGAACTAAAAAAATGTGACTTTTTAGCACATCATCAACAAGCTCGCCAATACCATTTCCACTACCTTTGGTGAGGTGGCAATCTGAGTTCTATAAATATCCCATCATTTCTCTTTTTTCTCACACATTTAATAGTCAAAAGTCTGCCAGAATTCACATTGAGATTTATGTCTTTGAAATTATTTTGGAGAGCTTACATTTGAGAGTGAATCATTTTGTGGTTCATTGTCAAATCGTTTTCTGTGTGAATATGCAATTCGATTGTGCATGTCCCATACGCGATTTGATATTTGTAGTGGACTGTATGTCTGGTTAGGTTGAGATTAGTTACATATCTAGTTACTAATCAACGGTTTAAAATCACACTACGTATCGCAACAAGTAATATAATAATAAGAAAATATCATTCCCATGAAGATTATTTTATTAGAAATCAATTTGTTTTGTATTTTTATATTTTAAGGAAGCAAAATTAAAATAACTAAAATTAAATATCAATAATTAATTAAATCAAATTTGGTAACTAAGAAGATATATGAGAAAATATCTAGGAATACTTAATCCCCCAATTTTCTAAACATGCAAATATCTAAAATTTGCCCAATATAATTATCAATTAATTACATGATCAATTGAATCTAACCTCGCATGTATTCCTCTCCCAAGTAAACTACACACCATATAATAATTAATTTAATCACACTCTTGTGCCAATTAAATTGGATACTACTCATTAAGTTCATCAATTATGGATCACATACATAAGAATCATACATCTCTGCCTAAAATTTATGTATGTTATTTAATCAAGACAAACAATTAAATAATTTTCTCAAATATATTTAATTTCCTCTATAGTTAAATTGTTAGACAAACAATTAATAGCATAAAAATCAGAACAAATAATATAATTAAATTAATATTATAATTGGGGTAAAATATTAGATCATCACATGACAAAAATTAGGTTCATAAGATTCCTAGATTAATAAATTAATTACACATAATTGTGTTCATAAAGGTCATATTTTTCATAAAGAAAGACATAAAAATTGATAAACAAAAGAGTAAAAAAAGAAATACAATAAATCTCTTGAATTGTAGTATTAATCTCCTATTGAATCTCCACAAAATTGTGTCATTTCTTGAATTATTTTTCAATTTTTCCTTCTTTTTAGCCCAAATATTGACCAAAATTATGCTAATGGAGGCCACTTAGCTTTTATGGAGTGATTAAGGGCTTAAATATTGCCCAAGTGCAATCTGGATGGTCATAACAACTTCAAATAAAGGGCTATGATCAAAACAAGCAAAACTGACAGCTCTAGCCAATCACAACGCGACACGTGGTAGGAGAAATTCACTAGGAAAATTAGGGAGCGACGCGTGGAAGGAGAGACCAGTTAGAGTCAATACTCGCTAAGTCAAAAACACGTGGCACGATGAGATTTGCATAAATGGATGGCGTGGTGTACGGGTGGAAAGCGGGGAATAATAGCGTGGTTACGCATGGCGACGAGGGTTGACCAATTTCCAAACTCGGATTAAACACTATGTTGACACGTGGCTTGTGTCTCATCCTCCTCACATGCGATATAACGTGATTCGCTATCCATACTTTCATGGCATCCATGTGGCTTGCCCAGTCAGATCCCCTGCTTGCATGGAAGGCCACATGGCAGCTCCTGATTGGTCCTACGTTAAAAATCCATTAAAATTTGAGAAATTATATTTTCACCTCTTTTCTCTAAAAAGTTTATATTTTAATATATTTTTTACATAAAAATACTATTTATTGAATAAAACAAGTAAATATTAAGTTAAAAAGTGTGCTAATGACTCTACTTTCATAAAGTCATGACACCCCAAACTTAACTCTTTGCTTGGCCTCAAGTAAAGCCAAGTATGACTAAATAAAATAACTTGGATAGTATATTCATAAATATACTTCTATTAGTACATGCATATTTCAATAAAACTATCCCTCTCAAAAGTCGTACAATCCTATGATAAAGAGGTTCACATATTCATCAATCAACATTCCATCAATACAAGGATATGCAAGGTTTTTGACAAATTTATTTGTGTGTGTGTACTGCATATGATATCATCCAATGCACTCATTAAATCAACCTATATGAGCATGCTAATCAATTCAATCTTAGAACAAGTCTGATACGTCTACTTTTCACATCCCTCTCCACTAATATAAATATGCACTTAGTTCAAGATCAATAAGGACTTTACATGGTTGCAATGTAATGCTTAGGTGAGGGGTCAATAAATGAAGACATTTAGGCTCTTTTCACACCTTAGCTTTCTCTTTCTTTTTTCATTATGTACTTTTTAACTGTAATTGAGCTTTTACTTGATATTTCAGTGCACCATCTTTTGACATTCTTTTCATATTCTTTTTATTATCACTTTTTTTTGTAACTTTACAACACCCCCAAACTTATTTTCAATTTTGTTTTCTTTTTCTTTAGAGAGATAATTGTGTTGTGAAATTTTCTTCTTCTTTTTTATAGGGTGCATTACATTTCACCTTACTCTATAGCATAACACATGATTGCATTTTTTATCTTTTTATACAAGCTAAAGGTGCAAGGATAAAGATAATGCTCATTGGTTAGGCATTAAGTATGGCTTAAAGATATGAATAGTTCTTTGTTAGGTTCAAATAGGTGACTAAAGATATTAACAATGGTTAGCTTGAAAGACTCAATAGATCCAAATAACACCTAAATCATTTCTCTTGCTAAATATTATTTAGGATTTTGCCTCAAGGGATAATCAAATTGATTCTAAAACTTGGTAGATCTCATCGACTTGCATAACTCACTACAAATTTTCTCTCAATTAGCACACCAAAATCAATCATAAATATGTGCATAAACATTTGAATCAATCCAATCAAAACTAGCAAACATATCACATGATTAATGTAAATATCTTAAAACTTATGTTACATTCCTTATCCTAATCATGACAACCAATTTTTATCATTGAGTTCATATGTTTCATATCAAGCATGCATGCATTTAGTTTCCATATATTTATCAATTTCTACCTGAATCATGATGAAAAACAACCTAAAAATAAAAAACAATTCCTTAAAAATTTAAAATGCATATTAAATACTAATGTAGAGACATAAGTTCCCTCCCCTAAACTTAAATTACACATTGTCCCTAATGTGCACATATAAATATGAAAAGGTAAAAGGAAAGAAAACTCCTTTAGTCTTGGCACACCATATCTATTGTTGAAACGCTCATTCTTGTTGCGCCATTTCTCTTCATATTTATTCACCTATAAAAAAACAATGAAAATAGAAGTAAAATAACATTAAGTTGCCTCCCAACCAGCATCACGTTTAACGTCCTTGACTAGACGGTCATATCAAGTGCTAAGGTGTATCCACTAAGGTTGTCACATATGTTTCATTTGATAATTAGTCTTCATAATAGTGCTTCAACCTATGTCCATTAACCATAAATTGCTCTTTATCTTTGTTTTCTAATTCAATGGCTCCATGGTTCGTTAACTTAGTGATGATGAATGGACCTGACCATCTACTCATTAATTTTCTCGGAAACAATTTGAGTCTTGAGTTGTACAGTAACACTTTCTGACCCAGTTCGAAGATATGGTGCATAATATTTTTGTCATGCTATATTTTTGTCGTTGTAAAGCTTGGCATTTTCATAATCATTCCACAGTAATTCATCCAATACATTTATTTGAAGCATTCTTTTCTCACTAGCTGTATCTATGAACATATTCAACTGTTTCAATGCCCAATATGCTTTGTGCTCCAATTCTAGTAGTAAGTGACAAGCCTTTCAATAAACTAGCTTATACATGGTGGTACCAATTGGTGTTTTAAATGTAGTTTTGGACGCCCATAAATTTGATACCCCTCACATCAAACAATTCCACTTGAAGTATACTATTCATAGGTATCTCATCTCTTTTTGAAATATTACATATCCTTTGACATCTGTCACATATCTTTACATAATTGTAAGCATCTTTAAATAATGTAGGACAAAAATAACCATATTGAAGCACCTTAGCTGCTGTTTTTGAGCTCCCAAAGTGACCTCCATAGTCTAAGTTATGGCAATGGTAAAGGATACTTTCAACTTCATCATTAGGAACACATATTCTCAAAATACCATTACCACATTCTTTATAGAGGTAAGGGTCATCCCAAATATATTGTTTAATGTCATTGAAAAAATTCTTCTTTTGTTGCCATGTGAGGTTCAGTGAAATAATGTTGGCGGCAAGAAAATTTACAATGTCTCCATACCATAGAACTTCTATTTGAGCTATAGAAAATAGTTGCTCATCTGGAAAAAATTCCCTAATCACCATATTATCATCCATTTTTGTTTCCCTCTCTAGTCTAGATAGATGGTTTGCTACCTGATTTTCTGTTCCTTTCTTATCACAAATTTCCAAGTCGAATTCTTGTAGAAGGAGCACTCATCTTATCAATCTTGGTTTGGCATCATTCTTCGTCATGAGATACTTTATTGCAGAATGATCCATGTAGACAATCACTCCCAACCAATGAAGATCTGAATTTCTCAAAGGCATATACAATGACAAGGAGCTCTTTCTCTATAGTAGCATAATTCATTTGGGCCTCATTTAGTGTATTGCTTACATAGTATATGGCACGAAACAATTTGTCTCTTCACTGTCCAAGAACAGCTCCAATAGTAAAATCACATGTGTCACACATCAATTCAAAGGGCTTATTCCAATTTGGTATGACTATAATTGGAGCTGATACTAGTTTCTCTTTAAGCACTTGAAATGCTATTAAATATTTATCATCAAACTTGAAAGGCATGTCCTTTCCAAAAGATTACACAAGGGTTTGGAGATTTTGGACAAATCTTTTATGAATCCACGATAAAAACCTATATGCCCAAGAAAACTTCTTACTTCTCGTACATTGGTAGGTGGTGGTAGTTTCTCAATCACTTCTATCTTAGCTCTATCCATCTCAATACCATTAATTGAGCTTTTATGGCTTAAGATTATACCTTCATGTACCATGAAATGACATTTCTCCTAGTTTAAAACCAATTTTTTTTCTTCACATCTTTGTAACACAAGGGAGAGATGGTGTAGACATTCATCAAATGAGTTTCCAAAGACCAAAAAATAATCCATGAAGATTTCTAGATGCTTCTCCACCATGTCTGAGAAAATGGCCATCATATAGCATTGAAATGTAGCAGGTGCGTTACATAATCCAAAGGGCATTCTCCTGAAAGCAAAAGTTTCATAAGGACATATGAAGGTGGTCTTTTCTTGGTCTTTAGATGCCACAACAATTTGGTTATAACCAAAGTATCCATCTAGAAGGCAAAAGAAAGAATGCTCAGCTAATTGGTCAAGCATTTGATCCATGAATGGGAGAGGAAAATGATCCTTCCTTGTATTTTTATTTACTTTACAAAAATCCATACATACTCTCCATCCTGTGACAGTCCTAGTAGGTATTAACTCATTAAACTCATTTTTCACCACAGTGATTCCTTCTTTCTTCTGTACACATTGGACTGGACTTACCAATTCATTGTCTGTAATTGGGTAAATAATGCCCATGTATAGCCACTTGACAATTTCCTTCTTCACCACTTCTTTCATAATGGGATTTAAGTGGCGTTATGCATCCCTGGTGGGTTTAGCCCCATTCTCTAGCAAGATTTTGTACATGCATAAAGATGGGCTTATGTCTTTGATGTCGTCAATAGACTAACTTATAGTTCTTTTGAAGTTCCTTAGCACCTTTAGTAGTGCTTCCACTTGATCCATACTTAGATCAGTCGAGATTATGACTTGAAGTGTCTTGTTATCACCCAAAAATGTATAACGAAGATGAGAAGGTAAATGTTTAAGCTCTGATTTTAGTGGCTCTTCAATGAATGGTTTCAACTGTGAGCTTATTTTAAGACATTCCATACCTACATTTGATACATACATGAGAGGCGTTTCCTCTGGAAAGTTCACACAGTTCACAATATCAACCTTTGATTCCATATTTTCAAAAATAAAACAGGCTGAGTCATTTTCTGTTGAGTTAATGTCCGTGTTTATAGCATCATGTGTTAAGGTCGTAAGTAGGGGTGATTCAACAAGTTTTGTTAAGCTACCGACATGAATTTGTGTGCCTACATAAGTTTCATGGTCCTCTGCCATGTCTAGCACATACTCTAAAGCATCAATAAGGCATATGTCGTAAAGCATATCAATGGTTAGCTCATCAGTACTATCCATTCGAAAGCAATCACCAGCATTATCATCATTGGAAAATTTAATTTCTTTGAACACATTAAATGTTACTTCTTCATCTTGCACTCTTATTGTAAGCTCTCTTTTTTGCACATCAATGAGTGATTTTTTGGTTGCTAAGAATGGACGACCGAGTATGTTAGGAATTTTATAGTCCTTTTCCATGTCTAGCATAATGAAGTCTGCCGAAAAGATGAATTTGTCTACTTTTACTAACAAATCTTCTACCATACCCCAAGGTCTTTTAATTGACAGTTTTCCATCTGCAATGTTACTGAATTAGGTTTGGATTTACCAACCCTAATCTCTAGAAGACTGATAATGACATGAGGTTAATGCTAGAACCCAAATCATATAGTGCCTTGCCAAAACGAATGTTCCTAATAGTGCAAAAGATGTCAAAACTACCTAGATCTTTCAATTTTTATGGTATTTTATATCAATAATTGCACTACAACCTTTAGTCAAGGTTGTTATTTCATGATCTCTAAGCATCTTTTTCTTTGATAGTATATCCTTCATGAATTTGGCATAAGATGATATTTTTTCAAGTGCCTCTACAAATGGTATGTTTATGTGCAGCTTCTTGAAGACTTCCAAAATTTTTGAAAATTGTGTATCTGCATTTTGCTTTTCCAGCCTTTGAGGAAAAGGAATAATGGGTTTGTAGAGGTTTCTCTTTTTTGGCTAAATTATTTCCTTTCCATTACTCTCTTTGTCCACTAATTCCTCTTCATCCTTTTTAGTTTCATATTCCTCCTTATCCTTTTGAGTCTCATATTCTTCCTTATCCTTTTGAGTCTCATCTCCCTCTATATTTTTACCACTCCTCACTTGGTAGGTTACCATGAGGCCTTTGGCTTATGGCCTGGGAAGTTTCCCCATTTGGTTCTCAAAATTTCGAATTGAAGCCTCTTGAGTGGACACTTTTTGTATTTACTGATTGAATGAAGTCTTTCATCATCCCCATTAAGGAATTGTATTGTCCTCAGTAGGTGGTTTCTTCTCTTGGGCTTGTGATTGATGCAGTTGTTGAAAACCAAGTGGTTGAAACGATTGATGGTTGAATTGATTAACAATTTGATTGTTGTTATTATTCCAAGAGAAATTTGAATGTTGTCTTCATCTTGGGTTATATGTGTTCGAGTATGGATTGTTTTTTTGATTCACATTACCCACATAGAAAATGGATTCAGGATTATTTGGACAATTATCAAACAAATGAGCTCCTCTATAAAACACACATGACACTCATGAATCTTGGACCTGGTTTATACTCGCTGGCGAGTTTTGAACCTTCAAAAGATTAACCAAAGATGAAACTTGGGCTGTAAGTGCTGTGATATCATTTACCTCATGCATTCTCGCCACTCTTTTTATGGTTGTCATTCTATCCATTGGTAATTGATAATTATTGCTAGCCATTTTCTCAAGTAAATCATAAGCTTGATTATAAGATTTGGCTAGCAAGACTCCATTAGCAAATGCATCAACAATAGTTCTTGTTTGAGCATTGAGACCATTGTAAAAATTCTCCATTTGAATCCAAGGAAAACCATTATGAGGACACTTATTTAGCAATTACTTGAATCTTTCCCATGATTCATATAGAGATTCTCCTTCGTGTTATTGGTAGGAAGTAATGTCATTCCTAAGCTTGGCATTCTTTGTTGGTGGGAAGTATTTCATCAAGAATTTCTCCACCAAACCATTCCAAGTTGTAATGGAATCAAGTGGCAAAGAGTTTAGCCAAGCTCGAGCACGGTCTCGTAAAGAGTAAGGGAATAATCTAAGCCTAAATGCCTCATCTATCACACCATTGAACTTAATGAATCTACAACTTCAATAAACAGTCTAAGATGAAGATGAGAAACCTCTGTTGGTAATCTGTTGAATTGTCCAACTGTTTGTAGCATTTGAAACATCATTAGCTTTAATTCAAACTGATTAGCTTGAATGCTTGGCCTTGCAATGCTTGGATTCAACTCTTCTAACGTAGGTATTGCATATTCATTCATAGTTCTATCTCTATCATCTATCAAAAGCATTTGGTTGTTCAAGTTTAGCTTATTATGATTTATTTCTAATGGATTAGCCATTTTTTTTCTCTTAGGTGACTTGTTGTTTTCTAATTGATCTCAAAATACGCTCACAAAAAGTAAAATTTCTCCCTCATGAACTCTCCTTATGCAAAAAAACTCATTATGTTTCAACAATACTAAAGGAGAAGTCTAAATAAAAAAAATAAACAACTAAATAAATTAATTAAAATTAAAAAATAAATTAAAAAATAACTAAAATAAAAATATATTAATTTCTAATATTTATAATCCATAACAATTGTGCCGAAAACTTGATCGTCACACACAAAGTGTGTGCAATGAATATGCAAATATATGTATCATAACAAGTAATATAATGATAAAAAAATCGTTTTCACGGAGATTATTTTATTAGAAACTAATTTTTAAAACTTAAAAAAATAAAAATCAATTTTTTTTGTATTTTTATATTTTAAGGAAGCAAAATTAAAATAACTAAAATTAAATATCAATAATTAATTAAATCAAATTTGGTAACTAAGAAGATATATGAGAAAATATCTAGGAATACTTAATCCCCCAATTTTCTAAACATGCAAATATCTAAAATTCGCCCAATATAATTATCAATTAATTAATTACATGATCAATTGAATCTAACCTCGCATGTATTCCTCTCTCAAGTAAACTACACACCATATAATAATTAATTTAATCACACTCTCATGTTAATTAAATTGCATACTACTCATCAAGTTTATCAATTATGGATCACATACATAAGAATCATACATCTCTGCCTAAAAACTATGTATGTTATTTAATCAAGACAAATAATTAAATAATTTTCACAAATCTATTTAATTTCCTCTATAGTTAAATTGTTAGCCAAACAATTAATAGCATAAAAATCAAAATAAATAATATAATTAAATTAATATTGTAATTGTGGTAAAATATTAGATCATCACATGACAAAAATTAGGTTCCTAAGATTCCTAGATTAATAAATTAATTACACATAAATGTGTTCATAAAGCTTATATTTTTCATAAAGAAAGACATAAAAATTGATAAACAAAAGAGTAAAAAAAGAAATACAATAAATCTCTTTAATTGTAGTATTAATCTCCTCTTGAATCTCCACAAAATTGTGTCGTTTCTTGAATTATTTTTCAAATTTTCTTTCTTTTTAGCCCAAAAATTGACCAAAATTATGCTAATGGAGGCCACTTAGCTTTTATGGAGTGATTAAGGGCTTAAATATTGCTCAGGTGCGATCTGAATCGTCAGAACAGCTTCAGATCAAGGGCTACGATCAAAACAAGCAAAACCGACAGCTCTAGCCAATCATAACGCGACACGTGGTAGGGGAAATTCACTGGGCAAATTAGGGAGCGACGTGTGGAAGGAGAGACTAGTCAGAGTCAATGCTCGCTAAGTCAACAACACGTGGCACGATGAGATTTGCATAAATGGATGGCGTGGTGCACGAGTGGAAAGCGAGGAATAATAGCGTGGTGACACGTGGCGATGATGGTTGACCAATTTTCGAACTTGGATTGAACATCGCATTGACACGTGGCTTGCGTTTCGTCCTCCTCACACGCAGCGTAACGTGATTTGCTCTCCGTGCTTGCATGGCATCCACGTGGTTTGCCCAGTCAACTCCTCTGCTTGCATGACAAGTCACGTGGTAACTCTTGATTGGTCCTATGTTAAAAATCCATAAAAATTTCAAAAATATCCCAAAAAATTTCAAAGATTATATTTTCACCAATTTTGTCTAAAAAGTTTATATTTTAATATATTTTTTTTCCATAAAAATACTATTTATTGAATAAAATAAGTAAATATTAAGTAAAAAAATGCGTTAATGACTCTACTTTCATATAGTCATCAATAGTCGGGTTCGCATGTTGAACCAAATAGTTGCGAAAGCAGCAAGGAAAAAACAATAGTATGGCGTTTGGACAGAGGCCTTGGCTGATAGAGATAACAATGATTTTATTATCTATCAAAGTTGTAATTTGTTTATTGTTAGTGGATTATTTGCTGCTAAGTAGTTACTTTAAGCAACCTAAAGATGTTACCACATAAATATGATTTCTATGTGAGTTTAGCTCGTTACATCGCTTATTGTGCATAATCCTTTATTGTGTTAGTACAATTTGAGTTTAAGGTGTATATCTTACCACATATTGTAGCTTAAACTCTGATTCAAAATCTTGCATTTTGCTTGATTTATAATATCTACTGCTAAAAGTTATCTACTTATCTGATATTTTATTACTTGTGTTTCTGTTGCATTTTTTGTTTGTATAAGTTAGAGTTAAATTGTTAAGTAGTATGTATCTCCTTACCTTGGTAGTGTACCGGTTATAGACTCTTTCAAAATTAACTACAAATGACATCCATTAAATGCATATGTGGTGCACATGTGTGAAAAATATTTACTAAATTAAAAAGATAACATTAAATTGGCACCTTTTATTAGACAAGGGCTACAATAGTTCCTTAAGTTAGACCATTTAGATTATTTAATCCTAGTTTAGGAGTATCATTATTTATCTTGTTGTTTTTAAGAAAATGATCAAGGAATGACATAATCAATTTTTGAGCATTTTTTTTAATTAAATAAATCATATGATTTTCACATTATTTTATTAATAAAGAGTAGAATTTTCAATTTAATCATTATTCATATCCTTCAATGATCACTTTAACACTTTAAGTTATCATTATCTTTATCTTATTAATTTTTAGTTTTATTTTAAATTCACTTAAATAATAATATTTGAATCACATGTTTCAAACAATGATATTTTATTATAAACTTCACTAAAATTTGTATTTTGTACTTTTGTAACCTCTTTGGTGATAATATGACCCAAAAAAATTCTTTTCTATTATAGGGGGCTAATGGTCACTTGCCTAACTTACAGGGCTTAATGAACATTTTCTCTTATTAAATGTAGGTTTTATTAAAATAAAACCTGAAAATATGGGTAAAAATAATATTTAAAATGGAATTATACTACTATAGAGATAACGAACCCGTAAAACCATCATTTTTTTTTGTTTTTTGCTATTGCCTTTTTTTCATTTTCTTAAATTTCCACAAATATCTTTTTCTAGGTTGACATGTAAAACACATGCAGTCACCTTTGATAAAAAAATGATTTAAAATGACTAAAGGGGAACCAAAAAAAAACCAGTAGGTACCTCAAGGTACCAAACCGCTCTCTATGTTCTTTTTCTTGCACAAGTCTCACATGACAAGGAGAACATGCTTCGTGGTCCTAATTTGTAAGTGACAATGATTGAACATGGAATATGAATATGTTTGACCAACATGAAGCAACCAGCTCATCATATCAAAATGATAAAAAAGAATCAGTTTTATAATTCCATAGGTTCTTCAGAATTACAAGATTTAGAACTGTTCTAAACCACGACCAGCTTGGATATAATCAAAGAAGTTACAGGAATAATCAATTTGACGTTTTAAATAGCATGATAGTATATAACCAAAATACATATCAGTTATAGCACTTATGTATGTACACATAATGCAACCTATTTTATTTACATAATATATATAAGTTAGATATGTATATTTATACACGTTATGTATAAACTGATATGTTATTTTGAATAATTCAAATCTAGAACAAATTAGAATCCACAAAGTACCCAATACACATTCTACATGAAAAACTGTCTCAGTATTCAATAAAGTTCTTAACAATATAAATGTATATCTTTACTGTCATCTACTATGGCATTTTCACCATTCAGCCATTATACAATGTTCATTACCTAAGTTTTAGCACTCATAAATCATATCAGAACTTCATAACATGCACCAACCATGTTGTACAAGCCCATCTGGAAGCAAGGAGTTGCCAAAATGATGAAATGGCATTTAACAATCAAATCACTGAAAGAATTAAAAAATCAACAGAAGCTACAAAAATAGGTGTCCCCATCCACCAGTTATTGATGAACAAACAAGAACACTAGGCCCACCAAGAGTAATGTAAAGATTATGGCCGAGTTTTCGCTATAACCACTGCTTGGAATTATTGATGGAAGTGAACATTCTTCCCCATTAAAGAATACCTTAGTAGGAAATCCATCTCTACCAGCCACATTAATTCCAGGAGTACTCTTTTTAGTAAATGATATAACTGTTTGCTGTTTCCCGGGAACCCTAGGATCCTTCTGTCGGTTGGCTCCATCTGTTTCTGCCACAAGGAAATTCAATCCTTCAAGCCCCTGCATGAATAGAGTGTTATTGACACCATCTACTGCCAAGGTACTTCCATTGAAGGAGTACATTCTTTCAAAACCTGGAGTAGCTTTGTCCAGTTGCACTGCTGCAAACCAATCAGAAAAACTAGTTTCATCCCAATTGAATAGAGTAATCCTTGCAGACCATCCGCGTGAATAGTCAGTATACAAGTGCCAGTTGATACTGACACCACAATTATCACCACATGGCATTGGGTTTGGATTGGGTAGATGTTTGAGTTCAGCCCAAGCTCTTGTCTTGGCAGTTCGGTTCTCAAAGGGGATAAGAAGTGCTTCAGCTGGAAGAAGCATAGCTGGTGCAGTTGTGCTACAGGTACCCCTATTGTTATTAGCACAACCACATGCACATGTTTTACATGGGATGATGGAGTCATTAAAGTAAGCAGAAAATGATACACAACATTTAGGCTTCGCTCCCTTAGGCTGTGTTATATTGCAGACAACCTGCCAGCTAGCTACAGCAGTTGAATTGATGGATGGTAAGCCTTCTGGGTCAGGGAATTGGCTGCGACTAACACGGACAGGAGGGCCACATTTATAATCAGGGTTTATCCTGCCACTTATTCCCCAGTTTTGTGGTGGTGTGAGCTGGGACCGGTTAAGATCTGGAGGCATTTTATAAACTTGAAGTTGGAATGATGAAATTGAACTACTTGGGTCCATTGTTGGTGGCAGGATGGTACCATTCCGGCAACAGTTAGGGATCAGCCCCAAGTCTGAGTCATTATACTTTGTGGGAGGCAAATCAATTATGGTTGGCCTTCTTTCACAATTCAATACCTGAGAAAAGTCCAATTGCTGGTAGTATGTACCTTGTCGACCAAATATGCAATCAGATGAATCAACAACAGATGGATAAGCTCCTTTCATTGAGAAGATAAACTCATCCCGCATCCAGTCCCAGTTTAATTTCCAATTATCAAGACGTCCTAGAGGGTTATGGTTACCAATTGTGACTTGTGCCCAATAACTTGAGTCATATGTTCTGATCACATCATACATAATAGTAAGATCACCATTTTGGCGAGGCATGAATTCTTCTACAACGGTAATGTTTGATTTGAATTTTGTGTCCACAGTACAACAGACCTGCATTTTATTCTTCCCTGAAATGAAGGCAAAAATGAAAATGTCAAAGTGAGACAGTACTCATTAGCATATAACAAGAATTGAAACATAATCAGCTATAAAAAAGCAGGTCAATATGTGCTTAACAGATATAACAGCATAAGAGGTGCATTGCAAACAGATATAACTCGAGCTTTTCTTCTTTCTTTCTTACTTCCTATTTTTCTACCATAAAAACTAATAACAGAACAAATAAATGAGGTTTCTAAAGTCAGCCTCCATGGCAGACAATGCCAAGGAAATCTTTCTGCACAATTTCTTATTATTTAAAGCGTTTTTCTAACCATCCAATGCTCAGAACCAATTGTAAGAATTTATATTTTCTCTCGCTTCTGCCAAAATTTGTATACAAACAAAACAATAAGGCATTAGTCCCGTTTGAATGACTGACACTACCATTAGTAACATTATACGTATACCGTGGCATTTGAATGCACAGGAACATTAGATTTGAAGCCCAAAATACAAGTATATATTATAATCGAATTGGCCCCAAAATAGAATGTTAATATGTACAACAAACATGCTATTTTGAGATCAATTCAATTATGTACCTAGTGTATATGTGATGTACATGCTATTTAAGGCCCAGAATTTAAAAAAAATGAACACATTTCACCAACCTTCAACCTAGCAAAAGAACCACAATTATAGCAAAACTAAAAATAAAATCTGTGATAATAAAAAAAAAACCATTTCCAGAACATATTACCAATGATAAAAACCTATAAACTAGAGAAATTAGACAATCAAAACCTAGAAAATTAAAAAAGATAAAAAAAAGATGAATTAATCATACCCAAAACCTTACCTTGCATTGTGGGCTTGGGACAAATAAACCCATCATTAGCAAGAGAGATACTCTTGGGCATAGGAACGCTTGGTAAGGCGACACCAAACTGTGTCCCAACCAACTTGATTTGAACTTGCATCTGTGTCACATCTCCAGCAGTCATAATCGCCGTTTTGAGATCGGTCATTGGGTACCCAGCAAAAAGGGTACCGTTTCCAACACCAGCGGGAAGACTAGACCCATCTGCAAGCACGGCATTCGAAGCAGAGACCAAAAACTCATTGTGTTGGAAACCCACAAAGACTCTCCAAGACTTCAGCTCATCTAGACCGTTGTTGAGCACAGTAAGCATCGACTCAAACCGGTACGGCTGATGACTCAGATCGGACTTCAGAGTTGGCGTTAACCTAGCTCCGGTGGTGTAGGAATACGATAAGAACACTCCGTTGCACAAATCGGACGCCGGAGGTGGAGCTTCTTCCGTGGACTGAGAAAACGTTAATGGAAAGATTGTGAAGATTATGAGAATAATTGAACTTAAGTAGACGAAGAAGACCCAGTTCAATTTCAAGGCCATGGTTTTAGGATTCAATCCAAAGTTTGGATTTTGAATGGGAATAGAGATATTAGAGGAAATGAAATATGTTTTGATATAAAAGAGAGAAGACCGAAAGGCCAAAACGCGTAGTAGAACTGTGTCAAATTTGAATTTGTATTACAGCATAGTACGAGCTGTGTTTCCAAAATTGTTAGAATTTTTTATAAATTAAATAATCAATTATTATTATTATTATGCTGAGCCGGTTCAAAGTGCTTTCCGTTTGGTTTGTGTAATCAAATAATGAAAGAAAGATTCAAGGAGTTTTGGAAAATGCTTTGAATCCGAAAAGGGTAAGAATTCAACGGGAAGGCTCTCTTAATTTTTTTATTTTTTTTTATATTAAACACGATTCATCATCTTTTAGTTAATATTTGGTTCACCGTGAATAGTAATAAAATTGAATATAAATAAAACTATATTAATATTGTATTTTTTTTTTGAAAAATAAAATTAAAAAATAAATTAATATTTTAGTTTTTTTTATAATTGAAATAGAATAAAAACTAATATATTACCTTAATATTTTTATGTTTAATAAAATTTAAATAATAAAATTTAATTATTATATTATCTATTAGACAAAATATATTATTAAAAAAATTATTTTTTTAAATAATTATTACTTAAAAATATTATATAATCTTAAAAAAAATTAAAAACAAAAATATATATATTTTAGTAATTTTTTCTTCCATATTACTTACAAATAACATCTACGTATAATATACAATAGTGAAGTCATATTCTTGATTTATTATATCATCATTAAATATCACATAATCAAAATTAAAAAAAAATAGTTTAAGATTTCGAATATAAGATTTAAGATTTAAAATTTTGAGTATAAGATTTAAGATTTAACAGCTTAGGATATAAGGTCATAAGATTGTAGGGTTATAAAGTTATATTGTTTGGGATTTAAGGTTTAGAATTTAGAGTACGAAGAGAAATGAAATAATAATTCTTGAAATGGGATGATGGAATAATAATTCTTGATATGCCTTAATGTTAAACTAAGTTTAGAGCAAGTTATTAATTTTTTTTAATGTAATCAATTGCATACTCTAATAACCTTGTGATAAAGATGCTACTCCACACCTAAGACAACTAGTATTATGGATTTTTTTTCTTTTTAAACATTTATAATAAAGTTGAATATACATGTTATGTATAATTTAATACATGCCATATGATAAATAATGATGGTCTTAATAAATGTTAAGTTATCAAATAAGCATAATTATTAAGTAATCTTTATAAAGAGATTGTTCAAAAAAAAATATAGAAAAATAATTACGATAATTACTATTATACACATTCACACATCATCTTTAAAAGAATCTAATTTCATATGTCATAACTCATAATTATAACAACAAACACTCTCTTTTTCATTACTCACAAAGTGAAACTTAGATCTTCTTTATATTAAGTGAATTTTATTATTAATTTAAATATCAAAGATCTAAAAATCACTACTCTTTGGGATACGAGATCTTAATAAGTTTTTTTTATCTCATATATTCACTAAAAACAATGCTATCTCATGTTGATAAAGATCAATATTAATAATATATAAACTTATTTTTAATATAAAACCTTGTCAATTGCTTAATAGGAAAACAATTGGTATTGTATGGATGCTTATTAATTTACAAGTAATACTAAGTAATATTTAAATAAGTTTGATTAGATTATGAATAGATATTTAAATGAATTTATTTAAAAGTATGAAGGTAGATAAATTTAAAAATAAAAATTAATAAAATTTTACTAAAGTTAATAGAAATATTATCTTAAAATAAAATAAAGTATATACCATTGGACTAATTTAATAGGTAAAATAATTTCTTAAAGATGTCATATGTAAGGAAACAATCACAATATGTAAATATTTAAATACGTAATTTTGTTAAAATTAGTTTCCATAAAAGCGATTAAGTGTTGTGGTGTAATAGTATAACATAAATAATTTTGTGATAAAAAAGTTACTATCTTCAAATCTTACTAAGGGATAAAAAAAATATTCTTAAGAAAAAGAAGTTATTAAGTATTCGTTAAAATTTAATTTAAATAATATTTTAATATTTATTTCAAAAATAATGAATCTAAATTTAGTCTTAAAAAATAATAATATTTATGATAAATCACGTCACCAAGAAAAAGGTGTTACTAAATTCGTGTGGGCCACGTCGACTAATTTGTAAAATAATAATAAAATTAAATTATAAATTTATTTTAAAAAATTAATTGATATAAATAATAATATTATAAGATAATAAAAAATACATTTTTGAAGAAAAATTAATATTTTCTGATATAGTTAAATTATGAATAATATATATCTTAAACTCAATAATTTTGATTTAATTAATCAAATGATACCTGTATTTATTATAATTTTATTATATGTTATTTATGTACTTTAACTTATGTTTGAAACTTTCTATTTTTCATTTTAAATACGATATGGGTTTAACTATACTTTAAATCACTAATGTCTCTTTTGTCAACGTAAATACGTCTTTTAAACAACATTTCTAACTACAGTATGATCTAATACCAAAAAAATTAATTACTTTGTAGTGGTTATTGTAATTTTTCTCCCTACTTTTTAATATAAAAAAAGATCGATAAAACTCTCTACAAGTTTAATCCAAACGTTCAAGTCTTACTTATCCTGTTCTCTCCATGCATTATTATAATTAAATTTTCTCCTTGTTTGATTAATCTAATGGTATATATTTCACCTTTGATGTTAGGTATCTCAAAAATATAACCTATTAATAATTACAAATTTATTAGATGTGATGATGAATACAAGAATGAGATGAAAAGTCAAGAAAATTAAGGAAAAACAATGAGAGAATTCAAGTCCTATAGAAATGGGAAGTGGTCATTTATCACAATCTTGTGGTATTTATTGTTTCGTAAGTTTTTAATTAGTATTTTTAAAACACTTGAATTATATAGAAGATACATATTTGGTCCCCAAAAAAATTGTGCACAAAAAGTTAAATGTTATTTTAATCTTTAAATTTTTTATTATTTTTACTCATTTTCTTTTATTTCTTTTTTCTCTTTCTCGGTCTCTTTTCTTACCTTTAAGATCTAATTTTAATATTTAAAGTTTAAAATTTGAGGTTTAAAACTTAGTATTTAAGATTTAATATTTAGAATTTAAGGTTTAATATTTAATGGGAAAAAATGAGAGAAAATTTTATAAAAATAGATAAAATTGTAAGAAAGGGAAGAGAATGAACGAAGGAGAGAACAAGAAGAGAAAGAGAAAAAGAGGAAAAAAACTAATATAAATTCAAATGATTAAATTGTCTATACGCACCCTTTAGGCGAACAACTTAGGCACCCACAAACTCAAAAGAATAAAAACGATTGATTTGCTAACACTATTACAAAAAAGGTATTTAAGTCGCTATGTCACGTCAACTTATAATGAATTTAAAGTCGATTCGGTATAGAATCAACGCTATCCACGTAGGTCGTAGCGTCAGTTGACGTGACAAACCGACACTATCCACGTGTGTAGCGTCAGTTTGCCATGTCAACCGACGCTACGTCCTACGTGTATTTTTTTAAATTATAAAATGCATGCAGTTTATATAATTGAAATTTTTTTAGGTTAATTATTATTTTATTTGACTCTTTAAAATTTAAGTTGGATATATATATATAGTATAATTTTTTCTTTTTTTTAGACAATTGGTTTTTAAAATTATATAATTTTGTGTATTTGTTTGAATTTTATATACGTACGTACAATATATGTTTATTTAATTTTGTGTATTGTTTTAGATATTATTTTTTCTTTTTCTATAGTACATATATATATATATATATAAGAGTTTAAATAAAATAATAATTGACAAAAAAATCAATTTTAAATTGCGTGGTTAGCGTCGGTTGATGGGGCGAACCGACGCTAGCCACATAATATTACCGTTCTGCTATATCTTCTTCACCGCATGCAGAATCTAAAAAAATTTCATTTATCTTCCCCATTCTCCCAAAACCGAGCACACCTACACTCTTTCTCAATTTTTGGCTACCTCCGACCATCATTTCCAATGTCATTTTGTGGGTTATATTCCTCTTCTCATTATCTTTCAAATCCCCTATTTTTTTAGCGAAATACTCAAAAAAATTATACCTATTTTCTCACATATTTTTACTTACGAAACACCTATTTCTTCTTCATTTCCTTCATTTAGTCACTTTATTTACTCTTGTAAGTATTTTTATTAATTTTTTTACTTATTATTCAGTTTGTTTTATTTTTTGTACAAATTATTGATTTATGTATGTTTTTTATTATGCTTGTTATTATATTTTTGACTTATTTTCTGTGAAAATAATATATACATTCAAACGAGTGACCGTTTAATTGTTCTGTAAAAATTGCAATATTATTATGAGCTTTTCTATTACTATATTGCAACTTTAAAGGAATAGTGGGTACTAGTATAACGATTGAAGTATTTTATTTTTATAATTTAAAATAATTGTGTTATAGTTTTGAAAAAGATATATTTAATTTTAAAAGTTTAAAGTAATACTTATTATTTTAAATTTTTAAGATTTAATTGTATAATTTTTTAGTCATGGTCGGGGTTGGAATGTTTTAGTTGAAAATAGCATAATTAAATAATTCATTTTATAAAAACTATGAGTTATGTTTAAAGAGTATTTTTCTAATTTTTTTTATAAAATAAAATAAATTATTATTATTAAAATAATATTTTTTAAAAAATTAAATAATTAAAATGGATAAAATACAAGATAAAATAAAATTTTAATATAAAATTATTTTAAAAAATTTAATAATAAATTCTAACATAAAATTATTTAAATATATTATTTATTTAAAAATAAAAATAATAAATTTTTTAAATAAAAATAGTGACAATAAATAAATATTAAAAAATTATGATTTATAAGTTTGTTTTAAATTTTTAACTATTTATTTATTTAATACCTATTTTTTAAAAAATTATAAACAATATATATATTATTTGTATAAAAAAGATATCTCTTAATTTATATATAATAATACTTGAAATATATTTATTGGATACATAATTAATTAATATGTGTAATTAATGTTATTAATAGAAAATAGGCAAATCTTGGATGTCAAAATGTAGAATTGAACAGGACTACATTTATGGAGTTGAAAGTTTCATGGAATTCGTTGGTAGAAATAGTAATACTGGAACTAGTATGATTCGATACCCATGTGTTAAATGTAAAAATGAGGGATTTCATGAATTTGACGAGATTAAGTATCACCTTATCCGTAGTGGTATTCTTTTGAGCTATAAATATTGGTATTATCATGGAGAAAATATTGATAATACTCATGGGGAATAGATAAATAAGAATGTGAATGGATTACATACATCTTATCATAATATACAGATATAAAATATGTTTCATGGTGTTAAAGATGAACTACTTGAGGATGATCCCAAAATCTTTAAAAAACTTCTAGAAGATGTCGAAAAACCGTTGTATCCAAAATGCAAAAAATACACTAGAATGTCGGAATTGGTTCATTTATACAATCTGAAGGCAAAACATGGTTTTTTTGACAAAGGATTCACAGAATTACTAAATATACTAGTCGATATATTTCCTGAGGGTATTAAATTGCCATCTTAAATGTATGAAGTAAAGAAATCTCTTAGTCAATTTGGCATGGAATATCATAAGATTCATGTTTGTACAAATGATTGCATTCTTTATAAAAAAGAATATGAGACATTAGATGATTGTCTGATGTGTAAAGAATCGAGATAGAAGCATGATACAAATGAGATAACACATAAGAAAGGCATGCATGTAAAGGTTCTTTGGTACTTTCCTCCGATTCCTTGCTTTCAAAGGTTGTTCAAAAGTAAAGAGACATCAAAGATCTTGACTTGGCATTCAAATAATTGATCTGATGATGAGGTGCTACGTCATCCTTGTGATTCTCCAAATTGGAAAGTAATAGATAATTTATCTCCTCAATTTTCATCTAATCCTCGTAATCTTCATCTTACCATTGTTGTTGATGGAATTAATCCACATAGCTCCCTTAGTAGTATGAAAACAACCTTCCTCCCTGGTTGTGTATGAAAAGAAAATTCATGATGTTAACATTATTGATCTCAGGACTGAAACAACCCTATGTTGATATTGTTGTATATTTTTAACCTCTAATAGATGATTTAAAGACATTATGGAATGATGGTGTAAATGTTTACGATGCAAATAAAGAAGAACACTTTAACTTGAAGGGGGTCCTTTTATGGACAATTAATGATTTTCCTGCCTATGAAAACTTATCAGGACATGCAGTAAAAGGTTACAAGGGATGCCCTATATGTAGTGATGGAACTTCTGCAGCTTATCTTGTTCATGAACAAAATATGTCTTATAGAAGACATAGAAGATTTTTGCCATCTGGACAAAAGTTTAGATACCAAAAGAAACTGTTCGATGGTGAAGAAGATCATGATCATGCAACTTGACCTTTGCGAGGTGTTGAGATATTAAGGCAATTGAATGGTATGACATTCAAACAATAAAAAAAGATGAAAAAAATTCACTAAGGTAGGGAAACGAAAGAGGTTAACTAATGAAATGATTGAAAATGAAAAAAAGTTTGAACCGACTTACCATGGTTGTTGGAATAAAAAATCAATATTTTGGGAGTTACCTTATTGGAAAGACCTACACATTCATCACATCTTAGATGTCATGCATATTGAGAAAAATGTATGTGAGAGCTTGATTGGTACTTTACTTAATATACCTAGAAAAACAAAGGATGGACTTAAAGCAAGACTAGATTTAAAGAAACTAGGCATACAACCTGAATTGGCACCAAGGGTGGAAAATGATAAGAGTCGAACATACTTGCCACCAGCATCATATACAATGTCAACAAAAGAGAAGGATGTGTTTTGTAAATGTTTGGAGGGTGTGAAAGTTCCTGATGGTTACTCATCCAACTTAAGAAATTTTATGTCTATCACCGATAAGAAACTTTATGGATTGAAATCACATGATTGTCATATCTTAATGCAACAGTTATTACCAATTGCTATTAGATCAATTCTTCCAAAACATGTTCCATTATCAATAATTCGACTTTGTTCATTCTTCAATACAATATGCAAGAAATCTATATCAATTGGCGACTTAAATTCTTTACAAAAAGATGTTGTAGAGACTTTGTGTCTAATTGAAAAATATTTTCCTCCTTCTTTCTTCGATATAATGATTCAATTGTGTGTTCATTTAGTTCGAGAGGTTCAATTGTGTGGTCCTACTTACTTAATGTGGATGTATCCTTTTGAGAGATATATGCAAGTCCTTAAAGGATATGTAAATAATAGAAATTGACATGAAGGATGCATGGTGGAACACATTGAAATTGAAATTGGAAATCCTATGTAAAATTTGTTCTTAGAACGTCACATGATCCAAGTAGGTAACCTTATGCTTGGTGGAAGTAATAAATTGTTTATTGATCGCACTTGATGGGAAAAAGCACACCGAATCATTTTGGTAAATAATAATGAGGCACAACCGTACATAGAGTAAGTGATATTCAACCTTTCCATTTATGCAAAAATAATTTTTTATTTAACTATTAATGATTATATATACTTCATATATATTTAATAACATTATAGGATGCATTTAAACTTATTGAAGATCGATCCTCGTTATAAAAAAAAGGAGGAGAAAAATTATTGTATGATGAACATAAGCGAGAGCTTATTAATTGGTTTCGCAACCATGTAAATGCCACAAACAAAAATTTATGCATGTATGTTCCTAGATCTATGAAATGTTTTAAAACTTTGCTCTAAACACATTTCATGTTTTTTATACATAGATTCGAGATGAACTTAAGAAACCCAATCATAAAATATCAGAAAGTTTACAATGGCTTGCACATGGGCCAAAATTTGATGTCAAATCATTTTCTAGTTTCACAATAAATGGATCGAGGTTTACGACTCAAGCTAGGGACAAATTTCGAGTAAATCAGAATAGTGGTGTGAAGATGGTTGCACAAACTATGCAATTTTCTAGTTCAAAAGATGGTAATCATGTATCTGATAGAACATATTATGGTATAATTCAAGAGATTTGGGAATTGGATTATGAGATCTTCCATGAAACAGTTTTCTTGTGTGATTGGGTCGAATATGTTATCGATGTTGGATATAAAATAGATGATTTTGGATTTACCCTTGTAAATTTATCCAAGATAAGTCACACTAATGATCCTTTCACGTGAGCACTTCATGCAAAACAAGTATTTTATGTGAACGATCAAATTGACACAAGAAGATGATGACCCAATGCTTGATACATTAACCAATATTAGTAATTTCTCAAATAAATTGCCTAATGTATGTGATGATCTAGTTGATGATGATTATTCTTCGTCATGGGCTCGAAGTGATTGTGAAGGAATGTATGTATACGATTAACAACCTAATTAAACATAACGTATGTTCTATATTGTTGTAATAACTCTTATATATATATATATATATGTTCCTAAAATTGACAATTAATTTATATTTCTTCATTGTTTGTAGATATTTCATAGATCCTCAGGTAATAGAGCTTGTAGATCCAAATGATCCATTGGGGTATTTGAAAAGAAGAGGTTGGACGAATATACCTGATGCTTCACTTAACCCAGATGATATAATACATGTTCTATTTGATGCTACTGGTAATCCAATAGGAGAAAATGACCAACAATTGAAATCCTCTATTGGTCGACTTGTGAAGTCCAGTATACCAATCAATATAAATGATTGGTCTCAGGATGAAGATGCAGAAAAATTCAAAATATGGATAACCATTTGTGTAAGTCTCTTATATTTTATAATCAATTACGTACATATATTATATATTTTTTGTATTATATCTAATTTTTTGTAGTGTATTTTTATAGAATCATTACAAAGTTGATGACAATTGGAAGAGCAAGTGTTATAAGATTGTAAATAAGGCGTGGAAGGAATACAAGACTTCCAGATTGGCAAGAAATTATGTGTTTCCATATTTGGAACCACTTGATGAGGTAGAGCTCTGCAAAATCCCTGAAGGACACCCCTGGATTACACCTAAAGTTTGGAAAGATTTCGTGGATTATAGACGTTCGGATGAATTTCAAATTATTAAGGAAGAACATCATAATATACAAATGCATAACATTCTTCCTAACCGTACTGAGAGGTCTTCAAATCCTGAAGTTAGATATAGAATAGTATTATTAATTTGTGTTAATTTATAAATATTTTTATATTTATTTTTCTCAATTTAATTTCATGACATGGTTAATAAATTTTTCATAATTTATGTAAGAAGCTGAATTGGGTAGACTTGTTACCCGAACTGAATTGTACATAAAAACAAAGATTCCGAAAATGAAAAAGTCAAGACCGATGTTTAAGCGAGGAGAAGAACAACTAAATAAGTTGGTTAGTAATTTCGGTTGATACAAAGTCTTAATGATTTTTAATAATTGATGTACTAATGCATGATATGTTTGTGTGCTTTATTATTTGTAGAGAACTATTCAAGAACAAATATCCAGGGGTGAAATAATCGAAGAGCCTAGAGAGATGCTCTATATCATGCATTCGGACGCGACCATCCTGGTCGTGTTAGGAGAGGTAGCCAATATGATGGTTATATGGAGTATTTTAACATTCCAAAACAAAAGGCTCAGATAGTTAGTAAGGAGAAGTACACTAAAATTGAAAAAGAACTCAACTCTTTTAAGACCTCAATGTTAAGTGAGATTGCCAATATAAAATAATATCAATCACAACATATGTCAGGCATGACATCATTCTACAACCAGGGCATGCCATATTGGCCAAGCATGCAACCATCCATGTCAGGCATACCACCATCCATGCCAGGTATGGGATATAGTCATCCTATTGGTCCTCCCTATATGACAGGAATGCATATGCAATCAAGTAGTGGCCATGGTTCATTTTTTCCAATGCAATATGCGCATTCTTACCATCAATCAAACCACGATGAATATTTTGGTAAGAATGTACATCCAATAGCTACCTCACATGGGAGTCCTCCTCTATTTAATGAATCATATGTGGTAAGATTTTAATTTCTGGTGTATATAATCTATTATTTTTATTTCTTATGTTATGCTTTATTTTTTACAAAATATGAAATATTTGTTGAAACATCCTTCGTCAACGAACTTTGTTGCTATTGGAATGGTACATCAATTGAGCGATGATCAGATGATTCATAATCAATATTTGCCTAATCATTGGTGAATAGTAATTGATCAATCATTGCTTCATGATTGTCCATTACATGTGTCTTCTGATGCTACCACAATCCAAGAGGCGGTTGGACAGTATGTGGCTTGGTCGTCGATTCAAGTTGTTCTAAATTTTGATGTGGTACTATTTTTTAACTTAAAAGATAACACTTGTTTACTACTATTATTTTATTATATCTTTTATTGTTACTAACATACATAATACTTTTTTTATTCTATTATACCAGAAATTTTAAATGCGGCACATTTAAGAGAGACGAAGCAAGTATCTCGTGCTAAATCTATGTTTAGTGGCTAATCATCGCACACCAAGTCATTCCAGAAGAAGCCTTGGAAAAAGTATGCTTATGATTATGCTTTAAACTTTAGCAAAAATCTTGCCACTTTGATGACTATTGTTGGGAGGGCATTTAGCATAAATGATGGATGGACTGTGTCATTTCCTATAGAAATTTCTGGTGTAGACCTCGGCCAAACTTATATATCGATCGAGTGCATATTGCAACTATTTGAATATCAAATGATTGATTTAAGTATAATTCAAGTGTGGACACGGTGAGTCCTCAATCTATTTAATTTTCTTTCATTTATGTAGAACATATATAATTATATTTATATTATCTAATTACTTATTGAAATCCTTTTTTATATAGGGCTTGTTATTATCAACTTCAATATAATAACTCATCACATTTAGCAATGTTCTATGATTCTTCATATGTCAATCAATATCAAGAGAAAGAGGTTAGCATCAGAGCTAAACAATTATGTGATAGGGTATTAACGCTTAACAGAAATCAAAAGTTGATAATCCCTTGGCTACTAAGGTTTGAACAAGGCCAAGATCATTGGATGTTGGTAATCATTGATCTGTTCAATAATCATGCTTGGTACTATGACTCAGCTTCCATAGAACTGAGTAAAGATACAAAAGTAGTTGTTGAAATGTAAGAGTTATAGCTAGGTATTGGTTTCTTCTATTATTTTTTGTAATATTTAATAAAAAACTAACCATTTTCAACCTTGATAGGGCATGGAAGTTGTGGAACAAGTTTAGAGGCATTGCCCTTAAAAAATGTCATAAACTTATATGAACAAAAGTTATGATATGTACGAGCAAATATTAATAATTTTATTAATTTTACAATTGAATAATAAAGATGTTCGAATATGGAAAATCATGTACACTTGTTTTTTGTAGGTTCCACAACAAAAAAATGGAGTCATGTGTGGTTATTATGTCATGCAATTTATGAGCGAAATCATCACAAATATCAAAATTCCAATTAATGATGTGGTAATATCTTTTACCTATATACAAAATTGTTTTAACATATTTGAGTTATTTTTTTGTAAATACATGAAATTACATTCTTATTTTGATTTGAAATACATGTAGTTCTTTAGTTGTAACAAGACGAGATACTGATTAGGAAAACCGACATCGCCGATCCTGTTAATACTTTGGTTTTATATTTATAAAACTCTCGCAAGTGCACGAATCATTTTATAGAAAATGATAAGTATACTCCCAAGGTTAATCTAAGGAAGAAATATATGGGGTTTTTAATTTATTATTCAAACTTTTAAAAATGAAATTAAATCCTAAACATCCTGTTACGATATTTTGGGGTTTTGTATTTTTAATCTAATAACACAAAAATAAACAAAGATACAGATTCAATAAACATTTATGTAAATTTTATATTTTATAATAGTAGAGTATTTATGGATATAACAACTAAGTTAATTATCCTGTCACGATATTTATTGATTCTCTTTTTTTATATGAATACTACCTTTGGTGGGGTTAGATATTCTTTGTTAACTAAACAAATCAATTAACACATATGGGTGGAGTTGATAACTAATTTGGTTAATTAAATTAATTCTTTTTTCTAAGAGATTGAAAATGAACCATTTAAATGCCACCTTTGATGGGGTTAGACAGTTTAAACTTTATTCAAGGTGTGCAAATTAAACCTAAGAATTTAATTATCCGAGTACTAACTTTCAAGTTTTAAAACCACTACTTAAAACATGTTGTCAATACATTTGCAGATAATAATTCTTATAAAAACTTTTGAAATAGAGATTCACTCTAACTACCGGGCGATTGTACCAACAAATAAAAGAGCACTACTCTAAATCAGACCGGATAACTAAACCTTAAAATCTAAGTTTCAGATTTAAGTTTGTAATGAAAAATAATATATTTCTCTCTAACATTCTTAATATAAAATCTTGAATAAAAACAAAATCAATTCATTTTAGAGATTTTTACATATTTAATATTTCATAAGCATAACAACGTTATTATTATATCATGTTTACAAACAACCAATAAAGTTAAATTTAATCACAGACAAATTAAATATAACACATAAGAATAAAGCATAAAAAATAACTATAAAGAAAATAAAATCCTTACAGTACTTTGATGTTATTCCTGTTACTAGAAAACCTCCAAACGGAATTTGCACTTCCATTTATTGAATAAAAAAGAAAATAAATTACAAAAACACAATTAGTTCTTCTCAAAAAGAGAAGAACTCTAAAAATAAGAAAAACTAACTAAGAAAAGCTTAAAACTAAGAAATGGAGAGAAAAAAAGAGAAGAGAAGATGTGTTTTGAAGTGAAGAGAATGAGAGTATTTATAGATGAGGAGGGGAAGAAAAATTGGGTGAAAAAATGATTAAAAATAGTGGAAACGTGGAGTAGTGAATGATGACATCATTGCTAATATCATGGTGGCATGGGGGGCGATAGCACGCATGGATTGAGGTAAATGGGTGCAGCGGTGCACCCAAATTGGGGCAGATGGGCACAGTGGCGCGCACGCGTGAAGACTAGGTGATGTGCGCACGTTGTTCGGCTCGGTTGCATGCTCGATTTCCTCCTTTTTAACATTTTGACCCATTTTGTCCAATTTTCCTTATTTGTTGACCTTTCCTCATTTAATTTATGAATATATTTATGATGTTTTGCTCCGGTATTTTTCTTTGAGTCTTTAAATTACTTTTTTAAGAAAAAAATACCTAAAAAACAATAAAAATACCCATGATTCCGAAAAGACAAATTTATATAAATATATGATAAAATCATATAAATATATATATATATATATATATATATATATATATATATATATATTTAATCAACTAATGTGCATAAAATCATGGTAATTTTAGTAATTTTTAAGCACTCATCAGATACGACCAGCAAATTTTTAATGATTTACAAGAGGAATGGGCAGAACATATGGTTCAAATTATATCATCACAAGAAGAATCAGGAGAAGATTCTGATGATCTTGAATAGCATATGACAACATAACGGTAACTTTTGTAATGATTTAATTTCTCTATTCCTGTGTCTGAATTCTCTTGTTTGATGGATGTTTTGTTTGATGAATGGTTATGTGCTCATGTATTTAGAGGAATGCATTGTTTGATGAATGGTTATGTGCTCATGTATTTAGAGGAATGCATTGTTTGATGGACCTGTTTTTGGCCCAAACTTCACCTCATCTCTCTTGCCTAGTTTCCTTACGACAACATCATATTAGCACTTTATTAATCATTTGTCTATAAATATGAAGTTAATTATGTAGAATCTCTGCTGTTATTTTTAATGCTATAATGAGCTTTAAATATGAAATCAAGTGTAACTCATATTTGTTACTTGGCTTGTATGAGTTTGGTGCCCACGAACGTATTACAAAATTGTTCCATACATTTAAGGGCACCAAAACTCACACAAACCAAGTAACAAAATATGAGTTACACTTGATTTCATATTTAGAGCTCATTATAGCATTAAAAATACCAACAGAGATTCTAGATAATTAACTTCATATTTATAGACAAATAATTAATAAAGTGTTAATATGAGTTCGAAGGATTATATCACTCGGATGTCGCTGTGGTAATCTCTTTTTTATGGTAATATTTATAATGATTTAATTTCTCCATTTGTATGTCTCTGAAGCTTAGACTGCTTGTTTGATGGATGTTTACATGTTCATGTATGTAGGGGAATGAATTGTTATATGAACCCAGTGTTTTTTGTCCAGCTTCCTTGTCAAAATGCCGGTGATTCTAAGCCAACCCAGCTTGCTCGCACAATCCAATTACACTTTGACGACATTATTTTATTTGTAATTTAAGTTAACTATATATGTATTGTATATACATTTTTTGTTTTTGTAATAAATTTAATTATAAAGTAATTAATTATATTTTAATTTTTAATTATTTGTATTATTATTTATATATTTTGGTTTTTTTATGCTATATATATTGAATACACGGTAGAGTGAAAAATGAGAATAAAAAAAATGTAAAGTTGGTTCACGCGATAAACCGATTTTACATTTTAAGTCACTCAATTTAAAGTCGATTTTTAACCGACTTTAAAGCCCGTTTTTGTAGTAGTGTAATATATAAGAATGTGTTGAAGATGATCAGATTAGAACTCTAAGGAAACAAATTCCTTAAAACCCAAACCTTGAGACGCCACAAAGGATGGTCACTTTCTTTGATAAGTCGGATTCAAGTATTCAATCGAGAACACAAGAAGGCAAAGCAAAAGCTATATGAAATATACTTTTCATTAATGATATTCGTTCTTGCCTCCAAATTACATAACTCTTCTTATTAAAAAGAAAGAACCTTAAAAGAAAAAACCCTAGATGAAATGCGCCTAATAGGCCTATTTAGTTATGGATTGGGCCTAATCCAACTTTAAAATAAAAGACTAAAAGACTTAAAATAAAAATTTCACAATTCACTAAAATAAAAATTGCTAAACTAAAAGGCTTATAATTAACTAAAACAAAAATTACTAAACATAAAGTGCCCATAATTAATTAAAACAAAAATTACTTCCTAAAATATCTTTTGCACCCAACTTGATCTTCCAAATATATCCTTAGTCATTGGACCACCAATTCCTTGCAAAAGATCTTGTGAATATTTAGATACATCAACTTGATTAGTACTTAGGAACATTAACTTGATTAGCACCTCAATCTCTATTATTCCTCTCCTCTTCAAAAAGATTCGTCCTCAAATTTTAGCTCTATAAGCAAGTCAATTTGGTATAACAGATCCATGTGTGAAGTCTATTTGATGCTCAATTCCTCTCAAAGGAGGTAATCCATGGGGAATCTCTTCAGCAAATTGATCCTAAAAGTTCTGGAATAAAGATATAACGACATTAGGCAAAGATGAGTTAAGATCATTAGTAGAAAGATAAAAATCCTTGTACATAAGTACAAGTACTTGTTGCCTTGCCATCATTGCACTCTTAATCTCTTTTTTTTTCAGCAAATACACTCATTCTTTTATTTTTCTCTCCTTTTTGCTCACCACCTCACTTACCCTTTTTTTTTCTCTTGCTCACACTTTTGTTTTTCTCTTAACTTGCACTTTCTTACTATCATAATCTGGTCCTCATACTTGCAAAGGTTTGAGAGGGGCTAATACAACTTTTCGATTGTTAATTTCAAAAGAGTATCGATTTTTATACCTATCATGCATCACCCTTCTATCAAACTGCCATGGTTGTCCAAGAAAAATATGAGCATCATACATTGGTGCCACATCACAAAGAACCTCATCCTCATACTTGCCAATTCAAAAAGGAACCCAAACTTGTTTGTTGACATTCACTTCTCCATAATCATTCAGCCATTGTTGATTGTATGGTTTGGGATGCTTTTGCCACTTCAAATTCAACTTTCCTACCAACAAAATACTAGCAACATTAGTACAGCTCCCACTATCAATAATAACCGTGCATACCTTATCCTTCACATCGCATCTTGTTTGAAAAGTATGCTCATGTTGCTCCCCATCTTCTTCATTCTTAGGCTGTATACTCAAGGTTTTCCTTATGACAAGTAATTCTCCATGCACAGGTTCTTCCAATTTTACATTGAAAAAATCCTCCAATTGTAGCATTTCATCGTCACTTGAACTAGCACTTTCGATTTCTCCATCTATCCGTACAACCATAACTCTTTCATTTGGGCATTCAGATGCAATATGTCTGAGTCCTTGGCACCTAAAACACTTAATATCAATTGACTTAGTAGGATTTTTCGTTTCAGGTTTACATTTAGGAACATCAACTGAATTGTTTGACTTTGCTTCACCTTTTGTTCTAAAGGTAGCTTTGCTGTCCTTTCAAGTTCATTTCCATTTTGAATTAGAGGAAAAATTAGATGTAAACCTTTTGGACTTGATTTGCTTCTCCACTTTAATGGCTTTGTGCATTAGTTCTTCCATCTCTACGTAATGTTATAATTCAACCACATCAACAATGTTATAACTGGTTCTCTCTTCCACATTGGAATCAACTTTTTCTTTCTCAAACTCTTTTTGTCCCATTTATAATTGGTTCTCTCTTCCACAATGGAATCAACTTCTTCTTCCTCAAACTCATGTCTTCTTCTATGTGATTGAGAATCAAAAGAGGATTATAAATCATCCAACCTTACATTCTTCCTCTTAAATTGGTCATGAACAAATTTGATGAAGAATTTCAAGTCAACCTCTAATGGTTCTCATCCTTTCTTACGCATGTTGTCAATGTAAAATAAAATGAGATAACCCACGTATTTCCTCACGTGTTTGCTCTCAAATAAGATTGTTATCACTCTACTTTTTTTAACACTCTCTCACGTGTTTGCTCTCAAATAAGATTGTTATCACTATCCTTTTTAACACTATTTCCACTCTCTCCCTCTCTCCCTCTCTCTTTTACCACTCAAAGCTCATACCAACCTCTTTTGTATTCTTAACAAAATCAAAGAATCCAACTAATCTCAAGAAGTAACCATTTTATTGGTGATAATCTCAAAATTCAGAATTCTAAAAGAACTAAATTGTAAAGTATGACAAAAGGAAAGTCCAAAAAGGACTCTAAAGAAAGACTCTTGTCGATGCTAAAATTACTATGATTTAATGTAGTATAATTGATTAAATAGATTTATATTTGTATGATTTTACCATATTTTTATATAAATTTATCTTTTCAAAATTACGGGTATTTTTATTGTTTTTAATGTATTTTTTTTCAAAAATAACTTAAAGACACGAAGAAGAATACTGGAGTCAATACATCATAAATATATTGAAAAAATAAATGAGAAAATTTCAAAAAGATGGAAAACAAATTGGACAAAGTGGGTCAAAACGGTCAAAAATATCAAAAATGTTGAAATTTTGCGTGTACAGCCACCCATTGTGTCGAGTCTCGCACACACCAGCACGCATATATGCCCATCTGCACCGAATCCTACTTACAGTAGTGCATCTGTGTGGTGTGTCACGCGCATGCCAACACACTCATCACCATCTTCCCCGAGTGCCAACCGCCTATCTACCGAGAGTTTTGCTCCCTCATACGCATGCCAACCTATCTAAAGGCATCCTAATTCCAATTTTGAAATATTTCCCCCCATTTTTTGTCCTTTTCCTCACCTATAAAAGGGTCATTTTCCCCATTCCAAAACACACAATTTTCTGAGAACTTTTTCTCTCTAGAAAGTTTTCATTTTTTTAGTTTTTAGTTATTAAGTTCTCCTCTTTTTGAAAAGAATTAACTATGTTTTTATAAATTTTTAGTTTTTGATTCCATAAGCAGAGATGCAAAACCGTTTGGAGGTTTTCCAACAAAAGAATTAACATCAAACTATTGTAAGGATTATATTAAGGTATATTTTTTAATAGATTCTTTACAGTTATCTTTTTATGTTTTATTCTTATATGTTATATTTAATTTGTCTTTAATTAAATTTAACATGACTCGCTGTTTGTAAATATGATATAATAATAACGTTGTTATGCTTGCGAAATATTAAATAGGTAAAACATTTCAATAAAAAAATTTGATTTTGTTTTTATTCAAGATTTCATATTAAGGATGTTAGAGAGAAATATATTATTTTTTATTACAAACTTAAATTTGAAAATTAGATTATAAGATTTAATTATCCGGTCTGATTTAGAGTAGTGTTATTTTATTTGTTGGTATAATCGTTCGGTAGTTAGAGTGAAGCTCTTTTTCAAACGTTTTTATAAGAACTAATATTTGAAAATGTATTGATAACATATTTTCAATAATTATTTTAAAACATGAAAGTTAGTACTTATATAATTAAATTTTTAGGTTTAATTTAGACACCTTGAATAGAGTTTAAAATATCTAACCTCACCAAAGGTGACTTTTAAATGATTAATTTTAAATCTCTTAGAAAAAAAGAATTAATTTAATTAACAAAATTAGTTATCGACCCTACCTATAGGTGTTAATTGATTTATTTAATTAACAAAGAATATCTAACCCCACCAAATGTGGTATTCATATAAAAAGGGAGAATTAATAAATATTAGTTTATATATTTAATAACATAAATAATATGAGAAAACATAATTAACTTAATTATTATATCTTTAAATAATCAATTGTTATAAATGATAAATATTTGCATTATTATTTATTGAATCTATATTTTATTTATTTATATTATGTCATTAGATTAGAACACAAAAACCAAAATATCGTGACAAAAATTTTAGGATTTAATTTTGTTTTTAAAAGTTTGAATAATAAATTAAAAATGACATATATTCATTTCTTAGATCGACCTTGGGATTATATTTATCATTTTCTATAAAATGATTCGTGCAATTGTGAGAGTTTTACAAATAATAAAATCAAACTATCCGCAAGATCGACATTGTCAGTCTTATGCTCATCAATGACCTCGAAACTTTTAAAAAACTTTTGAAAGATCCCAAAAATAAATTGTATCCAAAATGCAAGAAATACATTAAAATATCGTGATTGGTTCATTTTTATAAGGGATTCACATAATTGCTAAATGTAATAATACATTTGTTTCCTGATAGTAATAAGTTGTCATCTTCAATGTATAAAGTGAATAAATATCTTAGTTAATTTGGCATGAAATATCATAAGATTCATGCATGTCTAAATGATTGTATTCTTTATAGGAAAGAATATCATAAATTAGATGATTGTCCGGTGTGTAAAGAATCAAGACAGAAACATACTCTAAAAGACACAACACCTAAGAAAGGCATACACACAAAGGTTCTTTGGGATGCCTTACATGTAGTAATGACACTTTTGTAATTCATATTGTTTATGGACAAAAGATGTCTTATAAAAAATTGTCATGTTCCTAAAAATGGGTATGTAAGATAGAAAGGAAGATAAATTTTTAAAAGTATAATTACAAGAAATTCAAAAACTTTATTTAATAAACTTCAATTTAATTCAAGATACCCTTATTAAAAACATAGTTTAACAAAGTTATTTAAATTACAAATCATAAAATATAAATATAGGCATTTATTGTAAATAAAGGTTACAAAATGAAATACGAATTTAACATGAAGTTTTCTTTTTTTTCCTCATCTTTGAGTAGTGCACCATTTTGTTAAATCTTAATCTAGAGGTAAGAAAAAAATGGGGTGAGCGATAAGTAGCTCAGTGAGAGTCTACTCTATTATATGTTCCCAATAAATAATCATTTATGATGCATGTTATTAATAAGATTTCATGAATGGTAATCATTATCAATATACGAAGTGGGAATATTTTTATCACAAACTCTTGGGTATACCTATACCTTCTCACTTCAGGGAAAACCAAGAAAAAAATACAATATAGGTATACCAATGCATGCTCACCCAATATATTATATGTTATGATATAAAGCCAATGCATGAAATGCAACCTCATATGTGTTGGTCATCCAAATACAAGGGCACATAAGCGGTCCACCTCCGACCCCATGTACGATCACGATAGATTAGGTATATATATCTATCAAATCATGTCATATGGGCTCTCATCTACGGATAGGTCAACTCCAAACACAATGAGGGGTCTAACTCTGAGACCCATATGTAGTCAATGAATCCACAATAGACGCTAAACATATAGGGGGTCCAACTTCAAGGCCAGTGTGCGACCATAATAATTCGTTCATATAATTTGATCACATATAGAAACCATAGACGAATAAATCTCCAAAGATACATATGTATGTAATGCACACCTGTAGTCTGTCAAAAACTGTATGCTACATCCAGTAGCCCATGTGTACCATAATTCGTAAGACAACGTACATGTATACTTCCTACATATAAATTCATTCTCATGATGCATGTATAAAATTATCGGATGTCATATTATATTTTCAATGATAATTTCATATCAACATTTGATATTTTTTTTATTTATACAACACGTTTTCCATGTATATATAATAAAATATTTATAACGAACTTTTTAAACAACATTTATTACATTATAAAATAATGGCATATGATTTTTCACTTTTATCCATAATATAATATGCATAACAATTTGTTTATAAAAAACAATGTACGTATAAAAAGCTAGAGTAAGAAAAAGATAACACCGAGGTGGTAAAGGTTGTATTTAATTTTTTCTATTCAATTCAATTTTTCACACGAAACTTTCTCATTACATCTATATATTGTAAAACATTGTTTATAATTTCTTTTTAGGTACTATAATTATTTATACTGAATTTAAGGGGTTTTACAAAAAAATATAGAACATTTTTTCTATTTGGACACAAGTTTAGATACCAAAGGAAACATTTTGATGGTAAAGAAGATCATGATCCTACACCAAGACCTTTGCGATGGGCTGAGATATCAAGGTAATTGAATGGTATGACATTATAATGATATGGAAAAATGAAAAAGAATACTCTTAAAAATGTGTTGAAAAATAAGAAAAAGAAGACCAAGGGTGATAAATTTATTGAAAATAATGAAAATGATGGTCAAAATCTCACCGATGAAGGGAAACAAAAAGGTCAACTAATAAAAGGGGACAAAATGAAAATTTTACTCAAACAGTGGAAATAGATTGTTGGAAAAAGAAATCAATATTTTGGAAATTAACTTATTGGAAACGTGATGACTCTATGAAAATAGAATCATTAGGGCACTTTCTTCTTAATATTTACTTATTTTATTTGATAAACAATATTTTTATGGTCAAAAAATTAAAATATAAACTTTGGATTTTTAACGCATGACTAATCAGAAGTTGCCATGTGGCATGCCACATAAGTAGAGGAGCTGGCTGGACAAGCTACATGGACGACATGTAAGCACAAAGAGTGAATCACATCGTGCCACGTGTAAGGAGGATGCAGCATGCGCCACGTGCCAAGACAACATTCAATCCGAGTTCGAAAATTGATCAACGTGCCATGCCACGTGTCACCATGCCATTGCTCTATGCGTTCCACCTATGCACCACGCCATCTGTTCCCATGAATCATGTCACGCTATGTGTTGCTGACTCAGCAAGCGTTGACTCTGACTGGTCTCTCTGCCACACGTTGCTCCCTGATTCGCAAATAAATTTCTAATGCCACGTGTTGTGTTGTGATTGACTGAAACTATTAATTTTGCTTATTTTGATATGAAGCTGATCAGATGGTCAAATTGCACCTGAGCTTTATTTAAGCCTCTAATCACTCCATAAACCATAATTAGCCTCCATTAGCATGATTTTGGTAAGTTTTTAGAGCTAAAAAGAGAGAAAAATACAAAACAATTCAAGAGTTGACACAATTTTGGTGGAGATTCAAGAAGAGATTAATTCTACAATTCAAGAGATTGATTGTTTTTCTTCTTCTAATCTTTTCTTTATCAATTTTATGTCTTTCTTTATGAAAAATATGAGCTTTATGAACATAATTATGTGAAATTAATTTATTAATCTAGGGATCTTATGAACCCAATTTTCAACATGTGATGATCTAATATTTTTTTCCTAATTATAATTATAATTTTTATTTTATTATATTATTTAATTTGATTTTTATGCTATTAATTGTTTGGCCAACAATTTATCTATAGAGACAATTAAATAGATTTGAGAGAATTATTTAATTGTTTGTCTTGATTAAATAACATGCATAGTTTCTAGGCATATATATGATTCTTGTGTATGTGATCCATAATTGATGAACTTAATGAGTAGTATGCAATTTAATTGGCATGAGAATGTGATTAACTTAATTAGATTCAATTGATCATGTAATTAATTGATAATTTTATTGAGGGGATTTTAACGATTCACATGTTTAGAAAATTGGGGGATTAAGTATTCTTGGATATTTTCTGATATATATTTTTAGTCACAAAATCTGATTTAATTAATTATTGCTATTTAATTTTAGTTATTTTAATTTTTCTTCCTTAAAATATAAAAACGCCAAAAAAAATTAATTTTTATTATTTTTAGTTTTAAAAATTAATTTCTAATAAAATAATCTCTGTGGAAAAGATCTTTACTTATAATTATATTACTTGTTACGATACATATACTTGCGTATTCATTGCACACACAATTTGTGTGGCGATCAAAAGGTCTATACATTCATCACATCTTAGATGTCATACCCATTGAGAAAAATGTATGTGAGAGCTTCAGTGGTACATTTCTTAATATACTTGAAAAAAAAGGATGGTATTAAAGTAAGATTGGGTTTAAATAAATTAGGCATACAAACTGAATTGGCACCAAGGGTAAAAAATGATAAGAATCAAACATATTTGCCATCAGCATCATATACATTGTTAATAAAAGGGAATAATGTGTTTTGTAAATATTTGGCACGTGTTAAAGTTCCTTATGGTTACTCATCCAACTTAAATTTTTTTGTGTCTATGACTCATAATAAACTTTATGAATTGAAATCACATGACTGTCATATTCAATGTAATAGTTATTTCCAGTTGTTGTTTGGTCAACTCTTCCAAAACATGTTCGATTATAAATAATTAGTCTTTGTTCATTCTTCTATATAATATACACGAAATATATATCAATTGATGAGTTAAACTCTTTATAGAAAGATGTTATAGAGAATTTGTGTCTACTTGAGAAATATTTTCTTCCTTCTTTTTTCGATATAATGATTCACTTGTTTGTTCATTTAGCTTGAGAAGTTCAATTGTATGGTCCTACTTACTTAAGGTGAATGTATCTTTTTGAAAGACACATACAAGTCCTTAAAGGATATGTAAATAATAGAAATCATCCTGAATGATGCATGATGAAATGTTACATCGCTGAAGAGGCTATTAATTTTTGTTATGAATACTTTAGTAGTTGTAGTAAAATTGAGAATCTTATGCACAAGTTGTTCTTAGACCATGATATAACCCAAGTAGGTAACCTATGCTTGGTAAAAGTAAGAAATTGTTCGTTGATCCATTCGATGGGAAAAGGCACACCGAATTGTTTGGAAAATAGCAATGAGATACAAATGTACATAGAGTTAGTAATGACAATGTCAACTCCACCCCTTTCATATAAAATACATTATTATTATTTTAAATATTAATTACATGTAATTGATATATATTTCATAATATCACATATATACTTGAACTTACTAAAGACTGATCTTCGTTATAAAAGATAGAGGAGAAAAATGATGGTATTATAAGCATAAACGAGAGCTTATTAATTAGTTTCGCAACCATGTGAGTGTCACATACAAGAATTAATTAGTTCTCCTAATTAATGTTCTACAACCTTATTTTAAACACATTTCATGTTTTTATATGCATAGATTTGAGTTGAACTCACCAAATCTAACCATAAAATAACAGAAATTCTGTAATGGCTTGTACATGTTCCAAAATTTGATGTCAAATTGTATCCTAGTTTCACAATTAATGATTCTAGTTTTACAATAAAAGTATAGGACAAAATCCGAGTAAATCAAAATAGTGATGTGAAGATGGTTGTGCATAGTTAGCAATTTGCTAGTTTGAAAGATAGTAATCCTATACTTTCTAATAGAATGTATTTTGATATAATTTAAGAAATTCAGAAACTCGATTATAAGGTCTTCCATGAAACAATATTTGTGTGTGATTAGGTCAAAGACACAGTAAATGTTGGACATAAAATAAATGATTTTGGATTTACCTATGTAAACTTATCCAAAATGGGCTACATCAATGATACTTTCATGTTAACACTTCATGTAAAATAAGTATTTTATGTGAGCGATCAAATTGACACAAGATGATTAGTTGTATTAGCGCCTCCACAAAAATAGTTCTACCATTGAGATTGCAAAGGATATACACACACACACAATGGACAACCTAATTAGATATAATGTATGTTATATATTATTATAATAACTCGTTTATATGTTTGGAGTTAAAATTGTGAATATTAAATTTTATTTCATCATTGTTCGTAGGTATTTCATGGATTATATGAATATCGATGTGCCAAAGATTATAAATTCAAATGATCTATTGGGACATTTTAAAAGAAGGTGTTGGGCTAATATACCATATGCTTCACTTAATCATGAAGATGATAGAATACATATTCAATTCGATACAATTAAAAATCTATTGGGGAAAAATGGCCAATGATTGAAATCTTACGTAGTAGACTTACCAGGTCAAGTATACCAATCAATATGAATGATTGGAAAAAGGTTGTAGTTTCTAAAAAGTTTAAGATATAAAAAACTATTCAAGTAGGTTTCTTTTGCTTTATAATTAATTACATATTATATCCCTTTTGCTATTATATCTCATTTATAATATGTTTTTTACATAACCATTTTAAAGTCTTCGATACTTTGGTTAATAACTGTTGTAAAATTGAAAACAAGGCATAGAAGAAATACAAAACTTTTAAGTTGGCTATAAATTATATGTTTTTATACTTGGACCCCCTTATTGCATAAAAATTGTATAAAGTCTTTGAATATCACCCATGGATAGCTCCCTAAGCATGGAAATAGTTCGTAGATTACAGACGTACAGAGGAATTTCAAATTATTAGGAAAGAACACCAAAATGTTCAAATACATAATATTCTTCCTAACAACACTAGGAGGTTATTAAATCCTAAAGTGAGGTAAAGTATAACAATTAAGTTGTTAATTTATAATTATTTTTATTTTTATATTATTAATTAAGTTAATAAATTGGTAAGTAAATTTATTTAATTTATATATGTAAGAAACTAAATTAGGTAGACTTGTAACTCAAGATGAATTGTACAAAGAAACAAAGATACCAAAAAAAATGGGAAACCATTGAGTAAACAAAGAGAAGAAAAACTCAATAAATTGGTTAGTAATTTAATGTGATATAATGTTCTTATTATAATTGCACATTCCTATAATAATATACAATACTCTTTATTGCTTTATTATTTGTAGAGAACGAACCAAGAACAAATACATAGGGTTGAAATAACGAGCAACCAAGAAAGGATGCCATATACTATCAATTTGGACCAGAACATCCTGATTAGGTTATAAAAGGAAGCCAATATGATGGTGTCATGAAATTTTTCAATATTCCAAAGCAAAGGCCTGAATTTGTCAATAAGTATAAGTACAATAAAATTGAGGACGAATTGAACTCCTTTAAGGCTACTATATTGAGCGAGCTTGCATCTTTAAAGTAATTTCAAAGTTATTAAGTTGGGCCATCATAACACATACTAGTCAGATAACATTGGCAAGGCATGTCACCCATGCCAGGAATGCCACCATACTATAGTCAAGGCATGTCCTATTATACATGCATGCCACCTATGCAATATCATAGCCAAATAATGTTTCCTATAACATATACTCATCCTATTGAACACACAATCTATGCAAAAATGCCCATGTTTCTTATGACATATAGTCATCCTATTGGACCTATGCAACCATATATGCAGTAATGCCCATATCTACTATGACATATAGTCATCCTTTGTTGAGTATTCGAAGCATGATGTAATTATTTGGCACTACACAAAGCATAGTCGTTAGATTATCAACAATAGATATAAGTTAACATTAGCCTTACGTGAGACTCATCTTAGGGGTTTATCTTCTTCCTTAATTGGTCCTATATTGAGGCAATGGTATAGGCTATGGATTTTGAAGGTGATGGATAAAATAAAACATTTTTTCTTGAGGACATCAAGATTGTCCAAATTATCTAAAGTCACCTGATTATGGGTTAGATTCCATTTTTTACCAAAAATTTCAGAGGTAAGGCTTACTACTATTGTGGTAAGTCATTTACTTGTCGTGGTAAGCCTCACCATGACATTGAATGCCTTCTCAATGCCAAATTCAATGTCTTTCCATATTATGTCAACAGTGCATTCCTACACTAATCGAAAAGTTTACTGGAGGTCGGCGATGGTCACTAAAGCTCTACTCATGATTCTATAATGTATGGGTATTTTGATATTAATATTATATGTGTAAGAAATATAGGATGTAATTTTAGTAAAAAATAGATTAACTACAAAATCCCTACTAGTTTGATAAATCACTCTGTTCAAATGGGTTGTGTCGTGTCATTTAGAGCTGGCCATTGGCTTGTGGATAATATGGTGTTGAGTGGCACTTCTTGATGTTATAATTAAGGGAAAACTCATTCATGTTACAACATGTAAATTTTCTTCATTATTGGTAATAAGCTACATGGGTAGGCTGAAGCAAAAAACTATGGACTTCTAGATAAACCGAATTACCTCCTCTTCACATATTCTTCCCAAAGGTTCCACCCCAATCCACTTGGAAAAATAATCTGTGGTGACTAATAAAAACTTCTTCTGGCCCCTTGCTTAGGGTAAGGATCCTACTATGTCAAACCCCTATTTGTAGAAAGAGTTATGTGCTAACTATCCATGTCATGGTGGTTGGCGGTCCGTGTGATAATGATGTGAATCTCTAACACTTATCACATGCTTGGATGTACCTCGTGTAATCTACTAGCATAGTAGGCTAGTAGTATCCATGTTTCATAACTCATTGGGATAGCCTTCTTCCACCGAATGAGAGTCGTACTCTCGTTCATGGACTTCAAACATAATTATTTCATACCCCTCCCTAGTTATGCACAAGAGCCTGATTCCAAGTGCAAATTATTTGTACAATTTATTATTTTTTATCATGTATCAACCTACCTTAGCCTTGATTTCTTTTGTGAGTTTATGGTCTTGGAACAAGTCTCCCTTTTTTAGAAAGTCAAAGATTGGAGTGAACCATGGACTCGTAGCAGCATCCATACTTCCAACTTTTTTTTCTGCCTTCTCCAAACTGGCCTCTGTTAGGATTGTTACTAAAACCACCCGAGTGTGGTTGGCCTCACATATAACAACTAGTGTGGAAAATGCATCAACATGACCATTCTAATTTTTTGGATATTTCCTTGTCTCAAAGTGGGAAAAATTCAACGACTCTTCTCTTTGTCTTTCCAAATATCTCATCATCTTGTTATCCTTAGCCTCAAATGTGCTCAAGAACTTGTTGACCACCAATCATGAGTCACTATGCAAGACAATATTATTAGCCAAAAGCTTCCTTTCCATTATGGCACCAAATATAGTTACCTTGTACTCTATAACGTTATTAGTTGCTTGAAAATCCATCCTGATAGTATACTTGAAACAATTTTTTTCATGATCAACTATGACCACCTCATTCTCGATGCCATTGAAGTTATATGTGTCATCAATGAATACCTACCAGGGTGGCCTTTCTCTTTGAATCACACCATATAATTCTACCTTTACTTCATCAATGGTGACATATTGTGACCCATTGAATTGAGTGGCAAACTTTGCGATAACTTGTCCCTTAATGGAAGTTCTAGATATATACTTGATATCATACTCTCCTAGCTTTATGAAAATTTGTGCTAGCCTCCCTACGACCTTTGGCCTTGTTAATATGTTCTTGAACGGCTATGAGGTGAGTACTACCATTGTATGTGAGACGAAATAATGTTTGAGCTTCAATGCCATCATTTTTAGGGAAAAATCCAACTTAGTGATAGTTAAGTACCTACTTTGGCCGTCTATTAGGATTTAGATGATATAGTAGACGGGGCGTTAGACCTTGTTTCTTTCATATAGAAGTATGACACTACAAGTCTGGGGAGAAACTACTAAATATAGATAAAATGTTTCTCTTGGGAAAGGGATGACTAGGATTGGAGGCTTGCTCAAGTACTGTTTAATTCCTTGAAAGGCTTTGTAGCAATCCTTGTTCTAGAAAATTGATGTGTTCTTTCTCAATATTTTGAAGAATGGTAAAAATTTGTCCATGCATTTAGAAATGAATCTATACAGTGCCACTATACTTTTGTTCAATTGCAGAATCCTCTTTAGACTGGTAAGAGGCTTCATGTTGACTAATGCTTGTATCTTATTTGGCTTGGCCTTTATCCCTTAGGAAAATATAATATACCCTAAGAATTTTCCTGAAATAACAACAAAAATACATTTTTTAGGGTTAAGTCTCATACCATACCTTCGAATTATGCAAAATATTTCTTACAAGTCTTTGACATGGTTTACTTGCTGTGTATTCTGATATAATGGTAACTAGAATATACATCCAGAAAACTCATCAAGCCAAAACCGATGGTGGCATAAATCAGTTGATCAATACTTAGGACAAGGAAACTATCTTTTGGGCACACATAATTTAAGTCTATAAAGGCCACATATATATAGGGTGGTCCGTAAGTCTTTTTCACTAGCACCACATTTGATAACCAAGTGGGGTAGTTCACCTCTATAATAATCTCTATCTTTTTTAGGGTGGTGACTTGACTTTTAATCGCCCCATTATTTTCTCTAGGAATTTCCTCTTTCTTTGCTTGATAGGCCTAGCTTTGGATCAACATTCAACCTATGGGTTATGATCTTTGAGTCAATCTCGAGCATATTGATGAGTGCTCAAAAAACACTAAAATTACCATGATTTTATGCACATTAATTGATTAAAAAAAATTATATGTTTTATCATATATTTATATAAATTTGTCTTTTTCGGAATCACAGATATTTTTATTGTTTTTCAGGTATTTTTTCTTAAAACGTAACTTAAAGACTCAAAGAAGAATACTCGAAGCAATACATCACAAATATATTAATAAATAAATGGGGAAAGGTCAACAAATATGAAAAAATTGGACAAAATGGGTCAAAAAGGTAAAAAATGTCACAAAGGAGAAAATCGCGTCGCCCAGCCGCGCCCAGTGATGAGCGAAAACCGGCATCGCCAATTCTTGCCAATACTTTGGTTTTAATATTTATAAAACTCTCGCAAGTGCACGAATCATTTCATAGAAAATGATAAGTATACTCCCAAGGTCGATCTAAGGAAAGAATGTGTGTGGTTTTTAATTTATTATTCAAACTTTTAAAAACGAAATTAAATCCTAAACATCCTGTCACGATATTTTGGGGTTTTGTGTTTTTAATCTACTGACATAAAAATAAACATAGATTCAATAAACATTTATGCAAATTTTATCATTTATAATGGCGGAGTATTTATGGATATAATAACTAAGTTAATTATGTTTGCTCATATTATCAAGGTTATTAAAGATATGAATTGATATTTATTGATTCTCCCTTTTTTGTATGAATACCACCTTTGGTGGGGTTAGATATTCTTTGTTAACTAAACAAATCAATTAACACGGTGGGGTTGATAACCAATTTGCTTAATTAAATTAATTCCTTTTTCTAAGAGATTGAAAATGAACCATTTAAATGCCACCTTTGGTGGGGTTAGACAGTTTAAACTTTATTCAAGGTGTCCAAATTAAACCTAAGAATTTAGTTATCCGAGTACTAACTTTCAAGTTTTAAAACCACTACTGAAAACATGTCGTCAATACATTTTCAGATAATAATTCTTATAAAAACTTTTGAAATAGAGCTTCACTCTAACTACCGGCCGATTGTACCATCAAATAAAAGAGCACTACTCTAAATCAGTCCGGATAACTAAACCTTAAAATCTAATTTTCAGGTTTTAGTTTGTAATGAAAAATAATATATTTCTCTCTAACATTCTTAATATAAAATCATGAATAAAAAAAATCAATTCATTTTAGAGATTTTCACCTATTTAATATTTCGCAAGCATAACAACGTTATTATTACATCATGTTTACTAAACAGCTAGCAGAGTTAAATTTAATCACAGACAAATTAAATATAACATGTAAGAATAAAGCATAAAAAATAACTGTAAAGAAAATAAAATCCTTACAGAACTTCGACGCTATTCTCGTTGTTGGAAAACCTCCAAGCGGAATTTGCACTCCCATTTATTGAATCAAAAAGCTAATAAATTACATAAACATAACTAGTTCTTCCCAAAAAGGGAAGAACTCTAAAACTAAGAGAAATTAACTAAAAACTAAGAAAAACTAAAAATCTAAGAAAAGAGAGAAAGAAAGAAGAGAGAAGTGTGTTTTGAAGGTGTGTTATGAAGTGAAGGGAAGGGGGGTATTTATAGGTGAGGATGGAGAGAAAAAATGAGTAAACAAATGTTAAAAAAATGTAAAAACGCGTAGTGCAAATGGTGAGGTCATTGATGACGTCAGCATGACGTCATGGGGCGGCTGCACGTGAAAAATGGGGCGAAAAGGCGTCGGCGCGTGCGTGAACAGTATCCGCGCGCTGCGGCACACGCGGATTTGGAAGAGGGCGCGCGGACGTGGGGCATGCTGCTCGCGCGGTTGGGCAGCTGGGCGCGATTTTCTCCTTTTTGACCCATTTTGTCCAATTTTTCCATATTTGTTGACCTTTCCCCATTTATTTATTAATATATTTGTGATGTATTGCTTCAAGTATTCCTTTTTGAGTCTTTAAGTTACGTTTTTAAGCCAAAATACCTGAAAAACAATAAAAATACCCGTGATTCCGAAAAAGACAAATTTATATAAATATATGATAAAACATATAAATATATATATTTTTAATCAATTAATGTGCATAAAATCATGGTTATTTTAGTGCTTTTTGAGCACTCATCACCCAACGCCACGCGCAGCACGCCCCACGCCTCGCGTCTGTGCGCTGCGCCTGCCTGTGTGCGCCCCAGCTGCCCTCCGCGCGTGATGCTACCATTTCGCCCCATTTTCGCGTGCAGCTGCCCCCACGTCATGCTGACATCATCAATCACCACTCCGCATTTTCACCATTTTTTTAACATTTTCCCCCCACTTTTTCTCTCCATTCTCTCCTATAAATACCCCACTTCTCTTCACTTCTAAACACACCTCAAAACCATTCTTCTCTTCTCTTTCTTTCTCTCATTTCTTAGTTTTTAAGCTTTTCTTAGTTTCTTTCTTAGTTTTTAGTTTTTCTTAGTTTCTTTCTCTTAGTTTTAGAGTTCTTCTCTTTTTGAGAACTAGTTATGTTTTTGTAATTTATTAGCTTTTTGATTCAATAAATGGGAGTGCAAATTCCGTTTGGAGGTTTTCTAGCTACGGGAATAACATCGAAGTTCTGTAAGGATTTTATTTTCGTTATAGTTATTTTTTATGCTTTATTCTTACATGTTATATTTAATTTGTCTATGATTAAATTTAACTCTACTGGCTATTTGTAAACATGATATAATAATAACGTTGTTATGCTTGCGAAATATTAAATAGGTAAAAATCTCTAAAATGAATTGATTTTATTTTTATTCAAGATTTTATATTAAGAATGTTAGAGAGAAATATATTATTTTTCATTACAAACTCAAATCTAAAAACTAGATTTTAAGGTTTAGTTATCCGGTCTGATTTAGAGTAGTGTTCTTTTATTTGTTGGTACAATCGCCCGATAGTTAGAGTGAAGCTCTATTTCAAAAGTTTTTAAAAGAATTATTATCTGAAAATGTATTGACAACATGTTTTCAGTAGTGGTTTTAAAACTTGAAAGTTAGTACTCGGATAATTAAATTCTTAGGTTTAATTTGGGCACCTTGAATAAAGTTTAAACTGTCTAAACCTACCAAATGTGGCATTTAAATGGTTCATTTTTAATCTCTTAAAAAAAGAATTTATTTAATTAACCAAATTAGTTATCAACCCCACCTATAGGTGTTAATTGATTTGTTTAGTTAATAAAGAATATCTAACCCCACCAAAGGTGGTATTCATATAAAAAAGAGAGAATCAATAAAATATCAATTTATATCTTTAATAACCTAGATAATATGAGGAAGCATAATTAAAATAGTTATTATATCCATAAATACTCCACTATTATAAATGATAAAATTTGCATAAATATTTATTGAATCTGTATCTATGTTTATTTTTATGTTATTAGATTATATTTATTGAATCTGTATCTATGTTTACTTTTATGTTATTAGATTAAAAACACAAAAACTAAACTATCGTGACAGGATGTTTAGGATTTAATTTCATTTTTAAAAGTTTGAATAATAAATTAAAAATCACATACATTCCTTCCTTAGATCGACCTTGGGAGTATACTTATCATTTTCTACGAAATGATTCGTGCACTTGCGAGAGTTTTATAAATATAAAACCAAAGTATTGGAAAGAATCGGTGATGTCGATTTTCGCTCATCACATATCTATAGGCCTCCATGTGAAGATGTCAGAATTATTTTATAGCAATCGAGATAGCTACTCCCTAACCTCTGTTGTCAAGGTAGTGCTCAACTTTAGAGAGTGGTCTTCCTCCTTGTCTCCAATTCATAGATCTCGCACCTCATTTGAGTTGACATATGCTAGACATCTATCTCATGGCATATTTTAACAAGACCCTTGTTATGGTTGCTACTTAGGAGCATCTTCTTTCATAGTGGTGTTATAACAACCTCTGGCCTTTTCCTAGTCTCCCCTTATCTCTTTTATGCCTTCCTCAATTGGGTATTTGATGATTTGGTGGAAGGTAGACGAAACTGCTCTCATATTGTGTATTCATGGTCTGCCTAGGATGGAATTGTAGTGAGCTAGGACATCAATTACCACAAAGTCGGTCATCACTAGAGATCCATTTTCCATGACTGATAACACCATGGTTCCAATTGCATAAGTGGTGCTACTATTGAATCCAATTATGGGTAGCTCTCTTCTTACGATGTTTCATTCCTTGATGCCTAGGGCCCTTGTTGTTGATAGAAAAAGAAGGTCGACTGAGCTCCCAATGTCAATCATGATTCGACAAACATCGCAGGATCCTATTCTCAAGGTGATTGCCAAAGGGTCTTCGTGGGGAGACGAGGCCTCGTCCCTTCTAGTAAAGGTGATTTCAATAGAGGACCTCACTTTATCCAAATTATAAATGTGCAATAAACCATGCAAGTCTCTAGCGTACCTTTTTCATGAGTTATTGGAGGTCCCATTGAGACCAATCCCTTCATGTATAGTATGGATAGTCCTCATATTATCCTCATTTTATGGGTCTATCCTGCTATCTAAATGAGCAAGTACCCTTAATGTTTCATGTTTGGGATGTCGCCTATCTTCTTTATTGTTACTTCCCATAATGTCCCCTAAATACCCTTTGGATAATAAATCCTCTATTTCTTTCTTCAAATGCCAGTAGTCTTGCGTCTTGCGTCTCGTGACCCATATCCTTATGAAAAGTGCACCACTTAGATGTGTTCCCAAAGGAAGCCCTCATTTTTGGTGGCCACTGATGAGTGCTTGAAAAGCACTAAAATTAACATGATTTAATGTATTTTAATTAATTAAAAAGATTTATATTTATATGATTTTATCATATTTTTATATAAATTTGTCTTTTTGGAATCACGGGTATTTTTATTGTGTTTCAGGTATTTTCGCTTCAAAAAGATAACTTAAAGACTCAAAGAAAAATAATGGAGGCAATACATCGCAAATATATTAAAAAAATAAATGAGAAAAAGTCAAACAGATGCAAAAATTGGACAAAATAGATCAAAAGGGTCAAAAATGTCAAAAATGCCAAAATCTAGGGCACAACCGCATATCCTTGCAGTGAAACGTGCGCAACCATGCCACATAACCCTGAGAAACATGCCGAGTAATGTCACACAACACCACTTCCTGTATTAGCACTTGTCCATTCTACATTAGCGCTTACATCAACATCCATCCATTATGCGTTTTTACCCATTTATTTTATCATCTTTTCCATTTTTTTTCCTTTTCCTCACATATAAATACCCTCTCTCCCCCATTACACAAATCACACCTCAAAAACATTTTCTTATATCTTTCTTTCTCTCTATTTCTTAGTTTTTTTTAGTTTTTAGTTTTAAAGTTCTTTTTTAGAAGAACTAGCTATGCTTTTGTTAATTTCTAGTTTTTTTTTCAATAAACGGAAATGCAAATCTGTTTGGAGATTTTCCAGAAACAGAATTAGCATTAAGGTTCTCTAAGGATTCTTATTATTTACAATTATTTTAATGTTTTATTCTTATATGTTATATGTAATTTGTCTATGATTAAATTTAACATGATTGACTGTTTGTAAACATGATATAATAATAACGTTATTATGCTTGCGAAATATTAAATAGGTAAAACTCTTTATAAAATGAATTGATTTTGTTTTTATTCAAGATTTTATATTAAGGATGTTAGAGAGAAATATATTATTTTTCATTACAAACTAAAAGCTGAAAATTAGATTTGAAGGTTTAATTATCCGGTCTGATTTAAAGTATTGCTCTTTTATTTGTTGGTATAATCCCCGAATAGTTAGAGTGAAACTCTATATTAGATGTTTTTATAAGAATTATAATTTGAAAATGTATTAATAACATATTTTTAGTAATGGTTTGAAAACTTAAAAGTTAGTACTCAGATAATTAGATTCCTAGGTTTAATTTGGACACCTTGAATAAAGTTTAAACTGTCTAACCCCACCAAATGTGGCATTTAAATGGTTCATTTTCAATCTCTTAGAAAAAAAAAAGAATTAATTTAATTTACCAAATTAGTTATCGACCCCACCCATAAATGTTAATTGGTTTGTTTAATTAACAAAGAATATCTAACTCCACCAAAGGCGTTATTCATATAAAAAAAAGAGAATCAATAAAAATCAATTTATATCTTTAATAACCTAATTAATATGAGAAAGTATAATTAACTTAGTTATTATATCCATAAATAGTACTCCACTATTATGAATGATAAAAATTTGCATAAATGTTTATTGAATCCATAACTATATTTATTTTTATGTTATTAGATTAGGAAAACATAAAACCCAAAATATTGTAACAGAATGTTTAATTAGAATTTAATTTCGTTTTAAAAGTGTGAATAATAAATTAAAAACCACATATATTCTTTTCTTAGATCGACCTTGGGAGTATACTTATCATTTTTTATAAAATGATTCGTATACTTGTGAGAATTTTAAAAATATAAAACCAAAGTATTTGTAGGATTGACAATGTCAGTTTTGCCTATCAGCTACCTGATATTCTGCTCCTCTTCCATCCTCAACACTACTTAGGCTAGACTCAATCTTAAAGGTGAGACCCTGAAGAAAGATAGTGACCTCTCCCAAGGCTCTATGTTCCTAGACCATTGGCCACTCATCTTGTGATTTGGCATGCAAAATTTGTTTTTGTTAATCCTTTTGTCATGGTTTACCCAGTCTAGGCTTATTTTTCTTTTTTCCTTCTATGTCATAACTTCCACAATGAACTTGCTGCCTTATCTCCTTAGTAAGCATTGCCTGAAGGTCTCTATCGTTATAGAGTTGGGATAGTTTGATGTCTCTAGCTTTCTCTCTCTAAACCTTTTCATGTATTCTTCAGTAGACTCACTCCTTTCTTGTGTGATTAAGAATAGGTGGGGAGATTCTTTCCTTAAGGATGTTGTTGTAAGCATAATTGGTGATGAATAACCTAGCAAACTAGAAGAAAAAGGTTACAATATGGGGTTTCAGGTTATTAACCACTTTTGTGCACCATCATATAGGGTGGTAACAAGCAGTTTACACATCATGGTGTTTCTCTTGTTTTTAGTGAGGCTTACAAGGGCTATAGTCGTCTTGAAGTGTTGCATGTGAGTTACCAGATCTTTCATTCCTTGGTAGTATGGGCACTTGGGAGCATTAAACATGGCTAGAGGCCCATCGTGCTCTATTTCATCAAAAAATGGGGAGACCCATAATTGCTCGCAATCCCTATCCACATCATAGTGTGCCTTACCCTTGTCTTAACTTTCATGGGTCCTTTTAAGGGTTTCATCTTGCTTTCTGTTATCTTCCTTTGATGCTTGAAATCGTGCCTACTAGCTCTTTCGCTATTGCAGCAACTGCTCATTACTAACCCCTACTGAGGTAGGATGGGGGATAACCCTCAGTTGCGTTATCGCCCTAGGATGGCTAGGGCACTACATGATTTTGCTTGATCCCACCAACCATATTAATGGCTCGACCCTCAAGGGTACCCAGGCCTGATTGCAATCATAGTGCCCTATTTTCTCTTCTTGTCTCCTCGAGCTCTCTTCTTAACTCAAGAAGTTGACGTGCCAGCTCTTGATGAGGATCGTTCTCCACTCTAGCCTTATTTTGGGCTGGTAAGATGTGATCTTGCGTCAATGTTTCCTCCTCGCTCGCTAGTCTGAGTCTTTCCTTGGGTTACGTTCCTACCATGACAGGCGTTATTCTAGGAAACTATGCTCGCTTACTAAGTCTCTCTCTCATAACTCGAGGTGAATACTTGAAAATAATGAATCAGAAACCAAAGCTCGACCTTTGAATCTAAGCCTTACGATTGGTGCTAAAATATTGGGATGGTTCGATTTGTAAAGATAAAAACTATCGAACAATTACCATCTAACTATTATAATTATTCAATTTATACAATTATATCAATTTTCATTTAATAGTGTCACATATCAATGATAAATTTAAAATAATTTGGATAATTAAATTGTAAATTATGAAACAATTTAAATAATTAAGTGTTATATTTATAACAATAAATTATTTTAAATATATTAATTTATTATCTAAATTATTTTAAATTTATTAATTTATTATCTAAATTATTTTAAATTTATTACTTAACTATTTTATATATAATTTAATTGGATAAAAATTAATAAAATAATATAAATATAATAAATATAATAATTAGATAATATTAATAAAAAATAATTTTATAATATAAATAAAATAAATAAAATAATTTAATAATATTTTTGTACGTTATATTATTTTTTAAAATAATTTTCCTTGAAATAAAATTACAAAAATCAAACAATGCGAGGGCTGCTGTACCTGTATCCGTGTGTTGTGTGAGACTGTGAGCTGTTAGAGTTGATTAGTGGGCCCACCACCATGTGCCCTCTTCCTTGTCTCCACCAGCTCCTGCTGCTCAATCATTAGACATATGTTCGCCTCTCTCTCTCTCCCCCCAAAACAACCAAACCCCTACTATCCTCTCTCTAAAAACCTCAATCACACAAGGTATACTCTTTCTCTCTTCTTCATATCTGTATAAAACGCAGTCGTTAATTCTGCCCCAATAATTGGAATTCCACTTCGACGATGTCTAATTTGGACGGAACCAATAACGGCGTGGGGAACGGCGCCATCATCCAGAGACAACAACCACCTGGTAACGGCGCATTAGTCGTAAAGAAACCTCCATCGAAGGACCGTCACAGCAAAGTTGACGGCCGTGGACGCCGTATCCGTATGCCCATCATTTGTGCAGCTCGAGTCTTCCAGTTGACTCGCGAGTTGGGTCACAAGTCTGACGGTCAAACTATCGAGTGGCTTCTCCGTCAAGCCGAGCCATCTATCATAGCCGCCACTGGAACTGGAACCACTCCGGCGAGCTTCTCCACTGTTTCCGTTTCCGTTTGCGCAGGTAACTCTGGCGGCTCAACTTCTTTTTCTTCCACATCGAGTACTACGTCTTCTGCGTCTCTCGACCATAAACCACTCTTGAGTCCCACGCCGTTTATACTGGGCAAGAGGGTTAGGACAGACGATGGCGTTTCTAAGGATGGTAGTGGAGGTGGCGATGGTGCAGACGGTGTCGTATCAGTTGTGGGTCCATCTATGGGGTCTATGATGGGCCCGACGAGTACTGGGCCAGGTGGGTTTTGGGCCCCGCATTTTGGACAGTTATGGGGCTTTGCAGCTCCAACGGAAATGATGACGGCTACTCAGACGCCGGCGACGTTGTTTGCTCATCAGCAACAGCAACAGATGTCAATCGGAGAGGCCTCAGCTGCAAGAGTGGGAAATTACCTTCCGGGACATCTGAATTTGCTTGCTTCGTTATCGGGTGGACCAGGCAGTTCCGGAAGAAGAGATGACGATCCTCGCTGATTCGGGTTGGGTAATTAGTTATGCGGGTTGAGGTATTGTAGTGGACTGGTGGTGTTGGTCTCTCTCTCGCACACACACAGTATATATATGTACGGTGTATGGTAATTGCTTCTCAGTTCTCTCATTCTCTGTGTGGTTTTAATAGGAAATTTTTTGTCTCTGGCTTCAGTGAGTTATAGGGTAGGATTATATTAGGTTTTTGTTGGAAAAATTTAGGATGGGTTTGAAATTTTTGAATTTAATTGAAGTATGTATGAATTACATTCAATTAAGGTTTTAGGGGTTCCGAATTGTTTTAGGATTTTGGAGGGGTTTTGTGTGAAGACTTGGATGGAGTTTTCTTTCCCTGAATTTGGGTGTTTTCAGATAACTGTTGCCTTGGAATATATAATTGGCATGTTTGGTCTAGCTGAGTAATCTTAGAAATCAAACGGGGCGATATTGTTGAAAGCGGGTGAAGTGAGCTGCAGGTGCTGGTTTTTAGAATTTTAGAAATTTCGCTTTTAACTGGGTTAGGCTTTTTGAAGATTTGCAGCAGAATTGTTCCAATTCTTCTTCTTCAGATGGTGTTCATGGTTGGTGTGTTGGCACGGGACAGATTACAGATTTCGATGTGTTGTTGACTTTGTTTGTGCATTTAAGCTGGATTGTTAGGATGATGGATTCCATGGCTACTGAATTTTGTTTTTGCAATGGTGATTAGAGAGTATCAGTTCTTTTGGCTGCAATTTAGCTACTTTTTCAACAGAAAAAGCCAATTGTTCAAGTGCTTGCATAATGCTTGGTGTGCCTTTTTGGCTTGGTTCTAAGTTCTCTCATTTTAGCTTTCACGCGTCCTGGTTTGGTTGTTCTATTGTTTTCTAAGTTGACTGGTGTGTGAAAGATTTAAAGCTCTAGCTCCTCTCTGTAAGATCACTTTTTTCTTTTCTTTTCTTTTCTTTTAAAGAAAATTTTATGAGCATTCCTTAAGCCATTTCTTTAGATTATTCAGCGTGCAATAATATGTTTATTAAACTTGAAGTGGGATTGTTTTTGGGTATCAGTGGTATGAAATAAAACTCATATATTTTACTGAATTTAATTTTGTTTATGTTGTGTATATGTACCAATTGCGTGCTATAAAATTTATAATCTAAGTATTGGTTTTTAAACTTACACGTTTCTTATACCATGTCTTGTTGAAAATGTTTACTGTCTTCTTGGATTTTATTTAGTGTGAGGATTAATAGAATATGAATTAAAAATAGAGTGAAGAGGCAAAATGATAATTTTGCTCGGATAATAAGTGTCGTTTTGTCCTCTATGAAGTGTGTCGTTTAATCCTCTAGGTTACAAAATATTACTTTTATTCGTTTTGCTTATAAAAATAAGTGTTATGTAATAACATTTGATTTTTTTTTTTGAATATTATTTTATTATTAAAATTAATAATAAATATAAAAAAATCTTAATTAATTTATTTTTATAAAAAAATGACTAAATGATTCTTCATAACTTAGAAAATTACACACTATCTTTTATAAAAATAAAAGATAGTTATGATATATTTTTTAAAAATATATGTTCAAAATAGTATTTTTTTTTAATTTCACAAGAGTATTATTATAGTATCGAATAAGATGTGAATTATCATAGTTAAAGATGAAACTTTCTCTTTCACTGCGTATAGATTCTCAAATAATAATTGATTCTAATATATATATATATATATATATATATATATATGAGTAATACAAAACATTATTTAAGCATTATTTATATATATATATATATGAGTAATACAAAACATTATTTAAGCATTATTTAGATGGATGAATTTATAATTATTAACTATATTTGATTAAAATTTTAAAAAAATATTAAATTTATAATATTTAAATCATTTAAATGATTTAATAATATTATAGAGTATTTTTTTTTCTAATAAAACTACCACCTCATGGTGCGGTTTCAATATTTCATGCATGATCAAATATGAATTATTGTGAATTATTGCAATGGCGACAAAAAATAAGAAGACTAATTGTAAAAGAAAAAAAAGTCGAGGCCAAATAATTGAGGGGTCCACGAATTAAATGCAATACTGAAGGAGTCAGGATGATGTTATTGATATGGGGGACCATTTTAAGCTTTAATGCTTGAGTTTACGGTTGAACTCTTAGTCTCTCTGTATGTTGAACTGGTTACTGGCCCATAATTTTGAAGTAGGGGACCCATTATTCAATGGGCCGAGGCTGGACCATTCCAAATGGGACAGGCAAGTCAACCTGTCACTAACTGCAAGTTTAACTCGTTATCCACGTTGCTAGTAATGTCTTGTTTTTTCTTCTGTCCGGTATCACATATTTTTGGTGTGGTAGTTGCTATAACATGCTAGTTAGTTGTTCTTTGATACTAAAACCCAAAGGTTTAAGCTTTTAAGGTCACATTTCCATTTTTATAGAATTCAACTATAACTGTCCCTACTAATAATGTTAGTGATTCATTGGTTTAGTCCTTTTGCCATCTTTTATTTGGAAATTATTGGGATGGGCAACCATGGAAGACGTCGAGTATCTCATACCAGATGAAATCAAAGTGCCTCTCTCTAGATGAGGTCAAGTATCCCAATCTAGATGACCTAGATCACCTCGTTAACACTCGATAATATATGTTTTGAGGCTTCCCCTTCATTGTGATTGGACTAAACCACCACCTTATGATGCAACTACAATATACACATTATTAGAATCTCTTATCAAACTTTATTCAATGTATATAAACCCATTTTAAGAGGAGAAAAATAAGTGTATATAAAATTTTATGTCGAGCCCTATATCGCCTACAACTTCTACCACTATGGAACTATTAAATATTACACATATGTTAACTACTTGACTTTTAGGGCATACCACTTAACAATCATGTCAAACATTGTTTTACAAATCGTGCTATCTCTTTCTTCATTTTGAGCCACAAATATATCAATTTTAAGTCCAAATACATTTTGGTACTCCTTAGGTGAATTAAATAGGGGGAGTTGTGAGCCTATGTCATAATTTCTCTCTTCAATTCCTTACTTTAGGCATACAAAGTCTATTCCTAAACCTTACGCTCCCATAAGAAGATAGTTGAAAGTCGTGATATTTCTAGCTATCAATATCATCCATGACCTTCTTCAAAAAGTAATCATTGTTTTTGTTAGTATTATCGTTTTGGTATTGACATTTATGTGTGTAAAACATAATATTTGTATTTTATTTTATGTTTGTTCTTTGTAAGTGTTAAATATTGGCCCAAAACAATTCAGGCCCAAAACCCATATTTAAACCCTCAACCTATATACCTATATATATAAATGTGTATGTGTGTGTTTCTATCGAATTGAAAAAAAGATGGTACGAAGGAGTTGCCGATTTGTCCTTTCCAACAGCCATTAATATCATATTGAATTAGACCATAGCTATCAGTAGTCATCATTTGAATTTTTCCTGACACCATTAGAGTTTCTCTCCAGTTTGTGCACAAAGCTTGTGTAGGTTTTAACATTCAAGCTTCACTTAATTCGTGTAGAAGTAGAAGCTGTCAACTATTATTATTTATATAGTAATATTTGATGAAATAGTAAATTTATTAATTTACCTTGCTATATATTACCAGTAAATTAGAGGGAGTTATTTTTTGGATTTATTTGGGTTTTGATATATTTTGTGAAGCTTTATGAAGATTGATGTTTGTATTTCCATTTGATTATTAGTGGATTTTTCTTGATGTAATGTCGTTAGTGGAATAGACATTTCACATTAAAAAGTTGCACTATTTAAATCATTGTGTGTTATTTATTTTTCTTATTACTTATTATTTTTCTATTACCCATAATTATATATTTGTGCAACTAAATTAGATTCGAATTTCGCTTACATTGGTGCTAATTTATAACAAATTGGTATCAAAGCCAATGGGTTATTATGTTATTTATTGGAATTGATCAAGTTTTATTATTTATTTATTTTGAGCTTTTGGTTATCAGATTGGTTTCATATTTTCTGGGTTGTGCTTATGTTTATTTAATATTAGGTTTTTTGTCATTACGGTAAAATACGAAATTGAGAAATTCAATGGCAGGAATAACTTCAGTCTATGGAAAATGAAGATGCGAGCCGTATTAGTTAAAGAAGGGCTCGTTCAGATACTTGAAGGCAAAGATGAATTGTCATAAAAATGACTGATGAAGAAAAAGATGCATTGATAGAAAATGCTCTCAGTTCAATTCAATTATCCTTGTCTGATGAGATACTACACGAGGTTGGTGATGAGGAATCTCTAGTTGGGTTATAGCTTGAATTGGAGAATTTATATATGACCAAGTCTTTGACAAGTCGGTTATATTTAAAGCAGTTTTTATATATATTGAGAATGTTAGAAGGTACACCTTTACACGATCACCTTGATGAATTTACTAAAATTATTCGTGATTTAAAAAACGATGGTGTTAAGATTGATGATGAGGATCAAGCTTTAGTTCTATTATGTTCTTTACCTCATTCATTTGAACATTTTATTGATAGCATAATATATATGCGATACATTATTTCTTTGAAGGATGTCAAAGCAGCTTTGAATTCTAGAGAGTTAAAGAAAAATGTGTCTACTAGCAACAATGATAATAACAATGGTTTATTTGTCAGAGGTAGAAATCAAGAAAAATTCTCAAGAAATAATAGAGGTAATTCTATATCCAAATCTAGAAAACAAAAGGATAAATGCAACTATTGTCGTCAAGAAGGACACTGGAAAGTAAATTGTCCAAAACTCAAAAATCTACCATAATATCTTCTAGTACTAACGATGTTGTAAATAGTTCTAGTTTCGATGGTGAAAATATTCTATCAGTATCTATTGATTCTTCTGGAGATTTTTGAATTCTTAGTTCAAGTTACACTTACCATATGTGCCTCAATAGGGACTGGTTTGCTTCTTATCAATCTATTGATAGGGATGTTGTCTTGATGGGAAAAAATGTGTCATGCAAGGTTATTGGTAGTGGTATTGTCTGAATTAATATGCATGATGGTATTGTTAGGACTTTAAAAGATCTTCGCCATGTTCCAAACTTGAAAAAGAACTTGATATTTTTGGGTACTCTTGATTCATAAGGCTACAAGTATGTAGCTGAATGAGAGTTTTAAGAGTTAGTAAGGGTTCTTTTGTTGTTATTAAAAGGGCAATTGTTGTGTGGCCTTTATATGCTTCGAGGTAGCACTGTTATTGGTAGTCTTTCAATTTTGTCCTCATCAGATCAAGATTCAGATACTACTCGATTATGACATATATGTTTAGGGTATATGAGTGAGACAAAAATGTCTATTTTGAGCAAGCAGGATTTGCTTGGTGGTCAGAAAACTGGGAAACTTGATTTCTGTGAGCATTGTAATTATGGAAAGCATCACATGGTCAAGTTTAGTACAACCATCCATAAAATGAAAGGTATCATTGATTATATTCATTTAGATCTTTGGGGTCTTTCTCGTGTTGGGTCCAAGGGTGGTGCTCGGTATATGTTGACTTTTATTGATGACTTTTCCCATCTTGTTTGGGTGTATTTTCTGAAGAACAAGAATGTTGCATTCTCAAAATTTGTGAAATTCAAGGCTTGTAGAGAAAATCAAGTATTTGAGGATTGACAATGCTTGGGAATTTTTTGAAATTCAGTTTAATAAGTTCTATGAAATAAATGACATAGTCATTATGCGTTATACACTATAGTAAAATGGAGTTGTAGAACATATGAATAGAATTCTCTTAGAAACAGCTCGTTGTATGCTCTTTCAAGCTGACTTGGATAAATCCTTTTGAGCTGAAGCTTGTAACCATGCCTTCTATTTGGTGAATCAGTCTCTATCAATTGCAATTGAGTTAAAGACTATGTTTGAGGTATTCTTTGGTAATCTTGCTAATTATTTTGATTTGTAAGTTTTTTGGTTGTCCTACTTATGCTTATGTTAATGATGGTAAACTTGAGTCTAGAGCATTGAAATACATATTTTTGGGGTATCCTTCTAAGGTGAAGGGTTATAGATTATGGTGTATTGAAACCTAAGTCACCAAATTTTTTGATTAGTAGAGATGTTAAGTTTGATGAGTTTTCCATGTTGGAAAAGAAAAAAAGAGTCTATTATTGTAAGTAAAGACCATGGTGTTAGTGAACAGGTGGAGCTCGAGAGTGGAGCTTCTAGTCAAGTGCAAGAAGGCACTTCAGATCAGCCATTTGTGGATGAGATAGATGATTCTACCCATGATGTAGTAGAAGAGCAACATGAGCAACCATATAGTATGGCTAAGGGTAAAGGAATAAGAGAGATTTGATTCCCTTAGAGGTATATAGATGCAGACTTAGTTTCTTTTGCATTGTTTGTGGCAGAGTATATTGAGGTGCATGGACCTTCTAGTTATCATGAAGTTGTCACTTGTGATGAGTCTATTCAATGGTTGGTTTCTATGAATGAAGAGATTGAATCACTTCATAAGAATCATACTTGGGAATTGGTGAACTCGCCTAAGGGCCATAAGATTATTGGAAATAAATGGGTCTTCAAGAAAAAAAGAAAGGTATACCTAAGGTTGAAATAGCTAGGTTCAAGGCACGTGTTGTTGCAAAGGGTTATTGTTAGAAGAAGGGTATTGACTTCAACAAAGTATTTTCACTTGTTGTGAAAACATAACTCTATTTGTGTGTTGCTTACTATGGTTGCATTATTTGACATAGAGATAGAATAGTTTGATGTCAAGACAACCTTCTTACATGGTGAGCTTGAGGAACAAATATATATGCATCAACCATAGGGGTTTGTTGTTTCAGGTAAGGAAGATCATGTTTGTTTCTTGAAAAAGTCTTTATATGGATTGAAGCAATCCCCTAGACAATGGTATAAATGATTTGATTCTTTTATGATTGTTCATGGTTACTCTAGGAATGATTATGGTAGTTGTGTTTATCATAAAAGATTCCATGATGATTCATCTTTCTATTTGTTGCTTTATATTGATGACATGCTTATTGCTTCTAAGAATGAGTTTGAGATTCTGAAATTAAAGTCTCAACTTAGTGATGAGTTTGATATGAAAGTTTGGGTGCAGTGAAGAAAATTTTGGGTATGGATATTTACAGGGATAGAAAAGTGACAAGCTTTATTTGACTCAAAAAGTTATATTGAAAAATTTCTTCAATGCTTTGGTATGAAAGAGTCTAAACCTATGAGTATGCGATTAGTAGAACATTTTAGGCTTTCTTTGGATTTTTCACCACAGTTAAAAGAAGAAGAACAATACATGTCTCAGATTCCATATGCTAGTACTGTTGGTATTTTGATGTATGCTATGATTTGTACTCATCCAGACATTTCACATGCAATTAGTGTTGTTAGTAGATATATGAGTAATCTTGACAAGGGTCATTGGCAAGCAGTGAAATAGATACTTCGGTATTTGAGAGGCATATCTAATTTTGGTTTGGTATATGATGGAATTTCTAATACTAGTTGTAGTGTTATTGGTTATGTGGACTCCGATTATGCTGGTGATTTGGATAGAAGAAGATCTCTGACAGGTTATGTCTTCACTCTTTCTCATTGTGCCATTAGTTGGAAGGCTATATTACAGTCTATAGTTGCTTTGGCTAGGATAGAGGCAGAATATATGGTAGTAGTAGAAGTAATGAAAGAAGCCATTTGAATTAGAAGTTTGGTTTATGATTTGAGTTTACAGTAGGATACTTTTGTTGTATTTTGTGATAGTCAGAGTGCGATACACTTGACCAAGAATACTATGTATCATGAAAGAACCAAACATATTGATGTTAGTAATCACTTTGTTTGTGACATTGTCTCTCAGGGTACTATTGTTATCAATAAGATAGTCACTACAAAGAATCTAACTGATATGTTAACCAAACTAGTTCCATTTAACAAGTTCAAGCAGTTTTTGAACTTGATTGGTGTTTGCAGTAGATGATCACCCTTTGGGGATTTGGACTATGGTTATTTGGTAATCCATGGTATTTCATATTTGAAGAACTTATTTTATATTTTGAGCCAAGGTGGAGATTTGTTAAATATTGGCTCAAGACAATTCAAGCCCAAAACCCATATTTAAACCCTTAGCCTATATACCTATATGTGTGTGAAAAAAAGATGGTATGAAGGAGTTGTCGATTCGTCCTTTCCAACATCCACTAATATCATATTGAGTTAGACCATAGCTATCATTAGTCGTCATTTGAATAATTGAAGACTTCGTCTGACACCATTAGAGTTTCTCTCTAGTTCGTGTGCAAAGCTTGTGCATGTTCTAATATATTCCCTTGATTCGAGTAGAAGCTGAAGCTACCAACTATTATTATTTTATGGGTGTTTGTATCTCTATTTGATTATTAGTGGATTTTTCTTGGTGTTCCATTGTTAGTGGAATAGACTTTTCACATTGAAAAGTTGAACCACTTAAATCATTATGTACTATTTATTTTTATCATTGCTTATTATTTTGCTATTATTCATAATTATATATTTGTGTAACAAATTGGACCCGAATTTCGCTTTTACTAGTGCTAATTTATAAAGTTAAGGTTGGTTCATGGTGACTCAGTATCACTTAGGAAATATTTTCATATTTGCGTGTTATACATGCTCACTTTTTTAGTTTGCATATAGCTTGCACTGTTAGGTGTTTGTTATCGTGTCCTATTTGGGACTCTATTTGTTGTTGTGGTGTCCCATTAGGAATTTTTTTTGTTTTGGGTTCTCCTGTTAGGGACTGAGCATTTCTCCTTGTCAGAAATGTTGTTCATTAGCTTGCTCGTCCACTTTGTCATCGTTGGATTTTTGGTTCCTCATCGGGGTACGTGTTGTCCCCTCACCGACCTCGATGAATGTGTAATATTTAGTTTAATAGCTAGTTTCCTTGCTGATTTTAGATGACAAATGGTTGACGAAGGTCCAAGAGGCTTGGAATGATTTTATAAATTCCCTCTTCTCCTATTTTCTTGGCCAGGATTAGGGAAAAGCTCTATCCATTTGGCATCAGACTTTCCCGATCCATTCGTGGTGTGTTTTTCTTTTGAGTGTGATGGGCGAAAACCGGCATCGCCGATTCTTGCCAATACTTTGGTTTTAATATTTATAAAACTCTCGCAAGTGCACGAATCATTTCGAAGAAAATGATAAGTATACTCCCAAGGTCGATCTAAGGAAGGAATGTATGTGTTTTTTAATTTATTATTCAAACTTTTAAAAACGAAATTAAATCCTAAACATCCTGTCACGATAGTTTGGTTTTTGTGTTCCTAATCTAATAACATAAAATAAAACATATATACAGATTAATTAAATATAATCTAATGATATAAACATAGATACAGATACAGATTCAATAAATAACTATCTAAAAATAAACATATATACAGATTCAATAAATATTCATGCAAATTTTATCATTTATATTAGCGGAGTATTTATGGATATAATAACTAAATTAATTATGCTTGCTCATATTATCTAGGTTATTAAAGGTATAAATTGATATTTTATTGATTCTCTCTTTTTTATATATATACCACCTTTGGTGGGGTTAGATATTCTTTGTTATCTAAACAAATCAATTAACACCTATGGGTGAGGTTGATAACTAATATGCTTAATTAAATTAATTCCTTTTTCTAAGAGATTGAAAATGAACCATTTAAATGCCACATTTGGTGGGGTTAGACAGTTTAAACTTTATTCAAGGTGTCCAAATTAAACTTAAGAATTTAATTATCCGAGTACTAACTTTCAAGTTTTAAAACCACTATTGAAAACATGTTGTCAATACATTTTCACATAATAATTCTTATAAAAACTTTTGAAATAGAGTTTCACTCTAACTACCGGGCGATTGTACCAACAAATAAAAGAGCACTACTCTAAATTAGACCGGATAACTAAATCTTAAAATCTAATTTTCAGGTTTAAGTTTGTAATGAAAAATAATATATTTCTCTCTAACATTCTTAATATAAAATCATGAATAAAAATAAAATCAATTCATTTTAGAGATTTTTACCTATTTAATATTTCACAAGCATAACAACGTCATTATTACATCATATTTACTAAACAGCCAGCATAGTTAAATTTAACCACAGACAAGTTGAATATAACATGTAAGAATAAAGCATAAAAATAACTGTAAAGAAAATAAAATCCTTACAGAACTTCGACGCTATTCCCGTAGCTAGAAAACCTCCAAGCGGAATTTGCACTTCCATTTATTGAATCAAAAATCTAAATTATTACAAAAACATTACAAGTTCCTCTCAAAAAGAGAAGAACTCTAAACCTAAGAGAATTGAACTAAAAACTAAGAGAAAAACTAAGAAAAGCTTAGAAACTAAGAAAACTCAAAAACTAAGAAATGAGAGAAAGAAAGAAGAGAGAAGTGTGTTTTGAAGGTGTGATTTGAAGTGAAGGGAAGGGGGGTATTTATAGGTGAGGATGGAGAGAAAAAATAAGTAAAAAAATGTTAAAAAAATATTAAAAAATGTAAAAACGCGTATTGGAATTGCTGATGTCATTAATGACGTCAGCATGACGTCACAGGGGCGGCTGCACGTGAAAAATGGGGCGAAAATGCGTTGGGCGCGCGGTGGGGCTGCTGCTGGGCGCTGTCGCTGCGCGCAGCTCGGCGCGCGTGAACAGTGCCCGCTGGGGCGCACTGGGGCGCACGCGGCTGGGCGCTGGGCTGCGGCGCGCGATTTCTGTCTTTTTGACATTTTTGAGCTTTTCGACCCATTTTTGTCCGATTTTTCCATGTTTGTTGACCTTTTCTCACTTATTTATTGATATATTTGTGATGTATTGCTTCAAGTATTCCTCTTTGAGTCTTTAAATTGCGTTTTTAAGCCAAAATACCTGAAAAACAATAAAAATACCCGTGATTCCGAAAAAGACAAATTTATATAAATATATGATAAAACATATAAATATATATATTTTTAATCAATTAATGTACATAAAATCATGGTTATTTTAGTGCTTTTTGAGCACTCATCACAACCCCCAACCAGCTTCTTGCTAGTCTCTTAGCAAGAGAAGCGATAAAAGCTAAAAATTAAACTATCCTAAATCACTTTCGTGGATTGAAACGGTTGCATTTAGCCTATGCAACAAGCCGTTAAACCCCTAGGTTGCCCTAGTGGACGAGTTTGAGTCTCGTGAGGGTTTTTAGTAATGATACCCACAAACATTGAACTAAATGTAAAAATAAAAACAATCAAAACAAAAATTAAAATTACAACACAATCAAAAATTAATTTAAGAATAAAAGAAAACAACATATCACAAAAATATCTCATACTTTTTAATCTCCTTTAAGATCATAATTAAAATCTCAAGCATAAGTTATTTTAATCTCTTTAAACAATCATGATTTTATTACAATAATTAGTCGAAAATCATTTTCATATTTCATTTCAAAAATGTATCAATTTAATTTTACCCAATTTCAGTGTCATGAATCAGAATTCGCTTCGACTCTATTCCTCACAAGTCAATACTCTCAAAGCACTGAATCCTATGGGTTCAAACACTCATACTAATTTATATGCAAAAGAGTTGATGTATAGAAATGAACTAATATGTTCGCATATGTATAAAGAATAAAGGCTCAAAGTGTTATTTTAACATTGATCTCATGAAAGGAATCGAATGTATAAATTATAAAGATATCATATATAAAAATTATTTTCATGCATAAATCAAACTCATTAAGAAAGAATTTCAAGATATATGCTTTTTACAAATGAAGAAATTGCAATGACTTTTTAGGGAATTACTTCCTATATCTTTCTTTTGTATTTAACCTTTACTCACAACTTTGTTGGCAATGTGGGTCATAGTATGTAGATGATACTACTATTTTTTTTATCTCTCTATACATTTTTTTTAATATATGTATTTTTTAGAGAGTCAACCCATGTACAGATTGTACATTTTTTGGATTTTGGTGAGTGATTAATTTTGTGGCTTTTCTGTTTGATCTAGGTTTAGGTAACCCCAGATATGTCTTTTTGTTTTTGTAGCAGTCATGCATGAATGAGATATAAGCATATACTATCAATTTCTACTCAAATCGTTTAATCTAAACAAAAATAATAATCAAAAATATATGATACTCTATTAAGATGAGAAAAAAATCATACATTCAATGCTAATACCTATAGAGATCATCTAAACTTTTGAATAAATAAGAAATGTGTTTGGAGTAGAAAAAATATATATTTCACTCTGAATAAAAGAAATTAGGTTCAAATTATATCTCACAAGGGGTAGTCTCCACTAAAAAAAAATTCATAAACACCGATTTTGGGTTTAATATAATTTCCACATTTTATCAAGAAATACTAGTTATGACAAAAACTAACTAATTATCAAAAATAATTACAAAATATTTCATGATATGTTTTCAAAAATTAATCTAACAGTACCAAAGACTTAACTATTTACTTAAATTTGATTTAAAGAAATGATAAATTTTTGTGAGAATTTTTTTTTTATTATGCATGGTAACTTTTCACCACCCCAACCTAGAACTTACATTGTCCTCAATGTAACAACTGTAAATTAAAGATAAAGAGAAAAGAGGGGAAATATTACCTATGTCTTGAGAATGTGTAAGTAGTAATGAAGAAATGTAGGTGCATTCATCATATTCATCATTAAAGTGTACACAGACAGATTGCTGTGAACTTCTAACATCTCAACAAATATTTTAGTTTTAACAATTTTAAAAATTATTCACATATAAGTAAACTAAAATAAACAATAAAATTAAGTAAATAAAACAAATAACAAAAAAAATTACCTAACATGATGGGTTGCCTCCCATCCAGCGCTTAGTTTAACGTCTTAGCAAGACGTATCTTTTTGGTGCTAAGGATTACTCAGCCAAATGCAATCCATTTCAGCAATGTTGTTTGGTTCTTCAAAATAAGGCTTGACACGATGACCATTGACTTTGAACGTTTTTTGTGTCTTGGAGTCCAAAAGTTCTACCACTCCATGTTCAGATACCTGAACTATTTTGAATGGTCCATCCCATCTTGATCTCAGCTTTCCTGGAAACAATCTCAAACGAGAGTTAAATAAAAGAACTTTCATTCCAGGGTGAAGAGTCTTAGGAACTAGCCTCTTGTCATGATAGCGCTTAGTACGCTCCTTGTATAATTTGGCATTCTCATAGGCTTCATTCCTAATTTCTTCCAACTCATGAAGCTGGAGTACTCGTTTTTCACCTGCTTTATCTAAATCCATGTTTAGCTCTTTAATTGCCCAATAAGCCTTGTGTTCAAGTTCAACTGGAAGGTGGCACGCTTTCCTAAAGATTAACCG